>OZ012555.1:15010000-16260000 GCA_963935595.1 Schoenobius gigantellus
TAATAATGTGTTTGTCCGTATACATGCGTATACATATATTCATGTTCATTTATAGAAAAGACAAAGAAATTCATTTTGTGTGCACTAATTTCATTGGATTAAATAGTTGACCACAATACTTACATTAATGTACATTGTTTTATATGATTTAACTATAATCTGTGCTAGTGCCGTCTATTAACTAAATAAAATAAGAACCAGTATTACCATAGTATAAAAAACCGGCCAAGTGCGAGTCGGACTCGCCCATAAAGGGCTCCGTACGATTTATGACGTATTAAGAAAACTACTTACTAGATCTCGTTCAAACCAATTTTCGGTAGAACTTTGTATGATAATGTACATCATATATTTTTTTTAGTTTTATAATTTTCTTATTTTAGAAGTCTTGCGCAAACTATTCAGTTTAGAAAAAAATGTTATTAGAAACCTCAATATCTTTTTTGAAGAACTATCCATAGATACCCCACACCGCGTATGGGTTTGAAGAAAAATTTTTTTTTGAGTTTCAGTTCTAAGTATGGGGAACCCCCAAAATTTATTGCTTTTTTTCTATTTTTGTGTAAAAATCTTAAGACGAGGTTTCCCAGAAAATCTACTCGTGCACGGCGACTGCTTTATTGCAAAGTAATAAAGTTGCTTTATGCATAGCTTCTAATGTCGCTTATAAGCCAAACAAAACTGAATTTGGCTACTAGTAACATTAGTTGTGAAGTCACTATTTTTATGTAATAGGTTACTCAAATGTTTGTTATTTGTTACTCAAAATTTCTTTCAGTGTACGCGCGGTGACCGAACGTAAAACGTTACTTTTTTTCACGTTTTAATCGATTTTTGGAAAACTGGGGTACAAAATAAAAATTGTGCTTTTGCAATTTTCTAGATAATAAAAATGCACGTCTATTAGTAAAACTTTTATGTCATTTATTATGGTATTTTCTGATTCACAGCAGTTTTAAAATATTGAACAGAGTGATCTTTAGATTTTATTTATCGAGTGAAATATTATTAATCATATTTCTGTCTTTTTGAATATTTATATGAAATGTTCAAAAATGTCACATATGAATTTTAGAACTGTACGTTTAATATTTGTGGCGGTACAGTCAATCGAAATTGTTCGAAAACGGGAAGTAGCGCCTTAATGCGGTTCACAGAATACATCTACTTACCAAATTTCAACAGTATAGTTCTTATAGTTTCGGAAAAAAGTGGCTGTGACATACGGACGGACAGACAGACAGACATGACGAATCTATAAGGGTTCCGTTTTTTGCCATTTGGCTAGGGAACCCTAAAAAGTACTGTAAAATATACACGGATTTTTCGCTAGTACAGGTATCAAAAGATGACTTTGACGAAGGTTCCGCTTTCAATCCGAAACATGTCACTACCATTAAGTTACAAATATTTAATTATTATACAAAAAACACTACATTATTTGGCTTTTTACTTCGGAATATTTTTCTTAGCATGTTCAATATGTCGCTTTTATATACTCGCCCAAAATATTATTAACACTGATATTTCTACTATTTATGTATATTAAATAATCAGAAACAAATAGGTACAAATCAAATACAACGTCAAATTTTGATTGCTTTGATATCGCGAAGAGCCGGTGGTCTTACTATTTATTTACAATTTACTCTGCATTTTCAGTTAGAGAATATGGGCGAAACAGCTTATCTCATAGATACTCGTAACTCTGTGTCCGCGTACTACGTTTCGCCTTAAGGCGGATAGTAGGGTCAATCTTAAAAAATCCCTGCAGAAAAAAACCGGTTCTCTCCGGTCGGAAATATTGAATAAAAAATATTTAAAAAATATATGTTATTATTTAACGAATTCTTTAGAGGATGGTCTTTTTAATTTTTTGATAAATCAATTAAAACTTGGTTAAAATGTGACCCAAACATGCCTTGATTTTAAAACTTTAAACCTAATCGCGTCGTAAATATTAGGTTAAATCATATGCTTTCGATTTCAATAAATAAAGTGAACAATATTCTAGCGGATGGTCTTTTTAGAATTTTCTTATTCGCTTTTATTAATTTTTAATTTAAATAATTCATCTTACGCGTAAAGGTTTGCTTAAATATTCCCCTCACTCTCACTCACTCACTCCTATGTAATCAGTGCGGGACGATCGAGCAAGGTCATTAGGACCACTATGCCTATGCCTTAAAACAGTTTAATGCAATCACAAATATTAAGCACTTTGCACACGGGGAGGGTCCGGGCAGGTCAATTTCTCCGCGGGCGATACTGCATCTGCCCGTCAATGACCACAGCTGCCCGCCCTATACATTTTTGCCGCGCCGCGGTCTTTTTGCCCTCCGTGTGCGTTCGTTGGTAGTATAAAGGTAAATAATCGAGACAAAACTTTCATAATATCTTTTAAGTTGGACTAAATTACATACAGTAAGCCAAATTTTATTAACTTCGGTTAAATAGTTTTGGTGTTCATTCCGGATAAACATCATGACGCGAGATTTTTATATTTATAAGATAGATAAAGTACTTAACAACTTCGACCTTTTTTGTGGCGGGGGAATCTGGTATGATGCCAAGGGGCTACCAGCGGCTGTTCCGCTGGTGTCGCTTCACGTTTTGGGTGAATCTCTGCCTCCGATGGAAGTACGTTCGGGTGCAGAATGCAAATTCGCCGAACGCACCCGCTGGAGATATAAACAAGTTGCCAGAGTAGCAGTATAAACAAGTTAGGGATCATCGGGCTTAACTCGTTTGTAACCCTCCAACGGTCAACCAGGGGCTCTACCACCTAACTTATAGCAATATTGGAGGATCCTCTATCGAATACAAAAAGAATCATCAAAATCGGGTCATAAACGACAAAGTTATCCGCGAACAAAAATAAAAAAAAAACATATATACGGTCGAATTCAGAAACCTCCTCCTTTTTCGAAGTCGGTTAAAAATAAAGCAGATGTGTAACCATTTCATAATGTAAACAACTTTATGTCGCGCATTTGGACAAAAAACATAATAAACTCTTGATGTTTTTTTGAGTTAGAATAGTTTTGTTAAACATTTTGTATATATACACTAAAATAAGTGGTTTTAAATAGTACATTGTTACCCCAGGGGTGAAAGTACTCGTAACTATTCGAACTATTGGTGCCCTCGCTACGCTCGGGCGCCAAACACCGTCTCGGGACTAAATAAGTAACCCGAGATAAACACTGTGCTTTTCATTACGAATACAAGGAAAGTAAAAATAAAACAATGAATTAGCTAAAGAAAAAACAATTTTATTTTACATAAATCAACAACTTCTGCTTTAGCCTATTATTAATACAATGTTATACAAATATAATTAACAGTTAATACAAATCTCTGCTATACGGAAGTATTAACAAAACTCTACAAAGGAAAAAACAAATGAAGATAGCATTGCCGCTTTCTCGCTTATTTTGTTTTTTTTTCTGTGGCTGTGCGGATAAAAATTATGTCACTATTGAAAAATCGACCCGTGACATAATTATTTTGTGTCTAACTCAGTAACACCCTATTTATTGCAACAAAAAAATAAAATATACTCGTATGTTTGATTTTAACATCGACCACCTAAGGATTACTTTACAAAAAGTAACTGTTACTCGGATTGTGGACCAAATAAAGACAAAACACCACTAATTGCTATGACGCCAATCCTTACGCTCGTTTAGAATAGATAAAGAAGGTTAAAGTAAGAAGCGACACACGCTATTTAGGACATGACTTGAGATAACATATCAGTGGTGGTAAAATGGACGACAAATTGTTTAGTTGACTCACCCACGACTAATCATATCCATTTCTTTAGATATAAGAATACGATACCAAGAGGGCATGTCCAGGCCGATCTTATCGACATTGTGCCTTTCTCTTGACTTCCTATACGACAGAAGACCTAATTTTACTTTTTCTTTTAATATATTTTCATACTCAAAATTATTTGACGTCAAACATAATACCAAATTTAATTAAAATTGTAATAAACTTAGATATGCAATTTAATATTTAAATCTTGTATGAACATACACCGTATGTAAAATGAAAAAAGAAAGTTAGCTCTACAACCTGTTAGTGTAACAACACAAAACCTCAAGCACCGCAACATATTTTTATTATGAAAAAATAATATAAGTGATTAAATTAAATTCCCGCTGATTATTTACGAATATGTTCCATTTTTTGTTATGTTGCATTTCTTGCAAATTTAAAACTCTATGGTCGAGCTCCCGCAAACAAGTTCAATGTCGCTGCTTAGCCGTTCCCCGTCGCGCCACGCGTGCCGTGCCTCGAGATTGCATTCAACTTTGACCATTGGCTCCGGTTGTCGACTGAACTGAAATACTAGGTATTAAAAAAATCTAATTAAATGAGATTCAAATATTTTTAACACACTTTTTCCAGGCTTTGGACCCGGCTCGCAAATTATGAGAAAAATTACTACTACCGCGAGGAAAATACCGCATAGGTAGTCGGCGTGTTTAAAAGAATTTGAAAATTTTTGAATTACACTTGATATTACAGATTTATAATTAATCGTCACAAAATCAACTTATGTATACAAAAAATTACAACGTCACTTTCTACTCAGATATTCATTACGTGCGATCAGCAATGATTAATGCTGCGGTTTCTTCCTCTGTCTACGTCAGTCAGAAAATGAAACACTGTTTGACACAGAACCACCTAATTGTTGGCGAAAACGTCTAACACACAGCTTTATTTACATTTTCATACCCGCTTACATCCGAACCATTTCACAAAATTCCACATTCGCTGTCGATAAGCCGCGCCGAAGCATTGATATGTCCGCGCATGTGGATTTCGCGAAAATGCAATCCCACCAAAAACATTTTCATGTAAAATGTCGCCAAGATAAGACCATAATATGGCTCGACTCGCACTGTCAAAAAGTTATCAGATCTCATGTAGAGCCGAGCTTCTAACTCTACGCGCCCTAACTGTACAAGCCCCAACTTCACAAACTCTACACCTTAGTCAAAATATGTGGTTTGGCCGTTTCACTGCCATCACATAGACGTAACGTATAAAATTTATTCTTTTTTTTTTATTACAGAAAGTTGGCAAACAAGCAAACTACCCAACTGATGGTAAGTGGTAACAGTCACCTTTAATACTCGTACATGTGGCTCTTGTGAGATTCGCGGCAAAACTGCAACCCCCACAAGAGCAAAAGTGTACGTTGCCAACTTGTGACATCAGATGTAAACTCACAGTACCCAGTAATTTCACTGCCATATCTTACCCTTCAAACCGGAACACAGCAATGCAAGCACTGCTGCTTTGCGGCAGAAATAGGTAAGACGGAGGTACCTAAGCAGACGACCCTGGTACAGAGTCTCCCTCACTCACTCTTCATTACTCTTCCGTTAAACAATAGTTCTTCATCATCATCATCATTTCAGCCAAGAGACGCCCACTGCTGGACATAGGCCTCCCCCAGGGATCTCCAAACCGGTCCTGCGCCTCCCGCATCCAGCGGCTTCCCGCGACCTTCACCAGATCGTCGGTCCACCTTGTGGGGGGCCTACCGACGCTGCGTCTCCCGGTACGCGGCCGCCACTCAAGGACCTTTCCGCCCCAACGGCCGTCGGTCCTGCGAGCTATGTGTCCTGCCCACTGCCACTTAAGGTTTGCAATTCTTTGGGCTATGTCGGCGACTCTAGTTCTTCTACCGATCTCTTCATTTTTGTTGCGATCGCGTAGAGAAACCCCGAGCATAGCCCTCTCCATTGCCCTTTGAGTGACATTGAGCCTTCTGATGAGACCCATTGTAAACGGCCACGTCTCAGTTCCGTACGTCATCACTGGCAACACGCACGAATTGAAGACTTTCGTCTTAAGACACTGCGGTAGATTGGCCGAGAATATGCTGCGTAGCTTCCCGAACGCTGCCCAGCTGAGTTGGATTCGTCGATTTACCTCTTTCTGGAAGTTGGACTTACCGAGCTGGACTATTTGTCCCAGGTAAACATATTCGTCAACAACTTCCAGTGTAGAGCCGCCAACCTTCACAGGAGTGGGTACTACATGGGAATTCACCATAATTTTGGTCTTGTCCATGTTCATTTTAAAACCCACTTGTTGGGAAACTCTACAGAGGTCTTCGAGCATTGTGCCTAGATCTTCCACGGTCTCAGCCATGACCACGATATCATCGGCAAAACGAAGGTGAGTCATGTATTCGCCGTTTATGTTGATGCCGAGTCCTCTCCAGTCCAAAAGCTTAAATACATCCTCCAACGCAGCTGTGAACAGCTTCGGCGATATAACGTCACCTTTTTCTCACACCTCGCTGAAGTCGTATTGGTTTCGAGTTCTGGTCCTGAAGGCGGACTGACATAGTGGCGTTTCCGTATAATGACTTCAACACTTGGATGTACCGGTAGTCTATTTGGCACCTCTGGAGTGACCTAAGCACGGCCCAGGTCTCGACAGAATCGAAGGCTTTCTCATAGTCCACAAACGCCAAGCATAGTGGCAGATTATACTCCTCGGTCTTCTGTATAACCTGCCGCAGCGTATGAATGTGGTCTATGGTACTATAGCCTTTACGGAATCCGGCTTGTTCGGGAGGCTGGAAGTCGTCAAACCTGCGCGCGAGACGATTCGTGATGACTCTCGAGAACAGCTAGTATACATGACTCAGGAGCGTGATGGGTCTGTAGTTCTTCAACTGGGCCCTGTCGCCCTTTTTGAAGAAAAGTGCCACCACACCCCCGTGCCATGCTTTAGGCGTAATGCCCTCGAGTATGATGGAGTTAAATAGCCTCTGCAGTGCTTTCCGGACTGGTAGTCCACCCGCTTTCAAAAGCTCAGCTGTAACTCCATCATCACCCGGTGCCTTGTTGTTTTTTAGCTGTTTGAGAGCCACACTTATCTCGTACAGGCTGACGTCCGGGATGTCTTCGGTGTAATGCCGGATCAATTTGGCTCTAGGGTCTGTAGCCTGAATGACAGGTGCCTGCGATGTTGTGTAAAGCTGTCCATAAAAGCGTTCAATCTCAGCCATAAGCTCAGGTCGAGACGTGACGACTCTGCCGTCCTCTGTCTTCAGCTTCGTCAGCAGACTCTGACCGTTGACAGATCTCTTGCGAACACTTTGGAGCCCTTGTTCCGCTCGATGGCTTCCTTAATACGTTCTGTATTAAATCGGCGTATGTCGCGAGTCAGAGACTTAGGCGTAGCCGACGAGCATCTTCAGGGGACTGCTTAGTTGTCGGCTCTGAGATCTTGCTCCTTTGCTTGGTACGGCTGGGTTTGAAAAACTTCGAACCCACCGTAAAGACAGTTTCCACAAACCTGTCATTATATGTGTCCACATCCGAGCAATCCTCCAGGCAAGCGAACCGATTCTGCAATTCGAGTTGAAAGCGCTCGGGGTTTTGGATCTGGATGGCTCCAGGACGGAGCGTTGACTTCATCAGTCGATACCTCTCAGCTTTTACATTAAGATTCAATGCGCCTCTCACCATTCGGTGATCGCTTCCCGTGTTGAACGCATTGATCACTGAGACGTCATTGAATAAGCGAGTCTTAGTCGACATGATGAAGTCAATCTCATTTTTTGTCACGCCATCCGGACTTTTCCTGGTCCATTTTCGATGCAGTCGTTTTTTGAAGAAAGAGTTCATCATATAGAGTCCCTCTCTTCCTAATCGGCTAGCATTTGATCACGGTAATTCCGGATTCCAGCTCCAAATTGCCCCACTTTCAACTCACTATCGCCGCGCTTGCCTAGCTTTGCGTTGAAGTCTCCCATGACAACGGTGTAATGAGTCTTGGAAGCATGTATTGTCCGAGAAATGTCCATACATAGCTTCCACTTCCTCGTCGGAGTGTTTCGAGGTCGGGGCGTATACCTGTATGACCTTCAGCGAATACCGTTTGGTAATTCCGAGTATAAGGTACGCCACCCTATTCGACACACTTACGATCTGTACAACGTTGTTCACAAGAGACTTGTGGACGATAAATCCGACACCACCTTGGGACAGGTCTTCGCCCTCCCGGAAATAGAGCAGGTTGCCAGATTTGAGAACCATCGTGTCCTCACCCTCTCTTCGGACTTCGGACAGTCCCACTATACTCCAGCGAATCCTGCTCAATTCCTTTTCGAGTTTCAGCAGCTTCTCCTCGGTCCGCAGTGTGCGCGCGTTATATGTGGCCAGGGCCAAGGTCGTCTGACGGGGGATCTCCGCCGCCCGGGGATTCTTTGCACCCCAGGTCCCAGTACCGCGCCGACGTCCGTCACCGCCGGCACGGCCTCCAGAACCGCCGGACACTTGGGGCCTTTGTTTAAGGTTTGGGTTCATGGGGGGTTTTAGGCCATCTCCCACCACGCTGGCCCAGTGCTGGTTGGTGGGGAGCGCCAGAGCCTCGTCTGTTATAGAGCAGGGTGCACCGCGTGCAGGTGAGGTTGGCTTGGGTCCCGATAGATGGTATTTAGAACCCCTTGCACCCCTAGTTACCACCAGACCAAGTTACCTAGTTAGCACCAAACAATAGTTCTTGTAATAACGAAACCACCAAGCTCCAAACAACATATTTTGACTAAGGTGTAGAGATTGCGAACATACTCGTAGAGCTTGTAGAACGGCTCTTAGGCGATAATATTGCTATAGCTGACTGCTGTGATCGCTCTCTGTTATTGACTTCGGGCGTAATCGGCAACAATCATTTCAATTCGGACGGCAAGCTCGTGTCGCGCTGTATTTGCTTCATCATCAATCACAGCGGGGATAGCGACAAACTTCAAATTCGCTCTGAACATAGCACGATTCGTGTTGCACTGTTGTAATATAGGTATAATTAAATCAAATTACATTGTCTGTCTATTGTAAGTTAAAGATGAATGTCACATCACTAAATAAGTTTTAGCTCGATAAGAATAAGCTTAGTATATTTCATGTGCGTGAGAAAGAGGCGTGAGACAACTTCAGACTGGACTAAAAGTTTCACGCGGTCTGTACCAGGTACACATTTTTGCACGCGCTCAATTCTATTCCCTAATTTTAAAGGTGAGGTGATTTACAAAAATCCTGAAATATCTATTTTATTTAAATCAAATTTCAGATCTCTAGCATCTTTGCGGAAGTCTCATACAAACTTCCATTCTTTAGTTTAAGAGGGTAAATGTTCCAAGTATTAGATTTTTTTGTTGTTTTTATAATAAAACTAGCTTATATAGCTAATTTCAGCTTTCTAGGACTTCAGGAAATCCCTAAGAATTTTGATGGTCAGTCAGTCAGTCAGTAACGAAATCGGTGTATTTTAGATATCAATAAAATCTAAAATGTAAGGGCTATGCAAGCGAAACTATATATATTTAATAAGTCTACTATTGACTCATATCCCGAGGATTTCGTTCATCTGGTATAATCCGAACGCATGTTATCAGGGTTCAAACGAACGACGAAGCGCTTCGAGAAAAAGAAGGTAGTGCCCTTGCGCTTCGCTTGGCTCGTCTTGGCGGGGGCACTACCGTACCCCCAGATGAATGTGCACCTATGACGCAAACTCCTCAAAATATTCATTCAACTTTGATAACAGTTAAGTAACATTAAAAAGCGGCGCAGTTGAATTTTTTTAAATAAAGTCTAACCATATTTTTTACATGCGGAAACGATTCTCGTCTCAGTTCTGAGCAAACTAATTTCAGGTTCTGAGTAGTTACTTGTTCGGAAATTGGGAGCGCCTTCTCTCGGAGAACAGGCGAGAAACTCGAAAGATCTAATTTTTTGTCTCCTCTTTTGCCAACATTATAATAAAAGTATTTATACAAAGTGTTTGGTACAGTTCAGGTACCTACCCTTGTTAACATTATCATAATTATAATAGTTATGACGTCATTGAAAATTCAAATTGTAGAATTAATTTTCTAATTGCCCATACATTTTATTCACAGACATGATTTGTATCAAAATAAATTTTTCTAATTCTGAATTTTAATAACACCAAGTTTTATACAACTATGTTAGCATGGGTAGGTTGCGGCACTTGCGGCTCGATAGCGTAAAGTATATTGTACCAAACACGTTGTACATCAATTTATATCTACAATCTACATTTATTATTATAAACTAAAATATCCAAACCTGAATGGCCAACTTAGTCATCATCATCATCACAACCCATATACGTCCCCACCGAGGGGCTCGAGCCTACCCTATATTAGGGTGATTAGGCCTTAGTCGACCACGCTGGCCCAGTGCGGATTGGTCGACTTCACATACATCATTGAATTTCTTCGCAGATGTATGCAGGTTGCCTCACGATGTTTTCCTTCACCGTAGGAGCGTCAGACAAATGTACATATGAAATTCGAAACGAAAAACACATTGGTACATGACGGGTCTCGAACCCCGACCCCCCGATTGGAAGGCAAGTGCCGAGTCCACTGCGCCACCGACGCTCTTCTAGTCATCATAACCGAACGCAATTTAGTAGGCAGGCTTCTTTTATAATGCTAAAATCAACTAATATAAAAAATTTGCAAAAGCACGTACAGGCGAACGGCCCTTCGTTAACGGTGGAGGCTACATCTACCGCCCGCCACCGACATCTGAGGGCGGCGGCCATCAATTCGTCAGCAGCAGCCGTGGTTTAGTGTTTCATGTTTTAGTTTTGTAGTAGTCATCATGTCATGTGACTGAGCTAATGATGGAAGGTTACTGGTATATAGGTTAGGAGTTCGGGAATAATTCTTTCAATACTGTTTAGAGCGAAAGGCGTTTTATTTCAGTTATTGTGGTGTTTGCCCTGGTTAAAATTCTAAAACGCAATTAGGTATTATAAAATAAAAAGATTGAAAAAAAAACTTAAAAAAAAAAAACCGTCATTACAAACAGCAAAAAGTCAGAAATAATAATAAAATGCATACAACATCACAGTTTTATATTGAAGTCACAATATAAAACTGTGATATAAAACTGTGACACATTCAGGTATTTGCGTCTAGTAGTCAAAGTCCTGACGATAGGACTGAAGGATCCTTAAATTTTGGGGATTTGAGGTTACTTTTTTACATACAATAGACACGTATTGACCCTCAGATGTATTCTTTCAAGTTAGGTACTTCTATGGACTGGAGTAATTAATTCATTAAAAATACAAAAATTAAAAGTCGTTGTTTATTTTCTATAATTTTTGATGTGAAAGTGGAACATCTATAGCGGCGGGTCAGACCGACTGATGGCGTAGCTACGCGTCGCCACAGCATGCGTCGCCACATGTATTATACCAAGAGTAAGCGACTTATGCAATATGCATAAGTCGCTTACGCTTGGTATTACCTGTAGAAAATAATTTCGATGTTTCATCATCAGCCAAGCGTCCCGCGACGGCTCACATTTTTTTTAATATGTCAGATAATCCATTCTACTCGTATTGAGTAAATGCGAAAATGTGTCTATTTATCTGTCTGTTACCTCTTTATGCTCAAACCACTGAACCGCTTTAGATGAAATGTTGTATAGATATATAACGAGTCCCAGGATAGGACATAGGATAGTTTTTTCGCAGAAATCATCCTTTAAGGTGGTGAAAGGGGGTGGAAATTTGCATGGGGAATCAATAATCGCTGAAGTGATCAAGATGAAATTTGGTATGGAAAAATTTGAGTCGTGGGGAAAGATAAAGAATAGTTTTTATCCCCGAAATCATCCCTTAAAGATGTAAAAAAGAGGGTGGAAATTTGTAAATGGAATCAATAAAAAGGGACTAGGTATAAGACTTTTATTATTTAACTTTTCGTCAGAAATAAAGAACGTTCATGCATTTTTGCAAAACGGCCACCCCGTTTTGCAAAAATGCATGAACGTTCTCTAGTAAGCAGATTGATAAAAAGCAATTTTGATAAAAAAAATAACCCACCCATATTACTAATTCCACGGGGACGAAGTCGCAGCCAAAAGCTAGTTTAATATTTTTAAAATATTGTAAACCTAAGTTAACCCATCTTTTTGCGTTTATTAAAATTCTTGCCTACATTAAAATTAACACTTTCATTTTAATAAGAAATTGAGAAATTATATCTTGAAAGCGATAGAGAACTTCTTATAGTATAAAATCAAAATAATGAAATAAAATTGAAACTAAGAAAAATGATTAAAGTATCTCACTGAAAATGTAATGTTCCTTTATTCAACCCTTATTAATAAAGAGTGCAAACTTAGGACAAAGAACTTAGAAGGAAATAGGTAACTCCTTTCTGCCTACCCTTGTCCTAGGTTTACGCTAACTATTAAACCACTGAACCGCTTTAGATGAAATGTTGTATAGATATATAACGTCTAGTCCCCTTCTAAAATGCTTAAGGCAAATGAAGAGAGGTAAATCGCCAGGCCACGATGGCTTGAGTATTGAACATATTATACATGGTGGACCCCTATTAATTGAAAAAATGTGTGAATTCTATAATAATTGCTTGTTGCACTCATACTTACCCATCAGTCTGATGAAAACTGTGGTTGTTCCTATTGTAAAAAATAAAACAGGAGATTTGTCAAGTCTGTCCAATTACAGGCCCATTTCCCTAGCCACAATCTGTTCGAAAATATTGGAAAGATTAATTTATGATAATCTGGAAAGAAATATTCCTCTCAATAGAGCACAGTTTGGATTTAGGCCTGGACATTCCACGGACTTGGCTATCTTTGCACTAAAGAACACAGTTAAAAGTTATATTAATAGAAATACATCAATCTATGCATGTTTTTTAGACTTGAGCCGTGCTTTTGATACAATCGATTATAAACTTTTATGGGCAAAGCTATATAACACTGGAACATGTAAAAATATTACAAAATTATTAGAATTCTGGTATAATTCTCAATCAAATATTGTTCGTTGGGGAAATTCAATTTCTGATGAATATGGGCTGGAGTGCGGGGTGAGGCAGGGGGGGCTGACATCTCCTCTCCTATTCAACCTGTATGTAAATGAGCTAATAGAGGAGCTGAGCAGCACAAGAGTCGGATGCTACATAGGTGGTGAGTGCTTAAATAATCTTAGTTATGCTGACGATATGGTGCTGCTCAGCCCTTCACCTGGTGGATTACAGAAACTTATTTCAATATGTGAAAAGTTTGCTTCCAAGCACTGTCTTACATACAATGTCAAAAAAACTAAAATAATGATTTTTAAGTATAAAAATGGCCCAGAAAATGTACCTTCCATATATCTATGTGGAGCACAACTTAAGATTGTATCTCAGTTTAGATATTTGGGACATATCTTAGATGACTCCCTTAAGGACGATTCAGATCTTGAAAGACAACGAAGGGCTATTGCAACTAAAAGCAATATGCTTGCTAGAAGATTTGCAAGTTGTTCAGATGAGGTAAAGATAACAATGTTTAGGGCCTACTGCCAGGCGCTCTATACCACTCACCTATGGTATATTTATACACAGAAATCATTTAACAAGCTGCGAGTGCAATACAATATTGCATTTAGATGTATGCTTGGGCTACCATGGAGGTGCAGTGCGTCAGGTATGTTTGATCAATACAAAGTTGACCAATTTGTAACTCTGCTCAAAAAAATGTTGGATTCATTTAAAACAAGACTGTATAACTGTGATAATTCATTGATTAAAGCTGTGTATTTTTGTGTGTGTATTTATTGAATGGAGTGCTATTTAATGAATACATACACAGAACTACATAATGGGTGTGTTTCTCCTAACAAAAAATTTTTATAGTGTTATAATAGTGATATGAACTTAAAAAAAAAATGATTTTGTGAGTGTGAATGAATCTAATTTAATTTATTGTAATAGGGTGAATGAATTTAATTTATTATTTTATTAATTTATTTGACTATTTTATTATTATATAATTTTATGATCATATAATTAATGAAATTATTATCTAAAATTGACAATGTAATATAAAATTATGCTATAAATATGGGTCATAAAATCAACTTCGTGTGATTTTGTATTGTGCCTGCAATAAATGGATTTATTATTATTATTATTATTATTATTAATACTCAACATGTAGGTAGGTATTCAATTTGTTTCCTTTGCATCTGCAAATTGCAATAACTCGACTTGAGCTAAAGCTATGTTCAAGAGATAAACTTGAATCCGAAACTGTCTAAATTAATGATAATATCGGGAATAAAATTGGTGACATCAAATCGCGAATATGGAACTTATGACAAAGGTGTAAGGTAGCCAGATAAGTTTATAATTAAGCAGCTGGCAGACTAGCGCGAGTCTGGGTGCAGTGGTTTCAAAATAAAAACATAGCCTGCGGCTTGAGACTATAAGCATTGGAGGACAGGAATTATTGCATTTTAATGAAATAGTTCATGAGACAAGCAAGACAAGCAGTTTTATAACATATCTGAGGAATCATCAGTGTACCTTTTTTAAGGCTAATGAAATATTAATACACAACGGAGTGCACTCTGATGACATACTTGCAGATCAGAATGCAATTGATAAAATGGAATAAAAACTGCCCGTTAAGCTGAAAGTCGATTGCACTAACAAATTGAACGAAGTATAGGCGACACGTTACTTGAGCGCAACATTTCAATTTTTGGCCGGCTTTGGCTTGTTATGTGGAATGTGCATTTGGTCTTCTACACGTTTACTGCAAATGCACACCGACAGCAATCAGACTGTAGCTCATTGTTAGTTGTATGGAAGTCAATTGAAAAGGAAGTACAACAATTAGAGATTTCATTTCAATTCGAACATTTGGATACTAATAGCTCCTGTTCCTGCTAAAGCATTTTAATTTCTCCCATATCTGAATGCGTCATTTAGCTATCCATAAAACTCTAAAACTGAGAAAACGTATATTTATGAGGTTTATGAAGAAGACGTACTTATATGGGGGTAAAATACAGTCAAAGCTTCATCAGGCATTATTTCAAGCTTTAGTGTTTGTAAGACAGTTTTTTCATTTACAGATAGCAATCGATGGTTTCTTTGTGCAATTTATTTAAATAGAAATCGCCTTTAAATCGTGACATTAAAAGTGTTAAGTCTTTACCCTAGCGAACTTGGATCGGCGAGAACATCGTACGAATGCACCCGAACGCGATCTTTACCTACCTCGAACCTCGTCGATCGCCACCGCTTCAGTCTGGACACGGCCGCGGGCGGGGCGGCACGTGTGGTGCGCGCCTCGCGTATCATTGTTTTTAACCACAAGCTTTTGTTTTATTCCATCAGATCTAAATCGATACCACTTAAGAGTGTAATTACGGCCTATTTTACAACTGAAACATAATTTTAAAGTGCTGACACGACATTGGTGAAAAAAGTGTTATCTATACCAACATTGGTGGTCGCAGAAGGTGGTTTATTGACAAGTGAAACTAGCTCCATTCATCCAGCGGGACTGTTTTGTTTGGAATCGTTATCGAACGGTGGCCGTGCAGGTGATTATTGTAAGAAATGCATGCAAATCGATAACGGAGCAGATGCTCTGTTTATAGCAGACAAGTGCTGTACTGTGCGGCTTACATCTCAGTTGCATATTGATTGGATATATACCGAGATCTGTGGAAATTGTCGTTCAATCACGGTGAGTTACCGCGGCTAAACAAGATTCGCAGGTGTTTCATTTTACAGTGCTGAGAGTCGGATGGAGGATCATCGTTAAACAAAAACTGTGATTCCAAAATAACAGCTTGTTTAATACTGAAGAACAGAACTGTATACATCCTAATAATCAGAATCTTAATAATTGTTGATTAACTACAGCTGATATTTATAAGTACTTACCTATCCAATGCACCGTTTAATCAATTCATTAGGTACCTATCAGATAAAATGGATTGATTTAAATCAAAAAACTAAAATTAAAAATTACTATCTATCGCATTAAACATTGTTGATAAAAATAGCATGTTTATTTTCTAATTTACGATCAGATAATGAAATCATCAAGGTAATGATATAAGGACAATTACTGAAGAAATATACCTATCAACAATAAAAAGGTTTTGGGCTATATTGTATTGATAATTACAGTGAATGGGGTAACTATTGACGCAAATTATAAGCTTACTCTTCTTTTTATTGCCATTCAGTGTCAACTGAAGAAATCCTGATGACCTGACTAATTGCCGAAATAGTGTGGCTGCTGAATGTCGTACCTACTTCGATTTAATACCTAAGTCAAGAATACCTGCTTAGCTCATGAATATCCGTAAGCAAAAAGTTACTATGAAGCACAGAAGAAACTTAAAAGCATAAAGTTACCAATTTGAAAATTATAATGCTCTGAATGATACGGCTTCTTCTAGAAAGCTATCCGATTATATGTTCATTTTATGTATTTAGCTT
This sequence comes from Schoenobius gigantellus, assembly GCA_963935595.1. Taxonomy (NCBI): domain Eukaryota; kingdom Metazoa; phylum Arthropoda; class Insecta; order Lepidoptera; family Crambidae; genus Schoenobius; species Schoenobius gigantellus. The sequence continues at coordinate 15,026,355 of OZ012555.1, forward strand.
CCCCAGAATTGTTTTATGCACAGAAGAAACTTAAAAGCATAAAGTTACCAATTTGAAAATTATAATGCTCTGAATGATACGGCTTCTTCTAGAAAGCTATCCGATTATATGTTCATTTTATGTATTTAGCTTCCCCAGAATTGTTTTATGTATTGGTTTATATGAATCTTGGGACCATTTTGTAACTAAATATTTCCTGGAGCATTCATTACGTAAGAAATATATTTACACATCCTACCTACAGGTGCGTAGCCGGCATGCCTCCGTGAAATTATGAGAGACCTGAGAATAGCATTTGTTCCAGATCTTCCGAAACCATATTGAGTGTAATGGTATCCATGTTCAATTGATTACTCAACAGTCAAAATCCTTCAACTATAGCTTTATTTTACACCCGAGGAAGAATAAACGAACTTGGTAATCAATTTAGAAGATTAGTTATTAAACAAAGGAGAAACAGACAATACTTTCAAGGACAAATAAAACTTACACGAAATAATATAATATGTAAATTAATATTAGTAAGTTGGATCAAAATTTGCAAGGCTTAAAAGTTTGATGGAATGTATAAATTTTACTTACCAATCACAAGGAACTCATACCCTCTCGTTTGCGAATGGAACCTATCCTCGAGGCTAAATGCAGCTAGTACATGCATAATTCACGATGCAATTGTTTTCCGTTTTTTGCAAGACATAGTCCCACCATGAGAATTATGTGTACACCATACACACTCGACCTTCAACAATCAAACCACACTCTATTATTAACAATTTTGCAATCGTAGTCAGCGTTATTACATGTTTGGAAAACGTAATAAAGGAGGTCGTAATAGGTTAAATACAGCTACCTGCTCGGCCTTGCGTCCGAGCTAAGATTACAACTGCAACAAAGACACTGCTCTGACCCGAGAATGGGGCGCAGGTAACCGTAACACCACTCATAAGATTCATTGATGTAATAAAAGGATAACATAGTAGCGGCAAAAAACAAAATATTGCAACAAATAAAATATTGAGATTTCCTTGGTTAGGAAACTTTATACAATTATTCTACTGTAAATAAGCTGTTTTTTGTAGATAGGTTATCCAGAAACATCAAAGTTATTAATGAACTAAAACACACATTACTTAGTAACGCTCATCAAATGAATAAGGCTGGCATAGGTAGGTAGCTGGAAATCAAATCTAACACTTATTATGTCGAGCGAGTGTCTCGTGTGACATGTAAGACGAAGAATAATCCGAAGAAAAAACTGTTAATAATAGATACTAATAACCTGGCACAATAAAGAAGAAAATGATATTGTATGCCTTTAAAGATTGCAGTCTATATCAAACGAAAAGAAAGTGTTCTATTGAGCAATCGATAATGCCGTCTCGCAATTACCTCTCATACTTGACTGGCAATTAATACTTTGAGAATTTTCTAGGTTGTCGTAACAACGATCTATTGTTTGTTTTTTTTTTCACTTTACCCAATACTTTCTAAGAAATTTGATTTGGTGTAGGTACGTGTAGATAATTACTTGGCTTTTATTTACGATCTCCATCAATAATCTTATTATTCCTTAATATTCGCTCCTATAATCTTTAATATCCTATTCTCTTCCCATTCTGTCAATATTTTCAATATCTATGACTGTGAAGGTAAATGTTTATAACACAATCGCCGTAAAGCTGCTTGACAAATTTGGATTTATTTTTGCACAAGTTTTGTAATTTAAATTAAAGATAACGATATTAAAGGCCTAGTTTGTAAAGTGGTAATAAATGTTTACCATTTATAATTTAATCAGTAAATAAATGTAATATTGTAAAATGTAATTTTCACATTTAAACCAGGAGCTGATTCTCCAGTTCACCTAGGAACTGTGTTAATGCAAACAGAGATAACCTACATTATTTTGTAGCACCAAAACTGAATAGAAACAGTGGCCTACTTTAATGCCAGGTAATTAAGGTGGGAATAATATATCACTCTCCTTAATGAACCTATTGTTTGGCAATTCTAATGAAGACATTGATTAAAGCAATCAAGTTTTTATAAATGCTTCTAATTTAAAATGCGAAGTCGACTAAATTATTAATAGACTCATTTATCAATATACTATTCTATTGCACTTAAATAGATCTACGATCATTTCCTATTCTTAAAATTGCTAGTAACTTTCTGAAAAAAACTATAGAGGATTACATTATTATTTGATAACTCTGATTTAGTGCCAAGAATGAAGTATTTTGGCACAAAATCAGTTATGGTATTCAAAATTGCATCCGACTAAAGAGGAATGGGTTAACTTCACTTACAGATTCTTTTACTTTACAGCATCTTTACAACAGGCACTTACTGACGTCAAACAAGCGTCAAACCTGTTCGGAAATTGGAAGAGAATCTTCTTCAGCAGATTGAAAATGATTCTTTTAACTCTTCTTTTAAATCACCAACAATATGATAATAGTATTTCACAAATATCATTTTGATTTTACGAAACTATATTTTCAAATGCCTGTCGGAGTGATTTAATACCACCACCACCACCACCTAGAGATATTGTTGGTTAGGAAAAAAAAGCTAACCGTGGAACTGAGTAGAGTGGTTTGTCGATTACAACAGCTCAATTGGAACAGTTACTCAGATCGAATGCATTTTTTTTATATTTTAGAACTTTTGTTACATCCTAGCGGCTTATAATATTTTTCATCATCCGTTATTGATATAAATTCTATACAATAAAACTTCAGGAATAACAAAACGAACATCATTATCATGTTTGTTCTAGTTTGCAAATTCAATGTTGAGAACCTATTTGTTATTACACATGTTCTATTACTCAATCGGGTGTAAGTTATGTACGTTTGTCTAATTGTCCCATTCACAGTATGTAAAGTAACCAGTCATAATTGGCTTAGTTTCCTACGCAGTTGGGCTAACTGCCCACGCGTACACCAACATCATACTGCTATGCCAAAAGACAAATTCTTTATGAATAACCAAACCGAGACTATCACTAGCTTCTACAAAATATGCACCTAACTTAATACAAAGGACTTTAATAAAAATTAAGGGCTAATTTATTCTAGAAATATTTGGCAAACATTAAACATTCCATGATGATTCACGTTTTAAAGCACTGATAGCAGATTCAGGTAAAACTATGAAGGATTGTCAGTTTGTCAAAGTGCTTTTTTAATTTTTTATATAATAAAGAACTTATCTGCTTCCGACGTTCTCAACTGCTCCATGAAAAATCGCTCCGACTTTTTTATGACATCAATGTTTACACGAGACCTAATACAACCATCATTATTGTCGGCTTTCTTCAACGTAAATTGTACAAGTGCACAGTGTTTCTGAATATTGGTGTGATTAAACTTCTTTATTATTTTATTACACACACAATTGTATAAAATCACAGTTGTGTGTAATAAAATAATAAAGATAAATTGGAATAATAAAGAAAATATAAAAATTCTTTAATTTTCGATGACCTACTAAACGAATTTCGTGTCTAACAATTTTGGACAATGACTATAAAACTAAAGCAATCAACGAACTAGGTCAAAGTTAAAATGCCTTTTGTAATGGAAAGCTCTCAAGGCATTTGTATGTCAAATCATTCACTTAGCATAATATTGCCGAGAAATAGTACCTACCCCGATTAAAATCCTTCACCCCCAGATCTACTCCACAAGTAGCCCTTGAGTAGCACCTTTGTTATATATATCTGAAATATTTCATAATAAGTAATCCATTTTGTTAATAGGATATACTCGTAGTAACAATCAATCACATAATTCCAAGTTCGCCATTTACCTAGCTATATTAAGAATGTTTTTTTAATGTGCTTTGTAAAACTATTTTGTATGTTTCCAGTAGAGTAAAGGTTTTTTATTACGAATAAATTATTCATCGAATTTGCATTATACAACATTCTTATTTTAAGATGATTAGCTTGAGAGCTTGGAAAAGAACTTCTTTAGAATATTAAAATATAAATACTAAAATGAAATCACTTGATGCTTTGAATATCAATTTTGATAATCCCTTGCATTACTTTTTCTGTTACATTGATTAAAATATAAATCTGTATTTAAAGTGTCGTGCTGGATATGCCTCTGCTTTGACATTGTTGGCATTTTGCACTATTACTATTACATTACATTTCTTATATAACTCATTGTCTGCTGCCAAGCCCGTAGGGTATTAGAACCTATTTTGAAACTCTGTGCATAGCTTTCACTACGTATGGGATCGAGATGATTTGACGATTGCAAGATCTTATTTGCCTACATTTTTTCCTGACGCAAATAATACGGCATTATGATGATATTATTAATGATATTGTAACTAAATTAAATGTATAATAGAGTGGCTTAATGAATATTAGTACTCTGTGAAACTCTGAGCTCAGAAGGTCTTGAGGGAAACAACAGGAAAATACAACTTTAATTTGTCTTTGTCGGCATATTGCCAGCTCATCTTTTGTATCGAAGGGCGAAAAGTTTTTTAGATTGGTATCCTTGTTTAGTTACAGAGTAGATGCTGCGACTACATCATAAATTAGAACGTGTTAAGCTTTATTTTTTTCAAGACCCTACGTAATATTCTAATTATATAGAACAATCTGGATTGAATCTAGGGTTCCAAAGCATGTGTTGGGTCAGTTGCACTTATTCAACTAAATGTGGGATGTAAAACAAAACAAGACAGCTTTATTAGGTAGACGACATCAGTGAACTAGCTATAGTTTATCTGGAGTTCCACATGTTCCCGGCATTACTTTAGTCAACTTTATATATAATCATTAAAATGTTGCAAATCATAAGTAGGTCGATGTGTGACTCCGCGTGTCATTTATGCGGATTAAGGCCGCTAAAATGGATGATTACCACTCCGAACCTTTCTCGAAATCGGAATCGGAACTATATTTTTTGGTAAGCATATATATTTACTCGTACTTAATAGAACATCCTTATTTTCTAATTTGTTGGATTGTCTATCACGTAGAAGAACCAAGACACATAATCACTAAAAAGTGCGTGGGACCCAATGCGTTCACCAACATCATGCACCCACGCGTCCCCAAATAAAAGTTGATTAAAAGTTTATTTGAGTGCCAGTGCATGCGTTAGATCTTTAAATATGGATACATCTGTACATTCATTATCATTTCAACCTTCCAGACCAGATCCCATCGAATAGTTACCGCTATCTTTATTACTCAGATACAAATGAAACATTAATAACCAACAATATCACCGAACGTATGGAGATAAATTTCGATGTGAGTTAGAACACTCTGAATATTACACATTTATTTCTGTTACCGTTATATTTCGATTAAGTGCATTGTATGTAGTTAGCTCTATATTGCTGGCTAAATTACAGAGCATGTGATATTATGACCCATAATTACAATATCTATCATGTACAATTGTACATTGATAGTTCATTACGTTCAAATACTTAACACTTTCCTGAAAATGAATACTACTATGTTTATCATGACTATCTTCTAGTATATTTTTAAATGGATTATTTTTGAAAGTTTCTCATCAAAATTCGTCGTGTGGCGCGCGGCACGACAGTCACGTACGAGTCAAGAGTGGGACGCGACATGACTCCAACGCAGGGTCCATTCACGAGTGACCGGTAATAACCGATGAACCGTAAGTTAGCAGCATAATGCGAAGATACACGCGAACATTACATTAAGACAAAATATTATGCTACGTAGTTACTGAGAAAAGCCTGTATTAATGCTGTGTTATTCTCACAGCTTCACGATTCAGTTACACGCCTATTTATCCGACGATAAGAAATTATTTACGCACCTTGCCATGCCGCGAATTTGGATGTAGCACAAGCCATGGGGCTAGGAATACCCACTATCCTGGGTGGTTATCTACCCAGGCCGGCTTAACATTTTGATAGATTGCTATTCTTTCTTTTATACATTGTTTTTTGTGCAATAAAATTGTGGCACAATGTAATTTGTTTTTAGAGTTCTTTAAAGTTATAATAAACAGATGAGATATTATAGAAACGTATACAATATTACAAGATTTGAAATATATATTGGTATTCGAAGCGATTGAATCTATATACGTCTCATACTCATTGCTGGACAAAGAGAAATTGATCTACCTCATCAGGGTTAGGAACAATTGCAGTGAACTCCCTAAGTCGACTTTAACGACCACGGGAATAAGGAAACGGTGACACATGTACTCTAAATCCGTCATCGTACAGACACGAACACTGACGGGGTCAACGACTTGAATTTAATTCTTTCCTATTATTTTGGTTTGTACTCCAAAATTAATACTTAACCTATCAACATTCCGAACAGTACCTACCGCTTCTAACGCCACTTTCTAGCTAGTACAATACACATATTAAATTATGATGAAGTCACGACTTTTCTACTTGCGTGTGCATCTCCGTGTATGTGCTCCGTTATCATTTTATTTTCAATGCAAGATTTTCCTCAGAATAAAATTATTAATGTTAATGAAATAATTTATGTTTCTAAGATCAGGTCGCTCAAATGAAATCGTACGTCTACGATCACGATATTATACCTACACAAGCAACACAAACGGTTAACCTCACTTTCTTAATCAGCTAATAAAATTAACAATGGATATCAATAAGAATGCTCACATTAATTTATTTCGCCTTCAACTCTTGACTAAACACAATAACCACTATAGCTTCTCATCAGCGTTACGATCTAAAACAATGGCGTCCACGAGAGAAAATGGCTTTCCGTTCTCCATTCATGTGTCAACGGCTCGCATCCGAACAAGGGGTTATTGATCTGGAAATATAAAAGGTTCCCTCTGGTATTGTCTTGAGCGGCGTTTTTAAAATGAAACAGGCCAAACGTGCCCAAGTGGCTGGTGCGGAAGCTAATATCGCCATTGTAGACCACTCGTGTTAGAATTCACCAGATATTGCCGAGCGATCAGTGTTTTACACGCTGCTTGTCCAAATTGGCTAAATCTCCAGTCCAGACGCTTTCGACTCCACTGAATTTAATCGAAAATCTACTTCTAGACAGGCGTCCGCTGTTAATATAATTATGTCGTTCAGCCACTTACACTTAGCTCTTATCACACATACTTACTTTCTTGTCACCAGAGGCCCCAATCTACTAATAAGTACAGCCGAATCGAAACTCAACCGTTGCGATCGACCAATCGGAGAGCCTATATTGCCTTTAAGCTGTTCGATGACGTGATAATGTGGCGTTCTGATTGGTCGAAGGCAACGGTTTAGTTTCGATTCGACTGTAACTTACTAGTAGAATTGGGCCTCAGTTCTCCCTTTACACTGGGAAGAAAAGAAAACGTGTCAGTAACGAAAACATCTGCGTCTTCTAAATTTATTCACAACAAATAAAAAATAATAATTCTATTTGGCTTTTGTATTTATGATCAAAAATTAGTTTAGAAGTTATTGAAAGTTTGTTAGTGACCCATTTTCTTTGCAGCCCAGAGTTAACGTGTTACAAAATAGTCCGTAAAAATTACAATCAATTATCATGGTCAAAAATATTGTTAACCCTAGTAAGCTGTCATGTCAGAGAACCGGAGCGCCGCCGCACCTGTCATTCTACGTAGTTTACTCATAAATTTTACTGAAATAGGGTTTGCACATCAATGAAAAGCTTATTGATTTTTTTTGGCAGTAATACTAAGATTTTCAAATATTGCAAATGGACTCTTTATAAGGGACCATTTAAACCCCTTTAAACGCAACACTGGAATCGGATTGATATATTATCAAATTAAGAAAGAGTAATTCTAATTATTTTTACCAAAAAGAAAACTAGATTAACTTACCCTTGGAGAATTCTATTAGGATATTTCATTCATTCCAGGCCATTCAACATCCTTCGTGATAAACATATTATAAACATATTAATAAATTCCTATTTCCTATCCTTTCCATGTCGGTGTTGATAATTTTGCAATTGTTTTCCTTTCGAACACGCATTCGAATAACGCATTAATGCATTTATTTACTATACAAGTTATATGCTATTGCTGTTGTAGCTATGTTCCGTCACGATCGCACTCAGCTATTCGCACATATTCTTCTAACAATTGTCGGATATAAGTTTCCTAGCTAGGCATATATTTGTAGTCATAAATTGATACGAAAATGCTATTTATATGGTCAAGACTCAAGATCATTTAATGTGTCACTGCATCTCTAGTCTCTGTCAGAGGAACTGTTAAAGAATTTATATTTCAATACAAAATTTAACTTTAGCACCTAGTGCCAAAGTTCAAGACCGAACTTTGTATGTAGATACTTCAAACATAGTGACTAGTGCAGTATATGTTTCATCATCACAGCCCATATACGTCCCCACCGAGGGGCTCGAGCCTACCCTATATTAGGGTGATTAGGCCTTAGTCAACCACGCTGGCCCAGTGCGGATTGGTCGACTTCACATACATCATTGAATTTCTTCGCAGATGTATGCAGGTTGCCTCACGATGTTTTCCTTCACCGTAGGAGCGTCAGACAAATGTACATATGAAATTCGAAGCGAAAAACACATTGGTACATGGCGGGTCTCGAACCCCGACCCCCCGATTGGAAGGCAAGTGCCGAGTCCACTGCGCCACCGACGCTCTAGTATATGTTTAATATTATTTAATTGCGATAAGTAAAACCGTAGCACACTGATTATACGACTATTTTACTTAACTATATTTTGTGTAAATATATTTTATTTTATTATAGAATGTAAGTGACTTCACCAGATGATAGTTAGTAGTTCACTCAATCAGACACCTCGATATTGTGTACCTAATATTTAGGATAGTTTTTCGGTGACAATTTGTACTAAGTCCATGCTCGAAAATCATCCATAGGGAATATTAAATATTCTAAATTGTACACCACTACCATGAATAAAATCAATCATGAAATACTGTATTAAAATTTTCCATAGCCTATTTTGTGGTGAGTACTGACTGAGTAGGTATCTAACATTTCGTAATGTTTGTTTACTCTGTCACTCTGTCATTCTGTCGAGCTATGAAAAACAAGAATTATGGAGTTAGTGACATTGAGCTGGTCTAAATCTGGACGGAGGGTTGTTATTTATAATTTCACGCCTTCTACCAATACTCCGTCGCGTCCGTGTCCATGTCGTCGTCACTGCACAGGAATTTCTATTTGTGTGCGATCCTAATCATGCATTATTGCGTTGTTCGTAAGCTTTTTAGGTGCTAAGTAGAAAGACGCACACTTGACGATGTACTTGTCGATGTTATAAATAAAAAGTTTTATGCGATCGTCAAACGAAAAACAAATGGTAGAAGTATCATTTTCCTATACCATTTTAAACATGTCACTACTATTTTCAGTCGGTACATTTAATAGACTCTTTAATTTTCAATCTATTATTATTATCAGAATAACAAGAACCAATACATTTCATTTCATGTATTGGTTCTTGTTCCTTCGAGACAGATTCATATCAGAGCGCCCAATTTTTTACATTTCTTAACTTAATAAATATCAATCAATCTATCATCTTCTCAATACACAAATTATTATTTTTTAAATACATACTCGCGGCATATTATTAAGAAACTCATTACTTTCCGTTATATCCTGTGTAAGCATGAAGCAGTTGTTCAAACAGCGTTAATATAATTACTGAACAAAGATTCAATAGCCTCTGCACAATTGAAACATATTCACGTAACGACGAACAATTCTGCATTTGATTATTAAATATTTACATATTACAAAATACAAGTATTTTGTGTTGTGAAGTCGATATGTGAAGTGTAATGTACTTATAATGAAAAACTTTGCAGTTAGCAAAGTTTATTTTTGCATATACATATTGTATTGTTGAGTATAAGAGAATCATAATGACAATTTAATTTACTCGCGTAACTTTAGAACAACTCAATTTCATATTTTCATTGCAACACAAAGCAAATGCATTGTACCCTTATCAATTCTAAGAGTGTAGCTTCTTATCATACATTAGCCTAAAGTTGGACGGTCTTATATGGCACAATAACTGACTGTTCCATACTACATTACGATAACTAAAGCAAAAACAAAGTTCATTCGCGACGGCCTTAAAGAGAACTATTACTGTATTAATGTTATTTCTAGTCTTAGCTTGTAATTATTTATTACATATAATTTGTTTCATTAAACAAGAGCTGCAAATTTCTTTCTTTCTTACCTTCTGAAGCAATGTTTTTAGTAAACTTATTTCATAATGTAAACACCCTTAGAAAGTTATAAGGACGTGAAAATTTAAGTCTTACATTCAATAAACTTTAGCCAATAGTAACAATATGGTTACAGAATGATTTCTATTAATACTGTAGCTGGTCGTCAATATGCGTGGGTCTGCTCAGAAACATAAGAACAAAATCTGTATTGCTGTTATCGCAGTCGCTCCATTTTTGGGCAGCATATAACTTTATACCAGCATTCGTCATCCCACCTATAGTCTTTGCTCACGCCTAAGCGTAGCGTGAAAACTATGTTATGGTGATACAGGTTCAAATATCACAGTACAACTTTAAAACTTTGCTTTTTAAAAAAAAAGAAGTTAATGAAAACATTTTAAGTATCTTTACAAAAAAGGCATTCTGCTTCCGCAATACAAAACAACCCCGAGGTAGCATTCTAATAATGTACAGGATTAAAAAGCAACCAGGAGAACAGAAGTTGTGTAACTATTGTTGGAATATACATAAATAGATACTATGTCTCTCTCTCTAATATTAACTCTTTCAGAGAATCTCCTTCAAAAATATGTCTGCTAGGTAATCGAAAACTGCAGCGAAAACATTGTTAATGCAATGTTTTTACGGATCGTGTGATAGAAAAATATTGTAGTTACACCTCAGACCAAGAATTATTCGTCGGAGAGTTACAACTACAGTATTTTTCCATCACACGATCCTTGCACATTTGTTTATATCATAACAAAACAATCCTTTGTTTGTCAAAAACTGTTCTCTGAGTCAGTCGTGATTGAGTTACTTTATTATCATTAGCTATTTTTGTTTCGTTTAACTGTACACTCCTCTGCAACATGCCTACAGCACCCCTTTTCTAAGTGTTATTTCTCATTTATTTCTATAAAGTCTAAAACCTATGTTTATTAAACCCCTGTTATATCATGAAGAGGTGCTGTAGAGATATTATCCGTACAATATGGTTTCAATGAAAACCTTCTCATATATTCATAGATGAAAACGGAAAGCTACAATTTGCGAAATCACACTGACAAAGCCCATACACATGCCAAGTAAGCTGCCAAATTACAATAAATATATAGAACATATACAGATAGACTCTTCGATCTCTTCCATGCTGAAACTTTACGTATCGTATTCTTCGAAAACTGATTCATACTTAACTCACTCGCGCCTTTTCCGTTACGAACGTATTATTTTTTAGCTTTGATATCTGATCTCTCCCACGTTCGTGAGACTAATTTTGAGTTCCATCATAATCACACGCGATGTCATCAACGCTGGGCCTCACGCCGGCGACGTTCCGATGGAACATCCATCAACTTCATTATCCATCATTTGACCTCCTCGTATGTACGTACGTATACTAAAATGGTACCGTTAAAGTCAAGACCATCATTACTTGATCATATTAATAGTGACTGATATTTCTCCTCCCCTACATTCAGGTCAAACTACTTTTTTGTACTATCAATAAAGATTAATTGTTCACAGTGATTTCATTGAGAATGAAAGTTTTTTAAATTAAATTATCTAAACACGCGGCACCGTGTCCTGTCAATTTCAAAGAAAAAGGAACTAGCGATTTTTAATTAAGTATACCTACTCGTACTTATGGTCAAAGCTGGCGACCGTGTGTAAGTAATATTACACTTACCATTTCGAGCTACCTTTGACCCCTTCACAACTCAAAACCTATTTCAACTATTCAAGTTTAGGACCTGAATTAGCTAGTTTCCTACAATCTCTACAATTTGTTGGAAAAACTAGCCAATTCAAATCCTGAATTTGAATTACATTCCAAGTAAAATAAATGCATTGTGTATATTTTTAGTCTGTACTTGGCACCCATGTACAATTGTACATCCCAATTCTTTTGTCGACGAAGTCAACAACGACGCATGTTTATTATATTAAACTTTGCTTTTATTTCACACTAGCTTTCCGCTCGTAGCTTCTCCCGCGTTATTTTTGTTTTCCCGTGGGAATTTTATATTCTCCCGTAGGCAAAATAATTTTATAGCCTATATTCATCAGGGATAATGTAGGATTCTCAATGTGAAAGAATTTTTCATACCGATCCAGTAGTTTCGGAACCTATTCAATACAAACAAACAATCAAATCTTTCCTCTTTATAATATTAGTATAGATTTATGTTTTCGAAAGAACATAACTATCTACACCAAATGATGTACGTACATGAAATAAATCTTTGCAGAATTTCAGAAATACATCATCCGTCTTGTTTTGTCGACCGTGTCGAAATGCCTGAGAATTTTGCAAAGAAACAACGAAACTCATTAGAGTAGTAAATTGATCTTGACAGGTTGTTTTGTTAAAAGTCTAGACAGATTTATTATACTCGTACAGAAACTGAAGCTCTATACCACCTCGATACATACACATATTTTAGATAGAAATATATTATTTTAGCTAAACTCGGTAAAATAAATATTAAAGAAAAGAAACAAACTTACCATTAACATATTTGAAATTTAATGAATTAAATAAAAAATAATTTACATACAACATTATCAGTCTTTTTTAAAACAGGTGTAGGTACAATCTAGAAAATGTAACAACGAAATAATTACTGAAGAATTACCTTAGAATACTGAGGTCGTATTTCAGCAACATTTAAGCAAGCCATTATAGTTAACTAACAGCCGTTTTTGACACTTATTCAACATCATCATCATCATCACAACTCATATACGTCCCCACCGACGGGCTCGAGCTTACCCTAAGTTAGGCTGAGTCGAGTGAGTGAATTGGTCGACTTCACATAAACCTTTGAATGTTTTCGCGATGTATGCATGCGCGATGTTTTCCTTCGCCGTTGGAGCTTCGGATAAATGTACAGTAAGCTCCCATTCAACCTTTACATTTACAATACGAAAACCACCACTATTACAAGCGACATAAGAACAGTCTCTACATATGAAATTCGGAAAACGAAAAACACATTGGTACATGGCAGGATATCGACCAATCCGCATCGCACTGGGCCATCGTGGTTGACTAAGACCTAATCACCCTAGGGTAGGTTCGAACCCCTCAGTGGGGACGTATATGAGCTGTGATGATAATGATGACATGGCAGGAGCCCTGGTTAGAAGGCTAGTGTCAAGTCCACAGCGCCGACGTCGACTGTATTATGTATACACTTATTGTAATAATCACACTTATTGTTGTGAAATATCAAAAACTTGTTTGCTAATTAACTAACCGCCTGTTTAAATATTGCTAAATTTGGCCCTCAAATTCTGCAGGAAACAATTGACTAATACAATTTATAAGTATAGTTAGTCGCCTATTATACGGGTTAGTTTGCTTTACAAAGAGTGCACATCACTTTCGATAAAGCCTATTGATCTGAAGACGATATTTCACTCTCGCATAATAAGGAAGCGTTACACCATAGCATTCATCGTGGCTTCGTAGAACAGAAATAATGCCGTAAGATTGCGTCTGCGGGAACATTCCTCCATAATGGCTGAGTTACGGAATCTTGACAAGGTGCTACGCGAACCCCAGCCGATGTATCTAATTGATGTTAATGCAATAGATTTTCTATTATACTCAAGACAAAAGTTAAGTTTTTAATGCATTGAGTAATCAGCTATACTTACAGGATAGAGTTATGTGAACTATAAGATGTTCTTTAAGAAAAACAATAATTTTGGTCAACTACTTTAGATAAATCTCCGGGATCTCCCCATGGATCAAATGAAATTCGTTTGATTAAAAAGGATACTCACGGTTCCCATTACCGTCGCATCTTTCCTCCCTTCATCGCAAGCATTACCTATTACCCCGGAGGGAAGGATCTCGCAGTGGAGCAGCTTTACTACCTATTTCACACTCTGGTGATCTGATCCGGCTAGGGTCCATGCTGTATTTATTCCCTTGCCTGACTACTTACGATGTCTTGAAGAAGATGGTCCGGACAAGCAAGTGATTGTAATACTATAAGGATGTACACTTTATCACAATAACACTGTGCGTACGCAATGATTCATTCTTGATAACTGCGGGATAACGTAAGGTCCCTTTTTTGTTGTTTTTGTTAAGCTATAAGGTGCAATACCATACTCTTGCATAACAACCAGCAAATTCTCTACATAATAGATGCGTTTATTTACGAATGCATATATCTCACTGAAATCAATCAATTCCCTATAAATTGATAGGTAACTAGGTATTGTAATTTTACATGTTATTGCATTTAACATTTTTCAGTTGAATGGTCGGTCAGAAGTGGAATATTCAGTACTTGGAAAGCGATGGAAACACCATTGCTAACAATGGTGAGGCGAAAAACCCCTGTTAAATGCTACTCGTAAAAAGGCTATTTCTAATTGAAAGCAATAAAGGCCGTCTTTACACGTTATCCACAAGCCTATCTTGGTATAAAGTAATCCTTTAGGGTTGCCAGCTTATCAACAAATGAATTTTACCTTTATCTATCTGGCTTACAGCAACTTACATTTTACAATGTTTACTTGCCAATCTTACCATAACCTTTACCATACACTACCTTTTTATATAGCCTAATTGGCAAACAAACAAATTGTCCACATTGTGACAACAGTCTTCTACAAGGACCCTAATGTACTGTATTCTTATGTCACAATTTGTGACAACTAGAACATAAAATGTCAAGCCTCAATACCCAGTCACTGTCTGTCTTACATAAATAAGTAAATATGTTTTTTTATTTAATACCTTTAATGCCTCACTACCTGCCTGCCTCGAACATTAAGTCGTATTTACATAAAATGTAGCCCCAAACTATAGCGTGCTTGCCCACCATCTACATTCGCGTGCCAAGACCGCATCGATTTCGACATTTAAAGGATTTCCGAGGTCAATGTAAAAAGTTGTGCCAATAAGGCAACCCTAAATTCCCCCGGCACGAAGGACCAAGTAACTCCCAAACTCCAATAAACACTCACAAGAGATCCTCAAGCAGATATATCCGACGTGCCACAAGGGATGGAATATTTTTATCGTATCATTTTGCGGCTTTTGAAGGAATGCGTTCGATGTGGAATATAAAAAAGGAAGCTGCGATGAGAAAATTACCATATTACATAAGAGGTGTCAGTTGAAAAGGAGTAAATAGGTAGGTACCTGCTGTCTTCAATTAAAATAATAACGAATTCAAGCTTCCAGTTTTGAATTAAGTCGAATGATTTTTTGCAGCCTCTTATAATGTCTTTCCATAATGTTACAAAAATGTTGTATTATTCTGTATTATGAAATCAATGTTTTCATCTATACTAATATTATAAAGAGGAAAGATTTGATTGTTTGTTTGTATTGAATAGACTTCGAAACTACTGAACCGATTTTGATGAAAGTTGATATAGGGATAGTTCGAGACCAGGGGAAGGACATAAGGTAATTTTCCTAAGGGAAAGAAATTCCCACGGGAAAACAAAAATAATGCGGGCGAAGTCGCGAGCGGAAAGCTAGTGTCATATAAACACTATTGATGGTATGGTAGTTTATAGTGTAGAGTTGTAGTACAGGTCTCAAATATTACTCTTCGTTAAAAGATTAATAGTTCGATATAAATTGATATAAATTTCAATTTAAAATGTGTTCCAGATAAGAATCACTACTTTGCTGGTACTAATTTCTATTGTTTACCACTTTTGCGTTTCTTTTTAGAAATGTTAACTTTTTAGCCGCGCTAATTGTTATATAGGAAACGGTAGTAGAAACTGATTTTTCATGCTAAATTGTAAAACCTCACTTAGTCCATTAACTTCAAATTTCAAATAGCACAATTCAGAAATGGCTAAAACTATACATTTCTTTCTTTTTTTTTAATAATCTGAAAAACCTTTTTTTATTAATGAAAAAAAGATTTCTAATGTCAAATTTCAAAATTGTCAAAAGTGGTACCGATCGAGAACCCATTTGATGCTAACTTACGAATCGAAATAAACCCAGCCTGGGTATTTGATGCTAACTTTTCATGGTAAAAATGTTTAAATGTAAAACACGAAAATAGCACAAAAAGCTATTAACACCAAAAGCTAATCTCTAACTCTATTCAATTTCAAGTTCGACTCATAATTGCGTAGCACGACCTGACTTCGGGAAAACAAACTTCGATATGGATATAATAATAAAACATGACTGTATCAAAGTAAAATAAATGTATACCCGTCAAATTCAACATGAAAGGCAAAAACCAAATATCATGATTTCATGAAACAAATTATTACAAATCTGTCACGCTCAGTTGGTAATTTAAATTTTTGAGTAAGGTAGACGTCAAAGCCCCGGGTCCCTCGGTTCGCTCTGACGGGTTAATAATCACATTTCTAGCTACACCTATTTTCGGGGTATACCTCGTCCTTCCTGCTACCTAGCTATCGATCTTGTTGCGTTAATTAAATGTTGTTTGTATCCTGTAGGGATGTCTGTAGTTTTTAATATTTTTTTTTACCTTTATGTTGTTCATTTTAACGCTAAACTGAGACGTGAATATGAGTATATTTTTTTTGAGCTTTCACAATTTTTTCTTTTATTACAATTTCTTTCTACAGCGTAAAGTACAGTGCTACGTGAACCGCAGCCGATGTATCTAATTGATGTTAATGCAATAGATTTTCTATTATACTCAAGACAAAAGTCTTTTATTACAATTTCTTTCTACAGCGTAATTAATACATGCTGTAGAAAGAAATTTTTGTCGCAAAATGATAAATACCTAGATCATTATAAAAAAATGTTAACGCTGGATTCTGAACGCTCGTAGGATTATAAAATACGTGTATCGTTAAGGAAATCTATATTGATTGCGTTAAATAATGATACTTTAACGAAACAGACATTTTGATAATCGATCAGAGTTAAGGTCATAAAATATTATTCATTCTCTAAAGGAAATAACTGTAGCTAAATACATTTGGATGTTATTGCCGAACTCGATTTTGAATCGAATGAAATCAGAAATCAATGCATTCGCTTTTCGATAAAGATAATCTACCCCTTGTTCAATGAGCTGAACGATTTCTAACCCTATTGGAAAGGTTACAAAAATGTTACTGCCACAACGCTGCATTTTTGTTCATTTACGTTGAGGAAATAAAACGAAGCGTTTCCATAACAATGGTCGCCGGAACGACGCTCCAATTATCGCACACAGTAGCATAATCAGCGGTGCTTTTCGAAATATCGCTTCGGACTCCAAATCGATTTTGCTGGACACATAACATTGGCTCGCTCCCGAAATATGGCTGCCAGTGGAATTGAAATTGCACGAAAGAGGATTACTTCCAAAGCCATCGGACAAATGTAGAATCGAATTTTTTATCCCAAAGGGACGAAAATCCTTAAAAAGGAAAAACACATATTTTTATATCCTAGTAGTGGGCACGGCGGACGTTGTCTCGCCCGATTACAGCGCCACCTACCGGGTCCAACTGTACGTTTAAACCTTCCTTGGATCTATTCAAATACACACAGAAAATTTCGCTAGAATCTGTCGAGCCGTTTCAGAGTTTTTGCGAGACTAACACACAGCGTTTCATTTTTACATATAAGAAGAAGAAGATTATTACATCTAACTTATTATCTAAATATCTAAATGCTTTGATGTTATAGGTGATTACATATTAAGTATCATTATCATCATCATAACAGCCTTTTTAATTAGACCCACTGCATGGACACAAGGCCTCTCCTCATCAACCAAGGAGTTCTAGGCAGTAGCCCACCACGCTTACCCGATGCGGATTGGTGGATGGTGTATAAGGTGATCAATACCCCTTATAATATACATATTAGGTATAATTACCTTGTAAATAAGGTTTTAAAATAATTATACCTACCTATACATAAATATATATAAAAATAATAAAATTTAATATAATACTATTATTCAAATAAATGGTAGGAAATCTTCCCGTGTGTCTCCAAAACTTGCTTTTAATCGCTAGTCACAGAACACAACTCTTTCTGTGTTCTGTGTCGCTAGTGATATAGTCACTTTATGTAAATGTGGGTACATACCTTCTTTAGTTATTAAGTACCTTCTTCTAACTGGCCATTGTAATGTGTTTTAATAGATATAAGAGATCTCGTAGACTAATATTGTTCTGTGAAGTAGGCACTTACTATTCCGATAAATGTAGTGTACAGAAAAACCTATATTGGTTTATGTTACGCTTACAATTGTAAAAAAAAGATTGTAAAAGTTAATGTTTATAATAAAGAAAAAAAAACTAAATACAAATAACTAATCATGAGTTTATCTGTATTTATAAAAGACTTTAGTGACAAGACTTAGGTATCAACGTAGAGCTCAGCGTCGTCGGTGGCGCTATGGACTCGGCACTTACCTTCCAATAGGGAGGTCCGGGCTTCGAGACCGACATGTACCAATGTACTCTTCGTCGTCGAATTTTATATGTACGTTTGTCTGACGCTCCTACGGTGAAGGAAAACATCGTGAGGCAACCTACATACTCGTACAGTAGGCTCCCATTCAAGCTTTACATGTACACTACGAAAACCGCCGCTATTACGAGCGACATAAGAACGGTCCAAAGGGCAATCAGTATAGCTTGATGAGTAGCTTACTGTACATCTGCGAAGAAAATCAAAGGTGTATGTGAAGTCGACCAATCCGCACTGGGCCAGCGAGGTTGGCTAAAGCCTAAACACCCTAATTTAGGGTAGGCTCGAACCCTCGGTGGGGATATAATATATGCTCTGTGATGATGATGATGTAGAGCCCAAACTACTAGAGCTAGAAGCATGAAATTCGGTACAGGGGTTTGTTGGCTTATGTAGGCGCCCATTAAGGATGGGTTATTAATAATAATAATACTCTTTATTACACACAAAAACAAAGTACAATAGAAAAAGAACAAAAGAAATAAAAAGAGAAATGCTCAATAGGCCTTATTGCTAAGAGCAAGTTTCCAGGCAGCCTCGGAAGTTGGAAATATATACACAGGAGATTCAACCGGGGGAAGGGTGCAGAAACTGGAATCGGAAATAAATGTCTGGTAGGGAAAGGAATTCAGTGTCACGAAAACAACTAAGGATTCAAGGATAGGAAGTGATTACGAACTTGGTTTTTAAAAGACTCTAGTGTGCGCGCACTTCGAATACTCTTTGGGAGAGAGTTCCATAAGCGGGCAGCGTGGGATGGGAATGAGCATGACAAGACACGTGTCGAGTGGGGATAAAAAATAAGAAAAATTTTTGTGTTGAGCTTTATTAAAAAAAAAACGTAGTTCGTGGGCACAGCTAGCATAATAATAATTATGTAACGTCGGTGACAAACATCCGTGTGGTCGATTAGAATATGTCACCGCTATCTTTCTTCTTTTAGATGTCGTCAGAGCCGACTAAGGGAATTTACCACGATTACACAGCAGCAAAGAGATAGTTAAGTCGAAAGAATACCGTATACGCTACCACAATTCCTCCTTGTCTGAAGGATGGCCCCTGCCCAGCAACTATCCTTTACAGGCACTTATTAACGTCAAACAAAAACGCACCTGTAAATCGCACATCTAATTAACCCACACAATGTCTAAAATATTTCACTATTAATTACTTCATCATCACAGCCCATATACGTCCCCACCGAGGGGCTCGAGCCTTCCCTATATTAGGGTGATTAGGCCTTAGTCAACCACGCTGACCCAGTGCGGATTGGTCGACTTCACATACATCATTGAATTTCTTCGCAGATGTATGCAGGTTGCCTCACGATGTTTTCCTTCACCGTAGGAGCGTCAGACAAATGTACATATGAAATTCGAAACGAAAAACACATTGGTACATGGCGGGTCTCGAACCCCTACCCCCCGAATGGAAGGCAAGTGCCGAGTCCACTGCGCCACCGACGCTCGTCGGTCGGACGATTCGGTCGCTCGGTTCGCTCGGATTAATTACTTAATCCTTGTATATAATCATTTATCACGTTGTAGGTAGGTACCTATACCTACTAATTTATCCATCAGTTTGATTTTTACACACTTGATTAAATTAATATGATTTGTTTGATACAAAGCAAGTCGTAACGTATAACAATAATTACAAAAATAATGATTTTATTTTCTTAAAAATATATTTAACGCTTTTTTTGGTCAAGATAATCGACATTTATTTGCTTGTTTTTTTTTATTAAGAAAAGAAAAACAATCATTTTAGTTAATAACATTTTTTAGTCTTGTCCTCTGATTTGGAATATTCGTAATTTACTAATAACTTCTCTTCTTCATCACCTTCTTCTAAACCAGATGTTCCCAATTTTTTTTCTCATAGACCCCTTTCAAAATTTTGCTGGTTCCGGTGGACCCCCTGCAGCACATTACCGTATTTCCAAAACTCGACAAAAAATATGAAGATTGAATCTAACTACAGAAATTTGCTGAGGCTGATGATGATGATGATTTGGCTGAGTTCAAACCACGAATTAACAGTTTTCGAAAAAAGTGAGAATTGATTGGTTAATTAATTAATTAATAGTGCTGTAATTAATTGAATATGCAAGTTTTTACAAGTTACAGTCGCTGAGCTTCTTAAAATATTATCTACCTACATTGATAGGTGAAGTCTAGCCAACATTTTAGTTCTTCGCTATCGAAACCAGATAAATTTTCGTAGACCCACGCTAATGAATTGTGAATCCCGTTTAATGTCACGTCAACGTAGACCCCCAGCGAGCCTCTCGTGGACCCCTGGGAGTCCACCTGGACCACTTTGGGAATCAATGTTTTAAACTCTTCAAAATATACTATAAACTGAATTACATGTATAATTGCGCCGTACGTTAAATAATTTGTCAAAACATCCTACCACAACTTCAATAATGCTTTATGGTTAGATTTGGCGCTGTCAATGATAGTAAGAATATGGAATGAGCGATGATCACTGAATATTTCAGATGTTCTGCGGTTAATATAGGGAATTACTTACTTTATTAACACTTACTTTATTATGAATTTAAATAATTAATAATAAAGTAAGTGTTTTGTTTTTATTAACATATATGGGTATGGGTTAAAACTACACTCTAGTCTAGTCAATAGAAGCACTGTCGATTGTATCGCGTACTTCCTGTAGCTCGGGTCGGGACCGGAACTCATGGCGCGTGCGCAAGTCATGCAACATGGCACACATAACAATAATTACCACAAATTCATTACTCATATCATAGATCTAACATTATACATAGAACTTGAATTTTGATTTGTGACTAAAACACTATTATTATCTTTAGACAAATTAATTGCAGTGCGAAAACAATAATAGTTCATTTTTTCAACAATTGAACAATGTTATTTTTTTGTTGCGGATGCTGACTTTAAATTATGAACTATCAATCTAGTCTAGAATTAGTAGACATAACAAGTGATTATAGGCACTTCAAAAGTGCGAGTAGGCCTTGATAATCCCCAAATTACTGACATCCTCCCATAAAGTAATATACGTACCCACATCCTATTGTTCTAGAGCTCCATGATTACGCAAGGCATTGCGTGGTTCTTTGTCACACAAACAGACCCGTCCCTTTCTTTCGTCGAATATATTAAGGCCAATAAACAGGGCCTTAAAACCATGAATAATAATTCAGTAAGAGTACTCTCTGTGTAAGTATTATTCAAAGTTAAGTGTATGATCATTGGTCACCATTGTACAAGATATTCGTGTTGAATTTTTAAAGTGTTATATTTTTTAGCACGAAGAGATAGTATATTAATGTTAATGTATGTAGCAAAGATACACATCGCCTTGGTTTCGTATAATTTGCATTTCATATAATACGTACTTGTTCGTGCTAACTGATTGAGTTAATGCGTCCAGCTAAAGTTGCTTTGAAATTTCGTCCGCATATTCAGAACTTTGCTTATTAAAATATGCTTTTTTTGAAAGCTTTAGATCAGATTTGTCAGTTATGCGTTATTAAGTTACAAACATACAAACATTTATCACCATCTCAGTCCCGCCCAATTATTTTTCTAATTGTATTGTGTACTATACGATTAAAATGAACTACAATTTTAATTTTTTTTCGGGGTGTACCTATTTTGTGATTTTTTTTCTTAATTTCCAATCGTTCCCTAGAGCACTTTCTTCCATTATTAAATGAAAAACAAAAACAAATACGGATTTTATTTAATCACAGATAACGTTCATACAAACCTGTGTCTCTTAACAAAATCTGGGTACATGATCAACTGCTCCAATGTAGGTACTTACTTAGTTCCCTGAAAGCTTTTCAATATCAAACAATCTTTAATGATCATACACTTATAATATCCCGTAAATATTGTCCGTCGCCTACGACAAGAGGAAATTTCGAGAACTGATATAGTCCGTTGTGGAAATTTCTTTACCGAAATCTTACAAGTACTTACAAACAAAGGTACATTTTCCGTTCCAAACTCAACGTCGAAGTTATATTAAAATTTGATGTAAGTATACGTGTTTTCATCGCTTCGTAAGGTAAGGAAAAGAAATGTTTTTTTATTTATCAGAGTCTTGTTAACATCTTGTAGGTCGTCAAGGATCCTGTGAATATATTTGAGAGCGATGTTTTCTAAAGTATTTCCGTAACCGTCCTGAATCTTTTTTCACGAAAATCCTATCCACTTCCTCTTATTACGGTCCTAATTATCTGTTAACAAGAGAATCGAGTGATGTACTTGTATTTGTAAAGAATTTTTTTGTAAAATTTTCATTACACAGAGCTCTCTACATTTCAATGACGCGAGATATTTTTGGAATAATACTATATCAAGTTATTAATACTAAGAACCGTTTTTACGATAAAATGGTATTTTTAATGATGAATTCAAATTTGATCGTATTTTACACATCTAAACACGGAACATTAGATCGGGTTATTTGTTAAACACTCTGATAGCCTTAGAGTACCAAGGTATTTTTGAACATAAATAAAGTTAATAGTAACATATAGTTTGTCCTTCCTACCTGTATAAATGTGAAGTCTTTATTTTTTTTATAAATATTCATGCTGTTTGACAAATAGAGCAATTTGAAAAATGTATAGACATGGCACTGGCAGTGGTAGTATATTTATTTCTTAAATAGGGGCTTACAGCTATCTAGATAGTCTATACACCACATATGGAGCTGATACATTTTTTTTATTTTTAACTCTAATCTACTCTTAAATAAATGTTAATCTACTCTTCTCAAATGAAAGTCATATCAGGTTTAAACCAACACTAAATTTAGACCACGTTTTGTAGTAAGACCGATAATTTGATGTAAGATTTACACGAACAAAAAAAATGTGTAGATGAGTAGGTATGTTACTCATACTGAATCCCTCCTGATAGACTAAATATAAATATAATCTCTTATTTGACTTCGTTTTATTTTATGTCAATAAAATATAGATTACCTTCATTATAACTTCAGGTAAAAAAGTCATTGAGGGTATTGAGCGGAATAACAATATTAGCGATATCTTCTCTATATTATATAAAAGGAGATGTTCCCATCTATAGACGCACGCACAGCCGTAACTGCTAATGGTAGAAACGTGAAATTTTGACAGTTGTTTTAATTCAAATGCGGACGCACACTAAGAAGGGATTTAAAAAAAAATTAACCCTAAAGGGATGAAATAGGGGTTGCAATTTTGTATGGAAAAATCTTTAAATTAGCAACGATTTTGATAAAACTTGAGATTCATGCTCTTAAGAATATTTTATATAACACGTGTTTCATTCACCCCGTTAGGGTCCAAAATAGGGGTTGAAAGTTTCTATGGAAAATATTTAAAATCTGCTCCAATTTCTATGAAATTTATTATCCGGTCTAAATAGGCTACACAATTATTTTTCCTATGGGAACATATAAATTCCCACGGGAAATCAACGCGAAGCGAGCCGCGAGCGGAAAGCTAGTAAAAAATATAGCTATACCTACTTAACTCATAATGATCGTACGATAGATGGACCATTTGTCCTCTCGCCCTCATTGATCTAGTTAAATAGTCGGAACAGTTATCAAAGGGCTACGGGCTTCATTAAATTTATCGAGATATAAACTGATATTGTGCGCCGTTAAAATTTACACACCAATAAAAACAACTTTGATATAATGAAAACAGATTGCCCCTTCATAGCGGCAATATTTGAAACCAATTTCCAACTTCACCATTTAAACACAAGAAATAAAAATAAACTTGCCGTTCCAACGTACAGGCTCCAAAAAACTAGAAGCTCATTTATGGGGAAATGTATAACTTTTTACAACAAAGTCCCACAAAATGTAACTGACTTGCCTTTTGATAAGTTTAAAACGCATGTAAAAAAGACTCTGATGAGTAAAGGATATTATAAAGTCAACGATTATTTACAAGATGCCAATGCCTGGTGTTAATTTGAAGAAATTATTAATGATAATAATGTAAATAATCGTGTTATTGTGTATAACTATTCATTAAGTAGTATTGGTAACGTTGTACTAAGAAGAGAACTGACAAATCTACATTTGTTATGGAAGTAGAGCTCAAATTTTTGCCTTGAGGTCAGCTTCCAATTGACGACTCTGTAACAATACAGGGAGAAAAAAATAGCCCTTGCTGGTTTTCTTGCTGGTTCTTTCCAGTACAAGGTCTCCCGCCGTAGACTTGTGAACCATTGGCGTAGCTTCCTTGACTTTCAAAAGAGATTGTAAAATCCAAGTTGAATAAAATATTTTGATTTTGATTTTGATTTTGATTTTGATTTTGAATAACGGGGCGCTATGAATACTATTACTTTCATGAGCTCGGAACATTATTCAAAAACAACACAATGTGTTTTTAAGTTTTCTTACAATTATAATAACATTATAAAAAATGATTTAAAAAATTATGTACACATCCTAACATTAGCACTTATTGTTATTTTAACAAAAACAAACAACTCAGTGAAGTTATATTTTAAATAACATTAAAAACAGATGCGATT
Organism: Schoenobius gigantellus; assembly: GCA_963935595.1. NCBI lineage: Eukaryota > Metazoa > Arthropoda > Insecta > Lepidoptera > Crambidae > Schoenobius > Schoenobius gigantellus. The sequence continues at coordinate 15,051,593 of OZ012555.1, forward strand.
TAGATTGTGACGTCATCTTATTATCTTTTTCTTTGTAATTAGACCGTTTCATCACAAGGTTTGTAATGTTTTGTGGTGTGCATATTCGCTATTGGCAAACAAACAGACAAGCGGCTACGGTCACCTATATAGGATGTGGTTCCAGTAGGTATCGCATAATGAGCGTGCTTGTTCATATTACGTCGTCGGGGTCACCACTCTGGGGATACTATTATTATACCGTCACGAAAACAAAGTTACTGTGAGCGTCTTGTTTATTTGGAGAAACCTCTTATTTATTTGAAGCAACCCACACAAGGCTCCTCTCGGTACTTACCAATGGTTCAAAATAAGCACAGTGTGTGTCACATCTATACTACGTTGTAAGTCTATGGTAACATTAGTCTAGTAGAAACGAGCGGGCTTTTTCCGTCACAACACAAAATGTCAGCTTGACACAAGCAAAGATGAAATAAGTGGGTGACGTTTGCCACGAGTGCTTATTTCTAGAAAATGTACTATATAGAAAATAAACAATTGCGTTTGGCAAGCGTTGCATACACAACACGACAGTAAGGGCTCTGACCGCCCGGCGCCCTGCGGTTGCGTCCGTATTTAGCAATGACGCCGAGTTCGCAACGAAACAAAGCAACCGAGGTAATCCTACGCAACTCTGCCAACTATTCATGGAAATACGGGTGAGAGCAACAAAATCAGTGTTGGTGGCAAATCGATAAACAACAAAATCAGTGTTGGTGGCAAATCGATAAACAACAAAATCAGTGTTGGTGGCAAATCAATTAACAACAAAATCGGTGTTGGTGGCAAATCAATAAACAACAAAATCAGTGTTGGTGGCAAATCAATTAACAACAAAATTGGTGTTGGTGGCAAATCAATAAACAAGAAAATTAGTGTTGGTGGCAAATCAATAAACAACAAGATCAGTGTTGGTGGCAAATCAATAAACAACAAAATCAGTGTTGGTGGCAAATCAATAAACAACAATATCGTACAACTACCAAACGAACCGATAGAGCTCATGGTTTTTGTTTTATAAAAATCCTAATTCGAGTTTATTTTAAATAAAATCCAAATTTATTATATATAAATATTTACACACAATACGGCAACAATTGTATCGTGTTCATTTGCTAAATTTAATTAACTAATATATTAAAGCTAACTTTATTTAATTAAAATCAAAAGAATTCATATAAACAAATAAGTTTCAAATATAATTTCATATTTATAAATATAATTTCAAATGAAGAAAAAAGTTTAAAATATAACTAAATCACAATTTAATACGTAGTTAATATTACATTAATACGTTGGTAAGTTATTTATTTAATTGTGGTACCTACTTTATTACTTAGTTAGAGTATACCTTCTACTCCATAATATCTAATACGTAAATATTTTTAATAAATAAAATATAATTTTAATGTCTAGATATCAAACATCGATAAAATGTAAAGTTAACACTAACAATTTCATTTACACGATTTGCATTTTCAAGTTCGTGGACTTTAGCACTACCTTCACACAAAAGAGTCAGTCAAAGAACTTTTGTCGCATTAAACTTGGATCCTCTTGTTTCACTAACGAACGCATTAAAATGCATGAGATTAAAATTTTGCGGAAAAAGTAGATATCATAGCAAAGTCCTCAATCGACCATTGCATCCATCCATGCACTCATGGATTATAAACATTGTTGCAACATACGACAATTTTGAAATTTAATGAAGATAAATCATAGATCTTCGCTAATAGTTTTCAGTTTCACAATTTCAACACAAGAACTTAAACTTGCCATACCAACGTATGTCCAAAAGCTAAAGGCTCGTTTATGCCATGGGAAAATGTATAATTTTTTAAAACTTAGAATGGGCTTACTCTTGATCCCAATCCAGCCTCGAGGCAAGGATGAGATCTACGGTGGGACGATTTTGCCCAGAAAATGCACCACCCTTGCTTTGAAGATTTCCGGATTGTATGAGCTCGGGAATATAGACGCCGGCAGAGAATTCCACGCCTCGGCTATGCGCACTATAAAAGATAACGTGTAGCGCTTTGTGCGATCAGCGGGAATATCAACCATGTGAGGGTGATAGTAAAAAGAAGATGGCGGGATCAGCTCACGTAGCCCCTTAGCACACTCCCCGAAGTACAGCCTATAGAACACAGATAGACAGGTAACACTTCGCCGGCTGTGCCTGAGCCTGAGCCAGGCTGTGAATCTTGGTTTTCATCAGCTTCTTGTCCCCAATAACTCTCCTGGCTCGGCGTTCCACTGAGTCTAGTGCGGCGAGCTGGTATTTGGCTGAGCCATCCTAGAGGTTACTGCAGTACTCCACGCACGATCGGACTTGTGCTTTGTAAAGTGTGAGAAGCTGTCCTGGTGTGAAGTACCGCTTGACCTTGTTCAGGACGCCTAACTTTTTTGCCGCTGTTTGCGCTTTAGACTCAATGGTGTCACCAAAATTGAGATTGGTAGTCAACCTCATGCCTAGACGTTCAAGGCTATCCGCCACAGGAACATTTGCACCTCTGAAAGTTGGAGTCAGCCCAAAAGGACTCCTTTTTGCGCTGAATAGATACTCCTGTGTTTTAGTGGTGTTGAAGCTGACCAGATTGTTGCCGCCCCATTGGGAAACAAGACTTAAGGTCGCGTTCCCACGTTCCACCATGTCCTCTCTAGACAGGCAAACTTCATCCCTGCTGGCTCCACAAAGACTAACTGATTTGTCTTTTCGTGTAATTTAAAACGCATGTAAAATCTACTCTTATGAGTAAAGGCTATCACAAAAAGTCGAACGATTAATTTTGAATGATGTAAATGTCTGGGGCCTTACCAATCTTACCATTATCGCTTATAGCAAGGCTTAAACAATATTGAAACAGACACCACTATTGCTGCATATAGCGCCATCCCTTTCTCAGTGCGGTTTTAATATTGTTTTGAGCGGTCATGGTTAGGGAGCAGGTGTTAATTTGTAGACATTACTCGTTATAATGTAAAGAAAATGGTGTTGCTATTTATGTAAACAAATTTTCCTGTACATGGTTACGACATAATTTATTGTAAATATCGAAACTCCTGATAAAGCTATAAGTTTCTTAGGCTCATTCCTCTTATCAGCTAAGAGATGTCCTGAATGGGGTAGCTTAAAAAAATGGACGATTCCAAAAAGCTTTCTAACAAGTCATATTTTAATGTGGCTACATTAATTTCACAAATTATACCGTCGCGAGCTACACGATAGACAATTTAATATTTGTGTCGACAAATATTAAATTGTATATCGTGTAGCTCTATTATGGGACCATAGAATTAATTAACTGATACTTCTTAACTGACAATTTTAAGCTCTTAATGTGTTTCTGTATAAATATAGAAAAATCTGTCAATTTTCGAAATAAAATATTTAAAGAGCATAACACAATTATCACTTACGTATATTGCCCGGTATGTACAAAAATTGAGACAATATTTTTCCTCGCAAATTTATAAACAATATCCGTAAAATATTTCTAAAATTAATAAACGATGGGCAAACCCATAGACCCATACTACATATGAAATAATATATAAGAAAAATAAAATGACATCACTAATTTAACTATCATAATTCCCGATAATAAAATTAAAACTAAATGTATAGCTACTATCTTTAAATGTTTTCATTATACTTAGTCCAACCGAATCAATCAATGTGACAATTTGGAAATGCTTATAGGGTTATAATGGGATACTTATATGTAAGCCCTACACACTATGTACCTCTTTCTGTGTTCTGTGCTATGTACGATGTGAATATGTCAGTAAGTGTTCTGCTGTTGTACCTTAAATAATAAATAAATAAAACATTCAGTGGCAGCTTATCTTTACGGACTTACATTTACGTAAAGGATGTCTGAAGGGGAACCAAAATAGAACGAACGTCGTATTTCAAATCGTTGAAAGTGAATGCCTACAGTGAAACAAAAGAAAAATAATCCAGCAACGCTTCGATCTTTCAATCAAGTTAATGTTAGATTTCACAGAATCACGTTAATGCCCTTAAATCTTTTGTGCCAAGTAAATTCTTATCGGCTGCTACAACACAATAGGAATAATTAACATTTTCCTTTCTCTTTTATTATAAAACAGGAAACAATTATATTGTTCCCTTTATAGGGTGTGTCGGTGATATTTTAAGTTTTTGGGGTAGTACTTATAATATCATAGGGATAAGTAAAATATGATTTATCCTGTCCTCTTTAGATTCTTTTTTTATTTGCCGCTTATTTTATCATAACATTAAACTTAACTTTCTTTTTTCAGATAAACAGCTCTTGCTGCTAGAAGCGGTAAGTCTTACAGTTTTTTTTTCTCGCACAAACTCACCTCACTCATGTAGACGTCAAGAAACCCTATATAAATTAATGTTAGCATCGGCATCCGCAGATAATGCAAAAAACTGCATCAGCAACAACCTTGATCTCTACCTTCAATACCCAAAACAAAGGTTATTAAAATATAATAAGTATTTATTTCCCAACTTCCATTCCCTACCAGTACCTACAAAATTTTCAAATATTTTGGTAAGTGCAAAATTCCTAAATATATTTCTGCAAAATTTCTAGCACTAAGAAACGAAACCCTTGTTATAACTAAAAGAAAAAAGTTATGGCACCTTACAAAAATACAAGAACTAAGAAATAAATACACATTCATGTAACACGTTATACTCGTCCGTGTAAAAACATCAGTCCTTTGGGATTTGCGCGCGATACCCTATTTAATGGTTGCCCAAACCTCAGTGAAAATGTTTTGTTTGCTTAAAGATTTATTACACCTACTCCAGCTTATGGCTGCGACTCCTTCTGTGTCATAGAGTACCTACCTACATAAGCACCTACGAATTTTTATACTTATAAAATGTGGTACAATAAATTGATAGTAAAAATCATTTTTTGTAAACAAGCTTTTATGCTCTACAAAGAGCAAAATTTGCATTATGTAGAGATCAATATTATGTAGTGTCTCAATTTTTAGATTTTTTAACAACAACAATTTTGAACAATATTCTCAATAGAACAACAGATAGATACAGCTTAGAGCGGAGTTTTTCCGTATTCCAATTCCAACGTTGTTCCTCTATGAATGAAGTTAATTATAATGATGTGTTCTATTTTTAACCATGTCTGAAAATAAATCAATTTGTCAAAATATAGATACCTTGTCTATAATATTTGTACGTTGATCGAAACCAAATCGCTTTACGTAGCTTTAAGGACTAATATTCTACATTCAAAACTAAAAAAAACCGTTAAAAAAAACTTTTTAAAAAACACGCTTTTACCAAAAAGACTAAAAACCAAAAAGTTGAAAATAAAATAAGATCACACTTTTAGCAAATCAGGATTTTAAAAATTTTCTTGAGACAACTAGAAATGTAACACAAAAATTTTCTCAAAATTTTAGCGATGTAGTACAAGAACACAATGACTCTAAAAGCGTGGGGCGTAATTTAAAGGATGTATTCCTTAGTTCAACTAAGTTTGTAAGCAAGAGAAGTGTAAAATCTAAAAGCCCCACGCTTTTAGAGTCATTGTGTTCTTGTACTACATCGCTAAAATTTTGAGAAAATTTTTGTGTTACATTTCTAGTTGTCTCAAGAAAATTTTTAAAATCCTGATTTGCTAAAAGTGTGATCTTATTTTATTTTCAACTTTTTGGTTTTTAGTCTTTTTGGTAAAAGCGTGTTTTTTAAAAAGTTTTTTTAACGTTTTTTTATTTACTACTTTTTAGTCTAACTAATAATTAATCATGGTCGACATAAGTATACAATTTCATACAAAATTAAAAATTGACATCATTGACATTGGATTTCCTCCCATATAAAATTAGTTTTTATTTAATTGTACTATAACTAAGCATTTTTGTGATTCTAATATGCCAAAATATTGTATTGTCACCGGGAATACATATGTAGAAAAAATTTGAGCTCAATTGGAGCAATAGAAGTGGTCGAAAAATCGATTGCAAGATTTGATCGTGACAAAGAAACCAACAGACAGAGCAACTCAATAAAAAGCGTGTAATAAAAACCGCGTTGATTCCCTATTTTTTTAACTTGAAATTATTTTGTTGTAGTAATTATAAAGATTTGTTTGAACTCTATTATTTTTGTTTAATTTATACGAATAAATAGTATGACGCTTAGGTCGAATTTCACCAACATTTAACAGGCGGTTATAGTTAACAAACAACCGTTTTTGACACTTATTGTATGAGTGAAATGTCAAAAACTTGTTTGTTAGTTAACTAACCACCTGTTTAAATATTGCTGAAATTAGACCTTAGTCATAGTAATTGTATTGGTTACTGCCTGTCACACCAGGTTACGCCAGTTAGTGTGACTGTCAGGAAAAAAATTCTTCTGTGTCACACTGGTGTGACAGAATCCTCCTTAAAGGGGAATGGCAGGTGGCCATACTAACTTAGGCCCACAACGCACACATATAAACGAATGTGAAAATAATAGCGGGTAGTACCAGCACAGATAACATAAGTACCAGTATTTGATTGGTAAAATTTAAATTAAAATGTATGCCGGTATGATTTGTCAAATCAAATCTGTACTTACAGTTTATGAAATACGTTTATTAATATGCCTACCCGTATTTTCTGAAATACTTTTACACATTTCGGTAGTCTCCATAAAGTACGTATTGAATTTTTGTAGGACACAGTATATATGGTTGTATGTTATTTCGCGATTTCGGAGTTTCTCCTATAAAGTTGTACAGTTTGATGCTCCTACAACGTCTTTAAATTTCAATTTATTGTTATAACTTATATAATTTATAACAATAAATTCTATTAATGTAGATGTTTTACTTTTTACGTTACCTACAGCATCTATATAAATAAAAATCAATGTATTACTATATTTGTTTGTCCTCTATGCGTTCCGAAACCATTCATCAGATTGTAATGAAACTTTGGTAGGGTGTTATGGGGACACCCGTGAGGGTTCCTAGCAAAAAAAAGGATTTACGTGGCATTGCAACACATGCCGGGTACAGTTAGTAATTTATAACAATAAATTCTATTAATGTAGGTGTTTTACTTTTTACGTTACCTACAGCAATGTACGGACCATCTTGTGCAAAGATTGCAAGCAGCTCATGCGGGTGTAATGATAGCTACTAAAATTGCGGGAACATCAAAAAAATGAGTTGTGCATTGTACTAAATCTTGTTAAAATAAGATGTACATATATACTATGTTTTAAAATACCTACACATTATTTGTTTTGCTCCATTGTTATTGATATGTACATACAGTCATACATATCTATAAATCTAAAATATGCTCTTTTACATGCTGGAATGCCTGTGTAGCTGGCAATCTATTTCACATCTGAGCATTGCTGACTAAATAAGTGGGAAAAAAAGCTGAATATAATAATGACATTTGTTCATAGCCTAAAACAAATCTCAACCAAAATCCGTTTATGTTTTCAAATCGTGTAGAGACCCATTTCGTTCACATTATTGTGTTTGATGTTCGATAAATTTAGTTCACGAAATCATATTTGGGCCAAATGGAATTTGTACTGCGGAACGTATTTCAGACGCGTAACTATGTAAGCACGATGCGAATACAAAACTATAAATGAAGTGCTAAACTGGAGACTTAAGCTTTGATCTCTACATAAAGCTTTGACTAAAAGTCATTTTAGTTGTGCATTCACTTTCATTCATTTAGTAGCGATTTAGTCGTGATCACTTCAAAAAGTGCTTAGGTTACGAATTTTAAACAATCTATTGTGATTTGTAATCTAGATTACTGTATATTAACTGTAATATCTAGTGGATGTCCTGAAATCGACAACTACTTTTAAAATTAACGAAGCTTATGAATTTATTGTGAAATATCATAGTAGATTTCAATTGATTTAATTACATATAATATAAAATAAGGGTCTATATTTACACATTAAATCAGAAAATACGAAAGTTTGGCAAATATTTCTTTAGAATAAAGAGGAAATCACATTTCTTGACCAATTCTTTTTTATCTGCCTGTATACCTATATTATCGGGTCTAGACAAGTAGGATAGAAAAAGCATATGAAAGCATAATGTCAATAAAGATTAATTATACAATGTGTACCCAAAACCCTGTGAACCCTTTTAGGAGCTTGTACCGAATCAACATACACCGGGTGTAACGGAATACCGCAATAATATTTAAGGTTGTTGATTAACAAAAAAAATGTTTTATGACTATTCTTTGTATTTTTATTATATGCCTACTTTCGATTTAATACACTGAACTGTTAAGCGTATTAAATCGAAAGTAGGCATATAATAAAAATACAAAGAATAGTCATAAAAAATTTTTTTCTTAATCAACAACCTTAAATATTATTGCGGTATTCCGTTACACCCGATATAAAAGATATGGCATCCTTAAAAATTCGAAATGGCAAAATTATTTTTCTACTTCCTCATGTACATTTTTTCTTCACAGACCCAACTGTTTGTATGGGGGAGTCAAAAATAAATATTACAATTTTCAATGACGTCATAACTTTTATAAATCGCTTCTGAACATTTTGTTTTTCTAAAACAATATTTTCACTTAATTTCATGTGGTCGTGTCTCGTGAAAAGGCACTCGTGCGTGCAGCTTACACTTCTATAGTGGGGTGCAAAAACTAGTGTAAAAATTGACCTACATACTATTCCAGTGGTCCATGAACCATCGATAAGCGGATATTTTTTTGTAAGCGGTTTTAATTGCATAACTAGCTAAGCTATGCTCGACTCTTCGCGGGTGGATTCACACGAAGCCATTTAGGCATGATAACATGCAGCTTATAATTTACATTGTTTTACAGAAAACAACTTTACAAAGCTACTTAACTCGTGTAGTAAATCAATCTGTAAATTTCTTTTATTTCTATGTGTAATATATGCACAAATATCATTTAAAAAGAGTGATTTATTTGTTCTTAGAATACTTATATATTTAGTTCATAAATATTATAATAAAGTTACTGTTATTATCAAATATTTTTAAAGTAAACATAATATGATTGAAACTATTCAATTGTGAAAATTTGTATTAACAAGAATAGCTTTATTTTAATTTAGATTATAATATTATTTTTAGTTAGTATATTAGTTTCGTATATATCGTTTAGCTTAGAATAGCTTTTTAATTGTAATTTGTGGATAATAAATGTTCTTAAAACTTGAAAAAAAAATAAACAGCTTTGTTCAGTTTCTAAAACAAAATTATACTCCGATATAAGACCGTTATAATTGTATGAATTTTCTTAATCGCTGCGTATACTTAAAGATTGTGTATGTTCAACAATTTAGTTATTTCACGGTGAGACGGAGATGAATCGGTGACAAACATTATTTTTATGAGCTTTAAACTTTAAAAGATACACGTCGCTTAGTTCATGACATTAGAAGACTCATCATCATTTTGTATTCAAAAGCTCCGCAATATGAGCAGATTAAAACAGAACTTATAATATAAATATAAACTACCATCTGAAATCATTGTCAAGATCAAATAAACTACATATATATGAATTTGTTTATTAATGATAAAATAAAAAACGAAACAAACATAACATTTAGAAAACATAATTAATGTAGGTATGCTTAAAAACAAGCATCATGACAAATTTACCTTAGATCTGTGCAAACGTTGCCTCACAAAATAAAATCTAGGTAACAGTTATTAAAATATTTATTTCACTGTTATATAGTTTACTCTTAAACAAACGCGGTCAAATATCGTCCATATCAGACAATTTTTAAATATTGGCGAATTCAAAGGAGCAACTACATACGTAAATAATAATTATTATTATTACGTAAAATAACAATTTAGCTAATGTGAGTAATTTGAAAGGCAAATGAGCTAAAATCACTGAAACCGCATCACGTGAAGGCACCGTTATAAAACAAAGGAAATGTAGGCTTCTTCAACTGTTACATAAATACGAGTCGTGTCCACTAAACTGTGTACTGAGAGCCAACGATCCGGAAAGATTAATGAATAGTAAACAAGTGGGTATTGCGTGTTTTACAAAAGAGCTTTTTGATGCCGAGATAAAAGTGGTACGTCATCCAAGAATTTGAGATTACATTTTATTGTAATATAATTTCTTTTTTGTACAATCAAAGGGGCTTCCCATTCTCATTGTTCTACTTTTACTTTCAAGTATAATTAATAAACTCAGAAAAAAAGGCTTTAAAGTTACATTAGCTTTTTAAAAGTTTATTCATTCAAATTTCTCATAAAGGCGTTCGTTAACTATGCTTACAAAAGTTAGGCAAATTAAAAAACATGCTTATTAGAATATTGATCGTATTTGACTACAAACTTTTACTTTGTTCTAGTGACAAACAAACAAATATTAACATGCACAGCTAATAATCTTTTGGAATTCTGAATACAAAGTAATTTTCGAATCCTTCGCCTTTTTGTACTTAACAGCTTACCGTAGACATTAAAGTAGAACCAAATAAAAATAGGTTTTAAAGACTGTTAAAGAAATACTTATACTTGTATATTATACATAATTACAATTTGTTTAAACAGTTTTGCGGACCACTGTTTAATATTAAGGAAAATAATGTATCTATTTGTAATAATAATAAAAAAACTGATATAAAACTAAAAGATATTAGCGTCACAAAAATTTACAAGTACATCATGCGTGAGACTCATACAGGGTGCGTGTGAAAACGTGGGCGGAAAGTTCACATGTGTTCTGCCTTAATAAAAAGACCCCTCGAACATCAAAGGGCTGCAGTTTTTGTGAATGTCGCCCAAAGTATTTGTGATTAGGGGGAGCTCTAGATATAGTGGTTGTGTCACACGTGTGAGGGTGGTGAGAATCACAGCTTGCACCCTGTTCTACGTACATCTTGAACGAGAGCATGGGAAAATGTGGTATGATGATATTCTTATAATTTTATGTCGCAGAGACTGCCAGCAAAATTGCTTACGTTATAATAACAAATTGACAGCATAATGCATGGTATTACAAGATTTCAGGAAATCTTGAATAAATAAATTTCGTTTGATTTGATTTCGGCGTAAAAGTAATTTTTTATTGATTCTTCGTATATCTCAAGGCTTATGGCATTAGTTGAAGAAATAGAACGGTTACTTATGATTGTAAAGCTCAGTTCATATAACAATAAAATCTAGGTATAAAATCAACTGATTTACTTATTTCATTATGAATGTTAAAAACTTGCGCACTCAAGATAACAAGAAAATTTCATGTATAACTAACTATAAACAGTTAACAAGTAATACTAAATTAGTACTAGAACACTGCATTATGGACATCGAAAGAAATGTGTCTGTGTCGTAGCTAATAATTACTTAGTCCAACCCACTTGTCCAGACGCGAAAGAAGAATAAACTAAAGGACTTTAATTTTTATAATATTGGTTATGACAGTATAAATTGTATCCTAAACTAAGATCATCTGCTCACCGTCATCTGTTTTCCACCGATCGCACCTGTTGGGGCGCAAACCCCACACGTGATAACAGAAAAAAATCGTAACACATTGTGTCTCTGCATATGTTTGTATAACCACGCAAAAAATATTTCCTGTTTTTTTAAGTACCAGTAATCAACGTAAAAACAACTCGTTTTAATTGAACACATAAGTAGATTATCGAATAGTTTTTCTTTTTCTAAAATTTGTGGTAATTCGTCGATAAATAGGACCACGAACTTTACTCTTCGAGCAGTCAGACTAACACTCGTATCTATAGTCAACTCAAAGTAATTACTTGAGTAAAAGTCGTTACTTATGTTGTGATTTTTATATGGTAAGTACTCTGACAATAAAAAAAATGTCTTATTTTTGCGTTCGGTGGCGCAGTAGTTCGCGCGTCCGGCCTGTGATAATGGCGATTACGCTTTCGCAATAGTCCGTCACGAGATGGGTGACCAAAAACTTAGTATTTCGAGCTACTCCGTGTTTCAAAAGGCTAGGTAAGCCGTTGCTCCCAGGTTATCGTTAAAATGCACCAACCTGCACTATATGATAAGCATAACTTTCTTCACTTCCTTCAAATTCTCGTTTATTGTATAAAAATCACAACTTAAGTAACGACTTTTACTCAAGTAATTACTTTGACTTAACTATAGATACGAGTGTAAGACTTTACTGTCAATACCAAGTGCCAGGATAGACAGTCTCGTAGAATTGCATTCGGTGCGAATTTACTAGAATTGAACGTCATGATGACCTGAATAGAATATTACAGTTAGTAATGCTATAATTTATTTTGGTTTGAACATATTTATACACTCCCGGACACCTAAATGGTGCCACCTTGCACTTTTGGATGTTATCGTCCATAACTTCAAAACAAATGATTGGTTTTACCAAAAAGTTTTATGCAATTTTATAGCTGCCATATTCTTAATCAGCACACCAAATTGAACATGAGTATGTCAGCTACAAAACTGCATAAAAACTTTTTGGTTGTGTAATATTTTTTTAAACTTATGGACAATATAATCTGAAAGTACAAGGTGGCTCGATATAGGTGTCCGGGAGTATATTTACAAAATAATTTTATGACACGGACATCGGTCGGACATAGGTCTAGCAATATAATAAGGTAAGATTTTGATTTGATTATTTTGTATAAATCATGAAAACGTGCTAAAATTTAGTCAAATCATTTATTCCAATGACGTGATCAACTTTTCGCACATTTTTTAATGTAGAAGACATTAACTTTAGTATTAATATTTTGTGAAACAATTTTCTTTTATTGTTAAGGCTGAATATCTAGCCTTTACCTACTTCTCTATCTTGACGGTAATTAAACTAGACTATAAATAATATAAAAGATACCTTCTAATTTCACTATAAACATACATAATGGTAAAATAACAATTAAATAGGTTTGCAAATAATGCTATCTGATTTTCATTAAACAATAATAAAAACTCGAAAGTATGCTTTATGCGCCATTTCGAAATCACTCGTAAACAAAACTGTAATGTAACTAAATAATAAATGCAGAATATGATAATAAATATCCTGGTTTATATTTTAATGATGAATTCCACCTTTTAATCCTTTGAGCTGCAAACATGAATTTCATCAAATTTTGTGTTTTGAAATTTATCTAGATAGATAGATAGATAAAACGTTTATTAGGTACAAAACATACAAACATTAAGATACAATCAATATCAAGAAGGGTGGATTGGAAACAAGAATTAAGGAACATAAAAAAATGTATGTAAATTAAATGCGCCTGTGTGTTGCAGTACCTAAAGGGCCAAGGCTCAGTGGAGATTTTTTGCCCTAAAGAGAGCAAAAAACACTGATTTTCAGCCATTACCCTGGTTGATGGAAAGGCTGAGGGCATAGAGAAGAGAAGCAACTGCAAGCCAATAACATAGCCTAAACATTGAACATGTTTATACCAAACCATTATCTATTCTGTGGTACCTACCAGAAGGATTAGTTGATTTAGATATAATTTAAAATTCTACAAATACTAACATTAGAACTCCTTTTCGCACTGATGAAACTGTATGTTTCTTGTTATGATAAGTATGTACATATTTCCCGAGTTTTGGAAATTTATTTAACTAAATCTGTAACCAACTTTGAATTAGATTTACTATGTTCTGGTCAATTGTTCTGTGTTAAATTTCTGGTCAAAATTCCTCTTGTGCTTCAACTTCCATAGCATTTTTGAGTACATCCCTTTTTCAAAGAAATTATAGTTTTTGTGTAGCATAAACCATAATTTTTGTGTATTTTTTTACAAGGTGCTTCTAACATGCAACTCTAGGTAAGTAGGTAGATATTTTTGCAAAACCTTCAAAATACTTATCATTGACACCATGAAATCCATCGTTAGTTTTAGCGAATTGCCTTACAAAGATAAAACAATGGATAACGGTAAACAAAAGGTGCAATACAATAGTATTTACATAACCTTAAACACGGAAATTCGGAAATTTGCGTAACTGTCACCTTCCATTATGTTCGAGGCGATGTTCATTGAGTGCGATTGATCAACCGTAACAGTCGGCATCAAATAAAAGACTAACGGCGAAGTAAAAATAAAAAACATTAATGATATACCTACTCAACATGGACCGCTGACAGTTATTGTCGTCAAAAATTAAGAAAAGTCTAATTTAACTTAATACAATATTAAAAAGATTAAGCCTTGTTCGTCCATACATTCTATTAAATAAACATCAAAGACAAAAAAGGGGGAGAAGTTATCTTACACCTGTTTAAAAATTGAGAGAACCTTCACGCAAGATACTAGCGAAGTACTCACATCTCCCAATTCTCATCGAAAAATATTTTCGTACAAGAAAAAAGGGGACGAATAATAAATTTATGATAATATCCTCCAAGAGAACATTTTTATTATTGTCTCCCCCAAATCCACTCCGTTTGATGATAACGTTATTACCTATAACGTGTTCTCTAATTCCGTTGATACGTGCGTTATTGGGCAACTCATCTAGCGCTTGGCGACGGACTGCTCTGTAAGTAGGTCGGATATTAGGGGACAGAATGAGAGCGACCTCAATGGCCCAGACTCTCACTGTGAGGGCTGTCATCTATTTGGCAACGACTGCGTGTAAACAGCACTATTAATCTAACTAGCCGCTTGACTGCTTATTTTGCAACCAACCCTAGATAACCGTGCGTCAATAAAAGTCGTGATGCGTGTGGTTTGGCTTGCATCAGATGATAGGTTGAAAGTTTACTCTCGATCACTCTTAAAATAGTTCTATAACTATTAAACGTCTGGCGAACAGTGCAATCGCTGGCCGAATCATGAGCAGAGCACTAAAAATAGTCGTGATAATTTTCTTCGAGTACTTATTGTATAAGCCGGTAAAGACATACCTATCGTGAGTTCAAAGAGTTATTGGATTCGTTCAACGATTCCAACATTAATTCTGTGACAGTTAACAAATATTCTGGTAATTTAGAATAAACGAGGATAGTAAGCTGTGTATCATCATCATAATCATTACAGCTCATATACGTCCCCACCGAGGGGCACAAGCCTACCCTAACTAGTTATGTTAGGGCGATTAGGCATTAGTCAAACCACGCTGGCCCAGTGCGGATTGGTTGACTTTCCATACACCTTTGAAGTAAGCTGTGTATAATCTGTTTTAAATTAATACTCCTTGAATCAACAACGCTTCAAAGGTTTTGTTGATTCGTCGTAACCAATTTTGTATATCTTGTCAATAAATCAATAAATCTCGCTGTCAATGCAAACCGAAAAAATATTCAGATTCGGAATTTTGATACAACATATCTCGCGTCCTTTCTTGGAAGGCTTCGTTTCTTTTTTATTGCAATCGATGCAATACCTACGTGCATGTGTAGGTTTGATATTAATCAAACAATATGAGGATACAATTATATAATATACATATAATTATATGTATTTAGAAAATAATGATGCCTCATTTTACTCATTGTCTCATTTCACATAATATTAAAAAATTGTTGTATTTAGGCGAAAATGTTATGCTATATAAATGCGGTGTACAAAAAAAGTGAATTGAACCAGTGATAAACTCAATTTTAATTATTTTCATAAACATTTGATAAGTATTGTTAATTGAACGCTTTGAAAAAATAAATGATAGTTTTTTGTGTGAGTACCTTTAATACAGTTTCAACTAAGTTCACATCACGTGTCTTTTCAGTTTGACCCATAAATAATAAGAAATGCATCAACTAAATAGTTACATATTAATTTTTTTCAATCACAAATCTGGTGCCACCCCTAGCGGCGGGTATCCCACCTTCCGTCACCGGCTGAAGTGAAATATTGATACAACAAGCGTACTCCATTCAGCTTGGTTGGTGGACACTACTCTTAAGGCCGTATCGTATGCGCTGTCCCTTTAAATTCTTTCCCATTGTTGAATGTTCGATGTTGTTACGTGAACAACCTTGTACTCCGAATTTTGGAATGGAAATGTGCATGTCCAAATGTGTTGGAATGGATGTGTGCAGAAAAGTCCGAATATGTTTTTGCAGCCGTTCATCTAGCTGAGGGTCTAATCAATCACAAACGTACTCGTTGCATTAAAACGCACATAATTGCAATGTATTGAGAAGAAAATTACGTAACAAAGTGACTTTTGTCCAACGCACATACTCGTATCATTTTGGCTAAGGTTCTAAAGTAAAAAAAATTCACGACGGTGCCAGTTACATAAGTACTATACTTAAGGTCAAGACGAAAATACGACAGTCAAATAATGTAAAAACATTCAATATTAGTGAAATTTCAAATACCTAATTAAAATTGCCATCTAATTTATGAAAATTATTTTTTAAAATAAACAGTAACAAAAAATGGATACAAGATTGTTAGTTATTACGCTCGAGTCGCGAGGCAGGTGACTACTCCAGAAGAACAGTCCAGCCACGTCCACGTCGTGGATCGTCAGTGGCACGCCTGGAGGCGATCAGGGGCCCCTGTTTTGTACGAGTACGTTACAGTGTCTACGGAGTGAAGAAGAAGCTGGACTTTGAGTAATTAAATCTTAATTACCAAGATAGGTTTTGGTGTCAATTCTGTTGGAATTTATTGAAATAGACTAAACTAAATTTAGTTTTAGTGCTGTCAAATCGTGTTTTTTGTTCGAAAATTTTAACTGAAAACACAATTTGACAGCGCTAAAACTAATTTTAGTTTAGTTTAATCGAATTAGTGCCAACAGAATTGCCACCATTGTTAGGCAACTTTCACGTGCCTCCTAACACAGCCGCGAAACGCGGTCGTATGTACTCCCCGCGGTGGTGGCTAGTGGGTTTAAGCAGAGTGTTCTATTTAACACCATCACGGCCGAGTACTGAACATAAATATTGACACAATTTATAAAGTGTTTTAAAGGTAGGAACGGTAAAGGTGCAATATCTCCTAGCAATAATGTGGGATGCAATATCTCCTAGCAATAAAGTTGCAATATCTCCTAGCAATGATGTGGGTGTGGGATGCAACAAAAACAATTACAATGCACACCAAACAGTCTGTTTACCCCAACACGGGGTCTATGACCGTGCGTAGGTGATAGCCGAGAAAGTTATACATGGTGTAGGAAATGTACAAAATAAAAAAAGTTACGTTCGGTAACTAAACGGCATGATACTCTTTCTAGATTTTCTGTACCTATAGGCTTTGGAAGTCATTAGGTGTACACTATCGAATTTATTGTCATATCCGCAACTCCATCTCCACCTTTAATGTTTACACAGTTTTTATACTAATACTAGTGGGACCGCAGTCGTTGTCCTGTCCAATTACAGTGCCACCTATCGGGTCGAACTGTACGTATAAACCTTCCATGGATCTATCCAAATACACACAGAAAATGTTGTAAGAATCGATCCAGCCGTTTTTTACTTTTAGCGAGACTAACACACAGCATTCATTTATATATATAAAGAGAGAGAAGACTAGCGGGCCGGCAGACATTGTCCTGCCCGATTGTTGTACATATAAACCTTCCTTGAACCAATTCAAACACATACAGAAAATTTCGTAAGAATCGGTCGAGCCGTTATTGAGTTTTAGCGAGACTAACACACAGCGTTTCATTTTTATATATAGAAGAAGATAAAAAGAAGAAGATAAATACATTACAAATTTGGTCTTATTTTTAGTCCTACCACTATAGTATAGGTTATTTATTATAATGTACAGAAAATGTAACAATTATAACAATATAAGTAAGAGTAACCCTGACGCTCCAAGTTCTGTCTGCAATGAAACTTTCTCCACATTACATGCACTTTTGATAAGTTATCTAATCGAGAACGTACTTTCATTTTTATGTCTTTGTGTCCCGAGATATAAAAAAACTAAGTATTATATTATCTGTGAGATGGATAACGATTTTAATAAAATACCCACAAATACACGCTGTAAACAAATAACTGTTTTTTTTATTATTTTGTGTCTTTACATTTCTATAAAAATGCTAAATAATTTGTAAATGTAACTAATCAATACAAGAAAAAAATTCGAGTTGAAATTATTGTCTATTATTATGAAGTCGATGACTCGAAAAAGTCGATCTTAACATTTAACCTGAAACTGCAATTATTACACATTGTTACAATCCTTCCTCAGAAGAATTCTTCTGAGAATCCTTCAAACCTTGATTGAAGAAAACTGATCTTTATTTGTTTCGTGTGTGAGCAGTACCTTTTGTTATTACTTGGTGCCAAAAATGTTTTAACTATCTTCTCAATTGTTATATGCTTACATCGCTGGCCGAGGTGAAAAGTTGCATGATCCACACAAAAACAAAACTATTTTTTGCTGCGTATGCTGGTATCAAGAGCTTTGGAAGTCTAGCATTGAATAGATTCTTCTAGAAATAACTGACTAAATCAGGGAGCTAAAGGCAAGAAACATAATAAAAAATTAAGGAATTGTATTTTCAAGTATGGTGCAAACAGAATAAAATATCATTTCTCACTTTTCTTCGTGCATGCGCTGATTTATTGTAATTGTTTTTATTTCATTGTGAATCGTTGTCGCAAAGTAGTTTTATAGTGCATAGTAAACACACCACTAGCTGCCATATGACGCTAAGGAAAAGGGTCCCAAATCACGCCGCCTTGGGCCAATTTGTCTAGCTGAACGTAATTTAGTATCCAGACGTTCGCCTTTCAAGATAATGTAATGGATAGATGGATAGCACCAACTTAGATAAGTGTCAAACAAATAACCTTTTCTCGGTTGAATAATTCAATATGTTTTATTTTACACTGACGTCAAACTAAAATAGAAAATTAAACAATAAATCCTCGATTGTGCAAACATTTCATAATTTTCAACTGATATAATTAGGGTATACAAGAAGATTGTACTTAGAAGAGAAAAAAGAAGTTACACCACCACCCACATTCACCAGACTATTTAGAAATAGGGAGAGCCTTCACGAGAACAACAGGCAAGAAACTCGAATTCATGAGGACGTTTAAGTGACAATGATTCTTACAGATGATGAAAAAATCAAGCTGGCAGCTTAACTAGCCTACACTAAAAATCGGCATAATTATAAGTACTTAGGCTATGCTAATGCGAAACAATACAAATTATTTTTTTCTTTTTTTTAATTAACAAATAACTACTTATCTAATTTATGCATGATTTGTGGGGACCCCCTTCGGGTAAAAGCCTCCTCCAAGGTATGCCATACATCCTTGTTTTTAGCTTTGCATAGCCAATTTCTGCCGGCCGTAGTAACTATTTCATCTGCCCATCGGGCACTAGGTCGGCCTCTTTCTCTTGTACCTTCTGGACCTGACCATTTTACAACTCGTGCAGTCCACCTGTCATCTTTGTACCTGGCTAAGTGCCCTGCCCACTTCCATTTCCTAGAAAGCGAGAAGGTTAGTGCATCTATTACTTTTTTACGTTTTTTTACGAATTTCTACGTTTCTGACTCTGTTTTTTAACTTAATACCCAAGCAACTTCTTTCCATTCTTCTTTGAGTGGTCTGTATTTTATGCCTTATTTTGCGATCAAATGTCCAAGTCTGGCAGCCGTAGGTTAGACAGGGTAATATTTCAGAATCCATTACTATTTTTTTTGTTGCTAGTGGCAGCTGAGATTTGAAAATTTCCTTGTGATCCCAGTACTTTTCCAGGTGATTGCTATTCTCCTATCCACTCCTTCCATATTTCTTTCCTTACTGAAGGAGATTTCTTTGCCTAGATAAATATATTTTTGTACAAACTCAAGAGGGATGTCATTTACCAGAATAGATAGCTCGTGGTGATTGGTCATCACTTTTGTCTTCTCCAAATTCATTTCAAGTCCAACTTTCATACTGACTTGGTGTAGCTGGTTTATCATATTATTCAGTTGTTGTGCATTTCCAGAAAAAAGTATGATGTCGTCAGCAAATCTCAGGTGGCTCAGAAACTTTCCGTCTATGTAGATACCTTTCTTTGACCACGGTAAACCTTCCATTATATATTGTAAGATTGATATAAGCAATTTTGGCGAAATCGGGTCACCTTGTCCCACACCTCTCATAATGTTGATTTTTGTACCTGTTCTATCAAGTCTGACTCTGTATCAAGTGGTGGTATAAATACCACAAAATAACACATTATTACCAAAAAAGCTGAACATACATTAAATGCTCGTTGTATAGGCTTTGCTGGAGAAGCTACCGAATGACCGAATACTATGTTTCGTCGAAATCCCGTGACTTTCAACGGTAGAAAAAAGTACAAACACTAACCAGGATTATTTAGGAGAGATGGGGATATGGGGTCCACCAACGACGGGGCT
Organism: Schoenobius gigantellus; assembly: GCA_963935595.1. Lineage (NCBI taxonomy): Eukaryota > Metazoa > Arthropoda > Insecta > Lepidoptera > Crambidae > Schoenobius > Schoenobius gigantellus. The sequence continues at coordinate 15,071,974 of OZ012555.1, forward strand.
GCGTGCCGGCCGGCAAGCGAATCTCACAAAATACACCAGTTTGCACATGAATTTCCTACACCACAAATCAGGCAGAGTTAATCGATCACTGTTATTCAGTCCGTAAACTTCTAGCAACCTTTTAGTTATTAATAGCAGATTTTTCTTATTATATACATGCGGTAACACGACATAGTTCAGGCGGCCATATCATATACAAGGTTATTTTTTAGTTAGGTACTGAAAAAAAATTGTGTGCTTGTTCAGACAAGCAAACTAAACAAGTTTCACTATGGGTCCAACTTTGAAATCGCAAAAAAATCAGCTGTTCCATACATCTAGGTTCAGTGAATGTTGAACATTTGTATGGAACAGCTGTTTTTTTTGTGATTCCAAAGTTGGTCCCATAGTGAAAGTTGTTCAGTTTGCTTGTCTGAACAAGTACACAATTTTTTTTTGTAACTAACAAATAAACTTATTTAGTTCTTTTACAGCGGCGCAGGAGTAGCGTCGCTGACATATTAAATACAATTTGGAAAAAGGGAAACTGGAAGGATTGGTATGATGTTTATACACTTGTAATTTGCTATCCGTTGAATTTAAGTACTTTCGTCCTTACTACCTATAGTATTTGCCTCTACTAGTAACCAAAACATTTTTATACTACTTGTAGGTGCTAACTATATAAGAATACAGTAACATACAATGACATGATAATTTGCAATCATTATACACGCCGAATATGAATACATCCATAAATAAATGTATCATTAACCTCCTTATCCAGCAAAGTGTAACAAGCACAAAGACAGAGCACTATAAACTAGGAAGTAAATATGCAATGCAAAGTTGACCTTTGATAACTTTCGATAAAGTCATAATACTCTCTGTTAAGTTCCTCCGGCGTATAATAATCGTAACATCGAATAGAAGGTATAACAGCAAAACAATTACGTACGTACTCGTAGGTACTAACAACACACTAAGAATTTGATGGTAATCAGCAGTTCATGTGTACACTTTAATCTTTACGCTTTGTCAATGACATTGCATAGTTTTATTGCATATTTTTATCTATCATGAATACCGTAATGATAAATATAAGTAATACATATATAACCATTGAACTCAAGATATAAATCGGAACTTGCATACATAATTTTGTCAAGAATAGGTACTTGTATTTTTTAAATTTAAAAAGGATTAGTCCTTTCAACGACTTAATATTTCTCAAGATAGAGATTACCCTATACCTATTTTAATTCAAGCTTTTATTTTAGTTAAACTGTGCATTTGTGAGCCATATATTTAAACCGGCTCCTTAAATATGTGAATACAAGATCTATAACGTTCGCTTTAAGATATTCATTGCCGCGGCAAAACAAAACTGTTATCCCTTCCGACTTTAAATGCCGGAGGCCTGGAAACTCTACTAAGACGATAGAAAACACCTTGTAGCGATACCCGTTCGTTAGTAATCCACTAGGATCCCTTTGCCTAAAATTTAAGGTTAGAGAATTGTTAGAAATAAATAATTGAAATTTTCAGCAAAGGTGCTACATTATTACTATCTATCACACACACATTATGGTGATATATAATTACTTTTAATACCACTGCTGCCTACGTGATTATCTATAATTACAAAGGTGAATATTAATATCGACTAATTGTGGGTCACCGAGCAACTTCGCCATTATTATTTTAACACTTTTTCGATGGTCAGGTTGATTGATAGTTAGACTGGCTTGGTCAATGTAGGAATTAAATTATATGCAGCACGCGCAGTCGCGGAAGGCTTCATTCATTCATCTAACGTCACGGTTCGTTTACATTTATTGAAAACCTACTCAACCTTAAAACTTTATTTGTTATTGTGATTGTTCGAGTTTCTCAAGACTTCAATGACCTCTAATTTGAATTTCTATTAGTTTAAAGGACTTTGTTATGTAGGTGCATAAAGACAGTTAATGAACATTAAGACCTTTGTCAGCTCAAAAAAGCCAATGATTCAATGAGACAATCAATGACGATATCCATAGATTAGAACTTGACTTAGAACTCTTTCTTCCTAAGATAGATATTTACTTTTTTAGACGTTCAGAGAGATTTTATATTAAAAGTAAATGTAAAGTTTATTACTATAATTTTTTTAATGCTGTCCATATACAAGTAAAGAATGTCATTGTTTGTTACCTTTTTACGTCTAAATTACTGAACACGCATATTTATAATGATATAGATTCAAAAAACACATTAACTCAAAAAATAATAATGCGATAAATTTATTTCATCGATATACGATGAAATTAAGTAAGAACTATGACAATTCAAATTTTTTTTTAAAGTTACATTAAATATATCTAAAGCTAACGAAGGAACGCAGGCAAAGGATATAAATAACCTACTAGCCATCTGCAGTTGCACACACCCTCTGAGACTGACGCCCTGAAATTCCCGTATAATTGGGGAAATTCTCACAAAAGTTTGCAGCAGAGCAGAAATGCTAATTAAACGAGAAGCCACGCTTACATCTGTCGAGAGTTAAAATAGTTTCTTAATTAAAAGAATGTTTGAAAAGCAAGATTGCAGTATTAATGATGGCTCAGTGGCTTTAGAAAGATTTAGTAGACAAAAATCCTGACGACCTATTAAAAATTTATTCTTAACCGTGTAAAGTTGTCACTGACATTCTTTTGCTACAGTTTTTCCTTCTTGATAATTCTGCAGTAGACTCTGGACCTGGAGGTACGCAGTAAAAATTTCTGGACAGAATTTTCTGTAGTGATTTGATAGATTTATCTTTAATATAATAATATTACCAATAATGAATTGCAATGACTTACTAATTCCAGGAGGGTTTCTGTCTAAGAAAAAATCAACAAAACAATTGCCTTTAATTTGACAGTCATTACGCCGTCAACACAAGACTGCGTCTGCGCCGACTTCCTCATGAAGCAGTAACGGATGTACTGCGATTGTGAAAATTGAAAGCGATCGCGATAAATTTTAAGTACCACAATCAGGAGGCTCTTCCTGCTTTGTTTGCACTAATAGGTGCCTAAAATTAAACGATATTGACTACGCAGATAACCTGTTCTTTTGTAATTGACGAAATTATATGAAGAAGCATTCATCTATTGTCGTCTCGTACATGACAGATGAGAAGATTACTTCTCTGAGGTGCCCTTGTAAACCTATACACGGTGTAGCGGAACAATGAAATAATATTCAAGGGCATGTATCCATGAAAAGTGGAGATTCTGTAGTAAAAATATCGGGGCTAATCAAGCTACGTATTTCTTACATACAAACTAAATTAATTATTTTTTGATCCTAAGTGTCGACAGCCCTTTTTTTTTGGGAGGGGGGAAAATGCATTTACGCATTCCTCGTGGTCGAGTCAAACCACCAAGATATGTGGGACTCCCCAGACCGTACACGGCCCAGGCCTACCCACTAAAAACCCCCCAGGAGCTCCTCCGTCCGTCACAAGACAGGGGGAAGGGGACAACAGCCAGGCCTTATTCCTGCTGACCCCCTGCCGTCCGTTGCCGGACTCTCCACCTGGCTCAGCTACTTAGCGACACAGAATTGCGCCGCTCTACACCCCTGTTGGTTTTTTATTGTGGTCGTCTTCCACGCGGTCCGACGCTCAGTGCGCCGAACCCCCGGCCCGCTCAGTGCGGGTAACGGGTTTTCCGACGGCAGACCCCACTGGATCCACCGCCGCGCGAGTGAGCCGAAGCTCAGGGAAAATCCCCAGAAGGTGCAAAGCACCATGGCGATAAGAATCGCCTCACCTCTGCCACCAACAAAGGTAGACGCCGAAACCGGCTTCCAACGAAAGCCACACCTCTTCTTAAGACAAGAAGAGGGGACTTCACCCTTCGCCGCATAAAGCGGGTGGCCACACGAAGTGGCCCGCCAGGTTGAACCCGGCCATCCCACGCCTCCCCTCCATGGGGGTCCTCTCGTCAGACTATTAGCCCGAGGCAGAGAATCTGCCGGGTTGCCCAGGGTGCACCACAAGGAGGTTGTCTGACATCGCACCCCAAGTGTCGACAGCCCTACACCAGCGTACCTTATTTCTTCATTCAGTGTTTACATTTCTTATGTGTTAGTATTTCTTCCATAGTCAGTTGGACTATACAGTTGTCACTTAAATTTTTGCTTTAAATTTAAAGTCGATAAACGTAAAGGTTTTAAACCTAGCTAGAATCCATCTTATATCTAACCTATATTACCGTGCCTATATGCCCCTTCCGTATTACTCGTATTTCGGAGTTCAGCTAGACCCAGTATAAACCTAAATAAATAAATAAGACTTGAAAAAATATAAAGCGATAACTAAAGGCACTAAAAAGCGTAAAATACACTTGATCTTTGATAACTAAAGGCACTAAAAAGCGTAAAATACACTTAATTCAAAGGTCAAAAATGATGAGCTTTCTTATCAAATTCAATACTTGATCTGATCTTTGTGGAATCGGTGCCAACAGGTATACTCCAAGATATCATTTTGGATAGACAACATCAGCCCCCGCCACATCCACCCTACTCGTATAATGCCCTATATCTCTACACCACCGGGCGCGTGCGATAAAGGACGTGTGTGTGAAGTACACAGACACCGAACATAGACGTTAGATCCTTCCTTATTTGAAGTCGGCATTATTACGGCTGATTACTTCTGAAATATTAAAGTAGGTACTTTAATAGTTGTCATCCGTGCACTCGCTAAAAAATAACTAAGCGGCCAATATAAAAGTGAAAGAGTTCGACTGCACTTTGCGGTACCCCAAGGCATTGACCGCAAATCACAGCCGCTCGATAGCCCAGGGTCACATGCAAACCAGATTACACGCGCCAATGGAGAGCGATGATCTCAATTATCGGCGCGAACGCATCATGCAACTTGTTGAGGTAAACATCGGCCACTTTCTACAGGGTTAATTTTGAGGTACCGGAAACCTCGCAGGATTAGATAGCTAGCATCATTAACTACAACGCTTGTTCTACGACTTTTGATAATTCGTTAGATTTTACTTTCATACAAAAATTAATATTCATTAATATACCTCTAGAATGTTTGTAACTCTACGCGCACCGCGCGCGAGCGTAGTGTTGTCTTCCGTCGTCGTTTATAAATGAAACATAGACTTATCAATGTCACGACAGCGCAATAAAAACTTGAAAATTGATTTTTGTTTAATGTATTGAGTTATCTTAAAACTTGTAAAACAAACGTTGTAGTTAATGATCTTAGCTATCTAATCCTGCGAGGTTGCCGGTACCTCAAAATTAACCCTGTATAAGAACAGGCGGTCAGCTTACGGCGTGACGTGCTTATCACAACATAAGGTAGACTTCAACGGTAGTTGCAAATTCAAATTCAAACTCATTTCTTTGTCGCACGATTAAGAAATGGAACTCTCTACCAGCGCATGTGTTTCCTCCTTGCTACAACCCCGGGGCCTTTAAAAGAGGCATGAAGAAGCACCTTACAGGTCGGCAAGGAGAGGGTGGCTATATAGTGCGGCGTGTAAGCTTTCTCCTGCACTAGTTATCTTTGCATTTGGACTCTATTTCCACTTACCAACAGGTGGAATAGGGTCATTTGCTTGACCTTCTATAAAAAAAATTGTTAGTTAGGAAAAAAGTCCGTCTGTCTGTAAAGAGCGTTTTCTCAGTAACTCATAGAGATATTAAACTGTAATTTATATCAAATACTTGGGTCTGTGGTCCATAGACCCAAGTATCTTCTTCGCTGTGTGTTAGTCTCGCAAAAACTCTTAAACGGCTCGACAGATTCTTACGAAATTTTCTGTGTGTGTTTGAATAGGTCTAGGGAAGGTTTATACATGCAGTTGGACCCGGTAGGTGGCGCTGCAATCGGGCAGGACAACGTTTGCCGGGTCCACTAGTCTTCTTATATATAAAAAAATGAAACGCTGTGTGTTAGTCTCGCAAAAACTCTGAAACGGCTCGACAGATTCTTACGAAATTTTCTGTGCGTATTTGAATAGGTCCAAAAGTACAATTGGACCCGGTAGATGGCGCTGTAATCGGACAGGACAACGTCTGCCGGGCACACTAGTCTTCTTCTCTTCTCTTATATATAAAAATGAAACGCTGTGTGTTAGTCTCGTTAAAACTCAAAAAACGGCTCGACAGATTCTTACGAAATTTTCTGTATGTGTTTGAATAGGTTCAGGGAAGGTTTTTATGTACAACAATCGGGCAGGACAACGTCTGCCGGCCCCTTAGTCTTTATATATAAAAAGGAATCGCTGTGTGTTAGTCTCGCAAAAACTTTGAAACGGCCCAAACGATTAGAACGAAATTTTCTGTGTGTGTTTGAACGAGTCCAGGGAAGGTTTAAAACTTTAAACGTATAATTGGACCCGGTAGGTGGCGCTGTAATCGGGCAGGACAACGTCTGCCGCACCCACTAGTTTGATATAAATTTCAGTTTGATATCTCTAGAAAAATTGAAACCACAAATATATACGAGTAAGTAGTTGTGGACTTATATACCTTTATATTCATATAAAGTTTGTACGGAATCCTCGGTGCTCGAGTCCAGAGTCGAGGACATGGCAGGTTTTTTTTAATATACTTTTGAATGAAATTATCATGCAGCGCGGCACATGCCGCTGTCACCTGCCGAGTTGCTTAACTGCAAAACTTTATGCTTGCTATTACCAGTTTCTCACAAACTACGTCTTCATAAAGAAAACCTTTCCTTTTAATGGAACTATAGTTTCCTCTTATATTTTGATTATATTACTATGATGGAGCGCCAATTACTAGACTGAAAACATAATCATGTGGCTTCTTAAAATCTATATGTAAATAAAAAACGAGAAATTATAAAACTGCAATGTTACTACAAAGAGTTTTAAAACGCTCTCTAAAGTTAGACACTGTTTGTTTAAACATGATGCTGTTTCATTTGTTTTAAGAGGATAGATAGAGACAGCATTATGTTTGAACAGTGTCTAACTTCAGACAGAGTTTAAAAACTTTTTATAGTAGCCCTGAATGTTTCTAAAGTTAAAGATCAAATGAACATATTAGACTAATTTTTTTACGTAAGAAAGACGAATTTATTACGTCAATGCTAATATAAATAAAGCAAATCATCGCATTGAATTTAATTCACATTATTCGCATTACTCTTATTAACCTTTCGGGTTCTGTACTTTTTAAGATCACAAGCAATGCAGCGCAAGGCAGACGGGTAACGCCAATGCTGATTAAGGGTCAAGGTTGTCAATTTAAAGAAACTCATAAATTAATTATAATCAGTCCACTCTATACGGAAACATAAAACTTGAAATAACATAGTTTCTTTTTTGTATTAATATACCAATAACTCCATGCATCCAAAGATTCAGTCCAAACACTGGTACGGACATCACACAGCAGTACTAAAATTACTGGTACGAGCAGCCTACCCATATCGGATTCGCAAATGCAATCAGATACGTATGTATCTGCAGAAATGTTATACTTCAGACATATTACGGCTTAGTATCTAATTTCCTGTGCGCCCTTAGTATATTGTTTTACGCTAATCCAATACTCGCTCCCGTAAGCCATTCCGATCGTGTGTCAGGAGACCTTGATACACCAATTTGCCGCGGAATCAGCCCCTTTATATGACTCGAAGTCTATTTCGATCTCTTCCCATTTAACAGTCAACGTACAGTCAGCAACGCGTCAACCTTGGCATTTGCGTCACGAAAGCCGTCGCTATTACCAGTGACATAAGAGTAGTCTGAAAGTCAACATGTAAACCTGGTCAGGTCAGCAGGCCTATTCTCTAACTTCGGTTGCTAACTAGAACTGTCATTTTCGAAAGAAACTTAACATCCATTACTGCTATCTTGAACGCCGCATTTACACATAAAATCACTTAACTAGTAATGGATATAAAGTTTCTTTCAAAAATGACAGTTCGAGTTATAAACCGTAGTTAGAGAATAGGCCTGCAGGTCAAGGAGGCAAGAATTGAAGGCTGCATTCGTTGAATGCAGCGCCAGACGAATGTTTGGCATAACGCTGAACGATTTACCTTTTGGACGCAATCATGAAACTCCATTTTCCCTATATTAAGAATTGTGTCCTAATATAGAAAATGGTTTATATTATGAAATGTTTATTGTGGATGTCGTCCAATAAATATCTTTTCTTTTCTTTCTTTTCTAAAGTCTGGAGTGTTGCTGTGTGTACTATACTATCTATTCAATTCGAGTTTGGCCTTCTTGTTGCGCTCGCCTGCACCGCACCCCCTAACACGCCCGTTTAGTATGGCTTGTTTTGTCTGTGACGTCGTTTGGAAGCGGTAAACTCGAGGTAAACATACCTGAAATCCCGAAGAATCCCGGAAAAGGACACAGTATAATTTTTATTACAGAAATCATCCTTTAAGGGGGGTGCAAAATCAATAACCGCTGAACCGGTTTAGATGAAATTTGGTATATGAAAGAAAGAAAGAATGCTTTATTTGGACGCACATACACACACACACACACGTAAATATATAAACAAGAATTTTCCAAATAGTGCAGTCCAAAAAGGACATTGCCTCAGCTAATTGCTTTTGCGTTAAAAACGCATAAAGCGCTGATTTTCAGGCATCACCAATGCCGGTACCATGGAAGTAGACATATGTCATATTATGTAGGTATTGTGGGTACAAGATTTGGGGAAGGATAAAAGCGGATTGGATAAAAAAATAAGCTACCCAATTTACTAATTCCACGCGCACGAAATCGCGGGTAAAGCTAGTTAGAGATAAAATAGCCAGCTCCTCCGTTATTAAGGAGTCCAGGCAAATCTCGCTTGAGAGCCGCTCACACATTCGCGAGCGTGGCGGCGAGCCAACGGCGGGCGGGTACGGTCTACGGTGCGGTTGCACGTTTCTCCTCGAAAAAAAAGCCAACCGCGCTTCCAGCTTCGGCCTTATCGTCACTTACCATCAGGTGAGATATAGGCCAAGAGCTGTCCCATTTTGTGTAAAAAGTTTATAGTATAGTTCTAGCTACAAACTTCCCCATACAAACTTCCACCCCCATTTTCTCCCCCTTACGGAGTGATTTCTGCGATAAAAGCTATCCTATGTCGGTCTCCTGGTTCTAAGCTACCTCCCAACAAATTTTCAGCTAAATCGGTTCAGACGTTCTTGAGTTATAAATAGTGTAACTAACGCGACTTCATTTTATATATAGATTTCTATGATTACCATATTTTTTATTTTTATACACAAATACTCGTAACAACTGTTTGTATGTGGCATCGCTGTATCCGAAACCCTTATTTCGGTTTAAATGGTAGGCATAAGACATACGCGTACCTCTAATAAAACATCTTGGCTAGAACCAGTTCGATTTAGGAGACTGACCTCAAATAACTGGGGCAAGTACAACACCGTTGTTTTCAAACGCTCAATACACCTTTAAACACCTGGCGTTATGGCACAGAACGGAAAAAATGAGCAATTGTTACCATTAACCTACTTTGAGACATCTGTTAAATTGAGTACTTGTGCCACCTTGCTGACATTATGTCTGTCATTGCATCTGCTTATTGTTATTTTTGTTTGTTTTATTTATGGTTTGTTGTAGATACTTTTGTTTTGCCGTTGCGCTATTGCTATATGTGTTGTGTTATCGCGAATGTGATTTACCACTAAGATTTACTAAAGAAATTTTTTCGACTTTTATAGACCAACTAGCTGACCGTATGCAACTTTGTTTGCATTATAACTTACTTTTCCCGTAGGAAAACTTCCCCGTCAGATTTTTCACGTAGGAAAATTACCCTATGTCCTTCCCCTGGTCTCGAACTATCTCAATACCAACTTTAATCAAAATCGGTTCAGTAGTTTCGAAGCCTATTCAATACAAACAAACAAACAAACAATCAAATCTTTCCTCTTTATAATTTTAGTATGGATAGTCTGTACCTGAGTCTAACGTAGGGCTTCCTGGTGAGGCATTTCTGGACACGCACGTTAGATTCGCGGATCTCTCAAGCAAAGTTGACCGTTTAGAACAGCTATACTGCCTGCGGCCCACCGGGCCTTTGTGATTGGCCCGTCCTGAGTTTGTGATTGGCCCATCTTCTCTGATGGTTAACAATTTTGTAAATTGTTAGCCATCAGCGAAACCGTGGGCGCACCGAAGAATTAAAATAAGTAACTAGATTACTGTACCGGGGTGCATTGCATTGAGCGTTGCGCGAGCGAGAACGGCCATTGCTTATCAATAGCCATTCTGAAAAAAATACCTTTCCTTCGTTTGTTAATTCTACCTTTTAATTAAAGGAAGAAAGAAGTAACAAACAGAAATCACCTTATATTATGAAAAGGTGAACGCGTAAACCTTGTCAAGGAAAACTATTGTTTACTATTGTTTGTGGTTCAACAATAAATGAAAAAAAAAGTATCTACCGTAGTAAGAGCGTCAGTGGCGCTGCGAACTCGGCACTGGCTTTCTAATCGGGAGGTCCGGGGTTCGATCCTGCCCTGTACCAATGTGATTTTCGTTTTTTCGAATTTCATATGTACATTTGTCCTACGCTCCTACGGTGAAGGGAAACATTGTGAGGCAACCTGCATACATCTGCTTAGAAATTCAAAGGTATATGTGAAATCAACCAATCCGCACTAGGCCAGCGTGCTCGACTAAGGCCTAAACACCCTAACTTAGGGTAGGCTCGAGCTCCTCGGTGGGGATGTATATGAGCTGTGATGATGAAGTATCTACCTACTTATTTTTGTTGACAAAACAGTAAAGAAGCCTAGATATAGACAAATAAACCAAAAGCTCATACGAAAGTAACATTACAGTGTCAATAAAAATCCAATAAAACCATGTGAGTGCCAATCCGGCCGTATGTAATATTAAACTTGCATTACGTTCACGGCTTCCCCTTCTGGCGCCGAGCCAGCGCTATCCTCATAGATCTATCCCACTCACTATTTTCTAGACATTTGTTTGCTATTCCCACGTAGCTGAATAAACATGTCACTATTTGCTTTAATTAAAAGCGTTTTAGGAATGACGTCCGTCATTTCACTGGTTGGCAAGTTATCAAAATGTCAATTTTGGTAATGTGTATTAAAAATGTTTGTTTATTCACCATTTACAATTTGAACCACATAGACTACACCACCCGGTATGGACCTGGACTTGGTAATCCGGGCTCTACTATAAGGGCCGAAGATTTTCTGCGATATTTGGTTGGTGGTAAGGCTTCTGAGTCTCCCTGGCTAGCTGTCACCGTCTTATATAACTTTGTTTGCTATAATATCAATCTTAATAACACTTTTGTGTTCCGACGATTAAAGTTAAGTTAAACCAGTTCCTCAGTTGTTGAGGAGTCCCGATGAAATTCGCTTCCACCTTCGGCCTTATCGTCACTTACCACCTGGTGAGATGAAGGCCATGAACTTACCTGTTGTGTGTAAAACCACATTTATTACTTGTTAATCATATATTCTAAATTCGATTAAGACTACGCTCGGTTTGATTAAGCTGCTACCAAGGCAAGGTTAAATCTATATCCGCACAGTAAGCACTTTTGTGGTCTAATCGCCTGAGGTGTTTCGATTGTTGGTGGTAAGTATATGTTTTTGTAACCCACCTGGAACGTACTCGTATTTTCTTTTTATTTTTTAATTCAATATGTCCCATACACATTGTATCTCATATTTCGCCCCCTCAAAGTGTTATGTTTGTGTGAATGCGTTGCCAGTCCTCAAACTGGAAGACAACGTGATACGCCTCTTTGTATTTGCTTTGTGCTCCGATCCATTTTTGGAGGGGGGAGGGCTTTTCATGAAAATCGTTCTGTTCGTACCTATTAGCATGAAAAAGAAATAGACAAACATAGTATCCTTACGATTAATGCTTAAAGTACCCCGTTGTCTCGATCCTGCCCCCTTGATTATCCCGACAATTCATTATATCACTGTCTTAGATTAAGGAAACGAAGATTCTATGCTGCAATCAATGCTTTTAAACAAGACAGACGTTGAAGAATCACACAGGTGAAGGAAAATATTGTGAGGCGGGTAACCTGCTTACTCTGAAGAAGTTTTTATTCCAAGCTACTAAGTGAACTATACTAACGAGAACCTCTTGGTATCCTATATCATCCTTCCCAGTAGAGATAGGTGGAAAAAAACCATTCTTACCTACCAGGGGCTATACGTTGGTAGAAACTTGAGGAACAGCCGGCCGTAATGACTGTGAAATCGGGCTTTCTCACGGCTTTAAAATTGGAGGTTTTTTAATCAAATATACGCGATACGAAATATGGCATACGAAATAGTAAAATGCATTTCTCAAAATACTGTACGTATTTTGAGAAATGCATTTTACTATTTCTTTGCACATTTCCCCCGCTATGTCTATGGGTATGGAACTAAAAGTAAAAGCATGAGGAATGTCCGCTTACAACCTGTAATGCGGTTTGCGTCGATGATATTATATTACTAGAAACTCTCTGTTAAGTCGATGATATAGGTATTTACGTGAAAACTCTGTAAAGTTCCATAGCTAAAGTTCTACATACAAATACAACACGTATTACCGCAGATTTAGGTGAAGTTTCGTTTAAATTTTTCAAGTAGCATTTGATATTCTTTACACCGAGGCCAAACAAATGCTAATGGTTAAGTGACATTAAACTTTTTGACTTAGATCCAATTGCATTAAGTATCTTCATAACCTAATTTTATCCTAGAGATTTACCCAATTTTCTCGGAGAAAGTAGAGTTTTTTACAACTCAACAGCGTCATATTCGTTCCATTTGTGATTGGTGTGAGCTTCATCTGGATTTACGACCCCAGAATTAATTATCCCTTAAAAACGGAACCACCTATTATTACCTACATCTTCAGCCTCGCCATCGCTTACCATTAGAGGAAACAGGTTGAGAAACAAAAAGCAATGAAAGCAAAATATCTCGATTAATAAAAATGTACTTTACTGAGTCGCTCACATTGTTAATATTACGTGAATGTTCCTTCGTCGATAGAGAAGTACCAGGTACTCAATTGTTTCTGAATACACATTTGTCTCGTACACAGTCTATTATTATCTCCACTCTCCACTAGTAGTGGTCGCTCATTAATAGTCAATTACCTTCGTAAGCCCGCTCCCCGGCATTTAAATCGATAGTTGGCAGAACTGCTAATACGCACAAAAAATTACAGCTCCAATCGTGGGGAAAATTGCTTAATTTTTTGCATTGCTATAGTTCAATTGCCGTATATTTTTAATGATTTCAAGCTTACGCAATATCATACGTGTAAATTATGTGTAATTGAAGATATAACATTGTTGTGTAGAATACAGAGCGATGAACTGTTTTTATTCGTTGTTACCTTCTATTAAAATCAATTTTCCTTGGGAATTTTGCGTTAAGGCAAAAAGTTTCAGACGTTTTTTTTTATTTATTATATATATTTATTGTAATTATTCTATATATTCGTTTATTGTATATATAATATAGATATATTTATTATAAATCAAATTAGATTTATATACAAATTCAATAAAATTCATTTATTTAATATACTTATATATTGTTAGAAGCACCGCCACGAACTCTGTTGGATCCAATGGTTGACTGGTAGAGAATGCCATATGGCATTAAGTCCGCCAATTGTACATCTTTTGTGTGCAATAAAGTTTAAATAAATAAATAATGGTTTTTGAGTGATGGCTACGAACTAGGAGACAGACCGTTGCTAGGCCTCCCACAAGATGAATTGACGATCTGGTTGAAGATCGCGGGAAGCCGCTGGATGACATGTAGAAGCGCAGATACAGTAAATAAATCCTTGGGGGAGGCCTCTGTCCAACAGCGTGAAGAGTCTAAAGATGATTATTAATTTTTACCGATTAACTTGACCTAATAATAATATAATATTCATAACATTAATAATAATTTATTTGCTCAATGCCATTAATTATAAAATTTCAAGCGAAATTTGAATGTACCATAAAAAGAAAAACCGTTACTGGTTTTCTACCTAATGTTGTTCGGGTGAGAGTTCATTTTAAATATGTATGCCTCGTAAACTATCAAACATAATACAATCCAACCCTTATAAAGGTCCGATGAAAACTTGCGATCCTTTTGTGCTCGAATAACCCGTTAGGTAGCAATCAGTATTCATGGTGGGGTAGTCTTCTAGAACATGAATTATTTTATTGTTGTTCTCTCATATGACTACTTTTGTTTATTTTGAACCAGTTATAAGTATATTTTTATATATTTATTTTATTTTCCCGATCAAAATCCAACAAGACTTTATTTACTATGCAAACATATGCTTACACTTATAATTTCTTTATGAGAACCATTTTATATTCATAATACGTATATTGGATATCAACAATCTTAAAATCAACCAATCTATAGAAAGATTTTACTGTTGCAATGTCAAGAAATAATTAAAGAGCAGAATTTTTCTTTTGAACCTCGTACCTACTTGAAACACAAGAAAATTAGCTTTTAAAGATGATAAGAAGTTAGCTGAATCAATCTCTTCCTGTACAAGATTGTATGTATCGATATATCATAATAAGCTAACCTAATTCATAAAATTCTCTTAGTATATATACAAATGCACGAACAAGAGCTCTCTCATTTAACGAGATCAAACAAAGCTTATAAGCCTGGCTTCAATTTGCTTTCATCTCTCACGAGTGTAATTGAAATTTTATTTATAGATACGGCAACTTACACTTTGATGTTGCCAGTAATTACAACACAATAGTGCCCGTGTTGCCACAAAACCACCAACAGATTACTCGTGTGTTTAATCAAATTTTGGACTAGAATGTGAATATTTAAATTTAATAAGCATGGACATTTAAGAAATTTATAGTAACATTCAATAAAATAACTAGAATTGTTTCGTTTTCTTGATCAAATATAAATGCATTCTGTATATTACTTCCCGGAGTGGATTTAGCCACTACGGTATAAGCATAAACCCTGCCTTGCTCCTTTGAAACCGAAACCAAATGCTTACTGCTAAGTGTTTTTATTTAAAGTTTGTGCAGTAAAATAGGTCAAGCAGTCAGTATATTTGAGTATTCTAGAATTGAAAAATTAATAAATCAATAGGAAGTATGTAAAAAAGTAGGTTAATTGGCACTCCGGATTCATATTATTAATACATCATAACAGCGGCCATCATACATCATTCGGCGAGAAATTACACCATTTTTGTTTACAAAACTGGCGTTGTATACGAATATTCTTGTTTAATTTTTGTTACAAGGTTTTTTTTTGTTATACGAATAAGTACGAGTATGTACTTGTACGAACTTAAGGGTTTCGCTTACAGACAACACTTAAATTATAAGTATAATAATCCTAAAAAAAATACTTTTTCGCACCACACCTGCTCAAAAATCATATTATATTCTGTATCATGTAAACCCAGCATAAAGAAAGTCATTTTAAGCCTCGAATAACAGAGATTGAATATTGTACTGAATTTCCTTCTATCCCTATGAATAAAATTGATTTGTATTTGGAACACAAAAGTACCTACTTAAATTTTCATACAGTAGAAACTCATTTTATATTGTTTAGCGAAGAAAATTATGATTCTAAATCGACAAGTGAAGTCACTTATACATAATAAAATCAAACAAATATTCTCGCCATGCTTTTTACATTTTTAGTTTTACAAGTTAAAAAGGCAAACGGATTTAAGTACAGACGGCCTCTTCTTCTATATAGTTTTTTTTTTAAATACAGATGTGCAACATAGTTTCTATTTTCTCGCAGGTGGGGCGAAAAGTAGAGTATTATCCTCGGGAATAAAGCAGACTTACCGCCAATTTTACCAAGCCTGTCTAAGCTTAAGATACTTTTAGGTGGCATACTGTCACATTCTTTTGATTAAATACATAAAGTGACAGCATACTTCTTAGGGGTTTCCTAAGCTAAGGTTGGTGACATTAGGCCTTATCCTTGGATGAGCTTAAATCTCTCGCTACACTCAAGACCCTCGCTGCGCTCTGGAGTTAAGCATACAGTCCTTCGTTACGATCGCGAGTCAATTCTAAACCCGTGATACACTGCTTTATACTTTGGTATAATAATCGATGGTAGATTTTTAACCAAGGGGATAAAGCACTTGCGTTATGACACATTCTTACAAAAAACCGTGATTCAAGTAAATTGGACAACGTAAATAATTGGACTATTTTTATTTTATTTTATTCGGGATAACAACAGCCAATGACTAGACCGTAAAAAGAATAGTACGATGTAGAGTATTTTATTATGTACTAAAGTACAAACTGGAAAGTGCAAATTAAATTCGAAATCTGATCTTACTTAATGACACCCACCAGCTTTAGTCATGCCATGACCACGAATACTAAAAAGCGTTCGAAACGTCGCGTCGGGCTAAATAATTAAAATGTTTGAAACCAAATATACGGGAGTAATTCCGCAAAGTGTAGTTTTATTTCAATGCGTAGTACTCATGTAAATATAAGACAGAATTATGATGTGTTTCGACAAGTAGAGGTAAGATTACGAGTTCTTCTGGTCTATATAAGAAATAGTAAAAATCCAAATGAAGCACGCTTCAATCTTTGGCCTGCTCGTCAGTTATAATCAGGGGAGACGAAGACTTTTCCTGTCGTCAATAAAAAAAATACCTTAGTTTTCGTGAGTAACAAACAACACACAGCCCAGAGATGCCCACAAGCCAACGAAGTAACTATAGTCTCACCTATTCTACCAGTATGTTGTTTTCATCTATTTATAGCACTATCTAACAATTAAATTTTGTATAAAAAGCAAGTGAAAACAAATTCAGGTTGCAAGCGACGCGTCAACGCCGCGACACATGCAGTTAATTACTAAGTGCCTGGATGGATAGGCCACGCGCCATTTTTTGTCCGGATTCTTTATGGACACCAGCAGGGTTGCCATCTGTCTTTTGTCGACATTTAAGTTTTTGTAAATGCCACATAATAGTTATGGAACTACCTTTTGAGACAAACGTGAAAACTAAATAATGTTGACTGTATGCGAAGGGTGCCTACGATGTCAGATATCAGAATGACAATAAATTAAATGTCGAAATTGAGTTCTGCAATCATCATATATTCAACAGCAAAGCTCTTGCGTATTGAACCCATATAATTTCAATCAAAAAACTCAACCTATCGGCCCTTCGCATGAGTTTTGGCGAAGTTCCTCCAGCGCCGTATACATGTTTTATTAGCAAGAAGAGTGCATACTTTATTTTCTAAAAAGACTATGGGGACTTTTACAAAAACTATCCACAAAGTATAAAAAACATATCAAAGAATAAAAGAGGACAAAACGTAGATAAATTAAGATATAAGCGTTGTATTAGAATTACACGTTTAATATAAGTAATATACATATTTTAATCATGTCACTTCTTTTAATAGGTACTTTGGTTTCTAATCCAAACTAGCATAAGGAATTTGGAATACAATATTGTTTATCGAAATCTAAAACACGTGTGTAAAAATAAAATAGAGATTCATTTATTATTACTTTATTACCAAGTGAGGTGAGAAGTTTACTATCCATTTTGTACCTCACGCTCCTATAGACCACAATCATACAAATCCTAATATTAATTTATGAGAAGGATGTGGTTAGTCAATGAACTACTACTAATCCCTATTCTTGTTCCAGTCTCGGTGAGAGTTTTTATGGAATTGTTATTGCTGCTAATTTTAGCATATAAGCGATAAAAAAAATAATATCCAGTGTCAATAATATAAGAATATAACGGACTTACAGCGACGAAAATATCGGGGTCAGTGTCACATAAATGTGAATTCAACATTTCAAGGAATGGTTAGAGTTTATTTTGAGATGTTCATTTCATTCTTTGAATCAGTTTACCTACTACAGTTGTTTATAGGAAACTCTTAGTTTTGATTATCTTTTAGAACATAATAAAAATCAAATAATTACAATTAAAACTTTCATATGTAAGCTATCAGTATTAGCAACGTAAAGTTAAATCATTTAGTAAACTACCTTTCCTCAATTCTTCACTGACTCATAATTTGAACTCCATCTTATCATCAAAAGTTATTAGAACAAAGCCACATGCCATACATAGTACCTCTAAGTAGTCTGTGCCACATGCCAATTAACGCGCTAAGCTGTTGGCCACATAATATATGTGATGACAAAATTATTGCGTTTGATAACGCTTTAGGTCACAAGTGAAGCGTAGAAAGACATCCAATTAATATTATAAAGCTAAATGCGAAAGAGTGGGACGATGGGCGATGAATGTTCATCGCTCCTTTACGCAAATTACTACCTACCGCTCAGTATTTTGTCTGTGATGATAAGTTATAAGCACAATTATATTACTCTGTAACCAAACCAATTTCTAAAATAGACTTGAAAATTACTTAAAAATTAGGTATAACGAGAATTTATGATCTTTGAGTAAATAAAATGTCTTTACAACCCACCGAGCACACAATCAAGGGCCTTATTCTGCTAGCATTAACGCATTTGTGGCGTGTCAATAACGCTTCAATAGAATCGCTTTTTGTGACAGTTATTGTTGGTTAACCGATTACTAACTAAAACATTGTCACTATTGACTTATCAAGAAATTGTAGTACGAATAAATTGCACCAGGTAATGCATATTATAGCGACAAAAGCAGTTTTATTGAAACGCTATCGAGACCCGATAACGACTTGTAAGTACCTAGTCTTTTCGTGTATCTATAGGTCCTAATGGATGTTCGATACATAAAATGTAATATTTCAGTGATTTGAAGATTCGAAAAGTCTTTCACAGCTTCCCGATCTCTCGATTTGAAGACATGAACTCTTTATTTATTTATTTATAAATTCTTTAGTACAATTGTGTACAAGGCGGACTTAATGCCATAGGCATTTTCTGCCAGACGACCTTAGGATGATTCTGAGAGTCACGAGGTAGATGTAAAAAGAAATTTAGATAGGTAACTTAATAGTATATATATGAATACAGATAAACAAACCATAAATAACTATAAACTCTTTCAGTTTTACCAATACATAGCCACATATTTGAAAGTTACAGTCCAATTATAATTAAGTGATAGTTTACAGTTTAGTTACAGCCTCTGCTTACAGATAGCTGATAAGTTTCTTCTAATCAACTACAAGATCTCCTGAAGGGATGGTAGATAAAAATATATTCATATTTGAATAAATATAGCCAATCCTAATAATTATATCCAACAATATTCTGATTTTGATTAGATCTTGGAACTAATGTAATAGTTATATTTCCCATTCACTGAGACACTTTTATCCCAAAATTCGACCGGGATCGAATCGTGCGCAGGCTAAACTGCAGAGCACAGCTATATTTGAACGTTTAAAGCAGTGTAAATAGAAACCTGCGTAGTAACACTTATCCGATTACATGCCTATCATCATTTTCTAATGTCGCGACGGATTTTCATCGCTTTCATCGTTCTTCGCTTCATTGAGTAATAACTGCTTATTTATTTTAAACAAACGATTTCTCGCAGCATTACCTGACTAAATAGTTTACTTGTTGGCTTGAAACACGGTAACTTTGGTGGAAAATGTTATTACTATATTTATTATTGTTATTATTAAATCTCCCATGTGGTCGAGGTATGGAGTCGAAAGTCAAAATCGAAATATTCTTTTCATCCCCCCATCTCGGAAAGAGTATTTTTGCTATTCGATATCTGACCGCCAAAGCCGTTTTTATCCGCTTGAGGTTAAAGTAAATTTGAAATTCGAACATCGCGTGCACTAGGTATTTGATTTCAAAACATCATTAAACCTACTCGTATTTACTTCCATCTCTATGGTGCCGAATTTATCATAAAACTTTTTTAAAATTTATTAAAATACCTAAACTGAAATAAAAGTATCTTGTGATTGAAAATGTTTTATTTTGCATTGAGTCATTTCCTCGCTGAGGGGGGATGAAAAGTTACGTGTTGCACTTGAGTGCAAAGATTTTTCACCTTGTGCTCTTTTGATTCCCTCGCTATCGCTCAGAATTCTAATTTTTGTATTGTAGACTCCTTCGCTTGCTCGTTCATCAAAATTAAGCACGCGGTTAAAAAGCAACTTTGCACTCATGCATAACAAATAACTATTATTCAAATATGACTTGATAGAAAACTCTTTTGAATCGTCCAAATTTTTGACACGTCTTCTAGCTGGTAAGAAGAATGGGCGCAAGAAACTTATCAGCTTTATCTAAAATGTACCGAAATTTACAAAAAAATATGTCGATACCAGCGAAAGTGAATTTGATGTCTATAATCATAATATTATTATGACTATTATTACGTGTTCGGAGATTCCTCTCTCTTTGTGGCCCTAACCACCGGTAACTTGGGCCTTGCTCCGCAGCTGGCGGCACCCTAGGTTTAAGATTTGTGTGATATTTATGTTACCATACCTATTTAAGTATAATAAAAAACTTAAATTTAAGAAAGATGCCGGTCCTGATATGCGGTAACGGCAGCCAATCTCAACGGAGACTACCTATCTGCGCAGGAGAGAATAGTGCACAAATGTCTGCGCAAACAAGAGTTCCTTCACTCGCATAGTCCGATAGGACAGTTGGCCAACAGGACCGTAATAAGATCAAGCGCAGCACCCACTGCCCACCGCCGCTTCCGAAGCATGGGGGAACTGAAGATATTTCCAATTTTGGTCACCCATCATAGGCCTGACCATAACCCACGTTGCTTAACTTTAGCAATCGTTTACCGAACACACACAGCAATGCGCCACTGAGCTCCTATCTTCCTTCAGGAGCTAGAATATTTACTGCATTAAATTAAAATTTATTTTTACCTATGCCTTATGATGACGTATCTTGTTACGTTATTTAAACATACCTACATACGTTAATTAATGATAACGTACGTCAACTTCTGCTTAAGGTTTATAAAAACAAAAAGTTGTTTTATGTTCGCACGAAGAGTTTCTCGTCCTTCGGTTTTGGTGACTATTTTGTAAACGATTTCAGAAGAATAACTATAACTAAGCGACTTCGCTTTCAACGAAAGTATACGTAACGACTTTAACAACGAGTGTTAAGTAAGAGTACACCACAACGATTAGCAGTCTGAAAGGTTTCACAACCGCTCATTCTACAAGTTTTCGCCATTTTCTATATTATAATATATTCTATTGTGATTATGTCATGCCATGATTATTTTTCACTACAGCGAAAAGCTCTTTGACTTCAAGTCACCTGATGGTGAGTGCTGGTGATTAATTATTAACACATCAACATTCCATTTTTAAACTTACGTACGTTGTAGCGGCGGACTTTTTTTGTTTTCGTGACAAACTTGTGGATGATGGGCGTAATTGGGTACAAGTTAGGTAGAAAACGTACAAAATTCAATCAGATATGTAAGAAATGATCAGAACATACCAGAGGGAGCTCTTACTGGAGTCGCCTGCGCAGGTACACTCGAGTACATAAAGATCGATACGATCAAAGTAACAGAAATATTTATACTCTACCACCTCTACCTTATTGTTAAGTCGATGAAGTTGAAGTCTGTCAATCAATGTTTACATATTTTTGTAACTTAGACCGTATCAGTCTTTTTGTACTTGATTGTACCTAAGTTTTTAACCTGAGCGTCGGTGGCGCAGTGGACTCGGCACTTGCCTTCCAATCGGGGGGTCGGGGTTCGAGACCCGCCATGTACCAATGTGTTTTTCGTTTCGAATTTCATATATACATTTGTCTGACGCTCCTACGGTGAAGGAAAACATTGTGAGGCAACCTGCATACATCTGCGAAGAAATTCAATGATGTATGTGAAGTCGACCAATCCGCACTGGGCCAGCGTGGTTGACTAAGGCCTAATCACCCTAATATAGGGTAGGCTCGAGCCCCTCGGTGGGGACGTATATGGGCTGTGATGATGAAGTTTTTAACCAGTGCGTCCTCCCGCCCGTTAAGTTCCCGTTAAGTATGACCTACGGAGCCGAGACATGGACACTGACAGTAAGATTGGCCCACAAGCTTAAAGTAGCTCAGCGAGCGATGGAACGAACTATGCTCGGTGTTTCTCTTAGGGATAAAATCAGAAATGAAGTGATCCTTAAGAGAATCAAGATGGCTGACATAGTTGAAAGAATTTGCAAGCTGAAGTGGCAGTGGGCTGGTCACATTTGTCGAAGATCTGCTTCACCTGGACTCCTCAACAACTGAGGAACTTTCACCGCTAATTTTCGGAACACAACAATGCTATTATCATTACTATAATATCGACGAACTTATATAAGATGGTGCGTGGTAATTAGCCAAGCGGGTTCAGAAGCCCTACAACCAATCAAAACCATGCAGAAAAAACTCATGCCTCGTGGAGAATCGAACTCTGAACCTCAGATAAATACTGTGTGGTTTCAACTACTAGACCACAGAGGCGATTAAATTATTATTATAAAGACCAACGATAAGAATATGACTGAACAAGGAAGTCTTAACGATTAAAAAAAGTTTGAAATAAAATTACGTTAACTCTTTTCTCGAGAAATCTAGGCCACCGTAAGCGCTGGGACATTGACTGTATTGAAGTTAGAACATTGAGTTGATTCTTAACGGCGGCGGGGTGTTCATTAACGCTGACCCCAAGGCAAGGGTAGAAAAGGAATAAAGGGAACCGAGGGAGTTTATTTTTAATTTCACCGACGTGCTTCTTTTGTTTGATTTGACTTCAGTTTCGTTCTATTTTCAGGTACGGCTCAGAGGCTCTACGTCTCCGAGAACTACGGAACTACTACGGAACCGAGTTGTTGCGAGTAAGTAGAACTTAGTCGAATGGCAATTGTTTTGTTAAAATTCATTCTATTTTGGAGATTCGTAGCTTTTTGATAAGCTCCTATATGACAGTGACAGTGTCATTGACTTGCCCTCTCATACCTAAATTTAAAGATCACATCGAAATTACTCTCGTGACTAAACGTTTTAATTGGGAGAGTGATTGTTTTATTTCTCTCTTTATTTGGGACAAAACTGTTTGTATACAATAATAGTATCACAAACAGACCTTACAAAATAATTTTGTAATTGTAAAGCCAGCACCGTTATCCACAATGTACTCAGAATTTTGATAGAAAAGACAAACAACAATCAATTGATCTAGGTTCAGTGAATGTTGAACATTTGTATGGGACAGCTGATTTTTTTTTTGCGATTTCAAAGTTGGTCCCATAGTGAGTTGTTAGCTTGACTGAACAAGCACACAAAATTTTTCTGGTAATTAAAAAATAAACTTTTATAAATCTATAGAATTTAATTTTATAATTCATATTAACCTTTTGTATTCTAGGACTTTGTGTGCAACATTTTAATAATATTAGATTTGTTAGAGTGATATGGTACTAGGCTGAAGTTTGTAGGTATATGTATGTTTAACAACATCATGAATAATACCGGATGTAAGTGACGGTGTCCCGTTTTTTTAACAGTGAGTTCAGACCATGATTCTTAGTTGAAATTAACTGAAATTTTCTCCCGAAAAATTCATAATTTTTACGAATTTTTCATTATTTTTTTCTAAATTTTCTGATGTAATATAACAAAGTTAACGTTTACAAACCATATTCTGAAAAAAAAACAATAAATACACAAAAAATAAACTTCCCATGTAAATCGTACTTATTAGATTTGCATCATACTGCGCGCGGAATCAGCTGTTTGAGTCATCGAACGTCTGCGCACCGGGTGCGCGGAACAAAAATGATGCCGGCACGCCATAACATGAATAAATATTAAAATAGAAAACTCCTTTTTCCGCTTTAAAAGGTTTTCCGGGAAAAATAAACATAACAATAGGTAAACAAATAATAACATTGGTCTGAACTTACTGTTAAAAGAAATGGGACACCGTCACTTATAATGTTATATTATAATATATACACGGTGTTTCAAAATAACCAATAAATAATCAATTCTTTATCGAAAACTCATTATTAAAATGTGTTTACACGTAATGTTATTCAACCCAAAATTTTCATGTAACTAATAGACATAATGATGATACTGTGTTTTCCATGAAAATTTTGGGTTGAATGACTTTTACGTGTAAACACATTTTAATAATGAGTTTTCGACAAAGAATTGATTATTTATTGGTTATTTTGAAACATCGTGTATATATATATATATATTATATGAAAATCAATTCTTTAAATAAAGATTCAAAAGAGGAGACAAAAAAGTAGACCTTCAGAGTTTCTATTAATTTCGTAAAAGCTCTCCCAATTTCCTAACAGATGTAGAGACAACTATTTTTTTTCTCTTCTCTTTTTGTATTTGTAAACATCTTGGGATGTATACACATACAAGATTAAATAATAAATCATCCAGATAGATTTTTTAAAGTTGTTTTTGATGCCAATAAGTACCTGCAAAGCAATGCTGCCATTTAGTGCTTCAGCGCTAGATCTGGCGGAATTTTGTAATAATCAACTCCCATTATCCCAGTTGACTCCTGGTGGAATATCTAGCGTTTTATCGAAGTAGTTATTAATGTATACATACATACTATGTTTAACCATTATAATCTTCCTGATGACGTATCGAGGTATATTGCAAATAATGAAAAATATAAATTTGCCAACGTTATTTGGTGTGTGGATATTTTGATACCGTATTTTGCTTTATATATATCTGTTTCTGTTTTAAAATGAAAATGATACTGAAATGATCAAAAGCTAAGTTTTTGGTCAACAAAAAATTTTTGGTTGATAAGAAATACTAGTAGTAAATAAAATCTACTTTATTTAAAAAAAAGGCTAACGCTTTTTTAAATCTCACTTCACACCAAACACTCGAATGGACCTGGCAGCATTGCTGTAAAGGCCTTGTTGAATAAAGATTTTTTTTATTTTATGAGCAGAGAAGAGTATCTGGATACGTAAAAAATTTTAATGTTCCTTTCCTTAAATTATTATATTTCCGTATTTTTAACAGACGGCGATCAGTTAATATTTTTATTTTGGATTAGTCAAGTTTATTATTTCTACGAGCATAAACTAGTGGATAAAAGCTTATTTCATTAATAAACAATAGCAATTTGAAGTCACGTTGAAAATAAAGAAAAATATTAATTAATTCGAGCAACCTCTATATCGAAAATAATTTATTGAGATAAGTACGAGTGGTGGACCACGGGAAAAATTGACTTCCGATGGTCCACCTAAGTGGACCAAGGGAAAAAATTTCTTTCTGTGGTACAACTGGGTGAACCAAAGGAAGTGTTTTTTTCCCGTGGTACACATAGGTGGACTACGCAGGTGAACCACGGGCAATAACCCAATGGAACGCAAAAATAGAGCTAGAGCCGTTTTAAAATGAATGTCTGGATAGAATATATTTCAAATTTGACACCTGACTTCGATATTCTACTGTTGGGTGAAGGGTCTTTTTTTTTTCATTTATTGTTCAAATCATAAAAAGTACATATTAATAAAAAAAAACACCGCTACAAAAGCCTTTTTGGCTTTAACTGTGACGGGGAGTACAGGTTAATTTTTTTATTTTTATATATTAGCATGCCAAGTAGATTAATTTTATTCTAATTGCACGACTTAGGTAGGTACATATTTCTATTCTTAGCTTTAGTACAAAATTGTTTTTTAATAACTGGCTTAACATTTTTTTTGGTAATATAATTCTGAACGAAGTCGTCATTCATTTCGTTTAGCAATTTTGGCAATAAACATTTCCAATTTCTGCTGCCGTAGAAATTTTTATATCTGGGTACTATAAATTTTTTGTGATGTAAGTTTCTTAAATTTGGTGGTCGTCTGTGGGTGATAATTTTTTGTCAATTTTTATGCTCGTCCATTAAAATGGCCGAATTTAATTTATCATAAACAGTTAAAACTCTGCAATGCTTGAATAAGTTAATTTCGTTGTCAGTTAATTTATTTTGAATTTTAGTTGGGACAATTAATCGTAGTAATTTCAGTTGCAGCTTATAAACAATTTTCAGATATGTTTTGAAGGTTCTGCCGTAACTACTGAAAATACACTTTCCTTAAGAGACCCATGGTGAGACTAATTGGTGGGTCTCTAAAGACTAATGCCCGATTTCTATATTCAAAAACGATTCGTTTTGGCTACGGACAGTTATATTTTGAAATATTTTCCATAGGATACAAAAACGAATTGTTTTTAAATATAGAAACCAGGCATTAGCTAACATAGCACTGTATAGTCGAGACAAATAAGTTCTAGCTCTATCTATCATAAAACATGCCAAGAGATGCTGGAAAATATAGTTAGTAGGTGAATCTGTAGAGAATTCCGAAAATAATGGCCTATAATTTAGAATAAATGCCACTTAAGCTTTCCATAGATGAACAAGCAAGAAAATCTCGTTAGCTTTCCGAGTTTTGCAATTTTACGGAGCCAGTTCCGTGGCCGTCTTACACCCGGCCTTATACGACCATTGGCATATATTTTAAACGAGTACCACAGCACAGACATCGTCTGTTTAAACTACTTCAGAAGATCGACATAACTTCACTATATTTATGCACTTCGACTTCGGAAGAACTCACCATATGGTATAAACTGCTATGATAAACTTTTGTTTGCTACACCAGCGCCCGCTATGATCGGATGACAATCAATTGCCCTTTGCCCAGGTTGTATAACTCAACTCGAAAGCGATTGCCATAGGCAATCGCTTTCGAGTTGATAGTCGATATATTTCTGCTCGCGACTTCGCCCGCGTTATTTTTGTTTTTCCGTGGATTTTTTTTCCCGTAGGAAAATTACCCTATGTCCTTCCGCTGATCTCGAATTATCCCTATACCAACTTTCATCAAAATCGGTTCAGTAGTTTCGAAGCCTATTCAATACAAACAAACAAACAATCAAATTTTTCCTCTTTATAATATTAGTATAGATAAACAATCGTCAGTCTTATACTATACTGTGGCAGCAATGATAGTCGAACTCAATGCGATTGTAAGATTAAACTATAAAGAGGCAACCCCATTTTGCAAGTATTCACTAGAGTGAGGTTTGATTGGATCGTAGCTGATATCTTTGTCATATATTATGTTTATTATTTTTGTCAAACTGCGTTAGTTATGCAAGTGGGCAAAATCTGTGTTGTGTAACTATTGATAATAAAATAAATTGCCCGTGGTCACACCTTAATTCACCTGGGTGGACCAGACGTAATTTTTTTCTTTCCGTAGTGAACTTCATGTAAACAGGGTATACCATCATGGGTAATGAAATACTATGTCATTAATCGTCTTCGAAATCATGAGCTTATACCTACGTGAAAAATAAAACTACACAACATTATTTGTTGATATACTTACTTTTTTTTTTCTCGGGGGGAAATGCGTAACCGCACCACCCGCCGTTGGCTAGACGGCGAGCGTGGAGGGGCTCTCCCGGCATAGTGCCAGGCCTACCCGTTGACATACTTACCTTGTTGAATACTGAATTTAGAAAAGAAACAAATAAAACAAATTTTAAAGTATACAATTAACATATTTAATATTATATATTACATATATCAATTAACATAATTAATCCGTTTAAAATTTACTTTGATCCACCTAGAAGACAAAGAGGCACTTTTTCTGATTTTAACCGACTTCAAAAAAGGAGGTTCTCGGTTTGACTGTTTGTTTGTATGTTTGTCTGCGATTATCTCGCGTTTGGCTGAATCGATTTTGATACGGTTTTCAGAAAAGTGTTTGTAACATTTAGAAGAAGGTTTTGATACTTTAATTTAACTAAAAAGATTGAAAAAAGTTTTTTTACAAAAAAAAACCGACTTGAAAAACACTAAAATGTCATAAATAATATAAGAATACAAACAACATCCCAGATTCCCAGTTTTATATTGAAGTCGGTGCCAAGCTTAGAGCATAAGGTTCCAAGCAATGATCACCTGGAAAGTCTTTAAAAATATATAAGAGCAATTAATGTAAGTTAGTACTTAGTTAAAATTTGGCACCAACTTAAATAAAAAACTGTGATTTTTTTTGTATTCTTATATTATTTATGACTTTTTGGTGTATTTAAAGTCGATTTTATTTTTGTTTTTTTTTATCTTTTATTATAAGCTACACCTAATGGTTAAGCCAGCTATTTTTGTTTTAAAATTTTATTTTTGTTTTAAACAAAATAATATACAAAAAAAATTACAAAAGGCTTTGGTGACTGACTGAGGTATCAATGTAGAGCCCAAGCTACTAGAGCTAGAAATATGAAATTCAGTACAGGGGTTCGTTGGCAATAGGCGCCCACTAACAAGGGATTTTTCAAAATTCCCACAGGAAACTGAGAAATCCCCATCCAAAAAAATACAGTAGTAGTATATACTACAGTGTTGAGCTTTTTGCGGGTACAGCTAGTGCAGTTATAAAACATTGCAAAAAGATTCTGTAAATACTTGATCTATATGAAATAAAATTATTTTCGACTGTTTGACTTTATCTTTATAGTTGCTCGTCAGTGTATGATTATGATTAATCATTTAAATGATATAAATAAGATAACAAATAAGTATTTATATGTACCTATACACTTCAGCTCCGCGTCTCGATCATTTGCAAAACAAAAAATAAATGATATCTTAGCTATTCCATATAAATTCAAAATACTATACAAATATCGGAATAAATACATATATTGAAAAAAATATAAGTAACCTCAATATGAAAAATACAACTTCGACAGCCGTCCTATTCGTAAATGGAGCAATTTAGAAACGTGATTTATCATAAATTTTATAATTGAGATAATTTGAAATAAGTACCATGTGAGAATCAGCGGACGGAAGATATATGGACGTTGAGGCTCGCTTGCCAAAGCGGCTTCGACCGGACGGACGCAGGCAGCATACGGAGAGGCAGAAGTGTCTCGTGACCTGTTGCATCGAATACCGGGCTGGCTAGCGGAACTGCCATAACTGGACTGCGCTAGCGAACCGGCCAGTTGCTGATTTTTTAAGTGAATTCGAAAATGGAAGACGTTCATTTCGTGCTGTGTGTTCAAAAATGGAACACGGTGATTACAAAAAAAAAATTACGTTACGTTAAAAAGACAGCCAATCCTTCAAAAATCATTTTTTTGCGCAAAAACTCCACACCAATTCCAGGAGAGCTACGTTAAATTGCTGATTAGAATCGAATCGGCTTACTTTCATCAAAATGTTGACGTAAACTAAACAACTTGATTATAAAGGAAATAGAAAATAGTACTTATACAACGTGTTATTTATTAAAAAAAGTCAGACACCTCAACTTATTGTTATTGTAAAAAAATATATAAATAAATTGAATTCTCGTGGATTATTTACGAAGACGTCCATCTTTCTGTTTGGTTGCGTATCTTGCAAATTTAGACCATTAATAAAAAAAAATAACAATAAATAAAACCGACTTCAAAAACACCAAAAAGTCATAAATATTATAAGAATACATACAACATCACAGTTTATTTGGTGCCAAATATCTATTAAGAGGAAATCGTACAGGCCGTTTTTTAAAACCTAAAAAATCGACCTGATTTTCTACTACATTCAAACGTCCAGCAAACAAATTGAACAAGATTATATGAAAAAAAAGTAAAATATAGAAACACAGAAAAGGCTTTGCTTTAATTTTTACGCAAAAAGTAATTAAATCGGTCAATTTTTCGCGGAGAAAACAGGGGACTACGAAACGTTTATTTTATGTACTTTTCATAGGACAAATTAGTAGGACCACGAGGAAACAGCCGGTATTTTCGGTCCCAGCTGCAGTTGTCCCTATCGCGCTCAGTTCAGTTATTCGGACACACAGCGCGACAGCTATACATTTTACAAATATCTATTTTAGAATTCTCTCGAAGAGGAAACACCAAGGTTTCCCCTCTAAATTGTCATAATATTAGGTCCTTACCTATGAAATTGGCATTTTGCCGTACTGGCCACTTTGATCTCAAATATCTCCTCTATGGTTAGGAATTCCAAATTCAAATTTATACATGTATTTACTCATGTATTTGTGTTTCGAAAATTATAATTCACTTGTTTTTTCCTCAATTATTTTGGACTTTTCAATCAATTGTTTTGTTTTTAACTTTTTTGGAGTCAATTTTCGCTTGGGGCATGGTTCGGCTGGTTCGGCAGAGTTCAGCCATTGCGATGAACGCTTCCGATTATCGTACAGGACCCACTTTTTATCACAAGTAATGATTCGTTTTTACATTAATTATGATTCCCCAGTAATATTACATTTATTATGATTCCCCAGGTGATCATTGCTTGGCACCGACTTCAATATAAAACTATGATGTTGTATGTATTGTTATATTATTTATGTCTTTTTGGTGTTTTTGAAGTTGGTTTATTTTTTTGTAAAAAAATATTTCAATCTTTTTAGTAAATTTAAATTTGCTTTGCCTTGGCTCCATCTTGGCTCATATTCTAATACGCATGGTATTAGAATATGAGCCAAGATGGAGCCAAGGCAAACACCAGAATAACTTAAAATAAATCGTCTTTCGCTCTTAATAGTAGGTGTTGAAAGAATCATTCCCGAACTCCCAATCTACCAGAAACCTTCCATCATAGGCTCAGTAACATCATATGATGACTACCAGATGCAAATACCTTAATATCTTCAGAAAAAAACATGAAACACGTTGAACGTGCCTATGAAATTTAAGGGTTTTTTCTTGGTTTGCCTGGGATTCCATCATCAGATCAGGACATAGTAACAATGGGACCACCTCGGGAGAGTACTCTTTCGATTACAAAAAAATACAGTCGAACATAGAACCTCCTCCGTTTTCGAAGTCGTTTAATAAGAACAAGGGTCTTCGAAGTGCTGCTTTTTATATTTCTCGCATCACATCAACCTTCCGTAAACGAACATTATAGGCAAGCAAATAATTCACAGACAGCATACACTAATTCAAGCTAATCCTCAGACTTAATTTGCAATAGTGGATATCTATAACATCCAACGGATCTTCTGTCAAAGCAACAGCACGTTTCGTGTTTAGGCGCGGCCGGTGAAAGTAAAGGGCCCCCGTGCTTTCTCTGCTGACCCTTCCTCACATCCGACACCGTCCTATTGGCTGTTATTACGAATCCAGCCACTTCGTAACACGATGCACCTACTTGGAAACCAGACGCTTCCAGTTTCACGAAGCCGATTACCATAATATTATGATATGATCGCTTCACGGCATACGCAGAGGCTTAACGACATATGTATATAGCGCTTAGCGAGCATTTACCTACCTATATACTATACTTATTTATTGTTTTTTTAATATAAAAACGAAGACATTAAAGTACTGGGGTATTACCTAAATTGGTGTGCTTCCCTGATTCCCTGATTTCCACGGGTATATATAAAATGTGTCCCGTCAACAGTGTTGGAGCCTTTAATGGTGTGAAATATGGTATTTTTTATCGACAAATTGCTCCTCAAATTTGGTTTTTCTCTTACGGTTGTAAAATGGCCGCCATTTTGTTTTTTTGGTAACCAAGACCTGGGCTCTTATATTTCGACCACCACTACTCATGTTAATGTCCTATCAACATTAAAAAGGTGTCATTTGATAGCTAATCATGTAGACAACAGTTACATAGGCATCATGTTGCAATTGTCATGGAATAAAAAATAGAATAAAATAATTAAACAAAAAAAAATCGTTTTTTTTTGTGTATTTTTTAATTATTTGTTTTTTGAGAAAAATCTTGTGCATTAAACTGCTTATTTTTTTA
This sequence comes from Schoenobius gigantellus, assembly GCA_963935595.1. Classification (NCBI taxonomy): domain Eukaryota; kingdom Metazoa; phylum Arthropoda; class Insecta; order Lepidoptera; family Crambidae; genus Schoenobius; species Schoenobius gigantellus. Next base: position 15,103,797 of record OZ012555.1, read on the forward strand.
TTTTAAAACAATAAAAGAGGATGTTAGCTAAAATAAAAACCTTGACTTTTTTGCTCTCAGTGAGATACTTTAGAATCTATGACAAGTTGAATAAGCACCTTTAAATGAAATTAATGAAAAGGGTCACATTCAAGTTGTTATATCTTCTAAAGTATCTCACTGAGAGCAAAAAAGTGAAGGATTTTATTTTAGCAAACATCCTCTTTTATCGTTTTAAAATAAAAAATAAGCAGTTTAATGCACAAGATTTTTCTCAAAAAGCCAATAATTAAAAAATACACAAAAAAGAATCTATTTGTTTTTCATTAATTATTTTTTTCTATTTTTTATTCCATGACAATTGAAACATGATGGCTGTATAACTGTTGTCTACATGTTTAGCTATCAAATGACACCTTTTTAATGTTGATAGGACATTTACATGAGTAGTGGTGGTCGAATTAGTATGAGAGCCCAGTTCTTGGTTACCAAGAAAACAAAATGGCGGCCATTTTATAACCGTAAGAAAAAGACAAAATTTGAGGGGCAATTTGTCGATAAAAAATGCCATATTTCACACCATTAAAGGCTCCGACACTGGTGACGGGACACATTGTATATACTTAACGGATAGCACCTCATTGACGGCAACACTGAAACGGACAACTCGGAACTTTACCCTGAGCCGGAAATGTGAGAATAGCGCTTAAACTGCGTAGCAGGGAACGAGTGGGGATGCTTACAAAAACAAGCGAAGGTGTTATTAATCATGTCGGTCACTATAACCGGACAAAATTTTTATTTATATGTAGTCTACTAAATTTTGTATTTGTATTGTTTTTTTTTTCTTTCCTTTTTTTGTGCACGTCATGTCACTCTTGTTTTATTTCGGTATTTCCTGTCGCAGGACTGCTGGAAGAAATTTCGGAAGAAATAAGCAGTTCCTTGTACGTCATATTTTCTCTTGTGCCTGTGTTTGTTTTGTTCAATTTCTATGTATGTGCATAAATAAATAAATAAATAAAATAAGTCATAATAATCGACACGTCGAGCGTAGGTGGCGCTGGACTCGGCACTTGTCTCACCAATCGAGAGGTCCGGGTTCGAGACCGCTATGCACCATTGTGTTTTTCGTTTCGAATTTCATAATATGTACATTTGTCTGACGCTCCTACGGTGAAGGAAAACATCGTGAGGCAACCTGCATACATCTGGGATGAAATTCAAAGGTGTATGTGAAGTCAACCAATCCGCACTGGCCAGCGTGGTTGACTAAGGCCTAATCGCCCTAACATAGGGTAGGCTCGAGCCCCTCGGTGGGGACGTATATGAGCTGTGATGATGAAGCGACACGTCATATCCGAACTTTGCTATTACAATATTAATATGATAACCTGCTATTACAATACGTATAGGCCATGGCATAATAAACCGAATCTACTACTTACTTGTAAAATGACATAAGTAATCAAAAGAGTTTTTTGGGATAAAGGCCAAAAATAAAAATGTAGTAACTAATAAGGTAAATTCATCATTGTAGTCCAGAAGGAGAAAGAAGTATGTATACATGTGTGACGTGACGAAGTGACGAATTAAAATCGAGTCAACATTAAAATCAGGAAAACAATCCGGAATTTTATTTTTATGACTTCGAGAAAGCTCGCATCCAAATGTCAGAGAAAGTTTAAGCAAAATTTTGTGAGATTATTGTATGATAATTTAATAAAGAATGGAAACAAGACTGGTATTTAATCACTGCTAATTAATGTTTGTTTTCATCGTATCTGCTCGTGCGAAACAAATCGCCAAGTTGCGTGCCGATAAGCGATTAAATATTTATCGTTTGTCTTAGTATAAGTGCATTATTATTGCGCGACAAAATAAAAATTAGGCTGTTTCATGAAGTGATAAGACATTGTTATTTTTGCTCTGCAAAGATAATTAATTTTCATCACTCACTTAAAAAAACTTGGTAGCTATACATGCTGTATTTTGTATTCCCAAAAGGTGTTAATATAAAATACTAGCTTTCCGCTCGCGACTTCGACCGCGTTATTTTTGTTTTCCCGTGGCATTTTTTTCCCGTAGGAAAATTACCCTATGTCCTTCCCCTGGTCTCGAACTATCCCTATACCAACTTTCATCAAAATCGGTTAAGTAGTTTCGAAGCCTATTCAATACAAACAAACAAACTATCAAATCTTTCCTCTTTGTAATATTAGTATAGATGTTTTAGTGTTAGTATGAAAGAATTATTTTTAAAAATAATTTAAACAAAACATATAAAATTCTCGTGACTTGGCCGATTTTTATGATTTTTTTGTGTATATTCGATAGGTCTAAGAATAGGTCGTAAACTATTTTTATACCCCTAGATGATAGAGGTTTTTTGACAATTATTATGGCAAAACGTAGTTCGCGGACACAGCTAGTCAAAATATAAAACAGGGTTAGTTTCATTTTTCTTTCTCATCCACCAAGCTTCATTAAGAAACTTACGCTAACATAACTACGCAAATGCTACAAAAATTGCTTCCAAGTTGAAGCTATATTACTTAAACCGTCAACATACTGACCCTGGCCTGTCAACGATTAGTTTTGCGATTAGAAATATCGAACAAACTGCGCAAATACCGTTATCATAAAAAATCCTCAAAGCTAATAAAACACAAATAGGTTAGGTACACGCGAATACTTTAGCCGGTTAAGTACTCGGGTCAGTTTAAGTTAACGGGTGCATTGTTTTTCTCTGTTACTACATACTGATAAATTTATTTGTGTGACACACTGTGACCTATCATACAAGAAATTTATATACTGGTTACGCTATCATATAAATTCCTTGCTACCAAGAACTTTTTTGATAGGTCAATGTCAATGCTCCTTGTATTCAAAAAGTAGAAAAAATACAATACAAAAGCATACAATGAGGTAGAGTTTTTTTATTTTCTTTATCACTTTTACGATAAAAGCAAACCCAATTTAAAAACATACATATGATCTAATAATAAGTAAACTTCCTGAAGCCTGAATGTTTCCTGTTGATGTTTATAAGTATTTATATATTAAACAATGTCTGCATCCATCTCCGTCGTACTTACCATAAGAATAAACAAGTATAGAAGCGAATCTCCTTTGTGGGTGCACCAAATGCCGCTATTTGCATACCTACAGCGCCCTTCCTCCTGTAACGCCCCGCAGTAGTCTGCGGGCGCCGCTAGGGTCACCACATGGACGTATGGTGACCACTACAATATTTTTTATATAGGTACCTCCATATTTTACATTAAATGAGAAACTGAGTATACACCGAGTCTTATTGATTTTGTACTTCAAGTGTAGCGAGCGAGCGACTATCTTTAGCAATAGTACCCGCATTTTTAGTTTTTTTGATTCCGTAGTTATAAGAACCTGCCTATTTTTGATTAATTGAGCTTAATCCCTACAACTTAGAGAACAAAATCATTAAAATGTTTCGAATTTCGATGTACAAAAATGGTTTGTAATTTAGGTATCGTACCTACGTTTATAGTCCAAGAGCTGAAGTTATGAATGTACTAATGGATAAAACCTAAGCTCACTTTTTACTATCAGACCAACATTTTCACTTGAAAAAAAATCTGTTGTTTCATAATTTTAATCAAGTATTGGTTGTATTTAAATTTTATATGGAACAGTAACAAAGGTCGATAAAAATATACCTATATAGCAGTACCAAAGTTTCTCATAATTCAAATTATTCCCGACTTGACAAAAAAAAATCCCATACTTACAGAGTTTCAAAATTGCACTACAATGACAGCTTTAGAAACTCGATACATTATATTGTATTAGCTTTGACATGTAATGAATATTACGAATAAAACTGTATCTGTATCTAGGGTAGGTATAATAAAAATAATTTTAAAATATTCAATCATTTTTATTTAAAAGGTTTCAATTCAACAGAAATATTTACAAATGTCTGATATTTATAAAAGATGGCGTTTTTGTAGATGATTTGAAGTTTCGGTTATTAAACTTCAGCGCGTAGTAAATACGCATTCTTATAAAAAGCTTAATCAGGTAATCAATAGGAAAATATTCACAAGGTACCTGAAACACAATTTTTTTCATTGTATCTAGCAAGATCGCACCAGCACCATCGGTAAAAATAAAATTTTTGAAGCTATTTACGAATATATTCTCGAGTTTCTCAATATAGTTTACAAAATGTGCCGGAGGAACAGTTAAACTTCCGAAAATTTTTGTCCGATTGAATGCTTTAAAATGAATAAATAGTTGAGAATTTTCTGTATTTTCTCCCTTGTAATCTCTGTATTTATTGAAAGCTCATGTTTAAGCGAGCATTTTTTGAGTAGATACCCACAAACGTAGGAAAGTGCGTTTTGTGTAGGCAAATCTGAGGGCCAATTATGGATCTTTCATCGTATGACATGGTATAAATTTGAGAAAAAGAAGTCATGAAATACTGCATTTCGTATTACTGATCTCCAATGATATCATCACTATGGCATAATTTCAATGATGTCATCATTAAATAATAAACAAATGATTAAAAATCTGACCGGAAATCGTATTTTTCGTCTTGCACTATGATATCATATGATATCATTTGCAAAACCATGAGATCGGTAATAGGCCCTCAGACCTGTAATCGCATGTCGGAACAGCAAGCGGCGAAATCTCCGATGTCATATGGTTTGCAAAGAAATATATCCAAGTCATCTTCGCAGTTGCTTAGAGAGGATTGAATAAAACAAGTAGATATACCTTTGTACTTACCTTTCTTTATCTTCGGGCAAATTGTAAAACTTTAAATTTGGGGTTATTATGGCATTATTTTTGCACCCATAAACGCAACAATAAGTCGGCATCGCGGCGACTAGGTAGATAGCGGCGCGCGGGAAGGAGTCACGTACGTGCGGGATGCGGTGCGCGCCTTGACTGGCGATTCCGTTCAACGGAAATCAAACGGTAGGTGAATAACGTGGCCTTGAGCGCTCGACGGCCGGGAGTTTCGCTTCTATACTTGTTTATTCTTATGTACTTACCTCATATTTCCTTCCCCATCATCACAATCAGCATTGAAGGCGAACGACAGGTCATAGACTGTATACTAAGATTACAGTTGGAAGTCCCGCTGATACGGAAAGCGTAAAGAAGAAATAATGTTTAAATATCAACCTAGTGATATGAAAAACCTAAACAGGGAGATATATCAACGCCAATGGCCGACTCGTGCACCGCATGGTGAACAAAATTAAAAGTTTAAATTGTAACGGTCAAATTTACATCTCTCATTGTTATTCGCGAATGTCAGCACAAGTCGGTCGAATAAAACCAAAAGTTGCATTACTAGTTTTTCAAGATAGACAGGTCGAAGGCCCAAATAATATACACGGGCCCACTTGCGACTACATGACCTCGACATCCATAGAAAACTTTCATTGATGAGTTGATGACAATGATCTGTTTTTGAAAACGTTTTGTTAATCGCCATATTGCATTTTAAACAATTGCAATTAAATCACGCTTTTGTTCAGGACCATTTTCCTGCACTAACCTTGTCTTAGCTTAGAATGATCTTAAGTGGCATACTATCACATTCTTTTCATTAAAGACAAGAAGTGACAGCATTCTTCTTAGGATTGTCTTAGCTAAGACAAGGTTAGTGAAATTGACCATTAGTCTGTCTATCTACGTAATAATAGCATTTGCATTCACCAATTATAAACGACTATGTATGTAAAATAAATACGTACTTACCCAACAAGGTAAGTGCCTATTCAATAAATACAAATCACGAACGGATCGATTAATGTATGTACAAAAAATGATGATCGAAAAACCGATGACATTACTCGTACCTTTATGACCGTCGGATAAATTGAGAGTCGCATAAATTGCGAACGTTTTCAATCGCTTCAGGTCGTCGCCCGGGGTTTTGAAGATCAAAATTATCCAAGCAAGCTGTACCGAGAGCGACCCGGCACAGCACTTCGCAGGGTTATCGAAAAGAGCAATATAATATTGACAAAAAACTTTCAGTACCAAAATTCTTTCTTCTCTTTAGCGTATTCATTTTTCTTATAATGACGTATCTCTACGCAGATGCATGCTTGATGTGCAAATTTCATCCAAGCAGGCTATCTACGTACAAATATGCTCGAGCTTGAGCGAAAATTATATCACTTAGAATTTTATTTAACCGGCGCTATTCGCGATGACATACAATAAAGCTTAATTCATTGAATGGTACACACACATTTTCAAACTCACTCGAATAAACGTAAAAACGGCGGGCAAGCTTGTACGTGGAGGAAAACATACCATTATGGTCTGTCTTCCAACTCATCACTTACCCAACTAATCATCGCTTAGAACTCAGGCTTATATGCGAGAGTGACGCTATCACTCGTTAAATAACATAATTTATAAACTAAACTAACATTCTAAGAAGCCAGTTTTGCCAGCTGTCATCCCCATAATATATCGTTTTAGAGAAGACAATTATCAAAACGGGCTTATCTTAGTATGTAGAGACCTATCTTGAAAAAAATTGAGAAAGAAAAAAGTACTGTTATGGTAAATCGCTTTGCATAGGTTTTTAGAGTTCCATACGAAAAACAGAAAAACGGAGCCGTTAAAGGATCATTTTCGTTGTTCGTCAGTCTGTCAACATCCTTTTTCTCGGGAACGCGTAGAGATATCATACTGAAATTTATACCAATACTCAAGTCTACGGTCTATTAAGGTCGAAAATCAAACTTATAAATTCACGCGATCAAAAGGTATGACCGCTAATGCCGTTAATGTATTTTGCGGTTTCACAAGAGATACAAAACCTATATGTACTTCCCGTTGACTTAGTATCATGAAATTGGGCAAAAAGTAGCACTTACAGCACATTTAAAGGAAAAATCTGCAAACCGTAAATAAGTATGAAGTTAGTCCGAATCCGAAGTAAAAGTTTGTACGTACTCACACTTGGGCGGTTTTTTAAGCAAAGTTTTCAATCACCGTTATCAATAAAAAGCAAGAATTAAGTATCAGTAAAAAACTGTCAATTGGCACCAATTTTCTCTGTGGAAAAGCAACCGTCAATGGATTACAAACGAACCTGACAGACATAAATCAAGTATAATGACACAATTCCGTAGTGTGCAGCCCTGGTGCGAGCCGCCAATGCCACTGTGCCAGTCAACCCAACTTGTGCCTCCACGCAAAAAGTCGTCGGCCCGTGTCGCGTCGTCGCGTCTGCCGCAAATAATTAAAGGGCGCTGACGATGGCGACATCTTGTCTCGTCTCGACCTCCCCTCCCGTTCTCTTAAACCGTTATCAAAAGCTGTCCGTCTCACCTTCAGCGAAACTTGTAACTCGACCTGTATGTAGTTCGTTTTTCTGTGATGCTGGCTATAATAGCAAAATGATCTCGAATAAACTAGTTTTAAACTCAATTAACGTAGATTCGAATGCCGGCTACAAAATCAATGCGATCTATACCAGGGGTGGCGAACCTTTATGTATTAAAGTTTTGTATGGCTATATACCATATATCACCGTTCTTAAAATTGTATGTATAGTATTCATCGCTTTGTCCATACTTTAAGAGATAAAGGAAACAATATATAGGTATATAGATAGATGGATGCTATATTACAAACGATGTTATTCATGTTAGTGCTCTTATGACAAGTCAATCCAAGGAAGTCATTTACCAATAGAGTAAGGCACGCGAAATAATACATTGTAACTGTGTCGGTATGTTATTGCAAAGAAAAATCAACCAATGATTTTCAACCTTAGGGTGGTAAATCACTATTTAGCACTATTGCAAGATTTACATTACAGAACTACCTCCACAGAATACAGAAAGAGGTATTCATCTATTATCGAGACGTACCTAACCTAAATAGAAGCAATTAGTAATTTAGGTAAATTACTATTTGCTTCTATTCAATTTAAATATTCACAATCGAATATTTAACAATAATCTAAATTCTAGGCCATAAGTATTTTATGAAAACTGTTCCTTTCCTCAAAAAAAATCAAGGCGAGAAATTACTATAATGATTCTAAATTCTTCAATTACCTTGACATCATTAACGTCCTGGTAAACATAGCAATAATATTTATTCGTATTCATTTATAATTTTCAGGTAGGCGCCAATGCTCGTGATGGTGCGGTCAGACGATAGTGTCAGATAGCCGCCCCGTGGCCACGAAGCATGGGTGCCAATATGGGCAAGAACTCGAGCCTGCTCGACGCGCTGCCCACCGCGCAGGGCACGCTGCATGTCGTCATGCTAGGCCTGGACTCCGCCGGCAAAACCACCGCTCTGTACCGCCTCAAGTTCGATCAGTACCTCAACACTGTTCCGACTATAGGCTTCAATTGCGAGAAAGTTAAAGGAACCATAGGAAAGTCTAAGGGCGTCAACTTCCTCGTCTGGGACGTCGGTGGTCAAGAAAAGTTGCGACCTCTCTGGAAATCATATACGAGGTGTACAGATGGCATAATTTTTGTGCTAGACTCTGTCGACGTCGAAAGAATGGAAGAAGCGAAAATGGAGTTAATACGCACCGCCAAATCACCAGACAATGCGGGTGTTCCTATATTAGTTTTGGCTAATAAACAAGACTTACCAGGAGCGAAGGAGCCTCGAGAGTTAGAAAAACTGTTGGGTTTGCATGAACTCGTCTCATCGCCTCATGGCTCTAGAGACGCACATGCGTGGCATGTACAGCCAGCATGTGCCATCACTGGTGACGGCCTACATGAGGGCTTGGAGGCACTTTACGAAATGATACTTAAGAGGAGAAAATTAGCTAAGTTGCAGAAGAAACGTTTGAGATAAAAAGACTTCCCAAAGATAGGACATTATGAGATACGATCGGAAAGTATTAAATGTGCTCACATGGTGGATGTTTTCTGTAATGTCCAAGTTTGTAACACCAAGTATTGTTTTATTATACATGAACGAAACGTCTTATGAAAATATTCCATCATAATGTTGCTCAAATTGTATTGAACATTTTGACGAAAATGAATATTTTGATAACACTCATTTAACTACTAGTCTTTTGAAAATAGCTAGACGAAGGGATAATAAGATTTGCGATAATACACTAAAGGCAAGTGTATACTGAATTGGATTTATGTAATAACGCGTACCTATAAAAAACCAATAATTTTATTTACACCAAAATAAGTAACAAACACGTATGATTTGAAACTTCTGTAAACATATTCAGAACTAAAATCATAGTTACATTGGATTTTAATATAGGTATTAAATAAAGTATATGAATGTCGTTAGCTGATATTTATTAAATGTAAACTATGGCTCACGAAGTCCTGTGGGACCATTAGCACAGAATAAAGGTTTAACGAGGGCTTAGTAATATTTTAATATATGCTATTTAGATGCTCAGTAATGCTGACACTATTTAGATGCTCAGTAATACTGACCTTCACTATATTATAGCATAATGAAAATCAACCCCAAGTCTCTATCTTCATCCCGTTTTAAACTTATTCCCTTAATTTCTAAACGTCCATACCAAAACTTTCTTGCGTAGCCAGTTATTATTTAGTATGTAGGTCATATTTATAATATGTAATTGAAACTATTGTGATGTTTTATTGTAGGATAACTTTATAAAGAGGCTTTTTATGTTTGTGTTTTGGATTGCTTCTTGTTTGTAAATAATTGTAAATAATCCTTAGTATCGGTAAAGAAAATATCGAAATTTTAAAATGTGTCATTTAGGATTATTAAAAACAAGCATTTATTTTGTGAAAGTTGTTATGATGATACAAATTGATACAAGTTATCACATAAACGAACCGTTGAATATATAACAATATAACAATCTGTTGCATATCCGTTAGTAACTATGTATGTAATCCCTATGCTTTTACTTAAGGTAATATTTCGATATTATTTTTATACACTCGTGTTAATCGTTATTTCAAACTTTAACTTTATCTAAGATATAAATCAAGCATACTTACATTTATTTATATACCCACTCGGAGAAACATAGTTATCTGAAATTATGTTTACCAGTTTGTGTTACTCTTATGTTGCTGTAAATATGTATATTCCGAGTAGTTATTTGTCAGTACCATGAAACCAAACATTTAAGAGTAGAATTGTACATTTTGTTTTTACGTTTATAATATATATTTATTTTTTATTTATACCTTATATAATGTGTTTTATGGGATAAATATATTGAATAATATTATATTTTATCCCAAAAATAAAATCTGTTTTCAATAAGAATTGCTCTGATTTATTTTTATAACTTTATTGGTGATCTCCCAACCCCATCTTCGATGACTTAACTTATACTGCACTACTTTTCTTTCTGTGGGTGGATATATTTATAGGGATCATCACCTTCAGTCCAGTCTGTGAATAGTGTCAAAAACTCTACTTCAGAGTCACTTAATATATTTTTTTTCTTTGCGTTAGCTTCGGGACAAGAATAATCTTCCTTTTCCAATTTTGAGAAATGCCGTGATTGTTTTACTTGAGACAAAATCTTCAATCTATTTGTAACTGGTGGCTGAACTGGTTGGTAAGACATTCGCAATTGTCTTTCTAATCTATCAAATAAACGTATCTCACGAGCTGCGTTATTGGCTTTTCTTAATAGACGATATTCGGTTTGTATACGTTGAATAACATAACATTTCACTTTGTCGCAATACAGTTCATCTACTTTATTAGTATAATTCATGTAAAATTCCTCTAAAGATTTCGTAATTGACACAACGTCCATGTTCACCGGTTTCTCTGCATACACCTTTTCGTAACAAAACTCCAAATGGATTTTAAACATCAAGATATCATGAGAACCGATGTTTTCATAAAACATACCATTCAATATTGTGAAAAACCTGCTTCTTAGGTGACTGCATCTTTCTTCATTTAATTTTATATACTTTTCTAGTCTACCTATTGCATCATTAAAAAAGGCGCTTTCTTGAATAAACATATCTTTAATGCATTTAATTCCTTCTTTTATCTTGTTGTTAAGTGGAGCAAAGTGTGTAACATAAGCGAAATGGTGTAACTGTTGTTTTTGAATTCGTTCGAATATATCAATCAGATCTTGTGGCTGAGTAAAATATAAAACAGGCTTTATTTGGTTTTTGGTACATTCATTTTGCATTTTTTCAAATACAGCGTTAAATGTATCATCTTCACTAGTATTACCCAAGTCAAAACCTTTAGCCTCTATTTCAACTGACTGAGCAAAGTCCCTGTTTTTTAAACGCCACGCCGGTGGTGATAAATAGTACAGAAATCGTCCATACTTCTGTTGTACTCTGTAAAGGTAGTCTAAAGTCATTAATCTAGATGTAATCGTAAATTCTTCATTAGCTAAATAATACAATTCTGTAATTTTCTGATCCAATTTATTATCGAGCTGATTGCATTTATGCAGGAAAATAATAGACTTTCGATAATCTTCAGATACAAAGCAATTGAAAAATTTCTCTTGTTCTAAACATTTTGTCACAGTTTTACTGTACATCTCTAGTTCATTGAAATGAGCCCAGTCGATATTAAGAACAACGTCATTTTTGTAACCTGTATCTTGTCTAATTCTCATTAAATTCGATACTGCAAATTTTACTGTACTTAAACAATAGTTGCGGTCTTTTATAGGTCGACCATTTACGTAACTAGAAAATTTCATGTCAAAATCAGTAATAGCATTTACATCATCATCGGGAGTTTCTATAGCTAATCGTTTCAAATCATTTTTTTTCATTTTATTTCTGTTTTTACCGTGTAATTTTAAATTCATTTTTAACGACAAAAGCAATTCTTCTTTATGAACATTTTTCAAATGCATTGGCTCAGGATCATTAGAAGCTCGCAAATATAGTTGGGATTTTTTTCTTAATGTTTCTTTTTTCGAATTTCTCATGATAAGATTTTTTATGTTCTTGCTTAAAAGGACCACAGTTAACCAATTGCAATTCCTTGGTCTTGAGATATAAATTAATTTAGACTGATCCCTTTCCTTTATTGTTATTTAATCAACAAATACCAAATAAATGTACAAAAATTGTTCTGGCACGAGTAGTGTAAATATTTAGACTGTTTCACAAAACTGTTTAATCTATACGGCCATGAAATCACAAATACGAAAGATTATTTTATAAAAATATGTTCCAAAATTTTTACCTTTGGATATGCCAATATGTGTGTTTAAGAATCTTTGTTAATACGTAGGTATATCAAAATGTATTAAATTAAATTATGGCATGTCGATAGATTTTCGAGCCATTAATTCAAATGTAGGCTTTACGTAAGAATTGTACTCATCTAAATAAGACGAAGGGTTCATTCCTTCGCACCAATCTGTAAATAATGTTAATGCTTCTCTCTCTTCTGCAGATAACTTATATTTCTTTAGCTTTATTCGGTTGCCAATCAATTCCTGTGACTTCATTCTTTCATCTTTGGAAATGTGATTTTTACTTTTTTTCTGAAAAATTTTTTGCATATCTGAGCTATTAAATTTATATGGTGGTAGAAAAGCTTTATTCATTGCATTTGTCATTTCTCGAAATGCTCTCAACTCACGTTGAGCTTTGTATGCATTCCGCATCATTCGCAAATCTTCAGCAAAAAATTCATTACGTGCTTGATTCACAACTTTAAAATCTAATGAATCCAACTTTAGATTATACTCCTCATACATAACTTCCAATATTTTCATGGGGTCCCTTATATTTTGGTGGCCTTCTTCACACTTTCCAAATACCTGTTCATATACATATTCAACGCAAATCTTTAATTTCAAAGTACTTGGACTCGCAACACGATCGAAAAATGATTCATTTAATATTCTAAAAAACTTTTCTTGTAAATAGTTTTCGTTATAAATCTCTCTCTGAATCTGAATTTTAATATTGTCTATGTAATATTGAAAATAATCTAATTCTTGTTTTGTAACTTGTTTTAACTGTTTTATTCTTTCCTGCAATATACGGAAAGGAACATCAGTCTTAGCTAGTTGTGTTATATATTCCCGACTTTGTAATTCCATTGTGCGAAACATATACATCATCTGTTCTGGTGTTGTAAAATAAATACAAGCAGGTAATGGATGTTTAAATTCTGCTTTTGCAGCTTCTACTATTTTGTCTATACCTAAAGTTTCTATCAATTCATCATCAGTCACAAAATCTCCAACTTCGAACTGAATAGACTGAACTCTACCCCATAAGGTTTCGTCATGTTGTTGTCTCCATGAAATTGGCGCAACAAATAACAAATAGCGTCTATATATCTTCAATACATTTCTAATAGCATCAAGCTTAAATATTATATTATTCATGATGGTCAAAGTTGATACGTAAGCAAGGAACTCGGAATTCTTTGTTACCAAATCAGCATATATTTTTTCTGCTTTAGCTACTTTAATACATGCTTTTTTATAATCCTCCGTTATAAATTTTTGAAAGTTATTGATATGTTCCTTTAACTTTTGAACGATTGCATCATGTTTCCTATTCTCATCAACGATACTTTGATCAATCCTTAATATTATATCACGTCTGTATCCTATTTGCTGTCTGTCCATGGCATAACTTCGTATGTTATTTATATATACCTTTATATCATCAAAACATCTTAAAGGGCGCCCCTCGATAACTGTATAAAACTCTGGGTGAATTTCTACAACTGCCCGTACATCATCAGATGGTTCTTCTATGAACAGTCTTTTAGAGAGATCTCTCATTGCAGCAATTTTAAAATTATCCTTTAAAAATAAAGGCCTAGCTAACAAGTCACTAGCTGCTAATTTCTCCATCCGATCACTATATTTGATATACGACAACAATTTCTCTGATCTTGGAACGTTGAACGGGCGAGAACGCTTTGACTTCTCCGTTTCACTAACAACGTGTTTCCGATTAGTAAAATAAAATTGAGTATTACGCACATTACGACGTCTAAATATCACGTCCAAAGTTTTCAAAGGGACGATAGGTTTGTATGGCTGCTCTAAACAAGACATGCTTTGAATACCTAACGATATAGAATTATAAAACAAATATTTAAAGCTAATCACAAAAATAATTAATAAAACGGTAAAGAAAGTTATTTTACAATAGTAAATGTCAAGAAACTTCTGAAGATTTTCACAAATTGACGGAACGGTGTCAGCTTCAGAGTTATTTTATCATGGATAAAGAAGTATTCAGCCATTTCAAAATAGTAAAAAAGAGTGGCTATTCGGACCTGGCAGGCTGATAATAGGAAAAAGCTGTAGTAATTGTTCTGAGGAAAAAAGCAACCGGTTGCTATGGCAACGCAATCAACAAAATTTCTCTAAGTGGTCTGTGACTGTGATTAACAACCAAATTATACAACCAGTCACTGTGTCCAAGCGTTGACGTGCATTTTTAGTTCGTCAGTCGGTCGCATGTGGCGCTATAGTAGCGTAAACCAACGTTCTATAATACGAATTTGCGATTTATAAGCAATAATTGTACAATCGCAGTAATTGCAACTGTCTCTAAAGATCGGTAATAAACCTGTGGGTCCCTGTAGAAGTCGATTGCCATTCGGACCCATTACGAACGAAACATAACTTATAGGATAAATCTGAAAACTCTAGGTTAGGTAAAACATTGTGACCACACAAAGTAGAGCGAGCGAAACGAGCGGAGCATGAAACTGCTTGTTTCATCACTCAATTATTCAAAAATCAGTTATTAAGTAAAATCCACCTCGTCGCCATTTTTGCAACCTGGGTCCTAATAGAAATCAATTTCTAAAGGGACCGTATTTAACGGAAATGCCATGCGGACCATATAGTCAATTGTTATCAAAAAACACTTAATAGGATCAAACTGAAAACTATAGGTTAAGGTAGATATTGTGACCACACACAACGGAGCGAAGCGAGCAGAGCATGAAACTGCATGTTTCATGCTCGGTCGGAACTGAATAGCAATCGACTATAGGGACCCGGATCCGAATAGACACAGCCAATATACAAAATTTTAGCTAAAATCTCGAGCTTGGCGAAATCCGCGTGGGCACCACCATAAAATACAAAAGAAAGACGAAGATATAGAAGTAACACAGAACGTTATTTATCTGGGTGTCTATAATTCGTGTACAATATTTGGCAGCACAGCCTAACCCAGTTATCATAGTTGGCCCAGATATTGTAATAGTGTAGGTATACCTCAAATAGAAATTGCTAGACTTGAAAGTTGAGATATAGATGATTGACGCTCAATACCTTGTGTATCTAACTTAGCTGTCGAAGAAAGTGCTGTAGGTAAATGATTTTTTTCCAAATATTGGGTTCTTACCATTGATTTACTACCAAACGTTTGGTAGTAAATCAATGGTCCTTACATATGAAATTGGCGTTTTGCCGTATTGGCCACTTTGATCTCAAATATCTCCTCTATGGTTAGGAATTCCAAATTCAAATTTATACAGCTATTTACTCATATATTTGTTCCGAAAATTATAATTCACTTGTTTTTTCCTCAATTGTTTTTTTTCTTTGCGTTACTCAGTTTACACAATAGAAAACTTGAAATATCGCGTTATATACGAGTACGAGTTCCACCGTGGCACCAGTACTACAGAAACGGCTCGAAGGATTAATGATGTGTATGGCGACGGTGCCGCAAAAGAAAACACAGTGAGTTTTTGGTTCCAACGTTTTCGTTCTGGAAATTTCGACCTGCAGAACAAGCCCCGTGGACGGCCGGATACCAAAGTTGATAATGAAGAATTGAAGGCTATTGTGGAAGCGGATCCATCGCAAACCACGTCCGAGTTAACTGCAGGCTGCGGTGTTAGTGATAAAACTGTTTTAATCCACTTGAAGCAAATTGGGAAGGTATTTTAAAACGCGTATTGACCAATACGCGTTACGACCAATACGCATAATGACTAATACGCATAATGACCAATATTTCATTCGCAAAACAACCAATTCGCGTATTGACATACCCTCTACGCAAAATGACCAATATTGTATTTGCAAAACAACCAATCCACATATTGACGTTCCCTATACGCAAAATGTATTTAATAAAAACACGAATTAAATATATTTTAATTACTTACTTAGTACATTTTCGTTACTTTCACCGCAATACATCGCGATACGAGGCATTAGATAGTCCCAAAATCCTACTTATATCAGAGATTTAAATCTCTGACTTATATTATAAACTAGCTGATGCCCGCGGCTTCGCAATAAATCTACACCTGCCTTCAGATTTCCATAAGGCGATGTTATTACCTATGTAAATATAATTTATATTTACCGCCGAACACAAAACTGTGTACCAGTCATATAGGCACAGAAGACTGGGATGACGTCATTACTGCCAATGAAATTTCCACAGAAATTTTTGATAGCGAACATACGCAAGAAATAGTAAAAATATTCAAAAGAATACTACAATCCGTTCAAATTACAGTTTCTTCTGCGTTGCAGTAAAAATAACTATAAATGAAATAAAACAAATATGTATTATTCCCTTATTTTATTTTAAACTAGTGGGCCCGGCAGACGTTGTCCTGCCCGATTCCAGCGCCACCTACCGGGTCCAACTTTACGTTTAAACCTTCCTTGGACTTATTCTAATACACACATAAATTTTCGTAAGAATCTGTCGAGCCGTTTCAGAGTTTTTGCGAGACAAACACACAGCGTTTCATTTTTATATATAAGAGAATTGTAGGGTAGGAATTGGTTGTATGAACTTTATTCACTGTGGCCAATAGGTATTTTTCTTAATATCAATTGCATTTTGTGCCTCCATTATCCGATGATCAGAAGAATCCTCCCGACGCATAACGACATATACGCATAATTAATGATTAAACGAACTTACCTGTACGTGAAGTTCAATCATAATTATACGAAGGCTTCGTCCGAAGGGATTAGCAAATAATACTTGTAGTAACGCCTAGTGATACGCCAGTCACGCACTTTATTTGAGGGTATAAATAAAATTTAAAATGAGTCTCACGTCAACAAGGTGGGCGACCTATCCGCTCGCTTCATTTAGTTTAGAGTAGCCGCATCCGGAATATTTCACACAAAAAAGGGACTTGTAGTTGGGAGGGAGGGTTGCTAATCCCTTCGGACGAAGCCTTCGTATAATTATGATTGAACTTCACGTACAGGTAAGTTCGTTTAATCATTAATTATACTCGGCTTCGTCCTCGGGATTAGCAAATAATACTTGTAGACTTTTAGAGATAATAGTGTGAAATATTTTGTTTATTCTTGAATTTTCATTAATTTAAGTTAATAAGAATAATCATCAATAATCATTTGAATTACTTGTATTATTAACAATTGTTCTGGCAAAATAATTATTTCCATTAGTATTGACATTACTTATGGTTCTATTATAGAGGCGATAGAATGTGCTTGAAGAGCCGCTCCATCCAGCGGTTCGTCTTATTTGGTCTAGGCCGACACCTAGGTGATGAGCCGCGGATGTAGCGGCGTGCTGTGCGCGGTAAATATGTTTAGATCAAAAACGCTATCGCGCAGTGTGTCCTTTATTCACTAACTTAAGGTTTGGGAACCGACAGCATTATAAGGCTTTTTAGCACTTATGAAGAGAAGCAAAGATTTCAATATTTTTAATATTAATCTAGGACAAGGTTTGTACTTTGTGTGCTGTCAACAGCGCAATGAGAGTGATGAGTTTTTTCGAAAGATTTTCAAAAGACAATGTTTCATTGGCGTAAAATTGGCTGACATAATTAATAACTATTGAAGTATCCCACATATTTGGGCAAGGGAGGGCGTAACCGAAATATTCCTTAAAATATCTTTTTACTCTGTCATCTTGTAAATTATTTTCCCCTAAGCAGGGCGAGCGCGGATCTATAGGAGTTAAGCGTGCCATATTGAGCTCCCTCTTCATAATAGTTTGTTGAAATAAATTATTTCTGGAATTGAAGGATTATACAAGTCACAATTATTGTCGTTACAGTAATTGAACCAGCGCCATAAATAAACATTATATTGTTTAAAGGAACTTTGGGATATAGATGCTAATATCGGCGGTACACTCCACGCCGTCCGCATAAGTTCCCCGCTATACCATGACAGAGAACGGGGTGAAAGCATAAAAATTAAAATCGGCCCAGGAAATGCATCTGGGTCCCTATGCCAGGAGACATAATCAGTGCATTTAGTATTTATTTGACTAGCGGATACTTGAGGTGCCCCATACGATGAGACAATTTCCTGATATGCCCAGACCGCTAACTCCAATTTTTTTTTTAAATACGTCGCCCTACACTAGGATTTTCTCCTGTGTCGTGGGTGCAGTTACAAACATAGAATATCACATGCACATACGCCCAGACCGGAACAAATTTCTGTAGGCCATAAAACATTTGTCCCGTACGGGAATCGAACCCGCGACCCGTTGCGCAGTAGGTGATCACTCGACCTTTGCGCTAAACGTGTCGTCGATGCTATGTCAGGATGTACCCGCCTTGATTCGGCATCTGCCGCTATATTATCTGATGAGCTAATGTAATAAGCCATAACTTACAAATTGCGACATTCACACCACTGCCATAGTTGAAGAGTGATGTCAGTAAAGTGGGGGAACTGAATACCCCCCATTGTATTGATGTAAGAGATTACTGTAGTGTTGTCGATGCGGAGAAATTTGACAACTACTTACATTTTTGGCGAACACTTTTAATCTTAGAAAAGCAGCTAGAATTTCTAGGTAGTTAATGTGTTGTGTTCTCTCCTGAATGCTCCACAACCCGCTAACCTTCTCTTTGCCACGTACAGCCCCGTATTTGAGGCGTCTGAGAAAATTTCCAGATCATGTGTATCATGTTTGATTTTACAAAACGGTATTTGTATTGCGTCATTCCTAGGGATATTTATAAATTTATCATAATTATCATTAATGTTGATTTTAAGTTTAATGACTTAATGCGCTCGAATATTTTAGTATAAGGCTAGCTGTATTCTACAGCCGGGCAAACTGAGACTAGTAATTCGACTATTTGTGCGAATTGACGTATTCACATCTTTTAAGAGTTAACCATTTTTTTTATTTTCTGATTTGTGATCTGGAAATTTTTAGTCTAGATTAGAACGAAACCTTAAAAATGTACATATATTACTAGCTATCATTAAACTTTTGTCCTCGTTAATTAAAATCAAAGAGAGGTAATAAATTTTTTGGTTTGTATAGTATTATACAAACAACTATCGTAAGAGTGTCCCATTAGCCAATAATTATCTAAATAATTAGTTGATTTTAGGTCCGCAGAACGGAGTAATCGGACAATTGGTTTCATTGCCTTGATGGTGCAGTACTCAAGCCAAATAGTTCTTGTTCAATTTGAAATCTTAAATATTTTCTTGAATTAGGGTCAATACTTATTAAATAAAAGGCATCTTTTGAATCTATTTTTGTCATGAAACAATTTTTTGTTATAAATTTTAGCACTGAGAGTAAATTTTCAATTTTCAATGATCTGCTTTTATAAATTTATTAAAGTTTTTTTTTTTATTCAGGATGAAACGATGTTTACCATTTGGCTTAGGTACCAGAATATACTTGATAAAAATTGCCCTTCAGTAGGTTGGCATTTTGAAATAGCACCATTAGCTAACAAGTTATGAATAGCTTAATTGAAATCATCTCTTTCTGTGGCTAAATAATGTTTCACCTTTGGAACAGGTAATTGGTTAACGGGACTAGTGAATGGGATTTCGTATCCCTTGATGCAGGATAGAATTTCTGCATTCTTAGTTATAAGAGACCATTGGTCATAAAAAGAGGCAAAGTGCCTGCATATTTTACTGGATTTTGCAGCGATCGCGTGGCGGCGGGCGGCTGCTGCGAGTGTCTCGATGAGTTCGATGGCCGACCTCTACTGGCAGGGGGCTCCTTCGTCTTCGGACGATTTGGCTGCTTCCGAGTAGGATAAGGGCCCTTCCATTTTAATTATTCCTGGAGGTGCTAGGCGTCGGTGCAGGCGCCTTTTTTTTTTGTATGTGGTTATGCAATAAAGTTTTTAATTCTGCACCCTATTTATTTATCGCCTTTGCAGTCTTAATAATTTTTGACAGGTTTTCGTCTAATGAATGAATAAAAAATGGTTAAGTATTTTGAAGCTGGTCTTTCATGTCCTTTTTAAGGGAAGACAGAATAAAATTCCGTCGTATGACTGAATCCGGTACTGTAAGTCACAGAGAATACGTTCTGTGTCCATCAACATTTTTATTAATTCTGGGTCACTGTTATTTTTCGATGTCAGCGAATTAATAGCTTGGTTCAAGCATGAAATAACCGTAGAAACTTGTTTTTGCCAAATTTCGATATTTTTATAACGTTTAGCGTTTATATCGGAGATTAATTTCGGCATTCAGTATCTACGGGAGCATTAATTAGTTAGTTACTCGGCGAAAGGTATTTCACATTAATGTGTGTTCCAACTTAACTGCAAAGTCTTTGTGAATGTCGGCTCCAAAAGTATTCGAAATAGTTGGATCCTCGCCTAATATTTCAAGTATTGTAGTGTTTAGCATCACATTAGCTAACCCAGGCTCGTCAGTATCCATCACTTGCTCAGGCGCGCCGGCGGCGGCGGTGGTGGCGGTGGTGACGACCACCACGGGGGTGACCGTCATGACGGCACAGAAGATATAAACGGCGGGCTCGCACTGAGCGTAGCCACTTCGGCGGGTTCTGGGTCGAGGTCGACCTGCATCTCCGAACGTGGCTCAGAACCAATAATCCCATCGAGCAGTAGGCCAATTATAAATCTTTCATCGTATGACATGGCATAATAAATCATGAAATGCTTCATTTCGTATTACCGATCTCCAATGATATCATTACTATGGCATAATTTCGATGATGTCAATATCATATAACGAACGAATGATCAAAAATCTGACCGAAAATCATAATTTTCGCTTTGCACTATGATATCATATGATATCATTTGAAAACCGTGAGATCGTAATAGGCCTGCAGGTTTAAAACGTTGTTATTACGTTCTTGTTCTGAAAACCACCGATATCTCCATTAGTCATGAAACAGACCAAAGTAATGTTCGCGAGACTAATTTATAGGGTAGTTCAGCTCCAAAGAGAAGTACGCAAACCCGGATAGGTTATCATTACCATAGGGTAGTACAGCTCCAAAGAGAAGTACGCAAACCCGGATATGTAACCATTGCCACTATGAATACACCGATATCTCCATTAGTCATGAAACAGACCAAAGTACTGTTCGCGAGACTTAATTTATAGGGTAGTACAGCTCCAAAGAGAAGTACGCAAACCCGGATAGGTAACCATTACCACTATGTATATACTGTATTTATTATTTAGTATATAATCATAAAAAGTAGGTGCATGTTACGATTGGATAATTATTATTACTGCTAATCAGTTAAGGAACAATCCTAAAATACTGTTCGCAAAATTATTATTGGGTAGTGCAACCCCAAAGAGAGGTACGCAAGCCCAGTTTAGTGAATAATCACTGTAGCAATAACTATTATTTAGTAAACTTTCTCCTTAGAGATATAGTGTCATAAAAATTCATACAAAAGGGGTATAAATAAGCCCACTAGGTAGGTATGAAATAAATCTTATTTAACAGTTTTCGTAAAACTATTTCATTGGATTATAAAACTTCATTTCAGAGGAAACCAGTAAAAAATAAAAACGTGACAAATTTACCATTATAGGTATAATTCGTCATTAACTAATTAAGTTTCTCTAGTACTTATGAGAATATAACAAGATGGCTGACTTATCATACTTCTGCCCGTTATCAAACGAGCATTGTACGGGCAGCAAATAGAAAATGACATTTTCGGCCATAGTCACTAATAAATGCACTTATTCACACAATGACTAACCTTGAGACTCCGAGCGGGAACGCCTGTCGGGCAAGCTGGAACGACTTCGTGTACGGCATCTTCGTATCCCTTTTCGTTCGAGTTTTTTAAACTTACACAACAGATTTGACAATCCTCCTCAGTTTTCCGCTTAGGCATTATAAATAAGCACTACCTCACTTAAAGTAAAAACTTTTAAGACGCAAGAGTGTGATCGTGGCGAGAACTAAAAAGCGAATGAAGCGAGCGGATAGGTCGCCCACCTTGATGACGTGAGACTCATTTTAAATTTTATTTATACCCTCAAATAAAGTGCGTGACTGGCGTATCACTAGGCGTTACTACAAGTATTATTTGCTAATCCCGAGGACGAAGCCGAGTATAATATAATATTATGTTGCTTAGCTCGCTTTGGCTCGTATTCTGATATATCTGCGTACTTTTTATTTCCACAAAATGTGTCGTTATGCGTATACCTATGCTGTTTTGCGAGTAGTCATTTCACGTATTTTTTTATTAAACAAATGTGTCGTTATGCGTATATGTCGTTTTGCGAGTAGTCATTTCACGTATATTTTTATTTCCACAAATGTGTCGTTATGCGTATGCGTCATTATGCGTCGAGAGTGAAAAAGCTTGAAATGAGGGTACCTCACGAATTAAGTGAAGCAAATCAACAAACGCGCGTTGACTGCTGCGTTGCATTACTCAACCGGCACAATAATGAAGGGTTTTTAAATCGAATCATTACTTGTCATGAAAAGTGACTGAACCATTGCGATGCCGAACCAGCCAAACCATGCCCCGAGAGAAAATTGACTCCAAAAAAGTTGAAAACAAAACGATTGAAAAGTCCAAAACAATTGAGGAAAAAACAAGTGAATTATAATTTTCAAAACACAACTTCAAAACAATACATGAGTAAATAGCTGTATAAATTTGAATTTGGAATTCCTAACCATAGAGGAGATATTTGAGATCAAAGTGGCCAGTACGGCAAAACGCCAATTTCATATGTAAGGGCCTAATATAAACCGATTTTTCTTTTGGTTAGACTTTTCTGTGGTTAAAGCTTTTGAAGAGTAGTAGCTTGACATATAAAGCGTGCGGGCGGGCGAGCGAACCGAGCGAGCATCGTTTCACCTCTTTTCATACTTTGGTTCACACCGCGAATTACATAGCTATGTTACGTCAGCGATGCGAACAAAGTGAACGAAATATCCAACGATTTCAGCGAAGCTACTCGTTCACCTCGCTAGCTCTGTAGTTCGCGGTGTGAACCAAAGTATGAAAAGAGGTGAAACGATGTTCGCCCGTTCGTTCGCTCGCTCGCTAGCCTGCCCTTCCCGGTCACCCGCCAGCCCGCTCGCTCGCTATGTGAACTACTCGCCGAAGTTTCGCTCAGTTTGTATAGCTTTCATCGCTACGCTCACCCGCCCGCCCGCTGGGAATGTGGCCTGCGCTTTAATAACTAATTCTTGTTTTAATACTTCTAAGTTAGCAAAACAAACAAGCATACTGCCGCCTGTTGGTAAGTGGTAACACACAAGTGGTGGTCACTTAAAGCACAATACATGTGGTTCTTCTGAGATTCGCAGCAAAGCTGCAACCCCCACTGTAGTGCTTTTTCCTGCTGAATTGATGAAATATAGGGAAATCTTAAAGTTGAAAGAAAAAAAACAAACTTATTCCTTTAGTCCGATACAAAATGAAAAGTTTTATTGTTGTAGGTACATAACTATAATTCACTTATGCATAATGTTACTGAAGTAAACAAAATCCCTCAATGCAAAGCACTTAACTTAATGTTTAATTAATACAAGCCAAGGGCAGGATGGTTCAGGTTTGTTTGATCAATCTCGGCAGGTAAAAATCAGGTACTAATTGGGTACAAAACTACAAAATGAGGGGCAATAAAATACACCAACAAATAGTTATAGGTTTCCTTTTTTTTTTTTAAAAAGAAGTTAGTAGCCTTCCCCGGAGCGGTTGTTAGTAGAGCGTACCTTCGATGCTAAGTTTCCGCGATCACGGTATATTCGAATATTCCAATTCCTTAGATTATTCTCTCTCTACATATATATAATTCCACAGAATTCCTCCTTGTGTTAGGTTAGTTTGTTATGGTTTCTAGCTGTAAGGTCAAGCAGCGGAGCCCTACGGCCTCCGGTAACTGCCCTGGAGATTCATAGTACAGTGTTAGGTTAAAATATAATTAAATATGCCTATGATCTTAGGGTCAGTGGGTCTAATACTGAGTTCTGAAGGAATCCCAGTCAATACATTTGAACTTCATGTAATAAACATAGCAAATGAATTCTAAAACATAATTTTTAATAAATTGACAAATTGTCTTATTGGTTGGTTAATAAAAAAAACATATGGAGGGGAGAGCACCTATTTTGTGTATAATTACTGCTATTAATAAAAAGAAAACAGCTTAATTTGTGAGTTATTTGCCAAAGTATGATGTGAAACTTAATATTGTAAAAATTTAGAATTTAACAGGAAATTCGCAAGTGTTACTCAATATATGCCTTAATCCCACTGAGATGCCGCTTACTATCAGGGTTTTTTAATGAAATAGGGGATGAAAAAGGCGAATTTTGGAAATGTAACATGTTT
Organism: Schoenobius gigantellus; assembly: GCA_963935595.1. NCBI lineage: Eukaryota > Metazoa > Arthropoda > Insecta > Lepidoptera > Crambidae > Schoenobius > Schoenobius gigantellus. Next base: position 15,128,337 of record OZ012555.1, read on the forward strand.
GATTTAATAATCAATTTACCCACAAATAAAAATAAAATTAACAAAATCTGCTTTAAATCATGAAATATAATAAGTTAATTAGATACCTTATTGATTTTTTGCACTTATTGATACAATAAATCCATTTAATTTAATGAATCGCGTGCCGGCGAGTAAATATAGTATTTTTTTTCTTAGCTTTACTCTTCAAGCTGAAAACAAAAAGAACTGAATTTTGTAAATTCTTTTCAAATTAAATTCACACGGAAAACGAGAGAAATACCTATGGATTTTCTTCGCTGAAATTAATTTAAATACTTTATGATCTTCGAATCAATAACAAATTTCTTCAGTCGATGTCTCACAGACAAATCAGAGAGAGAGAAGTTATATTAGTCCAAATTGGACAGGCAAAGGTTTAAAACCATACAGCCAGTTCTTATTCTAGTTGTCTGAGTACATAGTAAAAAGTCTTCATTATTAATTCTTAATATTTGTAGTTAATAAGGCAATTATTGCCAATTCTTGAATATTTTCAAATGTTTTAAATTTCTCCGACAGTGGAGACAATAAAATCATAAATGGAGGTAAAATTTTCTTTGCTTGTCAGTAATTCTTGAAGTGAAGGCGGGATATTTTCATGATTTTCCAGTTCACAGACAAATCATAACATAGACGATAGACGCGTTCAAAGACTAAGGTGAAAAATGGGCGCGTTCCATCTACGCGCATACTAGAATCGAGGTCCGTTCACCGAATGTTAAGCGTCGTATTGGCGACGGAACCTTCCCTAAAACCAAATTCATTTCATAGCATGTGTGTCATGATGTGTCAAGTCAACGTACGGATCTATCGGAATTCTACAATATGCTATAAGTATTTCCAGCCCAAGTTATAAGCTTGGTTGAAAAACGAAACGTAATGAAAAAATTAACCATAAACAAACTGTGAATGCTTCCCAAATTCTATTCGACGAAACTATAATTATATGATCTATAAGCTTAAGTGTATTTTATTAAAATATGTCTATAGAAATGATCGAAACAAACGGTCTAAATGTCAAATTCCGAATTTTGAGAAAATCAACCCACCTAAATGGAAGCACGGGATTTTGGGCGAAAAAAAACTATCTTTGTAAATAAGGCCAGGATAAACGCGAGATTTATTTTGTTTATGCAAAAAGTGAATAATGACCAAAGATAATTGCAAATGTCCCTGACGTGACGTGAAACGACGTTGACGTTGACACTTGACATTGATATTGTGAAATTAATTGACAAAGTTATTGTAATTGTGATTTTAGTTGTGAAATTTGTGTTAAAACTACAGTGAAACCAAAGTGTTTTTGCAAAATTAGTGTTTTATGAAATTTTAAGAAAAAACGGTGTTACAGTATCCCCCCAACCACGATAGAATTCACGTAGGGAATTCGTCTGACGCCCCGTCAGCCTCAAAACCCCCTAACCAACCAAACAGAATTATCATAAATGGAATCAATTAGGTACTTAAAAACTATTCATTCGTGATAAACTCTGTACCCAATTACGCCTAACGTTATCATTTTTTTTATAAGTTTATTTATTTGTATAAGATAAAACATAAAGCTTTAAATATAAACGTGTGTAAATAAAGAATATTTAACATGCATGCACCTTAAATCTACGTAAATCCATCAATATGGTATGTTAAAGATTGTAATAAAAAACAACATTCACCAATAAGGTGACAAAATCTAGCGCGAAACTACTGCTGCTAGCACCTACATGGTTTTAAAAAAAATATTCACCCATAAGGTGGCAAAATCTAGCGAAACCACTTCTGCTAGCACCTATATGGCTGTGATAAATAGGTAAAAGGCATTATATCCTATGCCCATCAAATATAAGTAAGTAATAAAGAAAAACTGTAGTGTCAGGACTGACGCCGAGATGGCGTTGTTAAATAAGTATATCTTGACACTAACAGAGTATAGCAAGTAATGTCAACAACCACCGGTAGATGTCGTTATTACAGACATTTTGACTCTAATCGTCAAATAATAAGTAAAAAAAACAATAAAAAGGAAATAATAAAAAAATGAGTCATGCAACTCATTTTTTTATTATTTCCTTTCCTGTCGTTGCCCCTGATCGTCGATATTGATTTTCCTACGTTTCCAGCTAGATGTAACTTCCTCCATTATAAGAATATAGCAAAGGCTTATTTCTAGAGTTGCAAACCGCTCCTGTGAGGAATTCAAAATTAATTTTGTTGATTAGAGTAGAATACATATAAAAATAATGACCAAGACACGTTTATATTTGTGATCTTGTGCTAAATGCATCTCTCTAACCACATAACAGTTATAATAAGTACATACTTGTTCCTTAATTCTGGTATCAGATACTAAAGAAGTAATATCCATTTTATATAATGGTAGTAATAATATATTTATAATGGTATGAACTAAGACACGTATAATATTTGTGTTTTAGATCTTTATGTACTTATGTAATGGTAATATCAATTTTGAAGATGTTAGGTATATGGAAACTTAAGTATCAAGGCAAATCAATAAAAAACGACAGGGACAGACACATGCAAAAACGCCGCCAGATGTTATATGGCGCGTTATCCTACACTCGGGTTCTACGAGACGCCAGGAAGAATGGCGGGGTGGGTATTCTGTGACCGCCGCACCCGCGGTGCTTAAATGTTAAATGCTTATAAAAATATGGCTATATTCATAAGAGTATAAAAATGAAAATTAAGTAGGTATTATGTTACTAGGTACGTAATTTAGTCGCTCGAAGTATCTAAATTTTTAAAATCTTTTATGTGCCACTTTCCTATGTATTTTCCGTTCTCGTCTTCGAGCTCATAGACGAGGCGAGACAGTTTACGTATAATTTTACAACGTTCATATTTAGGGGCAAGTTTAGCAGTAAAATATTTATTAGCAGAACTCTGCTTGTACGTACGCTTCCACACAAAATCACCAACATTAAAAGAGATATCTCTGCGTTTGTTGTTATAGTATTTTATATTCCTTTCATGGGCCTTACGCAATGACTCTCGGACTTTGATGAAAATGTCACCGAGGTGGCCAATATTAGACGCATGAGTATCGCGTGGTACCACAACCAACTCTTGGAGATCTACAAAATCACGGTAAATACTACCATCAGTGACAGCTTCCCTACCGTGTACTAGCATGAAAGGAGTATAAGAAGTAGGCTCATTTACTGAAGTGTTCATGGCAAATTGTATTTTATGTATGTTAATATCCCACGTTCTATGATCGTTCTCAACAAACGAGGAAACTGCAGTGATTATTGTGCGGTTATAACGTTCCACCGTATTAACTTGTGGACAATATACTGGACCCAAATGTACTTGCGGAATATTGTATTTTTCATATAATGCCTGAACCTCATGACTTATAAATTGCGAGCCATTATCAGACATCACCGTCTGTGGTATTCCGTGAACCAGAAATACATGGTCTTCTAACCTTTGCGCTATAACTTTGCCCGTTGCACGCCGTAAAGGAAATAATAAACAATATTTTGTAAAACAACACACAACTACTAGTAAAAATGTATTTTGCTGTCGAGACATCGGCAGTGGACCAACCAGATCAATGCTGATGCACTGGAATGGTCGACAGCAAACTTTGGGTTCCCCCATAAAGCCAGCTGGCGCTAGTGAGCTATGTTTATATGAGTTGCAAGTGGCACAATTTTTAATAAATTCCTCGGTATCTTTATGCATACCGGGCCAAAAATACCGTAATTTTAATCTTTTATAAGTTTTTGCAACGCCTAAGTGCGCAGCAATTGGTTCAGAATGGTTACTTTTAATAATATCCTCCCTAAGCTCCTTTGGTACAACCTCTTTCCACTGGTAGTCACCACAGAGTTTGTTAGTGCTTTTTGTAAATCTAAAAAGCCTACCATCAATAATTTGAAAATTGGGACACGCGCGCGGCCTATCCGTGCAACGTTTTAATATATTGTTATACCAAGCATCGCTGGAAGTAAATGCGTCTACGGCTGCCACTGGTACAGAACGTGATAGTGCATCCGGTACGACGTTTTGAGATCCACTACGATGCTCAATAATGAAATTATAAGGCGATAGCCTACACCCCCAACGCGCTAGTCGTCCTGTCGGATTCTTAAGGTTTAAAAACCACTTTAGACTAGCATGATCGGTAATAATTTTAAATTGTCGACCACCTTCAAGGTAAGGGCGGAAGTGTTCAACGACATGTACCACGGCCAATGCCTCTCGCTCTGTAGCGGAATAGTTACGTTCAGCGGGTGTTAGTGAACGGCTACAGTACGCAACAGGATGTTCTTGTCCATCTACAACCTGGGTTAAGGTACCTCCTAACCCGAAATCAGAAGCGTCACAGTGGACAGCAAAATCTTTCGAGAAGTCAGGACATACCAGAACCGGAGAAGTAGACAGTGCGAGTTTTAGGTCGTTGAACGCCTCGTCTGCCTCGGTCGTCCATTTGAAAGGGGGCGCGCTCTTACGGGTAGAAGTAAGAGCATTAAGGGGACCAGCTCTATGACTAAAATTTTTTATGAAACGCCTATAATAAGATGCAGTTCCCAAGAAACGTTTGACGTCTTTCCTGCAGGTGGGAATAGGAAAGTCTACTATAGCCTTAATTTTGTCAGGATCCGTGCGCAGACCATATTCGTCAACCACATGACCCAAGAATTTCAGCTGTCTCCTGAAGAACTGGCATTTACCCATGTTGACAGTAAGGTTGGCTAGTTTAAGTCTCTCCTTTACCCTACGTAGGAGCTGGAGGTGATCCTGGAAGGCCATTGGGCCTTCAGGAGTAAGTAAAATTAAATCATCAACATATACGAACACCTTATTGTCAAACTCGGGCCCAAAGAGGCGGTCCATCAACCGCTGCTGCGTAGCTGGAGCTGCAGTAAGTCCAAAGCACATGACCTTAAAGTGAAACAAGCCTCTGCAGGGAATAGTAAAAGCAGTTTTCTCTCTGGACTCAATAGAGTCCAAAGGAACTTGGTAATATGAAGACTTAAGGTCAATAGAAGATAAGTACTTAGCGTTTTTGAGCTGGTCCAGAATATGGCTAATATAAGGCATAGGGTAAGCGTCATGCTTTGATATGGCGTTAAGCTTTCGGCTGTCCAAGCAGAAACGTGATGACCCATCTGATTTAACCGCCAAAGTAACGGGGTTGTTCCATGCACTGCCGCTAGGCTCCACAACATCATCCTTCAGCATTTGGTCTAGGTGTTTATTTAATTCTGCCAGTTTAGCGGGTGAGACTACATAATACCGTTGCTTAATAGGTGGGTGGTCACCGGTATCAATTTTATGGCTCACTAAGTGTGTCCTACCTAGGCCTATCTTTTCTGCGGAAATGTCATCAAATTGCTTTATGACGTCATTGACCAGCCTACGCTCAAGCTTAGATAAAGTTTCAAAATCATGTAAAGCACGGCTGCCTGCCATAACTGTGTACACCTGATTATTATTTTTATATAAATGTCCACTATCCTCTAACAATGATAAAATATCTGGCGCAATATTAAATTCCTTCCAGAAATTTAAGCCAAATAACAACTCTGTAGCAACTCCAGGGACGACGTAAAATTTAATAACACGAGTTTTATTCTCTATCGATACTGGTAAAAATAAATACCCAGTTACTCGTGAAGTAGAACCATTTGCAGTTTTTATAAAGTCTAAGTCCTCAGACTTATGTAAAGTAGCGAAATCTTTAAAATATTTGTATGCTTGCCCTCCCACAATGGAGATCTGTGATCCTGAATCTAGTAATCCTCTGAATTCCAAGCCAAAAATATTAATCTTCAGATAAGCTCTGGTATCATTATAGGTGGCGTTAGTAGTAGCGTGAACCGATGTAACCTTACCTTTATGCATATGTATGTTACTAGCTTTATTTACATTATTATAGAATTCATTGTATTTCTGCCTTGACTGTTCAGAATTACAATGTTTATTATAAAAATATACTGTTTTATGCCATCGGTTCACTACTTGGCGTTTTTTGGAATCTCTACGGTTGAAGGTTTTGAAGAAGTGCACTTTGGACAATTATTTGCATTGAACCCCTTTTCTCCACAACGATAACAAATAAGTACCCAAGGCGCCTTGCAATACCTCAAGCTGTGACCATTTTTCCGACAGCGGACACAAAAAAGATTATTTTGTGTATTATTTGCTGGCTGTATTGAAGAGACTTTTGGTGGCGCCTTGCTAGTGCTGCTACTACTATTACTACTTTTATAACACAAATCGGGAGCCAGAGAAGATGTGGTGACCCTAGGAGGTTCACTGAAATGCACCGATCGCTCCTTTGCACCTTCTAACAACCTACATTTTTTCTTTAGATCAGTCCAAGATTCCACTGGGGCTAGAGCAAGCTGAGTAGTATAAAATGGTCTAATATTAAACATGACTATGTTCAATTTATCATCATCAGAGATTGGTTTTGATAATCGAGTAAAATAATTTTGCATAATGCTGAGATAATTCACAATGCTTTCGTCGGGGCCCTGAGTACGACTTCTAATTTCCTGCATCAAGCGATGGTCATAATCAGATGGTAAATATTCATCGAGAAGCAAGGTCTTCAGCTCAGTCCAATTGTGAACGTCTGACTTTACTCCTCGATACCAGCATAGCGCTTCATCAGTGAAAAGTTCAGCCGCAGAACAGAAAAGCTTTGAATCTGCAAGGCCACGAGACAAGCATAACTCTTCGAGGCGTTGTAAGAAGGCTTTAATGCATGTCTTGCCATTGAAGCGTAAATTTAGTTTATGCACGGAGCAATCATTAGCTGTATTGTGTGTAGTTGCAGTGGAGTGCTCAATCGGTTGTTCAGGTGCCAAGCTACTTTTAAAATTATGACAAATATTATCTATTTTTACAAGAATGCTATCTAATCTATTATTCAGAGAAGTAATTAAAGAAGTAAGATTATTATCATCATACTCCGATAAAGACAAGCGACCAATTCTGTGGAATAAGTGGTGTGCAAGAGTTTGAATTCTATTTAACACCTTAAGTGATGACGGTTTACTTGAAGTACTTGTGATAAGTATCTCAAGATCATCTAATTTCTTTTGAATTACTTTTAATTCAGTATTGACATCAAGATCACAAGTCAGTATTTCATCAGAAGGCAGATCTTTATTGAGAGTACGGATCTGTGCTCTCAGAGCCATCACCGTGTCAGCTGGTTTCGAACCCCTGATTTTCACCTCATATTCTAGTTCATCTTTGTTAAGTAAATTAAAACTAATTGGTCTTTGTTCCATTTTTGTAAAAATATACTACGCTCTATTCTATATGAGAAGTTAATTTTACAATATTATTTATGTTATATACTCAAACTATGAACAAAAAATCTTAAAATATATTCACCTTTGCAAATGTAACTAAAATTTGTTTTTATTTATACCTATCTGAACCAAACCTGCATAGAATTCTTGTTATTTATCTTATAACTAAAGTGTAGTTAACTAGTGAGACCGGCAGACGTTCTCCTGTCCGATTACAGCGCCACCTACTGGGTCCAGTTGTACTTTTAAACCTTCCCTGGACCTATTCAAATACACATAACATTTCGTAAGAATCGGTCGAGCTGTTTTTGAGTTTTAGCTTAACTAACACACAACGTTAAAAAAGAAAATTATTAAAGATACATACCGAGATGGATCAACATTATCTGAGCATTTGACCAGAATAATGGGCCATATCATGCCACAAACCCTGCTGTATATTCGGGCGCCAAATTGTAGTGCTTTTTCCTGCTGAATTGATGAAATATAGGGAAATCTTAAAGTTGAAAGAAAAAAAACAAACTTATTCCTTTAGTCCGATACAAAATGAAAAGTTTTATTGTTGTAGGTACATAACTATAATTCACTTATGCATAATGTTACTGAAGTAAACAAAATCCCTCAATGCAAAGCACTTAACTTAATGTTTAATTAATACAAGCCAAGGGCAGGATGGTTCAGGTTTGTTTGATCAATCTCGGCAGGTAAAAATCAGGTACTAATTGGGTACAAAACTACAAAATGAGGGGCAATAAAATACACCAACAAATAGTTATAGGTTTCCTTTTTTTTTTTTAAAAAGAAGTTAGTAGCCTTCCCCGGAGCGGTTGTTAGTAGAGCGTACCTTCGATGCTAAGTTTCCGCGATCACGGTATATTCGAATATTCCAATTCCTTAGATTATTCTCTCTCTACATATATATAATTCCACAGAATTCCTCCTTGTGTTAGGTTAGTTTGTTATGGTTTCTAGCTGTAAGGTCAAGCAGCGGAGCCCTACGGCCTCCGGTAACTGCCCTGGAGATTCATAGTACAGTGTTAGGTTAAAATATAATTAAATATGCCTATGATCTTAGGGTCAGTGGGTCTAATACTGAGTTCTGAAGGAATCCCAGTCAATACATTTGAACTTCATGTAATAAACATAGCAAATGAATTCTAAAACATAATTTTTAATAAATTGACAAATTGTCTTATTGGTTGGTTAATAAAAAAAACATATGGAGGGGAGAGCACGAATAACCACTGTGTACGTTGCCAACTTGTGACACAATATGTAAAATCACAATACCTAGTAATTTCACTGCCATGTCTAACACGCGCTCGATCAGTCTAATTGCTTGACTCAGCTTGATCGCGGTTGATGACTGACCGCCATGCCATGGCGATCATTCTCCATGCCATGGCGGTCAGTCGCCATCAGAATCGCGTCAAGTTGCCGATTGCTCAAATAAACCGCCTAGGCGGCCAACCGGTAATGCATACGAACGCTAATAGGAAAGAGGACATTTTTTATGTTTTTAACGAATCCAGAAACATATAATGATAATGAATCGTATATTAAACGTTCTTCAGTGTATCTCCAACATATTTGATTGTTGTTCTATATTTTCTTGTTTTTTTTTTGTATTCTCCATTTTACTCAATTTCAATAAAAACATTGATTTTATATTATTTAATAACATGTCTTCCTTCTTGATGGTTCATACGAAGATCTCATTCTTCTATTTAACTTATCTACATCTCTTAGTAATTTTCCCGCTTCCTTTGCCTGCTTAATTTTCTTATCGCTATCCTCGTAAGTTTCTTTTTCGATTGCTTTAATAAATTCCAAATCAAAAGCAGATATATCTAATTGCAAACCGTCATATTCGATTTCAAGTGCTAAAACCATCTCTAAATGGCTTAGTTTAGTGTCGTTCAGTGCAATCAAATTCTCATAAGCAAACTCAACATAATTCAAAATTTGTAGGGCCATATCCGAAGAAACTAAATATCGAATTTTTTGCTCTAAAATACTATAAAATACCTCTTTTACTTCCATTTCACGTGCTTCGTACACTATTATATTACTTTCTGTTTCTGATATCTGAAACAACATATACTTAATTTTACTACACACAGTAGGATTCAATAAGAAAAACAAATGCTATTACATGTGTTTTTCTACACTTACGAGTATTACGCACTTTTTACACTTTTGTGAGCAACTACACTTATTAGGTAGGTATATCACCTTTTCTTGTATGTAATCCAACTCCTGTTGCAGCAACTTCTTGAGACAATCTAATGCTTTTAGGAACTTGTTCTTCTCGCAAGTAAGTTCCTCTGTCACCAAAAGATAGTTTAAATTTTGTTGCTCTAGCAAAGCAAATGCAGAAAGCAGTTGATCGGTGTTTTCAAAGTACAATTTTGTAGGAGGCAATTGGTGTAATTTATTTTTCAATGATTCTATGTCAACATTACAGAATATATCCGAGTTCATGGTAAATATTTGCGGTCGAACTTCATTAATGTTTACAACATTTTGATCTCGCCATAAGAAGGGCGAAGCCTTGTATAGAAACTTTTGAAACGATAGCAAAATAAGTAATGTATCCTCGGTATATTGCAGCTTAGATTTTAACGTTGCCATTTCGTGATTAATTTTTTTATGTTCTTCTGTGTGAATAGTTAACTTTTTCGCCAGCGCATCTGATTTTTTCATAATCTCAATTGTTTTATTATTATCGTGCGCTAGAAACTTGTCAAAACTTTTCTGATATTCATCAAAATGCCTAGAAGCGGTTTCATAAATGTCTCTTTCCATTTTTATATCTTTATCTATTCTTAGAAGTTCATCCATTAAAAATCCGTGAAGAGTTCTTTTCATAGCTATTGCCTTGATGTGTTGCTTATATTTATAAATAGACGAATCTGGCCTTACTGGTCGACCTTCTACCAAAGAATAAAATCTTGGGTCAACTTCGATAATTGTTTTAACATCACCGTCGCAAGGTTCAATAGGTGGTAATTTTATCCCGGCGATTGTTTTCCTTGGTTTTCTTTTAGATGGCATTTTTCTCGAAGAATCCACAGCACAATTTAAAGTTAAACCTAATACTAACAAATCAATATTACCATGGTTACGCATATTTCGATTAAACTGGAAACAGTCTTGCGCGACCCCATCGCGTGTCTGCGACTAGCAATCATGCAGTTTGGCGGTATGAGTCAGCAGACTGGGATGGACTCCGAGAATTCTTCGGATCCTACCCCTGGAAGCAGCTCTGCTTCGCCTCCGAAGATCCCGATACTAGCGCAGATTGCGTCACTGAAACGGTGCTGATGGGAATGGAAGTTTTCATACCCAACGCCAAAATACCTGTTGGCGGTCGTAGTCGTCCCTGGTACAATAATACCTGCAGGAAGACTGCCCACCTCAAGCAATCTGATGGCATCCCAGCAGTGGTGCTGAAGACGTGCGCCCCTGAGCTGACCCCCGTACTAACGCGCCTTTACCGCCTTTCCTATCAGAACAACAGGGTTCCATCTTCGTGGAAGATTGCTCACGTCCACTCAATTCCCAAAAAGGGTGACCGATCCGACCCGTCAAATTACAGGCCAATAGCGATAACGTCCTTGCTCTCCAAGATTATGGAGCGGGTCATCAACTCCCGCCTCCTACGGTACCTAGAAGAGCACCAGCTGATTAGCGACCGACAATACGGCTTCCGTCACGGCCGTTCAGCTGGTGATCTTTTAGTTTACCTGACCCAGCGCTGGGCGGAAACCTTGGAGGGCAAAGGTGAGGCTCTCGCCATGAGACTAGATATCGCTAAGGCGTTTGATAGGGTCTGGCACAGAGCTCTTCTCACGAAGCTACCATCTTATGGAATCCCCAAGGGGCTCTGCAAATGGATAGCCAGCTTCTTGGATGGTAGGAGCATTAAAGTCGTCGTCGACGGCTGCTGCTCCAAAACCATGCCCATAAACGCTAGCGTTCCACAAGGTTCGGTGCTCTCCCCAACCCTGTTCATTCTGCATATCAATGACATGTTGTCCATTGAGAACATGCATTGTTATGCAGCTGATAGTACGGGTGATATGCGGTATACCGACCACCAGAATGTCCCTCGGATTTCGTTGCAAGAAAGGCAGTTGCACACTTGTGTCTGAAGTCGAGGACTCTCTAGGGCGAGTCTCCGAATGGGGTGCAAAGAACTTAGTTAAGTTCAACCTCACGAAGACACAAGTGTGCGCATTCACTGCGAAGGAGGACCCATTTATCATAGTGTCTCAGTTCCAAGGAGTTACTCTTCGTATGCTCGGTAGTATTGGGATCATCGGTGTGGAAATTTCTGCCAAAGTGCAGTTTGGGAGTCATTTGGAAGACAAAGCCAAATTGGCGAGCAAAAAACTGGGCGTCCTGAACAGAGCCAAGCAGTACTTCACTCCTAGTTAGCGGGTGATGCTTTATAAAGCACAAATACGGCCGCATATGGAGTACTGCTCGCGCCTCTGGGCAGGAGCTCCGAAATATCAACTCGACCCACTTGACTCCTTGCAAAGGCGTGCATTCCGCATCGTTGGTGATCCCAGTATCACGGCCTCAATGGAGACGCTGGAGCAAAGGAGAGACTTTGGTTCTCTTTGCGTGCTCTATCGGCTCTTTAACGGGGAGTGCTCTGAGGAACTGTTTGCAATGGTGTCCTCGTCACCTTTTTATCATCGCACCACCCGCCACCGCAATAGAGTTCATCCGTACCACCTGGAACTGATCTTGTCTAGCACAGTTCGGTTTCAGCGTTCATTTCTTCCACGTACGTGCAGACTCTGGAACGAACTCCCAGCTGCGGTGTTTCCTGAGCGCTATGATATGTCCAACTTCAAACGAGGTTTAAAAAGAGCACTTCTCTCCAGGTAGGTAGCAACTGAGCTTTGCCCTTGGCATTGCAGATGTCCATGAGCGGTGGTTACCACTTACCATTTTTTTTAAAAAAAAACGTCGCCCCACACTAGGATTTTCTCCTGTGTCGTGGGTGCAGTTACAAACATAGAATATCACATGCACATACGCCCAGACCGGAACATCAGGTGGGCCACTTGCTCGTCTGCCACCTTTAGCAATAAAAAAAAACAGATTAGCTTTACCGATATTTTTGTTGTTAGGTGAATACAAAATTAAGAAGTCTGAATTAATTGTGATAAAAAAACTTATTTTCATATTAGAAGAATAATAAATAATACAATAGAGTTCTATTTTAACACAAAAGCCATCACAATAAACTGTTTAAATTTAAAACAATCTTCTACTACTATACCATTTCGAAAGAATATAAAAGTTACGAAGGCTTATAAATTATAATGAAATTATTAGTCTTTACTATGAAATTTAGAAATATATTAAAAATAAATGAAATTGCTAATTTAATATTTTAAATGATATTTGGATAAAACGAAAGATAAAATAGAAAGAAAGAAAATCAATGGTTTTTTAATATTGGTTGAATTTTAATATTTCAATCACTAGACGAGTTTGCACTTTGTTGATCATCTTTGTCATCATCTTCACCATCTTTCTTCACCAGTTCCCAAGGCATAATTGGTAAGGGCTCAACAAAGTCATCATCGATTTTAAGTTTGTACAGCAGTCGAGGAGTAAAATGTGTCGGAAGAGGCCAAACGGATTCTGCAAATTAACTTCTTATGAAATAGTCATTAGTCATGCACTTTTCCACTTTGGACTACCAGTCTCTTTTCAGACTTTTCACAATTTTTCATTTGTGAAAAGAAGTCAGAACTATACCATAATTACTTTTAAACTTAAAATAGATATAATCTAATTCGTAAGAAATGCGCTGGAAAAGTAGGGAACCACGCAGTACAATAAAAAAAATACACACTGAAGCTAAATAAAATATGCATATAAGAAATCGCTTTGTATTTTCAAATGAATGTTATTTGATAATATGTATCGTGAAAAAGAAGAATCTTAAAGACAGTTCACATTCAATTTTTGATAAAATATTTCAAAATGTGGCTGCTGATTGAAGTAAAAAACTATATACACAACTTTAATACTGAATAATTTTACCGAAATAGAAACAGTAGTCATCAACACGCCTATGTAATTTGACAACAAAGCGTAAGTCCATTATGTGCTGGGACTGTAGAAGGAAATCCAAAAGGGCCACCTCAGGGAGCGCCTCTATCTTAGGATCCACAGCACTCAATCCTTCGAAAGACAACTGTAAAACAGGTTTCAATAAGTATAATATTTCAGCATTATAACTTTCTGGACGAAAATGTTTATTAAATTCACGCTTTCACACAAAAAAGTAGTACGTAGGTATGTAGATTGGATTTTCAGTGAAATCTTGGTAAGACAATAAGAAACTAGCTAACCTGAAAGTAGTTTTGTTTACATAACTACAACATAACAAGAGCTTTGGAGTTTTTTGTATCTAAGATAGGCTGGCCTTTACCATAATATGACTTAGGCAATCCGCTAACGAACCTACATCCTTACATATTATTAAACAAAGTCCCCCGCCGCGTCTGTCTGTCTGTCTGTTCGCGATAAACTCAAAAACTACTGCACCGATTTTCAAGCGGTTTTCGCCACTCGATAGCGTGATTCTCAAGGAAGGTTTATAATAATTTGTTAAGTTTTTGTATTTATTTCTGTGTGCATTAACGACATTTGTTGAAGATGTCGGGAGAAAATAAATTAAGGCGAAATGTTAGTTCGAGGGCACAGCTAGTCTATATATATATAAAAATCAATGTATTACTATGTTTGTTTGTCCTCTATGCGTTCCGAAACCATTCATCAGATTGTAATGAAACTTTGGTAGAGTGTTATGGGGACACGCGTGAGGGTTCCTAGCAAAAAAAAACACCCCAATAACATTTAAGGGGCATATACTCGTAAGTTAGATACTAAATGGACCTTCGGTGCTTGTCTGAGACCTAGAACCCCAATACTTTCAGAGTTATTTGATTTTAAACTGAAAGCAAAAACTTTCAAGTGACAACCATAATCAGCTCTTAACACAAAAGAAATATAAACACAAAATGACACGTGACAGACGTGAGCGTAGTATTCCTCGTACGATTACGTAGGGCTGTCGGCGCTTAATGCCAAAAAATAATTTATTTAGTTTGTATGGGAAAAAAAGCAGGTTTGTTAGCCCTAATATTTTTCCTACAGAATCTCTACTTCTGATGGATACATACCCTTAAATGTTATTGGGGTGTTCAGTTACATCCTGTATAATTACCACTAACTTCACAGAGTCATGAAAAAACAACCCTGTCTATGTGTTAAGCTGTCGCCTTCTTCTTTAAGAATATTATCTGCCAGAAGGCAGCGGAGAGGGAGCGGAAATATTTTCCATAACCACTCCCACGTAGAGTATGTACGTTCAGATGACAGACGTTTAACGCGCGTTTTACTTACGCGCGTTGACAAGTACATGCATTTTGTTCGAGTTGTTCACATGCTAACGCGCGTTTTTATTGGACGCGCGTTTAACGCTGCTCCAGCGCCCGATTCTTGTAAACGCGCGTTAGCGCGCTTTAAGATCATTGGTTTGCCGTACTGTCGTTCAGTTGAATACGCGCTTTCGATACGTCAGACGTTTTTTATTAGAGATCGGTTGGTTGGATCGGTTTAAGTTTAATTTGGAAAGCCCAAAATGGAGAAGGAAAACTTTAATACAGATCTTTTTTATTATTGATGAATTAGAAAAAGTTCATCCATATTTATGGGATATGACAAGTTCTGACTACTCCAACAAATTTAAAGGAGACGAGCGTGGGAAGAACTCGTTCTCATATTTTGCAAAGGAGATGAAAATGATGAAAAAGGAAACTATGAGGTAAGCATATTTTTTATTGTATTCAATATTGAAACATTTTGCAAATGTATAAACAGTGGCAGCGCGCGCTCAACGCATGTTAAGCGTACGCCATATGAACACTACACAAAAACCTAACGCGCGCTCGACGTGCGCTTAACGCCAGTCATCTGAACGTGGCCTTAGACTCTGCAGACCGCCTTCTTTGACTGCTCTAGTGAGACCCGCAGGCTAAGCCGGCTCCTATTAAGCACGATTCCAATCTGGGAATCTGGTCCAGCCTAGTATAGCCCCTATAGTCGTTAACACTCGGTCTATAGCTGGTCTGGCTCTCCAGACTGGTCTAAAATATTAAGTTTTTTGAGAGCTGGATACCCCGACTATGGACCAGAAGGACGTCAACTTTAGTTTAATGGGTATACTTTGCGGGGTCCCACACATGTCTGTACAACATCATTATACATACTTATATACTTATAAAAATAACTTGGCGCACATTGGGACTTTTCTCCGCAAGCAAAGTTGTTTAAAAAACATGCGAAGTCGGAGTCTGTAATGTGAGAGCACAATAAATCCATAATTCCATACTTTATTAATTTTTTTATTAATATTATAAATGCGAAAGTATCTGTCTGTCTGTCTGTCTGACGTGCTTTCACGTCAAAACTACTGAACCGATTTAGATGAAATTTGGTATAGACATAGTTTGAGTCCCAGGAAAGGACATAGGATAGCTTTTATGCTTTTATCGCAGAAATCACCCCTTAAGGGGAAGAAAAGGGGGGTGGAAGTTTGTATGGGGAATCAATAACCGCTGAACCAATTTAGATGAAATTTGGTATGGAGATAGTTTGAGTTGTGGGGAAGGATAAAGAGTAGTTATGTTAAAGGGGGGGCGGGGGGTAGGGTAGGGTAAAGCTAGTAAGGTATAACTTTTCGATGGGCAGCACGAAATTTTTCTTTTATATTCGTCGCGGGAACTTGGTAAATGGTTTCAGTAGTTTCTTTAGTCCCTTAGAAGGGACTACCGTGACGAAAACGTATCAGTTGTTCCTTCAAAGGAACTACTGAGAATACAGGCAGTTCAGACGTGAAATGGCAGCTTGTGGCCTTTAGTTTTTGCCTCAAAATCCTCTGATAATCCGCCTTAATAATAACGCTAAGATAGCCATGTTACCATTAGCGTTTGGTTTAAAGGAAAGAATAAAAGTAAACAATAAACACAACATTGGCTACAACTACAACGGACACGGAAAGAGAAAAACACATTTGAATTTATTGGCTGATATGAAACTACATGATTACGAGAATTATTTTCGACTATTTCTTTGCATCATCAATACTTGCATCATTATATTTTTTTTTAAATTTCTAACAGCTTGCAAAAATCTTCTCTTATGATCGTAGTTATAATTTTGGAGTTATAATCTTTGGACGAATTCCACAGCACAGCCGGCAGTGCTTCCAAATTCAAAATAAATCCGTCTAGCTAGAGAATTACCCGCTTTACCTTCTTGTCTGAATTCGCTAGTGCACACAACTTGTTCAGTTTGGTGACGCATATCTTCAACTGCTCAAAGTGCTCTGGTAGTTGTCCAAATACATCCAACCTCCCAACCAATGAGGGAGGCTTTGCCGTTATCACTTTCCAGCTACTAAATAACATCTGAAAATAGCATGTTAATTGTAAATCATTAAATTATACATCCCCGAATGTTGTGTAACTAATAATAATCAAAAATAATCGCTTTCAATTTTGACTGCTAGTGTGTGACACTACAGCGGGCCTAGCACGTGGAATAGATCCCTCTCCACCACTTATGTCTTTATGGTAAGAGACAAAATGAGTTACTTCCCTATATCTAGTTTTTTGTTGCAAATAAAATTCTCTACAACTTTGGTTTGATTCACATATCGCTACGATTTTGGCAATCCCTCACGTTACCAGTGCATTGCGAGTGCGGGTTGAAATATTAAACCAGCTCCTGGTCGCATACATTTAATGCGCTACACAATTTGAAGCTCCCAGTGGAGGAATGCTTGTTCTTATTGTTAAGTACATACTCGTATTATTTTAGTAAAGTTACCGGACAATTTAAAGGTGCGTTTTGAGCAACGACAGCTCCACGCACTTGCCGCCCTTTAAAGATTTGATTTTAAATTCATGGAAGATGAGTGTCGACTGGTAGATAATTTTGATATGGTTGGCCCACAAAGAGTTGTTGGTAAAACTACTCGCGGATGGTCAGATGGGAATTCTCCCCGTTTCAGTCAACCATTATCTCGACCTCCTAAGCGGTATTCAGTAGTCCATGAACCAGTGTGCTGTGCCTATTGCAAAAGCTCTGGGCATCAGACGCCCAGCTGTGGGAAGTTCTTGCGCCAGCGCATACAAAGGGTCTGTCGTAGGGCTATAGCTCGACAAAGAGGGTGGTGTATTTCTGCTTAGGACCGCATTTGTAGCTAGAAGGTTCCCAGCTGCGCTCATTTGAGCACTGTCGTGGTAACCACCATCCTTCGTTATGTGTGAGTAGTATCAACTCTTCGTTAGGACATAAGCATAATTTAGGCCCCAAATCGGGGCAACAACAAGATCAGTACATGTCCCGCACGGGCGGGGGCGCTCGGGAGCCCCCAAAGCAAGCACCGCCACAGCAGTCGGTCACTACTCAACTACTGCTGTTGATGTAGAGGCGGAAGCCCCCCACCGAGGGAGCGAGCGTTCGCATTTAGGGAGTCGACCCCCTCAGTCTGGCAGCAGGACGTATTATTCAACACCTGTCACGGGAGTAACAGGTCGTCCACGCGATTGGCCTAAGTGGGACCCCTTGAACCGATACGAGCGACCCTCTCCTTCAGAAGAGGCGATACGTTTTCCTTCGTATTAGCAATTAACGTCCCCCCAATCACCTACAACTGCTGTACAGGAAACTGTCTTGTTACCAACAGCTTCTGTGATTGTTGGGGGAAACAAAAGGTTACGGTCTAAAAATGCGAGTGCTCTTAGATTTCGGTGCACAAGGTTGTGTTTTATCGTCGTGGTTAGTTGGCCAAATGGGCCTCCTAATAAAACCCCACCGTGAAGGTATTCGGTGTATTGGTGATCTGAACATACCTGAGGTCACCTTTACTTCACTGTCGTTGTCGTCGTCGATTGTCTTGGACACTATCGATGGTAGGCAACCCGCAATAAAATTAGACCCCGAATTTGTGATTAGTCGGTACAGCTCCCTAAATAAGTTTTTGGGTGTGTCCGCTTGGATTCGGCGTTTTGTAATGTAGGAACCCACGCGAAAAGCGTATGTCGGTGGTTCTCTCTCCAGAAGAACTTCAGGAATCTCTGTTGATTGTCTTCGTATTGTTCAGTTTAAGAATTTCGAATCAGAGATACAAACTTTACGAGGTGGTCGTCTTAAATTGAAAGGTCCTATATCAGATCAGGCTTACATACGCGTAGGAGGAAGGCTTCGAACGCGAATCTGTCCTATGGAGTTCGTCATCCCCTCTCACTGCCAAAAGATGGTAACTTTGTGCGTCTGTTGGTGACAAATCGCCATCAAAAAAATTCTCACGCCGGCTGTAATCTGTTGTTAACTCTACTGCAGCGTGAATTTTGGATCTTGTCGGCTAGACAAACTATTAGGAACATAATTTTTCGATGTTTGCCGTGTTATCGTCATCGAGTAAACACCATGCAGCCCCAAATAGGAGATTTGCCTGCTGATCGCGCCACCGGGAGTAGACCTTTTGCCAGCGTTGGTACGGATTTTGCTGGCCCATTTATGGTGAAAACATCACGGCTTAGAAATGATAGGTGTTATAAAGCCTATTTATGTGTATTCGTGTGTCTGTCTACCAAGGCAGTCCACTTGGAGGTGGTGTCTGAGCTATCTACTGAGGCATTTATTGCCACCTACAGCAGATTTGTTTCCCGCAGGGGACTGCCGACATTGATCCGTTCTGATTGCGGAACTAATTATAAGGGTGCGAACAATTATCTTAATGATGTACTTAGTTAATTTTTTAGGTGAGAATCAATTTCCGTGGGGGCGTCCGTACCGCATGGTGAGGGGAAAGTTTAAATCTTCCGCTCCCCCTACCTCCGCTATGGACAGAGGGCTGCTGGATCGGGTGCTGGGGACTCTGTTTCCCGATCCCGGTCCGTTCCAGCCCCCCAGAATGGTCCCCCCGGACACTCCTCCGGTGGAAGGTGGAACGGCAACCAGCCGTTATCCCTCCCGTGTCGAACGTGGAATTTGACATGGTGAGGGAACGGTTCCGGCGCAAAAAAAAGGCGCCGGGACCGGACGGTGTCTCAAGTAGGGTTCTGGCCCTCGCCCTGGGACACATTGAGGAGCGGTTCCGGGCGGTGCTAAATTTAAGCATCACCTCGGGCCGCTTCCCCAGTCGTTGGAAGGCGGGCAGGCTCTGCCTGTTAAGGAAGGAGAGCCGCCCCGAGGATTCCCCGGCTGGGTATCGGCCGGTGGTACTACTCGACGAGGCCGGGAAGTTCCTAGAGAAAATTCTGGCTTCCCGCATCGTCGAGCACCTAGAGGACCGGGGGCCGGACTTGGCTGACAACCAGTTCGACTTCCGCAACGGTCGGTCCACGGTGGACGCGGTGGCCCTCCTCAAGAGGTGGACTGAAGAGGCCACAGCTCGTGGGGAGACTATTGTTGCGGTGTCTCTTGACATCCGCAACGCTTTCAACAGTCTGCCCCACAAGTGCATAAAGGAGGCACTCCGCTTCCACCAGGTGCCACCGTACCTCCGCGCTCTCGTGGAGGATTACCTGCAAGGCAGATCCATCCTCTACGAGGGGCCGGATGGGCGCGTCCACACATGGACAATGGCAGCGGGTGTACCCCAGGGTTCCATACTAGGTCCTCTGTTATGGAACCTGGGGTACAACTGGGTCCTGCGAGGCGACCTTCTGCCACGAACGAAGGTCGTCTGCTTGGTCGAGAGAACGAAAACGGGGGAGGAGGCGGCCCACCTTGCGTCGGTCGGCACCTCACTGGTCGTCCGACGCATCCGCCTCCTGGGCCTGGATGTGGCCCTCGACAAAGCCCAGAGCCCCACCGGGGCTCCGCGTCCGAGTGGAGGGGGTACGTATACCGGTCGAAATTTAATAAATTAATGTAAATTATTAACCCTCTTAACATTTCATTATATCCCACTCAAACTGTGCTTACATGTTAAGAGTTATAGTCTAGAGCTAGACCTTCGTTTTGTACAAAGTATATACCTATTTTGTTACTATAATTTGTTTTGTAAGCCAGAAATAAATAAATAAAATAAATAAGTAATATTTTAATTTTGACATATTATTATACCTAATTACCTACTTTACTATTAAATATCCATGATATAAAATAAATGATAATTCTAATTCATCTATTCCATGACGTATACGTCAATGGAAATATCTGATTAAAAAAATCTCAGTTGTAAAATCACACCTCTGCTTGCTATACACCTCCTATTTTATAAAAAATATTTTTTCTTACCATTATCAAGATCAAATTAAATAGTCATTGTATATCTAATTGTTTATCTAGATAGGTGAAGCTCGCGACAAGCTTTTTGTGTCATGTAATAAATTAAAGTTATTTTGCTCTTTTTAAAAGCTTATTTTCAAAAATGTTTTTTTACTATTAATTTATTTTTATTATCTTATCAACAAGGACACACCTAATCCCAGTTCTAAGCAAGCAAACACTTGATCCGCGCCGAGCCGATATACTTCGCGCCATTTTAGACACGGTAATAATTACCGTGTCTAATGGCCAATTTCATCAACATTAGCTTAGGAAACTCCTAAGACGTATACTGTCACTTTTGATCTTCAATGAAAAGAATGTGACAGCATGCCACCTAAGAGTACCCTAAGCCCTAAGCTAAGACAAGGTTGGTGACATTGGCTTTACTTCCAAACATAGATAACGCATGAACGATCGAAAAGTGGGCCGGTAAAGAACTGCTCAATCACGACTCGTGCAGTTCCTTTCCATAGTGAGTGATTAGCTGTCGGCACGTAAACATGCCGAAGTGCGCATTCAAAAATTGTGGTAACAATAGCCAGAAACGGCAGACGGGATTTCATATTTTGCCTGAGTAAACTCATTACACATCTTATCATGTATACAAATATTCGATTTATACGTAAAAACCAATCAAAAACAATTATTTTAATCATAAACATGTCGCTTCGCGTCAGTGTCAGTAGGTACATCACAATCGTCTCGCTCGCACGGGCGTCGTATCACGATGTGTTATCTCATTCATACGTTTTCTTGTAGCAATTACTAAAACGTCGATTGATCTGTGGCTAGGTATGAAATGATGTAACTTCCCACGGTTGTACTTAAAATAGTTGCCGTAATAATGCAGAATAAGGTTAAATTCGATAAATACGGTACTTTCTTTATGGTAATTTTCATTCGGGCGCGCATATTCAAGTATATATCAGCGAGTACAAATGTATAGTCGATTAGGTGATAGATTTCAAGCGCGTTTTTGTATGAAGCGCTCTATCTACGTTTGGTAGTAAATCAATGGCCACACCACACTTTCTTCTTAACACTAAATTACTCACAGTTGAAATTGAATGGTACACCATCAACATTTTGAGACGCTTAAACATTTTCCTTTCTGGCTTTTGTTCTAACTCTCCTTTTAATAAAACTGTGAGCCCTTCAGCGGCCGCCTCATCCTTATCCTTCTTCATCATGTCCTGAATCCAGTTTTGTTCCTTCTTGAGTAGAAATCTTAGTTGTCTGTGTACGGTATCTTCCGATCCCTGAGTAGTTATAAACTTATTATCTTCTAATTATTTTTATAATTGAAAACTTCATATTGAATTTGAAATTCCGGCTCTACTAATGGTTCTTCTCGTACAAGGCGCTTAAAAAATGCTCTAAGACAAAGCGCAAAAAGGAAAATCGAAGTCAATGCGCGCTTGCATAGCTAGATTGCGCGCTATTCGAGGCACTTTTTGAGTTTCCAGTGTTACAAATCTTTTTTATTCATTTTATTCTTTAATATTAGCATTTAAAATTAATGCTATAAACAATAAAAATGATATAGATATACTATACCGATTTGTGCGATAACTCCTCCACAAATTGGCAATAAAATGATTAATTAAATAACAAATATTGTGCTTTTTGAACAAAAATTTGACAGTGGTAAATATTAATTATTAAATCTCTTAGCAAAAAAAGAATAGTACGAATAATTCAGCAAAGTAATAATAATAATATTCACCATATTTATTACCTTGCGGAATATTCATATTTGTACTTAAACAAATTCGCCGAATAGCAGGTTTGATATTCGTGTTCGTATTCGTCAAAGTAACATTCGTTGCATAACTAATTTTGACTAAATTCGCTATTTTACTTAGAACAAAACCACAGAGACAATTACTGAAAACGACGAGACAAGACATTCAGGACTAACCTCAATAATATGAACAAAATAGCTGTCATATACAAGAAGAAGTCCATTAACATTTATATCGCAGTAACAAGAGTTCACGTCACTTATTGTCTGTTCAAAGCAATTTATCAAATCTCCTTTGGGCAGTGTGTGTTCTCCGGCGTATATCATACGAATTGCGTAAGTTTTCTGAAAAAAAAACTTAATCACACTAACATGGATCTACAAAAAAATACGGACGTAGCTAGTGTTGCATACAATGTAAAGCATGCAATGCAAGGTCCTACAATTTCATTTGTTTGTACACGATCTACACTCACAAAGATCGGAGCCGGGCCAAAAAAAACTGTGAAAAATAGATTGTTTGAGTATGTCGCTATAATGTCTAGAGTTTGTCGGCAAGTTTCAGAGCTTTTCGCTTGCGCGTTTCAGAGATCTGTGTGGCCTGGCTGGGGATACGTTACCCCAGCCGGGCCACACAGATCTCGAAAACGAAACGACCTAGTGAAAATCTGTTTGCTGATATAGATAGGCGGCAGTTTATCGAAGATTGTGGGACAAGTTTGTGTTTTCATCGGGCTCGCGTTTAAGGGGGCTGTGTGGCCCGGCCGGGCCACAAAGATCTCCAAAACCAAACGACATAGCGAAAATCTGTTTGCTGATATAGATAGGCGGCAGTTTGTCAGAGTTTGTCGGACAAGTTTCAGAGTTTGCCCATCCACCATTTCAGAGCTCACCTGCAGCAAAGTTGCTGCAACTGAGCTAGCTTAAATTGGGACTCCAGGCTCCTAGACTAAATAAAGAATTCTTTCGTTCTTTGGATTGAGGCGTCGACAAACTCTGAATCTTTGAAGAATGTATCAACAAACTACCACCAATCTTTGTCAGTAAGCAGATTTTTGCTAGGTCGTTTCGTTTTCGAGATCCAGGTGGCCCGGCTGGAGAAACGTTACTCCAGCCGGGCCACCTGGATCTCGAAAACACACATATCTCGGAAATGAGCATGTCTCAAACTGTGGAATTTGTTCGACAAACTCCGACAAACTACCGCTTCACTATTCCAGCAAACAGTTTTTCTCTACGTCGCTTTGTTTTCGAGATCCAGCTAGCTCAGTTGCAGCAACTTTGCTGCAGATGAGCTCTGAAATGGTGGATCGACAAACTTGTCCCACAAACTGCCGCCTATCTATATTAGCAAACAGATTTTCGCTATGTCGTTTGGTTTTGGAGATCTGTGTGGCCCGGCTGGGGTAACGTTACCCCAGCCGGGCCAAACAGACCCCTTAAACGCGTGCCTGATGAAAACTCAAACTTGTCCGACAAACTTCGACAAAGTGCCGCCTATCTACATATATCAGCAAACAGATTTTCACTAGGTCGTTTCGTTTTCAAGATCTGTGTGGCCCGGCTGGGGTAACGTATCCCCAGCCGGGCCACACAGATCTCTGAAACGCGCAAGCGACAAACTCTGAAACTTGCCGTCATTTCTCGACGAGTAAAATACGCACCCATACAAATGTGCTGCAATTTGCATGCTTCACTCTTGATTCAACAACGTTCCGTCCGTCTTTTTTTCAGGTCCGCGCACACTTACCTCTAATTATCAGAACATAACAATGATATCAACATTCGCGTCATGGTAACATACTCAGATAAGATCGTGGTAGCTATAGCCAGGAAGACTTAGAAAAAGTTATTTTATAACCAGAAGAATAATATCTGCCCTTATAGGTAATCCAGACCTCCGTCTCCAAATTTGGATCAGAGGCGCGTTTAGAGCCTTGGAGTGTAGTTGTTCGGTTGATTTTTAACTCACTCTGAGGTGTTTAAGGCCTTGCAGCAATAAATTGTGTTTTCAACACACTTGCCCGTAAAGTGGATCTAATTTTACCGGTTTTAGATATATAAAGCAGCCCATAAAACACGCGTGTATTATAGCCGAGGCACGCATCACAGGGTCTGGCAATTCTGCACTTGCCGACCGCGCCATTGATGTACATACATATACTATATTTTTAAAAGCTAGGGGTAATATAAAAGACATCAACGGACTACATTGATTTTTCAAATGATTATTTCATACCATTATTTAATTTGTCTACAAATTAACAATGATTTGTGTTATTTAATCAAAAATTCAGTTTATTGGGTATTTTTCCTCACAAGTGTGTTGAAAAACGTCGTACGAATACGTGCGTAAAAGCGAAATACCACTCGCTGATTAATCACAAAATCTCAGAAACTATAACACCTACAAACTTGAAATTTGGCAGGTAGGTTCCTTATAGGGCGTAGACATCCGCTAAGAACGGATTTTACGAAACTCTAACCCCATACGGGGGTTGGAAGTTTGAAGAACATTAGTATAGATAAGTATAACTAAGAAAGCGTTGAAGTCTCTTAAGGCGAAACGTAGTTTGCTGGCACAGCTAGTTGGTTATACACACTCGGCTCTATTAGTAAGTAAAAGTAAATTAATATTTTAAAAATAACGCCCTTTTTAAACAAGTCGGCAACACTCAATATGACCTCTCGAAGACATTTGCACCTAGCCTGTCTTTTGTTTAATATTATTAAGTTCAAGGCACCATTGTACTTGTTTTCTAAATTGAAGATATCTCCACTTCATTATAAATACGGCCCACGTTCTGCAAGAGGTCTTCTAGAAACTCACCCACACAGGACCGTCGCTTTTACTGGCAGTTTCCGCTACCTAGCTACCAAATGCTGGAATAATATACCCCCACCTTTGAAACAGTTACAATCAAAGTTCTCTTTTAAAAAACATTTTAAAGAATTTCTTTTAAATAAACAAGTTGAGGGTATACCAAGGGGTTACTTGTTGGCGGACTTTGTAATCTAGATTGGTGATTGTTTCGCTCGCGGTCTGGTGGGTACATGGTTGGAGTGTACATGAGTGCTACCACACACACACACACACACACACACACACACACACATACAAACATAGCCCAAATTCCAAACAGCACCTCTAGGTAATAAGCTATAATATATAAAGCTCGATTTTTTGTTTACTCCCATTTTATTTTTTGACTGCCTGCCACCCTTAGGTTGTGACAGAATATCAGTGCTTTGTACACATTTTTGATGTGTACGATAGCGATTACTGAGCCATGACCTTTTGCACTTCTGCAGCACACACATACTACCACGGTATATGTAGGTATCTCTATTTATTGTTATAGTTGTGATTGTAACGCATGTGTGAGATGGAGAATTGCAATAAATGTCTATATAAAAAAATATTTTTGCATTTACCGGTTACGTGTAGGAACGTCAGTGTATTAGGTACCTATAGAGCAGTCCTTTGTCCATCTTCTTCTTCTTCTTATATATAAAAATGAAACGCTGTGTGTTAGTCTCTCAAAAACTCAGAAACGGCTTGACCGATTCTTACGAAATTTTCTGTGTATGTTTGAATTGGTCCAAGGAAGGTTTAAAAGTAGAATTGGATCCAGTAGGTGGCGCCGTAATCGGGCAGGACAACGTCTGCCGGGCCCACTAGTCAGTAATAAAAAAATATTCGACGCATTTATTGTTTTCTCAAAATGATAAAAAATTACTAAAACAAAGCTTAGAACGATAGGTAAAAATGTATGTAATAGCCTTGTGTAATAGGTATAGACCATGGGTATAGATAAGTAAATAAACCTACTCACCAAATTAAGCCTTTGAAAGTTTTCCTCTACATCATCCAAAACTGTCCTTACATCGAGCTCGGGCAAAGACATGCTCTCCTGAAGAATCACAGGCAGACGAAAAAAATGTTTAAATTGCCTGATTATAGTAAAAATGTAATCAATCACAAAACAACCCACCGATTTCAATCGAGCAAACAACAATAACCAATAACTTGGTTACTTAGTTTTAAAACGTCAGCCTATCGCCATAGCAACAAGTTTTTTATAACAGTCAGTCAGTGGTCAGAGTAACCAACTTGTTCACTGTTTAGTTTGTGGAATAACCGTTTTAGACCTTGTTTGAATTTTAGTAATGAAAAAAAGCAGGTAAAGAAACCCCAAAAACATAAAAGTCGTACGAAAAAATGACGGGTTGCACTCCGGGAGTGCCGGCACAAGTGAAAACTTAAGTATTAACGTTGTGCGTTTTGGATATTTTGGAATGGTTATGAAATAATTTTGCACGAATTGCTTTAATTATCAGAATAAAAGTACTATCTTTTATGTGGTAGAATACAATATTTATTTATTGCGCTATCGTATACAAACATGACAATTTATATTACATTAAAAAGTTTATCCCTCAGAAAAATCAACTTCCTGTTGTAACGTTGTGCGAACATAATTATATAACTAGTAATAATGAATCAAAATATTTACAATTAAATTAAAAATATGATCAAAACAGACATTAATATACTACTTAAAAACGTAATTTTATAACAAATAAATAATATTTAATTTATACTAACTTACCTAATTAATATTTACAACAAAATCAAATAAAAGCACAATTTAGATTTTTCCTAACAAAGTAAATAAATTGATCAAAACTGTCTCAAGTGACGTGTGACTTCCAGTACTTTTGCCAGCCGCTATTGTTCTCGGCCGGCTTACGTGGACCCCTCACCGCACCTCGACAGTTCCTGCGGCCATTTCAATTTTAATTGGCTACTCTCCACTCCATCCGTCTTACGAATTTTCGATCAGGGTCACGTGTCCTGACGGTCACGTGTCCTGACGCGAGTTTAACATTTTTTACCCATTACAAAAAAAAGTGTACAACGCCGCTAAAGAAGTTCTCACTTCAAAAAAATCTATTTGGGAAGGAGTGTCAGGGCAGGCACAGAAAACCCTAGAATACAAACTTGGTACCTATATACCCTAATAAACCGAAATCTACCAATGTAAGCCATGGCCCTTTTTTTCTCAGGAGGAAATGCGTAACCGCACCGTACCCGCCGTTGGCTAGACGGCGAGCGTGTGTGGGGCTCTCCCGGCATAGTGCCAGGCCTACCCACTAAAACCCCCCGGTGTTTTCCCTGCCCTTTTATGGGCGCGCTAGGTAAGGTCCACACTGCGACTCCACTACCCACGCGCTCCACTACCCTAGCGCCAGTCGGTCGGGCTATTGTCGGGTTTCCGTGGGTATATCATTATACTTACATATTTTCATGGCGTCATCGTCATTGAAAATGCGAAAGTGTAAAATTATTTTTTTCATTCCCCATACATAATTTTTTTCAGACCTGACTATTGGTACGAGTTTTGCTACATTGCTTTTGCTTAATAGGTGCTTAATTTGGGCTTAGAATAGAGAAACGGGAGGCATTGTCTGTGAGCCTAAATAAAGCGATAGCGTTTGGCACACAGGCCTTCTAACGAAGTTATAATTGTACGGACTACCCGACGGATTATGCAAATGGTGCATGTCCAATAGATGCGCATTAGAACCGTCGTCGATGGTATTCCTCTGAGAGCATAGACATAAATGCCGGTGTCTCGTAAGGCATGGTTGTGTCTCCAATGCTTTTTCTTTTGCATATTAATGATTTACGGTCTATCGCAGGTACCTATACATTGCTATGCGGATTATTAGCACTAGAAACACTTATTATCCGGACTATGCTAACACCCCTCGGTTTGCTGTGGAGGAAAACCGACAAAAACTTGTGTCTTAGATCGAGATCGAGGGTACTCTTGCTAGTATCCGAATGGATTATGCTAAATCTAGTCGAAATCAACCCGGCAAAGCACAAGTCTGCGCGTTTACCGCAAAAAAATACCCATTTGCAATTATATTTAAACGGCGCGGTGGCCGCGGCCGACCGTTCACATCACACCGTTTCCGCATCTTTTCGCGGCTTTACCATAAAGCGGGACAATGGGCTAGATGACAGAAATTTTTTTTTTGCTTTAATAGAAACTCATTAATCGCGCACTTGCACGCATGCGCGACAGTTGCGGAGCAACCAAAATTTTGTTATTGAGATTTTCGATTTTACATATTCGATTTTCATAATTTCTTGTAATTCGCGCAATAAATAACTATTTGTCTTTTATAATTATATGATACATGATATTTTATTCGTCCATCACCGCAACATTTTGATAGACTACGCATGATATTTTAAAAACAGACATCGCCGTAACATTTTGGACATTCGGAGCCGGATTCCTATCTGACCTATGGATATCGTCGAAAAGAATAATTCGTCATTGTAATTTGCGTTTTTCCTGCTTGCGCGTTGTATGTGAATTTTGTAACTGATTCGTACGCGTTGCCTACTTGAACTGTAAGTAATTGGTATCTTGTAAGCTCTTAAAATGGCTCAATCGGACGCGAAAGGTGAGTTGGCAAAGCTGATTAGAAAAAGGGCGTCGATTAAATGTCTATTAACTAACCTAAGAAAATATGTCGACTCATTCACAGATAAGGATTTGTCGGACCAAGTTACGCGTGGCGGGATCCCAGCAATTGTTAGACGATTTCAGTCAACTACAGGGTACTATTGAGCACCTCACGCTCGACTCAGATCTGGATAAACAATACGAAGTGAGAGAAGAGTTCGAGCAAAATTATTACGGTATATGTGGCTTGGCTGAATCTTTGACAAAATGGGAGGACGCACAGTCCAGAAGTTCTGAGAGCCAAAGGGTAAGTGCTACTAGTATAAAATTGCCTACGATTTCGATACCGGAGTTTGACGGTTCATATGAGCACTGGTTAGAATTTCGCGATACGTTCTTATCTCTAGTGCACAATTGTATGTCTATTACCAATATACAAAAATTTCATTATTTGAAATCGTCGCTGAAAGGTAACGCAAAATCGGTTATTGATTCGCTTGAGTTTTCTGCCAATAATTATGATGTTGCATGGGAACTGTTGCTAAATAGATTCGATAACACAAAACTTCTCATTCACAACCATGTGAAGGCTATATTTTCCATGCAACCTCTAGTTAAGGAATCACCGGTGAATTTGCGCAAACTTATTGACAACTTATTAAAAAATTTACGCGCGTTGAAATTGTTAGGAGAACCGACGGAGTATTGGGATACGTTAATAATCGTATATATAGTTGTCTCAAAATTAGACTCAGTGACAGAGCGTGAATGGGAGGTGTACAAATCAAACGTGAGTGTAATGGGCGCTTCTAAGGTAACGTTAGACAGCTTGATTCAATTTCTGAAAAATCGCGCGGACATATTAGAGACGCTTATTGTATCGCACACAAAGGTAGGCTCACACGACAGCAAGAAATTGACCTCACTTCATTGCAACGTAGCCGCGTCTAATAAACCTAAGGCAGGAAATACGCCCAAGCCTCCGTCAGGCAGGTTTTGTGTAATGTGCAACGCAAATCATCGGTTATACGCATGCCAGAAGTTTCTCGACTTACAAATTAAAGAACGAATAAAATTTGTAAAAGACAATAGTTTGTGCATTAACTGCATGCGTCCTGGGCACACTGTCGGTTCGTGTGTCTTTGGGCCATGCAGGAAGTGCGAACAAAGACATAATTCTTTGATCTGTGAAGTCAGTTGTCAGGACAGAGCGCGCACGGTGGTGTCAACATCTCAGGATGCACGACCATCTGTTTCTGATAGCGCTCTCACTACTAACGCGCAAACGCTTAGTCACTCATCACAGGTTCGCGATGCACTTGTACTTTCGTACGCGCATTCGTTACAAGTGCAGTCTGTGTTGTTGTCGACCGCGGTTGTGGAAATACCCGTTGATGGGCTATACCACCAGGCGCGCGCTCTCCTCGATAGTGGGAGCGAGCGTTCTTTTATTACGCAATCACTCTGTGATAAATTAAACACGCGAACTATACAGTCCACTAAGCAAATTCGAGGTATCGGTAACTCAGTTACGCTATGTTCGCAATCGTGTGACATAAGATTAAAATCGCATTTTAATAATTTTACTACGCATGTTCAATGTCTGGTATTGCCAGAAATAACTTCCAAGTTACCTACTGTAACTTTAAATGCTTCCCAATTTAATATTCCCACAGGCATTACGCTAGCCGATCCACATTTTTTTAACTGTCAACCTGTTGACATGTTAATAGGTGTCGATTTGTTTTGGGATTTGATTGTAGATGGTAAAATGCGCTTGCCAAATGGTCCTTATCTCCAAAACACTCGTTTAGGTTGGATTGTGTCGGGTTCCATTCAATCTAGTCCATCTAAATCTAATAAAAACATACGCTGTAACGTTACGCATCAGGCTACAAATGATGATATGTGTTCATTGGAGACATTGTTGCGTAAATTTTGGGAAATTGAAGAATTACCCACGAACAGTAAAGGGTCCTGCAAACAGATCCGAGGATTAAGCAGGAACAACATACGCACTTTGGTCAGAGCCCTCACTGGACACTGTCGCCTTAATAAGCACAAGTCCATCATGGGGTTGAGTGAGTGCAGAGAGTGCAGGGTCTGCCACGAGGCAGAAGAGACGCCTATGCACTTGCTCACAAACTGTGGACCACTGATGCGTAAACGCAGCCTACACCTGGGCAAACACTTACTGTTACCAGATGAGGTCAAGCACCTCTCCCCCAAGAAAATACTGCACTTTTTAGAAGATGCTGGGCTTGTGGGAGAACTGTAATAGTGGCGGTCACAATAGATCTCGTAGGTCGCAGTGACAAAACATAACCGCTCATACTAATAATAAAAAAAAAGGGTCTTTAAGCGCTGAACAACAAGCTTGCGAAGAACATTTTGTTCGTACAACTAAACGCATGGTTGACGGGCGGTTCAGCGTTCAGATTCCGTTCAAGCTGTCACCATCGACTTTAGGCGATACACGCACACAAGCTGAACGTCGCTTTTACGCGCTAGAGAAACGACTGCAACGCGACAAAGGGTACAAGGGCATGTACTCCGACTTTATTAAAGAGTACATAGAGTTGGGTCATATGAAAAAAGTAGATAATTATGGCACTCCACACTATTTTATAGCACACCACGGTGTATTTCGAGAACACTCCACCACCACAAAACTGCGAGTTGTATTTGACGCGGGAATGGTTTCTAGTTCAGGGTTGTCACTTAACGATCTTCAAATGGTCGGTCCTGGGATACAAGGTGATTTAATTGCGATATTACTGCGATTTCGCGAACATCGATACGTAGCATGTGCAGATATCGAAAAGATGTATCGCCAAGTATTAGTGGACGAAGATCAGCGTAACTTGCAGCTGATCTTGTGGCGGGAAGACCCTTCGGAGCCATTAGGGGTGTATCAGCTCAACACGGTAACGTATGGTACTGCTTCCGCGCCATTTTTGAGTTGTAGGTGTTTGAAACAGTTGGCTCAGGAGTGCACTCTACCGGATATCGCACAAACTATTAGCGATGACTTTTACGTTGACGATTTATGTTGTTCAGCTAGTAGTATACAAAAATTGATGGAGATTTGCGATGGTACCAATGAGGTCCTAAAGTCGGCTTGTTTGAATTTGCGCAAATGGGTTTTTAATTTTGACTGTACCAACCTTGACAAATCGCAACAAAATGTCACAAAATCGTTTGCACCAGTCGATCAGATGCATAGTAGTAAAACGTTGGGTCTCGGTTGGAACAATAAATTAGACGAGTTAAATTTCAGTACGCAACTAAAACAAGATGTAACTACTGTTACAAAACGCGTAATTTTGTCGAGTGCATCACAAATATTTGACCCATTGGGGCTACTTAGTCCTGTGATTACCATCGCAAAGACTCTACTACAAAAGTGTTGGCTTTTAAAGCTGGACTGGGACGAACCAGTGCCGAGTGACGTTGCGCAAGTTTGGGTCCGATTTATTGATAAGCTGTCGGTACTCAGTAGTTTAAAAATTCCACGTCATGTAGCTTGTGTTGATCCGCGACAAATAGAGCTGCATATATTTACAGATGCGTCGCAAACAGCTTACGGAGCCTGCGCTTATATCCGTTCGACGGATGATAAGGGTAAAGTAATGGTGCGCTTGTTATGCGCTAAAGGCAAGGTGGCACCTACTAAAGCTATTACCATCCCCAAGCTGGACCTATGCGGTGCATTACTTGGCGCACGACTGTATGCGAAAATTAAGCAATCATTGCGGTTGCACATTTCTAGAGTGGTTTTCTGGACTGACTCGACCATTGTTTTGGGATGGTTAGGAACGCCTACTAACTTGCTCAAAACATATGTTCAGAACAGAACTAGTGAAATCCATGAGTTGACGGGTGACCTTGCTTGGCGACACGTGCCTGGGAAGGAAAACCCTGCCGATTTGGTTTCACGTGGTGCCACCTTAGATCTTCTTTCTTCTTCAACCCTATGGTGGAAGGGACCGCATTTCTTAAAAGACCCCAATTTCGAGCTTCCTAGTGTTGAAGGTAACGTTTGCGCAAATTTACCAGAGGTTAAATCTAAGAAGATTTTAAGCCACATAGTAAAGCAACAGTCTGATGATGAGCTATTCCCGTTCTCGAGATTCTCTCAATTCAACCGTATGAAACGTACCGTAGCCTACGTCCTTCGATTTATTTACAATTCGCGTAACACGTCTAATAGACAGGCTGGCCCTTTAACGGCTGATGAATTGAGAACAGCAGAGTTAACTTTAGCTAGTCTGAGTCAGCAAGTAACTTTTCGCGAGATATATGACACACTTAGGCGCGCGAAAAGTATAAAGAAAAACACGCAACTTTCTAAACTAAATTTATTTTTAGATGATAAGAATCTGATACGGGTAGGCGGGCGTATCAGAAATTCAAATTATTTCGAATTTGACAAAAAGCATCCAATCCTGCTCTCTTCAAAACATCATTTCACAACCCTTTTATTCCGTTTCGAGCATCAACAGACTATGCACGGCGCTCCACAGCTTCTGTTGTACACGGTAAGGCAGTCATGGTGGCCGCTGCGAGGGCGCGATCTCGCTCGACGTGTGGTGCACGACTGCGTTACGTGTGCACGTCAGAGTGCGCGCTCGCCGCGTCCGATCATGGGTGACCTGCCGCAGGAGCGGCTAGAGCCTGGCTTTCCATTTTTACGTTGCGGTGTAGACTACGCCGGCCCAGTAATTATTCTGAACCGCAAAGGCCGGGGTGCTAAATTAGTGAAATCGTACGTATGCCTTTTCGTTTGTTTTTTAACGCGCGCTATTCATTTAGAGTTAGTGACTGATCTTTCGTCAGATGCTTATCTTCTGGCTCTCAAACGCTTCGTATCCCACCATGGTAAGCCGATTGAGATATTTTCCGATAATGGGAGAAATTTCGTTGGTGTGAAGAACGAGTTCGCAAAATTTCTAAACTCCTGTTCTGATGAGATTAAAGAATACGCCTGTTCTATGAATATAAAATTTTCGATGATCCCTTCATATGCGAGCCATTTTGGGGGTTTATGGGAAGCCGGCGTGAAGAGTTGCAAACGTCACCTGCTACGTGTGGTAGGCAACGCACATTTGACGTATGAAGAACTCAGCACGGTGCTCACGCAGATACAAGCGGTGTTGAATTCTCGACCGCTGAGCCCAATGTCGTCAGACCCGCAAGACCTACTACCACTAAGTCCTGGACATTTTTTAGTCGGTCGCTCGTTGACTTCGCCTGTTAGCGCCGACTTCCAAGCAGTACCAGAGGGCAGATTGTCTCGATACCAACGGGTTGAGCAAATACGACAACATTTTTGGAGGCGATGGAGCAGAGAATATGTGTCAGAATTGCAAGCCCGAACGAAGTGGCAATGTCATAGAGGTGGTTTAAAGGAAAACACCCTTGTACTCCTCAAAGACGATAATTTACCGCCTCTGAAATGGAGCTTAGGACGAACCACCAAAGTCTATCCGGGCAGAGACGGTATCGCGCGTGTAGCAGATATTCGGACATCGGCCGGCATCGTGCGACGAGCATTTTCGAAGATTTGCCCTCTACCAATTGAAGATTAAGCTGCGCAGCGTTCTTCAGTGTCAGTTTTGACTCCAATGAGTCAAGGCCGGGAGCATGTTCGCGCACTTGCACGCATGCGCGACAGTTGCGAAGCAACCAAAATTTTGTTATTGAGATTTTCGATTTTACATATTCGATTTTCATAATTTCTTGTAATTCGCGCAATAAATAACTATTTGTCTTTTATAATTATATGATACATGATATTTTATTCGTCCATCACCGCAACATTTTGATAGACTACGCATGATATTTTAAAAACAGACATCGCCGTTACACTCATTCATATAATAAACAGAAAGAAAAAATCGGTTTTCGAATAACTATAAAAACAACCAAGATATAAGGTATTAAAGATTATTCTCCATCTCTTTCTAGCAAAACAGCAATTTGCAAGTAGTTTATATGGCCGTACTTAACTATGACGTCACGGTTGATGTCGGATCTCTCTGTCTAATCGCCTTCAAATTAACAACTTAAAATGTATCTAACGTATTTCTTAGCCGATTTTAATTCTAATTTCACAGGACTGCATCTTTTTCCACAGTATTTTAATATTTAATGACGAGACGTAAAAATTAGAATTCAGTCATCACCCCAATTAGCGTCCCGCACACATGTGTCGCGGGACGCATTATTTAAGCCATGGAAACGGGACATCCCGCCTGACACAGGACGGTTGGTAACTCTAGCCACAACTCTTATTTTATCAAATAGCATTAGGACCTTTCGCGTCGATATTTCCAGCGACGTCTAGTTCCGCGGTCACTTAGAAAGTAAGGTCCAATTGGCTTCTTTGTATTGTACGAGTCTCAGGTCCGGTCACATCCGGAATATTGCTGTCATTTGTGGGCAGGAGCACCAAAAAAGGGATGTGTTCACAGGAACTGTTTGACATGTTGCCAACAGCCCCATTGCCATTATACCAGCTTAGAACCAAAATGGGCGTGGATTCAGTTTCACCCACATATAATCCGGTTGTGGTTCTGAGATTTTCAATAAGAACTACAAGATAGGGTTCTTCAAAAAAGGCGTGAAGAAATTTTTGCGGGGTCAGCAACGCGTGAGTCCAGGGTATCGTGAACGTCCATGGGCTGCGGTGACCATATAAAGTTTCAGTTTCAGTTTCAAAAATACTTTATTCAATAATTAAAAAGCAATCATAAATACATACAGTCTACTTACAAAATATTTATGTTGACCATGTACTGTAACACTTCACTTTATCAGGCTAACTAGGCGCCTACAAAAGTATTTAACACCAGAAAATACTAATATTCTTATTTAATCACCATGTTACTTAGTACAAAAAGGTAATGTTCAAAATTGTGAATAATATGTAAACATTCACTTATTTCATGTGATAAATAAATTAGTGGGTACAAATATAAAAATATTGGTAGTAATATTGTAACAGGTAACCAGGTTAATAAAAAGCGTCAACACCGCCCTGCCTCCCGCGCTGCTATCGTCGTAGGACGATAGAGGGGAAGCACGAACGTCACTCACGGCTCGCCGTTCTGGCTACTGCGGTGCACCACTTAAGGTACCCTATTCAACTCGAACCGGTATCACAATACAAAAGATAGTGATGTGGTAAGCGATAAGTACCGTATCTATCGACATATGGTAGATCACATAATCGAGTCTGACCGATATGACAAATTAAATTATTAGGATTCTGGGTATTTTTACAATAAAATTTTCTTGTTAATTTTAATATAAATTCTTTTAATTCAGGGAATCTGATTTTAATGTGAAGATCATGTAGATTAGTTCGGAACGCTGTGTTTAAAGCAATTTTAATTGCTTTATTTTGTATAACTTGTATCTTGGTGTAATTAGATAAGCAAATGTTGCTCCATACCGGACAAGCATATGTCAGGATTGGTCGAACTAAAGTCGAGTAGATTTTGAGTTTAGTTGCGGAACTAAGATTGCTTTTGCGGTTAAAAATAGGACTCAGTGCTCCGAGGGCTTGTGCTCCTTTGACACGGATATTAGCAACATGTTTAGTCCATTTAAGCTTGGAATCGAGAGTGACACCAAGGTAGCGTACAGTGCTGCTCCATGGAATACAATGACCAGCAACCTTAAGGCAGCGAGTAGGAACTTTACGATGTCGCGTGAACATAATGGCTTCTGTCTTTGACTCATTCAGCTTGAGTTTCCACTTAGAGAAGTACTCATACAGTAAATCAATAGACATCTGCAATCGGCTTATGATAAGGTCTATATCTGAATTTGAAGTGTATGACGCTGTGTCGTCAGCAAAACAAGCTAGCTTTGTACATCTTTGAATAGGAATGTCATTAATATACAAGATAAACAGGTATGGGCCGAGCACTGATCCCTGTGGAACGCCAGCAGCAATGGGCGTGTATGGAGATGTAGTGGTGTCAATATGTACGGCAAATTGCCGCTCACTTAGATATGACTGAATAAGTTTGACATCGTTAAGAGGGATTTTACAGTTGATCATCTTATAAAGTAGGCCATCATGCCACACTGAATCGAATGCCTTCTCGATATCAAGGAGGTACATTCCTGTCGAGTTGTTCAGGTTCAGGTTGTGGGAAACATGTTCAGTCACTCGTGCAAGTTGATGGGTAGTTGAATGCAAAGCACGAAAACCGAATTGTTCATTTATGATCAAATTACCAGTGGACCGCACCAGTCGCTTACATAGTAGTGTCTCAAATAACTTTCCAATGCCTGGTAATAAGCTAATGGGACGATAATTAGACGGTATTGTGTCGTCTTTTCCGGGTTTTTTGAGTGCAATGACTTTAGCCACCTTCCAGGCCTTCGGAAAATAACCAAGAGATAAGCAACCATTAAGAATTTTGGTAAGATAAACAATGGCTTTTAAGGAGAGGTTCTTTAATAAAATATTGTGCAAACCATCCACGCCGGGCGATTTACGATTTTTTAGTTTGCTAATTGCTTTACGTACATCACAAGGACGTATGGGCTGACGCAATTCACCTAGTGAGTAGTTATTTAGCATATCAATAGACTTGTGCACGTCAGCATCAACACTGGGACTGGTCCAATCGGTAGTAAGGCACATATTACCTAGAAAAGCGTTAGCCAAAGCCCTACACTGTTCATCGGTGTTACTTGTAAAGGTTCCATCTGAGTTTTGAAGTCGAGGAAAATTTAAAGATTTGGGTTTCAGAGAACTAACAACCCGCCAGATTTCAGCTCGAGGATTGTTAACTTTAGCCAATTTGTCATTCCATACTTTATCAAGATGTGTTGCTATTTTTAACTGAACTCTACCCTGGAGCTGATATATCAGAGCCCGATAATGTCTTTTTAATGGCCCTTTTGGGAGTTTTTGTTCAGCACGGCGAAGGTGATTTTTGTATTTAATCATGTTTTTGATGTACCATGGAAGACTTTGTGGGTTGTTAGTCATTTTGCAAATTGGCACATATTTGTCTCTAGCGTACTTTATGCAGTTTTGGAGGTAATTTACAGAGCTGTCGATTTCAGTGGTGGACTTAAATGTCTGAGAAGATAGATACAGGTTGTCATCCAATGACATTCGATAATTTTGCCAGTTCGCTCGATGAAAGTCAAAAAAGTTAGTATTAGGCCTCATTTCAGGTGATCCCCCCACTGTGAAAGTTATTGGAAAGTGGTTAGACGATAGCGCTGGAATTGCACGTACTTCGTTAATGTTAGAAATATTCGACGACAAGATAATATCAGGGTTCGTAGCTGATAGATCCGCGCGGTAATTAACTTGACTTGGAGTCTCCGAAGAATATATGACAATTTCATGATCTAGCAAGTATTTGAAAAGAACTCTGCCACGGGAATTAATGTAGCTGCTGTACCAATACTTGTGATTTGCATTCAAGTCACCCATCATGATTACACGACTTCCAATTTGGAAAAGAGAATCTAGGTCACGCGTCATAAGTGGAAGATTTGGAGATTGATAGGCTGAGATCAAAATATGATCAATATTGGAAATTTTGAGTTTAATTGCTACAGCTTCAATGTTTATTGTAACAGGTACTTTGACATTCGAATATAATATATTATTTTTTACTATCAAAGCTACACCTTGACCACGCCCAGAGGGTTGTTTATCTTGTCGACATATAGTGTAACCAGGGACACGCAAGGGAATCTTTGCTGTCAGTCTAGTTTCTGAGATCGCGATTATGTCAATAGATAAGGTACTTGCCGCCAGATCAAGAAGCTCCGTTAATCTATGCCGCAGGCCATCTGCATTCCACATCATAAACTTCAGGCACTTAGAGTCAGACATGTTGACCAAGGTGGGTGATAATTAAAAGTACTTTGTCAAGCATTGAGGTACATGACATAAACTGGTCTTTTAGGTTTTTAATCGTCTTCAATATGAGCAGCATTTCCAGTATTGATGGATCTTCAATTTGTGTTTCAGCCATGGAATTAATCGCCGTAGTCTCGGCGGGTATGGGTTTTGTCTTTAATATGTTAGCCCAAGATCTAGACTCTGTGTTTTTTGACTGCTGCGAATGATGGACAGTTTCCGCTTGTTTCGGCTTGTTTGAAAATAAGGGAAGACGGGAAGGTCGCAGGCGTACTGCACGCCTGCGATTCTTTCCTTCCTGAATTTTGCTGAGGTACTTTAGTCTAACAGGGCATCCATGGAAATTAGCTGGGTGCAATTCATTGCAGTTACAGCAAACAGCGGGCTCTTTTCGGTCTTGTTTCAAACATTCCGTGACCATATAAAAATACTTATTCCAGCACCCATTGCCAGGGACGGATTTGCCTAAAGGCACACTAGGCACGTGCCTAGGGGCGGCAAGTTTCAGGGGGCGGCACGGCTGGCGGATATCGCCGCGCGCGCCTCACTTACGAGTATATTTCACTTGGGATGTAATTCAAGTTCAGGAAGTGAATTAGTTAGTTTTTACGTTTTTACTAACAAACCAAATTTTAGAAATTGTATAAAATTAGTCATTCAAAATCCTGAACTTGAACAAAATCCCAAGTGAAATAAATGAATTGTGTAAATTATTAGTCTGAACTTGACATCCATATAGATATCAATTCTTTTGTCGGCGAAGTCAACGACACATTCTTAATATTGAACTTTGCTATCATTTCACATTTATGTTTTTGATGGGATATCATTACATTTTGTACAGCAATGATTAGTATTCGTGAGACAACCGCACAGCATCAGGGCACGGGCGCTTATGCCCCCCTAGACAAATGCCACACTCTAACTTTTCCGCAGTCGTTGCGCAGAAACAATGTATGGAAATGATGTATGTATGTAGCTTGCGACAACCTCACGTAATTTTTTCCACAGCTAATGTCATCTCCATACATTTTTTCTGCGCAACGACTGCGGAAAAGTTAGCATGTGGCATTTGTTTAGAGGGATGAGCGGACTATCATTAATTTTTAGTTTTTCCTTTATATGCGCCTAATAACTAGCATAAGCAGACCTTGACGCCAAATATTGAGTTTTTAGATCATCTGGAAGTGGATTAAATTTTTGATTGATAAGTCAGTGGGTCGGCCATGAAAATGCTGGCTTTTAAATATAAATATATAAATAACAGTTTGAACTACGTTAATGAAATTTTTGATTCTAGATAAGCTAAGAAGCTTCAATAAATGTGAAAAATTTCATGTATGTAGCTTAAATAGATTTCGAGTTGTCAAAGGGTCAAAAGCAGCTCGAAATGGTTTATGTAATATTAAGCACGGCCGCTACGTCTCGCGGCCATCTTTGATTGATTTTTAAAGAGTAGGTACTGTATTCTACAAGACAAGTTTATTCCAAATTTGAGATCAATGCTCAATCGGTCACTAACAAGTGGGTCAATGTAAACTTGCAATATATTTAATTTAATATTTTTTTTTATGGGATAGGGGGCAAGCGAGCAGACGTATCACCTGATGGTAAGTAATTACCGTCGCCCATGGACACCCGCAACACCAGAGGAGTTACAAGTGCGTTGCCGGCCTTTGAGGTGGGAATACGCTCTTTTTTTGAAAGTTTGAAGGTCGTATCGGTCCGGAAGTACCGCAGGCGACAATTCGTTCCAAAGTTTGACTGTGCGAGGCAGTTAACTTCGAGAGAAACGCACAGTTGT
Source organism: Schoenobius gigantellus (assembly GCA_963935595.1). Classification (NCBI taxonomy): domain Eukaryota; kingdom Metazoa; phylum Arthropoda; class Insecta; order Lepidoptera; family Crambidae; genus Schoenobius; species Schoenobius gigantellus. The sequence continues at coordinate 15,168,988 of OZ012555.1, forward strand.
GGACTGCCAACCATCTAAGTGATGGGCATGGATTTATTGCCGCGTGGAACGATGGCGGAAAGAGGCGGCAGGTATAAGTCCGAACAATTCCTCGGAGCATTCCCCGTAATAAATACGATAGAAGATGCATAGCGTAGCGACATCTCTACGCAGCGCCAAGGTATCAAGCCGATTTGAAATTTCCTGGCAGTCGACGATTCGAGTCGCTCTCCGTTGAATGCGGTCCAGTGGGAGAAGTTGGTATTGGGGTGCTCCAGCCCAAAGATGAGAACAGTATTCCATATGAGGCCGAACCTGCGCCTTATAAAGCTGAAGGCGGTGCGCCGGAGTGAAATACTGTCTCGATCTATTGAGCACACCAAGCTTCTTAGAAGCTAATTTAGCTTTACCCTCTAAGTGGCCACGGAACTGGACTTCGCTCGATATGTCGACACCAAGGATCCCAATATTGGCTGATGCAGTTAGGGGAATGCCCTGAAAGCGAGGAGATACGACAAATGGCATTTTCTTTGCGGTGAACGCGCAAACCTGTGTCTTTGAGGGGTTGAAATGGACTAAATTAAGTCGACCCCAGTTAGAGACTTTCTCTAATGAAGTTTCGATTTCAGACAAGTTTATTCCGGCACTCAATGACGTTTTCCCGAGAAGAGTTCGCACGGCCGTTATAGAAGGTGTCTTTCGTGCTGTCGTCTGCATAGCAATGAATGCTGCTGATTTGCAGCATATCATTGATATGCAGAAGGAATAGTGTAGGTGAAAGCACACATCCTTGGGGGACACCAGCATTTACAGACATTGGGTCTGAGCATTCACCGTCAATCAAGACCTTAATGCTTCTGTCTGCTAGAAAGCTAGTGACCCATCCACATAATTTCTCGGGAAGCCCATATGAAGGAAGTTTTGAGAGGAGCGCTTTGTGCCATACCCGATCGAAGGCCTTCGCGATGTCCAAACTAACTGCCAGTGCCTCCCCCTTCGCTTCAATTGCCTCTGCCCAATGATGTGTCAAGTAAACTAGAAGATCACCAGCAGAGCGACCCCTACGAAAGCCGTATTGTTAGTCACTGAGCAGCTGGTGATCCTCTAGGTACCGGAGAAGCTGGCGGTTGATTAGTGATTCCATTATCTTTGAAAACAAAGGGGTTATAGCTATCGGCCTGTAGTTGGACGGATTCGAGCGGTCACCTTTCTTAGGGATCGGATGCACTAAAGCTGTCTTCCATGAGGATGGGACTACGCCAGATGAATAAGAGAGCCGAAATAGTCGCGTTAAAACCGGTGCCAACTCTGGAGCACACGTCTTTAACACGATAGGAGGAATACCATCAGGCCCACTCGACTTGTGGATATCTAGGGTGATTAGTGCTTAACGCACTGAGCTTTGGTGGAACCGAATATCCGGCATTAAGCTCGTGCACCGTGGTATGTGGTCGGTGGTTCCTGTCCCCCGTCATCCAAGGTCGAGTTGGATGCAAAGAGTTTCCCTAAAAGATCGGCTTTCTCTTTAGCATCATGGGCTAACGAAGTGTTATCCTTGTGCAGTGGTGGAAAAGATGGCATGCAGAAATTTCCCTGAATAGCTTTGGCGAGAGACCAGAACGCACGAGACCTCGAAGGAAGACGCTCTAGCCTCAAGGTTCAACCAAGGTTGGAATCTGCCACCAATGGGGATAACTGAGGATGGAATGAAAATTTCCATACCTTGCAACACCACATCAGCAACAGACTCAGCGGCGGAGTTGGGATCATCCGGCATAAAGCAAACCTGCCTCCAAGGGTAGGACGCAAAAAAGGACCGCATCCCATCCCAGTCTGCTGGCTTGTAGTGCCACACACGGCGACTACGTGCAGCTCGAGGTCGTTGCAAGCACGTGAGTGGCACCGAACTCCTAATGAGACAGTGATCTGAGGAGCCAAGAGGGGCGCCGACAGATATGAGGTAGCCGTCGGGATGAGAAGTCAGCAGAAGATCCAACAGTGAAGGTTCATGGCACTCCACATCAGGAATTCGCGTGGGCTTAGTAACCAATTGTGTCAAGCCATATGCAAGAGTGAAGGCGTGAACAGATCTCCCCGCATGATCGGTCTTGCTTGAACCGAGCCATTCGGTGTGGTGAGCGTTAAAATCGCCAAGTATCACGATCTCTGCGAGTGGGATCTGCTGCTGCACAAAGTCTGCAGCCATTTGAATATGCTCGATGAGTCGGTCGGTTTCGGTATCACCGCTATGGGACCTATAGAGACACGAATAGACGCGGGGATGGTCGTCGCTGTCTACACGGAGCCATAAGGTGGAGAGGTCCCTACTTTCAAGGTGACCGAGGCGCCGAGAACATATATCGTCTCTGACGTACACGCACACACCGGCCTTAAGTGCGAAGAGGTGTTCCAGTCCGTACCCTGGGTAGAAAAGGTAAGAAGTGTCCGCCGGAGACGATATCTGTGTCTCGGTCAAAAAGAGCAAGGCCGGCTTTACTGTCTCGAGGCGGTGGTGGACAGCATTCAGGTTGGAGTGAAGTCCCCTGATGTTGCAAAAGTCCACAGTCAGTGTGGCAGGGGGTGCCGTGGGTTTGCTCTTGCCCCAGGTATGTTTGAGCGCGGTTTTGCCCCCCCCCCCCCCCCCCAGAATACGAGGGGCGGCCTAGGCGTCCACGCCCAGGTATATTGCGTCCTGAAAGTGGACGTCCAGAGAGGGATTCTGCAACGCTAGCGCAGTTGGTACCCTCCTGGGGTAACAATCTGTTTAACTGCGCCATCATAGGGGGGGTAGGGGGGTTGGGCCTCCGGTACCCTCACTCACTCGACGAAATACAACGCAAGCGTTATTTTACGCCGGTCTTCTGTGAGGCCGTGGTATCACTCCGGTCGAGCCGGCCCATTCGTGCCGAAGCATGGCTCTCCCACGGATAATAAACTCTCCCACGATTAAATATATCTATCGGTACATTGCAAGTTTATTTAACTTACAATGTACCGATAGCTTGTAAAATCTCAATCGATTCCCTAGAAAATTCTCTAAAAATCATACGCATCTTGTCCCGATATCTCCGATGCGTTGTTTTCGAAATACTTGATTTATAAATGTGCTGTAACGCTTTTTAACCGACGAAAAAGGGAGGATGTTCTAAAGTCGACGCGTGTATATTTTTACAAGCTTTTATTTAACTTGCAATGTATGTAAGTATGTATGTACAGTTTGGATGAAAATGCACGGTTAACTGTGTGACGTCATTCTAAATCCAAGATGGCTGCATACCCAAAATGGCGGACCAATTATTTTTAATGCACCCCTACAATATGGGTATCAAATAAAAGGTCTTGCTAAGAATAACTTGAAAAATTAAGTGATGTCACTATTAATCCAATATGTCGTACTTCTAAAGCTAAAAATCAATTTTGAAGTAGATATCTTAAACCGATTGAGCTGAAATTCTGTATAGACGTTCCAGCAAACGACCTTGCAACAATGATGCGTTGAATGAGATGAACAGACTGAGAAACGTGTCCAGTGATAACTAAAAAGTAAAAAATTAATTAAATGTAAAAAAAACCTTTTTAAAAACAAGCTTTAATAAAGAATTAATAAACTTTTACACTAAAACTTTTACTTATAACGTCATTTCACATTTGACACAATTTATATGACATAAAAGCTTGTCGCGAGATTTACTTTTGTAGATAAATAAGTAAATTAAATAATTTGATGTGAATAATTTTATACATTACAATTTTCAAAGTAAATTCGAGTAGGTACTTAAAAGTACTCTTTTAAGTACTTTTAAGTTACTACACACAAGTAAATCTCGCGACAAGCTTTTATGTCATATAAATTGTGTCAAATGTGAAATGACGTTATAAGTAAAAGTTTTAGTGTAAAAGCTTATTAATTCTTTTTAGCGCATTTAAATAAAAGCTTGTTTTTAAAAAGGTTTTTTTATTATGTATGACCACGCATAACTTTTCACAGAGTAGTCTGATTTTGATAATTCTTTTTTTATTAGATAGGGTTTAGGATACCTCGAAGTTGGTCCCATATAAATTTGCAAAAAATTCCTACCCAAGGAGGGGGGGGGGGGATAGGGGTGATTTAATAATAATAATAATAACATAATTATGGCATATGAAGTGTTTTAAGGGAGCGGCAGTTAGAATAGTGCCTAGGGGCGAAAAATTTATAAATCCGTCCCTGCCCATTTTTTTTTATTATTATTTATTTATTTCAAATACAATATATCTTAAGGCGCTATATCGAAAATGAATCAAACAATGGGAGGCGTGGTCTATGCGTATGTCAACAAAGTCGTGAATGCGTTGCGCCCGCATGCAATCAGATCGTTTAGAAATTATCGACGTAAGCGACAAAATACAAATTATTTTATTAAAAAATAACTATAATGATTAGAAAAAAATGCTTCTGTACGTTTCTGGATACTGATGATGGCTACTTATTTAAGGAACCTTTTAATTAATACCTAACACCGTTTACTAGTAATCCTGAATATTCTTATTTTTAAGAGGTAATTTCAAAAATAAAAAGTATCGAGGCAAAATCTTTAAATCGCGTTTTCGGTTCTGCTCGTGACTAGCTAAAGATATAAAGAAACACATATTTGACTTTCAGATCTGAAAGGTCTCTCAGTTATCTATGACATTACATTAAAAATAACCAATATTTTCGATATAGCGCCTTAAAAGTAAACAATGTCCCATAAAACTGTTTACACAGTTTGTCTGTGGGATCAAATGAGTCTCTTATTCTAAGTTAATAAACCAATGGCTAACTTACTAAACTTATGACAAACTGCTGAGCAGGTGCTTTTTTAGGGAATTTTTAATTTTTTTTTTATTGGACTCCCGTCGGATGTTCTCAGGGAGACCATTGAGCAAATACGGTAATTGCTTTTTCAAGGTTCTGTCGCCAAAATAGTTTTTGACTCTTGGTACCTCAAATCTACCCAAGGTTACTCCTCGTGTGCCCTGATTATGACTCACAACTTTTAAGTCATGCTCCCGATAATCATGGTTGTTTATAGCCAACTGATATTTATGTTTCAAACTTACGGGTAATATTTTACAAATTTTAAATAACTTATAATAGTCACCCTTACATTTTGCTTTTGTTTTTTTATTTACTAATTTAAGAGTTTTAAGAATTGTATTTGTAGTGTTTCTAGTCTATACTATGTAAGACCATAACTATCAAGAGCATACCCCAAAATTGAGTCTACTAGTGCAAAATATAAACATTTAAGAATAGTACTTGGAACTTTAAAGCTCAAGTGGTAAAATTTACCCAGGAGTAATCTTAGCTTAGAACAAATGTAATCTATATGATGAGGCCATGAAAAATTCTTATCCACTTTAACACCGAGATAAGTTACGCAATCGACTTTCTCAATAGGCTTACACTGATAATTTGTCATATTATTATTTAGGCATGCAAAACTATGCGTATGGATATATGTGTTCTGTGGTTAGGAGTCTCAAAGCTGTCGGACGCATATAAGGCGAATTTATGAGTAGAAATTTTGTTTTTTCCGAATTTAAAATTATGCCATTATCATGGGACCACTTAACGACTCTGTCTATATCAAGTTGGACTAAACGGCATGTCTCAGTGAGGTCGGAACCAGCGAGTAATGTACACAGGTCAACTCACTTTAGTATCATGCTACTATATCATTCCTAAAATCATTAACTGAATTTTCAAGTTGAACTTGTCGTTTTATGCTGAGTATAGAAATGCTGATACTAGCACCCTAAGACCAACACCTAGAGTCGTGCTACTAGGGCCGAAACCCTAATTTTGCCAAATGTAATATGACATGACTGTAGTCCCCGTCTTTAAATTCGCCTTTTGAATTGATGCTAAGTGTGAGAACACTGATGACACTGACCTTGTTCATTATCTAAGGCCTTCCTACAATCTGGCACTAATATTCCCAATGTTCTCTACCAGGTTTCTTCATTCCATACACTAATTCTACTTATTCAGTTTTTCCCTTTACATCTTCCATATACACTATACAAGGAAGCTAGAAAAGTCGGCAGGGAAAATAATTACAAATTTGTTTGGGTGAAGAGGGGAAATATATATGTTAGGAAGAATGAAAACGCCACTGCAATTATAATAAAAAATGTAAATTGTTTAAATTCGTTGGTTGTGAAATAGATAGTATTTTTTTGTTTTTGATAATATTTTTATAATAGCATTTTACTCTTATACAAATTTTGTTTGGTATATTTATTATTATTTTCAATGGATAGAATTAATCAAAAAAATATATTTACTTTGGGACTACTAAATGTTCACTCTCTAAATACAGGATTTAATGAATTGACCTCAAATGTAACGTCTAATAAATACAATGTTTTGTGTTTGACGGAGACTTGGTTGAACCGGGATTCCGATCTAGGTATGTATACGATACCGGGGTATAAGTTGGTACACATTCCTCGATTGGGGCGAGGCGGGGGTGTTGGTGCTTATATTAGGGCTTCATTGAAAACAAAACTATTGGACCATCCTGCCAGTGACCTTGAACAGATGTGGTTTGCAGTTAAGTTGGTTCATCACAGTGTGCTGGTTGGTATTGCCTATCGTCCGGAGTCGGTGAGTATAAGTACAGCCATCGAGAGTCTCGATGAATCTCTTTTACAACTGGCGCCGCAATATGAATATTTGTTTTTGTTGGGTGATCTTAACGTTAATTGTATGGAACACGATAGCGGAACCGTAATATTGCCTTCATGTTTTGCATCTTTGACAACAGCCTATCATTTACAACAAGTCGTAAATCAACCCACACGTGTAACAATTGGCACAATAACGCTAATTGATGTTATTTTCACAAGAGCACATATGAAACTTAAATCAATAGAAGTTTTGCATAACGATGATTTGAGTGATCACGCATGCATTTTGACAAAGTTCCCCCTTGAAACACTCAAGTTCCAAAAACGTTTAGTTTCCTATAGATCACTAACAGAAAATTCTGAGGCTATAAGAAATGCTGCACAGTTTACACCTTGGGACTTGATTATGCTACGCACTGATATTAATGATATGGTGGATCTCTTTAACGCGCTCGTATTGGATCTTATTGATACTTTCGCTCCAGTTAAGTCGCGTATTTTTAAACGACCGCCTGCACCTTGGATGACAGATACTTTAAAACAAATTAAAAGTATGCGCGATAAAGCTTGTCAGCGAGCTAAAGTTTCGGGCATAGTATCTGATTATCAGTACTATCGAGACCTACGTAATTATTACAACAAGGCATTAATAAATGAAAAAAGGGCTTACTTCACGAGCTTCGTTAATAATAATAAAACAAAATCTGATGTTATGTGGCGCCATATCAAAAAAGTCGTTAATCCTCATAAGCAAAATACAATTCCTACCTGTTTGGCTGACCCAAACGCTCTCAATAATTACTTCATCAGTAGTGTTCCTAATGTACAAATTGATAGTAGTCTTATACACGAATTAAAAAACGAGAAATACTCTGATTCGGTTTTTAACTTTACTACAGTCTCAGAAAGCACGATTAAAAAAATTGTTTCACAATCCTCATCGAATGCTGAAGGCATAGATGGCGTTTCAATGCAAATGATCAAGTTGACGCTTCCATACTCATTACGAGCCATACACTCTATCGTTAACAAGTCTCTGATGGAGGGGGTTTTTGCAGAGGTTTGGAAATGTGCAATCGTCACCCCTATACCTAAGAAAACAAATGTTAATACATTTGAAGATCTTAGGCCAATTAACATTTTATCAGCCCTATCGAAAATTGTAGAGAAATGTGTTCAATTACAAATAGCTTCCTTCTTAGAAACAAACGATATTTTGCCAATGATGCAATCAGGATTCCGTAAAAATCATAGTACAACTTCCGCTCTATTAAAAATAACTGACGACATAATTGGAGCTTCCGATAAGGGTAATGGAACTTTGCTGACTATGTTAGATTTCAGTAGGGCATTCGAATGTGTTAGCATACCAATATTGTTAGCAAAATTAAAGTATTATGGTTTCACAGAAAGTGCATGCAAATGGTTCCATTCTTATTTCGAAAACCGTGTACAAAAAGTTCGTTGCAGGGATGCGGTGGGGCGGGTGACTATTTCGCATGGGCTCGAGCTTAGCAGAGGAGTCGTTCAAGGCTCAATTTTAGGCCCAACGCTATTTGCAATATACACTGCGAATATAAATACTGTGATCTTAAACTCGCATCTGCACTTGTATGCTGATGACAGCCAACTATATGTCCACACGCCTACCTCTTGCGAAGAAGTTACCTGTGCTGTAGCGGGATTAAATAATGACCTGAATGCTGTGGCTGAATGGTCGAAACAACATGGTCTCGTACTTAACCCTAATAAGAGTGTTTCAATTACATTTAGAACCACTTCACAGGTGAAATTGATAAATGAAAACAGACCAGCCATAATTATTGATAATACGCCCGTTCCTTACGAGAAATGTGTACGTAACTTGGGATTGATCATGGATGAGAATTTAAGATTTGAACAACATGTACAAACAAAAGTAGGAAAATGTTTTGGCTCTCAAAAAACTCTATAAGATAAGACCCTTTTTGAAGAGTGAGGTTCGACTCTTGTTGTGTAGAAGTCTGGTTCTATCTCATCTTAACTATTGTGATTTAGTATATACTCCCTGTTTATACAAAAAAACAAGTAAGCGTGTACAAAGGGTCCAGAACGCCTGCATGCGATTCTGTTACGTTATACCTAGAAGAGCTAGAATAACACCATATCTTGTCAATAAGTGTATGCTAAATATGTCGAATACAGCTTCACTTAGATATGCGTGTTTCATATATAAAATATTTAATACCAAACGTCCCATTTATCTATATGACAAGATAGTGTTCAAAGGAAAAAATCCAAAACTGAGAGATAATGGTCTCTAACTGTGCATGCCCTTTGTAAGGTTAGCAGCTGCCAGGGGTTGTTTTAAGTATGCCTCTGCAAAGATATGGAATGACCTGCCACCGCCTATTCGAGTTGATGTTAGTCGATCACTTACAGCATTTCAGAAAATATGTCGCGAATGGCTGCTTAAAAGGCAGTCCCTGGCACTCGCCCGAGGCTGACTTAATCCAATTAAATTTTTTGTTACCATATAGCTCACATGGAAATATTTTCTCATTTTACTGTTATAAGTATCTGCTACTCGATGTAAACTAAATGCGAAATTTGGTAAACGGTTATGGCAGAATAACAGAGGTTGTGGACTCTCTGCAACCACTGAGCCATAAGCCATTTTGTCTTTTAGGTTAAATATTGAGATATGAACATGTAAATGAATTGTATTTTTTACTTAAGGACAAATAAAAACATTATTATTATTATTATTATTATTACAACGTTTTTGGTACATTCCCTATCCCTATAAAAAAATATTTTCAATGACGCCATTTTTATTACTGTTAAAATGGGAAGGTTTCGGCTGGATAGGGTAACCATGGGCATGGGCACCTACAAACATCTTGCATATGGATCGCCTACTGCGCAACGGGTCGCGGGTTCGATTCCCGTACGGGACAAATATTTTGTATGGCCTACAGAAATTTGTTCCGGTCTGGGCGTATGTGCATGTAATATTCTATGTTTGTAACTGCACCCACGACACAGGAGAAAATCCTAGTGTGGGGTCGCGCCCACGTTCGTTTTTTTTTTTTAAATATGTTATTGAAATATCAAACATAAATGTTAAGGGAGGAACAACAATATAATTTTAATTATTTATAATATGCTGGGCTGTAACTGTGAGGTTATATTAGGTAGTCAAGTCTGGTACTTTACCGCTATTCCTGGATTTCGGCGTTACCTAGGTCGACCATAGGAATATGCACGTAGACTCTGGGATTCTTCTATTAGGTTTCTTGCACTATTATCACTAGTTCTAGGTAGGTGGTCGAGTACCGTGGTCAATTAGGTATACGTATTGCGTCGGCAGGGCAACAACTGACTCGACTGTCATCGCGTTTCTGTTCACACTAACAAGAGGGCGCGCCCAGCGCGAGGGAAAGAAGTCATCATCATCATCACAGCCCATATACGTCCCCACCGAGGGGCTCGAGCCTACCCTATATTAGGGTGATTAGGCCTTAGTCAACCACGCTGGCCCAGTGCGGATTGGTCGACTTCACATACATCATTGAATTTCTTCGCAGATGTATGCAGGTTGCCTCACGATGTTTTCCTTCACCGTAGGAGCATCAGACAAATGTACATATGAAATTCGAAACGAAAAACACATTGGTACATGGCGGGTCTCGAACCCCGACCCCCCGATTGGAAGGCAAGTGCCGAGTCCACTGCGCCACCGACGCTCTTAGAGGAAAGAAGTATTCGAAACAAAATATAAATATCTCATGTGCCGATGTTTATCCAGGATAAACACCGAAACTGTTTGAGCGCTTTTGATGAAATTTGGCTTATTATATGTAATTTTATCATCATCGTCATTTTAGCCAAGAGACGCCCACTGTTGGACATAGGCCTCCCCCAAGGATCTCTATACCACATCCAGCGGCTTCCCGCGACCTTCACCAGATCGTCGGTCCACCTTGTTGGGGGCCTACCAACACTGCGTCTTCCGGTACGCGGCCGCCACTCGAGGACCTTTCCGCCCCAACGGCCGTCAGTTCTACGAGCTATGTGTTCTGCCCACTGCCACGTAAGGTTTGCAATTCTTTGGGCTATGTCGGTAACTCTAGTTCTTCTACGGATCTCATTATTTCTGATGTGATCACGTAGAGTAACCGCGAGCATAGCCCTCCATTGCCCTTTGAGTGACTTTGAGCCTTCTTATGCGACCCATTGTAAGCGGCCACGTCTCAGTTCCGTATGTCATCACTGGCAACACGCACAAATTGAAGACTTTTGTCTTGAGACACTGATGCGGCAGATGGGGCCGAGAATATGTTGCGTAGCTTCCTGAACGCTGCCCAGCCGAGTTGGATTCGTCGATTTACCTCTTTCTGGAAGTTGGACTTACCAAGCTACTAGCTAGAGCTACTAGAGGGCAAATAGTCTAGCTCGGAGCTAGACTATTTGCCCCAGGTAAACATATTCGTCAACAATTTCCAGCGTATGTAATATGGTCGTACTTAAAAGATACGAAGGGAGGTCCAAAAGTTCGTGGAATGAAAGGGTTTTAAATAAAATAAATCAATAAATCTACTTTATCAATATAATCACAATGGAGCTAAATACATTTATTAGATCTATGAATAAATTTTTCGGTGGCGGTCTCGAACCTCCCGATTGGAAGGCAAGTGCCGAGTCCACAGCGTGCAGCGCCACTGACGCTCTTGACGGCTACGGATTTCAGACGGCTATGTATGTGAAATCTATTAAATTCATATAGATATAAAAATATGATCATTTTACGTTGTCTGAAGGACATAAGTACTTACCTACTAATCGTTCGTGTTGAAATTCTTCGCTTTAGAGGCGGCAAGCGGGACGGTAGCGGAGCAGAAATTTTTGTAATGTTCGTGTTACTATGGACGATGCCACACAGAAACAGCCCGCGGAAGCAGCGCAGCACAAGTAAATCGCTTACCGCAGTTCTGCTACTGTTCTGCTTCCGCCTCTGTGTGAGGAGTGCTTAACGCTTAAATGTCTATTCCGATAGAAGCATAATAAAAAAAATATTTTACAAAAAATAAAAACAGACTTCAAAAACACTGAAAAGTTAAAAATAATATAAGAATAGGTACAAACACCATCGTGTGGCACCGACTTCAATATAGAAGTGTGATGTTGTTTGTACCTATTCTTATATTATTTTCAACTTTTCAGTGCTTTTGAAGTCGGTTTTTATTTTTTGTAAAATAATTTTTATTTTTATCTTTTTATTGAATGAAATATTTTAAGTGAATTGAGAAACGCTCGATTTTCTTGGGATCCCATCCACAGATCCTGATTTTGGTGACCTTGGGACGACAGCAGGACTATACGTGACTATACTTTATCGAATACAAAAAGAATTTTGAAAATCGGTTCAGAATTGGCGGAGTAATCGCGTAACATACACACAAAACACGTTGGACACCTAAAAATTTAGGTTTTCCTCGATTTTTATGGGATCCCATCATCAGATCCTAATTTTGGTGACCTTGGGACCACCTTTGGAGTATACTCTATCGAATACAAAAAGAATTTTGAAAATCGGTCCACAATTGGCGGCGTAATCGCGTAACATACACACAAAAAAAAGAACATACGCATCGAATTGAGAACCTATTCCTTTTTTGTTTGAAGTCGGTTAAAAATAACTTATAGAATAAAACTAAAAACTGTAGGTTAAGTTAGATGCAAAATATGTCTGAAACTTACTTATAAAGCAGAAACATATTCAGCATAAACTATTATGACTCTCTAAATAGGTGTTGCTAAACGTATTTAGGTTACCTACTGTAAAAGCCCGAACCACGGTAATTCTTAAGATTTTCCGGTAAAACTTAAGATTTACCAACTGTTAATGGTAAAAGTCGGAACTGTTGTGTGATCATTGTCTATCCCGGACTTTTACCATCATATACTCGGTAAATCAAGCTCAAAACTCAAACTCAAAAATCTTTATTCAATATAGACCTTTACAGGCACTTATTGACGTCAAAAAAAAACAAAAATATTCAACTAAATAACTAAATTATTTGATCCTTGTATGTACACACAACCCAACCATTGTGTGCAAATACAAGTCAAATGAAAAAAAAAAGTTGACTCTACCTACACTCCTAATCTTAGAACTTACCACCAAGACGCGGTAAATGTTGAAAGTATGGTACCTAATCATACGGGCCATTTTCCATACAGTCACAATATAGAGAACGATACAGTACTAGGTGCACTTTGAGGCGCGCGACCGAGACAGGAGACCGCGACGCGCGACCCGAGACAGGAGACCGCGACAGTGTCTCCTGTCGCTTCACATAATTGAGGAACGCGACAGAGACCAGAGACACCAGTTGGGCGGTGGCGGGTAAAATGCGTGTACGCCTTAAATATAAGCAGTGATCTCTAAAATGTCGAAGCTTCTTCAAATACTGCTTGAAGAAGAAGAGGATGATGACCTAATACTGTACTACTTATACAAAAAGAGACGACGTGAAATGAGTTCCCTGTACCAAACTAGTACCAAGCACGGAAGGGTTTTATTCCTTGTTAATTAATAATCATTTATCATTGGAAGAAGAAAAATTCAGACAATACTTCAGATTAAATAAAAATCAATTCGATTATGTATTAAGGGCCCACCATCCGCGCGAGCCCGAGCTAGTTTAGGTAAATTTGTCTAGTCTCCGTTTGTGTGCGTCGCTCACGCACACACGCGCACTCGGTCGAGCGATCGGTGCGGCCGCCTAGCAAAATACCGTAGGTGTTTATTTTGGAAAAAATTGTTGTTTATTACTGTGTTAAACTATAGTAAATACAGGCATGTTTTTATCAAGTTTTATTTTTACAAGCTTTTATTTAGCTTGCACTGTAAGTATATAATATAATGTAGATTTGACCACTTCCCGGTTTCCGATTGGGCTGAAATTTTGCATGCATATGTATATCGCGTGACAGACAATGCAATATTATGATAACATGGAGCTGATCTGATGAAGAAACTGGACGGTGGCAAAAGGAACTCCGTAATAAAACGACACAACCCCATCGAGTTCAGGCTCGTTTGATTCGCATTGACGAGTATGAGTATTTTGATTCATTATGGTAACCAGGGTCTGATGCTAGAGTTCAAGATGGCCATAGGAACTCCGCAATAAAACAACACAACCCCATCGAGTTTGGGCTCGTTTGATTCGTATTGACGAGAACTTGGATACTATATGGTAACCAGAGTCTGATGCTGGAACTGGAAGGTGGCCATAGGAACTCCGCAATCAAACAACGCAACCCCATCGAGTTTGGGCTCGTTTGATTCGTATTGACGAGTACTTTGGTCCTATATGGTAACAAGGGTCTGGTGCTGGAGTTGGGAGGTGGCCATAGGAACTCCGCAATAAAACGACACAGCCCCATCGAGTTTGGGCTCGTTTGATTCGAATTGACGAGTACTTTGGTCCTATATGGTAACCAGGGTCTGATACTGCAGCTGGAAGGAGGCCATAGGAACTCCGCAATAAAGCAACAAAACCCCATCGAGTTTGGGCTCGTTTGATTCGTATTGACGAGCACTTTGGTCCTATATGGTATCCAGGGTCTGATGCTGGAGTTGGGAGGTGGCCATAGGAACTCTGCAATAAAACGACACAGCTCCATCGAGTTTAGGCTCGTTTGATTCGTATTGACGAGTACTTTAGTCCTATATGGTAACCAGGGTCTGATGCTGGAGTTGGGAGGTGGCCATAGGAATTCCGCAAGAAAACGACACAGCCCCATCGAGTTTGGGCTCGTTTGATTCGTATTGACGAGTACTTTGGTCCTATATGGTAACCAGGGTCTGATGCTGCAGCTGGAAGGAGGCCATAGGAACTCAGCAATAAAACAACACAACCCCATCGAGTTTGGGCTCGTTTGATTCGTATTGACGAGTTCTTTGGTCCTAAAATAATAGTAAAAAGATTTTTAAAAACAATCTTTTATTTAATGCCCTAATAAGACGAAAATAAACTTAAATTTATTACATGATACATTTTTTATAAAATATAAAAGCTTGTCGCAAGATTTACCTATATATAAAAAAAATATTTTTCCTTAGAATTACCAATATTTATTGAAATAAATATTTTCTTGTGTTCAACGCACTTTTTAGTGCATTGTAGCCATTCGCTGGATTGTAATGAAAAAATAAATTAATGTTTATTTTCCTCTTTTTAGGGCATTAAAATAAAAGTTAGTTTTTATAAATCTTTTGTGATAGCGCCCAACTTGGTTTTTAGTTTTTTTCATGGTGTACCTACTGTATTTTACAAGTCATGCACTTTCATTTGGTAACCATATTGTGGGGATTGTACTTAAAAATAATCTGTCAATTTGTGACGGCGGCTGTAACTGAATGAAGTTAAAATAAACTCAGAATTGTATTTTGTGGTTTTAATATAATTACGAACCATACAATGTTATAAAAGCAATGGAATGTCAAAAAATATAAAACAAAACAATAATCAAATCTATCAAAAAATAATACAAAATAGGAATACAAAGTAATAGAGTAAACGTATCAAAAGGACAGTGACACGCGTTCGGGAACAGCGGCCATCTTGGATTTGATTATTTTACATTATATACCTACTATATTCTACAATTCATTCTACAATTCAAGCTCTTTCATTTGATATTTTGACAAATTGGGGAAGGTCGCACAAAAGAAAAGATGAGGTTGCATACGGATATTATCTAGGCTAGGATCAAAGTACTCATCAAGAAAAATCAAACGAGCCCAAACTCGATGGGGTTGCGTTGCTTTATTGCGGAGTTAATATGGCCATCTTCCAGCTCCAGCATCAGACCCTGGTTACCATATAGGACCAAAGTACTCGTCAATACGAATCAAACGAGCCCAAACTCGATGGGGTTGCGTTGCTTTATTGCGGAGTTCCTTTAGCTACCTTCCAGCTCCAGCATCAGACCCTGGTTACCACATAGGACCAAAGTACTCGTGAATGCGAATCAAACGAGCCCAAACTCGATGGGGTTGTGTGGTTTTATTGCGAAGTTTCTATGGCCACCTTCCAGCTCCAGCATCAGACCCTGGTTACCATATAGGACCAAAGTACTCGTCAATACGAATCAAATGAGCCCAAACTCGATGGGGTTCTGTCGTTTTATTGCGGAGTTCCTATGGCCACCTCCCAACTCCAGCACCAGACCCTGGTTACCATATAGGACCAAAGAACTCGTCAATACGAATCAAACGAGCCCAAACTCGATGGGGTTGCGTTGCTTTATTGCGGAGTTCCTATGGCCTCCTTCCAGCTGCAGCATCAGACGCTGGTTACCATATAGGACCAAAGTACTCGTCAATACGAATCAAACGAGCCCAAACTCGATGGGGTTGCGTTGCTTTATTGCGGAGTTCCTTTAGCTACCTTCCAGCTCCAGCATCAGACCCTGGTTACCATATAGGACCAAACTCGTCAATACGAATCAAATAAGCCCAAACTCGATGGGGTTCTGTCGTTTTATTGCGGAGTTCCTATGGCCACCTCCCAACTCCAGCATCAGACCCTGGTTATCATATAGGACCAAAGTACTCGTCAATACGAATCAAACGAGCCCAAACTCGATGGGGTTGCGTTGCTTTATTGCGGAGTTCCTTTGGCTACCTTCCAGCTCCAGCATCAGACCCTGGTTACCGCATAGGACCAAAGCACTCGTGAATGCGAATCAAACGAGCCCAAACTCGATGGGGTTGTGTGGTTTTATTGCGGAGTTTCTATGGCCACCTTCCAGCTCCAGCATCAGACCCTGGTTACCATATAGGACCAAAGAACTCATCAATACGAATTAAACAAGTCCAAACTCGATGGGGTTCTGTCGTTTTATTGCGGAGTTCCTATGGCCACCTCCCAACTCCAGCATCAGACCCTGGTTACCATATAGGACCAAAGTACTCGTGAATGCGAATCAAACGAGCCCAAACTCTATGGGGTTCTGTCATTTTATTGCGGAGTTCCTATGGCCTCCTTTCAGCTGCAGCATCAGACCCTGGTTACCATATAGGACCAAAGAACTCATCAATACGAATCAAACGAGCCCAACCTCGATGGGGTTCTGTCGTTTTATTGCGGAGTTCCTTTGGCTACCTTCCAGCTCCAGCATCAGACCCTGGTTACCATATAGGACCAAAGTACTCGTCAATACGAATCAAACGAGCCCAAACTCGATGGGGTTGCGTTGCTTTATTGCGGAGTTCCTTTAGCTACCTTCCAGCTCCAGCATCAGACCCTGGTTACCACATAGGACCAAAGTACTCGTGAATGCGAATCAAACGAGCCCAAACTCGATGGGGCTGAGTCGTTTTATTGCGGAGTTCCTATGGCCACCCTTCAGCTCTAGCATCAGATCAGCTCCATGTCGTCATCATAATACATATACTCGTATACATATGCAGGCAAAATTTCAACTTAATCGGAAACCGGGAAGTGGGTCAAAATTAGACCCGAACATACATACGAGTAAGCTAAATAAAAGCTTGTAAAAAGGTTTATGAAGATTTTTCGTACGGCAGCCACAAAAAATAAAATTGTTAGTTATCAACTTCTCCGGTGGACTTCGCGTCGTATACATACACAAATAATTACGTGGCCGGGAGCGAGCTCAAAGCGACGTGCTCTCACTTCCAGTCTCGATTGCACACTGAATTTCGACGCGCCCGAGCCAAGTATTTGTAAGAAAATCGATAAATGTATGTAAAAAATTTCATATAAAAATCAAAATACGATAATTAAAAAAAATACCACGGTGTCAGTGTTTTGCTTACCCTTGTTCTATATATTTATTAAATGAAAATACAATAGGGTTAATTAATGAAGCTAAAAATCACGAACGGTATATGGGTGTAACCCAAATTTTAAGTAAAATTGATGCTATTTTTTAACGAAATGGTATGTAAATTTGAAAAATGATGACGGTAACAGTGTAAACACATAATTTAAGATCTTAAATTTATTTTTTCCCGGTCAATTAACTCGAACATTAACGTAAAATATCAAAAACGCCAACGGCCTTTTTGCAATTTTTCGCGCCATGGGCCCTTAAGTTTAGTCAAAACCACACGCGACACCACCGGTTCGGGAGCGGTCGCTTGCGGTACTGTCTCTGTCGCGCGTCGCGGTCGCTTGTCTCGGTCTCGCGCACAAATCGCACGTCACAAATAAAAGGGTATGTTACGCGCCACACCGCCTCAGCCAATCGCAAGCCAGCCGAAGCCAGCCAATCAGAGCCAAGCACGTGCAGCCATGTGCCAGCCAGCCCAAGCCAGCCAATCAGAGCCAAGCACGTGCAGCTATGTGCCAGCCAGCCCAAGCCAGCCAATCAGAGCCAAGCCAAGCTAGCGCCTTACTACCGGAGAAACTATAAAATGCCGCGCCATCTCATATTTAGATCACTTCTCTGTTTTACTGTTTCTAAGACGGAACTCTGCCCGATTGTAAATCGAAATTAAATCAGTGTGATTCTGCAACGTCTACTTTTTCATATCATCTCGTTACATATCAGAAGTGGGATAAATATAAAAAAAACCCTAAAACGTAGTTACGTCAATGCGTCGAGTGTAGGCCGCCTGGTCCGTCCGCACGAATGGGGCAAATCTCCGCGTGAAGATTCATCCGAGACAACTAGTGAAAACGAAGACTCGCCACCAGCCTCGCCTTCAGTTCGAAAAATCCTACGCAAGCTTTTGAAATCAGAGGTACAAAAGGCCATGAGTTCTTTAAATTACGAAATACCCTCCGTCACTACAAGAAAAGAACCCCGTGCAGCCTTGCTAATCCCCGAGTTCGACCCGGATAGCGAAGAGTGTACTACTGCGACAGCATGGCTCAAAAAGAAACTGATCAACTTGGCGAAATTCATATGGATGGTGCGAAAACACGAAGTCGTTTCATCTGCAAGATAGATTAAGGAGGTCTAGCAAGAAGATGGTACAACCGGCTGGATGAATACGATTACTCTTGGGAAGACTGGAAGCAAATGTTGATACGTGCATTTCCCAGACATCGCAAATATGGACTCGATGACCAAATATTATCAGGACAAAGTCGCCATGTGTTTTCGGTGTAAGTTGTCAGACAGCGCAGTTGTCTCATGCATCATTCGCGGTCTACCACCACCAGCACAAGCGAATGCGAGAGCATATCATTGCGAGCGACCCGAAGAATTATACGAAGGCTTCCTATGTGTGATGGATGACTACCAGCCACCGTCAATTTGGATTGGAACAAGCCCGTCAAGTAAAGATGTCGTCAGCCGACAAGGAAACAAAAAATTGTCTGCCTCGTTAGCAAGAAGCAGGGCGAAGTGCTGAGCAGAGCCACCAGCTGCACTACTACACCGCCTTCGGAGGTTCAGGTTAGCCCACATTATTTTATTGCACTACCTTTGTAGCCAAAATAATCTATTGCACACTAGCCAAGCCAATATTAGCACAATCGGGGCATCAAACATAGAGGAAATCAGTTCAGATCTATTGAATAAAAACCGATTATGATTATTTGATTGCTTTACTAATCAATTTCCCTGACTATTTTGCGAGTAAAACACAAGATTTAGGATGTACAGATTTATTAAACATAAAAATAAAGTTAACAAGTGAACAGCCTATATACCGTCAACCTTACAGCTTGTCGCACAGTCAGTAGTTAGATCCAAAGTGTCTGAATTGCTAAACGCAGGTATAGTTCAAGAATCTAAATCATGTTTTGCTTCTCCCATAATTCGTAAAAAAAAAAACGGCGATAGTAGACTTTGTGTTGACCCTTGCCTAATATCGATGATTAGGTCTCCAAATTAGCCGTTAAGAATTTCTTTACGAGTCTTAATTTGGCACAAAGTTACCATCAGGTCAAAATCGACCCTGCAGATAACCACAAAACAGCCTTTATAACGCCACATTGGTATTTGAATATACGCGTGTTCCGTTTGGCTTAGATAACGCACCGTCTGTTGTTATATGAATAAGGTTGTAGATTCAATACGAAATTCCAATCACAAAAGGCGGTAGTTCAAAAACCCACAATGACTTTCCCGATAAATATGAAATTTTAGCATTCTTAGACAATTTGTTGCTACCCTCTTTTGATGTTCAGGTCAGGTATTTTACAAAAAGTTCTTCATAAATGAAGATCGGAAAATTTAAAGTGAAATGTGAGTAAGTGTTCATTTTTATAAAACAAAATTACATACTTAGGACATCAGATATCTTCGAATGGCATTCAACCAGGTGAATCAAAATTGTTAGCAGTGTCACAGTTTCCTACACCCTAGTAGTGTTCATGAAATACGTCAATTTATAGGGCTATGTAGCTATTTCCGTAAATTTATTAAAAGTTTCGCAATTTAATTGCTCGCCCTTTAACAGATTTAACAAAGAAAAACGCAGTTATGGAAATGGGGCACTGAACAAGTCGATAGTTTTCAACAATTAAAACTGTGTTTGTGTACAAGGCCAATACTGGCTTTATATGATCCTGTATTACCAACTGAGATTCACACCGATGCATGCAAATCCGGTATCGCAGGTATTTTTTTTACAAAAACAAACTGATAATTCGCTTAGGCCTGTCATGTCATGTATTTCAATAGGGCAACGAGTAAAGAAGAAAGTATATACCACAGTTACGAGCTTGAAACGCTTGCCGTAGTACACATAGATTTGTGTAGGTTTAGAGTGTATTATAGTAGAGATACATGTTAGTGGTAACTGACTGTACTGCCGTTCGCGCCACCCTTACTAAACGTGACATTATCCCACGTATTGCTAGGTGCTGGCTTTCAATACAAGATTTTGACATGAGTGTACAATATGGCCTGGGAAAAAAATTTAACACGTAGACGCGTTGAGTAGAAATCCCGTCGATGCTATTAATGTCAACCGCCTTGAAGTGTCAGACGGGTTCTATACAGTCCAGTACCAGGATGACAAGTTAAGGCGTATCATTGTTCAGCTTAAAGATAACTCAGCTGCCCCTGATATAAACAACTATGTGCTCTCAGATGATAGACTCTATGGGAAGACATTGTATGGTAATCGCCTCGTGGTGTCTGCATTGATCAGATAGACTAGTTCAGATGCACCACAATGATATAAGTCATGTAGGCTTTCAAAAATGTATAGATTTAATAGAGGGAGTAAATGGTACATCGTTCCCTATTCCGAAACCCACAGAACCCATGGTCATGGTTCATGTCGACCATATGCCCCTTTTGTAGAACAGCAAAAGGTTATCAATATATGTTGGTTATTACAGACTAGCTTCTGCCCGCGACTTCGTCTGCGTGGACTTCAATTTTGAACAATTTTTAATTTTCCCTCGGGAACTACTTAAGGAATCGGGATAAAAGGTAGCCTTTGTCACGTTCTTTTCCATGTCAAAGGCTACATGCATGCCAAATTTCATCCAAATCCATTCAGCCGTTTTTGAGTGATTGAGTAACAAACATCCAAATATCCAAACATCCACACTTTCACGTTTATAATATTAGTAGGAAGTAGGATAATTTCTCTAAAGTTATTGCTGAGCCCACCCACGGTCAATTCAGTAAAAAACAATAAGAACACTTTAAAAAATTATTAAGTTTGTTTGGTTACCCTCATAAACTTGTCAGTGATCATGGCAAAGATTTTACCAGCAGATATTAAAAAAAAAATTCAACTGACAAGCAATTTAAGTACATATTGACATCTGTTGCATGTCCACGAGCCAATGGTTAAGTGGAACCGGATCTTACTGAATGCGTTACGTGCGATTGATCCTAGCCAGACTTCTAATAATTGGGCCAATAGCTTACCTGACATTATTTGGGGTGTTAATAATACTGTAAATGAAAGTACAACATAATAATGAATC
Organism: Schoenobius gigantellus; assembly: GCA_963935595.1. Taxonomy (NCBI): domain Eukaryota; kingdom Metazoa; phylum Arthropoda; class Insecta; order Lepidoptera; family Crambidae; genus Schoenobius; species Schoenobius gigantellus. The sequence continues at coordinate 15,190,551 of OZ012555.1, forward strand.
GGTTGAAACCAGGCGTAATAATAGATCAAATAATAAAAAAAAGGAAAACTAGTCGAATTTACAGAAAGGGAGATTTAGTTCTTTGGGCGGCAAGCACCCACTAGTAGTGTAACAAGAGTGAGCACTAAGCTTGATGATATTTACTCTGGCCCATATATCATTACTAAGGTGGGGGTAATAACATATACAGAATCCTCAGTATCAAGGGGTTCCGAGGCTACAAGGCCTTTACTAGCCTGGTTGCATCGGACTCTTGAGGCCCTATCACAGAATCACAGTACCCTATATCATACAGTGCCAGTAGCTCTGATGACCAGCTTGAAACCGAAGATCTCATTGACCTACTTGAAAGCTAACCACGTGTTTTTCCATTGCGGGAGCAATGATTGTTTCAGGACGGCCGACTGTTACGCGCCACACCGCCTCAGCCAATCGCAAGCCAGCCGAAGCCAGCCAATCAGAGCCAAGCACGTGCAGCCATGTGCCAGCCAGCCCAAGCCAGCCAATCAGAGCCAAGCACGTGCAGCTATGTGCCAGCCAGCCCAAGCCAGCCAATCAGAGCCAAACCAAGCTAGCGCCTTACTACCGGAGAAACTATAAAATGCCGCGCCATCTCATATTTAGATCACTTCTCTGTTTTACTGTTTCTAAGACGGAACTCTGCCCGATTGTAAATCGAAATTAAATCAGTGTGATTCTGCAACGTCTACTTTTTATTTTATCTCGATACAGGTATTAAGTCGAAATATGTGTAAAAAATATTATTACTCTATGAGAAAGTAGATTTTTTTCACTACAAATTAGTAAAACAATGGTAGTTTTAGCATTATTATTTTCTGAAATATTAAGTCAAAATGCTTTCTTGACTGTTCACTCACGCTAATGCCAACTTAATCAAGATGGTCCTATTTACATTGACTCAGTTGGCGATCAGCGTGCGAACGAGCTGTACGTGTTTATGTTGAATTACGACCCTGTTCACTGTTCGTTTTAAAAAAAAACTAAAAATGTGAGCAATCTATATAGTATTATTTTGTCTTACTACCATATTGCCTTTCAACTTAGATACGATTTTGGTGTTTCGTTTTGAAATAATACCCTATTGCCAGTGAAATATAATTGAGTTGTGGTTTAAATTTAAATCATTTAAAAATAATACCCTATAGCTCTAAATTTCTTTGAGATAATACTATATTGCATGTTATTTTTGTAGACTTATTGCGAGTAGTAAATAATATACTACCTTTTTGCCTGCTACTTTTTTCACATTTTTCTTAAATTATAGCATAATCAAAAACTTTAAAGCGAAATACGAGGACGGAAAAGATAATATTTAATAGCCGAAGTACACCCGAGAACAATTCAATTGACGAAAATGACGATCCGTTTGCTGGTAAAGATGTTATTGGAGATCCAAATTAAAATAATGATCCCGAAAATAATATGCAGCACTATCATCATTCCTGTTCATCAGACTCTTGGTATTTTCGTCTTCTAGCAAGTGCAGTAGTTTTCTATGTTGGGATCCTTTCGAAAAAATTCTGAGACGTATAATGATTGCGAATTTCACAAAAGCACTGTTCACAATATTAATACCCTTAATTAATACATTGATCGTCAAAAGCTGTTTATAGTAGACAAGACTCTCACAGAATCAAACAACATCAGCTACATAATAATTTGTCAGTTTCTGACCTGGTGATGGGGTTGACTAATTGCTATGTACGAGTATGGTATGAAGGTCAGGGAAAGAGGTTGAGGAAATAGATTATTTCAGATGAATTAACATGCGTATTCTTTTCAGTTCAATGCTGTGGACAGTAAAAGAACGTTAATGCTCTACAAAAATACAAACCGAAAATTATTTGACAAGTTTCTTAGGAAGGGTTACACAAAAGGAGGGCAATGCTTGTCATTCTACAGTAGAAAGACGCATAAAGAGATCATTATAGTCTGGTCCTATTTACAGTCCAGAATACATTAGATTTTTTAAAATATTGTTTGATATTTTCTAAAATATTAAAACTATTTGTGACAAGATTGGTAATATTATAGAACTATTTATACAACTAGCTGTGCCCATGAACTACGTTTCGCTTTGATAAAGCTCAACACTGTAGTTTCCTTATTTTTTGGATGGAGCTTTCTCAACTTCTTGTGAGAATTTTGAAAAATCCTTCCCTATTGAACGCCTACATAAGCCAACGAACCTATACCGAATTTCATGCTTCTAGCTCTTGTAGTTTTTGTACGCTATGTTGATACTTCAGTTAATCACTCACTAAAACCTTTAATACACACAGAAGTTGGCAAACAAACAGGCTGCCCACCAAATGGTAAGTGGCTACAGTCGCTTATTGTAAATTCCTAGTATTAGTAGTCGCCTATAGTAGAGGTTCTTGTAATATTTGCAAATCTACAACTCCTACAAGGACGCCAATGTACTTTGCCAGCTTGTGACATAGACTAAGGCCCGTATTAATAAAGCGATCTCAAGACTGCTCTCAAGTGCAAACTCAGCCGAGTCACACTCAAGTTGTGATCACGCACTTAAGATAGTCACTAATTAATAAACCTACATCAACAGCGTATCACTTGAGATATAATATCAAGATCGCGCTCTTAAGAGCGTGATCTCAAGTAAACGTAATTTTCAACCGACTTCGAAAAAAGAGGAGATTCTATGTTTGACTGTAGGTATGTATTTTCTTACTTTTTATGTATGTTCACCGATTACTCCGCCATTTGAGGACCGATTTTCTAAATTCATTTTGTAATCGAAATGGTACACTCCCGAGGTAGTCCCATTGTCACCACATGTCATGATCTGAATGATGGAATCCCGGGCAAATCGAGGGAAACCCTTAAATTCGAAAGGCAGGCGGTTTCGCTACTACAGTTCCGCGGCGGAGGTGTGCTACCGGCGTAAGATATTCAGGTATTTGCGTATGGTAGTCATCATGTCATGTTACTGAGCTGATGATGGAAGGTTTTGGTGAAATCTATATCGTTTCAAAAAGTCTTCATTTGGTATTTCAAAGTATTCTGAGTATCTCTTATATATTTTTTTTGATTTCGATGCCCGTTTATCTGAAAGATATACTTATACCTAATAATCTATTTCGTCATAGTGATCGATTTGTGTGAACAACAAAAGTCGTCAAACCTGATGGACAGTGGGCATTTTTACTTGGTTTTTGAAAAGTCGCGAACAAAAACCAAAATACTTTTAGATCCTGCTGCTTTTATTCAGCTTTCATTTTCTGTAGTTATTTCAATTCAGATCAATGGGGAACGGAAATTATCAGTGTTTATATCATGCGAGTATTTCGTTGATTTTTATATACTACTCGTTATATTATAAAGAGAAAAGATTTGTTTTTTTGTTTGTATTGAATAGGCTCCGAAACTACTGGACCGATTTGAAAATTTATTTCACATTTAGAATTCTACATTATTCCTGATGAACATAGGCTACAAAATTATTTTTCCTAAGGGAAAAAATAAAATTAACGCGGGCGAAGCTGCGAGCGTTTAGCTAGTATTTGTTAAAAATGACCATCCAGCAAATTAAAATATCACTTCGTCGTTTGTTTTTTACCATCTGAATAATACCTGTAATGCGGTCGAAATGTTTTGTTCGTCTCACTCCCTCTCCCTCTGTCTGTCTCTCTCTCTCTCTCTCGCATAGTCTCATAAAATATGTTATGTCGCGTGCGCTTGCGCCAGTTGACAGCGTTGCCAGAATAATAATAATAATATCTCTTCAAACCTACCTAATTTTAAGACAATAAAAAAATAACAAATAAACTTCAACCGCCTCCGTGGTCCAGATGTTGATCGAGAGGTCTGGGGTTTTATTCCCCATGGGGGCAGACATTTTTCTGTTCGGCTGGGTCGGTGGTAGTGCTTCTGACCCCGCCTGGTTAGCTGCAGCCCGCCCCGTCTTATCTAAGGTTTTCGCCATAATAACAATGTTAATAGCATTGTTAATCTCTACAATTAGAGATAAGATAGCCAGTTACTCAGTCGTTGAGGAGTCCAGGTGAAGCTCGCTTCCTCTTTCGAGCACATCTTCACTTACCATCAGGTGAGATGAAGGCCAAGAGCTTCCCTGTCGTATGTACAAAAAAAAACAAAAGTGTAACGGAACGCATCCAAAAATTTTTCGTTCATAGTGTTGGCGCACTAGATTGAATCAAATTGAGTGACGGTCGCCATATTATATTCTAGTTATAAGTATATGAGTTTCTGGTTATGAGTGGGCGCGAGATCGACGCGACGACCGCGCGCAAAAAGCTGTCACTTTGTCATCCGTTGTGTGATCTGTTTAACTACTGTTATCTCCCTGTGCCTTGTGTTTGGATGCAGCAGAATAAAAATGAATCGAAAAATATTCTTTTCCTTTATCTTTTTGATTTTTGCAAGAAAACAAGTAAAAATACTATTCTTATTATTTTTTATTCATTATGGTCATTTTCGTGTTAAGGCGCATAGTAACGTCAATCATAAAAAATCACTGCAGAAAAACGCGCACTTAAGTCATGGTCCGACCACACTCAGAAAACAGGCACTTAAGTAGCATCTTGAGAGTGCACTTGAGTCCTGAAATCGTTTTATTAATACGTCGCTACTCAGCTGATACTTTGTACTCAAGTGTGAACTCAAGTATGGTGTATTAATTAGCACAGTATCTCAAGTTTGCTCTCAAGTTCTATCTCAGAGCTGAGTGCGGTTTATTAATACGGGCCATAAGATGTCAAGTCACGTCTTACCCTTTAAACCGGAACACATCAATGAAAGGACCGCTGCTTGGTGATAGAAATAGTGATAAAATAGACTCGTTGTTTGTATGGGTACCCTACAAACGGGTGTGGTACAAATAGTCTCCCTCTAGTATAATTATTCCTGATGATAACTCTCAAATAAAATTTAAAATAATTTACGTCAACCTTACCTTAAAATATTTTAAGTCAAGAAACCTTTTCTTCCTATTCCGATGAAGAGCAATAATAAAATGTTTGTGAGTCTGGATAATACTTATGCCGCAAAAATACCTGTCAGTGAAAAAAAGAAGCAGGATATTTTAAAATTAATTGGGCAACGACACATTCAACAGACTTATTACGAATTTTATAAATCTTTGTAATAAGTATAATACATTAAGTATTTTTAATATGTCTTAATTATGCCTTATGTTGATCTTAAATAACTATGAATTTTGTATTTTAAAGGAAAAGTAATTTTACAGAGTTAATAATAAAAACATATTTTTTGATTTTACATGGATGATAAAATAGTAGTGACGGCTTGCACTTATGAAAAATTTTTAGGTTTGTTAATAATAATATTCAAGTTTATTTTAATAGGAAGAATTCCTATTTGAGTGCTTATTTAATAATTAGATGTTTAATTTTATTGATTTATATTTTAAATCATACTAAACATTATGATTATATTTCAATATTACTTACTTTTCTTGTTGATTATGCCTTAGCATTATTGTATTGTTACAATATTGACTGATTTTGATGTAAACTTTACCAATAAACCTTTTGTATTACTGCGGTGTTCTCGTTATAAATATAATTATGTCTCACTCAATAAAACCCAATAGTATTTGCATTGTTATAAGGTATCGTTACAAATAACTTCTTAATATTATCCAACTAAAACGAAATTTGGCAAGGCAATACAGTCGTAACTGAGTAATTGGAGTATTTTGAACTGCTTATAGGGTATCTTTTTCACCCAGTCGTATAAAACTGCAAATAACACTAAAACCGCAGTTCATATACACATCAAACTTTATTCGATATAAAGTAGGTATGTGAAATTATTTTGAAATTAAGGTATAAATTATTGTTTTTGGTCCATTATTTTTAGTGCTGTGAATTTTCAAACTTTCAAAACGCAATATCTCAAAATACCGTTAATAAAGATAATACCCTTTTGTTTGTGACGTGCGAAATGTTCTTCATGCAATTGCATACAAAGCAGACGTGTCGCGGTCTCCTGTCTCGGGTCGCGTGTCGCGGTCTCCTGTCTCGGTCGCGCGCCTCAAAGTGCACCTTAAAGAAACGAATCGGCGCACGCACACATACAAACGTCGTTTACACGGCTGCCAAGCATGCTCTGAAGAACGGCATAGCCACAGAACACATATACAGCAACGCACGCAGTGCACGCCGCGGCGTGTTATTGCTAAAAGTGGCCACGTTGAGCAATAATTAATGATTAAACGAACTTACCTTAAGTGAAGTTCTATCATAATTATACGAGGGCTTCGTCCGGAGAGATTAGTAACTGGAATATAATAAAGGTAAGTATACACATGTAGTATCACCGTCTAGGATCCACCACTCGCACTGACAGTTGAGAATATTTAAAATTAAATTACCCAACTAAAATTTGTATTTTAGTATTTTTAACATTTTGTCGCTCGTTCCACGCTCCTCTTCATGCTTCATTAAGTTTAGAGCTGAAGTCAAACGGTTTGATATTTCCTATCACTTCCAAAGGTTTCAGACGGGTTGGTGGGAGCCAGTTACTAATGGAGTGGATGGTTAAAAACGGAGCGACGGATTGAAGTGCTTTTTTAAGTGGAGATAGTTGAACGGATGGAGAGTGACATAGGCTACTCTTTGTCTCTTTCTAACCCCCCACTTCCCTAAAATGGGGGGTGGAAGTTTGTATGGAGCATTCAGCCATTTTCAAGGTAGAAAGCTAAAAATTGGTATATTTGTGAGTAACAAAAAAATCGTGCATCATTTTTTTTTTAAATCTGCCCCCAACCCCTTAAAAGAGGGGGTGAAATTTTATATGGGACTTTTGCAGTTTTCAAGGTAGGAAGCTAAAAATCGGTACACAGACTCTTTGTTACCAACGAAAAATACCTGCCTTATTTTTTTTTAATCTTCGGTGTTACCCCGAATTTAACGCGAGCGAAGCCGCGGGCAAAAGCTAGTTATGTATAAACCACAAGCAATTGTGACTTGTGAATAATATTACCGGAAACCTTAGAAAGCTTTACTTTCCAAGAATCATATTATGTTTGTTAAATTTTATTTTGATAAACTGAAATTTATTTTTATAATTTAACGCAACATTTATTAATCCAATTATTCATCATCTTTATAAATCATATAATATTACGATATGTATTAGAGGTGCCACGACTCGTAAATAAAGTGAACTTTTACTGCTAACCTACAAATACAAGAAGTATGTTACGTCAAGAACTCAATACAGATATTTCAGATTTTTTGAGCTATTCAGGCATAATAAATGTACATGAATAATCATAATCCGAATTATTGCTCAAAGTGGCCACTTTTAGCAATAATTCGGATTATGATTATTCCTATACATTTAATATATGCCTGAATAGCTCAAAAAATCTGAAATATCAGAGGCGCGTTCAGAGCCTTCGCGCGAAGTACAACTTTTCGCTCTAACCCCGTTCAATGCCTTCGAGCGTGACAACCGGGTGAAACAACCGGCCGTTCAAGACCTTTGAGTGTCGGCGCGAGTTACAACCGAACAACCATCGAATTTGATGGTTGTAAAACGCTCTGACGTTTATAACTGAAATACTCTTACGTGATTGGATGATATTGGCGGCCATATTCTATAATGTCATCTACTAGAAAGAGAGAGAAATAAAAAATCATGTGAAAGAGGGAGATAAGAGATTTGGTTGCTGCAATCCGTTCAACGCCTTTGAGCGAGTTAAAAAACAACCGGACAACTACACCCAGAGGCGCTGAACGCGCCTCTGTATTGAGTTCTTGACTGATCTATTTTTTTTTTGTAGAAACGTCTTTAATTTATCATAATTAATAAAAAACGAATGGTGGCGCTAGTAGTAGGTACTGTGGCCCCATAACAAAAAAAAATACACAGGTCGCCTTAAAATCATTAGCAGAACACGATAGAATAGTTTTTTTTTAATGTTTGTTTGTTTGTTTGTTTGTCTGTTTGTCCAGAAAGATCTCCGAAACTACTAGACAGAATTTGATATGGCTTACAATGTTGAAAAGTGAAGATACCCTTTTCAAGGTATTTTGAAAGGTGTTATATGTTTTTACATTATGACTAAGGAATCAAACTCTTTCATCCATTTAAAACTATTAAAAGTAATTGATTTATAGTGATAATTTAAAAAAAAATATCTGACTGCAATGTTCTGGGTTACGCGTAAAGGGACGGGACGGCACTCTTGATCCTAATGTCTAAAATGACGGATCTAAATGACCTAAAGAGTAGAACACATTGAACCTAGCCACGTTGACTTAATTCGACATGACTGCTAGGGCATCGGAACCGGGTTTTCCCGGTTCCAAAAGAATCGGGAATTCCCGGTTCTGAGGGTCCCTGAAAGAACCGGTTCTGTCAATCGGAGAACCCGTCTTTTCGGTTCTTTCGGTTCTTTCTTAAAATAAATTTAGAAATACATCTCTTTATGCTAAATATCAAGTTATTATCATATCATAATATTATTTTTACTTACCTCTCCCACATAATGACATAAAACTTATTCCACAAGTGTGGATCTAGTCACATTTGTGGATTCAGTTTCAACGTCGCATTATACCGATCGACAATGTATTAATTTTTGCCACTACAAAAGTCATCAAAATTACCATTATTTCACTGTTAAGTTAATTAATAACGTTATTATATTAATATGAGAAAATAAATAATTTTTTAAGGGATTCGGCAACGTTAACAATCGCTGGTTGGCAAAACTGGCAGACGCGCTGTGAGTGGGTGTGTTTTTTTGTTTACGCCGATTTGATAAGTGAGTAACTTTAAATATTAATGCATATTGTTATCATTATTTGTATCAATTAATTGAGAATATTTATTGTCATTGCAATCAGTTGAGTATTACGCTTTTACTCTTGCGGGCTAAACATATTGGAGGGAATAGAATAATAATTACATCAGACTTGGCTGGACCAACATGCGTCCGTGTGTCTTGATAACGTTCGTTGTACCTATTTATTTCTCTTTTCTCACATTACTTTGTTTTTTAGCATCCAATTATGATAATTGTGTGTAATTTGTGTTGTATTATCGCAACTACGAAAAGACTGTGATTTTAAAGAAGTCATTCAACATTTCAGCCAAGTAACGCCCACTGTTGGACATAGGCCTCCCCCAGGGATCTCCAAACTGATCAGTCCTGCGCCTCTCGCATCCAGCTGCGTCCCGCGACCTTCACCAGATCGTCGGTCCACCTTGTGGGAGGCCTGCCAATGCTACGTCTCCCGGTACGCGGCCGCTACTCGAGGACCTTTTCGCCCCAACGGCCGTCACTCCTGCGAGCTATGTGTCCTGCCCACTGCCACTTAAGGTTTGCAATTCTTTGGGCTATGTCGGTGACTCTAGTTCTTCTACGGATCTTTTCATTTCTGATGCGATCGAGTAGAGAAATCCGGAGCATAGCCCTCTCCATTGCCCTTTGAGTGACATTAAGCCTTCTGATGAGACCCATTGTAAACGGCCACGCCTCAGTTCCGTACGTCATCACTGGCAACACGCACGAATTGAAGACTTTCGTCTTAAGACACTGCGGAAGATTGGCCGAGAATATGCTGCGTAGCTTCCCGAACACTGCCCAGCCGAGTTGGATTCGTCGATTTACCTCTTTCTGGAAATTGGACTTACCGAGCTGGACTAATTGCCCCAGATAAACATATTCAATAACAATTTCTAGTGTAGAGCCTCCAACGTTCACAGGAGTGGGTACTTCATGGGAATTCACCATGATTTTGGTCTTGTCCATGTTCATTTTTATTTTAAGACCCACTTGTTGGGAAACTACAGAGGTCTTCGAGCATTATGCCTAGATCCTCTTACGGTGTTAGCCATGACTACGATATCATCGGCAAAACGAAGGTGAGTCATGTACTCGCCGTTTATGTTGATGTCGACTCCTCTCCAGTTCAAAAGTTTAAATACATCCTCCAATGCAGCTGTAAACAGTTTCGTCGATATTATTACATCACCATGTCTCACACCACGTTGAAGTCGTATTGGTTTTGAGTTTTGGTCCTAAATGCGGGCTGACATAGTGGCGTTTTCGTACAATGACTGCAACACTTGGATATACCCCGATAGTCTATTTGGAACCTCTGGACTGACCTAAGCACAGCCCAGGTCTCGATTTCGACAGAATCAAAAGTTTCTCATAGTCCACAAGCGCCAAGCATAGTGGCAGATTATACTTCTTGGTCTTCTGTATAACCTGCCGCAGCGTATGAATGTGGTCTATGGTACTATAGCCTTTACGGCATCCGGTTTGTTTGGGAGACTGGAAGTCGTCAAACCTGCGCGCGAGACGATTCGTGGTGACTCTCGAGAACAGCTTGTATACATGACTCAGGAGCGTGATGGGTCTGTAGTTCTTCAACTGGGCCCTGTCGCCCTTTTTGAAGAAAAGTGCCACCACGCCCCTGTGCCATGCCTTAGGCGTTTTGCCCTCGAGTATAACGGAGTTAAATAAAACGAAGTGATTATTGCTAAATAATACTAAAAATTATTTTATAATTTTGAGTATAATTATAAAAATAATAAATAATGTGATTTACAATAAAGTGTCTTTATTAAGATCCATTCTCCTTTATTCATTTTGAATGTAGAAAATAACCATATAAAAGATAGCATAGCTTATCAACTAGAATTTATCAAAAACCCGAAAGAACCGAAAAAACCAGGTACCCGGTTCCGGCTTGAGTTTGGAACCGAAAGAACCGGTTCCTAAAATAGGGCCGGTTCTCGATGCCCTAATGACTGCCGATAAAGATCGTTTCCAAACCCAACAATATGAATATCAAATGAAAGGCCTTGATGAGTAGAGCACTATGAACCTGGCAAAATTGCCCTTAATTCAACATGGCCGCCGCTCAAGAGGCGAATAAAAAATTCGATTCGAAACCCAGCAATATGAGTATCAAATGGAAGGCATTGAAAAGTAGAGCGCTATGAACTTGGGAAAATCGCACATAATTCAATATGGCCGCCGCTCAAAAAAAACGGATAAAAGTTTGTTTTCAAACCCAGCAATATGGGTATCAAATGAAAGGCCTTGATCAGTAGAGCACTATGAATGTAGCAACATTGACCTAAATTCACCATGGCCGCCGCTCACAAAAGGCGGATAAAAGTTCCTTTTCGAACCCAGCAATGTGGATACCAAATGAAAGACCTTGATGAGTAGAGCGCTATAAACGTAGCAACACTGACATAAATTCAACATAGCCGCTGCTCAAAAAAATGGATAAAAGTTCGTTTTCAAACCCAGCAATATGGGTATCAAATGAAAGGCCTTGATGAGTAGAGCACTATAAACGTAGCAACATTGACATAAATTCAACATAGCCGCTGCTCAAAAAAATAGGATAAAAATTCGTTTCCAAACCTAGCAATATGGGTATTAAATGAAAGTAGGCCCTGAAGAGTACCTAGAGCATTACGAACCTACGAAAATTGTCCTAATTTCGAAATGGCCGCTGCTCAAGAAAGGCAGAATAAAGTTGAATCATTATGGAATAAAATGGAGGAAAAAACTAAACACTGTGCAATTTGATGGCGAAACGTAGTTCGCGGGCGCAGCTAGTACATAATAATAGGCGATCTACATCTTTTGCAAATTTACACAGAGGAATTACGCTGGTATGTTGCCAAAGTAGGGAATCATCTTCTCCGTTTATTCTTGAAAGGGCAAACAAAAATCTGGTGACTTCTCCCTCCCAAGAGCTCGTTAGTCGTCGTAATCAGCAAACTATACCAAGTTATAAATTCCGAAAGTTATAAATCCCGAGCGAAGATCGCCCATGGAATCCTCCTCATATACTCCAAAAATAATGTTAAGTAGAAATAAATGTAAAAAAACCTTTTTACAAACAAGCTTTTAAGAAAATGCGCTAAAAAGAAAAAAATAAACTTTTACACTAAAACTTTTACTTAGTTATAACGTCATAATATCACATCTGACACAAATTAGGTACTTATATGACATAAAAGCTTGTCGCGAGATTTACTTGTGTGTGGTAACTTAAAAGTACTTAAAAGAGTACTTTTAAGTACCTACTCGAATTTACTTAGTTTGAAAATTCTAATGGATAAAATTATTCACATAAAATTATTTGATTTATTTGTTTATCTACAAAAGTAAATATCGCGACAAGCTTTTATGTCATATACCCATTGACGTATATAACCGTCAATGCATATACCTAACTAAATTGTGTCAGATGTGAAATGACGTTATAAGTAAAAGTTTTAGTGTAAAAGTTTATTTTTTCTTTTTAGCGCATTTTCATAAAAGCTTGTTTTTAAAAAGGTTTTTTTACATTTAATTTATTTTTTACTTTTTAGTTATCATTGGACACGTTTCTCAGTCTGTTCATCTCATTCAACGCATTGTAGGAATGAATTAAAAAAAATATCCATCCATCCATCTTGGGTGTTTCGCCATGTAGCATTTAGAATGACGTCACACAGTTAACCATTCATTGTCATCCAAATTGAACGTGTATACGGAATTTCAGCTCAATCGGTTAAAGATATCTACTTCAAAATTGATTTTCAAGCTTTAGAAGTCCGCCATATTGGATTAAAAGTGACGTCACATTATTTTTCGAGTTACTCTTAGCAAGACCTTTTATTTGATACTCATATTGTAGGAGTGCATTAAAAATAATTGGTCCGCCATCTTGGGTATGCCGCCATCTTGGATTTAGAATAACGTCACACAGTCAACCATGCGTGGTCATCCAAACTGAACGTGTATACAAAATTTCAGCTCAATCGGTTAAAGATATCTGTTTCAAAATTGAGTTGAAAGATATCACCCGAACATACATACTTACATTACATACTTACATTGAAAGTTAAATAAAAGCTTGTAAAAAATAAGAGGAATTTCACACAATGTGAGAATGAATCGGTACCTAGTGTGAAAGCTGCAGACATTTCATAATAGGCCGTCGCCGCCGTAACTGTAACTTGAATTTGAGACTATTGTGGATAAGTATAAATAGGTTCAGGGTTGTGGGTAATTAATGAAAGTTACTCATTATACACCTGGGGAATTGTGTAGACTTGTTTTTTTTAGTGAGCGCCTCCGCACATTATCAAAAAGCTTTAGATTGGGGTAGTAAAGTAAAACTCTCTATAACAATATGCAAATACTGATATTTGTACTTACACAAAAAAAAATCACAAGTGTGACACAAACTGGGTGAGGTCAAATCAGACGAGATTACGAGTATATGAAAAAAAAACAAAACAGAAACATATGACAAGACTTTCTTCAATTTTTAATGGGAAAGTAATTAAATCCATCTAATTTTAGAAGGGAAAAAAAGACTACAAAACGTCTAGTTTGTGTACCTTTTTATAGCTTAGAGCATTCAGACGGGAGATGGCAAGACTGGGCGAACCCATCTACTAATTTACGTTGAACATATGACCATACACGTTATATAAAACTAGTTGACGCGCGGCCGCTGCTATTAGGTGTCGTTTCGTATCGCAAGTAAGAGCTAGTCAAAAATAGTTAATTGTGCAGTTTCCTCTTGCAAAAGGCTATCCAGTAACTCAAATCTTGAAGACTATGACGTTTCCTATCACATATAAAATATACATAAACGTGTTCTATTTAAGTACAATATCGAAGTAATTTTTAGTCGCGAGCGCGACGCCCACACGAGAGTCGAGTCGAGGCGCAGGCGCGTCGAGGCGCGTCGAGGCGCGTCGCGGTGCAGTTGCGGCGCGGCGTGCGGAGTGCGGACTCGAAGCGCAGGCATTCTTTACACAGTAAACTTCATTAAAAATGTCTTCGTCTGAGGATGAAGTCATGCTTGCACTCGTACAAGTATGAAATTCAAATAAAAGATTAAATTTTCGTAAAAGTATTAAATTTTGGGTTCACCCATATTTGAGGAATTGCGCCAAAAGGGGTTTATTCAAAGCAGCACGTGACCTGCGATACTATCCTGATAAGTTTAATGAGTTTTTTGGTCCTGTTTGTTTTTATTGCTATAGCCGGAACGTGTGTGGTCATAAAGACACGGGTTACAATGAACAAGTTCGATGATTTTCATATTTATATCGTCAGACATTTCACTTCGTTTAATAGGTACACGTACGTAGTACACGTCTAAACACAGCCACGACCAAAATGCAAGGACAAAAATGGCGGTGGAGTCGCGGCGCGGCGCCGCCGCGCCGGCGGCGGCGTCCCCGCCTCGACGCGACTCCCCGCCGCGACTCCAGTATATGTGCGCACTGCCATTTATTTCTAAGGAAACCTAGAGGCGGCGCATAGTGATCAATAATTAGAATTTTGGATGACAAAAATATTTTAACCTGGAACTACAATGATTTAATACTGGTATTGAAATATCAATATGTAAATAAATAATTCTTTAATAAATTCAGTAATTTGAGATTCTAACATACAAAAAAAACTTTTAGTGCGAAAATTCTTTCTCGTTTGTATCAAAATTAGGTGGTTGTAATAAATTTATGACTTCTGCAGGAAAAATACCATTCTGCTTTTGGAGTAAAGGGCGTAAAATCGATATTTGAGGATCTGATGACACCATTATTCGTTCCTCGTTGACCCATTTATAAGATACTCTAATTCCTTATAGACAAACTGATTTACCAAAATAGTTTGGTCACAAGGAATTATACCAAACTCTTATTACTTATTATGCTATACATACACATGCCGACCTACGCTTCCTCTACCTACCCCAAATAGGGAGGAAGTAATAAGAGTTTGGCATATTTCCTTGTGACCAAACGATTTTGGTAAATCAGTTTGGCTATAAGAAAATAGAGAATCTTATAAATGGATTAACGTGGAACGATTAATGGTAGGTATTCCACGTGGTATTATTGGCCAGTGGGACCACAAGGAACCACATGTCTTCGAACCACTTTGCGACACATTTTTCGGGTATTGTGTTCTGTATAATAAGATTATGGCGACATTCCTGTGCGTCTTCCCCTAATTGTCCAATAGGTAACAAGAAATGATGAATAATATCTTTTCCATGAGTTAAAACTGTATGTACTGTGGGTGGCATGCAGTACCATCCGGTTCTCGGGCGTCCTACAGACCCTGAAGTTGAAGGCTGTTCAATACGATCTCCAAATGTTATTATGCATTTACATAACCAATTCTGATATTTTTTTTCAAATTTGGGAACATCTTTACCGATTATAGTCCAATTTCTGGAAGCTGATAAACAAAAGCTATGTATTGAATTTCGTAACTCATTTCGTTGTTGTGTTGTCAAATCGGATACTCCAATGACCTCATAAATATAGTTTAATAACAAATCTTTAGATTGCCTAGTTGCAGGTTTAATTGGAGGGTGTTTTTTGAGGTCATTAAAGAAATCGGAATTTCTAACTGTACCACCGTTTTCTGCAAAAATGAAAAGTTTGTTCAGGCAGGGGTAGTTTGGGGTAGTTTTTTTTATTAAATACTATAATATAGACTTCCAGTTATGTTATATGTTCTAATATGTTCCTTGTAAGATACATGCTTTAAAACATTAAAAAATATTAAATTTTGAGCTAAGTTTTGAATATTTTATCCTACATTACATTACTACAGTTACTAAATGTTATACAAAATAAAATACATACCTTCATTAATGTGCACCATATTTATTAATACGCATTAATGCACTGTTAAGTCACAACAAATAGATAACTGTGCGCGGAAACAGGAAATAAATAGAACAAATAATACAATTAGCGAGAACACTACATTCACTAGCTGATATCTCAGTAATGACTTACCTTCAACCGTTCATATTAAACAAGAATATGAGGTAAGTACCCCTAATCACATCGTGATGATTTGTTTCAACTACCCTCACATTGTCAAATTTGAATATTATCCACCTAATATTTCATTATTGATCACTGTGCGGCGCGCCGCTTAGGCGCCCGCGCCTCGACCAAGGACCGGAAAACCCCTTTATTTGATTAACCCGATTGTTAGGGAAACCCTATCAAAAGGTTACCGAACGATAGGGTTACCCCATTGATAGGGTTAGTCTTTCCTTGCGGAAACTTTTTTGAATAAGCTTACCCTTTAATTTTAAGTGCTTACCAACTAATAAGGTTACCCTATTGTCTCCTATCTTGTTTCCGCACATTTTCGCGATTTTTACTAACATTGATTGATTCGACCGACGCCGACGGTGAGGGCGGCGGATGGCACTGTTTTCTTATTTATTAGATTGACGCTGATATCTGTTTTCAAGTTTTATGTTAAATTATTATAAACATGGAATCTATAATACAGCTATAAATCTTGTCGCGAGATTGTAGATAAAGAATAATACAATACTTACCTATTTAAGTTGATCTTGATATTGGTAACTCTAAGAAAAATATTTGTTTTATTAAAAAAATATTGCGGCTAGCTTTTATATTTTAATAAAAAAATGTATCATGTAATAAATTAATGTTTTTCCTCTTTTTAGGGCATTAAAATAACGAATAGACAGCTCTTGTTGCGTATTGAATGTTTGTGAATAGCAACATTTGCCATTACATAGTTATTCATCAAGCAAATCAAAAACTAATGCTTGAACTAATTTGAAGAAATTAAGGTCTATTATCGCTTTTTTTTCAAACTTCTGCGTTTGCCGATTTCGAGATCTGGGAAATCCTATGTTACCGCAGCAAATTCCTAATAACTTAAGAAGACTTATTCGTCAACTGGTCGCAAAACTCGCGAGCGCTCGCCAGTTGGCACCTTCCGATTTTACCTAATTTTTTGGTCGTCAACTCGCTCGATGGTGGAATCTGACATATTTATGTACAGTCAGCTACAAAAATGTTTAAGTAAATTTAAAGTAGGTACCTTTTTAAAATTTTAAGATACTTTATACGATGTAAGTTTAAAATAAAAAAAAAACATAGTTTTGAGATAAATATATAAATCAACATGACAAAAAACTGCTTATTTCCTTAATAATTATCAACAATATCACAATGACTCAAGAATTTGGCTTATTACCTATTATATTAACTGTCTAAAACTAAGCAATGTGAGTGAATTTCACTATGAATACTTTTTAAGAAACTTAATTTACTACCCCTTCCTATACACGGTGTTTCATAATAACCAATAAATATTTTATCGTTATCTAAAACTAATTAATTAATTGTGTTTACCCGTAATGTCATTCAACCCAAAATTTTCATGTAAATCATAGACATGATGATGATACTATGATATACATGAAAATTTTGGGTTGAATAACATTACGGGATAAACTATTTATTAATTAGTTTTAGATAACGATAAAATATTTATTGGTTATTATGAAACATCGTGTATATTTGAAATTGTAAAATTTGTAAAACAAAATAGAAGTATCTTTAAAAGTACTAAAGAATTATTTCCAAATAAATATACAAGATATATAAATAGACTTGACCCTGGTGTTCGACCAAATTCTACAAAATTCATAATTAACTGTTGTTGAATGTGTATCTCTATATACAGTGTGTCCCCGGATAAGGTGCACAAACGAAAATGGGTGAAACTAGACAAAGGGTAAACATAGCGCGGTTAAAAATTTTAACATTTCTTATAAGAAACGCAAAACGTGGTTAGCATTTGATGTTAGCGTGACAAAATGGTGACGCTTAAATGGAAAACGGGGACTGTATGGTAAATAAAAAAAAGTACATAAAAGCAGTCAATAGGGAGAAAAACATTTTTTTTTTCACTAATTTTGAACATAAAAGTGTTAATTTTTTTATTGCATAAAGTTGGCAAACAAGCAAACTGCCCACCTGATGGTAAGTGGTAACAGTCACCTATAATAAATGTGGTTCTTGTGAGATTCGCAGCAAAACTGCAACCTCCACAAGAACCACAGTGTACGTTGCCAACTTGTGACACAAGATGTAAAGTCACAGTACCCAATAATTTCAGTGCCATATCTTACCCTTCAAACCGGAACACAGCAATGCAAGCACTGCTGTTTGCGGCAGAAATAGGTAAGACAGAGGTACCTAAGCAGACGACCCTGGTACAGAGTCTCCCTCCAGTAAATTTAGAGTAAATGTTTATTTTTACCAAATAATGCAGATAATAAAAAATGTTTTTTTAGATTTTTTGTAATAAATACTTATTGTGATTTGTTTTTCTTGTTTTAATCAATTTTACAATGAAAAAGCTTAGCTTAAGTTTAAAAAATGCTTAAATGTGTTTAGCTAATTTCCTATTTAAGAAAAGATACCTCAGCGGTTGACAAAAATGCGGCGGCGCGGGCGCCAGGGGACGGCGCGTTAGCAGGCCCCTCAATTAAAGCCTCGTAGCTAAACATGTATTAGAGACAGAATGTTGTTTTTTTTGTTGGAAAGGTTATAAGATCTAGATTAATAAGAGGTAATAAAAAGAATTTGTTATAGGGGGCATTATTTGGTAAAAATAAACATTTACTCAAAATTTAACACTTTTATGTTCAAAATTAGTTAAAAAAAAATGTTTTTCTCCCTATTGACTGCTTTTATGGACTTTTTTTTATTTACCATACCGTGTTAATCTTTTGGCATCATTATTGTTTTTATTTGAACAAAATCCACGCAGTGGTTACAATGTTACAATTTTACAAACACAAAAGGTCTTAAAAAGAGAATAAAAAAATAAAAATAAATATTAAATACAATATTTTTTCTAAAAAAATTTTTTTTATCGATCAATTATTGTAGTCTAGTTTCACCCATTTTCATTTGTGCACCTTATCCGGGGACACACTGTATAATACCACAAAAAAATTAACATTTAACAGATTTAAAGTTGAGTTATATTAATGGTTGCTATGTATTTTTTTTTTGTTAAAGAATTTTAAAGTAATAATTAGTTTTAGTATTAGTTTTTAAACTTTTATTGTAACACATATTCACATGTTATCGTAGTATAAGTAGTATAACTAGAAAATGTTGAACCTTTTTAAAGCTGACCATCTGCAACTATACCTACCATTTTCTATTGTGAATGAATAAATGATTTTGATTTATTTTAATTTTGAACAATTGCATTTAGCCAGGTAGCACCCGCCATTGATATCGCTGACACGAGTGCAATTTCTTCTCGATATTTTATGTGAAAATTTTAGTTTTTGTTAAGTTTTAAAGTTAAGTATAATATACGTTTCACATTAGAAGACGTAAGTATAATACTTATTTTAACTAAGTAAAATCATCAATTTACCCCTACAATACATTAATATCACTAAAAACTTCCACATTCAAATATTTTTTACTGTTTCGCCTTTAATTTTGAACGTCATTTTTTCCTTACACTTCTATGGACGGGGTCACTGAGGCCCCTGTTCTTCGTTACGCAGTTTACACGTTTTTTAGATATTAGGCTAAAATTTATGTCTTAATCGTAATAAATAGGTTCAAATCAAACTAAACCAATACAAATTAAATAAAATGTTAATAAATTTTACTTAGTATAACGAAATAAAGAACTTATGTGATAATAATTATAGGAATAAGTCTCATCTAACAAGAAAAACTACTTTTTCCTCAATTATGAATTCTAATAAGTAAATTAAACATAAAAGAAAGCTCGTAGGTAAAAAAATAGAAAAATGACACCTATTTAACAAAAGCAATCGTAATATAATTGCTTTATCGATATTTTCTGACGCACTGCTGGCTGCACAGCTGATTATATTGAACATTTTTAAAGAAAAATTGATTAAAAGTAGAAGGAAATAAAAATATGTTTGTCCTTATATATGTAGACAAGGGGCCTTAGAGACCCTACGTCCATCGTTAAATATTAACTGTTTTATTTTCATATTTTCTCTACAGGCGGCAGTATTAAAGGCTTAATTTTTATTATAAAAACCAAAGCACGCTTAAGCATGCTAATCTGGGCAGAGCAACGTTTTGGTCCGAAAATGAAAACCAAATACGATTGTACATATTCCGAAAAATTGTAAACATAACAGATATTAAAATTCAATTCCAACCCAGAAAACAAAACACAAAGACTCAGTTACCAACCTTCCAAACCCAGGTAAAGCTGCGGGCAATAGCTAGTTTTTATAGTTTTTGGTTTCAATCTTATTTTATTTGACTGTACTTTACATGAGCGCGCGAGTTGACGACAAAAAAAAAATCTGAAGGTGCCAACTGGCGCGCGCTCGCGAGTTTCGCACTCGCCAGTTGACGAATAAGTCCTTAAGAATGACAACACGCACTAATTCAAATTCAAAAATCTTTATTCAACCTAGGCCTTTACAGGCACTTATTGACGTCAAAACAAAGCAAAACATTCCAATTTAAAGAAAACATATTTAACCTTGTATGTGCATACATCCTGAATATACTCTGCAAATACAAGTAGCAATGAAAAAAAAAGTTGAATCTACACTTGTTCGGAAATTGGGAGAGCCTTCTCGAGAAGAACAGGCAAGAAATTCGAAAGGTCAAATTTTTTTATCTCCTCTTTTAAATCGTCATTTACAATTTTGGTTTTGTTACATAGTCATTGAAAGTTAAAGAAATACAATCGGTATGCTTACATACAAAATGTCAAAAAATAAGCTATAGACTTATACACTAACCATAATACAAAAAATTTGGTATGTTGTTACCAAACATATGATAACTTAGTCTATATAATTCAAAATCAGTGTCAGTTCTTTTCTGACAACAATATCTGTTAACATCAATAGCTATAACAACAACACGATTATTGACATTATAACGAATAAAATAATAACTTCATATTAAACACCAGGCATTGGCATCATTTAAATAATCGTTGACTTTTTATTATCCTTTACTCATTAGTCTTTTTTACATGCGCTTTAAACTTATAAAAAGGCAAGTGTAACTGACACTATGTGGAACTTTGTTGTAAAAAGTTACAAATTTTGTCACAAATTTTGCTATTCACAAACATTTAATACGCAACAAAAGCTGCGTTTCGTGTATTTGGTTCCGGACGGAAATGATTTTATAAAAAAAAATGACCCGAACATACAAACATACATACAAATACACATACATACAGTGCAGGCTAAATACAAGTTTGTAAAAACAAACAAGCTGCACCGCGACTGGCGCGCAGCTTGGCGACATATTAACGTAAACTGATTGACGAGTCACACGAAAATTAACTTTAGTGCAAATAACTTATTATTCCTTATTATTTGATGGGCCGATATTTTGCGGCTGTCGAGAACTACACACGTAAACGGTTATGCAACAATAAGTCTAATGCATTTGACGTAAAAACTTGAATTGCTTGTGCGCGTTAAAACCCTATTGATAGGGTTAGCCTCAATGGGGTTTTCGGATGCGGTAAGTGCTTACCCTAATTAACTGTATTATTTTGGTTAGCCTTTCGGTGCAGTAAGTCGATGAAATGCTTACCGTATTGATAGGGTTTGTGAAAACAAGTCTATAAATTACCCAATCAAAAACCTGTAAAAATATGGAAAGTGGTTTCGGTCCTTGGCCTCGACTCGACTCTCGTGTAGGCGTCGCGTCGTGCCTTATGCCGTTACGATAGAAAAATACAATGGTACCTTGGTAGCTCAACACAGTACACGGGTATGATTTGCGGGCGATTGAGTAGATACACGTTAATTTGTAGATGTGTGTGTGTTTCTCTATAGTAAGGTAATATTTTCATAATGTGCGTATCTGTAATTGAATGCTAGATTTTCGTAGTGTGCCATGCATGTTTACCTCGCCTCCCGCAAAATGTGACAGAAAAATGTATACTGCGATTTGTTCCTTACCATATCCATAGGCTAAATGATCTAAGTTTATAGGTATCCTCGGTCCGAGCTGCAGTTGTCTCTATCGCGCTCCGGAGTGGCTATTCGGACCCGATAGCAGCAAATCGAAAAAAGCTTATAGGATAATACTGAAAACTGTAGGTTAGGTTAGACATTGTGACCACATACAGCTGAGCATGTAACTGCATCTTTCATGTTCCGCTCGTAAAAATCAATAATTAAGTAATATCCACCTCGTCGCCATTTTTTCTCGCCCGGGTCCGAATAGTGAATTGTTATCGAAAAAACTTATAGGATCAAACTGAAAACTGTACATTAGGTTAGGTTAAATATTGTGACCACACACAGCGGATAATTTCTAAAACCAACATTTACCAACCGTCATTGGTAAATCCTAAGATTTACCGGCAAAACCTAAGATTTACCAATATACGAACTTTTACAGTAACATATTTTACCAGGAGGGTGACTTTACTTCTGATGTCATAATTTGGCAACGTACACTGTGGCTCTTGTGGGGGTTGCAGCTTTGCTGCGAATCTCACAGGAGCCGCATGTTTTATAGGTGACTGTTACCACTTACCATCAGGTGGGCAGTTTGCTTGTTTGCCAACTTATTGAAATAAAAAAAACATATACAAGGGTGACAGGGAAACTCGACCTATTCCTTGAAAGGGGTTATACTAGAGGTCATTGGCAACAAATTAAGTCCTTACAGCGCCCTTTGCTGATTTTTAAAAACTGCTAGGAAAATTAATTTTAACTTTTGTACCTTTTTGGAAAGCTTATGAAACTAGTTAATCATTTTACTAATTTGTACGCCAAATTCCATACAGTTTTTTTGCAATCATTTACGGCGAAGTTCGGGAAAAATACAAAAAATAGAAATTATTGTTACTAAAGTCCTTTAATTTCTGTGATTAAGTATATAAGTTCTGAGCAAGCGCTTTTTTTAAAAATGATCACTAATTTTCAGCTTTCAAAAAAGAATCAAATCATTGTTTAGAGTGGAGTAGTTTATTCACAATTAATGGTTTTTGGTAACAAACAAGTCAGAAAATGTCTAAAAAATCGAAGAACCGCCACAACTCTGTAACCATCCAGTTTTGACCCCTAGGGGCGTATTATGACGTCTTAATTCCAGACAGTTTTCCGAATTGTTATCAATGCCTTTCCTTTACTCATTATACAAAGAGTGAGGAATGGCATTATAACAATTCAGAAAACTGCCTGGAATTAAGACGTCATAATATACCCCCTGGTTCACTGGACTTAATTTGTTGCTAATGACCTCTAGTATAACCCCTTTCAAGGAATAGGTCGAGTTTCCCGGTCAGCCTGTATACGTAAAACATACATTTAACAGAAACAAAAATTTCACTTAAAAACATATTCAGCATAATCCCTAGTACATCAAAATTAAGGTTACGGCATAACTCCGATAGTTGTAAATTTAATAAAAATACACTTATGAATGATTATTATTTATTACCTATAAATATACATAACTAGATTACTAAAAATATCTATCTCCACTATATTTATTAAATCTATTCCGCGTATTCCAGCCTTGCTGTCTGGGCCTATACCTAAAGGTCGGCTCCTTTGTTTTAGACATAGTAAACCTCTTTGCCATATCATATAATTCTTCCGGTACATCCTAAAAAAAGAAATATATAGGTAAAGCTTATTTTCTTTCAATTCACTAACTGCACTCACACCCAATATGATTATCAGTAAATAATAGGTAGCCATCAACGATAAAAATCTGTCTTATATATTACAAAACATGGTCTAAGCTTAGTCCTGGTTTAAACCAGGATTATATTGTCGCTGTCTCTATCTATCACAGAACACAGAAAACTCTTGTGTTCTGTGATCTATGTCTATTAACAAAAGTTACGCCGGCTGCACACGTGGCCAACTCTGGCAGCAACGCCATTCGTCCAACGTGTGGATCTAGAAAATGGTATAGGCTCCAACGTTGTGGCGAGCGTTGGTAGTTGGTACCAGCGTTGGGACCAATGTGTGGAGCCGGCGCCAAGGCGTTAGAGCCAACGTATGGAGCCAGCGTCAGGGCGTTGGGGCCAACGTTGGGACCAACGTGTGGACCCGGCCTCAAAGCGCACTAGGTCTAAACCAAGACTAACTTTAGACCAGGTATTGTAATAAGACTGTAAATATTTTGGAACAATCCCACGAGAGAGTTAGATAGCAAAGCTATCTATTAGCACCGATAGATTAATAAGAGTTTCGTAAAATCCGTTCTTAGCGGATGTCTGCACCCTATAAGGAACCTACTTGCCAAATTTAAAGTTTGTAGGTGTTACAGCTTCTGAGATTTCGTGATTAATCAGTGAGTGGTATTTCGCTTTTTTTTATATATACACGGTTATTTTTTTTATCACCCTGGAAAATTTAAGGAAAGCTTCACGACATGGTATTAAAATGATTTAAATATAAATAAAGAAAATAAAATAACTCACTTACTTAATTTTATATTAATTTTCTAAAAAATCAAGATTTTCTGCACTAGTCGAGAGCAGCATTATTAGAGATTTTTTTTTCATTTTATTTTTATATAATAATGGATGTGTCCTGAAGCGTCCCTAAAATTTTCCAAGGTGATAAAAAATAACCGTGTAGGTAAATAACTGTTGTGTAAATAACCGTAGATGAACACAAATGAATGATAACTTAGGTATAATTTTCAGGATAAACTATAATGGGCTTAATAGAAATTACACAAAGAGAAAACACGTGATATAATTATTAACTACAGAACTAAATATTATTTTAATCACCTGTTTTGCTTCTTTTAATACTGATATCAAACTTTTGGCCAGTCGCTCATTTTCACTTGTCAGTATTGTATGGGATTCCCCCTTGTTTTGATGCCGTCCTGTTCTTCCAATTCTATGAATATAATCTTCTGAGGTATTGGGGAAGTCAAAATTAATCACATGAGTTATGCCATCAACATCTGTAAGTCAAATAACATTTAATTTTATATTAAGATCTAGTTTTAAACTCGCTATAACCAAATTTTTGTAAAATAATTCATACCTAAACCTCTGGCCGCGACATCCGTCGCAACTAGGATATTAGCTTTCCCATACCTAAACTTGTTTATAATTATGTCTCTTTGCATCTGTGTCTTGTCTCCATGAATACCTACAGCTGGCCAGCCATTACGTCGTAGCATATGACTTAATGTGTCCACAAATTTCTTTGTATTTGTAAATACCAATATTTTACCATATCCATTACCAGATATGCTGTGCATGATAGACTGAAACCTATAAATGCAAAAGTATAAAATATTATAACTGTTTGCTTTAAAGCCGTGTCTCCTGCGCTTGTTTTGTGTAGAAAAAACATCGAAATATTAGGTACACAAAATCAGAGATAATTTATTTTCGGAAGTTTGTATGGGAATATTCGAGTATTATCTGTGATTTTGTGTAATGTTTCAATGTTCTTCTACACACAGAAGACATGACATATACACGGTGTTTGTTTCATAATAACCAATAAATAATCAATTCCTTATGTAAAACTAATTATAATTAGTTTTATTAATTTAATTTATTTAATTAATTAATTTAATAATTAATAATTATTAAAATGTGTTACACGTAATGTCATTCAAGCCAACATTTTCATGTATATCATAGTATCATCATCATGTCTATGATTTACATAAAAATTTTGGGTTGAATGACATTATGGGTAAACACAATTTAATAATTAGTTTTCGATAAAGAATTGATAATTTATTGGTTATTATGAAACACCGTGTATACAGAGTTGCATTGCATTGCATTATAACTTCTAAACCACTGCTTTATATGTAAAATGGCACATATATTTTGAAATGACATATTTTTAGCTTTCATTTGACACATAAATGATCTCTGTAACGTGTTGGGGTACAGCCCCATACTTAAACGGGCTTTTACTGCACCTGCAACATCATTAGCTACATTTGTTTTACGACTTTTAAGATAACTCAATAAATTGAACAAAAATCAATTTTCAAGCTTTTATTGCACTGTCGTGACATTGATAAGTATCTGCTTCATTAATAAGCGACTATGAAAGGCGACGCTATGATAAAACTTCAGACTAAGTACATATTATTATATTCTTGATATCCTTCTACCCTTTCAAATCAAGCTTTATATACAGGATGTCCCAAAAACAATGGATAAACCTGTAACTATAGATGGACTTCACCATGGCCTCTCTTACCACAAATTTTGACCTTAGTGAAAATATGACGGTTTCAGAGATATTTATTGTTTTTTGAATTTTTCGAAAATGTCCAAATGCGATTAGTTTTTATAGTGTCATTTCTACAAATGGAGAGTTTTTACGATTTCGTTTTTTTTTCCATTTCGCAAGGGATAGTTTAACTATCAAAAACAAAGACTTAAAGGAGGATGCCCCATTTTGCCCCACTATCAAGTTTGATGACCAATAAAGCGGTATTTCTATTTAAATATATTTTATCAAAACATGATTTTTCAGTATAATATAAAACAGATAGAAGCTACGGTTTTTTTCGGCAAAAAATTAAAGACACATGCATTTCCTGATACAAAATGGCAACTACATATTTCAATGTTATGTATTAATATAACACCTTTTTCAATGTTATGTATTATTTCTTTCATTACATTTTAAATATTTATTTCTAATAAGTTATAAAATATATTACATTGTGATTACATTTCATCATTTCAATTATAAAGCATTTTTTTGCAATGACAAAAGGTTGACAGATCGCATAGAATATAAAACCCCGTTTTCCACCTAAGCAAGCATGCTCTAACGATCAATGGTCAAAAACCTTAGAGCATTTACCCTATAAAAAACTAATGAATCGTAATGATGTTGAATATGCTGCAAATCTGTACTTAGGTGGAACGCGCCTAAAATAATTAGCAGTTCCCTTTGTTGCTTGTCACGTTGCATTCTTTGTGATTTTTGTTATACATTTGATTCCTTATTGTTGATAATACTGAATATCAATATTGATAGTATTATTTTAACTGACTTTTAATGATCGAAAGTTCAGCATAACTAGTTTGAAGTCTTGCAAATATGAGTCGCTTAGGTTAGATTAGAAGCAATTTTTATGAATATCTACGAAACTGCAGCTTTAATTAAAAAAACAATACTTGTTTTCTACTCAATGACGAAAAACGTTTAAAATGAGCCTAGAGTTATTTGTGTTCATGGAAATTTGTAAGTGGGGCAAGTCTTCATACAAAAGTGGGCATTGCCCTTTAACAAACTAGCGTAAAGAAATAAAAAAAAATTAAAACAGAAAATTTTAAATGAAATTAATTTTCTTTCGTGTTTGATCAGCTATAGTGCAAAAAAAATGTAAGACGCTCATCGTACCCATCATCTTAAAAACTTGCTTAGCTATTCTAGAGATTCCAAAAAGGTATCATAAGCCAGGTAATAATAAGGTATTCATAGCTAGTTGAATAGTTCTGGATCTACTCGTCTCCTATTTGACTGAGAGGATTCAGAAAGTAGACGTCAACGGGGAGAGGTCCCAGGGCGCCTCGGTTAAAATGGGAGTTCCGCAGGGTTCAATTCTTGGTCTTTTTCTATTTTTAATATATATAAATGACTTGCCTGCTTTTGTACAAGACAGGCATGAGATTGTATTATTTGCAGATGATACTTCACTTATGTTTAAAATTAAAAGACGATTGCAAATTTATGACGATGTAAATAGTTCTATCTCAAGAATAGTTTACTGGTTTAATGCGAATAACTTGTGCCTCAATGAAGAGAAAACTAAATGTATAAAATTTGTTTTACCCAATGTTAAAGAGGTTCGCACCACTGTTAACATAAAGCATAAAAATGTGGACCTTGTGGATACCGTAGTATTTCTTGGTATTACTTTAGATTCAAAGCTTCAGTGGGGCCCACATATTGATAAATTGTCGAAGAGACTTAGTTCTGCAGACTACGCTGTATGGAAAATACGTCAGCTGACTGATGTTGATACAGCAAGACTTGTATACTTTGCCTATTTTCATAGTGTGATGTCGTATGGGATTTTGCTGTGGGGAAATGCTGCTGACATTCAGACTGTTTTTGTGCTGCAAAAAAGGGCTATTCGTGCTATTTATAACCTTAAAATAAGAGACTCTTTGAGAGAAAAATTTAAAGAAATTGGTATTATGACCGTCGCGTCGCAATATATTTACGAGAATATAGTATATGTTCATAAAAATATACATTCGTTTTGTAAAAACAGTGATATTCATTCAGTAAATACTAGGCAAAAGAATATGTTAGCGTTACCAAATACTAGGCTTAAAAAAATTAATAATTCTTTCAAAGGCCTTTGTGTACGTTTCTACAATAAAATCCCAAATAATATTAAAGCACTTAACTTGAATAAATTTAAAGTCTATATCAAGGGCGCACTTATGAAAAAAGCATATTATAAAGTGTCTGATTATATGACAGATAAAACTGCTTGGGATTGACAAAAAATGTGATAATTGACGTTCAAAGGGTGTTAACACTTTGTGATAATGGGTTAAATTTCATTCGAGTAACTGTTCCACTCACACCGACAGGCATTTCTATATTATTAAAAAAATGTTTGTGAAATATAATAATGTTGGCATTTTAAAAGAGGAGATAAAAAAATACAAGACCTTCCGAGTTTCTTGCCTGTTCTTCTCGAGAAGACTCTCCCAATTTCCGAACAGGTGTAGAGTCAATTTTTTTTTTCATTTGACTTGTATTTGCACACATCTTAATAATGGTTGGGGTGTGTGTACATACAAGGATTAAATAATTTAGATAATTAGATTCTTGGTTGAAGATTTTTATGTTTTTTTTGACGTCAATAAGTGCCTGTAAAGGTCTATATTGAATGAAGATTTTTGAGTTTGAGAGTTTATAGCAAACAGTATAAAAATTTCAGAAAACTGTTTTTGTCGTAATAATCACTCGAAGGTTCTGTGTTAATGTAAAGGTATAATAAGCTTAGGTATTCTGTATTTTTTAATCTCATGGCTACTTAAAGAGTATGAATATTTCAAAGTACTGGGTAAAAAAATCATTTATTCGTATAAAAATCAAATTGAACTTGCGCCCTTATACACGTCCTAGACCTTTTGGCTTTTAATAAAAGAATGTTTAATGCGGTGCACGTAACCCGACATTTCGATGTAAGCAGTTGCATTTTGGATGAGAGTCCGCAACTCCGCAATCGAGGATACTGGCCTCTGTCCCCGGAATTTACTAGCTTTGCGATTTGGATATTGTTTGTTTGTGATACCTTCTGGCAATTGGCAATCGTTATTTGGACTTTGAACATCAGTACACGCCATTCGAATATGCAAACATGCATTTTACTTATAGTGTTAAGGCAATGCCAACGCTGCTGCTCGACAGTACGCAGAAGAGTATGAAATATAAACATTAATTTTGAAAGAGTAAGAAATCACTTAAACGTAAATCACCCACAAAGGTCGAAAGGCAGGCTTGGTCCTATTTTATGGCCTCCAAAATCACCGGATTTAAATTTAAATGCCTTGGATTTTTTATTAGGGGTGTCTAAAAGACCTCGTGTACGCGATGTCAGTATCCTCGATTACGGAGTTGCGGACTCGCATCCAAAATGCTTACATCAAAACGTCGGGTTACGCGCACTGCATTACACATTCTTTTATTAAAAGGTCTAGGACGTATATAACGGCGCAAGGCCAATTTGAATTTTTTTACGGATAAATGTGTTTTTTACCGAGTACTTTGAAATTTTCATACTCTTTAAGTAGCCATGAGAATAAAAATACAGAATATCTAGGCTCATTATATCTTTATATTAACACAGAACCTTGGACTTATTATTACAACAAAAACAGTTTATTGAAATTTTTATACTATTTGCTATTCAAGTAGTCATGAAATTAAACATATTCAGAATGCCTAGACTTATGATACCTTTTTAGAATCTAGAATAGCTAAGCAAGTTTTTAAGATGATGGGCACGATGAGCGTCCTACATTTTTTTTTTACATTGTAGCTGATCAAACATGAAAGAAAATTAATTTCATTTTGAATTTTCTTTGTTTTAATTTTTTTAACAATTTACGTCAGTTTGTTTAATTTAAATCTTTGTTTTAATAGCTGAACTATCGCTTGTGAAATGGAAAAAAACGAATTCGAAAAACCTCTCCATTTGTAGAAATGGTACTATAAAAACTAATCGCACTTGGAAATTTTCGAAAAATTCAAAAATAATAAATATCTCTGAAACCGTGATATTTTCACTAAGGTCAAAATTTGTGGTAAGGTAGGCCATGATGAAGTCCATCTATAGTTACAGATTTATCCATTGTTTTAGGGACACCCTGTATAGTAGATAGAAGATAGATAATAGATAGATCAGCGGTTCTCAAACTTTTTTGGTGACGGAACCCTTTTGGAAAACGAAATACTTGACGGAACCCTACAAACAATAAAACAATAGTTTTTAAAAGTGTATTCCTTATTAATAAGCATAATAAAAGTACGAACAGAAAGGGGTGTTTTGATTTTTAAATAATTGCGGAACCCCTACAGGGGTATCGCGGAACCCGGGTTCCGCGGAACACACTTAGAGTATGATAGATAATACAAACTTTTTATGTTATTGATACCCATAAACAAAGTGTGTATAAAATTAAGTGTGAATTAATAAAAGTTGGGGAAGCTAATGAAGTGTTCTTAAATTTATCATGTGGAAAATTGTGCCCTATCTGACCCCATGGGAAAAAAGTGTGAGTATTTGTTTCTATGTATGTATTTAACATGTCTAACGGCAAGATGATCTGATACATCAAACACTGATTTCTAATTGGCTATTTGACAGTTGTCACGTTAACATATGATATCAGGGGGCCGATTACGGATCTCATGATTACAAATGATATCATGATGACATAAAATTTATTTGCCTTTTTTACGGATCAACACTTCATAAATATGTCTTTCAAGGGTTATGGCATGATGACATTATCGAAATTATACCCTAGCAATCATATCAGTAGAGTAAGGACAAGTAAATGAGCATTTCTAGACATTCTAAATATTGCAAATTTATACCATGTCATGTCATAAACGATCCGTAATACGGGGGCAGGGTGTCCCAGAAGCCGACGTCAAGCCGAAAGCAGGCGGTAGACTAACTCATATATGTTATCCATTGATTTATTACCAAACGTAGATAAAGCACTTCATACAAAAACGCGCTTGAAATCTGTCACCTAATCGACTATACATTTGTACTCGCTGATATATACTTGAACACGTCTTGATATATACTTGATGCACGCCCGAATGAAAATTACCATAAAGAAAGTACCGTATTTATCGAATTCAACCTTATTCTGCATTATTACGGCAACTATTTTAAGTACAACCGTGGGAAGTTACATCATTTCATACCTAGCCACAGATCAAATGACGTTTTAGTAATTGCTACAAGAAAATATCAACTTTATACTCTCAAGCATTATGCTTGAAATTGCTTATCGCGTTGTCGCTCCAACGCATGAATGAGATAACACATCGTGATACGACGCCCGTGCGAGCGAGACGAATGTGATGTACTGACACTGACGCGAAGCGACATGTTTATGATTAAAATAATTGTTTTTGATTGGTTTTTACGTATAAATCGAATATTTGAATATATGATAAGATGTGTAATGAGTTTACTCACGCAAAATATGAAATCTCGTCTTTTTCTGCCGTTTCTGGCAATTGTTACCACAACTTTTGAATGCGCACTTCGGCATGTTTACGTGCCGACAGCTAATCACTCACTATGGAAAAGAACTGCACGAGTCGCGATTGAGCAGTTCTTCACCGGCCCAGTTTTCGCTCGTTCATGCGTTATCTACGTTTGGTAGTAAATCAATGATGTTATCAGAAAAATATAAAAAAAAATCTAAGTCACCTATTTTAAAAAAAATCTAACATTTAAAAAAATTTGTTCAAAACTGCCTGTTTTTGGAAAAAAAAATATTGTCTGCAATCGTAGAAATTATCTACCAAGTATCATACCATTTTGGAATCCTTATTGAATGCGCCAACTTTTGCAGTTACTTGCTAAACTCGCATAGTACATTTTTTTTCAGTACAGCTTGTTAAAGCTATGCGAAAATTAATTTTTTATATTTAATTTAGATAAAAATGGCATATTCTTCTAATTTGGAGCAGCTGGCTTTAAATTTTAGATTAGAGTATACAGAATTACAAAACAAAAGAAAATGTTTAGAAAAGTCAAGAATTGTAGCAACAACAGTGAAAAAACCGTCACAGAGTGTAAATTTTATCCATTTTTTTTTAATGCTAGTTTTTTTTAAATAGGTGACAGATTTTTTTTTATATTTTTCTGATAACATAATGAGTTAGTCTATCACCTGCTTTCGGCTTGACGTCGGCTTCTGGGACACCCTGTATGGTAAATGAGGTAGCCTATGGTGGATAATAATTATTAAATGTGATATTTTTTATAATAAGCGCTCCACATTCTCGCGAAAATCTCGCGAGAACGCGAGAACAACACGAGAACCGTGAATGTGGATCCGATTCGCATGTTCTCGCGTAGTTCTCCGACTTTTGTCGGTTTTTTGGCGCGAGACAAAAGCGCGAGAACTATATTGAGAACCTTGTAACAGGGTTGGAAAAAATCATGATTTTTTAATAAAATCCAATTAATCATGATTTATTGAATAAATCCTAATTTATCATGATTTTTTTATGTTTTAGTTTTTATGTTTCCTAATTTTAATAAGTAAGCAACTATTTTGCGGAAACGAAAGAGGAAGAGGAAAAATTAAATATTTACCCAGTTCTGAGGCAACTAT
Organism: Schoenobius gigantellus; assembly: GCA_963935595.1. NCBI lineage: Eukaryota > Metazoa > Arthropoda > Insecta > Lepidoptera > Crambidae > Schoenobius > Schoenobius gigantellus. Next base: position 15,223,285 of record OZ012555.1, read on the forward strand.
TTAGAGCGATAGCCTCCTCAGCATCAGTGGAGTTTTTTTTTACATTTGGCAATGTTCACTCGAAATTACGTAACAGACTAGGGACCAAAAAGCTGGAAAATTAGTTTTTTAATCAAGAATTACAATAATGACACTGAAATATGAAATATCAGATTTACTCGGAAAATAGATATTCATAAAAATACATTTTTATTCACAAAAATAAAGACATTTGATTTAATCACTGATTTTGTGGCAACCCTGCCTTGTACGTTCTCGCGAGAATCTCGCGAGAAGTGTGTACCCAAGAAGTTCTTGCCGAGGTTCTCGCGTACTTCTCGCGTAGATTCTTGCCGAGACTCTCGCCGAGAATCTCGCGTGAATGTGGAGCGCTCATAATAAGTAAGTATAAACATCTTAATTTTGGAAAATAAATGTGAGTTTTTTTATCTGTGGATTACGAGAACCGAAACGCGGGCGACCGCCATGTTATCTGTGGAGTGACGTCACATTACACAAAATAAACATTAGGGATGCCCAAAAAAGTATTTTATATCGATATTTCGTATCGCAATTACATGATATTCTCAAATGCTTTTGTATCCATGCATAGAATATATTTGAGATTTTTATAAATGCTAAGAAAATGAGATCAAAAGAATAAAAAGAAATCAAACAAGCATTTTTTTGCTGTGACGATGAGGATGCTGGTTTAGAATTATCACCGTCGCTGTGATCCAATATTCCTTTATGATGTCGTTTGGAATAAGTTTGGGGAATTGTAGTATTATTTTTTGTTTGTTTTTTTTACAACTACATGGGTCAGCTCACACTTTTCACCATTTTCTGTTTTAATAAAATAATTTCAAAAAGTTGACTTTACTAGCGATAACATATTTAAACGCTTGCTAATATGAATACACACAGAGATTGAAATTTTAAATTTAAGCAAAGTCATTTGTCTACTAAGATTCGATTATTTTTTTTCATAAAATTTGTTTTCATTACACAATAAAACAATAAATTAGGTATATCTGGTGATACAGTCGTCATATTTTGTTGATTTAATTTGTACAGTGAAATGTGATCCATATAAACAAAAAAATAAACTTGCCATTTCAACGTACCTATAGTTGTTATAAGCTCATGTGTAAATGTTGTTATTAAAGTTTAGTAACGTAAAATTAAAATACATGTACGAATAATAATTGTAACAAAGTTCCACAAAGATTTGCCTTTTTAGAAGGTAAAAGCGCATATAAAAAAACTTACGAATAAAGTCAACCATTATTTGAATGACACCAATGCTTAGTGTTAATTTTTAGGGGATATTACTTAGTAATTTTTTTAATGTAAAGAAATGGGGGTTTTAATGTAAAGAAATGTTGTTCTGTACAACTATTTACGTAAAAATGTAAATATAATAATTTTAATAATATACAAAAATAATATAGATATTGAAAAATTATTATAAATGTTGTTACTTCTGATAATACTGATAAGTTTCTTGTACCCATTCTCTTTATCAGTTAATAGATGCCCTGAATGGATGGTAGGTAAAAAAATTGGACAATTCAAGTTTTCTATCAAGTCATATTTGAAGAAAGAGTATTTTGATTTTGATATAAATATTATAAGAAATGTATGTTGATGAAATACGATATCAAGTATGTATGCATACAATATATCAAAACGTATCGTATGAAGTATCGATATATGGCGACGTATCGGGCACCCCTGTGTTATGTTTTACTTTTATAATTAATAAATAAATATCGTTTCACGTTTGTGGTTTTCTGGAAACATACTGAAATATATTGATGAGCCCATCACACTATATTCGGTATAATTCTCCATATCATTAGGCAGCTGTAAAGTAATACAAATTTGATGGTAACTATTATTTTAAACATGTTTTATGTCCAAATTTTAGGTAAGTTTAGTTCTTGTTTGGTTGATTAGAGGCTAATTTTGTTGATATCTCTGAATACTTCAATCAAAGTGATCTAAACAAAAATATATAGCAGATTTATTAGATGTAAACTCTAGGTCTCGGCTTGCTAACTATTCCGACGTATGGGACATTTAGGAACGTGTATAGACAATTTTTCAGGGCATTTGATTGTAGTACATAGGTAAAGCACACGTTTTGTAGCTTGTCATTTTCATAGACAGGCAGTTAGTCGATTCGTTGTTTATTTTATGTAATGTGACGTCACAGCCAGCAAATGTCACGTGAGCGAGTGTTTTCGCGCGAATTTCAAATTAATAAATAAAAATAAGCTTGCGTTAACATTAAAATACTTTTCCGAAAACTGTCAAATAGCCAATGACTAACTATACAGGATGTCCCAAAAAATAGTGTCAAGCGTAAGTCCAGAGTTAGAGCACCTCTTGGAGTACCCGAATCACCCCCATGTATGTTCCGCGATTATTCGTAGTTTTCGAGTAATAATTTTTTTTCTGACTTTTTGAAAATTTTGATCCAAAGAACTTAAAAATATTAAATAAAAAAAAGTAGAACATATTTTAATGTTTTTCTTTTTGCCACTGAATCATCTTTAGTGCTTCTTTTATGTCTAAAATAATCAGCTTCGTAACTTTAGTGGAAATTTAGAAAACAGTAGTGTAAAGTCAAAATTTGAATGTTAGTGAATAATTACTTAAAAATTCATCTTTAAATTAAAAATCTAAACAGGCGAATTCATGGTTTCTAAGTATGTGTAAAAACTTCTCTAGACTCTCTGCTTTCATAATCATTTAAAAAAAGAAGTACTTAATAGGGCTACTTTGGCTTAAATCGGCCATCAAAGACAGCGAGGTGAAAATTTCATAAAATTTACCAAATTCCTATCAGATGATATATCAATAAAAAAAAATATCTGGTCTTTTTATAATTTCTAAGGTTCAGATTAATTACAATTTAGCAAAAATTAACTACATGAAACCCATATTTAAATATTTTTCTCGCGGATCACATCGGTTGTAGTGTTGGATGTAACGCAGTACTTACCTGCTAAAAAATTGCCCGAGTGAGAGGATATGAAAGAGACCGCATTATTGCTATCTCTCTCACTCTCATTGGCGAAATGGATAACTGTAACTGAAGAATGCTATTCTTTGTGACAAGGGGATGAGGCGGGGGGTGTAGTCCGAGCGCCTATTGTGTTCTGGCGCCAGTCGTTTGCCTGCTTTTGTTTGCGCCTTACGTACGATACGCTCATTTGTGATTATTTGACGAACTTTGCTTTCTTTACGGACCTTGAGTGCCATTACGATTTGGTTTTGTGTGAATACGGGATTTTGACAAATTTGGCATTCTTAACGGACTTTTCAAGCTCTTCATTTTGTGATGTCTTTTTCATCGCAAGAATATGCTCTTATGCATTACTTTTATGGATATCGCATGATTTTAAGAGTACATAACTCTTACATGGAAGGACGCCTACCAGGTAGAAGATCGGGGCGCCCATCTGAAATGAGTGACCCAGATACTGTCCAATCAGTGGTCGAAGAAGTGGTGAGAGATCCATCAGTTAGTGTAAGAACAATAGAACGTCGAATCGGAATTCCGAAATCACAAGCACATCGAATACTTCATCAAGAGCGTTTTCACCCATATCACATCCAGAAAGTTCAGCAGCTCAAGCCCGCAGACTACCCGAGAAGGGTGGCATTTTGTCAGGAAATGTTACGGAGACAAGCTGAAAACGAAAATTTCTTTAAAAATATTCTATGGACTGATGAATCACATTTTAAGCGATGTGGGGTGTTTAATGCGCATAACTACCATTCGTGGAGTATTGAAAATCCACACCTCACAAGGGAATCTAATTTCCAAGAACAATTTAGTATCAATTTGTGGTCAGGCATCCTAAACGGACAGCTGATTGGTCCGTTCGAACTACCGGACCGACTGAACAGCGAGGCCTACTTGCAATTTCTACGACGTGATCTCGGCGTCTTATTAGAAGATGTAGACCTATTAACGCGGAGAAATATGATTTTTCAAAACGACGGCGCTCCATGCCATTTTGCTAGAAATGTTAGACAACATTTGTCTGAAACATTTCCAGGCAGATGGATCGGTCGTGGAGGGCCCATTGCGTGGCCGCCACGGTCCCCCGACTTGAACCCCATAGATTTTTTCGTCTGGGGATACTACAAGGAATTAGTATACGCCAAGGACATTACACTTGTCACAGTGTTAAGAACAAAATTAAGACAAGCGGAAGAAACAATAAAAAACAACAGAATTGCATTTATAAATTTAAAAGAAAACTTTTTTAGACGATGTAGAATATGTATTGAGCACGAAGGTCGTCATTTTGAAAACTTTCTTTAAGCGATCGAATAATAAATACTTTGAAAATAATGTTTTGTTTCATTTATTAGGTTATAATAAACCTTCAAAGGTTATTAAAGATGGCAGCAGGAACAGTTATTTTTGACCTTCAAATAATAAATTTTTAGCTTTTCTACAATCATTTTTATTAATAAATAATTGGAATTAAAAAAAAATATTCAGAAGTCGAGTTTTATGAAATTTTCACCTTGCTGTCTTTGATGGCCGATTTAAGCCAAAGTAGCCCTATTAAGTACTTCTTTTTTTAAATGATTATGAAAGCACAGAGTCTAGAGAGATTTTTACACATACTTAGAAACCATGAATTCGCCTGTTTAGATTTTTAATTTAAAGATGAATTTTTAAGTAATTATTCACTAACATTCAAATTTTGACTTTACACTACTGTTTTCTAAATTTCCACTAAAGTTACGAAGCTGATTATTTTAGACATAAAAGAAGCACTAAAGATAATTCAGTGGCATAAAGAAAAACATTAAAATATGTTCAACTTTTTTTTATAAAAAATTTTTAAGTTCTTTAGATCGAAATTTTCAAAAAGTCAGAAAAAAAATTATTACTCTAAAACTACGAATAATCGCGGAACATACATGGGGGTGATTCGGGTACTCCAAGAGGTGCTCTAACTCTGGACTTTCATTTTCCTGTCATTTTCCATTCAAAATCACCATTATCACTTTAAATTAAGCTTAAGCTTATCTTTATTTGGATTTTCCTATTATTTAAATCTACCCGGAAGGGCTTTAGATTAGCAACCCACGACTTGGGGGTGGAGGGGAGCTACTCCCCTTTACCACTTCCCCCTCTCGGCAATGCGTAGTTTTCGCGATATAAATTTTTAAATTTTTCCAAAACCTAACCTAAAAATGTATGGGAAAGGTTGGTTCCTAGTGGGGGATGGGCCCTCCCGTCCCCCTGCTCTTTAGTAGTCTAGTCTTATAAACAAAAAGATGATTTAAACTTCGCGGCTATGACTGACATGATCTGCTTTGACACTTGACAGCTTAAAATCAAAATGGCCGCCATTTCATTGCGTTTTGTTTGTGACAAAGTGATAAACGTTATGATACTTAATTTCTTTAATTAGTAATTATTTTACAAATGACAGGTTTAAGTAACATTATTTTTATTATATTTGTCATTTTAATTACTTATATTGCCTAAAACAAATTGGTTTAGTATCGATGCTCAATGTAACGAAGTGAGATGCTCACTAAAAATGTCAAAATTTTAATGGCCTTTGCCATCAAATACAAAATAAAAGAAACTTAATCGATATTTTTTATACAAAATTACAAACTTTATATAATTATCCTTACATATTATAAAACAAAGTCCCCCGCCACGTCTGTCTGTCTGTCTGTTCACGACAAAACTCAAAACTACTACACCGATCTTCAAGTGGTTTTCACCACTCGATAGCGTGATTCTCGAGGAAGGTTTTAGTATATAATTTGTTAAGTTTATGTATTATTTATTTCTGTGTACATTAACTATATTTGTTGAAGATGTCGGGAAAAAATAAATTAGGGCGAAACATAGTTCGCAGGCACAGCTAGTTACAAATAAACTATTCGTTTCCGAAACGTAAAACTTCACAAATGTACTTAAAAAAATATAGTCTTTCCAATGATAAGTATCTGAATCAGCAAATCGTGGGTTGTTAATCTAAAGGTGAGCCGAACCTGCTCTGTCTTATATAAATTAAATGTTTTCTAAGAAATACATAATAACAGAACTATTCTATTTACATCCTCAGTGTAATTGTGTGCTACTTCACTAATAAAAAAAAGAATAATAATGCAACTTCAGATTTCTATAAAATAATTCATTGTGTTATAACTACTTTAAAAATAAATACAAGACACATAAATAAACAGGTGACAAAATTTTCAAGAGTATTTTTTTTGAAAATCCTTACATATTATAAAACAAAATCCCCCACCCCGTCTGTCTGTCTGTCTGTTCGTGATGAACTCAAAAACTACTGCACCGATTTTCAAGCGGTTTTCACCACTCGATAGTGTGATTGATTCTCGAGGAAGGTTTTAGTATATAATTTGTTAAGTTTTTGTATTTATTTCTGTCTACAATAACAATATTTGTTGAAGGTGTCGGGAAAAAGTAAATTAAGGCGAAACGTAGTTCGCAGGCACAGTTAGTGATTTATAAATTACAAAAAAAAAGTAAAAACTACTAACTCAAACATACTATAATAATACAATATAAAAGCATACCTTTCCATCTTTTCCTCTTGTTCACAAATGTATACATGTTGCTGTATATTATGATTAGCGGAAAGCTCAGTTGAACCAACATTCACTTGGACATATTTTCCTAAATATTCCTTTGCTAAATGTTGCACCTCCTTTGGCCATGTAGCAGAAAACATTAATATCTGTCTATCAAGAGGAACTCCTTCGAGGGCTTGTCTGATCTGTGGTTCAAACCCCATGTCCAACATTCTATCTGCTTCATCTAGTACTACATATGTGCACCTGCTCAAGTTGGTGGTTCTGCTTATTATAAAATCATTTAATCTACCTGGTGTAGCTATGACTATATCCACACCTGCTTCTAAAATATTAGCTTGTTTAGATCGGTTAGCTCCTCCATATATACAAGCACATCGAATACCCAATAACTTATTAAAATCTTTAGCCACTTCCTCAATCTGTCTTGCTAATTCTCTTGTAGGTGCAAGAACAAGCACCCTAGGTCCCAAGCCCTTTCTGCCAGCAGTTTCTTTTATGTGAACAACTGCAGGCAATAGGTATGCAAGAGTTTTTCCAGTACCAGTCTGGGCTATACCAACAAAGTTTTGACCACTTAATGCAATAGGCCAGGCTTGTGCTTGTATCACAGTAGGTTTCTCGAATCCTTGTTTAACTAAGAAATCTTTTATGTAGTCTGGAAATCTACTACTATTTATATCAGTATATGGGTCTGGTATGTTGGTTCCAATAACAGTGATTTTATGTTCATTCCGATAAACATCAATATCTTTTTGTTCCAAATTATTAGAATAACTTCTATAAACGTTGCCCAATACTTGGTGGTTTCTAATGTTTAAAGCCCCTGACTGGATACGAGATTTAAGACGATAATTACTTACATAATTATTATTTGAGGTTAATATTTGCTTGGCTTCAAGAACTAACCTAAAATAATAACAAAGACGTTACTTTGTACACTATTTTTTATTATTTTCAAGAATAAATTAGATGAAAATTATAGGTATACTTACACGTTATTCAAGTAAGTTCCTCGTACCAAATTTCTGACTAAACTGAAAGCCATTATCAATCAAATCGTTCGATACTTATTTTTTTCAATTGGAAATGCAAGCTTTGTGATTTCATCAAATAATCTAAGGTTATTAAAATTAATTTATTGTAATTTCACAATTTTTTTTATAAATTTTATTTAAAGGTGTCGGCAAACATCTTGAACAATTTCACAAATAAAAAATACATGCGCACTAAAGCACAGATTAGAGAATATGTCTCACTCACAGACTTAATAGAGATATGTCTAAAGAAAGACAGGACCATGAGCTGCGTTCAGAACCTACGCTCGAGTGCACTCCGAGTGCACCCTGACAGCAACCGACCCGTTCAGAGCCTCGGGGTAAAAAACGCTCTGACAGGCGGTTAGTACACTCTGTGCCCGTTCAGAAGCTTCGAGTGATGCAACCAAACAACCGACTCGAGCGTAGGGTGAAAAACACTCTGACAGATTTTATGTCAAAGTCGATGTCAAAAATATGCTAATTATTTATTATTTTATTAAATAACACTACTTTGAACTCTTTTAAGCCTAATACAAGGGAAATATAGTGATTTCTATGAGTTGTAATTATTTTTAAGCAGAAAAATGGATATTGACTGTTAATTTCATAGTAAGGATTAGTAATATTTTGCCCTTTGCTTGATCTTGATCAGCAAGATACAAACTAAAAAAAAAGATTGCAACCGACCCGTTCTGAACCTCGGAGCGAGTGTGAAAAACACTCTCGGTTGCATTACTCTGACCCTCGGAACGCAACTATGAAATTATTACTCAAACAGGAACTTAGATAAAGAATGAATAGATAGGACGTGACCGTATACCCGTAAGGGACAGATATAGATGACGTCATACCTGCCTAAAGTAGATGGGTATACCAGTGTTGCTTTAAGTTTTACCCTACTTTATGTTTATAGTGGCTTTTACCACTATAAACATAAAGTAGGGTTGATTGATCTACGTATTTTTTTTGAGACATTTTAATGAGCGCCCCTCGCTCAATAATATGTCTCAAAAAATAAAAGTGGGAGGAAGTTGCGATTTTTTTTATTGAATTCTTCATTCAACCTTCACCGCAGTCTAAAGTTATTTACACTTTTAAATAAAACTACACTTTTCGGATTTACTCGAGTATATTTCGTTTTAAAACATTTTACTATTATTTATTTAAGCTATTATGTAAACATCTTTACAAATATAAGAAAAAATATTAGGAATCATCATCATCATCCACACGCGTCCACTGCTGGACATAGGCCTTTCCAAGTGCTCGCCACTGAGCACGATCCGCGACCACTCGCTTCTAGCTTTTGCCAGCTAGGTACCTTGCGAAGATCGTCGCTCGATTAAGAATACAGCGAGCAATAATCATTGTTTTTTCTTTATCTCTGCAGTTTATTTAAAATCCAATATTTACACATTTACTAAATATTTGTGAAGATTTAGAAAATGTATAATATTAAATTTTAAATAAACATTTTCTAAAATTATATTTCAATAGCACCGTTATTGTCATCGAATAAAGGACTTCGGCTTACAGAGATAAAATTCACTACAATACAGGTAAAAATTCACTTGGGATGGGTAAGTTCAAGAATTGAACTACTGATACCGCACTCAATATGGTGCTAAAAGCCCAAAGTTGGTAAGCTTGCTCACAACGTGGAAAAAAGATCTGGCAAAGAACGCAAGATGCCGATGTAGATAGCTGGTTATTCTTAGTTGCCCGTGTTGCCACCCCCAACCTCGCCCCCGCTGGCGGCAACTTGGAAATAGCGCAGGACAAGACCAATTTGTAGATCTCTGAGGAAGATTATGTTCTGTCAAGTACCTATATAATTAATTAGAAACACTTGTTTGGTGCATAGAGCTATATCTACATCCTATGTATTCTTGTTAAATATTCAGACAAAGTAGAGATATGACTTATTTCATTTGGATTAAGCCAGATTACTAGCTATGGCACAAAATTGCTAATAAATCACAAACATTTTCTAGAGGCTGTCTACTCCTCGCCACTCACCAGCTGTTTTTGGGTGTGGTAAACACGTATTAAATTGCTTACGTACAAACTCATATGCCTTTGAACTTAAAAAGTGTAAGCACAGCGCGAATTTCCTTAAAGGTTCAGAATACTTTCTTTTGTCAACTCCTAAAAATCTTTTCAGAAAATCTCTATTGGTTCCTCCTACAGTATCTAAAATGTCTAACTACTAATTTTGCATCATTAACTTACACTTCAAATCACTTTACACATTTTCAAGTGTGACTACTTTTTTTCCCAATCGTCTAAGCGATTGACGCACTGGCCGTAGCTTTTTATTTGATGAGCTCGCTGATTGTTTCAAACCCAGCATTTGAAGCCGCATTTTTCTCTTTCGGGGCGTATTCAAATTTGAACCGAAATCCAACACCGATGCGTCCTGAAACAATATGTATACAGGTTAAAAATAAAAGCAGGTTCTAATTTTACAACATTAAAAATATTAATTAATAAATTTTTAAACTGTATCTGTACTAATGGTCAGACTTGTTATATTAATAGAAAATGACCAAAATCAAACCATTAATAATATGTTAGGCCATATAAAAATATTAGAAAAGGATTTGGTACCTACCCTACCCATGTTAATCCAAAACTGTAAAATAAATTTCGAAATCCCCCATAAAAATAGTTGGGTTTGTGAAAAATAAATTTAGGTTTTGGCTTGATAGGGTATGTACCTTGTAGATATAATATGTATAAGTTACTGATCTGTAAAAAAAGTTTAGGAATAGCACCACTTATAAGAAAAGTGCCTTTTTTGTTTTTCTGAATCCACTGTTGTTCAAAATGCTTAGAACACATTCGGGTATGCTTGGTTGGCTGCCAATTCAATCGACCAGTAGCTTTAACCCAACTGTTTTCGAGTAGTTATCTCCGAAGGAAATCTGTTAAATACAGACAAACAAGCAAATGGAAAGCCTCACTTCAAAAGAATTAACTTTGTTATCTAAAATGCTCAAAATTTTATACTTAAATATGTCAATATTAATGTAACACAGAAACTAATATGTGAGTTCCCTTTCACGTAACAAATTACCTACGAATCAAGGAAAAATAGTCGTAGCGTAACTGGTATCATTATAACCCGGCAAAATGTTATACGCGTTGGCTGTATACGTGGCCATATTGTATGGCGACATTCCTAGCTTGTTAGGTTAACAGTAACCTTACTACTTAGTTTGAAATTTCATGTTTAATCCCATAATATGATTGAGAACCATAGTAGAATGATAAAATATTGCAATATAACTTGTATTTATAATTTAAAAAATAGTTTTGGAGCTTTTTATTGACACAATTTAGGTCTTACCTGTAAAAGGTTATATTTTCCTGTTTTCTAGCACTATCACTATTACAACCTAAAACGGAGCAGTGCACCATGATTTAAATGTTCAAATAGTTCACAATTACACTAATTAAAGTGTTAAATAATTACACAGTAAGCTATAATTCACACAACAAATTTCTTCCACGTATTTGTTTAGCACCAGACGCTGGTGATAAACAATCCCCACTACCAGTTTCACCTATATACGGTAACAAGGACAAAAAAAAAATGATGCCATCTTCTTCTTTCCTTTGGCAATGTGTATAAGTTTATCTCTTTTCCTCATGTTTGACGGCTTTTATAGCCCATCTATTTCATTCTATATCTATGAACAGGAATGAGCTCTTCAAAATATTGTTGTTCAAAGGAGGACTTCAGTTTTTGCCCAAATCATGTACCGAGGTACAAATTATATGAAATGAAAGATAATAACGTGTTGAAAATGACCCAAGGGCTAAAATCTTTTCAAACTCAATAGATTTTGCAAAAAATAAGATAAAAAATGATAAGTGAATGCAAAACTTTGTGAAACGAAACGTGATTAGTTATGGACCTCAAGGTTTGACATTGACAATCAAATCAGTCATTCATTGTTATGGTCGCTGGATAATATTTTCACTTAGAATCTTCTTCTTATTATAGGTATTTAAAGAAGTTGAAGTTCTTCTAATTAAAAATCCGGTGCCAACGTGTGTGTGCCAACAATACTGCGATCGCCTACAGATCACCTTTAATCAATTGTGAATTTAATCAATACACATCCTAATGACTTTTCACATTTTTTCTTTTTTTATTGGGTATTGTTTGCCAAAATAAACACCATACCACAGACTATGTGACACTTATTAACAAGATTTATAACGCTTTAGAATATGGACATGTTGGGAGTTTTATTGTAATATTTTTGTAAAATTAAGTAAAAATCCTATTTTTATTATTTTAATAGTTGGAAAACCTTTATTAAACAGGTTTGGAGAATACACTACGCTAATAGGTTTTATTTAATATTGATGCTATGTTGCCAGTCATCAAAATGTTTAAGTCATAATTTCAGGTGGTACAAATGGTTTAATAAAATATTTTGTTTTATTTTATGAAGTTTCAGGATTTTTACATAGAAAAATGTAATAAAACCCGAGGTAGTTGTTTTGGGCATAGTTGTATGTAAGAAAAAATGGATCCTTTGGACTTTATTTCTATGTGAATAAAGACTAAACACTTGAACGCAAGTGTGCCGAGAGAGATAGCAATAATTGTACCTTTTATCCCTTTCCCACAGTGTTGCTACTGTTGTATATTTTATAATTTAGTAGTTATGAAACAACTATTGGTAGATGAAGATTTTTTATTATTGTTTATTTTAATTACTTTTAACGCCCAAAATACCTAAATTGTTTTTTTTTTGTAATAATTATAACATAAAATAAATTAAATTACCATGTTAGCCTACTATTAATAATTATAACACTATGATCTTACGTCCAGGAAATATTCTAGTGGTAGTATTCAAAAAATGTTATATTGCAACATCGATTCTTTGTCAATGTCAGTAATTTTCGTTGTCATTGTAGTAGGGTGACCACATGGTATGTACCTAACCTAAATATAATCGCAATAAACATTTTTTAATAAAAGTAATTTATATTAGTTATTTATTGTTATTAGAAAAAAGGAATTGGCATTAACATTCTGTTCAAGATATTGGCGAAACCACAAAAGTCTTAAATATTGTTGAAACAGTTCGACTCACACTGATGTGTTTTTAATTCTTTTCTTCTTAAAATATTACTCATTCTTTTACTAGGGTATGTATTTAAATATCACAGAGAGATTTTAGTGTTGACTCATTTTTGACAAGTTGACATATTTGTTGACTCATTTTTGACAAGTTGACATATTTGATTATCTGTTATGTGGCAGTGGGTTCAACATAATATACCGATTGGAAAGACCCATCTATTGAAAGACAATCATTGATATTCATTATTTTTTAAATAATTATTATGTTAATAAAATCTATCTTGTATTGATAAGCAGATATAAAATTCTTTTGCGCAACTCATTTTGAAATAATAGAATAGAATATAATATTTTTTTGTTGTACAACACCAACCAGTTTAAAGTCAACGTATAAATAATACACTTAACACTAAATGTACAAAGGGCGACCTTGTCGCTAAAAGCGATCTCTTCCTAAACAATCGTGATTATTAAGCATATTATAATTTTCAAAAGCATCTTTCAGGTTGAATGTTATTGTTTTTAAGAAAAATCCCTATTTTGTAGAATTTGTGGTCACAAAACTTACGAAAGAGACAAATGGTACAGTTATTTATCTCTCGCTCGGCACACTTTTATAAGCAAGAGCTCATTCCTGTTTGAGTAATAATTCCATGGACAGGACAGACTGGATGGGAAACACTCTCAGATTAACTAAACCAATGGATTCGCAATGTTATTAATGTCTCAAGCGTCCAGTTCAGTCCGCCATTACAAAGCACCGTGTTTGTTGTTGTGCTAAAGTATCAGTTGGTGAGCATTATTTGTGAGTGCATTTTACAGTTATACGTTTTTTATTGATTTTTTTAATGAATTCTATAAAGAAAAACATAAAAAGTGTGGAATCTTGGATGCAGCGTCCCTAGTTTTTTTCCGCCATCTTAGAGCACCAACCCAAATGTTGGCACGCTTTTTTCGTAGTTATTTCATGTCTATTGGTTTCTATAGTCTAAGGAATCCTTATCCTCCTTGGAAAGGAAATGACAGCGGCGCGTTCAGCGCCTCTGCTACGTTCCAAAACATCACCCGAGTGCACTCGGTCACCCGAAGTATGTCCTAAAACATTTTGAGTGCACTCGAGAGTGTTGGAGTGGCGTGTCCTAAAACGCTACGGAGTGCACTCGATCGAGTAGAATCTCACCCGCATAATATCCTCCTGACACCGAAATATAATTTTAAACGACTTCGATTGCCACCGGATGTACTTCATATAGTACAAAAGTGTTTGGGCTGTGGATATTTCATTGGTTATAAAAGTACAAAAACATATTCACATGGTTTTTCGCTAGAACAAACCTTATTAAGGATGACTTAAGAAACACATTGTGCGAATTTTTATTTGGCTATCTTTTGTTCTTTATAAAGTACTTACATCGGGCCTTAGTTCAAATAACTGAGGAGCTACAAGTTTGAGGAAATGATGGAACATTTGTGTATGTTTATTAATAAGATACCATTTACTAAAAATAAAACAGTATGACTAGTACCAATTTTTTTTAATTCTGGATACATGCGTATGTAATTAACAAAAGTTTCTTTTGACAAATCGTAAATTTTTATAAAACAAGCTAATAGTCAACAGTATTTTACAATATATCAAAGTTACTTTATTAACTTTCTAAGGTTCAATCTCTTATTAATTAAAATCTTAGGCAAAAAGTCTTACAAAGCTGTATATTAATATAAACCTTTAAAAAATAAACTCTCTCACAAAATTTTTGGATAGCACTTCAATCAGTTTTATAGTTGTAAAAAAAAGATCACAATATATTATGTAACTTTAGAACTACGCTCTCTCCCAATTGCAATCCAGTAGCTGTAGGAAATGTATTCTTATCCTGGTAAATTATCATATCACGAACCAATCTGTTCGGATTAGCTAAAATGAAAGCTTTTAATCCAGTTGGGTGAGGTTTACCTGGACAATGGTATCGATTCTGGCATGATTCTCTAAACCTAAAACTAAATTTGACAACAGTCTCTCCTTGTCATTTTGTATAGAGTATGACAAGGATAGACTGTTGTCAAATTTAGTTTTAGGTTTAGAGAATCATGCCAGAATCGACACCAATATTGTCTCATTGCGCAAGCACCAGTGAAGGGTATAATCATTTCATCGACAGATACCTAGCTAAACATCCTCGAAGCACACGTTCGATTAAAGGGCGAACCTTCCACAATCTGTCAGCTGCTCTCATTTCTGGGGTTAGATCAAGATCGAATGCAAATTTCAGTGAATTTCGTAACTGGATAAATCGGTCTCTAGACATAGATTCAGTGATAGTGGGGAAGGCGTATTTCTTATTCCAATACATTCGTATATGAGGATAGTTTATGCAGGCCATCAGAAGTGAAGATGCCTAGAAAAATTTTGCATTCTTCACGAGTCAGTTTTAACGAATAGCCTTTAGTAGCAACAGCACTTTGATTAGTTGTTTCTACAATCAAGTTGATCAAATCATTATCAATATATTCTTGCACGTATTCAGCTAAATTAGATTCATCTTGTATTATTGAAGTTAAGTATGACGGTTCCTGCACTTCTGGCAATGGTACATCAAAAGGTCTATGAGACCAAGAAGCTGTTAAGGCAGTGGTGTCAGATACTGGCATGGGCAGCGAAATAAAAATGTAGCACTGCTGTATACGTCTCGTTTATTATTCCCAATAAAGCAGCACGTATAAATTGTCCAGAATAATCACAATGAACATTGATTACAATAATTACAATAAATTATATTTCAGCTTCTTTGGTAAGCACATTTCGATAGATAGATTGTCAATGTCAAGAAAGAAAAAAAAAAAGGAACGTCAGACTGTAAGCGACTTCGCACACGTACTATTGGCCACATAATAAAGGCTGTCACACATGTGAACCATACATCAAGTTTACATTATCTTCTACACTTCCCCTTATGGTTCACAGTGTTAAAATAGTGTACAAACAAATAAGTCTACAAACATGTCAATAAATGTACACAAAGTCAATTATAACATACACAAACATAAATACAGGACAGTAGTTAAAACTATTATTAATTTATATTCATTGCCTCCACAAAACAATTATGTTTTAATTTACCCAGTGGTTTTGTAAGTACATCTGCGAGCATTTTATCTGTAGGTAAGTATCTAACACAAATAACATTTTCCTTAATCAGGTCTTTTACATAGTGATATCGCAAGTCGATATGTTTTGTTCTTTTATGACTGAGTTCTTTACATTGTAATAGTTTCTGAGCACTCTGATTATCATTATAGATAATACAATTCAAACTATAAGGTATGAGCTCAGACAACAAGTTTTTGATAAAAGAAATATCTTTGCAAACATCACCGATCGCCAGATATTCGGCTTCAGTGCTCGAAAGAGCTACACACTTCTGCTTACGAGACTCCCAATTTACAGTATCACTTCCTAACTTAACCACATAACCAGTATAGGACTTCCTATCATTTAAATCATTGGCCCAGTCTGCGTCAGTATAGCCAAACAACGACCAATCCCTACTTTTATGAAAACATAAACTATAGTGAATTGTACCAGCCAAATAACGCAGTATACGTTTCGCTGCTAACCAATGAGTTCTATCGAAGCAGTTGTTAAACTGGCTTAAGACACTGCAAGCATAAGATATATCGGGTCTCGTGCATACAGACAGATACATCAAGCATCCCAATAATTGCCTATAATTATACATCTCGTCTTGTAAATTTTCACCATTACTAGACTTTAGAAGCTTACAATTAACTTCCATAGGTGTTGATACAGCTTTACAATTACTCATGCCAAACCTAGTCAACAGTTTTCTTATGTACTGACTTTGATCAAGTTTTAGTAAACCCTTTGACTTATCTCTTAATACATTTATCCCTAAACAACTCTTAAGGGGACCCAAATTCTTAATATTAAATTTATTCTGTAAAACAGTAATTATATCTTTCTTAATTGAGCTATTGGGGCCATAAAATAAATAGAAGTCATCTACATACAATGCGATGATGACTAAATCAGTCCCAGATTTGCGAATATAAACGCAAGGTTCACATTTACTTTGTACAAAACCATGATCACATAATAAGCCATGTATTTTACAATTCCACATTCTACTCGCTTGCTTAAGACCATAAATACATTTTCGCAATAAGCAAACCTTATTATTATTTTCACAAAAACCAACTGGCTGTTCCATATAGATAGTCTCATTCAAATCACCATGGAGGAATGCTGTCGCTACATCCAAATGGTCAATATCTAAATCTAAATTATTAGCAATTGAGAACAAAATACGCATAGTGGAGTGACGTACTACAGGAGAAAATGTGTCATTATAATCGAGACCCTCACACTGTGAATATCCCCTGGCAACTAATCTAGCCTTAAATCGATCAAATTTGCCAGATG
Source organism: Schoenobius gigantellus (assembly GCA_963935595.1). Classification (NCBI taxonomy): domain Eukaryota; kingdom Metazoa; phylum Arthropoda; class Insecta; order Lepidoptera; family Crambidae; genus Schoenobius; species Schoenobius gigantellus. The sequence continues at coordinate 15,240,476 of OZ012555.1, forward strand.
CATCATGCTTAATTTTATATACCCATTTACATTCAACAATATTTACATTACTGGGTCTGTCGACTAACTCCCAAACATTATTCTCTAAAAGAGACTTGTACTCACTTAACATCGCGTCCTCCCATTGCTTATGGTTCGGGCTTTTTATAGCCTCCTCATAGGTTGATGGCTCATCCAAGGAGAAATTGTTGTGTTGTACCAAAAGAGATGACATATCAAAATCTGCAAACCTTGGTGGTGGTACATTACGAGTGGATCGGGTAGGGCGGCCAGGTGGAACAGCAACGGTCACAGGACGAGTCGCAGCTTCCCCTCCAACGGCCTCGCCAGCAGAAGACATGACATCATCTTCACTGCTCGAACCCGTACAATACTCTCCTTCTGAAAATGAAGTAATATTATTATCTGACTCACACTTATCACCATCATTGGAATTATTACAAATATCATTGCTATAAAAATTATTACTATCAATATCATTATTTAAAATTAAATCACTATTCCTTTTATCACAGACTTTTTCATTATTCAATAAATAAGGAATAAATTCATTATAATTATTATGACTAACATTATGAATACGATTGCAAAACCTCTCCTCAATAAATGCTACATTCCTACAGACAACCACCTTTCTGGGATTCATAGGATCTGACAACCTATATCCCTTTGAACTCCCACTATATCCAACAAAAATATATTCTTTCGCCTTAGCGTCCAATTTGCGACGCGAATGCTCAGGCAGTAACGCATAAGCACTGCAGCCAAAAACCCGAAGGTGACTGAGGTCAACTTTTGACCCAGACCAAACTTCCTCCGGTATACTTCCTGCCAAAGCCGCTGTGGGGCATCTATTTTTTAAGTGAATCGCTGTCATTACAGCTTCCCCCCAAAAGCGCTTGCAGAGACCAGAATGCTGCAACATGCATCTTACTTTTTCAAGTAGCGTCCTATTAAGACGTTCTGCAACACCATTTTGAGCAGGCGAATAAGGGACTGTGGTCTGGTGAATGATTCCTTCCTGCTTTAAGTAGTTAACAAACTTTATACTACAATATTCACCCCCATTGTCTGATCGTAAGCATTTAATAGGCACACCTAATTGTTTTTCAACCATAGCCTTAAATTCAATAAAGTAAAATAGTACTTGTGACTTACATTTCATTAGGTATCCAAAACTTTTGCGTGTGAAGTCGTCTGTAAATGTTACAAGGTATCTCGCACCTCCCCAGCTAGTTTCTTGCATTGGACCACATACATCTGAGTGTATGAGCTCAAGTGGAGAACTTGCACGCTTGGCTTCACCTTTCGGGTAAGGTACGGCCGATAACTTCCCCTCTAGGCAAGCAGTGCAGTTTTTCAGTGCACCATCTTCAGTCTGAAACAATTTGTTAGTTGTTTGGTTTTGTAATCTAGACATACCTGTCAAACTGAGATGCCCAAGTCGATAATGCCACAACTCCAATGCTGAAACAGCCTCTGTAGCACTCGGTGCATTCTGCCTATCACGCAGGATCAAAGAGTGCATCTTATTTTGCGAGTTACCGACTGACCCACACACACTACCTTTTAATTTATAAATACCATTAACACAAGATGCTTTGGCTATACAGTTTCCAGAGATTTTACAATCTACATAAATATAGCAACCGTTCCTATCAAAATGCACACTATGACCATCATCAACAAGCTTACTGACTGAAATCAAATTGGCAGACAATTTAGGCACATACATAACATTTTTAAGGCTATTTACCATGTTATCACATTCCAAAGTTATGTCACCAACACAGTTTGATTTCAATTGTTCATTATTTGCAGTGTACACCGTGTAGTTGCAGTCTTTTGATTTCGTAATCAAGTCCATCTGATTGCACATGTGACATGAACTTCCCGAATCAATATAAAAATCAGCAGCAACACTCCGTGCCAAAAACGCAGTCGCAGTCCCCATTTTGTCAATCTCCTTCTTTTTGTCTCGCTTCAGCTTAAAGCATCGAGCTTTCATATGTCCAAGTTTTCCACAATAATGGCATTTTGTCTGTGGCTTCTTCTTTAGATCAGCATGATCAGCATGTTTACGGCTAGAATAAAAAGCACAGCCATTCTCACCATTTACTGTGGTGGTATTCATATTTGATTTGCGGTATTCTTCCTGAAGAAGTCGGGCGCGAACCGCTTCACTCGTAAGTGTGCCAGCCAAACTTGCAGTCTCGAGATTCGTCACAACTGTATCATACTCCTGAGGCAGACCCATAAGTAAGACCTCGGCGATTTCACTGTCGTCGACAATGCGTCCAATGTCTGATAGTTGATGTACTATGGACATAATTTCATTTACATAATCCGCCATGGAATAAAACTTATCAAACTGAGTACTATGAAGTCTGCGAAGAAGAACAACTCGCCTGAACAGCCCTTTGTCCTCTAATGTATTTTGGAGGTTATCCCAAGCACATTTTGCTGTCGCCGCACTCCGCACGTATTGAAACATCATTGGAGTTAGCGATAAACATATTCGTGCCAATGCTCTTTGATTTTTAGATATATCGGGGTCAGTGCCCTCAACGCAGCCCCACAAACCTTCAAGTAACAGCAGATTTTTCATGACAAATTTCCATGATGCGTAGTTGCCGACGCCGCCAAGCTTCTCAACAATCATGCCATGGCCTCCATTGATAACAGGCTGCTGGGTAACCCTTTCTTCATAGTTATCGCTAGCACGTGCTGTCGACATCTTGTCGAATCAGCACACCAAAACGCAAAGCAATGTGCTATGTAGCCGGCGCCTTCGCTCCGCCACAAATATTCCGCTGCCTGCCACCAGTTATTCGTTTTACAAATCTTTCTGATAGGTAATCTACTTTTCCTTTTCGGGGATTCTCTTTGTCCCTGGGCCCATAACCTGTTAAGGCAGTGGTGTCAGATACTGGCATGGGCAGCGAAATAAAAATGTAGCACTGCTGTATACGTCTCGTTTATTATTCCCAATAAAGCAGCACGTATAAATTGTCCAGAATAATCACAATGAACATTGATTACAATAATTACAATAAATTATATTTCAGCTTCTTTGGTAAGCACATTTCGATAGATAGATTGTCAATGTCAAGAAAGAAAAAAAAAAAGGAACGTCAGACTGTAAGCGACTTCGCACACGTACTATTGGCCACATAATAAAGGCTGTCACACATGTGAACCATACATCAAGTTTACATTATCTTCTACAGAAGCAGCACCAGCTGGTCTACCAACTGGTCTTAGAACACCACCGCGAGTGCGAACACCGCGACGAGTTCTAGACCCAATACCTCGTGTGATACCACCACGGCTTCGACCAGATCTTGATCTTCGCACCCTAGCACGACCTCTGTCCGGACGCTAAGAAGACTCATCTTCCTCATTCTCAGATTCATATCGTCGCTACTCGGTGAGATACTGTCGTTGCTTGGTGAGGTTGACCGAGAACGGGACTTCTCTTCGTGAGGCTCTTCGTAGGAAAGATTTTCATCATCACTGACTTCTTCAACTTCGTAGTCGTTAAGAAGATTTGCAATATCGGCGTCATTTAATACTAAAACAAGAAAGAACCGTTTCAACGCTTCGACCGGATGTGCTTTATGCAGAACAAATTACGCAGTTAAAAATAATGTTCTACAACCGAACGACCTTTATATAGAACAAAATAATTTAAACTCATAGTAAATAAAAAACGAAACGACTTCCGGTTCGAAAACTAATTGTTATTAATAAAGCAATATTTTACATCAATATGAAACTAATTGTAAACTAGCAAATGTTAAAATAGCAACAATATTTTAATTTTTACTTACCTCGCGAACCACGCGCCGCCATTGTTGTTGACAAATGACCGAACATTTCGGAAATGAGTGAAGTTATTGCCCATTTACTGTCATGTGTCAAAAATTGACCAATCACAGCTTACATTTTCCTGTGATCGACTGACGTCAAAACAAAAATATTCAATGAAAAATGCTTAAATATATAGGCCTGTATTTTGTGCTTTGTAAAGGCCATCCGGTGATAGTTCAAGTCACTTTTCGAAATTAGTCGGTCGTAACGGTCTAACCTATTTTGTCTTTTGTGAAGGACGTTAGGTGTCAGGAGGTTATAGCAAGATGTAATTTCACTCGATTGGATTTGGTGGGAAATTGTGTGGATTTTAAAGTTGTGTGTGATTGTAATTACAAAGATTTCATGTTCACACACAATTTGTGCATCTTGTTAAATATAAGAGCGATTCATCTTGTAAGTTAAATATATTTATTCAATAGATTAATACAATTCCATTATAATAATTCATATGTATTTCATTTTACGACTATCAACAATGACATAACTCAATTACCTACTTTCTTTTTACAATGTCCATAGACATCACTAACGTTACTGAGTAGGTGTAATATAACTCCAACACTCCTCCTCGATTTTTAATGTAACAACAAAATAAATTTAATAACAATACATTACTTAAATGTTTCATTAGAAATCGCTACAAAAAATAACTTAACATAAATGTATGTCAATATGTTTACTTCTTTTACTATTTTCGTTACTTTTAGAAATACAAATAGCTCCTCTATTGTCAATTAATATTTTAGGTTTAATAATTTCTCCAAAATCTAATGCTATTCCTTTTAAATTAATTGCTTCGCAAGCTGCCATGGCTGCGGCAATATATTCCGCTTCTGCGGTTGACAGTGCTACACAATTTTGCTTACCTGAATACCATGCTACTACATTTTTATTGTACAAAACTATACAACCACTCACGCTTTTACGATTAGCTCTATCTCCTGCCCAATCTGCGTCTGAATAAACGTCTATATTTATATCTCCTTCTAAATTTCATTTATAACATAAACCAATATTCTTCGTATCTTTTAAATATCTCAAAACCCTTTTCGCATGTTTCCAGCATTCTTCGCTTGGCTACTCAACAAATTGTGATAAATAAGACACAGCGAAACTTATGTCAGGTCTACTCACTGTTGCAATGTACATAAGGTTCCCAATCAATTCTCGATATGGTGCATTTACAACTTTGTCAGTAGGTTCAATTTGTAACCCTGTTTCCATCGGAGTTTTTGTCACAGTACGTATATACTCTGTGATTCATGTTTATATAGACTACTTAGAAAATAGGTTAATAATCTGTGAGTCTTTTATAAGATGTCTCTCTCTCAATAAAGATGTGATTAATAAAACACATAGTTTTAATATGGTGTCAGGTGTAAATTTAATAAAATATAAAGTTAAAATATAATAATAATAACATACATGTAAGTGGTTTATAAATGTAGTGATAGAATAATAAATAATGGAGAAGATTCCAGCAGATTTTGATTTCAATGCACTAGACTTAAAAAAGGAATGGTCACGTTGGTATCAAACATTTCATATATATTTAAAAGCGTCGAAAAAAGACAAAGAGACGGATGACATAAAAATAGCCATACTACTGAACCAACTTGGAGCCAAAGCCATTCAAATATACAACACATTTGAGGTTAAACATGAAAAATATGACGACTTGGTTACGGAATTTAACAATTATTTCCAACCAAAGATTAATATCCTGTATGAAAGGTATAAATTTAATAGATGTGAAATCAAAGAGGATCAATCATTGCTACAATTCACAACATTATTGAAAACACACGCCAAGCATTGCGACTTTAAGGAACAGAATAATATAATAAGAGATAAACTATTAATGAATATTAAGGATGAAATCCTAATTAATAGATTATTGGACGAGGGAAATACATTAACACTTGAAAGAATGATAGAAATAATTAACTTTAATGAAGAAAGAAATAAAGAAATAAAATATATAAAAAATGAAGAAGTTAATACAATAAATGAAAGTAATAAGAAAAAGTATAAGAACATTTATAAAAGTAACAATAATAAGTATGAAATAAGAAAAACTGAAAATGAAATTTATATTTGTAAGAAATGTGGTACTAAGCATCGAAGAATGGAATGTCCGGCCTATGGTAAACAATGCTCGAAGTGTAAGAAGTTTAACCACTTTAGTGTTGGTTGTTTTATGAATAATAAAAGGTCAGGTAACAAACATTATTGTAATACATATAAAAAGAAGGTAAATTACATAGAAAATAATAATGACTCTGAATTTTCAGAACTACTTGTTCATTCCTTAGAAAGTAATAATAATGATTGGTATACATTTGGAAAAGTTGATAATATTAGTATTAAATTTAAAATTGACAGTGGTAGCCAAATAAATGTTTTACCAAGTAGAATATTAAAAATTTTAATAGCTAATAAAAATAAAATAAAAATAACTAAGACTAATGTTAAAGTGTCAGCATATAATGGAAGTTCTTTGGAAGTTATCGGTAAAATTTTGTTAAGTGTGAAATTTAAACATATCCAAGATATTATTGAATTTGTGGTAATAAATACTAATGATAAGGCAATATTGGGACTTCATACATCACAAAAATTAAAATTGATAAAAAGAATAAATGCACTAAGTGTAGAACAATGTAATAATGACATAACTTTCAAAAGTAAACAACAAGTAATTGATATGTACTCTAAAATCTTTGACGGGTTAGGTAATTTTCCTGGTAAACCCTATAAATTGCAGTTAAAGCCAAACGCTGTACCTATAACACATAATGCACGTAGAATTCCTAAGAGCTTAATGCCTAAACTTCAGTTGACTTTAAAAAATCTTGAAAAACAACATGTCATTAAAAAAGTAGAAGGTCCTTCAGAATGGTTACATCCTTTAGTAATAATTGAAAAACCTAATGGTACTCTACGTTTATGTTTAGATCCCAAGTACTTGAATGAACAACTTCTGGATGATAAGTATCATATACCGAGTCAAGACGAAATTTTGTCTGACCTAAAAGGCAAGAAATTTTATTCAATCTTAGATCTAAAAGAGTCATTTCATCAAGTGAAAATTTGTAATGAGTCAGCTAAGCTATGTAGTTTCAATACACCTTTTGGTAGATTTTCTTATACTAGACTTCCCTATGGTATAAAGCCAGCATCTGAAATTTTTCAAAAAAAGAATATGGAGACATTTGGTCATATAAAAGGTATTAAAATATATATAGATGATATATACTTATTTGCGTCCTCAAAGCAAGAACATGATTTTATCCTAAAACAAGTGTTAGACACTGCTAAGAAAAATAATATTACTTTTAATATAAATAAATTTCAGTTTTGTGTTAATAAAATCAGAGTTTTAGGACATATAGTTTCAGAAAATGGAATAGAAATTGACCCTCATCGAATACAGGCTATAATAAAAATGCCAGATCCAAATAATAAAAAAGCATTACAAAGATTTCTTGGAATCATAAAATATCTTAATAAATTCATTCCTAACCTTTCTCAAATCTCTGCTCCATTACGTGAATTAATTAAAGAAAATGTAAAATGGTCATGGACAGAGGAACATAAAAATTGTTTTAATAAATTAAAACAATTAATTACAAAGGCTCCAATTTTAGCACATTTTAATGATAATGATTCACTCATAGTTCAAACTGATGCAAGTGAAGGTGGCATTGGTTGTGTTTTAATTCAAAACAATAAACCAATTGCATTCTCATCACGGTCATTAACTAAAACAGAAAAGAGAATGGCCATGATTGAAAAAGAGCTGTTAGCCATTGTTTATGCCATGGAACATTTTCACTACTACACATATGGCCGACAAGTAACTATACAGACAGACCATAAACCCTTGATAAACATAAGTAAAAGAAATATGGATAAAGTCCCTAGTAGACTACAAAGAATGTTGCTAAAACTAATGAAATATAAATATAATATAATATACCTTCCTGGAAAAGAGATGTTGATTGCAGACGCTTTATCCAGGGCATTTTTAATATCGAATGCTAAGGATGATATTGAACTTACATATGCTGTGCATTCAATAATAAATACAGTTATGACTCATGAACGAAAATTAAATTTAATACAAGAAACTAAAAATGATCCAATTCTGTGTCAAGTGATTAAATATTTAAACTCTCAATGGCCTTCTAAAATTGATGACTCTTTGAAACCTTATTATCAAATAAAATATGATTTATCTAACAACGATGGAATTTTAATGTTTGGAGATAAAATAATAATACCATTTAGTTTAAGAAAACTATTTTTAATTAATCTACATCGAGGTCACATTGGCATTGAAAAAACTCGTAGAAAAGCTCGTAAATACTTGTATTGGCCTAATATGTCAAAACATATTTTTGAATTTATAAGTAATTGTAATACTTGTCTAGAACTAAGACCAAAAAATTGTAATCAACCTATGATAAGCATGCCCATACCATCACGCCCATGGTCACACATTGCTACAGATATTTTGGAATATAAAGGATTCTCATATTTAGTAGTAATAGATTATTTTTCTAGGTGGATTGAGTTGTTTAAACTAAAGTCAAAATCAGTAACTAACATAGTAAAAATATTTAATAGAATATTTGCAATACATGGATATCCTGATAAAATAATAAGTGATAATAATCCATACAATAGTTATGAATTTAAGAAATATTTAAAAGAAATTGATGTTATTTTAGTGACAAGTAGTCCACATTACCCACAAGGTCATAGTCTTGCTGAGGTAGCAGTTAAAATATGTAAAAATATTCTAAAAAAATCTGATAAAACTAATGTTGATCCTAATGTTTTACTTTTTGAGTACAGAAATACTATGTTAACAGATTTAGATTACTCTCCCGCTCAACTATTATTTTCTAGAAATTTAAAAGATAATGTAATATTCTTAGAAAGTCATTTAATGCCTAAGAAATTAGATTATGATGTTATAAGGAATAAAATGAAACAAAATCAAAGCAGGCAACAATTTTATTATAATAAAAAGTGTAAAAATTTGAAAGATCTAAATGTAAAAGATAACATTTTATTTAGACATAATAAACAATGGAAACATGGAAATGTATACTTACCAGCTAATACTCCTAGGTCATGGTGGCTATCAAATAATAATGGAAAATTATATAGAAGGAATAGACAAGATATAATTAAAATCAGGCAATTTAATAATAACTATAGCATATGTAATAATGAAAACAATATGGATAAGAATAAAATTAATGTTTGTAATAATGAAAATATGAAATTAAGAGATAGGCGAATAATTAAAAAACCTATTAGATACATTGAAAATTGAATTGTGAAAATAACGTCATAATAAAATAATGAATGTTGAGAAATGATTAATATAGCATTGTTAAAAAAAGAAAAGGAATTATTATAAAAATAACAAATATAATAATAATTCATTTTTAATAAGTTTGTGTAATAAAGTTACTTTATAAAGTAAATTGTCATAAGATTGTTTTACCAAGTTTTCATTGTTAATTTATAATCACTATAAAAAATGTTTAGAAGTTTTAAACATTAATAATTATTCTTTTAAAAAATAATAATAAAAGAGAAAAGATGTCACAGTACGTATATACTCTGTGATTCATGTTTATATAGACTACTTAGAAAATAGGTTAATAATCTGTGAGTCTTTTATAAGATGTCTCTCTCTCAATAAAGATGTGATTAATAAAACACATAGTTTTAATAGTTTTTGCTCTATTGCACTCTAGCATATTAAATTTCTTTAATATCTTTTCTATTTGATTTTCTTGGTGTATTTCTATCTCACCTTCTTTCATTTTTACTTCCATGTCTAAAAACTTCTTGATTAATCCTAAATCTTTGGCTTTGAATTCGTCATACAACAACTTTTTTACATTATTTACAAATTCTTTTTCTCCCATCAGTAAAATATCATCTACAAATACTAAAAGATTAACTCTGTCACCATTGTACAAGCAATAGTCATGTTTAGATCTGACCAATCCAATTTGCAATAAGTAATCGTTAAATCTTTCGTTCCAGCATCTTGGACTCTCTTTCAATCCATAGAGACTTCTCTTTAGCCTTAATACTTTATTTTTCTCTAATTCTACACCTTGTGGTTTTGTTATATGCACTTCAGTGTCCAGTTTACCATTTAAAAATGCCGTTGGGATATCTAGTTGATGTATGTTGTATAGCTTGAGCTAAAAATAATCTAATTGTGCTAATTCTAGCTACAGGTGAATAATTATTATGAAAGTAATTCTCCTCCTGTACCTGAAATCCTCTAGCAACTAAACGAGCTTTTTTCAATCCATTTTCTTTTGTCGTAAAAACCCATTTAGTGTCGATCGCTTTCTTTCCATCAGGTAGTTTTGTTTCAGTCCATGTTTCTAATTCTTCTAACGACTTTATTTCTTTATTAATAGCATTTTTCCATTCTTCACTGTTGATTGCCTCTTTAAAGCTTTTAGGATTATCATCACTATTTGCTAGTAAGCAATATGCAGTATATACTTCGTAATCATTTAAATATGATGGTGTTTTAACTTGTCGACCTGTCCTTGTTACTCTTTCATGTTCATCAGTAGAATCATTTGTAGTTTCTTCAACATTCATTTCATTTTCATTTATTACATATTTATTATAATCATCATTGTCATTATTTACATCTTGTTTCATATATTTACAATTATTTTCATTAAATGTTACATCGGTAGAAATTATTATTTTATTGTTTATTGGATCCCAGAGCTTGTAACCTGAGCCGCAATAGCCTACCATTATGAATGGTTTTGCTCTTGGCTCTAATTTATTTGGTTTTGGCACACACCATGCTCTTGAACCAAAGACTCTCAATTTCTTTATGCTGTTGCTTCCATACCACATCATACATGGTGTTTTTCCATTTAAAACTTTAGTGGGACATCTATTTAGTTCATAAACAGAACATTGTACTGCTTCAACCCACAGTTCTTTTGGAAGATTAGATTCAGCTAATTTTGTTCTAGATTTTTCTAAAAGAGTTCGGTTCATCCTTTCAGATGCTCCATTCTGTTGTGGTGTATACGGAGTTGTGTATTGCAGGTTTATACCTTTCGCATTACAGAACCCTTTGAATTGATTTGATGTAAATTCTCCACCATTATCTAATCTTACATTTTTAGTTTTAAGTCCAAATTGAGTCTTAATATGTTTAATGAAATTTACAATATTAAGTTCAGCTTCCTTTTTGTGCTTTAAAAATTTTACAACTGTATAGTGGGAATAATCATCTATTAGCACTTGAAAATATGCTTCTCCATTCATGCCATTTGGAGTGATTGGTCCACAAAGATCTGAATGGATCAAATCTCCAATTTGCTTACTTTGTTTCTTGACTGAAATAAAAGGTCTTCTTGTGACTTTGCCTTGAATGCAACTTTCGCATTTATCATTTGAATATGGTAACTTTAATATTTTTAAACCCATTTTATTCCAATGTCCAAGTCGTCTATGCCAAATATATATTAATTTTAAGTTTTTAAATATAAGAGCGATTCATCTTGTAAGTTAAATATATTTATTCAATAGATTAATACAATTCCATTATAATAATTCATATGTATTTCATTTTACGACTATCAACAATGACATAACTCAATTACCTACTTTCTTTTTACAATGTCCATAGACATCACTAACGTTACTGAGTAGGTGTAATATAACTCCAACACATCTCGGAGAGCGAGGATGCGCTTCGTAACGTCAACAATAAGTTAATTTTAAATTCCAAAGACTATAGGTATCGTAAGTGACACGATTGTAAAATTGGCCTTCATTTCCGCTGAAGCTAGGTTAGGCCGCGATTTAACAGAATTCATATTCTGTTGGTTTTAGCATTTTCGTAGATGAAACAGAGGAATGTAATCCATGCATTAAAGCGAACGGACGCGCCGATGAATTATATATTTTCTTATTTTTGTATATTTGGTTATGTTAACAAAGCAGACAACACTTTTGCCGTTCTAAAACGCCCAACACTCCGACCACCCTAAAGAGGGTATTAGACTATAGTGGGTATTAGACCATCCTAAATTCAGGATCCGATATTCAGTGTCCGATTTAGGACACTAAATTCAGTCGCTGCAGCTCCTGATTACACGTTCACTGATTCAGGGCTCTGAATCAGACTTAAAGGAAGAGCGACAAGTGACGGACGTGTCGAGTGAAAACTGAAAAGTATAATAAAATGCCAAGTCTAACGAAAACGAGAAAATTGGTATTGCCATAGCCTCCATACATTGATTTACTACCAAACGCTTGGTAGTAAATCAATGGCTCCATACTAAAAAAAAAAAGAAAAAATTTTTTTTTACAAAAAATTAAACCGACTTCAAAAACACTAAAAACTTAAAAATAATATAAGAATAGGTACAGACAACATCACACTTCTATATTGAAGTCGGCGCCAAACGATGATCCTAGAAAGTGTTAAAATTTGTCACCGACTTCAATATACATAGAAGTGTGATGTTGTCTGTACCTATTCTTATATTATTTTTAAGTTTTTAATGTTTTTGAAGTCGGTTTTATTTTTTGTAAAAAAAAAATATTTTTATCTTTTTAGTGAATGAAATCTTTTCAGTTAAAGAAGTTAAAGAATAATTTACCCTAATTTTCAGTTAAATAAACCCTAACCTAAATTAGTGTCTTCCTCTATTTTCTATGGGATCCCATCATCAGATCCTGACTTTGGTGACCATGGGACCACCCTCGCAGTGTACTCTATCGAATACAAAAATAATTTTGGAAATCGGTTTAAAAATGACGGAGTTATGAGGTAACAAACATAAAAAACAAATACAACCGAATTGATAACCTCCTCCTTTTTTGAAGTCGGTTAAAAAGAACGAGATTTGTTCTTTTTTTTTATAAAAACGTCGCCCCACACTAGGATTTTCTCCTGTGTCGTGGGTGCAATTACAAACATAGAATATCACATGCACATACGCCCAGAACAAATTTCTGTAGGCCATACAAAATATCTGTCCCGTGCGGGAATCGAACCCGCGACCCGTTGCACAGTAGGCGATCACTCGACCTCTGCGCTAACCGTGTCGTATAACCGGATGGGTGAAGGAATATTTGTTACCTACTAGGTTTCCGCTCGCGACTTCGCCCGCGTTATTTTTTCTTTTCCCGTGGGAATTTTATATTTTCCCGTAGGAAAAATACGCTATGTCCTTCCCCTGGTTTCAAAACAATCAAATCTTTCCTCTTTATAATATTAGTATAGATTGGGTCAAAAGCTAGCAAGTATGAACATTATGGGTGTGTTAGAACCTAGTAACACACTGTACCCGTCATTTCTGAATTTAGGATAGTCTAATACCCTCTTATTATCCTAAATTCAGGATCCGATATTTAGTCCTTCCTGAATTCAGAGAAGTCTAATCGCATTTAGGAAGGTAGCATCCGATTTAGGATGCCGATTTAGGAGAAGGATGGTTTCCGACGTTCTAAATACTAAATCGGATACTAAATCGAATAGGTGTAATCACAGTTCCGATTTAGGACGCTCAGTCGCCGCCACAGAGTACATTATCGCCGCTCGCCTACCGTCGTGAGCGCACCGTTTGTTGTTTCTTGCTTCATTTTATTATTGCGTACGCACGCAAAACAAAATGACTTCAGAAAAGGAGGCGATACAAAATATCTTGGTACTATACATATAAGGACATGCCTTATCTTTGGAACAAAAGTGATCCAAACTATATGAATAAAAATATCAGAAACGACGGGTACAGTGTGTTACTAGGTTCTAACACACCCATAATGTTCATACTTGCTAGCTTTTGACCCAATAACTAATATTATAAAGAGGAAAGATTTGATTGTTTCGAGACCAGGGGAAGGACATAGCGTATTTTTCCTACGGGAAAATATAAAATTCCCACGGGAAAACAAAAATAACGCGGGCGAAGTCGCGAGCGGAAACCTAGTAGGTAACAAATATTCCTTCACCCATCCGGTTATACGACACGGTTAGCGCAGAGGTCGAGTGATCGCCTAGAGTGCAACGGGTCGCGGGTTCGATTCCCGCACGGGACAGATATTTTGTATGGCCTACAGAAATTTGTTCCGGGCGTATGTGCATGTGATATTCTATGTTTGTAACTGCACCCACAACACAGGAGAAAATCCTAGTGTGGGGCGACGTTTTTATATAAAAAAAAAGAACAAATCTCGTTCATTTTCTTTTTTTTATAGTATGGAGCCATTCATTTACTACCAAGCCATGGGCTCCCGATAGGAACAAATTATAATTAGTTCTAAATAAAATCAATAGATGTCACGGCATGTACCATACGAGAATGTAAGAACTTATTCTTACGCATTGTGTAAATATTAAGCTGTAACTAACCACTAGATGTTTTAATTAAAAAGAAATTATTATTTTCAAATCAAATTTGTTAATTTTTTAAGTAAAATTGAAAAGTTTTAAAATGAGTCTGCTTTGTTGTGCTTTTTTGTTTTGAACTGCCATCTATTGGGAGCTATTGTTAATATTTCGTCAAGACGTCAATAACTTTGAAAAAAAGTATGACTACAGATGGCATTATTTGAGATACTGATAAACGGAAGTGAGCACGAACTGAGTGTTTGCGTTTTGTTTTCCAAGTGTGTATGGCATTTTCATGTCTAAATCGCAGATTACATATTTTAACATCTAAATGTTATAATTTTTTTGTTTGTCATTAAATAATTTTGGAAAAAATATACATTAGGTATGAACGAATGTGCTGAAATAGTATTTTTTATTAAATAAATGTTTAATATTTGTTTTGATTATGTCATCTTTTGAACTAACGAAACTCACAGCGCACACAGAGCACATTTGTTTGAAAACATTGCGACTCGACTTGTTTGTGAGTTTCGAGGTGAATTCGTGCTTGCTAATTTCTGGTGATTTATCGACGACCTGGCTTTGAAAACGGACATTTCGAATTAGATGCACCATATACGACTGCTGCAATTTTAAATTTGGACTCCGACGAACGATCCACGCACGACGATTATTAGGCTTTTGAATTTGGACTCCGACGAAGATTCTACGCACGACGATTTGGCTCTTCGAATTTTGACTATTATATCCACACACGACAATTGACTTTTGACCTGATTAATTAATGAGAAGTGAACAAAATGCCCTGTAAATGTTCATATTATATGTGTAATAACACATTGGGTCAAACACCAATGTTTCGGTTTCCAACAGCCGATCAAAAACGTATGGAACTTTGGATAAACAATTGCGGTAAGTCTTTTATATAATGACAATTGCAGTGAAAAACATCGAATATGTATTAAAGTTCATTATTGTACTAAGAGTAGTTGTTATAATGATGTTTAGGTACTGTTTGCTTATAAACTGAGCCGCGACTGCGACAACATTGAGACTGCCGCTATGAGTATTCAGCCTTATGTATTGTTTTATTATGTTTTTATCTGCACTTTTAAATACTTAGTTGTGTTTTTGTCAATAAAAGCGATGCAATAATTGCAGCCCATTTAGAAAGAGGGTTTACAAATATTGTTGTGATAGCCGTATAATAAAACAGATATTCTTGAGTATCCAAGCTATTATGCGCCCCACTGATAGGCATAAGTCTCTCACGAAATGCAGGCTATGTACTTCCAGCACACTGTCCCAGTCCAGTGTAGTGTAGACTGATGAGATACACCAGAGCCTCTTCTGTATATTGGTGGTGTAATTTTGAATCCTGTCACAGATATCATATTTTAATACTAGTAATGTTACATAATTTCCTTTACACCCCATGAAAGAGATCTTTATTTCTATATTTTTTTATTTTAGGAAACTTAACCATAACCAATTTGCCACAAGAAGCACTAAGGAATAAATTTATCTGCATAGAACATTTTGGAAAAAATACATACCTACACAATGAAAATGCCCAAAGAAAAAGGTTAACATCAATGGCTGTGCCGCTGCACTACAGACATGGATGCACAAATATATATGATTCACCTGTTCCGTCTACATCACAAGGTACAAATAAAGCATTTTACAGCTGCTTATTGTATTATAAAAAAAAAAGTGATTTCAGAAATCAATGGGAGTTCTAATATCGGTATAGTATCTATAACATTTTTATGAAACTTTTATTAGGACACTGTTATCCACATAATGTTCTTTCTATTATGTTATTCATCTTCTCACACTAAATATGTTTGTGGTTTGGGAGTAGAATGTTACAGTTAACTTTGCTTTTTAAAACCTATTAAATGGAGATAACTGCAATGCAGTGTAATTAAGAATAGGCCCAATTCAATATATTTGATAATTAATTATCAAGTAGGTAAGTATAATTTATTTTTGCAGAGTGTATTTAAATAATCTGTTATGAACCTGCAAAACTTACTTGTTAATCCTAAAGCAGATTAGATTATATTAAGCTTTGCAATGTTATAATTATTGCAATAAATCTATGAGTCAATTACAATCATATTTGAAAATTATGATAACAATTTATAGATTTATTTTTATAAACATCCTATAATGTATTGTAATCAACTGACGATACTTTGGGGAAATGGCCAAATTGAGTATCAAGTACTTACTAGTGAAGAAATTTAACTACCTCTGAGGTCTAGTGGTAGAGACTACCTAGGGCCCTATTTTTAATAATCGTCAGGTTCAAAAATAAAGGCCCTAATTCTGATCTGGAGCTCTGGAGGTCTGGTTTTTGATTTCCCATGGTCGGCAGAAGACTTCTGCCTGGTTTGGTTGGTAGCAAGGCTTCAGAACTCATCTGGCTAACAACCACCATTTAATTTATGTTTGTTGCTATTATGGTAAGATAATCATCTCCTCATTTGATGAGGAATCCAAGTGAAGCACATTCCCATCTTCGGCTTTATCGTCACTTATCATCAGGTGAGATGTAGGCCAAGAACTTTCCTGTCATTGTTTTAATTAAAGTCATATTATCAGCACTTCTTTAAGTACCTACTAATTTAATAGACATCAAACAAAAAAAATATACAATAATAATTAATCATAAATAAAATAGTATGTACATGTAATACCACTCTGCTGTGCTATGATATCAAATCGATCTAATTGCCATTTTTTCACTGCACAGCAATGGTGGCACCAGTCTGTGCTGTTGCAGCAGTAAAAACGCCCAATTAGGTACATAGTATAAAAATGGATGGTATTTAACTGTATCTCAATTTATTCCTGTTTTTTACTAGAAAATTTGCCCTTGTTTCGATAAAAATACTAATTGTGCACTTAAATTAGCTTCCTAAAATATTCCATAATGAACACCTATTTAATAACACATACGGCCTTACAAATAAAAACTTATACCGAGGATAATCCTCGGAATAATTTATTCTGTGTTTTGTCTTGTTTTAGCACATGTCAGATGTAATATGTCAAAATAAGACAAAACACGGAATAACTATTCCGAGGTTATTCCTAGGAATAAGTTTTTTATTTGTAAGGTAGATAGTATTTAACTGCAAATGAAATCAATATTCCTTTTAGTGTAATAAACTATTTGCCCTTAACAAGTGAAATGGGTAGAATTAGGTTCTGGCATAGTCATTTCGGTCAATTCACCGAAGTTTTATTTATTATTAGACTTCCATACTACTTCTGTGTTAGAAAGATATTTAAAGTAAGATTTGGTAAATAAAGTAATTATCAGCAATGCATTTTGTCAAAGGTTATTTATGCTTTGAGTTGAAATATATCTGGTGTACAATCAGTATATCTGATGTGCAAAAATTATTTAATTGATGAATACAAGTTGATAGGCATTGTCATACAAGCAAAAGGTTAATTTATAGGTCAATGGTTGATGCGTGGTAAGTTTTTTGATGTACATTAAAAATATACATATAAGAAATATGTAGTAGGCTGACTCGGGCCCCTTGCAAGCGATAATAGCTTACTCACATTTACTGACTATAGGGCGCTGTCGCTTTTAGTTTACAAAGTATTGCAAGTGCAACCATTAAAGTGAAAAAGTTTCTTTTCAGGAATAGTCATCATCATCATCACAGCTCATATACGTCCCCACCGAGGGGCTCGAGCCTACCCTATGTTAGGCAGAGAGTAATAGTTTCTTATTGTTATGCCTGTGGAATGGAATGAGGATAGGTTTTTTATTCAATTTAATTCTTGTTATTAGGTTCGTGATTTGAGAAGATGACGTTAAAGTGGGGACTAACTATTTTACTTAATAAATCACGTATTTATTTGTACTGATTTGCCAATTAAACAAAGAAAAATCGATTTCGACGAATACGAAATATCTGGTTATTTTGAATTAAATAACTATATTATTACTTTAAATCTCTTAATTCTTCATAAATGGGCAATAAAAAGGAATATCTATTGTACACAATGTTAATAGTAGTCTTTAATGAATCGGTAAAAAATCGGTCACCGATTGTCGGTCGTGTGCGCTCGCACTAAATATGCCTGGCCCTTGCGGTCAAATCAAATCATTTATTCCTTTACAAAAGAAAATGGTGAGTACATTTGCAGATGGTCAGCTTCAAAATAGTTCGACATTTTCTTGTTATAATACTATAACATGTAAAGACTTAAAATTATGTGTATCATAAAAAAAAATCTAAAAAACTAATAATACTAAAACTGTTTCATGTATTGCTTGATGATTATATTCTATTTTAAGTTTGATATTATTATTTTCTTGAAATTTATTATTAAAATGTATATAATGTGTCTTATCAATATTAATGTGTAGATTATGGTACTTTAGCCATTCTATAATAGATTTAACGGTCAATAATACTTCCGTTAGGGCGCTTGCGCACTTATACGTATTCGGTTCGTGTTCGCTACGTCAAAAAAAACCGAACGGAAAATTTACGTCCTAGCGTTTGCGCACTTATCCGTATGCGATTCGTGTTTGAGACGGCTGTGCGATAAACGTCAAGATGGCGAGGTCACTTCCTGTCCTGTTTTGAAAAACCTACAGCAATTTAGTACTTATCTGGTACTATTTGATACCAAACTTTTTACGGCTTTTATTATTAAAATTGCGGAATCTTGTCATGCTCTAACATTAAAGTTACTAAATATTTGATGTAACAAATTAAACCACAATTTAGTACCTACCTCCAGAAATCAAAAGCAGTTTCTTTTAAAATCGAATATTTAAAATCTGATGGCACAAAAAAAACAAACTATGAAATATTTTGCAAAAAAACAGACCAATACAAATACCTAGGCGGCCTTATTGCTAACAAGCAATCTCTTCAAGGCAATCTTGGGACAAAAGAATGACACAGCATATACAATAATGGAAAGGCTACAGAACTAGGACTAAAGAAAGTTTGTTATATGGGAAAGGAATTACGAGCAAAACTTCCAGCTTAATTAATTGATATTTGAATAAGCTGTAGGCGTTTTAACATACCGCTTATAACATATGTTTTCCAGTATAAATTGTCATTTTATATAAAAAAAACGATTAAGCAATTATTATTAGTACATATATAAACGTTATTACAACTTCATCAAATAATATAAATAAATGATGATGAAGACCCGGCATCCTGATGTACTCGTACACCTAAAACGACTTGAAGTAAGAATTAACGGATCGAACACGTATGAGTGCGCAAGCGTCCATACAATCACTAGGACGGCCAAACCGGATCAAAACCGAACACGAATCGAATACGAACCGAATACGTATAAGCGCCCTTACGTTGTAGTTCGTATAGACAGTTCGAAGTGTCACTTTTTACAAAAAACCTAAATACACAGTTCTAGATAATCGCAGCTTCGAGCGTGGACATTTATGTCAGATAGGTTGCAATGCATTATTTGGTAATTTAATATTTGTCGAAAAAACGTCTGCAACATAGTCACCAGAGCTACTTATTCGTGACAAGTAGATCTCCGCACAGCAGCTTTCCCGTTACTTGTAGCGAATATAATATCCCGTCTCATGCACCCGCGCAAGTCAGCGCTGCTTATACTATTTTTGCAGCATGAGGTTCAGTGATACGTGTCCATATAGATTAACTGTATTTTTTTTTAGTTTGGTGTCGGCGGATTCGTACAAACAGATGCGATGATAATACGAATAAACATTATTATTTTGTTCTAGGTCAAGAATCACCCGAACTAAAAGTACTAAAGCCAAAAAGAGTTTATGCTGCTGCAAAAAAAAATGAAACAAATCAAGAATCAGAACAAACTCTACATACGAGTATATCTACAACACCAAAAAAGCGTAAAACGAGTGAAGAAGAAACAACACCAAAATGTAAAAAATTAAAAATGTCCGTAGTAAATACAAATAAAATTTTACGCAAGGAGAGGGCAAAATATAACCGTCTCAAAAAAAAACTGAATTACCAAAAATACAGTAATTTAAATAATTTAAAATTTAAAAGTGAGAATTCAAAAAATTTAACTTTTATGCAAATAAAAAAAAATAAAAAGCAGTGGACTAAGGCTGAAAAAAAATTTGCATGTCACTTTTTTATAAGTCACCTGCGGCTTATAAACATTTGAGAAAAGGGGGTGTAATACTGGCTGCTCCCACAACTATACAAAACTGGCTTCAAGCTACAAATTGCATGCCTGGTATTAATGAAGATATTTTTCATAATATCGCAATGAAATTTGCTGATCAAAGAAAGATCATGTGTGATTTGTTTTGATGAAATGAGCATTAAAGTTGATTTAGAATACACCAAAAAATATGATTTAATTGAAGGTTTTGAAGATTTTGGTGGTGGTGACCGATCCCCCAAGGAAGCCAAATATGCTCTAGTATTTGTAGCCAGAGGAATTTACCTAAACTGGAAAATTCCTCTGGCTTATTTTTTGTCGCAAAATAATATTAAATCAGATAAGTTGATTGAGTTGATTAAATCGGTGATTAATAAATCGTTTGATTCCGGAATACTACCGAAGGTGATTGTTTTTGATCAAGCGGCGACAAATGTTAAGGCGATCAAATCCTTGGGGGCAACAAAAGATGACCCATTTTTTTTCATTGATGATAGGAAAATATTTTCGATCTACGACGTTCCACATTTAATCAAAAATATAAGAAATAATCTGATTGACAATAATTTTGATTTAAATGGCAATGAAATTTCATTTAATGATATAATTTCTATTTATAATATTGATAGAAACAATAAAAGTAAATCATTACGAAAATTGACCCCAGTACACATTAAGCCGAATAACTTCCAAAAAATGAAAGTAAAATTAGCAACGCAAATATTCAGTAATTCTGTGGCGGCAGCAATGCGTACAGCAATCGACAGTGGAGAGTTGAAGAGTAGCACTGCACAACACACAGCTGATTTTGTACAAAATATAAATGATTTGTTTGATTCATTAAATTCAAAAAACAAATTTGATTGTAATCCATATAAGTGTGCTCTAACTAATAATAAAAAATTGTGGAGATATTTGTTGATTTAAAAAAAAAGATGATTAATAAATCAAATATTATAAAATTTTCTAGCCCTCCTGTTTTGACGAAATGCAACAAACTATTAATGCTATTCTTCAACTTTCCACTGAAGAATTTTTAAAGGGTACTGGGGTCAAATTTATTAAGACATATCGATTTAATCAAGATTTAATAGAAAATTTATTTGGAATCTTTAGAATGAGGGGCGGGTGTAATCGCAATCCAACATCAAGGTGTTTAAGGGCTTTGTTTCGATCAAATTTATTAAATAATTTAATAAAATTAGAAAACACAAATTGTGAGCCGGATATCGATGTTTTTTTATCCGCTTCAGAACCCTTGCAGCAAAATACACAACGGACAATAGCATCATGTTCTAATAAAACAATCGCTGGACCGTCAAATGTCGATGATATAGGAGTATCTTCTACATTTGAAGGTCCAGCGACTTGTGAACAAACAATGTTAGATTCGACACCACAAGCTGAACACAATATTTCCTGCGAAATAACTTTAGAAACATGTTCAGTTGTGTATTTTGCTGGCTGGTTGGGCAAAGTGTGTGTTGAAAAATTTGATTGCTCATTATGTAGAAATGAAATGATTAAAGACGAAGTTGATTTAATAGATAAAAAGCAATTGTTATTAATCAATAAAACCTATTCCAATTTGATTACACCATCACTAAAATCACCAACAGATTTTTTGTTTAATTTTGTAAATCAAATACTTGATTTGTTTAATGATAGGATAAATGATATTCATCGAGCTAATCTGGTATCAAATTTGATTAAAAAGGTTAAAGAAACAATTTGCTTGCCTGATAATTACCATGATATCAATCATATTGATTTTTTAATTAGAAAATTATTAGAAGTCAAGATTCATGATTATTGCAAAACTAAGAAAAAATCGTTGCAATCACAATCAAAATTAAGAATTTTACAACACAAATAAACATTCAGCATACTTTTTTCAAAATCTGAAATGAAAGTTTCGAATAATACTTCTACAAAATCCGATGAAAAGATTAATTTTGTGTTTTCTGTCAAATAAAATAAAACAGACTTCACTAGTACCAAATGAAAAAAATAATATAAGCATAACATACAACATTATATTTTTATAATGAAGCTGGTGCCAAATTTTAACCTAACTACATTAGATGTTCTTATATTTATTTATAAGTCCTTCCAGGTGATTGCCTGGCAGTGGTACCGACTTAATATAAAAATGAGATTCAAATAAGTACGTGAATATCTCCAGAAAAAGACATGAAATAAGTTGGACGTGCTTATGATATTTAAGTTTTCCTCGATTTTCCTGGGATCCCATCATCAGATCGTAATTTACTGACAAGATCAGCTCAGGAATACATAGCGCACGTTTAATCAAATAAAGAAATAAGTCAAAAATCGTGATTTTTGAGATTTAATCATAAAACGTAATATTATGGCGATAAGAATAGGTATGCTCAGACTCCCGCTAGATATGAACAATAAAGTTAAATAAAAGATCGTCCCTCTCTTTCTTACTAATTCGGGCGAACAAGTTGCAACCAATAAAACAATACATTCAGTGATGTGCCAGAGTTGACTCAAGGAAGTCGATTTGAAGAACGAATTAAAGTGAATTAAATCTGTTTATTATTAACAGGTAAGTCGCATTTCTTGTTATATTTTTCTCCAAAAGTGTTCATTCTTTGTTTTATTACGCTATAGAATCAAAATATTGTCGCGGATTATTCACATTTCGACTTAGTGCAGTTTAGTTTTTGTAATAATCCGTATGTATCAATTTCAGTCAATTCAGTTTAGTTTTAAATCATATTTTAGATTTATAGTATAGATCGACTTACTTCATCTTATTACTAATTTATATGCAAAATATTAACATCAATAATATTTATTTCTCTTTAACATTAAATGTTTTGTGTTCATTGGCATATTAGACAATAATTTCTTTTTAACCTAAATAACCTAATGCATACTACCTAGTAAATACTTTTACTCTATTTTACATAGCCTAGTTTTTTTAAATTCCTTCATTTATAGCAAGTAAAAGTAGAGTTGCACCTTTGAGACCTGTGTCAGTTCCTAGGTTAGAACTTCAGGGAGCTGTATTGGCATGTAGACTTGCTACCTCTATTGAAAAGGAACACACAATAAAGGCAGATCGCAGATACTTTTGGACCGATTCATCTACAGTTTTACATTGGATAAAGAGTGATGCACGTAATTACAAAGCCTATGTCGCAAATCGTTTGGGTGAAATCGACGAGCATACTAAAATAAATGAATGGAGATATGTTCCAACTACTATGAATGTTGCCGACTTTGTCACGAAAGAGATTGTTGATGAACTAACTTATGACCATTCATGGTTCCATGGCCCTGAATTTCTACACTTTGATATGTCACTTTGGCCAAAGAGAGATTTTAACATTACCTGTAATACAGATAAAGATATTGAACTTAATAAGGCATGTCTGAATGTACTCACGCCCTTAGAACTTATTCCAATACCTGATCCGTTGAGATTTTCATCTTGGACGCGATTGCTGCGTGCTACTGCAACTCTTTTGGCAGCTGTAAATAAATTTAGAAAAAGAAACAGTATAGTTGATGAGACCACAATGGATAAGGCTGAAAAACTAATACTACGTCAAGCACAATTAGATACATTTTTCGATGAAATCACTGAACTAAGAGAAAAGAAACTATTAAGCAAGAAAAGTAGAATAATGTCGCTTTCACCTTACCTTGATGATGATGAAGTATTAAGAGTTCAAGGTCGTATTGATCTCGCTGTAGATGTTAATTTGGAAGCAAAAAGACCTGCAATTTTAGATGGGAAACATCATGTCGCCCGACTTATAATAATGCACTATCATGTATTACTTGCCCATGCAAACAATGAAACAGTCATAAACGAGTTGAGACAACGTTTTTGGGTTGTTCATCTTCGTCCATCAGTAAGAAGTGTGGCTTCCAAATGCCTAGTATGCAGGATAAGGAAAGCAACGCCAATAATACCGAGACAAGGAGATTTGCCTGATGGTCGCGTCGCTCATCACTGTAGACCTTTTTCGCACTGTGGTCTAGATCTTTTCGGTCCCATTGACGTAGTTGTTGGCAGAAGAAAAGAAAAAAGGTACGGCGTTATATTTACATGCATGACTGTGAGGGCCATACATCTAGAAATAGTGCATTCCATGACCACCGATAGTTGATTAATGGCCTTACGTCGAATGGCCTCAAGGCGGGGATGGCCTAGCGATTTCTATTCGGACAATGGGACAAATTTACGTGGTGCACGGTCTGAACTTCAGAAACTGCAAACTGATATTACTAATAGAAGATCGAGATGGCACTTTAATCCTCCATTGAGTCCACACATGGGCGGAGCCTGGGAGAGATTAATTCGAAGTGTTAAGACGGCTTTAAAGGTTATATTAAAGAAAAGAGCGCCACGAGACGAAACACTTCTAACGCTATTTTGTGAAGTAGAAGCGATTGTGAATAGCCGTCCACTTACGCATGTTTCGGTGAGTCCTACAGATGCTCCTGCACTGACACCATTCCATTTTTTGTTTGGAACCTCGTCGAACTTACCAACAGGAACAACGGAAGCCAACGATTTGTGTTCAATGGCGAATAGCCCAAAGATTGGCCGACATGTTTTGGTCGAGGTGGCTAAAAGAAGTGCTGCCCTGCTTATTGCCAAGGACAACAAGGCACACAAGCGAAGAACAGTTGAAAGCTGGCGATGTTGTCCTAGTAATTGATCCTTCTTCTGAGAGAAGTTACTGGCCACGAGGTATTGTGGAAGAGATTTACCCTGGAGCCGATGGCCGGGTACGAGTGGTCGACGTAAGGACGTCACCCTGCGCCGCCGATCTACACAGCGCCTTGTTCGTTTGCCCTCGAATCCAGGGGGGGAAGAGTGTTAACGATACCAAACCTATATCAGGATGCCTAATTTTATGTCTATGATATAATGACAATGTCTTGTCAATGTCTGCTCAATGTCTAAAATTATAATATATGGTATTTTCCTAAGCCCTAAACTTTTATTAGATTCCTCACAAATACCAGCTCTCTTTAACCTTAACACATTAGTATAAACCATAAATTCACACGCCTTTTTTTCAGAGCAATAATAACATTGTTCTGATTATAAAATGTTGATGGATAGCCCATTTAAAATAACGATTTCGAAATTAAATGGTATCTTTCCCTGTGATATTTGAATTTGTTTTGTTTTTGTTTTTAAAAAAAAAAAAAAAAACTTCGCCCCACGCTAGGATTTTCTCCTGTGTCGTGGGTGCAGTTACAAACATAGAATATCACATGCACATACGCCCAGACCGGAACAAATTTCTGTAGGCCATACAAAATATCTGTCCCGTGCGGGAATCGAACCCGCGACCCGTTGCACAGTAGGCGATCACTCGACCTCTGCGCTAACCGTGTCGTCAAATTTATGTCGTTAAAATATTTGAATTGAATGTTAGCGACGAATGAGTGACAGACAGGAGTGACGTCACCAGAACTGTAGGCCCGTTTTAGCGCGAAATTTGAAACTGTTAGTTTCAGACTGCATTTTATTGCAATAAATTTTATTATTTTAATTTTTAACATACTTGTGATCTATTCTACATGGGATTGTTTACGATAAACGCAAAAATAAAAATATTGCATGTTCCCTATTGCGATACGTCTGCTCACTACGACGGCTTTGGAGGAAGAGTTATTATTATTTGTATCGAGTAACACTGCTTTGATTAACTTGTGGATAACGGTGTGGGTATCACAATGAACTTACATACATTATGCATTGTACCATTTGTTATATCTTATTGTGAATACTGTTTGTTGTCCCTAATAAAATAAAAAAATAAAAAAGAGGGATTATTTGGTTCCCTTCGTATTATTTGGTTCCCTTCGCTTAATCAATTCCAGAGACTCACTGGTGAGTTATGTCCAAAACTTTTTGTTCGTGTTTAAAACCCACCTCACGGATGATGCGTATCAGGTCATCAGTGGCATCGTTCGGGTCTTGTGTGGTTTTCATTATTAATATCCAAAGTGCCTGTAACCAGTCGGTGATCACTGCCCTTTTGATCACAGAGCCCGACCAATTGGTCGGGCTATCTATCGCCAAGGGGCGATTGTCCGAGAACACCAGGACAATCCCCAGACGGAGAAGCCTTACGGCGGCATGCGCGGGAGCCGACGCTGCACACAGGCCCCACGGCATGGTCATCAGACAGGCATTGCTTGAGCGAATGCCCGTCTTCTCCTGCCTATCCGTCTGCGGCGGAGGGGAGTGGCCTCAGGATCTACCTCCCGCTCCCCCTCCGCAGAAGGAGGCGACGACAGCCCTCCATTCCGCTTCGCCGCGGAGCATGGTCACGACCATGCTCGGCAGCGAAAGGTCTCCGCCTCCCAGCGCAGCATTAAGTTCGCTGCGCTGGCGTCACCAAGCCGAGCACACCAACAAGGTGTGCTTGGTCGTGTCGTCGGGAGCGTTGCAGTGATGACACTGCGGCGTTTCCTCCCGACGTGCAACTCGGTACAGGTAGTGACCGAAACAACCGTGTCCGGTCAGTACCTGCAATGCGAAATGAAAGGCTGCCCTGCCGGCGCCCAACCACCTCCTCCAACACCGGACGGATCGCCTCGATCGTCCGGTGGCCGGCAGCTGGGAAGCGAGTGCCTCACCTCACCGGCGCAGAGCCTCCCTCTGCGCCTGGGTACGAACCACCTCCACCTCCTGTGGGGCAGATCGTCCCCCCCGTTCTCGTACGGCAACCCGATGCCGATACACCTCCGACTGGACGCGTGCGTCGACATCCCACGGCGTTTGGCCCGCAAGCACGCAGGCCGCGCCGTGGCTAACCGAAAGTTAACGCGCCTGGTGACACTAAAGTTGTCGAAGTTATGGAATTCCTGGGTTCATGCCCGAAGTTAAGCCACGGTGAAACTTTACAAGGCTTTAACATTGGAAAGCCTGGCTCGATTTTGACTAAACAAAAACTATTAGTATAGTATTTGCACGAGTACGCTAATCAAATGCAGTAACTTTTATAGTAATATTTTGATGTGTTGGTGTGACTCATTATTAATGGATTGAAATAGATCCAACCTACTTTCAAATAAGAATAAATCTAGAAAAAATCATATTAAAGTAAAAAAATAATAATGAATTGAAATATTGCGGAAAACAATTTCATTACCTATCCATTAGTTAGATGCTTATACCATAGGTAATCCAATTGTTTTCCGCAACATGGTGAGGTTTTTTATTTTCCTAAGTTTTTATACTTTTACCAAAGATATTTTGATTGAAGTCAATTCCATTAATTCATCTCACGTTTTAATTCACAAAAGTCCATCTCAAGTGATGTAAAATCTATAGGACCACAAAAATTTTTTTCGTTGTATCATATATAATATTTAAACTATGTTATCAAAACAAACCCATTTTTTCTATTAGTTTTATGTTAATGTTTACTTGCGTCGATATACGGTGTGGGTGAAAAGGACAACAACTTTTAACATGAAACAATGAATTCGTAATAAACTTTATGGATGCTTTATACAAAAATTATTCTTTTCAGCATAAACATATAACAGACAAAACCTCATAAAACTTACTTTGCATGCACTTATTAAAATCGATTTTTTTTTAAGAAAGTCCAGGCTCCTAGACTATTTACCCAAGTAAAGTAATCTTTCGTTCTTTGGATTGAGGCTTCGACAAACTCTGAATCTTTGAAGAATGTATCGACAAACTACCACCTATCTTTGTCAGTAAGCAGATTTTTGCTAGGTCGTTTCGTTTTCGAGATCCAGGTGGCCCGGCTGGGGTAACGTTTCACCAGCTGGGCCACACATAACTCGGAAATGTGCATGTTTCAAACTGTGGAACTTATTCGACAAACTCCGACAAACTACCGCTTCACTATTCCAGCAAACAGTTTTTCTCTACGTCGCTTTGTTTTTGAGATCCAGCTAGTTCAGTTGCAGCAACTATGCTGCAGGTGAGCTCTGAAATGGTGGATCGACAAACTGCCGCCTATCTATATCAGCAAACAGATTTTCGCTATGTCGTTTGGTTTTGGAGATCTGTGTGGCCCGGCTGGGGTAACGTTACCCCAGCCGGGCCACACAGCCCCCTTAAACGCGAGTCCGATGATAACTCAAACTTGTCCGACAAACTTCGACAAACTGCCGCCTATCTATATCAGCAAACAGATGTTCACTAGGTCGTTTCGTTTTCGAGATCTGTGTGGCCCGGCTGGGGTAACGTATCCCCAGCCTGGCCACATAGATCTCTGAAACGCGCAGGCGACAAACTCTGAAACTTGCCGACAAAATCTGACAAACTCTAGACATTATAGCGACATACTCAAACAATCTATTTTTCACACTTTTTTTTTTGTGGCCCGGCTGGGGTCAGCCACACGAGGTTTCATTATTTTTTTATGTTTTATGTACTTACAATAAGAAGTTAATGTAAAATAGTTAATTGAAATCAGTGATGAAACAGTAACCGTTAATATTTAAATTTATGTAAATCCTCGATGAGTGATTGATATTTTTTAAATGTATTATTTAAGCAACATTTGGCATCTGGTCTCCTTGTCTATCTATATGAAGTAATGTACAGTCGCGTACAACTTTTTTTAAAAATAAATTTTTATAAGTGCATGCAAAGTAAGTTTTATGAGGTTTTGTTTGTTAGATGTATATGCTGAAAAGAATAATTTTTATATAAAGCATCCATAAAGCTTATTACGAATTCATTGTTTCATGTTAAAAATTGTTGTCCTTTCCACCCACTCCGTATATCAACGCAAGTAAACATTAAAATAAAATTAGTAGAAAAAACTGATTTGTTTTAATAACATAGTAAGTACTTTAAATATATGGTGCAACGAAAAAAATCTATTTGTTCCTATAGATTTTACATCTCTTGAGATGGACTTTTGTGAATTAAAAAAATGAGATGAATTAATCGAATTGACTTCAATCAAAATATCTGTGGTAAAAGTATAAAAACCTAGGAAAATAAAAAACCTCACCATGTTGCGGAAAACAATTTGATTACCTATGGGTAACCATCTTATGGATAGGTAATGGAATTGTTTTTCGCAACATATTAAATTCATTATTATTTTTTTACTTTAATATAATTCTTATTTGAAAGTAGGTTGGATCTATTCCAATCCATTAATAATGATAGTCACACCAACACATCAAAATATTACTATAAAAGTTACTGTATTTCATTCGCGTACTCGTACAAATACTATACTAATAGTTTTTATTTAATCAAAATCGAGCCAGGCTTTCCAAAGCGTTGTAAAGTTTCACCGTGGGGGGCATGAAAGGACAACAACTTTGAACATGAAAGCAATGAATTCGTAATAAACTTTATGGATGTTTTATACAAAAATTATTATTTTCAGCATATACACGGTATTTGATAATAACCAATAAATAATCAATACGTTATCTAAAACTAATTATTAAATTGTGTTTACCCGTAATGTCATTCAACCCAAAATTTTCATGTAAATCATAGACATGATGATGATACTATTATCAGCGATCAAGAGAAATACTTTTTTTTATTGAAAACCTACTTCTGAACCTTATACTATGATATACATTAAAATTTTGGGTTGAATGACATTACGTGTAAACACATTTTAATAATTAGTTTTAAATAACGCATTGATTATTTATTGGTTATTATGAAACACCGTGTATAACAAACAAAACCTCATAAAACTTCCTTTTTTAAAGAAAGTTGTACGCGACTGTACATTACTTCATATAGATAGACAAGGAGACCAGGGGCCCAATTCAGCTAATAAGTTACAGCTGAATCGAAACTAAACCGTTGCGATCGACCAATCAGAGCGCCACCTTATCACGTCATCGAACAGTTGCATGGCAATATACGTGCTACGATTGGTCGATCGCAACGTTTTAGTTTCGATTCAGCTGTAACTTATTAGCTGAATTAGGCCCCAGATGCCAAATGTTGCTTAAATAATACATTTAAAAAATATCAATCACTCATCGAGGATTTACATACATTTAAATGAAACAGTAACCGTTAGGTTACTGTTTCATCACTGAATTCAATTAACTATCTTCTTATTATAAGCGAGTACATAAAACAAAAAAATAACGAAACCTCGCACATTTGGTGTGCGTTCCCCCAACAGGAAATTGTGTTCTAGACTAAATTGAGTTTTTTGAATAATTAGAGCGTAATTTGCTGTAAATGTGCGCGAAATAAAAAATTTGTGCGCGTTTCCGTTTTGGAAAAAAATGAAAAAAAACGAATCCTGCTGGAGTAACGTTTTTCCAGCAGGAAGATTCTAAACGAGTAATCTTAGGGATAAATAATTTATGTGGGCGGATAGCTTATATTTGTGACTAAATGTGAGCCAAAAATAAACTTTGTGGGCCTTCGGGTTTTACAGATATTTCGTTTCCTGCTGGAGTAACGTTTTGCTAAAACTTGTTTCTCCAAAACCATCGGATGTATGCCAGTTAAATAAATATACATGAGTAGCTCTTAATTTGTGCTTATTTGTGACATAATTTGATTTTCAAAAATATTTACAGTTTAGGAGTAATCACGTAATGAAGGAAATTCGAAAAAAAATTCTAGCGTTTAAATGAGAAAACATAGAAGCTCAATGAAAACGGCATTTGAATGGTCTTATTATTACGAACAAACATAAAAAATTTCAAGAATCTACATGTACGCGTTTTTGAATAATTAAACTTTAACTTTAATCGGTGATAGCGTCACTGTAAACAATGCAAGAAAGTGACTAAACCAAAATTACATAGGTATAGACCAAAAATTAGAGAGTATTCAGAACTATTTATCATGAAAATTTCAGCATCATATATTTTGTATTAAAGGAGATATAAACAAAAAACCAAAAAATTGACTAATTCCTTGGTTATCCGACTAAATTCGAAAGACCACCAAAAAGCGACGATTTCATACTTGTTGATGACATTCTTAATTTTACACACTAACAAGTTTAAATATGTCACGTTGGGTACATTTAGCTATAAAACTGTTTGGAAAAATGAGTTTATTTACTTTTTGTCTATATTATTAAAAATAAACACCAACTTAAAGACCTACTTATTTAATGTGCGTCTATTGATGATTTTCATAGCATTATTATAATATTACAATTAGGGAGATAGACCACTTTTAGTGAAAATAAAAAGATATCCAAAAAATATTAGACATATTGAAAATTTATTAAGTGTAGGCAAACAAACAAACGTTTTATATGTATATAAAATGGTCAAGTTATAGAAACAGGAAACCAATAAAGTATCCTTTTATATTATGAACATAAAATTTGCAACAGCAAAATTATTTAAATGCCTAGAAACTGCTTTTTTAATGTAATGGAATCAATTAATCAATTTATAGCGCTAGGTGAAGTAGGTAATGGTGGCACCTAGTTGTTTATTTGTAACTATAAAGCTCGCATAGGGTGGAAAGCGTGCTTGTCATACCTATCTGAGGCGATTAATTGTCGCATT
This sequence comes from Schoenobius gigantellus, assembly GCA_963935595.1. NCBI lineage: Eukaryota > Metazoa > Arthropoda > Insecta > Lepidoptera > Crambidae > Schoenobius > Schoenobius gigantellus. The sequence goes on from OZ012555.1 coordinate 15,272,487, forward strand.
CTATATATATAATACTTTATTGTACACACACATCGCTGCTTATAAACGAAAGGGCCACAAATCAAAATTGTCCAAAATCACTTTTAGTAGAAAAATGTTGCCAGAATCACCCATATTTTCATATTTCACAAAGATTCATCAAATTCGACCGCATAATTACAAATGTATGCATACGCCCTTTTGGCATTTTCGCACATGATGGCTAAGTTTAGAGTAAAACGGCCATCTTTTTAGTTGCGACCCAACAGCTAGCGTGAGCGAACATCGGTTCTGTGATAAAGGGCAACATCACAAAAAGTTACTTGTGTATGAGTGAATTTTTATGGGCAACATGGCCACATTTGTGAATGCGTCCGTTTCGCTTATAAAAAAACAAGTACACAATTATTTTTTAAAAAAAGGTGCCATATTTTGAATAGTGTCCGTTTAGTAATAAAAAAATGCTTACTTTATTTTCATTTGTTTTATGCTTAAGACTTGTTTTGTGTAACGTCATTTCTACTTAAAACATTGTTGTGCTTGCGAAGTTTTCTTTTAAGGCAAAAGGCTTTGATACAATTTGGGATTGTTGTTTAGTAAAAGAATACATTGCTTCATGATGTTTAATTCATGTTTTATATTGTACAATAAAAAATGTTTGTTATAGTATGTATCTATAGTTTTACTAAATATACTCGCCTCGCGCTTTATATAATTTTTTCCTTAAACTTTCATCTTTCATCCTTTTTACATGCAAACATTACTCCTCGGCATAGTTTATGTAATTTATTTGCACTCATTCATTTACGTCCAAGCAGCACGTTGCAGTTAAACAAAGTCGGAGCATCCGTGTTTGTTTAACTGCAAACCACCACTTACTAACATGATGATTAATAGTAACTCAGATTCAGATAACTTCAACTCAAGGTCTGATTGTGATACAACCAAATCTACGAGCTCAGAAAGTACTGAAGATGTTTTTTCATCAGATGATAGCGTAGAAGATCCTGAATACTAGTCATTAGATGAGTCCAATTCAAACAAGCTGATTCGACGAAGTCGATTAAAACACACGACTTTTTATCAAAGCATGGGACTTTTGGAGCTTGTAAGATGCATTCAGTGAGTTCGCGTAAGCAACAACATTTATTTTAGATCTGACTTCACGTCATTTATAAGGTAAAATTGATGTATATAAATAATTTTTCTAGGCAATATTGAGAGGGAAGCACTCAGCTCTCCCATAGCAATAGCCCGACCGGTTGGTCGGGCTTGCCTGGGCGCATCGGTAGTGGTGTCGCAGTGTGGACCTTACCATACGCGCCCATAAGAGCAGGGAGAACACCGGGGGGTTTTAGTGGGTAGGCCTGGCACTCCGCCGCGAAATCCCCACACACGCTCGCCGCCTAGCGAACGGCAGGTACGGTGCGGTTACGCATTTCCTCCCGAAAAAAAGGAAGCATTCAGCTCTGACAACCAGTCCTGTAGCATGGCTAACCAGCCAGCAGGCATCGATATTCAGCCAGCCAATGTCGATAGCCAGCTAGATTCGACACTCAGACAGCGTCGACACCAGGGACCCAGTGTCGATGTTCAGCCAGCCATAGTTGACACTCAGCTAGCCGGGGTCGATACCCAGCCATCCAGAGTGGATGCTCAGCCAGCTAGCTTCGACACTCAACCAGCCAGCGTCGATACCCAGCCACCCAGTGTCGATGCTCATCCAGCCAACGTCGAAACTCAGCCAGCCAGCGTCGATGCTTAACCAGCCAGCGTTGATACACAGCCACCCAGTATTGGTGTGGTTGTCGATTTTTTGTGAGTATTGGGCAACAGCTGATTTGCATATTCAGAGACAAATTTGTCCACAAAAACATGACCAAGATTTCCCCTAAGTATCGATACATTCGTGAGGGCAGTAATCAAAAGAATCTCAATCATGCATTTTATATGCCTCAAAATAATCCGCCTAAAAGTAATAATTGAAACTGTTATTTAGTAAATAAAAAAAAACATATATGTACGTACGAAGAATTTATATTTATCCATACCATATTATTATAATTGCATAAGAAGCTATGATTATTTTGTTACCACACTTTTGTTAGTGTAAATGGTTAAGGTTTTAGAAGCACTTATTTTTTATTATTACTTATTTAATATGGTGTCAAAACACTATTTTTGTCATAAAAAGTAAGTTAAATTTAAAATAATGATTCTTTAAAGTAATTTATAAAAAAATTGCATGATTGTAAGAAGACTGCGATGAAAAATTCTTATAAAAGATTTTTATTTTTTCTTCTTGTGTCCTTTTATTTAAAATATTAAGTTACTTGTGAGAAATATTTTATGCTAAACGGACTCATTTGCTGCTAATACTCTTTGGGTTATAGTCACGACAAAATTAAAATAAACAAGTGGTAGAGAATTAAAATACGCATCAATGGATATATGACACAAGAACATTGAAAGTAGGAGTGCCAAAAAATAAACAAAACATTAAATGAAAATTTTCAATGTGCTCTCCTGAAAATTTCCTAATTTTGATTTGTGGCCCTTTTGTTTATAAGCAGCGTGTCATAAAATACATTTAAAACTATAAGTATATATAAAAGCGGGCTTATTCCTCATAGAGATCTCTACCAGCCAACCTAAGTCCTAATCTATTCCGCTCTTTGGTGATCGGATCTTTTTTTGTTGCACGTACAGTGTATCCAATAGCGATCATTCGGATTTAACGTGGTGTTACAATCCCCAAATGTATCAATATCATGTGTGAGTAAAATATTTATTTTTTATTTCAATTGCATAGTTTTTAATTTGAAATGAAAGTTATCAATGTTTTTATGAAAAGTGAATACCTACCTCATTAAATTAATAAATGCCGTTTGGTGACCTATTTTTTAAAAACATACCTATATTATTTTCTTAGACCTACCTATATCGGTTCAGCGGTTATTGATTTTTTTTATTGCTACTAAGTTGGCAAACAAGCAAACTGCCCACCTGATGGTAAGTGGTAACAGACACCTATAATACATGTGGCTCCTGTGACATTCACTGTAAAACTGCAACCCCCAGAAGGGCCACAGTGTACGTTGCCAACTTGTGACATCAGATGTAAAGTCAAGTCACGGTACCCAGTAATTTCAGTGCCATATCTTACCCTTCAAACCGGAACACAGCAATGCAAGCACTGCTGCTTTGCGGCAGAAATAGGTAAGACGGAGGTACCCAAGCACACGACCCTGGTAGTCCTGGTACAGAGTCTCCCTCCGGTATAATGATTGTAATAAATTGAAGTAATATTCAATTTATGGCCGGCCGGCCGGCAGGCCACGGGGCGGCCTTGTCAGCTTTTCAGTCCCTTGTAGAATCGTATATTCCCCCGCCCTAAAAAAAGGCCGTTGTCTTAGGTGGAAATCTCTCCGACTTTATATCTGTGACGACTCCGACTTTATGTCTAGTGTGCTGCAAAGCTCTTTACTTGGATAACTTATCTAACAAAAGCACGGCAGTTTATTTTGTACTAAAATAGCTATGAATTATACATTAATGACAATAAACTCAAAAACTCAATTGCCGTTATGAACGCGACTGTATCGACATCTTTTGTTGAATACTGTCAAGAATAGGTCATCAATAAGTATGAAACCGTCGCTTTTTGGTGATCTTTCGAATTTAGTCGGATAACCAAGGAATTAGCCAATTTTTTGGTTTTTGGTCTATACCTATGTAATTTGAGTTTAGTCACTTTCTTGCATTGTGAGTTTACAGTGACGTTATCACCGAATAAAGTTCAAGTTTAATTATTCAAAAACGCGTAGGTACATGTAGATTCTTGAAACTTTTTATGTTTGTTCGTAATAATAAGACCATTCAAATGCCGTTTTCAGTGAGCTTCTATGTTTTCTCATTTATGCGCTAGAATTTTTTTTCGAATTTCCTTCATTACGTGATTACTCCTTAACTGTAAATATTTTTGAAAATCAAATTATGTCACAAATAGGCACAAATTAAAAGCTACTCATGTATCTTTATTCAATGGGCGCACATTCGATGGTTTTGCAGAAACAAGTTTCAGCAAAACGTTACCCCAGCAGGAAACGAAATATCTGTAAAACCCGATGGCCAACAAATTTTATTTTTGGCTCACATTTATGCACAAATATAAGCTATCCGCCCACATTAATTATTTATCTCTAAGATTACTCGTCTAGAATCTTCCTGCTGGAAAAACGTTACTCCAGCAGGATTCATTTTTTTCAAAAAGGGAAACGCGCACAATTTTTTTATTTCGCGCACCTTTACAGCAAATTACGCTCTAATTATTCATAAAACTCAATTTAGTCTAGGACATAATTTCCTGCTGGGGGAACGCACACGCACATTTGGGACTCCAGCCCCCCTAGCACGTCCACCAAAACACGGTATGATAAAGCGGTTTATCGCGGTGAACTGTCAAAATACAATACGATTTCGTCGTATTTTGACAGTTCACCGCGATATATCGCTTTATCATATCGTGTTTTGGTGGACGTGCTACGGGGGCAGGCTCCTAGACTATTTACCCAAATAAAGAATTCTTTCGTTCTTTGGATTGAGGCGTTGACAAACTCTGAATCTTTGAAGACTGTATCGACAAACTACCACCTATCTTTGCCAGTACGCAGATTTTTGCTAGGTCGTTTCGTTTTCGAGATCCAGGTGGGGTAACGTTTCTCCAGCCGGGCCACACATATCTCGGAAATGCGCATGTCTCAAACTGTGGAATTTGTTCGACAAACTCCGACAAACTACCGCTTCACTATTCCAGCAAACAGTTTTTCTCTACGTCGCTTTGTTTTCGAGATCCAGCTAGCTCAGTTGCAGCAACTTTGCTGCAGGTGAGCTCTGAAATGGTGGATCGACAAACTCTGAAACTTGTCCGACAAACTCTGACAAACTGCCGCCTATCTATATCAGCAAACAGATTTTCGCTATGTCGTTTGATTTTGGTGATCTGTGTGGCCCGGCTGGGGTAACGTTACCCCAGCCGGGCCACACAGCCCCCTTAAACGCGAGCCCGATGAAAACTGAAACTTGTCCGACAAACTGCCGCCTATCTATATCAGCAAACAGATTTTCACTAGGTCATATCGTTTTCGAGATCTGTGTGGCCAGGCTGGGGTAACGTATCCCCAGCCGGACCACACAGATCTCTGAAACCCGCAACCGACAAACTCTGAAACTTGCCGACAAACTCTGACAAACTCTAGACATTATAGCGATCCCCAGCCGGGCCACACAGATCTCTGAAACCCGCAACCGACAAACTCTAACAAACTCTAAACATTATAGCGACATACTCAATCTATTTTTCAGTTTTTTTTTGTGGCCCGGCTGGGGTCAGCCACACGCGACATGTTTATGATTAAAATAATTGTTATTGATTGGTTTTTACGTATAAATCGAATATTTGAATACATGATAAGATGTGTCATGAGTTTACTCACGCAAAATATGAAATCCCGTCTTTTTTCTGCCGTTTCTGGCTATTGTTACCACAACTATTGAATGCGCACTTCGGCGGCATGTTTACGTGCCGACAGCTAATCACTCACTATGGAAAGGAACTGCACGAGTCGCGATTGAGCAGTTCTTCACCGGCCTACTTTTCGATCGTTCATGCGTTATCTACGTTTGGTAGTAAATCAATGACCTACTCAAACAATCTATTTTTCACACTTTTTTTTGTGACCCGGCTGGGGTCAGCCACGCCTAGGATCCATCAATGGATCGATCCAATGGATCCAAGTGGACGAAGGGCTATTTTTTCACAAAAAATTTTTGTGGCCCGGCTGGGGTCAGCCACACTAATTATTTGTAATTTACTATTATTGAAACAAATTTTTATTAATTTTGGGGCATGATTCAGAATAAATTATCAACAAAATTTAAGTTAGCAACCTTATTGGTCAGCACCATCTACACTCGCGAGCAAAAGTTTGGAATCAGTTACTTGAAATTGGTTGCGCGTTATCTTGAGTAGTTAATACTTTTTTAATAATCATAAAAATGACATCATTTTAAAGGTTCAACTCTTTACTTTTAAACTGATACCGAATTCATTAAAAACAAGCCAGTATTTATGGAGCCATTCTGCATTAAGTGAAGGTGTATCGAAAAAGACGTGTTTCAATTGTTTGATACGTCACGAGTTGCGACCTATTAACCCCCTATAAAAGCACCTGTTATCGGATTTTCCTTATCAGTCGACTTTCACACGTTGACCGGTACACATCTCCGCCACTTTTGACCCTTTACCTTGTACGACAATGGAGACAACACCTACAGAAGCAGCCCAAATCGTAGCCCTATCAGCCAGCGGGTTGTCGCTCGTCGGCTCCACATAAGCCAATCCTGTGTTTCGGAAGTTTATAAGCGCTTTCGGGAGACTGGTGGCTTTATCCCGAGACCAAGATCTGGACGGCGCCGGTGCACATCGGAGAGGGATGACCGTTTTATCGTGTCAACCTCTCTCCGAAATCGGCATTTCACTGGTGTCGACGTCCAACAGGAGCTCCGAGATGTTCGTGGGGTAGCAGCCAGCGAGTGGACAGTTCGTCAGTACGACTCAAGCAAGCGAATCTGACTCCAAAAAGGCCTGCCACAGGCCCGAAACTCACGGCAGCTCACCGACAAGCACGCCTTCAGTTTGCTCGCACCTATTAAATTGAAATAAAATATAATTTAAGTACGATAAATATTCGTGTATTTAATTACATGACAAGACAAGAATGACATATATATTTTAATTATGTTAGACAACCTTAGACCATAAATACTAAGAAGTATGATATTATAACATGCCCTTTTTTTTTTAAACAAAATTATATAAAAGTATACTGTATAAAAAGAAACTTATTCATTTATGTATCGTCTTGGACGTATAACTCGTCTACCTGACTTTGTGTATATCGGAGATGGACATGTTTGAGGAACTGGAACGTTTGGTGATAATGATGAACATGGTTGTGATTCAGGTACAGAAATCGGTGAAGTGGGTGAATGTGGAATCTGCATTAGATGTTGTCGATTCCTTCTCAAAAAACCATCGGGAGTATCGACTATAAACGACCTTGGTTCCTCGCATTTCGACTTAATTATGCCTGGAGACCAGTTACTAAAAGGCGTCTTTTTATAATACACTTTTTCTCCAACATGAAAATCAGACCATTTCACACCTCTAGTTAATTATACTAGATTTTCTAATTGGCGTAGATTGTTACGATGTGTTTCATACATTCTTTTATTTATTGATCGATGTAGCAATATATCTACTTACCTGACTCCTGCTCACGACCGCCGTGCTGAAAACTTTATATTGAAACAAGTTCAAGCAGAAATTTTTCCTGAAGAGTTGGCTGCTGTTCGAGCTGGAAAGTCTATTAAACCACAGAGTAGACTAAAAGGTTTGAATCCATATTTAGACGAGTCGGGATTACTGTGCGTAAAGAGCAGATTATTTTCTGGCGCTGATCTACCACAAAGACTAAAGGCACCTATCATACTCGACGCAAAGCATTATGTTGTGAGACTTATAATAGAATACCAACATCGACATCTTGGACATCACGGAACGGCAACACTGATCAATGAACTTCGACAAAGTTATTACATTCTACGCCTACGCAACGAAGTGAAATCTTTACTTGCTAGATGTATTATATGTAGAGCTCGAAGAGCACGGTGTGAACAGCCAATGATGGCTGGATTACCTCAGTTTAGACTACAGCATCATTGTCGACCATTTAGCTACTGCGGTATTGATTTATTTGGTCCCATGAATGTTTCTATAGGCAGACGGCACGAAAAGAGATGGGGTGTCATATTTACCTGTTTTAGTACCAGAGCAGTTCATTTGGAGCTCGTAGCATCGCTGTCAATGGACTCAACTGTGATGGCTATTAGAAGAATGGCTGCACAACGAGGATGGCCAATACAAATACATTCTGACAACGGTACTAATTTTAGGTCAGCCGACAAAGAGTTGAAGAATGCAATTAGAGATCTTCTTAACGACAAGAAATTGCAAAATGAGGTCACTGATCTGGGTATAAAATGGACATTTAACCCTCCTGAGGCTCCTCATATGGGCGGTGTATGGGAGAGGTTAGTACGATCGGTAAAAACTGCTCTTTCTGCGATACTGTTTACACGCTCGCCTAAAGAAGAAGTATTGTTGACACTGCTTAAGGAAGCCGAGAATATCGTTAACAGTCGTCCCATTACAGCTGTTTCTTTGGACCCTAATGAGGAGGAAGCATTAACACCCAATCACTTTTTAGTGGGTTCTTCTAATGGATTACCGCAAATAGGGATATTTTCGGATAATGATTTAATGCTTCGAAAACAGTGGAGGATTTCTCAGAGATTGGCTGACCACTTTTGGACAAGGTGGTTACGGGAATATTTGCCAACCCTACAGGATAGACGAAAATGGCCTTCCGATAGTGGAGCTAATTTAGAAGTAGGAGATCTTGTTTTGATTTCAGACGGTGGTGTCCCGAGAAACACATGGTCCAGAGGTCGCGTGTCTGCTGTACTTGAAGGCAGTGATTGTCGTGTGCGGATGGTTGACATTCTGACTCGTGGAGGTACTCTCCGCCGGCCGGCCACGAAGTTGATTCTTTTAATCAAGAAATTAACAGAGTCAGCTCCTACCTGATGATACCGAGGATCGTAACAATCTACGCCAATTAGAAAATCTAGTATAATTAACTAGAGGTGTGAAGGATTCTAAAGCCAATATAAATTCTTGGTGGACATCGTCGGTCAGATCTTCTTCGATAATTGGCTGTATTTCGAATTTAGGCCAAGCAGCTTCTGGCAATCGCAAAAAGTCTGGACCTACCACCCATTTGGACTTAGTAAAATCAAAGGTTGAGTTTGACCGCGTTGCTTCATCGGCAACGTTTAGTTTGCCTGACAACCATCTCCATTCATGTGTCTGTGTCAACTCGTCTATCTCCATTAATCTATTTGAAATGAAGGCATTTTGTCGGCGTGGTTGTTTGTTGATCCAACGATAAACAGTTTGAGAATCGGTCCAGAAAAATCTTTTCTCTATCCGGAGCTCCTGCTCCTTCTCGATTGTATGTCCTAGTCGAGCCCCCATAATAGCTGCTTGTAGTTCTAGCCTTGGGATCGTCATAGATTTTAAGGGCGTCACTCGAGATTTTCCAGCAACGAAGGCTACCTCTCCGGCTCTTACGAGATATGCAACAGCAGCATAAGCTTGTTCAGACGCGTCGACGAAAACATGAAGGCTGAAGTCATTCATCTGTGAGAAACCATAACATCGTGGGATATAGAATAATTTACACTTCTGAAGTGTTTGTATCCATTGGATCCATACAAGATGCGTTTCTTCTGTGATTTGATCATCCCATTTTACACCCGTACGCCAGACCTCTTGCAATATTATCTTGCCATTGATCAAGAAAGGGCATAGCATTCCTAAAGGATCAAAAACTGACATGACGATTTTTAACATTTCTCGTTTCGTAGGGCGTCTCAAACCGTCGGCAATATCCCTGTCCACCTTCTTCAAACTTAGATCAAATCCTAAGGTGTCCGATGTTGTCTTCCAATTCAGGCCTAAAGTCCGTTGTATTTTATCTGGTTGTTGTTGCAGTAAGCTTATTGTATCAGATCTTTCTTGAAGTGGCAAAACATCTGGAATATTCGAAGCCCAACCCCTAATATTGAAGCCTCCTTCTTTATGAATCATAATGACATCGTTCACTAATTGCTTCATCTCCTCCTCATCATCAACCGAATCCAAGTAGTCGTCAACGTAATGTCGATTTTTAATGGCTTCTACAGCTCGTGGATGTGATTCAGCAAAGTCATCTGCATTGCATCTAATTATGTATGTAGCTGTACACGGAGATGACGTAGCACCGAAAGTCATTGAGGTCATTTTATAGATTTCGGGTGGCTTCTTTCTTTCCATCCCTCTCCAAAGAAAACATTGAGCATTCTGGTCCTGTTCGTTCATTTTCACTTGTAGGAACATTTCCTTTATATCAGCGGTTACTGCTATCTTCCTTTCTCTAAACTTGAGCAGTACTCCAAGGAGTGAGTTCAGAAGGTCTGGTCCAGTAAGCAATTCAGTGTTGAGGGAGATTCCTTTGGTTTCGGCCTTTGCATCGAAGACAAGTCTGAGCTTTCCAGGTTTGTTAGGGTTCCGCACACCGAAATGTGGTAGATACCAAACGCGACCAATTGGAGACTGTATAGCTTTCTTCGCATAATCATTCGCTAATAAGCTATCAACCTGTTTAGAGTAATCAGTTGCAAAGTTAGAGTCGGCGTCCATCATTTTTTCAATAACGCGCAGTCTGCATTCTGCATTTCTCTTATTATTCGGCAGCTGAACGTTATCATTTCTCCATAGTAGTGCTGATTCCCAACGACAATTAGAAAATCTAGTATAATTAACGGCATCACTTCCGGTATCCATAATGCAATTAATTTGTATGCTATTGACGAATATTGGTATTATCCATTCATTTGTAGTCGACGCAGCCTTAATACTTCCAAGAAATAAATTATTGTCAAAGTTCTCTCCGTCGGTATTATCATCGTTTATATTCCTGACACTTTTAATCTTACAGTATCTATCGAAATGATTCCTTTTACCGCATGCTCGGCAGGTTTTTCCAAATGCTGGACACTTAAATCTATGAACTTGTCCATATCGTCCGCATATAGGTTTAGAATATGATTGTTGTGAATGACGTCTGACAGGGGACTTAGAACGTGTGCGAGAAGTATGTCTGGATCTTTCATTGCTTTCAGTACGCGTATACATAATTCCTTCGTGACCCTTTAAAACATTCGCTTGATTCATAGACATCAATAATGTTTTGGTCATCGAAATCGTTTTGTCGAGAGATAGGTCTGGTTCTATTAAAAGTTTTTCCCTAATAAAATGGTATTTTTCGTGCATATTGCAAATAAAAATATCTTTAACAAGGCGATCTTGTAAGTTTTTGAAATCACATGACTGACTTTTAGACCATAAGTTTGTTATAAATTCCTCTAAAGTCTCATTTTCGGATTGTCGATATGTGAAAAATTTATGGCTCTCGTAAGTTAAGTTAATTTTAAGTTGAAAATGTTGTTCAAAACGTTTTACTAAATCATCGTATTTAATTGTGTCTTCATCTAAGTTAAACGAGTTAAAAATTTCTAACCCTCTTTCGCCAATCATATGAAGAAAAACTGCAACCTTACGCTCATCCTTTTCTTCATTGAGACCAGATGCACGCAGATATATTTTAAAACTTTGAAACCATTTTTTCCAATTGTCACACGAATCTCCCTGACATAGTAATGGTGAAATATTACCTGATACATTTTTCGGCATCGGTTTTGAATTCGAATTATTTGACTGCATTTTTTTTTTGCATTTATTCTTACACTTCTGACACCATATTAAATTGAAATAAAATATAATTTAAGTACGATAAATATTCGTGTATTTAATTACATGACAAGACAAGAATGACATATATATTTTAATTATGTTAGACAACCTTAGACCATAAATACTAAGAAGTATGATATTATAACAGCACCCATCTTGATTGGGAGGTTGAGCAATGGAGGCAAGTCCTGTTCTCCGACGAAAGCAGGATGTGTTTGCACGGTAGCGACAGAAGAGGACGGGTCTAGAGGCGGCCTGGGGAGCGATTTGCACAGTGCTGTGTCGCTGAAACAGTGGCTTATGGGGGCGGCTCTTGTATGATGTGGGCCGGCATTTCCTTCTTCGATGGTAAAACCGAGCTTGTTTTCGTGACTGGTGGGGGACGAGGAGGCGGTCTAACTTCGGACCGGTACATTTCCGATATTCTCCTGGAACATGTCGTTCCCTATGCGGGATACATCGGTGATGATTTCCTCCTTATGCACGATAACGCTCGTTGTCACACTGCCCGTATTACAACGGAATACCTCGAAGAAGTCCGTATTGCCACATTGGACTGGCCAGCGCTCAGCCCCGACTTGAATCCCATTGAGCACGTGTGGGATGAACTGAAGAGGAAGGTTCGTTCCAGAACTCCTGCTCCTTCATGTCTGAATGAGCTGAAATCAGCGTGTGCATTACCGCAGCAAAATGTTGTGCTTTAGAGAAGTGAGAGTATATCAAATAATTAGTTCATCATGAGGAGAAATTAGTTCATGAATAGCAAAATTTGTTCGCATTGTAGTTTTAAAGTTATTCGAGAAAAACAGATTTTGCTGGAGTAATGTTCGAAACGTTACCCTGGCAAAATCTTTTTTTATAAAATCGTTTCCATCCAGAAACAAATACATGAATAGATAGCTTTTGTTGCGTATTAAATGTTTGTGAATAGCAAAATTTGTGCATGTTGTATTTCTTAAGTTATTTAAGATTTTGCTGCGGTAACGTTTTAGGATATCCCAGATCTCGAAATCGGTTGAACATAGAAGTTTGAAAAAAATACCAATAATAGACCTTAATTTGTTCAAATTTGTTCAAGCATTAGTTTTTGATTTGCTTGATGAATACCAATGTAATTAAATGTTTTCAAAAATCAGAAAAAACGAATTTCTCAGTAAACCAGTACACTTACAATAAAATAAAAGGCTGTAACATGTACCCTTGGTACACCTTTATAACGACAGTAAACTTAGATTAGGTATGTAACTTTACGCAATATGAACATATAGAGAATTTTAAAAAGGTTTTTTAAGTCATCGAATACGCAGCTTCCATTAAACAAGGAAACATGGCATACTATGAACAAATTAAAATGTTCCATCAATAAACAATCCTGTTAATTCCAGCTTTGAATTACGGCTATTATGAAAGTTATATCAAAAATAAGATATATCAGTAATTTGTCAATAAGCCGACCGAATTATAAAGGTTACGTAAAAGCGACCGCACCATACATACGGGTATTGTTGGCGCCATTAATTTATTAATCACAATTCGCGAGGTGTCAAACCCATGAATCCTTTTTCCTTCCTAATAAAAAAAATATATATCGTGCACCCGCCGCCGCAAGCGCTGTCACAACCGCAGCGCCCTCTTGTTGCTGCGTGACGCGCTTCGCAGACATTAGTGTGTGTTCTTCCGCCGTCGCCGATCGATGATTATCTCCGCCGCGATCATCGAATCGTTAATAAACTATCCTGGAACGATATGAATAGTGGTTCATAAGTTCGTCGCAGTCCCGCTGTTTCAAGTTTGGTGATAAACTCTGGTGGTGACTGAGAGCGCTGGTTCTGTGCCTCCCTGGATTGCTGCTGCTCTGCTACGCCACGTGGCCGAGGATTGCTTGCTGCGAGGGCCGGAGTCGGAGCCCTGTCTTGTGCTCGACGAGGTAGGTGCACGATTCCCTTAGATCCTTTCCCCTAGGCGAGACAAAAATCGTTTTAAAGCAGCCAAAAACGAGGCGGTACTGAGATCAGTAGTCACCTCTAAATGAATCGCACGGGTAGTAAGACACGTGAACACGCAAATATAAGCCTTTAAGGCCTTTGCGCCTCGACGGCGGATCGGAGTGTAAGAAATAGGGCCTGCGTAATCGCAGCCTGTATGTGTGAATGGCTTAATAGCTTGCCGGGTACGATAATCTGGCAAGTCAGCCATGACCGGGTAAGTCGGTCGCGGACGAGCGCGGAAACACATATTACACCCGTGCACTATTTTACGAATAATGTGACGAGCAGACAATATCCAGTACCTCTGACGTAACAATGACATCAGCTGTTCGGGACCAGCGTGCAAAAATTTATGGTGGTAATACCTAATTAATAAAGTTACAAAATGATCTTGACGCGGTAATAATACTGGATGTTGTTGAGCGAAAGCTAAGTCCGAGTTAGTGAGCCGTCCGCCAACTCGGACCACGTTCTTGTGTATAAACGGTCTTAATTTATTAAGAGACGGCGAAACAGCGATATTATTTTTTAAATTAAAAATGTCCGATTTAAAATGTTTACTTTGAATGATTTTCAACAATGTAATTTCAGCGACCTTTAGCTCGGAGGCGGTTACACGAACCGAATCGGAGCGCGGTAGTAGTTTCGTAAACCTACAAATATAAACTATTTCATGAAGCAGCTTACTCCATGAGGAGCAGCGACACAGAGCATCATAGAGGTAAGTGTCGTCGGCGGGAGTTAAAACAGTTAGAACAATTTTTCTTTGTTCAGGTATATCACCCAAATCGGATAGTGAAATATCCTCCGACACAGGCCAGTCACAAAGATCCTGCGATAACCATGGAGGACCGCTGAACCACAGCGGATGACTCCCTAACTTCGTGGGAAACACACCACGCGACAAACAGTCAGCAGGGTTGTCAACTCCTGCCACATGGTAGAAATTATGAGCGGGTACGTTTTCAATTATTTTAATAACTCGGTTAGCAACGAATGTTTGCCAACGTTGAGGAGAACCTTTGACCCAACAAAGGGCAACTCTAGAGTCAGTGAAAGCACGAATTTTAAAAGATAAATCTTGACAATAGGTGTCACTGACAGTGCGGAGCAACTTGGCAAGTAAAAGCATAGCGCAAAGTTCCATACGAGCTATGGTCTGAGGCGACGAAGGCGCGACCTTTGACTTGGCGCATAAAAAACGCACAATATTACTCGATCCGGTGCTTACATGCATATACACTACGCCACCGTAGGCCTGTTCACTGGCGTCAGCGAATCCAACCAGTGTAATTTTGCTGTCATTTGACGACAGTCCAAGATGACGCGGAATTTTAATTTTATTTATAGCTGGTAATTCGGAACAAAATAACTGCCAAATTTTGACAATATGTGGCGGCGGTGTCGCGTCCCAATCAATGTTCAACTGCCACAGCTGTTTAATAAGCAGCTTGGCTACCAAGATAGTAGGCGCAACGAATCCCATAATATCCCAAAATCTTGCGACAGTGGATAGTATGGTGCGCTTTGTGCAAGAAACATCAAGCCCAGGCGGGTTGATTTTAAAATAAAAATGATCTTCATCCATACTCCAGCGAAGGCCCAAGATCTTATGATCAGCGGCCTTATCAAATTCGACCTCAGTGGGGACTCTGTGAGTGGCGGGAAGTCTATTAAGAACAGCTTGCGAGTTGCTGTTCCACTTCACAAGGTCCCACTGTCCGCGTTTAAATAGATTAATAAGATCGATAGCAGTGTCAAACGCTTCCTGGTCAGTGCTGACCGAGAACGCGATATCGTCCATGTATATACATGACGAGGCGACAGCGCGGGCGCGGGTGTGCATGGCACCGTCGTCAGCGATGAGCTGTTGCACAGTGCGGAGAGCGTGAAAGGGGCTTGATTTCAGTCCAAAACATACTCTATTAAATTCATACATAAGAAGTGGGTCGTTAGGTTTAAAGCGATATAGAATCCTTTGATAACGTCTATCAGATTCGCGAATTACTATTTGCAAAAACATTTGCTTACAGTCGGCGGTCATCGCTACAGCGTGTAATCTAAATTTTAAAATAATTTTAAATAAGTCCCCCTGCAGGCTCGGCCCACTGTGCAACGTCTCATTCAGTGAGACGCCGGTCGAGGTCTTGCAGCTAGCGTCTAGCACGGGGCGTAACTTAGTAGTCGACTTGTCTTCGCGGAGAACTCCGTGGTGCGGTATTATGTAAGTAGGGTACACGTTATCAGTCTCCTGCTGACATACGGGCGATAAATAACCTTTAGAAAGGTAATCATTAATGACGTCATCATATGCGGCGCGTAGCTGGGGTGAAGCTTCAAGCTTCCTCTCCAAACATAAAAACCGGCGGCGAGCGGTGGTGTACGAATCACCAAGTGAAAACACATCCTTATCAAACGGCAACGCTACGGTGTAGCGGCCGCTAGTGTCACGTTGTGTAGTCGAGCGGTAAAAATATTCACATTCAACATCAGCAGGATGCTGAATGGGCGGCCCAGGAACCTCCTCCAGTTCCCAGAAACGGGCAATTAAATTATCCATAGGCGGATGCACCACGGCGCAGCATGATGTGACACATGACGAGGCATTATCAAGTGTAGGTACGACTCCCATGAGTACGTAGCCTAACACTGTATGAATAGCGGGGGGCGCTGATGGACCACCGGGGATCACATCAGGGAGAATTAAATGCGGGAACAGCGAAGCACCGATTAAAACATCGATTTTACTCGGCGTAGCGAAGTTATCATCAGCGAGTTGTATTTTATTGACGTAAGGTAGCAAAGAGATATTAACTGAAGCGGTCGGTAAGTCTTCAGTTATCTGATCGACTACCAAAGAATTAATATCAAATTTAATTTGATCGTTGAACCGGGAAAAGAACTGTAAATTAACAGTTTCACACGAAAATTTCTCAATACCACCAAATCCTCGGACCGTGGTGCTCTGTATAATGTTCCGGCGTAAACACAAACGTTCACAACATTCCCTAGTAATGAAGTGACTTTGCGACGCGGAATCAATCAAAACACGTAAATATTGCTTACGTCCGTTACTGTCGTACGTAGCTACTCGAGCAGTAGCGAGCAAAACAGTTGTAGGCGTAATACATTGCCGCTTCTCACCATCAACTACGCTCGAACGAGGCGAGCGCGGTGCAATGGAAGCGGCAGTCGAACACAACGCGATATCGGAGTGAGGCGGCACGTGTTTCGTAGTAGCGGTCGGGCCGGTGCCGGTGGCTTGCGGTGACGTAATCGGCTCGCGCGCCGTAGCCGCCGTAGTTGCAACACGGGGAAGCCTCGCAGGCGCAGTGGCGGGTGTATCGCTACTCACGGGTAAGGGGTTCGACTCGCGGGGAAAATGTAAGAGTGAATGGTGTCGTTGTTTACATATACGACAGCCTGACGCGGATTGACAATTTGTATTTTTATGTTTAATACTCAAACAATTTACGCAACCATTAATATTTTTAATATTTTGAAAGCGCTCGTGCGGCGTCATTTTATGAAATTCAGGGCATTTAAACAAATGCTGATGCGTAATATTTGTGCATAGGCACCTATCAGTTGATACTGCGGGAACAGATTCGACCGTGCTGACGTACGCATTATATTGCGGCGCCGACGGTGACCGAAGAGTTTTAGAACTGCGGGGATGATCAGCTGACTTCTTCACTACTGGGGCGGCGGTGGCCGCGACAGCGGGCGAACGTTGTAATATTTTACTTTGTTTACTAATAAATTCTACTAATTTATCGAACGAAGGAATATCGGACTGATCGCTTTGGCTTTCAAAATTACGAACGGTTTCTCCATCTAACTTTGTTAAAGCAATCTGTAAAAATATTAAATTTAACAAATTTTTTATATTAAGATTTTGCAGCGCGCGGACGGCGTTGACAAACTTATCGTTAAAAATATCAAAATTAGTCGCGGTAGCGGAAGTTATAGGTTTAAAATCGATAATTTGTTGTAAGTAAGTGGCCGCTAGTGTACGCTTATCTTCGTACCTATTAACTAACGTGTCAAATAACAACTTATAATTCTCTGCGGTGGGAACTATACCTGCGCACGCGGTCTGGGCCTTCCCAGATAATTTACCTAACAAATAGTGTAGTTTTTCATGATCTGAGAGAGATGGATTATTATGAACTGCTGTTTTATAATTAGAATAAAATAACGGCCATGAGCGAATGTCGCCGTTAAAACTCATCAATTCAATCGGCGGTAACTTTATATTGGGTGCCTTGGATTCAACCTTAAGTGGGGACTCCAAAATTGTGCAAGAAGCAACCAAACGCTTTATTTTACAGTATAAATTTTCAAATGATACAAGCGCCTTATAATCTGCGGTATTTTGAGGATTTAATGATAACAAACAATTATTATATTTATCTAGAACTCGATGGAAATCGGCGCGGATGCCATCAATATTGGAACTGGCATCTAGAAATGCCTCCTTTGCCTCGAATCCTTTATTTATATTTTTAGATAAATCAACGGCCACTTGTAAACATTCGAACAAAGCATTTCGTTTGGCCTCTAATGACTTTAAAACACTCAATAATTCAGTCTCATCAGAGTCTGCATCATTTTTAGATTTCGACATTTTTGCAGGTTTTGTCACCTAGTGAAAAATACCTTAATAACAATCTAATCTTGATACAAAGCGAAAGTAAATGGTATCGATTAAACGAGAATCCACGTATGAATCTACTTAGGCGCGCACTCGGTGCGATGGCGCAGACCTACCCTCCAACTTAAAATATAAAAGAAAGAATAAAATTTCTTTACTGCGCAATATCAATCTATCAATACAATTTTCAATAGTTATTGCCAAATTAACTGCGTAATTTAACTGCGGAAATGAGAAACTATTTAATGTTTTAGCGGGATCTAACTAGACACTTAACTAGAATGAGAACAATAGCGATCGAAGTAGGTCACTTTCTAGGCAATTTTTAACCTAGAAAGGGCGGATTTTAACACTAAATCTCCTATTAGGCAAACCTAAAGGGGGCGGAAATGGTTTATGCGACTCGGAAGGACCACAATGTTGGCGCTCTGGTGGAAGGCGTACCTTCGATAAATTTTTGCACGCTGGTCCCGAACAGCTGATGTCATTGTTACGTCAGAGGTACTGGATATTGTCTGCTCGTCACATTATTCGTAAAATAGTGCACGGGTGTAATATGTGTTTCCGCGCTCGTCCGCGACCGACTTACCCGGTCATGGCTGACTTGCCAGATTATCGTACCCGGCAAGCTATTAAGCCATTCACACATACAGGCTGCGATTACGCAGGCCCTATTTCTTACACTCCGATCCGCCGTCGAGGCGCAAAGGCCTTAAAGGCTTATATTTGCGTGTTCACGTGTCTTACTACCCGTGCGATTCATTTAGAGGTGACTACTGATCTCAGTACCGCCTCGTTTTTGGCTGCTTTAAAACGATTTTTGTCTCGCAGAGGCCCTGTCCAGGCCATGTATTCTGACAGGGGAACTAATTTCATCGGCGCCAATACATATTTACGCGATTTATACAAATTTCTTAACAGTACCGAATTTCGCGCTAGTTTAGAAGAGACGTTCGCAGAAAATCGAATTGAATGGAAGTTCAATTGCCCAACTGCTCCACATTTCGGTGGCTGTTGGGAGAGTATGGTGAAGATCGTCAAAACTCACCTGTTCAAGGTCATAGGTCAACAGCTACTGTCATATGAAGAGCTGGTTACAGTACTTGTTCAGGTTGAGTGTTTGATAAATTCGCGCCCGCTCACTGTTCTTAGCGCCGATCCCTCTGAGCCTACCGCGTTGACTGCTAGTCATTTCTTGCACACCGCCCCATTGCTTTCATTGCCCGCACCTGTAGATAACTCTGATAATCTCAGTCTACGTCAGAGACATTCTCTATTGGACAAATTGGTCCAGTCCTTTTGGAAGCGGTGGCGAATTGAATATCTGCATAACCTACAGACGCGAGAGAAATGGAATATTCCAACTACTCCGATTACTCCTGGTACGGTCGTAGTCATTATAACTGATAATGCCCCTCCCCTGTCATGGCCATTGGCAATCGTCGAGAAAGTTCATCCATCCAAAGACGGCGTAACTCGCGTAGTTTCAGTTAAATCTGCTAAGGGCTCGTACATACGTCCCGTTGTCCGTCTTTGTCCGCTACCAACGCAGTAAATACATTATAATACGCCTAGTTTTAGTTAGTTCTTAGGTATAAGATTACGCTGTTAAATTAATTTTGCTGTTAGTTTCGCTGTTAGTTAAATTTAGTACTTAGTTTCCGCAGTTCATTTTCACTGCTGTTTTTCGTTTTATGAAGGTTTTAAAGGTGACCCTTTAAAGGGGGGAGGAAATGTTGGCGCCATTAATTTATTAATCACAATTCGCGAGGTGTCAAACCCATGAATCCTTTTTCCTTCCTAATAAAAAAAATATATATCGTGCACCCGCCGCCGCAAGCGCTGTCACAACCGCAGCGCCCTCTTGTTGCTGCGTGACGCGCTTCGCAGACATTAGTGTGTGTTCTTCCGCCGTCGCCGATCGATGATTATCTCCGCCGCGATCATCGAATCGTTAATAAACTATCCTGGAACGATATGAATAGTGGTTCATAAGTTCGTCGCAGTCCCGCTGTTTCAAGTTTGGTGATAAACTCTGGTGGTGACTGAGAGCGCTGGTTCTGTGCCTCCCTGGATTGCTGCTGCTCTGCTACGCCACGTGGCCGAGGATTGCTTGCTGCGAGGGCCGGAGTCGGAGCCCTGTCTTGTGCTCGACGAGGTAGGTGCACGATTCCCTTAGATCCTTTCCCCTAGGCGAGACACCTAAGCGTTTTTGGTATTTATGATTTCGTTATAGCAAAAATTTATCGAAGGTACGCCTTCCACCAGAGCGCCAACAGGTATACTTCGCAAATTAGCAGCGTAGTATGTGACGTAGTGTACAGTCGGGTAGAATAGTAATTCGGACAACCGATTTTTAAATATTTCTACCAGTTTTCTTTTTTGTAAATTGCAATCATGATAATCAACAGTATTATTATACAATTTAATGACTTAAGTATACAGTGTGGAAACTTTCAGCGGGGCAGTAAGGAGAAGTACCTTATCCATTGCAGCTACACGAAAATGGTTTTAGGAGACTATCCATAATTTTTTATGGAATTTTGATCCCCATTCACAGATTTTAAAAAAAATGTACAATTAGCAAGAAAATAGCAATTTTACATAAAAACATTTTTTGATGCCAATCGATCCTGTTAATACTGATCAAAAACTTCTATGGGATCAACCATCGTTGGAGTACTCAAAAAGCCACAAATTGCAAAAAACTTTTCCCGTACATTTTGTATGAAAATTTTACGCAAAAGTTTTTTTTGTGATTTTGTTTTGTGATCTTTTTGTTGACTGAATAAATAGATAAGTTTAGAAACAATTCAAATTTCGAACTCGTTATTATTAAATAAAAAACAATCTTGACAATTTGGTGATCAATGGATAGGAACACATGGTCCTATTTCTTGGCAAACGCGTAGTCCAGATCGAACGCCTCTAGATTTATTTTTGTGGGGCTACCTGAAAACTGCGAGGTTTACAAAAAGCAATACGATAGTGTTCGAGAACTTAAAGACTCACTAACCACAATTTTGTATGGAATTCATCCAAATAAATTGTCAGCAGCCACTAGGTCGGTACAGAAACGAATCAATTTATGTATTCGTCAAAATGGCGGTCACTTCGAGCACTTGATATCGTAGGGCAAGAAACAGCAAGATTTTAAATAAGAATAACATCATCAAGTTATGTTAGTTAATAAAAAAAGAAAATTAATACGCCTTCTCTTTGATATGTGTAAAATTCTACGTGATTATTTTATTTTTTTGTATTTCAGTTACACAAATTCTTTACAAAATGTAGGGGAAAAGTTTTTTGCAATTTGTGACTTTTTGTGTACTCCAACGAATGTCCGATACTTAAAACTTAAACACAAATTGCCTAATAACGTTTGGCCTAAAACACATATCACCTAAAAAATAATAACGTCAAAAATAGGTAGCGAGGAGCGAAGCGACGAGCGTAGGTTTGAACATGAACCAAGCGCGCGAGCCGAGCGAGCGAAGCGAGCGTGCCGCGGCAGCGGCCGGCGAAGCGCCAGAAACGACTTTATGTGTATTCTCGACTTTATGCATACTTATTTAGGCTAAACGTTATTAGGCATTTCGTTTTTAGGTGATGTGTGTTTTAGGCCAAATGTTATTAGGCAATTTATGTTTAGGTTTTAAGTATCGGACTCCTCCAACGATGGTTGGTCCCATAGAAGTTTTTGATCAGTATTAGAAACAGGATCGATTGGCATCAAAAAATGTTTTTATGTAAAATGGCTATTTTATTGCTAACTGTAATTTGTTTTGAAAATCTGTGAATGGGGATCAAAATTCCATAAAAAATTATGGATAGTCGCCTAAGACCATTTTCGTGTAGCTGGAACAGATTAGGTACTTCTCCTTACTGCCCCGCTGAAAGTTTCCACCCTGTATATTTAAAACCAAATTAACATTAAAAATGGAAATGTTGCCCCGTTGCCCCAATCATCGCGATAAACAAGACGATAAGTCACCACGCTAACAGGAATTGCCGTAAATGGCTATGTTCTTGCCAAATGAAATGATTGTTGGTTTTGAAGCTAGCTAGTAGGGTTTCCTTTTTTAAATTTCATCTAATATTGTGTTACATGGTAATTAATCTAAGATTCTTCGCCAAGTATCAATTTGCGTTGCATGATTTTTTTATACACGGTGTTTCATAATAACCAATAAATAATCAATGCGTTATCTAAAACTAATTATTAAATTGTGTTTACCCGTAATGTCATTCAACCCAAAATTTTCATGTAAATCATAGACATGATGATGATACTTTTTTTTTTTTTTTTTTTTTTTTAAAAAACGTCGCCCCACACTAGCATTTTCTCCTGTGTCGTGGGTGCAGTTACAAACATAGAATATCACATGCACATACTATGATATACATGAAAATATTGGGTTAAATGACATTACGTGTAAACACATTTTTAATAATTATTTTTAGATAACGCATTAATTATTTATTGGTTATTATGAAACACCGTGTATAGTTTGTTTCTCAGAGCGCACAAACATGGCTCTGTATGAAGGATATTTTCATTGTCTTATTGTTCCCGGGAGTATTACGCGGCTCAACAGATTAATGTCACTCTACCAATCCGATGATTTTATATTCCCGTATAATGTGCGTGTGCGTTCCCCCAGCAGGAAATTGTGTCCTAGGCTAAATTAAGTTTCATGAATAATTAGAGCGTAATTTGCTATAAATGTGCGCGAAATAAAAAATTTGTGCTCGTTTCCGTTTTGGAAAAAAATGAGAAAAACGAATCCTGCTGGGGTAACGTTTTTCCAGCAGGAAGATTTTAAACGAATAATCCGAGAGATAAATAATTTATATGAGCGGATAGCTTATATTTGTGCATAAATGTGCGCCAAAAATGAAATTTGTGCGTGTTCGGGTTTTACAGATATTTCGTTTCCTGCTGGGGTAACGTTTTGCTGAAACTTGTTTCTGCAAAACCATCGAATGTGCACCCATAGAATAAAGATACATGAGTAGCTTTTAATTTGTGCCTATTTGTGACATAATTTGATTTTCAAATATGTTTACAGTTTAGGAGTAATCGCGTATTGAAGAAAACTCGAAAAAAAATTATAGCGCTTAAATGAGAAAACAAAAAAGCTCACTGAAAACGGTATTTGATTGGTCTTATTGTTCCGATCAAAAATAAAAAGTTTCATGCATCTGGGAATACGCGTTTTTAAATAATATAACTTTAACTTTAATAAGTTATAACGTCATTTCAAACTCAAAATGCATGAAACTGATTAAAGCCAAGTTAAATGGGTATGAATAAAAAATTAGTGCATGTTCTAAAATGTATATCATGAAAATATTTATTATTAAATATTAAAGTAAATATAAACAAAAAACCGAAACATGGGCTAAGTTTATGGTTATCCGACTAAATTCGAATGACAACGAAAAAGCGACGGTTACATACATATTGATAACCTTCTTAATTTTACACACGAAACAATTGCGTCTGGGTACACTCGGCTATAAAACTGTTTTGAAAAGTTAATTTAGACCTTTTATTTTTAGTCAGAGGCCAACATTTTTACATACATATATACTAACTAGCTTCACTTCAAAATTAAACAATTTTTACTAAAAAAAATGTAACCTAATAATTTAATGTGTGTTTATAGATCATTTGGATAGCATATGATATTATTAAAATTATATAAACCTCTTAGTGGAAATAGATATAATTATTCTTCTCTCTCTCTCTCTCTTCTTCTATATAAAAATTAATCGTCGTTGGTTAGTCTCGCAAAATCTCTAAAATGGCTCGAACAATTCATAAATGAAATTTATTGTGTGTATTTCAATAGGTCCAGGTGGGTCCAGGGAAGGGAAGGTGGCGCTGTAATTGGGCAGGAAACTTCTGCCGGGTCCACTAGACATATAACAATTGTTAAGTTATAGAAATAGTACAGAAACCAACAATGTTTCCACCAATTTATATGAAACATAAGAACTGAAACAGCAAATTTGTTTTCTGAATTAAATCAATCGGTGGCGTTAGTGTTAGTCGGTGGTGGCCTTTTTTTACCTATATACTAAGAGAGCGTTTGACCACTATCTCGCCTGATGGTAAGCGCCAATGTAGTCTATGATGTAGCACGCTCTCCTAGATAGTGCCTGTTCACTCCAAATTTGAAGGATCCTAGATTATAATTTTGAAACAGCCGAAATACAGACGCCGGCAATTTATTCCATTTGGTCGCAGTGCGCACAACGAAAGAAGAAGCAAAGCGCTTTGTCCTTGCAGTCGGCACTGCCACCAAATACGGATGATATTCAGCCGTACGCCTGGAATTCCTATGGTGGAAAGGAGCTGGGGGGATCAGGTTGTGTAATTCCTGCGCACATTCACCTAATGTAACCTGTAGAACACCGAAAGGCGGGTAATTCTACGACGGTGCTAAGTATCTGCAGCTGGGCCACAAGTTTTTCGTCGCCTACAATCTTTTTCATGCCGCTCTATTGAATTCAAAGCCGCCAGTTGATATTTTGCTGAACCATCTCACAGATGGCAGCAGTACTCTGCCATCTGTGCCAATGTTTTATGAAAAATAAATATATCTTTATAGTCAATTGGTATTTTTTACAAATAGAATAGAATAGAGTTGGTATTTTTTTTGACAATTTATTTTAGAATCCATTAAAGATTAAATTATTTTACACAGCTTTAACTAGCTTAAAAATCTCATGATAGAGCGGAATACATTATTCAAATAATTGCCTGATGTATAACCTAAATAACATTTTACATAATCCATTCCGCAAGAATTTTAAGGGTATTCTACCACAATATGGTAATGAAATATAATACAAGGGTCTACCCTGCCCAATAAAATATAAAAATCTTTTAATTTATCACAATCCTAAAGCTTTATCTGCCGGGCCCTTTATTTAATTTTATTATTAAGATACTCACTTAAGAATATTTTATTAATTAAAATTAAAAGCATTTAGGATATTTTATCTTATGATAAAAGCACGACACATTATCTTGTACTATTACAACCTCGTTGTACATATTATAGCCATGAATAATACATTAAGTATTGTTTTATCCTCCTTATTGTAAGGGATTGTAATAAAATAAACTTTGTAATACAATTAAATTAAATTGTAATACAATATTTATTGTATATACATCACAATTATAATAAACTCAAAAACACAATTGCGGATTTATGTTATAAACGCGACTGTACCGTCAACAACTTTTGTTTAATACTGTCAAGAATAGAATGTCATCAATATGTATGAAATCGTCGCTTTTTAGCGGTCATTCGGATTTAGTCGGATAATCATAAACTTAGCCCATGTTTTGGTTTTTTGTTTATATCTATTTTATTATTAATTATATGAAGTTGAAATTTTCATGATATCTATTTTGGAACATGCACTAATTTTTGATTTATACCCATTTAACTTGGCTTTAATCAGTTTCATACATTATGAGTTTGAAATGAGGTTATAATCAATTAAAGTTAAAGTTGTATTAGTTAAAAACGCGTATTTCCAGATTCATGAAACTTTTTATTTTTGATCGGAACAATAAGACCAATCAAATACCGTTTTCAGTGAGCTTTTATGTTTTCTCATTTAAGCGCTATAATTTTTTTTCGAGTTTTCTTCAATACGCGATTACTCCTAAACTGTAAATATTTTTGAAAATCAAATTATGTCACAAATAGGCACAAATTAAAAGCTACTCATGTATCTTTATTCAATGGGCGCACATTCGATGGTTTTGCAGAAACAAGTTTCAGCAAAACGTTACCCCAGCAGGAAACGAAATATCTGTGAAACCCGAACACGCACAAATTTCATTTTTGGCGCACATTTATGCACAAATATAAGCTAGCCGCCCATATAAATTATTTATCTCTCGGATTATTCGTTTAGAATCTTCCTGCTGGAAAAACGTTACCCCAGCAGGATACGTTTTTCTCATTTTTTCCCAAAACGGAAACGCGCACAAATTTTTTATTTCGCGCACATTTACAGCAAATTACGCTCTAATTATTCATAAAACTCAATTTAGTCTACGACACAATTTCCTGCTGGGGGAACGCACACATAATGTGCACGTGTGCCTTATAAAAATTATCTGTGATTTTTAATAAGTAAAAAATATCATTTGTATAAGACTGATTTTTAAATAAAAAAATGTCGTTCTCGTTTCATTATTTTATTATACCCTTTTTTTCGCAACTGTACTAACGAAACATCAATATTATACCGTTCATTTAAAATGGTTAGCCCTTAGAGTATGTATAAGCAAGCTATAGAGCGCGCGCTAGCGAGTATGAACAGTAAGCACCGGTATGAACAATATTAAACTTGCAAGGGCGACGCTGTTAGTCACTAAATATCGGGCGCATTGATTGTTTCTCCGTCGATATTTATTTTGATTTTAAGTTAACCATGGTGAAATGTGCAGTGCCAAAGTGTAAAAATGACTTTCGGAAGCAAACAAAAAAGAACAATGATATTTCTTTTCACCGGTAAGTAATATTTCTAAGAAAAACACTGATTTTAACAAAATAACTCAGGGCGTGAAAGGGTGTTGCGAGAGGCGCGCGGGCGGGTCCACTCACCGCGTGCTCCCGCGCCCCCCGCTTCACACGTTCCCCGCATTAGAACTAGTGTTGTACCGCGCTGTAATGTAATATTTTGTTGTGTATCACTAAATACATAATAATAACTTCTTTATTTCAGACCATCAGTCCATATTATTTTAGATACATATGTTATTATTATTTAGTTCATATACCTTAATGAGACGCACTGAATTTAATTTATAATTTCACCATAATTTTATTTTATTGCAATTAAGCTTATATTTTGAAAACTTTTATAGTTATTCAAATTTTTTCATTTCATTTCAATTTTAATTAAAAAAGTACATAATACCGTTATATATTTAATTACAGATTTCCGAAAAGCCTTGAGCTATCGAAAAAGTGGGTAACAGCAATAAAAAGAGCCAATTGGGAACCTAATATTCGGAGCTTTGTTTGCTCTGTGCAATTTAGTGCTTCGTCCATTTTTGAAACCAAGGCTGGACTGCGCAAGCTGATTGAAGGCGCAGTGCCAGATCTTAAAATTGAAGTAAGACTCCACTTATGTTTATTAAAAATAGCTTGTTTTCATTCATTGTTATTGTAGAGTTTTTTGTTAAATAAATTCCTAAAATATTAATTCATGCAACCTAATATGTATAATTATTTTTTTAGGATGAAGCATTTGAAGATCCTTTTCAAAATATAGTAATGCCACCGACGATGGATGAAAAAATACAATCTGCGGTTCCAATACAATACAATCAAGATATTTTTCCTTGTCTTTCTGAACACATATTTCATCAATCGCCATGCAGCAATCATTTGGTTCATTTGTTGCGTGCTGTAATTCAAAAATATATTGATATTAGAATTAAATACCTTATACGGAAAACTTCAATCAAACAAACAAAGAGACAAGTGTATAATACGTTAACCATTTTTAAGGGTCAATAAGTATGTCAAATGCTTACCTTTGATTAATAAACATTGTTTTTTTTTAAATTAATGTACCTGTGTTTTATTCATCTGCTAAAATCCATCATAAACTTGTTTGTAACTGATACTAAATGTGTTGTTACCTTACGTTTTCGTACAGACGTGACACACACGGCACATCACTAGTCACCCGCCACATCTGTATAACAGTATCTATAGAACATTGTTTACGTTTGGCATAAAGAACAATGAGCGATGCGCGCGCTCTATTGCTTGCATATTTATACTCTAACAGTCTTACAAATAAAAATGAGTTATACCACATTTATTCCACCCTTATACTAGGTATAGTTATACTTAGTATAACTCGAGAATAACTCTAGAATATTTTTTGACAAATAAACGAGGTTTATCTTCGGTATAGCTATTCTTCCGATCTATCAAAATGCACAATATGGCAACAGCGCAATCAAAGAGAAATGTACAAAAAAGTAACATCTTATCTGTGGAAGCTGTCAGTTTTTCGACCGGGCGTCCGTTTTGTTGATTAGTTTCATTTCCATATTATTATATGTGTTTATACATTCGTGTAAATAATTATATTAATTTGAATATAGTTAAATTTCGATAAAGAACTTTGATTTTTTTTCAAAAATGTTGAATAAATCAATAAATAAATTTCGTCTCAGGCGGGGATCGAACCCGTGTCTCCAACGTACCGTATTGACGCTTTGACCACTTCGACCACCGAGCTCTTATCAGCTCCGACGAAATCTTTAACTGTATTGATCTCATTTATTTGGGGGAGGAGGGGTGGGGGGTGGAGATGGCTATGCTCGGAGTTTCTTTACGTGAACACATCAGTAATGATGAGATCCGTAAGAGACGCCGCGTTGGTAAGCCCCCCAAAAGGTAGACCGACGACCTGATGAAGGTCGCGGGAAGCCGCTGGATGCGGGAGGCGCAGGACCGATCGGTGTGGAGATCCTTGGGGGAGGCCTATGTCCAACAGTGGGCGTCTGTTGGCTGAAATAATGATGATGATTGATCTCATTTGAACTTTGTTAATTTTTAACAGTGATTTTACTTTAGTGTATCCATTAACTACATATATTTAAATATTATAACCTCAAATGACCATAGCAAACAAGCACAAATCGAGTTATACTAGGTTTATACAAGGGTGCGGGTTGGTATAACGTCGGAATAACGTTTGTATCAATAGAAATGTCAATGTTATACTCAGTATAAGTTATTCTTGGTTTATTTGTAGACATTTTGCTTATTCTTAGTTTATTCTCGAGTTTAACTTTATGCCACGTTTATTTGTAAGGCTGTTATAACAGCCTTACAAATAGGCTATAACAGCCTTATTATAACTGACAAATGTTATAACAGCCTTATTTGTAAGGTTATGTATGTATGATGCGGTCGCTTTTACGCAACCTTTATAATTCGGTCCGCTTATTGACAAATTACTGATATATCTTATTTTTGATATAACTTTCATAATAGCCGTAATTCAAAGCTGGAATTAACAGGATTGTTTATTGATGGAACATTTTAATTTGTTCATAGTATGCCATGTTTCCTTGTTTAATGGAAGCTGCGTATTCGATGACTTAAAAAAACCTTTTTAAAATTCTCTATATGTTCATATTGCGTAAAGTTACATAATCTAAGTTTACTGTACGAATTGCTAATAAATTACAAATTGTACGAATTGAGATATTGTACCATTGGCGACGCTTTCCATGTTACAGCCTTTTATTTTATTGTAAGTGTACTGGTTTACTGAGAAATTCGTTTTTTCTGATTTTTGAAAACATTTAATTACATTGGTATTCATCAAGCAAATCAATAACTAATGCTTGAACAAATTAAGGTCTATTATTGGTATTTTTTTCAAACTTCTATGTTCAACCGATTTCGAGATCTGGGATATCCTAAAACGTTACCGCAGCAAAATCTTAAATAACTTAAGGGCCCACCATCCGCGCGAGCCCGAGCTAGTTTAGGTAAAGGGGAATGGCGATTTTAGGCCCAGAATGCACAACAAATTCGATACAGTAGAAAATTATAAAATATTAAAATTTTATTTTTCGTAATATCCAAATATCTCTATATGTTTGTCATGTTTTAGATGAATAAAATTACAATAATAAAACGATTGCCTAAAGTAGGAAGTGAACCATTGCTAATGATATTCTAACTTGCCTGTGCAAAAAAATTATACTTAAAATCGATAACTATTTTCGATACCTAATCGATAGATTTCATTCTGGTACTTATTCCAAGTATATACGAGTAACTTTTAAACAATTAAAAGGTGTGAAATGCGTTCGGTCATACGATTTTTAACCGCGAGAAAGGTGGCGCCATCAACAATAAACATCCAGAAATACTGACGAGGGAGGTCTCATTTCGTCACGACAACGCGTGCCTGCATACGGCCTATCAGATCTAGGAACTGCTCTGAATTGGGTGGAAAGTGATCGGGCACCCTCCGTACAGACCCGACGTCATACCCAGTGATGTCCACATGTTCCTCACCTTGAAGAAACACCTAGGATGAGTCATAAGTTCGCGACGGACGACGAGGTGCAAGAGGAGGTCAAAGCCTATCTTCGTAACGCGGACGGAAGCTGGTATGACGACGGAATTCAAAAGTACTTCGTGTGACGCGCCAGTGTGACTACATCAAAAAATAGCTGATGTCATGATCTTTCCAACCATGTACCCAACAATGAAAATAAATCTTCTATAAAAATTATTTTCTTAATGTCAGCCTCCTTTTAATGTCGCCCTTTAGTTCTTATTTTACAGTAAAAGAATTCTTTAATTCCTCTTATACCTAAAAACTGGTAATAGTGTAGCTTATATAATCGACAGTTCATAAAACCTTACCATAAGGTAAAACTAGTGCTTCTTGCGGTGAATACATTTAATTGGTATTACCAAATAACCGAAAACGAATTTCATTTAATGTATACAGTGGTTATATCAATATAATGATAAAAAAATATATCGATTGAGTATCGATCATGATTGTTAGGTGATTCAGAGTGTCTTTTCAGATCCGCGGGCGTACCGCCTAACTCATAGCGATCCCTCGCTATCACTTTTGTGACATTAGAACAACAGTTCTAATATCACAAGCGACATTTGAGCTATTGTTCTAATGTCACAAGCGACATTTGAGCTATTGTTCTAATGGGGGGCTACCGCCTAACTCATAGCGATCACTCGCTATCGCCTTCGTGACATTAGAACAATAGATCTAATGTCACTTGTGACATTAAAACTATTGTTCTAATGTCACGATAACGATAGCGAGTGATCGCTTTGAATTAGGCGGTGCGGCCGCGGGTCCCTATAGAAGTCGATTGCTATTCCAACCCTATAAGTGTAATTAAAAATATAAATTTTTTTATATGATAAAACTGAAAACTGTAGGTTTGGTTAGGTTCGACATTGTGACCACACACAGCGCAGCGAGCGAAGCGAGCGGAGCATGATACTGCATGCTTCATGCTCCGCTCGCAAAAATCTGTTACTAGGTAAAATCCACCAAGTCGCCATTTTTTTCTCGACCGGCGGCCGTACCGCCTAACTCAGCGATCACTCACTATCGCTTTCGTGGCATTAGAACAATAGTTTTAATGTCACAGGTGACATTTGAGCTATTGTTCTAATGTCACGAAAGCGATAGCGAGTGATCGGTATGAGTTAGGCGGTAGCCCCCCCCCCCCCCCCCCCCCCCGTCCTAATAGCAATCGACTTCTACAGCGATCACTCGGTATCGTTTAATCGGTCTAATGTCACGCATTAGAACAATAGTTCAAATATCACCAATATCAATACATGATAACGATAGCGAGTGCTCGCTTTGAGTTAGGCTGTACGGCCGCTGGTTCCCTATAGAAGATTGCTATTCGAACCCGATTGTGAATTGTTTTCGAAAATATCTTATAGGATCAAACTGAAAACTGTAGGTTAGATTAAGTGAGATATTGTAATCACACACAGCGGTGCGAGCAAAGCGAGCAGAGAATGAAACAGAAATGAAACTGCATGTTTTCATGCTCAGAGTTCGAATAGCAATCGACTTTTATAGGGACCCGGGTCCGAATAGACACAGCTTAGATGATTATTGATCTTATCGATTTATCGATTTTTATTCAAATAATGGCAACACCTAAATTAATATTTGCGATTTGTTTTCTTAAATGTCATTCCGCCGACTTCACGGGTGGTAGGTAATCTCCATACTATTTTTTTATTCATCCCAGAAAGGGGCCCTACATCGTCAGCTCTCCGCCCTGCCCTTCCCTTCCCCTCTGTGGCCCGTCGTCCGTCACGCACGAAAACAAACAAACAATATGGCTGACATTTCAATTCTTGTGTTCAAGTGTGCGCTTTCGTTGATTAATTTCCGACCACATCTCCGCAATTACCTATGATATTTGCAATTGTATTTACATTTTGTTAAAATGTATTACTTTTGCTGTGTTGAAGGGTGTGATAGTGTACGACAGGACGTTTATTTACACCGTTTTCCATTTACCAACAAGGAAAGACTTGAAAAGTGGATTTAGTGTCTTGGTAGTGACAAATTCCGGGATTTGGGTATAAGTGAGCCTTTTGTCATAAGCATTTCGAGAAACGTTTTATAACACCAAAAAACCGTTTACTCATAACTGCTCATCCAACGCTATTCTCAAGTGAAAAAATCACTACGGGCATATCGTCATCACACTCTGAGGATACTGGTGAGCACCTAACCTTAATTATCACGTATCCCAGTAATAATTTAGACAAAATATGTATCTTAATGTGAAAAAAGTAATATAATAAGATATTTTTTTAATAAAAGATTAACAAACATCATCAATCGATGCTGAATTAGGAATAGATGTCATATAAAATGGTTTGTGATGATAAATAATTTTTATTTGTTACAGAGAACATTTCTCAGTACCACACTTATTCCCAGAAAAGACGCTTTGACCACAATTATTGCAAGCCTTTCTGTGCAGTGTTACAAGAGATAACTTTAAATGTACAGGAACGACTACCTACAACATCAAGTGCAGGTTGGTACTTAGTTACTAAACAAAAAGTGTGTTAAGGTCAGATATCAGACTTCTTTATCAAAAATAATTTTTAAGCAAAGAAGTAAGCACTTGGTTCAGAGTGGCTTGTCATTATGTAAGATAGTTAATAGCAAGTTTTGTTTAGTACTATCTTTTTACTATATACACATGTCATGTTACTGGTGGAAATTTCGACCACTTTTGTTCATTGTCCTTTATACATATTTAGACAATGCTAATGTTTATTACATAAGTGTTTGTCGTTGGTAGGAATTGAACTCACATTGTAACTACTCAGTCACTGCACCACTGATCCGTCAAATGTAATAAATATTAAATTTGTTTGTTATTGCTTTTCAGATTTAAAGAAACCTAAATTTACAAATGTTCCAGCAAGTGTTACTCGAGGATTAAATCCATATGCGAGAAGAATTATTGAAATGCAAATCAATTTAGCATATAGAAAGGAAAAAGGAAGACGATTCTCTGCAAAAGAAAAATTACTTGCTTTAAGTATAATGAAGCAAAGCCCGAAAGCTTACAGGTTTCTACATAGAATTTTCATTTTACCATCGAAAACAACACTAAATAAATTCACATCAAATTTAAATGTGGAAGCTGGAATCAATCCACAAATTTTTACAGCTCTGAAAGAACAGGTAATATTCTGAAAACATTATAATGTATCATATTGTAGCTTCATTTAAATTGGATGTTGAAGTTACAAATGAAATTTTTATTTTGTTTTAGATTGCGAGCTGGGATGAAAAAAGAAGCTATGCTCAATAGTTTTTGATGAGATATCATTGACTCCAGGGCTTCATTTTAATAAGAGCAAGGACCAAGTAACTGGTTTTGTAGAGATGGAAGAGCGGTCTAACGAGCACTGAAACTGAAAATATCCATAATTGGTTAAGTGCCCGGGAGTACAATACGGTGAAAGCAAAGAAGTTAACATACCCCTCTGAAAAGCTCGTGAGGTCATCTGGAACTATTGTTAAAGAAACAAATAGGTATTTGGAAGAAAATGGATACAAAAAAAATGTTACAAAAAATTTAAAAGAGAAAAAGGCAAAAACCTTCCTAAAATATCAAAAAAAAATATAAAAATAAACAGTTTAATAAATACTACCTTCTTTTATTGCACAATTATTCACTTCAAAAGTAGTTAAAAAGATATGTGACGAAAAAAAGTGTAAATGTATGTTTACTCCCTTTGCCTATAAGCAGTCGCCATATCTGAAAAAAAAACCAATAAAAAAAAAAGAAATGTCATGTATCGTTTCAGTATTGACAGTTCTTTTTTCAAGCAAAAATTTGTCTATCCACTCGAACGTCCGCCACGCGAAGCGTGGTGGGTTTCAAAAGCAAAAAGTAGTATATCTCAAATATCAAAGGTGCCGTCATTGCGGAATGACTCACCCCGGCGCGTACGGAGTGTTCAAAAAATTGCGGAGAGTGACATATACTGTCTACAAGAGAACAAAAAATACGTATGGAAAGGTAATTTAATATAGAAGGAACTTATAACAGTTAATTAGATAAGGATTAATAATTAAATGAATGAAGCGCGAAAATGTTCGGAAGGTCGCGGAAGACCCGATTTTTTTAAAAAAATTTTTGCACAAAAACTATTTTATAAAACTTTAAATAACCATATATATTATTATAGCCCTATTCTTGAAGATTATTTTGATATATAATAGTTTTGGGTAATATTTTTAATGAAAAAAGAAAAAAATAATAAAATCGATTACTTACGTAATTATATACGCGAGATGCGCACGCGCGACCTCAAATTTAAAAAAAATGCAAAAAATAAATTATTGTGTCTAAAATTAAATAAAAAATACGTATGGAAAGCTAATTTAATAAGGAATGAACTTATAATAGTTAATTAGATAAGGATTCATAATTGAATGAATAATGACGAGAATAGTAACTAAAGTGCTTAAAATTTCAAAAATACTCACTTTTTGGAAAAAACGTTTAGTGTGGCAATATAACACTATAAACTATCATAAACCATACATAATAATGTAGCCCAATTCTTCTAGTTTATTTTGATATAGAACACTCTACGAAAATACTAATACAGACTAAGTAAGTACGCAATAAATCTCATCGGTCATGGAGTAAGAAACGTATGAATACGGCCAAGTAAGTTAAACCGCAGACTATGACAAATTTATTTCAATCTAAGACTAAAAATAAATTGGACATGACCTGTCAACTTATGAAAGAGACTATTGGCAAAGGAATAAAGCCATAGAGAAAATATTTTATTTTTCGCGATTTTTTTATCACACCGCGCGGTTTTACGCAAAGGGAACTGGGCACCATAGTACACAGGTCGATCGAGAAGCTTACGATTTTGGGGACCCATAGTCCCCACGGACGTTCCAGTGGCTATGTGAGATTGCCGTCTGATACGTAGTATACGTAGTATCTCTATATAGTTTGTGGTAGTATCTCTATATAGTTTGTGGCCGACTTCCGTTGTGCCCAGGCGTTGGAATCACCCCTATAACTAGCGGGTCGTTAGTGGAGCGGCTCTGAGACAGTCTCCGCCATTTTTTTTGACGCCATTTTGCTTTTGGGTGCATGTGTGTGTGTCGTGTCGTGTCATCGTGTCATTTCATCATAGAAGTAGAACGCACACATTTGCATTTCATTTTTCATTATTACATTGTTGGTTTGTTTAAATCTCTAATTTATCTTCAGATTTTATGTGTTTTAAGCATGTTTTTTAAGATTTTTGACACTCACTGTTCTTGATTCAATAACAGTACCTGTGTGTACGAAGGGATTCGGCAGTTTTATCGGTTTGTTTGCTTGTGATTTTCTAAACTTAATAACTTTTTGACCTTTCATTGTTTCATACTATTTCATGCTAATATAGCTGAGCCCACCTGGTTAGCTACCATAATCTTACTTAAGTTTATCAGATCACCATGGTGACAGTACAACTTGTGCAGAGTACAACTTGTTACTCTGATAATCAGACATCCAGCAACTCTCTTGTAGGCAAATCCAGGTGAAGAACGCTTTCATCTTTGGCCTAATAGTTATTTACCAAAATGTATGAAGTTGAACTTTCCCATACTAAAAAACGAGCGAACTTTATATTGTTATGAATCCACTAAAATATTTTACAGACCATCGGCTTCAACAGAGGTTACATTTCTGGATGCACATCAATTTTGAAATCGATAAAAACAACTTATGAACACAGAAAAATTAGTGTTATTTTGAAACACAAATACTTGAAGATGAATATCTTGAGTTGAGTATGCAATAAATAACTTCCTCCAAGTGAAATAAATTCAGGAATACTTAAAAATCCAATAATGATAGGTGAGCAAAGTTGTGTAATATTTTTTTCATTAAATAAACAATAGTTTAAAATTAATTTAATATTATGTTTTCCATTAAATAACCTACACTATGTTGTTGTTCAAAATTACATGTAATTTTTTTTTAGATTGAATGAAAATGAAAAACACTTCTTCTCAAAAAGAGTAGCAAAGCTCTGCTAAAATTGATCTTCTGATGGTGCACATGTCTGGGCGCAAGGTGACTTCGGAAGCATAGAGAAGCTCGATATGTTAGAAGCTTTGGTTACTCACCATGGACCTGAATTTCATTTTATCAATTTTATTAATATGCTAAGAACATAAGCCACTGCACAAGCAATGAACAGGACATGAATAACAGAAAGTGGGCTGTCAAAAGGTGATTAATTTGTTTTTGACATAAATATGTTTGCTTATTAACCCCTTGTTTCTGAAAGGCTAATCAGTGATAAAATTAAATATAGTACATTCAAGATAAGAAAGTTCCCTTGACAAATCGATTTTTTTCCGTTTCATGCATACTAATTTCCGTGATGAAAAAAATAATTTATCTCCTTAGGTTATTTTTATCAAAAATGTAATAATTAATTCCACATTAAATAAAAACAAGAATATCAGCCTAATTAAATAAAATTATAATTCTAAAGTTTAAAAATAAAATGTTTGTGTAAAGTATAAGTTCCGATTCATGACTCAAATAAATACTTAATTAAACAAATATTTTATCAGAATTATAAATAATTATATTTAACTGGATGGGATATTTTGGGATGTTGCCTTGATATTAGGACACCTAATTTTTATGGTTGTATCATATAGAATAGCTTTAAAATTAACACTTTTTATTCATGTCAATTTTCTCTCAAGTCTTATAGTTTGCGAGTAAATAAGCTTTGAAAATCACAATAGTCACGACGAAAAAAAAAATGGGATGTTACGTTGCTATTATAACACCTACTTTTTATGGTTATATCAGAAAATGACTAGAACGTGATGAGCAGATCAATACACACTTGTTCACAGTGGCTTTCTATTTCTTGTGTTTAGATTATGAAATCGAAAATTGGTACCAAAGGTTTTATAATTTTTATAGACAAATCAAATTTTCATAATTAGACTGTTCAGCTTAAATCAATATATTAATTTAGTTAAAAATATTTCTTAGAGAAACCTTTGCTTGTGAATTATAAATAGCACCAACTGAAGTCCAAAAATACTTTCTATACTAGCAGCCGAAACCCAGCAGTAATAGCCAATTACATGACACTGAAAATAACTAAGTAAATTTATCTTGCCGTATCAACATAGTAACATGCTTGAATTGTTTTACTACATATACAACAGAACTAGGTCTGTTCGCGAAGGACTATGTTGATCCCACAAACGTGCATCAAGTGTAATACCCAAAAATTTTGTAACTACAATTGATGAGTTCAACGATTCGATTGTATCCACTTTCCTTACATTTGGCCATGAGAATTTAATAAATCTAGTTTTATTTGAGTTTAGTGAACCAATTTGGAACATTTAACTCTGACACAATTATTTAAGAGAATGTGAAAGTTTGATAAACATAATTTTAAAAGCATTACAAAAGGAATGGGTATGCCATTCCTTTTAAATGCTTTTTCAAACTCTAATTAAAATCATTTATATGAATGAATATCATTAATTTATGGAAAACATTTCTTATTGACCTTAACATATTCATCAAAATTAAAAACTAGATTGATTTGTTTGGTTAGATTACCTACTATAAAATTAATTGCTTTTAATGTTAACTTCTTCAAAATGTATTCAAACGTTTTAAACTATTTGCCATTGTCTGCAGAGTTCAATTCTTCAATCTGAAGTTTTGTAAATAATCAATAAAACAAAATTATTTTCAAAAACAAAGTAATGTCTTATATAATTATCTTTTTTGTATCAACAGGTGTACAGATATTGAGAAGTGGAGAGACTAAGATCAGATGGAGAGGCAGGTTATTTATTTTTACTAGGTTTTTCACTGTTTTTCATTTTAGAGTCGTCACACTTTATACAAATGCTTATTTATCTTTTCAGAATCGCAGAGTAAGC
Organism: Schoenobius gigantellus; assembly: GCA_963935595.1. Taxonomy (NCBI): domain Eukaryota; kingdom Metazoa; phylum Arthropoda; class Insecta; order Lepidoptera; family Crambidae; genus Schoenobius; species Schoenobius gigantellus. The sequence continues at coordinate 15,310,666 of OZ012555.1, forward strand.
ACAGCGTTGCACGGCGGAGAATTGTGGGTTCTAATAAGTTCCATTGTGTACGTTTTTGTCATATTGTATGTTAAATTCAATAAAAAGATAATCGCATTTCGTTGTTTTGATTTTTAATAACCTAAAATATTATCAGAATTAAAAAAGTAGATTAGGGCTGTAAATTTATATCGATAATTTTCAGTATGTCGATAATAAGCAGTCGATAGTTTTGCAGCACTATCATTACGGAGCTGTCATTTCACTACGAAACGGCCGCTAGAGGGGTTGATTCCTATCTGTAACAGTAATATAATTTGTGGTTGTGCCTTTGTTAGTTCTGCGTTTCAAGTGATTTTAAAAATACGATAATGCTTACGAATATTGACTCCGATGACCCTTCCTTACTTGATGACCCCAGCCTGAATATGGATTCCGTTGCTGCTTTGAACGACAACCCCAGCATTGACCCTGATTTGATGATACCCACGACCGACGACCCCGGCATTATCCCTGGCCCTAGTTCTTCACAGCAATCCATAATTATTGAGAGTGGACAAAATATACGCTGTGTGAATTGTGGAATAAATGTTTCTAGACTGCGAAGACATTCACTAGAAATAGCCAGGCGTTGGAATCACCCCTATAACTAGCGGGTCGTTAGTGGAGCGGCTCTGAGACAGTCTCCGCCATTTTTTTTGACGCCATTTTGCTTTTGGGTGCATGTGTGTGTGTCGTGTCGTGTCATTTCATCATAGAAGTAGAACGCACACATTTGCATTTCATTTTTCATTATTACATTGTTGGTTTGTTTAAATCTCTAATTTATCTTCAGATTTTATGTGTTTTAAGCATGTTTTTTAAGATTTTTGACACTCACTGTTCTTGATTCAATAACAGTACCTGTGTGTACGAAGGGATTCGGCAGTTTTATCGGTTTGTTTGCTTGTGATTTTCTAAACTTAATAACTTTTTGACCTTTCATTGTTTCATACTATTTCATGCTAATATAGCTGAGCCCACCTGGTTAGCTACCATAATCTTACTTAAGTTTATCAGATCACCATGGTGACAGTACAACTTGTGCAGAGTACAACTTGTTACTCTGATAATCAGACATCCAGCAACTCTCTTGTAGGCAAATCCAGGTGAAGAACGCTTTCATCTTTGGCCTAATAGTTATTTACCAAAATGTATGAAGTTGAACTTTCCCATACTAAAAAACGAGCGAACTTTATATTGTTATGAATCCACTAAAATATTTTACAGACCATCGGCTTCAACAGAGGTTACATTTCTGGATGCACATCAATTTTGAAATCGATAAAAACAACTTATGAACACAGAAAAACTAGTGTTATTTTGAAACACAAATACTTGAAGATGAATATCTTGAGTTGAGTATGCAATAAATAACTTCCTCCAAGTGAAATAAATTCAGGAATACTTAAAAATCCAATAATGATAGGTGAGCAAAGTTGTGTAATATTTTTTTCATTAAATAAACAATAGTTTAAAATTAATTTAATATTATGTTTTCCATTAAATAACCTACACTATGTTGTTGTTCAAAATTACATGTAATTTTTTTTTAGATTGAATGAAAATGAAAAACACTTCTTCTCAAAAAGAGTAGCAAAGCTCTGCTAAAATTGATCTTCTGATGGTGCACATGTCTGGGCGCAAGGTGACTTCGGAAGCATAGAGAAGCTCGATATGTTAGAAGCTTTGGTTACTCACCATGGACCTGAATTTCATTTTATCAATTTTATTAATATGCTAAGAACATAAGCCACTGCACAAGCAATGAACAGGACATGAATAACAGAAAGTGGGCTGTCAAAAGGTGATTAATTTGTTTTTGACATAAATATGTTTGCTTATTAACCCCTTGTTTCTGAAAGGCTAATCAGTGATAAAATTAAATATAGTACATTCAAGATAAGAAAGTTCCCTTGACAAATCGATTTTTTCCGTTTCATGCATACTAATTTCCGTGATGAAAAAAATAATTTATCTCCTTAGGTTATTTTTATCAAAAATGTAATAATTAATTCCACATTAAATAAAAACAAGAATATCAGCCTAATTAAATAAAATTATAATTCTAAAGTTTAAAAATAAAATGTTTGTGTAAAGTATAAGTTCCGATTCATGACTCAAATAAATACTTAATTAAACAAATATTTTATCAGAATTATAAATAATTATATTTAACTGGATGGGATATTTTGGGATGTTGCCTTGATATTAGGACACCTAATTTTTATGGTTGTATCATATAGAATAGCTTTAAAATTAACACTTTTTATTCATGTCAATTTTCTCTCAAGTCTTATAGTTTGCGAGTAAATAAGCTTTGAAAATCACAATAGTCACGACGAAAAAAAAAATGGGATGTTACGTTGCTATTATAACACCTACTTTTTATGGTTATATCAGAAAATGACTAGAACGTGATGAGCAGATCAATACACACTTGTTCACAGTGGCTTTCTATTTCTTGTGTTTAGATTATGAAATCGAAAATTGGTACCAAAGGTTTTATAATTTTTATAGACAAATCAAATTTTCATAATTAGACTGTTCAGCTTAAATCAATATATTAATTTAGTTAAAAATATTTCTTAGAGAAACCTTTGCTTGTGAATTATAAATAGCACCAACTGAAGTCCAAAAATACTTTCTATACTAGCAGCCGAAACCCAGCAGTAATAGCCAATTACATGACACTGAAAATAACTAAGTAAATTTATCTTGCCGTATCAACATAGTAACATGCTTGAATTGTTTTACTACATATACAACAGAACTAGGTCTGTTCGCGAAGGACTATGTTGATCCCACAAACGTGCATCAAGTGTAATACCCAAAAATTTTGTAACTACAATTGATGAGTTCAACGATTCGATTGTATCCACTTTCCTTACATTTGGCCATGAGAATTTAATAAATCTAGTTTTATTTGAGTTTAGTGAACCAATTTGGAACATTTAACTCTGACACAATTATTTAAGAGAATGTGAAAGTTTGATAAACATAATTTTAAAAGCATTACAAAAGGAATGGGTATGCCATTCCTTTTAAATGCTTTTTCAAACTCTAATTAAAATCATTTATATGAATGAATATCATTAATTTATGGAAAACATTTCTTATTGACCTTAACATATTCATCAAAATTAAAAACTAGATTGATTTGTTTGGTTAGATTACCTACTATAAAATTAATTGCTTTTAATGTTAACTTCTTCAAAATGTATTCAAACGTTTTAAACTATTTGCCATTGTCTGCAGAGTTCAATTCTTCAATCTGAAGTTTTGTAAATAATCAATAAAACAAAATTATTTTCAAAAACAAAGTAATGTCTTATATAATTATCTTTTTTGTATCAACAGGTGTACAGATATTGAGAAGTGGAGAGACTAAGATCAGATGGAGAGGCAGGTTATTTATTTTTACTAGGTTTTTCACTGTTTTTCATTTTAGAGTCGTCACACTTTATACAAATGCTTATTTATCTTTTCAGAATCGCAGAGTAAGCACAGCGTTGCACGGCGGAGAATTGTGGGTTCTAATAAGTTCCATTGTGTACGTTTTTGTCATATTGTATGTTAAATTCAATAAAAAGATAATCGCATTTCGTTGTTTTGATTTTTAATAACCTAAAATATTATCAGAATTAAAAAAGTAGATTAGGGCTGTAAATTTATATCGATAATTTTCAGTATGTCGATAATAAGCAGTCGATAGTTTTGCAGCACTATCATTACGGAGCTGTCATTTCACTACGAAATGGCCGCTAGAGGGGTTGATTCCTATCTGTAACAGTAATATAATTTGTGGAAATAGCAGAAGTCAGAAATCTTGTGCAACGTTGGCTTCACGTTGGCTTGAACCCCAGCAGGTAATAGGATCTAATAAACGATAACTGAACAGTTTTATTTTTGTTTTGGTGATACCGCTTTCTCCAACAAAACACTCAAGTCACACCTATTAATTTATTTCTAATTTTAAATGACAGTGGCTATGCGGCTGGTTTATTTTCAAAGATAATGCGTCAACCATTACTTTATTGTAAGGTTATTGCTATCCTTACATATTATAAAACAAAGTCCCCCGCCGCGTCTGTCTGTCTGTCTGTTCGCAATAAACTCAAAAACTACTGCACCGATTTTCTAGCGGTTTTCACCACTCGATAGCGTGATTCTCGGAAAGGTTTTAGTATATAATTTATTAAGTTTTTGTATTTATTTCTGTGTACATTAACGATATTTGTTGAAGATGTCGCGACAAAATAAATTAAAGCGAAACCTAGTTCGCTGGCACAGCTAGTAGAATAAAACATACACCACATTGAATATTGTAACTAATTAGATATACATATTTAAAGTGTGCCATATTAATATAATAAACATACAGCATATCTCTTTAACATGGTTGTCATTCTACTGTACTATCATAATTTGAAAACAAATCCAAATAATGTTTTTATGTTTTAGGTTTCAGTTATGAATGATGATGTGGTTTGTCATACTTGCTGGTCATCTGCTTGGGATCAGATTAGAAATCCAACAACTCAACAACCAATTGTTGGCCATGTTCTAGTTTGTGTCTGTTGTGGTCGTTCACTTTTAAGACAACGGTCCCACATACTAAGGACCGATACTCCACGTGAGTATCGTATAAGAAATGTGATTATTCATCAGATTGCACCGCGTGAGGTAGGATATCCCTTATTTATTAAATCTAAGTACAGCCCAAGTTTCTTTTTTATAAAACTTCAGTCACATCCATCCCTTGATTTGAGTGTTCAGTTAAATGTTACAATAAATGATATACTTTTTTGCAGTTAACACGGTCAGCTCATTTGTGTCATACCTGTTGGCGTAGGACAGACCGAGACACATCACGGTCATCTGTTGAGGAGACACCTTCAGTACCAATACATCCATCACTGGAGTCTGAATATGCAGACACAACTATGACAGAAGATAATATGTCAACATCCACATCTAGTGGTATGCTTCTGCCTAATTATATTCGAGCACCGAGTACCCAACGGCAATGTTTCTTCCCTGGATGTAATGAACCTAATCGTCTTTTAGTTCCAAATACTCTGCGTGTAAGTCTACTTCATGACTACAGTTATTATGTTCCACCAGATTGTAGAATTTGTTTTCATCATTTAAGAAGTAACTCATGGGACTTACTTTTGCAATCAACATTAAACCCAATCAAAACTTTTACACCAGAACAAGTTGAAGAAATGATGTCATTATTAAAAAATAATATGTTTATGCATTTGGATTTTGAAAATATTGAAAACATACCAGAACATATGGTACATTATTATTTGGGATTTTCAAAGGAGCAATTTCAACAAATTCTTAATGAAGTTCCCAGGCTCTCTAACAGACATAGAGGTGCATTTGGATTAGCAGCTTATTTGATGAAGCTGAGAACGGGAGATAGCAATGAGCGAATTTCAGCATTATTGCAAATACCACGAAGAACACTGGAGGGCCTCATGGATAAAACTCGTGAAATACTTTACCAAGATTTTGTCCCAAGGTATCTTGGATTTGATCATATTACAAGAGAAGAAATAAGCCAACGGAATTTATTAATTCCAAATGGACTTTATGGAGGCGAGGAACAAAGGCCAATTGTGATTGCTGATGGCACATACATTTATATAGAAAAAAGCTCCAATTATTTATACCAGAAACAAACATATTCTTTACACAAATATCGCAACCTGGTAAAGCCTTTCTTATTTGTATGTTGTGATGGATATATCATAGACGTTCTTGGACCCTATCCAGCAACAACTACAGATGCTGATATAATTAATCAAGAATTTGCAAATGAAAATCATCCCTGCAGACAATTTTTTCGACCTGGCGATGTATTTATTTTGGATAGAGGATTTAGGGATGCTCTTTCATTATTAAATAACTGTGATTATAGTGTTCATGTACCCTTGTCTCCAGAAGACGGTGAATCACAATTGACAACAAATCAGGCAAATAAATCAAGAGCTGTCACATTATGTCGCTGGGTTGTAGAGACAGTTAACGGGATATTTAAAACTGCTTTTAAGATATTTCGACAAAATTTTTTTAATCGTGCTTCTAAACACCTAATGTTAGATTTCAGTATAGCTGCTGCCCTTATAAATAAATTCCATTTGAAAATTAGGGATAGGGAAGATGCTGCACAAATTCTAGATATAGTAAACCAAAATATGTTTGTAAACAATGACCTTTCAGATTATGTGAGAGATCATAATTTAAATAGAGCAAGGGCAGACTTCCAAAATATAAATGTTGATTCGGAAAATGTTAGAGAGTTCCCAGAACTTACCTATAGTGAATTAATATTGATTGCTTGTGGCACATACCAACTCAAGCAAGCCCGCTCCTACTATGGAGAACATATACGCTTGAACGGGTGTTATCGTATTGAGCTTTCAAGGGACAGAAATTGGATTACTGAATTTGGCCCCAACTGCAGGTTAATTAGGGCAAGAATTGCAAGCCGTCATATTAGTCGCAAAATATACTTTGTATATATTTTAATAAGTTGCAACAATACTGGCCGTGCTGCACTAAAACAGTATTGTTGCAATTGTATCGTTGGTCGTCGAACAGTAGGATGCTGTGCCCATGTAATGACTGTTATATGGTATTTGGGATGGGCACGGCATCAATCTAATATATCTGCACCTGCTCAATTTTTAGATGATGTTCTCGTCATTTATGACAATAACATAGACTAATAAAATAAAAAAAACTTTATATCTGTGCAATGTCTTCCTCAGTAATGGGTAGCATGTTGTATATTTATTACTCATGACATAATGTGTACAATTTTTAATATATATTAGTCATATAATGGACATAAATAACATATTACAATAATCATTAACTTATACATTTAGTGATTTTATAAAAAATAAAAAAAAAACAAAAAAAATTCACCAAGTTTTTTTTTATTTTTTCTTTTACCAATCAAATACTGGTACTACCCGCTATAATTTTCACATTCATTTATATGTGTGCGTTGTGGGCCTAAGTTAGTATGGCCACCTGCCATTCCCCTTTCTCTAGTCTCTGTTTGTGTGCGTCGCTCACGCACACAAGCGCACTCGGTCGCGCAATCGGTACGGCCGCCTAGCAAAATATCTAATGGCGCCTCTTCACAATGGCCCATGATGGCCAAGTATACACAATCACGATTGTGTAGAGGGCATGATTGTCTATGATCGGCCATCAACGCCGGTAATTGTGAGCAATCGGCGAATTGTCGGTACATCAAAGGAATGATGGCCCATGATGGCATACGCGTCCACACAATCGCCGATTACTCAGTACGTATTTGTCTCGAGTACAGTGTAGACTTCTCGGTAAATAAATTTTACTCATGATGTTTTTTTTTTTCACGCACATTAAGTAGATGATTATAAGAGCTAAGTAAAAATATTGCCGCTGCCGCGATAATCTCTTCGATGTCCATTTTTAACAAACTTCAAAAAAGGAGGAGATTCTCAATTGATGCTTATGTTTTTTTTTGTGTGTATGTTACGCGATTACGCTTACGATTAATTTTAGTAATTGTGGACCGATTTTCAAAATTATTTTCGTATTCGATAGAGTATACTCCAAGGGTAGTCCCATGGTCACCAAAGTTAGGATCTGATGATGGGATCCCATGAAAATCGAGGAAAACCCTTAAATTTTAAGGTTTGTCCAACGTGTTTTGTGTGTATGTTACGCGATTACTCCGCCAATTGTGGACCGATTTTCATTTTTTTTGTATTTGATAGAGAATACTCCTGGGGTGTTTCCAAGGTTACCAAAATCAGGATCTGATGATGGGATCCCAAGAAAATCGAAGAAAACGCTAATTTACTTAAAATTAGCGTTTTCCTCGATTTTTTAAATTAGGGCTTTCACTAATAAGATTGCATTCACTAAAAAATAAAAAATATTTTACAAAAAATAAAAACCGACTTCAAAAACACTGAAAAGTTAATAATAATATAAGAATAGGTACGTACAAACAACATCACACTTCTATATTGAAGTCGGTGACAAATTTTAAGACTTTCGAGGAGATCATCGTTTGGCACCGACTTCAATATAGAAGTGTGATCTTGTTTATACCTATTCTTATATTATTTTTAATTTTTCAGTGTTTTTGAAGTCGGTTTTTAGTTTTTGTAAAATATTTTTGATAGACGTCTTATCATAACAGTAAACAGTTAGTAAATGAATGTTCATGATTGTGTGGAGAGTTGCCCGATCATGGCGGCAATGATGGACGATCATTTGATGGGCCATCATGGGCCATTGTGAAGAGGCGCCATAATAGGTGTTTATTATTTACTGTATATAATATTTAATAGGTGTTTATTATTTACTGTGTTATACTATAGTAAATACAGGGATGTGTTTGATCAACTTTTATTTTTACAAGCTTTTATTTAGCCTGCCCTGTATGTATGTATGTAGATTTGACCACTTCTCGGTTTTCGAATTGGCTGAAATTTTGCACATAATAATATGTATATCGTGACAATGCAATGTTATGATAACATGGAGCTGATCTGATGAAGGAACTGGACGGTGGCCATAGGAACTCCGTAATAAAACGACGCAACCCCATCGAGTTTGGGCTCGTTTGATTCATATTGACGAGTACTTTGGTCCTATTTGTTAACCAGGGTCTGATGCTGGAGCTGGGAGGTGGCTATAGGACCTCCGCAATAAAACGACATAACCCTATCGAGTTCGGGCTCGTTTGATTCGTAATGACGAGTACTTTGGTCCTATATGGTAACCAGGGTCTGATGCTGGAGCTGGAAGGTGGCCATAGGACCTCCGCAATAAAACGAAATAACCCTATCGAGTTTGGGCTCGTTTAATTCGTAATGACGAGGACTTTGGTTCTATATGGTAACCAGGGTCTGATGCTGGAGCTGGAAGGTGGCCATAGGAACTCCTCAATAAAACGACACAACCCCATTGAGTTTGTGCTCATTTGATTCGTATTGACGAGTACTTTAGTCCTATATGGTAACCAGGGTCTGATGCTGGAGCTGGAATGTGGCCATAGGACCTCCGCAATAAAACGAAATAACCCTATCGAGTTTGGGCTCGTTTGATTCGTAATGACGAGGACTTTGGTTCTATATGGTAACCAGGGTCTGATGCTGGAGCTGGAAGGTGGCCATAGGAACTCCTCAATAAAACGACACAACCCCATTGAGTTTGTGCTCATTTGATTCGTATTGACGAGTACTTTAGTCCTATATGCAGGGGTCGAAACTGGTCAGTAAAATCAGTAAAAGTCAGTTTTTTTGAGCATGGTCAGTAAATGTCAGTTTTTTGAGAAAATAGTCAGTTTTTTCAGTTAATTGAGATCAACACACATATTGTCCCATAAATTTTTTTGGAACCTTATTAATATTTTACTGATATAATTTTGTCTGTCTGTACCTGTGTCGTTCCTATATCCGCCTACCTTCTTCAATCTAGATTATAATAATAATAATAATAATAATTCATTTATTAAAGTAACACAGACTCATTTAGGTTAGGTGTTAAAAAGAACTTAAGCACTATGTTAATAAATTACAAACAAAAAGAAAGAAAGAAAATTATTGTTAACTCCGTGCCATGCCACCAGAAACTGTACAGCATCGATTGATATATATGCAATCCAGTCGGCTTGCTATCATGTTTAAGATGCTGTTGGCACTGCCGCGCACCCCACGCACCAGGGAAGCACATCTCTTACGCATTGTTGCATAAAAGCAATTAACTCGCGCCTCCGCAAACATCCCTGACGCGCTACAGAAGCGAGGAAGCCCCAGCAACACCCTGAACGCATTGTTATATTGTACACGAAGGGCATTATAAGCTTTTTGAGTAAATTCAGCCCACAGGCTGCACGTGTAAAAAGATGTACAAAAAGCTCTGAACAATGTTATTTTGACATTACGTGAGCATCGTGCAAACCTGCGAGCTATCATATTGGCTCTTACTGACAATGCCCTTCGCTCCCTTTCTATGTCCTCGTCGTCCTTGAGGTCTGGAGTCAACATATGTCCAAGATATTTGAAGTTGAAGACTCTTTGTAAAACGTGACCGTTTAATAACAAAGAGGGCAGCTTTTCAGTTCGTTTTTTCCCGGCCTCAAAAACCATGACCTGACTCTTATTCACATTATAAATTAGACCATGAGATGTGGCGTATGCTTCACATATGCTAAGAAGCTTTCGTAATCCACAGACAGACGCACTCAGCAGCACCATATCGTCCGCGTAACTGATGTTATTGACGCTTATACCATCTATATGACAACCAATTCTAGTGCTACTGAGTTGGCCTATCAACTCGTTCATGTACAAGTTAAAGAGTGTGGGCGAGCTCAACCCCCCCTGTCTCACACCACAACTCAGCCTATAAGGTCTGGATAGTACCCCCTCCCATTTTACATTATTAACCTGTTTTTCATACCAAAACTTAAATATGTTAATGATTTCGGAAGGTAATTGACATTTTTTAAGCTTTTCCCATAATATGTCGTATGAGACCAGATCAAAAGCCCTTGATAGGTCAAGAAAACAGGCCACAACTGGCGTTTCACGCCGTACGTAATATTTGATCGTATGCTTAAGACTCAATATAGCGCTCCGTGTCGACAGCCCTGGTCTGAAACCGAATTGATTATCAAACAATTTAACACGTTTGTTTAGATGAATATTAAGCATACCATCAAACACTTTGGAAATTACAGTAGCTAATGATATGGGTCTATAGTTGTTCTTATCTGCCAGATCTCCAGTCTTGTTTTTTACTACAGGTATTACAATCGTACGTATCATGTCGATCGGCATGTAACCATGACTCAAACAAGCATTGAACAACAAGAACAAAACACGAGGCAAATGCGGTCCCGCGAACTTTAGGTGCTCTATGCTGAGCCCGTCGTGACCAGGAGATTTACCACTAGACATAGATTTTATAACACTAGTTATGTCCTTTATCGTGAACGTGATTTCCCTTTTCACATCGGGCTCCGCATTTTGCACCGAGATTGAAGGTCCAAGAGGCGAATTTATTACAAAATGGTCCACAAATGAGTTAGCAATTTCTTTTATGTCACTTACACCACCAACAATCACCGGAAAACCAGGTTTACATTGCAACCTATTAGTGCGTTTCCAAAATGAACGAAAATCATTTTTTGAATGATGTGTCGCAAGAACATCCATCTTTATTTGATTTTCATTATTTTGGCACCACCTTAAGCGAGATTTGAAAATTCTTCTCGCTTCGCGCATGTCCTCATATATTTTACCGGAATTAGGTTTTCCATACCACTCCCATATGTGGAACTTCACTTTGGCGCTCCGATGAGCTCCGGCCACGTGCTTGTTCCAGCCAACAACTACTTTTTTAATTTTCTTTTTAGTCTCATAACCTGCTATGGATGACAACTTAAGGGCTTGCACAATATTTGTATACAAATTATCTATTACAATTTTATGTTCATTGTCCAAGCACACCTCATCAGCACAGTTATGAAACTCACTTTAAAAGAAGTTTAGGTCAGAAGTAATGAACACGTAATAATAACAAATACTTTTATTTAAACACTTCGATTTGGTACACTGTATTCTAACGTCTTAACACTTCGACTATCTATCAAGGAATGAGCATATTAGGACGGCCGCCTTTCTTTATGCATTGCATTACTCTTTTTTTTATTTTACCTCCTAATTATTGTTATTTTTTTTATGGCAACAGAGTCAGTCATTTGACATTCTTTTCACCGTAAAAATATTTAATGCTAACAGTCGGCCATCCTGAAATCTGCGAGTCCTCTCGTAGTGGTCATCAAACAATTTCCTACTACCATTTTTCTTATACATTAGGTACGGAAATACTTTTAAAAATCATATATCTTAACATACCATGTGTAAAACACTTGAAAATGTATGTAGAATACATATTCAATTGCTCTACGCACTTGTTAGGTATTGCTTACAAAAACAGAAATTTATTATTATAATATAATAAGGATTCTTATATCTATCTATTTATTACATATACAAATCAATATTCTGATTCAGTGCTCCGGCCATCCATACTGAAAATTGTTCCATCAATTTAATCTAATTATTTGTTACAACGTCAGCAATCAACATCAAATTAACAAAATAATACAAAAAAAATACATATTTTTCTTCAATATAATATCTCAAATTCGCAATATTAACACACTCCAGCTTTGGCTTATCGGCCTCATATGTGTGTAAATATTTCCTATAATAATACAATTATAATTATAGATCTAACGCGTGTTCATTTTAGCAATACTTACACACTCCCAGTTTGGCTTATCGGCCTCATGCGTGTGTAAATATCATACTATCACTAACATCTTAAGATCAAATTCGCAAAACTTACCCACTCCCATTTGGCTTCTTGGCCTCATTTGTGTGCAAGTATGCTTCCGATCTAAGCAAATACTATCATGATAACTTGACGCTTCCATAGTTTGGCTTATAGGCCTCATGCGCATCATAGTTATCTCGAATTCATCATAACGATCACTCATAAAACTAAATCCTATTCAAAATATCATAAAACATCACAGACAATATACAACATTACATTTTAATTTCATATTCATTAAGTAGGTATATCCTTATCAATACTACTATTCACAGTACAATCATCATTATTGTTTTCTACAAGTTCATCGTTATTATCACTATCTAAAGCATTAAAGGAAAGTTCATTTTTCGATCCCTCTTTTTCAGATTCATCATCCAAGTATTCCTGGGTATATGTCAACCAAGGATAAATTTTATCTACGGCTATTACTGCTTCATATCTCCTATTTTGTTTCCTTGTTAAAGGTGTATCTTCAACTATATACCTGTCACGATCTAATGATTTTATTATTCTATATGGACCCTGAAGCTTAGGTAATAATTTTTTTGACTTACCATTATTACTACATATTTCTCTTTCTATTCTAACTAGATCTCCTACTTTATATTTACTAGCTTGTCTTCGTTTTAAATCAAAAAGTTTCTTTTGTTTAGCTTGTTCTTTAGTAACTCTTAAATTAACGTCATTTCTAATATCATCTACAGATTTCATACCCTTGCCCTCATATTCTAACAATGAAGATACTACACTGTCACCTCTTGTACGCAGTCTTAAGCCAAATAATATTTCTGAAGGACTCTTTCCTGTTGTTTTATTTACTGTTGTATTAAGCCCTAACTGAATATCTTCTAAATGTTTATCCCATTCATTTTCAGGGCAGTTATGATTTTTCGTAGCTACTGAAGCCAAGATAGTGCGATTATACCGCTCGACCTGTCCATTGGCTCTAGGTGTAGCAACAGCATTTAAAATATGGCGTACGCCCGCTTTATTGATAAATTCCCTAAAAACTTTACTAGTGAACGATGTTCCTCGATCGCTAATTATTCGTCGCGGAACACCAAATAGACTAAAGTAATTATTCAGCACCCGAATTGTAGTTTTAGTTTTAGTATTTTTAACACTATATAAATTAATATATTTTGAGTAAGCATCGATTAACACTAATATATATGTATTCTTTGATTTACTTTTTATAAAAGGCCCTAAGTGGTCCAAATGTATAGTATGGAAAGGTTCTTCTATTTTAGGGATTGGATGAAGTAAGCCTTGCTTCTTCCCTGAGGGGACCTTGTGATACGAGCATTGCAAACAAGATTCTACATACTTTTTGACAAATCTCCTCATTTTTGGAAACCAATAAGAGTCCTTTAATTTGTCTAGCGTTTTATCTAATCCAAAATGCCCTAACTCATCATGATTTCTTTGGAGTAATTGCCATCGAACACCTTTTGGCACTAACCATTTTAATTGATTGTCTACAATGCGATAAACCTTGCCGTTTTTAAGCTTATAATTCTGATGGATATCAACAATATTTTTCGTATTTTGATCTTCTAGAATTGATTTAATTTTAACAATTTCGTCATCGACATTTTGCATTGTAACTAGCCAATCTTCCGTATCAATCCTCAGAACATCAAATACAGAGTCAGGCTCATTGTCTGCTTCTATAGGATTCCTACTTAGAGCATCTACATGGGCCATACGAGGTCCAGGTCGGTACTCTATACTACAATCGTACTCCTGAATCTGTAGCCACCATCGACTGATCCTGGGTATCATATCTCGTTTGGACAAGGTAGTCCTTAACGCATTGCAATCAGTGACAATAATAAACATGCCTAGGACATAAAATCGAAACCTGTTAAGGGATGCAACCACTGCCAAAGTCTCGAGCTCAAAGGAATGATATTTTTGTTCCTCTGGACTAGTTTGCCGACTATAGTACGCAACCGCTCTATAACTACCAGATTCGTCCTCCTGTAATAAAATGCCAGCAATGCCAGATTTGCATGCATCGGTGTGAATCTGTGTTTTTGCTGAGGGATTATAAATAGCTAAAATGGGTCTCTTTAACAATTCAGATTTTAAAAATAAAAATGCTTCATTTTGTTCTACTCCCCATTTCCAGTTAGCATTTTTTTTCAATAGTTTAGTTAATGAAGAGGCGATAATAGCAAAGTTTTTTACAAAACGCCGAAAGAAACTTACTAAGCCTAAAAATTGCCGAACCTCGTGTTGATTAGTAGGCGTTTTGTATTTTTCAACAGCCTCAGTTTTAATTGATCCTGGGCGGATCCCTTCAATAGCTATTTCAAAACCTAAATAGTCTATTTTTGTGAAAAAGAACTTACATTTCGTTATTTTAAGAGTCAAACCCGCTTCTCTTAATAATTTGAAAACAGATTCCAATCGCTCCATCCCCTGTGCCACACTATTTGAAGGTATGATTATGTCATCCATAAAAGCGAACGCCTCATTGTTGCGGGCATTTTTCAACATTTTATTTATAGTTTTTTGAAAAACTGATGGCGCGTTTGCCAAACCAAACGGCATGCGCGTAAATTGATACTGACCATCCGGTGTTATAAAAGCAGTTTTATCCTGAGAGGATGGTTCAATTGGAATCTGGTAGTACCCAGATGCCAAATCTAGAGTTGTAAAATATTTATATCCCCCTAGACTGTCGATTTGATCTTCTATTCTCGGCAATGGGTAGTGCTCTTTGATTGTTTTAGAGTTTAACGCCCTATAATCTACGCATAATCTCTTGTCTCCTGTTTTCTTTTGTACCAATAGTATCGGACTAGCATAAGAAGAAGATGATTCTTCAATAATTCCGCTATCGAGCATTTCTTGTATCATAATCTTGACCTTTTGTCTTTCAGAATGTGCCAACCTATATGGTCTATAAACTACAGGTGTTGCATCCTTTAATGTTATTGTCATCTCGGTTAAATTCGTTAAGCCCAAATCATGAAGTCCAAAAGAAAAACAGTCTTTATACAAAGTGAGCATATCCTCTAATTGGGACACCTCACTCGGGTTCAAAGTATCTCCTAGCGAGACCTCACCCATGTTGAATCTGTGTTCAATACTATCTAATTTTAAGACATCTATAGAGTTAGTATCATCAATAATCTGAGCCCTGGTCAATAATTGACCCTTAAATAAACAAATAGGATTTTGACATAAATTTACAACGAAAACGCATCCGAGGCCGTTAACAACTGAGTAAGCTCCCGGCATGACATAATATTTATATTTATTAAATTCTCTTAAGGAACCCTGCACGTAGACATTACATGTAATATCTTTATCTACTATAATTGGTACAGCAATTAAGGACTCAATATTCGTATCATTATTTACTTTCAGGTGCAATTTATTAATTTCATTTTCATTGGGTTGTTTATAAAAAATAAGACTTATCAGTTTTAACCATTACAACACCAGACCGTTCAGTAAATGTATGCCCTAATAAAAGTGGATATTTTAGTAACTCATTCGTCACAATATAAATCTCTGTTGGTGCTGTAATGCCCTGAACAGTAAGACTTACAATAGCTTTCCCTATTGGAGTGATAAGGGAGCCACCAAATCCTCTAAGGGAAATTAAATTAGTTTGAACGTATGGTAAATTTAATTGTTCAAAATTAGTCTGTCGCATTAAGGTTGACTGACTACCAAGATCAACATAGCACTGCATTATTTTGCCATTTACACTTACGGATAATACGTATTTCTCATCGTAAGAACCAACTAGTTTTACATCAGATATAGTACTATTATGATTTTTAGTATCACTATCGTTTACTTTTTGTAGTCGCCTACACGACGAAGATAGGTGCCCTAATCGTTTGCATATGTTACAAGTAAGTAAAGGTTTTGGACATTTAAAACTAGGGTGTCCTATCTCACTACAATTAAAACATCTTATAGAACTAATCGCATTTTTACTATTAAAATCAACTGATGCATCTGACCTTTTCCTAATCAAAGGTCGCTTATAATCTTTGGAATCATCAGCTTTTACCGTTTTCATAAAAACTAATACCTGTTCTGGCTGTGTATACTTTCCCGCCTGAGCACCTAACCTCATACTCCTATCCTCAAAACCAGCAATCAAACAATCAACAGCTTTTTTTTCATAAATTTCACATCGATTTAATAGGTTAATTTTATGATAATAATAAGTCTCTAAAGTTTCATTAGGCTTAACTTTCCTACTTAACATTTCTATTAATAAATCATTATAATTTTCTACCGTCGGAAACGATACCATAAGTTTTTCTTTCCATTCCGACCAAGTAAAATCAACCGAGGGTAGACCTCTATACCAAACCTTAGCCGCCCCGGACAATTTAGGCAAAACATAATGTAAAAGTTGCGTTTCACTCCAATTATAAAGTTTTCTACACTCCTCTACTTTATTTATCCACACATTAATCGACTGCTCTTTGTTTGAGGGATCGAACTCGGGTACAGCGTTATTACTCATCGAAAAATGATTTTGTGAACTTGTAGAAGGCAATGCCTTTATTAACTCTAATATTTCTCTAGCAGATATATTATTATTTACACTATCACAACAGTCACGTGGCTTTAAGTTGTCCTTCAGTTTTTTTGACCGCCTAATTCTGTGTAATCGAGAATCACTAGATGACAACGAACTATCCGAAACACTTGAATTGGATATCGTACTCACAGTCGATCGCCTTTTACTCCCTTTATGCCGACGCTCCCGAGAATAACTATCCTTCTTCCGATGCCTCGAACTATCTCTGCACCGTCGCTTCCTTTGTGGTGACTCCGAAGAACTATCACGTGCCAAGCGTTTTGATTTCGAACGTTTTCCAGGTCGACGCTTAGTACGCTCAGATCGAAGCGGCGGTGTTCCATCACTTGGAACATATTCTCGTACGTTGGACATCATGCTTAACTATTTTTAAAACACTTGCAGGCGTGGGATGATTTTGCAACCTTTTTTTTTTAATATCCCACTTCTGAACTAAAAGAAGTTTAGGTCAGAAGTAATGAACACGTAATAATAACAAATACTTTTATTTAAACACTTCGATGTGGTACACTGTATTCTAACGTCTTAACACTTCGACTATCTATCAAGGAATGAGCATATTAGGACGGCCGCCTTTCTTTATGCATTGCATTACTCTTTTTTTTATTTTACCTCCTAATTATTGTTATTTTTTTTTATGGCAACAGAGTCAGTCATTTGACATTCTTTTCACCGTAAAAATATTTAATGCTAACAACTTGGAAAATCAATCTTTTTTAGCCTTTCCTGACATTCCCTCCGATAGGTTTCTATTTGATCAGGTGACCGCTCACCCCATAATACATTATTATTGTTGCAAATATTCACGGGTTGTTTAATTGGCAGAATAGTACTAAAATTGCATTCTATCACAAGCGGATAGTGGTCCGACCACAAAACATCGTACACAACATAAACATTTCGGACAGTATTAACTGCCGCCTTAGTCACTAAACAGTGATCGAGCCATCGCCTTGAGCCATGAGCATCGCTAACAAACGTATATGTGTTAGAAGTAATACCTAACATATCTACATCAATACATGACCACTCTTGCTCCACGCAATAGATAGACAACTCACGATAGAAACGCTCATAAGGATGCGCATTATAATCACCAAGCATATAGACACAGTCCACACTAGAGTCTTCTATAATAGCACTTACCGAGCTAAGTACATCCGTAAAGTATATCCGTATTATGCTTAAGTAATATCTCATAATATATTGTGTCAACAAAAACCAAATTTTAGTCATTTCTCATTTTCTTAGCCGGACCCAGTGATGGTTTGAGGGCAACAAACAACTGATGCTCTATTATGATGTCTTGTGGCAACTTAATATTGTAGCATTATTATTAAGAGAAAAAATAGTTTTCTCGAAATAAACACATATTAATAATAAAAAAAACTGTTAATTATTTGTAAACTTTTTAACAATAAAAAGGTGGTGATGGTTGGCTATGGGGATGGTGGAGGCCAATAATTGTAAAAGTATTTTTTCAATTTCACATGAATCTTTTATTGTAAGAGGATTGTGAAGTAAATTTTCATACAAAAAGCGATAACGCTTTTCTCCCTCTTTAAATAGTCCAATTTTCATAATTTTAGGAAATGTTGTAGATATAATGAAGATATAGGTTTGTACGTTTCGATTTTGAAAATATGTTGCTCAGATAATAAATTACTAGCATCTAAATATCCATATTTTAGACTTAAAAACTACCTCGAGCATTTTTATATTTTTTGACTTAATTATACTGAATTACAAAAAAAGCAATACGTACAAACATAGATTAAGGTATACTGAATCTAATGAGATCAAAAGTGTCTAATTTCGGAAAGGTTTAGGGGGGTAAAACAGTTATCGCCGTTATAGTATATATTCACTGGAAGTCAATAATATTACAGTTAATTCGGACATTGCAGTTGCCAATGAATTTGAAGACTTTTTCTCCCATATACCCATAGAAACTACAAGTAGTCTCAACTCGTGCCCCGATGCAGCTGTGGCCCTCTTGTTACAGAGTGTAGAAAAGTGCAACAATGGCTTCACATTCTGTCACATTGACGCCGACACTATCTTGAAAACATTCCGCATGATCAGTACAAAAAACACTGAAGACCTTTGGGGTATTTCGACCAACATGATCAAATCTGTGATAAAGGAACTTGCTCCCCAACTCGCGTTTATATTCAATAAATGTATTGATGAAGGTATCTTCCCTGACCTTATGAAGAATAGCAAATTAATACCTTTATTTAAATCGGGAAATAAAAACGATCCTTCAAATTATCGACCAATTTCAATTTTACCAGCTCTTAGTAAAATATTTGAAAAAATTATGTCTAATCAGCTAACAGGTTATTTTTCAAGTAACAACATATTACATGAATCATTTTGGTTTTACTAAAGGTCGTTGCACTACAGATGCTGGAGTTGCCCTTCTTAAACACATTTTTGCTGCTTGGGAGCGTAAACAGGATGTGATTGGTATATTTTGTGACCTATCGAAGGCTTTTGACTGCGTTTGTCACCAGACTCTTTTAAATAAACTCAAATATTATGGTGTCTCTGAAGAAGCAATTAGACTTATTGAGTCTTATTTGTCCAGTAGAGTCCAGAAAGTTGTCATTAACAAATCTAAGTCTGCTGGTGCACCCATAATTATGGGTGTGCCTCAGGGCTCGATATTGGGACCTTTGCTTTTCTTAATTTACATTAACGACCTCCCACACTTCACTAATAGTTTGTGCGATACGGTGCTATTTGCAGATGATACTTCTTTAATATTTAAGGTTGACAGAGGAAACGGAAATACTGACGTTGTAAATAGTACTCTCTCTAAAGTATTGCATTGGTTCACCATAAATAATTTATCATTAAATTCAAGTAAAACTAAATGTATTAAATTCTCATTGCCAAATGTAAGAAAAGTTGATACTATTGTGCAAATGAACAACCAAATTGTTGAATTCGTCGATTCTACAAAATTTTTGGGTATTACTCTAGATTCTAGATTGCAGTGGGATCCACATATTGAGTCCTTGGCAAACAGACTTAGTTCTGCAGCATATGCAGTAAAAAAAATAAGACAACTTACTGATGTTGAAACGGCAAGATTAATTTACTTTAGTTATTTTCATAGCATCATGTCATATGGAATACTTCTGTGGGGATCAGCTGCTAGTATAGAAAGTATTTTTGTACTTCAAAAAAGAGCGATTCGCGCTATTTATAATTTAAGAGCAAGAGACTCTCTTAGAGATTTATTTAGAGAAATTAACATATTGACTTTAGCAGGACAGTACATTTATGAAAATTTGATTTATGTCTATAAAAATTATAATATATTTGAAACCAATTTCCAACTTCACCATTTAAACACAAGAAATAAAAATAAACTTGCCGTTCCAACGTACAGGCTCCAAAAAACTAGAAGCTCATTTATGGGGAAATGTATAACTTTTTACAACAAAGTCCCACAAAATGTAACTGACTTGCCTTTTGATAAGTTTAAAGCGCATGTAAAAAAGACTCTGATGAGTAAAGGATATTATAAAGTCAACGATTATTTACAAGATGCCAATGCCTGGTGTTAATTTGAAGAAATTATTAATGATAATAATGTAAATAATCGTGTTGTTGTGTATAACTATTCATTAAGTAGTATTGGTAACGTTGTACTAAGAAGAGAACTGACAAATCTACATTTGTTATGGAAGTTGAGCTCAAATTTTTGCCTTGAGGTCAGCTTCCAATTGACGACTCTGTAACAATACAGGGAGAAAAAAATAGCCCTTGCTGGTTTTCTTGCTGGTTCTTTCCAGTACAAGGTCTCCCGCCGTAGACTTGTGAACCATTGGCGTAGCTTCCTTGACTTTCAAAAGAGATTGTAAAATCCAAGTTGAATAAAATATTTTGATTTTGATAGAAATGTAGGCACTTGCCTCGGACTTTCAACACTAAGCGGTGTGCAACAAACTGCATTTTTGCAAGTGCATACTCTAACCATGAATTGGCTCTTCACAGTCCTCTTAAGTTAGTTTAAATGGTCAGTAAAAGTCAGTTTTTTTAGATTTCTGGTCAGTAAAATCAGTATTTTTGAACACTGAACCTGTTTCGACCCCTGTATATGGTAACCAGGGTCTGATGCTGGAGCTGGAATGTGGCCATAGGACCTCCGCAATAAAACGACATAACCCTATCGAGTTTGGGCTCGTTTGATTCGTTATGACGATTACTTTGGTCCTATATGGTAACCAGGGTCTGATGCTGGAGCTGGAAGGTGGCCATAGGACCTCCGCAATAAAACGACATAACCCTATCGAGTTTGGGCTCGTTTGATTCGTAATGACGAGGACTTTGGTTCTATATGGTAACCAGGGTCTGATGCTGGAGCTGGAAGGTGGCCATAGGACCTCCGCAATAAAACGACATAACCCTATCGAGTTTGGGCTCGTTTGATTCGTAATGACGAGTACTTTGGTCCTATATGGTAACCAGGGTCTGATGCTGGAGCTGGAAGGTGGCCATAGGAACTCCGCAATAAAACGACACAACCCCATTGAGTTTGTGCTCATTTGATTCGTATTGACGAGTACTTTGGTCCTATATGGTAACCAGGGTCTGATGCTGGAGCTGGAATGTGGCCATAGGACCTCCGCAATAAAAGGACGTAACCCTATCGAGTTTGGGCTCGTTTGATTCTTAATGACTAGTACTTTGGTCCTATATGGTAACCAGGGTCTGATGCTGGAGCTGGAAGGTGGCCATAGGACCTCCGCAATAAAACGACATAACCCTATCGAGTTTGGGCTCGTTTGTTTCGTAATGACGAGGACTTTGGTCCTATATGGTAACCAGGGTCTGATGCTGGAGCTGGAAGGTGGCCATAGGAACTCCGCAATAAAACGACACAACCCCATCGAGTTTGGGCTCGTTTGATTCGTATTGACGAGTACTTTGATCTTATATGATAACCAGGGTATGATGCTGGAACTGGAAGGTGGCCATGAGAACTCCGCAATAAAACGACACAAGCCCATCGAGTTTTGGGCTCGTTTGTTTCGTAATGACGAGTACTTTGGTCGAGTTTCGTAATGGCGGCCATGCGATTACAAAATGATAAAAGGGTCATTCCATTATCGCGTGTGCAACATTTAGACACTTGTTTTAGTTTCATGTTATTAAATAAAAAACATTTTTAATGAAATTAGTCTCTAAAAGACTACATTTTGATATTTTCACCATATATTAGTTAAAAAAAAATTGATATAATATTTTAGAAGTCAGGAGGAAGGTTGAAATTGCCATCGCGGGTGCAACGAATTTGGCCCAACCTTTCCAGATCACAAATAAAAACGCATAAATCTGTTAATTTTGATACATTTAATATATTATGCCTTAATATTTTGGAAGGTATTTAAGTAACAAAGAACATAAAATAAAAACTCTAAACAAAACAAAAATAAACAATGAATTATGAATTTTTAAAATAATCGCGGGTGCAACACCAAATTATCGCGGGTGCAACCAGTCTAATTTAAGTAAACATAAACATCAATTTAACTTATATAGGAACAAAATGAGAGTTCAAACCATATTTATTGCTAACATGTATACTTTTGTTGTCGCTTATATTAATTATTTCTTTTCAAATACGTCAATAATCACCGAAAATTCTATGAACATATCATTTCCATTAATTTTTTTCTTTGGCGCTTCCAACTTTGCGATAATATGATCAAATTGCACGTCTGCTACACGTTTGCCATCAACCGTCGTCATAAATTGTACTCTGACTTCTCCATCTTCATCCATATCGCTCTGACACAACCCCACATAACGATATTGAGTTTTTTTTGCTGGTTTTGCAGAGCAATTCTACTAGCACATACAAACCAAGGCAAATATCTTTCGGTAAGACAGCAGCTTGTACAGTAGCAGTTTCAGGACATGCTTCTGGTGATAATTTTGAAGCTTGAAAAGACGTTGATGGAGTTTCGTCATTAATAAATTCATTGTCTGAATCTCTGTAAACATCAGAAACGCGCAATCTCTTTTTAAGTGGCAAAATTTACTCTGATCCGGAACAGAAGGCACAGATATATCAGGACCCGGAATTTCTTTTCGTAATTTGTAATTTGTAAGAGGTTCCAAATCGTCATCGGTCCAATCACTTTCTGTATTAGCGGTGTTTTTTGGCGATTTCAAAACCAATGTGCATTTAAAATGAGACAGTGAGGTGCGCGCCACAGAAATGCTATCCGCCTCTTCAGATTGGAAGAAATGTTTGGATTGAATGCCTGTTGCTCCGTTGTCTTTTTAACCGATATTTCTGTAAAAAAAAATACAGAATATGATATAAACACACATATCGAATATATATCATCAATCGTCTTCAGCATATATTATTAGTCAAGGCATATCAAAACAACAAAAAGAATAATAAGTCACACAAAAAGGTTGTGACAAAAAGTTGCACCCGCGATGTCATATCGACATCGCGGGTGCAACCAATTTAAGTTATCGTTTATTTTAACCTAACACTCATTACACTCTTAAAAACGAATAATTTAAGTTTGGTTTTGATTTTTTCTTACTTTTGCAAAGTTTCAGAATGTTAGCTCTCCATTTCTGTGAAAAAAGTAAACTTTTATATTTTTTGTATCGCGGGTGCAACAAGTAAACAGTGTATTCTAGCAGTCAATAATTCTTAATAAATAACAACATATACTTACATTTTTTGGAACAGGAAGATAAATGAATATTGTCACTTCACGTTTAGCCGCTAAACCATAACCCCAAACTGTCAACAACAACTATTACGTGCCAGTGTTGTTAGTTATGATTTTACAGTTTATACCAACTCTTCGGATGGTAATATTTTGAAACGCGCCAAAAAAACAAATTTGGTGTAAAATAAAAAAAAATTAATTGATAATTATATTTTGACTTTTTTCTTTGCACTAATAACAAAAAATACAACAAATAGCGTGATTGAAAAACTCATGTCGTAAATCGTCTATAGCGGAATCGCCCAAAATATAAAATAATAGTAAAAATATTAAAAAAAAAAGTCGCCCCACACTAGGATTTTATTTAAAAGCCCTAATAAGACGAAAATAAATTTTAATTTATTACATAATACATCTAATATACCGGGTGTAAGTGAACATGCAACCCAAACTGAGTCAGATGATAGTACTAGTGATACTTAACACTACTACATAGAAAAAAACTTTAAAAAAAATAGATTTTTGTCAATTTTTTTTCGCATTTTTCTAACAGCATTTTGTAAACACAAGATCATAAAACGATATTTTAAAGTTTCAAAACAAAAGAACGATTTTTTAAGAAACGCGCAATGTAAGTTAAACCGTAGAATAAGACTCGTCAAGACGCCCGATCAAAGGCACGCTACACTACAACAGCTGAGCCGAGCCTACGCGGCCGCCCGCCCGACGCCGAGGTCATGATCTCACGCGAACCCACAGCTGATTCGGCCTAGCATCTAGCATCGAACGACGCCCGCGCATTTTAGCTTAAAAAACCTACGCCTATGTGCCTATCCTCACAAACAGCTTACATACGGTGGAACACACATTGTCATGTTACCTACATAACCATTTCTTAATCTGGCTTAAATGAGGCTAGCAATAAGTAGCACCTAACAAAGCATCAATTGATGTGACCGATAGGTTTGAAAATTACAATAAAACACACATTAAATAAGAGGTATGGTTATGTACATGTCAATAGTTTTTGTTTCATTAAAATCGATGCAGTATTTCCAAAGTTATTAACGCCGAAAATTACGGTCGCTATTTAAATTTTAAAGTACGCGCGCTCTAGGTAGGTGACGTCACAAATCGACAGCCGGCAGCCGCTCGCTCGCTAGTCGCAGTTGCTCTGAGTTTTGTGTCGTACATACCTACTGCGCTCCGTGTAACTTGACTTTTATTGTTTATTAGCCTTTTAATTACAACAATGGAGAAAGGATTTCCACATGGTCAATCAGATAATTTACCAAAAGTAGACAGTTTTATGGTGACTCAATATTTTTCCAAAAATAGTGATTATATAGCAGCGGAAATGCGAGACTCAATATGTTGGGAAGTGATCGGATTCGGTATATCTTCATGGAGTAGGTATCTTGTGAATCAGTTCTTTTTGCCTCCATTTTTGCACTACAGATCGTCAATTTTTTTAACTGTCTTTTGCTGACAAGAAAACTTAAGAGGGCAAGCATCTTTTTTTTAGTACTAGTCTTCCTCCAACCAATTTATATTTGACCTAATTTTCCATGTCATTTTCAATCTGAAATAATAGTTACATGCATAGTTAATTTTTTTTTTTGTAGCTCCTACAAATGTATGTTCTACGACTCATGAAGTCAAACAGTTTAATGTACATACCTACAAACAAGTTTATTTTCTGTGGTATTGCCTTTTTTTTGAGGCGGAATAATGCGATTATCGATACAAAGAGTGACGAGCCCCGTGTACCCGTATGCCGGTCTCCGGTTCGCCGGTAGCTAATTCACTAATTCAAAGTCTCCGCCGGAATATTTACGCCCCATATGGTAAAATAACTCGGGATTGGGAAGGTCACTTCTCCGAGCCATCAGACTGGGGACGATCCTGGCGGACTAGCCGCCAAGTTACGCCTAGGTATTGCCTAGGTTGCGCTTAGCAACTTTCATACAAAAAATGTCAAGGCCATATATTTACCGACGCTTTCGGCAAAAAATGGCCAATGGTTTGAAAGTTAACAAGTTTATGAAGTTACAATAAAAACTAATCAACAGAATAGATACGTAGGTGTCACCTATTTAGGATTAGGTAGGTAGGCAAACGGTGTCCACGGCGCAATAACCGCCATGGACCATCGGTACCGTTTACCTACCTCTGGACCTCCGGAGACAGAGAGTACATCCAAGGGGTTTCTACCCGGGTAGGCCTTACTCTAGGACGAGTCCTTTTGGGTGGAGAACCCCAGGAGATCTCGTCGTGCACCCAACGGCGGGAGAGTTATTAAAAAGCGTTCAGCTTGGTAAGAAAAACAGCTGGGAAATGGTAAATACTATAGACGTACCTATATAGGACCAACAAGCAAATCAAATACCCGCAGGTCTAAGACACTCATTCAAAAGTTAGTAGGTGCCTACTAACGGGTGAGTGTCTATAGGTAGGTGTACATGTTTAGGTAACATGAATCGTATCCTAATCCCATCTAATACTATAAATGCGAAAGTGAATTAGTTTGTTGATTTATTTTTGTTATTTTTTCACACCTAAAATGCTTAACCGATCATCCTGAAAGTTTGCATATACACGTTGTCAGAGGTACCTACAGAAAAAGAGATTTCATCCAGCAAAAAAATATAGTTCCATCAGGATTCACGTAAAACACTCAGCAGCTCAGCTACTATTCATCGCGTCGCCAGAAGGCGCTGCTGTGGCGCGATAAAGAAACCAAACACCAAGCGGGCGAAGCCGCGGGCGGCCGCTAGTTTTTCTATAAAATTGGGTACCTATGTTGACTTTTGTTGACGGTAACCTTTTGTGACCTTCATTTTACCGTCAACAAAAGTCAACATATTTTAATGATACATACCTATGTGGTTTAAAAAGTGACTAAAAGAAGACATTACACCAAAACACCTCGTAATACAACTTAGTTATAGGTTATTTTCTAGTAGGTAATAGGTACTCCGAAGCTTAGAATATCTAATTACATATTATAATAAAAATAAAAATAATAATGTAATATGTATAAATTTATTATGAAAATGTTTTTATTGTGTTTATTATCTAAGTATTTAATATGTTTATATAGTTTGATTTAATCCTAGAGGGTGGAGGGCCGGAATTTTGTCACACAGGCTTGTCATTTAAATAAAATATACTTGTTAGAGAATAAGATGTAGTACCTATAATGTAAGCCATTGTGAAGATATAAATAAAAATTATTATTATTATTATTTTACTTACATCAAAATGGTCATCACAACAAAATCCAACGGTCTTAGGGCCCGTTTCATAACGTTCATCCACTTTTTACGCCTTTTGGCATTCAATGGCACTTCAAAAAATTGTTTTGTAGGCGTTTTAATAGTTGAATTTGTACACATAGGTACTACATAGTATTTATTATATGACATAATGTTGATTCACATCTTAGAGCCACGTAAAATCGCGCGCACCAGTAGCACAGAGCTAACGAAGTACGTCAGGCCGCGCGTGCCTCTCCCCGCTGTCGATTTGTGACGTCATCAACGTTCCGCGACTCGCTTTATAAATCCGGACGGCACGGCAACTTTGAACGCTTATAACTCGGTCACTTTTTAAGATATCAAAAAAATAAAAACACTGTCGTATTTGTCTAGTGACCTATATTCTGGGTATATCGTTAACAAAAATCGATGGTCAGATTGATTGTTATTAAATTTGTGGCAATAGCCCGCAGTCGATTTAATCAATTAAACGGCATCAAGTAATTTTCTTCCAATTGCATTCTACAAATTACGTAAGATAGGGTGGGTATTTAGGTATTAAACCTAGGTCGCAACTTTAGCATACCTACAATTCATAGTTTTTAAATCGATTGTGGGTGGGTGTCGTGTCACACTTACACCCAAAGGACCTAAGACATTGACGTAGTGTAATAGTTCTTTCAATCATACAAAATGTTTCGATATAAAATCGAATCGCATGGCATTAAAGCAGTATCGTCTTTATCAAAATTCAATTAAATTCTTTTTATTTTAAGAGAAAACTACATCTAATCAGAGATTTAAATCTCTGCATCTAACTAATAAAACGGCACATAGGTATACTTACGCAAAGGTAATAATAGTAGGTATTCGACGTCTTTTCGGCGGCAAAGCTACATACAGCAGCTACTTAGGAATCGAACACAGAGTACGGATAGTTTTAGATGGATGCTTAATAAGTACCTAATAAAAAAAGTCTGGTCCACCGAGTGTGCTTGGTGATCTGGTCATCAGTCAATTTGTTTCTTTAGGAAATGATTGCGTGCGTAGTTTTAGATTGAAATAATTCGCTTCACTTATCTTTGCATACATAGTATGGAAGTAGAGAAATAAAAATAAATATCAGTGGGGTAAATTAATAACACACCCAGCAATTCAATTTTCAATAAAATCTTAAGAATGTTAATATCGGTTGCTTTTTGTTTACAACGTGCAGAAAAATGCATCAATAAGCCCAATTGTTGCCTTAAAATGCGTATTCTGTTACTATCTTGTATCTGTACTACGTACGGCTGAAGAGAGGCAGCGAGCGACTTTGCGGCGGCGGCGCAGCCACACAGTTTACAAAGCGAGCCGAAAGCCTAGATTACGAGGCGGCTCGCTTTATACCTTTTCATTCTTTTCGGTTTCTAAATTCAGTGCGTTACGAACTTCGAGCGAATGCACGTGCGCGGTTCATATTCGCAATTACGATAGCTGTATTATTAATTTTATTCCTTCTCAAGCCTGTGTGTTAAGTGTGTGTGTTTGTGTGTGTGTGTGTGTGTTTAGTGATTAAGTGTATTTAATTTAAATTAGCAAAATGCCCAATTACGGCTACAGTGCTCGTGAATACGGAGCAATGTTAATGTGCCTTGGTGAAGCTAGGGGCAACGCTTCTCGTGCCTTAAGGATTTACCGCAATAGGTATCCACATCTTCGGCACCCTACTCATGGCCGAATAATTACTGCGGCATATCAACGTGTCCTGGAAAACCAACCCATAGCCCCGGTAGTAGCTTCTGGGAGTGGTGGCGGACCACCATTGGAATCGAAGACCGAAAACCGCGTGATGAACATTATTCGCCAGAATCCTCGCCTAGGTACACGCTCAGTTGCGAGGCTAATGCGGCGTGGGGGAGGACCAACAATCTCTCATTGGACAGTGCACAAAATTTTAAAGCGGAGAAGAATGCGACCGTATAAAATACACAAGGTGCAAGCATTGCAAGTAGGAGATCGTGATCGTCGTGTAACGTTTTGTCGATGGCTACTTGACCAACAAGTGCGGGAGCCCGGGTTCGTGCAACACGTCGTTTGGACAGATGAATCCACATTCACGCGAAACGGGCTATGGAATCGCAGGAATGCACACGTGTGGGCTGAAACCAACCCATACGTTACACAGCAAACCGGGCATCAAACTCGGTGGTCTGTAAACGTATGGGCTGGTATTTTTAGAAATAAAATTCTTGGCCCCGTATTTTTGCCGCAACGTCTCGACGGATCGCGATATTTAGAATTTATTAACCAGCAACTAGTCGACATGCTGGATGAAATGTCGCCGGCCGAATATCGCAGAGCATGGTTCCAGCACGATGGTGCTCCGCCGCATGTTATACGACCCGTTCGAGACCGTTTGAGTGAACTGTTTGCCCATCGATGGATTGGAAGGTTAGGACCGCAAGCCTGGCCACCTCGCTCTCCTGACTTAACCCCATTGGACTTTTTTTTATGGGGCTATGTTAAAGAAAGGGTTTTTGATCGTGAATGTGATAGTGCAGAGGAGATGCGATCTCGCATTATAAGAGTGTTCGACGGACTCCGTACGGACTGCGCCGAGGACAGCACGCTGATGCCGCGCCTCCACGAAGACATGCTGCGACGGGCTCGTGTTTGCGTGCAGTTGAATGGAGCGCAATTTGAACCACACCTCATAAGAAGAAATTCTTAAAAAGGTAGGTGGCTTTTGTAGTCATTTTCAAATAGGATAATTAGGGTACTGTGTCTACGATTGACCAGGCGATTATTTTTTGAGCCGAACGCCGGCCGCGGCCGTTTATTTCGCGTGGTGCGTGTTTAGTTGTTAGTAACGGCGAGAGCGAGTTTTTCGGATATTGTATTACATTGCGCGTTGGCAAATTATGAAATCTTGGAATATTTGATTTAAAAAAAATTGTGTATGGCATAAAATTTACATTATTATAGTAGATAACATAGCCTTAGTTTGGATCGCATGTTCCCTTACACCCTGTATAAAATTCTCGTGTCACATTGTTTGTTACAGAACTCCTCCGAAACGGCTTGACCGATCTTTATGAAATGTTTTGTGTATATTCAGTAGGTCTAAGAATAGGTCGTAGGCTATTTTTTATTACGGCGAAACGTTAGTTCGCCGTTATTATGGCGAAACGTAGTTCGCCGGCACAGCTAGTTTTTAATAAAATATAAAAGCTTGTCGCAAGATTTACCCATTTTATAAAAAACAAATATATTTTTCTTAGAATTACCAATATTTATTTATTTAAGGCTTACCAAGTAAATACATACGGGCAAGGTACTTAAACAGTTTTTTTATGGAGGGCCTGGCAAATGACCTCCTCCCGCCTGATGTTAAGCGGTGAGAGGCCCAAATGAGTTGACAGATAGAGGTGGGAGGACATCCACTATCCAACCTGCCCGCCCCTTGCCGGCCTAAAAGATGATTTTCACACCTCTTTTGAAGGAACCCATGTTGTAGGATGGAGGAAACACGTGCGCAGGTAGAGAATTCCAAGTGTGGGATGACCGACAGAAGACTTACCGGAGGGAGACTCTGTACCAAGGTCGTGTGCTTGGGTACCTCCGTCTTACCTATTTCTGCCGCAAAGCAGCAGTGCTTGCATTGCTGTGTTCCGGTCTGAAGGGTAAGATATGGCACTGAAATTACTGGGTACCGTGACTTTACATCTTAAGTCACAAGTTGGCAACGTACACTGTGGCCCTTGTGGGGGTTGCAGTTTTACTGCGAATGTCACACGAGACACATGTATTATAGGTGACTGTTACCACTTACCATCAGGTGGGCAGTTTGCTTTTTTGCCAACTTAGTAGCAATAAAAAAAAGAAGAAGGAATCTTGGAATTTCTTGGTACGGTGTGAAAAGAAGGATATAGTGTAAGGATGACTCCGTAGACCCTTACGCGTGTTTCTGTGAAGGAATGGAGAGGGAGGGATAAGGTTAAAGAGCTCCTCAGAGCATTCCCCGTGGAACATCCGGTAAAAGGCGCTAAGAGAGGCGATGTCACGTCGAAGTTGTAGAGGCTCGAGGGTGTTAGTTGCCTCTACATCGCCAATTATTCGAATAGCGCGACGCTGCAATCTGTCCAGAGCATCGAGGAGGTACTGAGCGGAGCCGGAGTGCGAGCAATATTCCACGCAAGACCTACAGGACACCGAGTTTCCGTGAGGCAGCAGTTATAACGGATTCGAGTTTTTCAAAAAAGGGATCCTATATGCATTTAAATTTCAGGACTGCACAGCATTGTCATGTGTGTATGACAATGCTGTACAAAACGTTATTTATTACAAAAAAAAATATAATAATCAAGTTAAATTGTTTTATTGTGGTGGCTCCCCAAGTAGACTCCACCACGTCGGCGTTTCACCGAGTAAGGAATTTTGGGTTGATTGCTGATGCCCTACTACCCGCTCATAGAAAGTATTGTGGCTTACCCCGATTCCAATTGTCTCCGTCCGTCTCCTCCGTAGCCGGTGGACTTCCTGAGCTAGCTCGAAGGAAGTCGCGGCTCCTGAAGTTCTGCAGTGGATCCACCGGTGGAGACCGGAGCACTACAAATGCCTATGAGGCCACCACGACTCACACACGCGATTTTGACACCTTGCACAACACAAAGCGGGCTTTCGCACCCCGATATTAGGTGCGCCGCGCAAATCACTATTTGCTTGAATATTGTGTATTATATTTTATTCCGGCCCGCACATAACCTCTAAGCAAGTCATGACATTTCGACTCGACTCAACTGACATCTTACATGCGGCCGGCCGCCAAAAAGGCTGTCACTGCACAGACCACAATGCAGTATTGCTACTCGCTCTTCCTCGAGCGTGAACATATTGTTTATCCTAATTCTCGCACAAGCTTTTATATTTTTATAAGAAAATATATCTTGTAATAAATTAAAGGTTATTTTCCTCTTTTAAGGCATTATAATATAAGCTTGTTTTTAAAAAAACTTTTTTTAAACTAATTACTCAAATAATACGAAATATTTTAATGACTACCGAGTTCTTTATTGTTAGTTGTATCTACAAATTATTTTATATAATATACATATAATAATTTAGTAATAAACAAATATGAAATGAATATTTTCTTGTGCTCAACGCACTTTTTAGTGCATTGAAGCCATTCGCTAGATTGTAATAAAAAATAAATTAAAATTTATTTTCTTTTTTTAGGACATTAAAATAAAAGCTTGTTTTTAAAAATCTTTTGTGATAGCGGCCATCTTGTTTTAGTTTTTTTCATGGTGTACTGTATTTTACGAACTTTCATTTGATACCCCATATACAGACCCATATTGTGGGGATTGTACATAAAAATAATCTGTCAATTTGTGACGGCGACCATCTTGTATTAGATTGTCTTTCAGAATATACTATATTCTACAATTCATTCTACAATTCAAGCTCTTTCATTTGACACCTAAATTGGGGAAGGTCGCACAAAAGAAATTGATGGGGTTGCGTATGGATATTATCTAGGCTAGGCTCAAAGTACTCATCAAGAAAAATCATATAGGACCGAAGTACTCGTCAATACGAATCAAACAAGCCCAAACTCGATGGGGTTGCGTCGTTTAATTTCGGAGTTCCTTTGGCCACCTTCCAACTCCAGTATCAGACCCTGGTTACCATATAGGACCAAAGTACTCGTCAATACGAATCAAACGAGCACAAACTCAATGGGAATGAATTGTTTGATTGCGGAGTTCCTATGGCCACCTTCCAGTTCCAGCATCAGACCCTGTTTACCATATAGGATCAAAGTATTCGTCAATACGAATCAAACAAGCCCAAAATCGATGAGGTTGCGTTGTTTGATTGCGGAGTTCCTATGGCCACCTTCCAGATCCAGCATCAGACCCTGGTTACCATATAGGATCAAAGTACTCGTCAATACGAATCAAACGAGCCTAAACTCGATGGGGTTGCATTGTTTGATTGCGGAGTTCCTATGGCAACCTTCCAGATTCAGCATCAGACCCTGGTTACCATATAGGATCAAAGTTCTCGTCAATACGAATCAAACGAGCTCAAACTCAATGGGGCTATGTCGTTTTATTGCGGAGTTCCTATGGCCACCTTTCAGCTCCAACATCAGATCAGCTCCATGTCGTCATCATAATATATTTATACATATGCATGCAAAATTTCAGCTTAATCGGAAACCGGGAAGTGAGTCAAATTTAACTCGCAAGATTAGACCCGAACATGCAAAAGATAAATAAAAGCTTGTAAAAAGGTTGAAGGTTTTTCGTACGGCAGCCACAAATAATAAAATTGTTAGTTATCAACTTCTCCGATTACTCCGTAGGACTTCGCGTCGTATACATACACAAATAATTACGTAACCGGGAGCTAGCTCAAAGCGACGTGCTCTCACTTCGAGTCTTGATTGCACACTGAATTTCGACGCGCCCGAGCCAAGTATTTGTAAGAAAATCGATAAATGTATGTAAAAAATTTCATATAGAAATCAATATACGATAATTAAAAAAAATACCACGGTGTCAGTGTTTTGCTTACCCTTGTTCTATATATTTGTTAAATGAAAATACAATAGGGTTAATTAATGAAGCTAAAAATCACGAACGGTATATGTGTGTAACCCAAAGTTTAAGTAAAATTGATGCTATTTTTTAACGAAATGGTATGTAAATTTGAAAAATGGTGACGGTGATTGTGTAAACACATCATTTAAGAATTTAAATTTATTTTTTCCCGGTACGTTAACTGGAACGTTAACGTAAAATATCAAAAACGCCAACGGCCTTTTTGCTATTTTGCGCGCCATGGGCCCTTAAGAAATACAACATGCACAAAATTCACAAACATTTAATACGCAACAAAAGCTATCTATTCATGTATTTGTTTCTGGATGGAAACGATTTTATAAAAAAAGATTTTGCCAGGGTAACGTTTCGAACATTACTCCAGCAAAATCTGTTTTTGTCGAATAACTTTAAAACTACAATGCGAACAAATTTTGCTATTCATGAACTAATTTCTCCCCATGATGAACTAATTATTTGATATACGAAGTGAGAGAGAGAGATTGGGGCAACGGGGCAACATTTCCATTTTTAATGTTAATTTGGTTTTAATTATACAGGGTGGAAACTTTCAGCGGGGCAGTAAGGAGAAGTACCTAATCTGTTCCAGCTACACGAAAATGGTCTTAGGAGACTATCCATAATTTTTTATGGAATTTTGATCCCCATTCACAGATTTTCAAAAAAAATTACAGTTAGCAAGAAAATAGCCATTTTACATAAAAACCTTTTTTGATGCCAATCGATCCTGTTTCTAATACTGATCAAAAACTTCTATGGGACCAACCATCGTTGGAGGAGTCCGATACTTAAAACCTAAACATACATTGCCTAATAAGGTTTGGCCTAACACATATCACCTAAAAACGAAATGCCTAATAACGTTTAGCCTAAATAAGTATGCATAAAGTCGAGAATACTCATAAAGCCGTTTCTGGCGCGTTTCTGGCGGCCGCTGCCGCGGCACGCTCGCTTCGCTCGCTCGACTCGCCCGCTTGGTTCATGTTCAAACCTACGCTCGTCGCTTCGCTCCTCGCTACCTATTTTTGACGTTATTAGGCATTTCGTTTTTAGGTGATATGTGTTTTAGGCCAAACGTTATTAGGCAATTTGTGTTTAGGTTTTAAGTATCGGACATTCGTTGGAGTACACAAAAAGTCACAAATTGCAAAAAACTTTTCCCCTACATTTTGTAAAGAATTCGTGTAACTGAAATACAAAAAAATAAAATAATCACGTAAAATTTTACACATATCAAAGAGAAGGCGTATTAATTTTCTTTTTTTATTAACTAACATAACTTGATGATGTTATTCTTATTTAAAATCTTGCTGTTTCTTGCCCTACGATATCAAGTGCTCGAAGTGACCGCCATTTTGACGAATACATAAATTGATTCGTTTCTGTACCGACCTAGTGGCTGCTGACAATTTATTTGGATGAATTCCATACAAAATTGTGGTTAGTGAGTCTTTAAGTTCTCAAACACTTTTCGTATTGCTTTTTGTAAGCCTCGCAGTTTTCAGGTAGCCCCACAAAAATAAATCTAGAGGCGTTCGATCTGGAATACGCGCTTGCCAAAAAATAGGACCATGTGTTCCTATCCATTGATCACCAAATTGTCAAGATTGTTTTTTATTTAATAATAACGAGTTCGAAATTTGAATTGTCTTATCTTTTTATTCAGTCAACAAAAAGATCACAAAACAAAGTCACAAAAAAAACTTTTGCGTAAAATTTTCATACAAAATGTACGGGAAAAGTTTTTTGCAATTTGTGACTTTTTGAGTACTCCAACGATGGTTGATCCCATAGAAGTTTTTGATCAGTATTAGAAACAGGATCGATTGGCATCAAAAAATGTTTTTATGTAAAATTGCTATTTTCTTGCTAACTGTAAATTTTTTTGAAAATCTGTGAATGGGGATCAAAATTCCATAAAAAATTATGGATAGTCTCCTAAAACCATTTTCGTGTAGCTGCAACGGATAAGGTACTTCTCTAACTGCCCCGCTGAAAGTTTCCACACTGTATACTTAAGTCATTAAATTGTATAATAATACTGTTGATTATCATGATTGCAATTTACAAAAAAGAAAACTGGTAGAAATATTTAAAAATCGGTTGTCCGAATTACTATTCTACCCGACTGTACACTACGTCACATAATACGCTGCTAATTTGCGAAGTATACCCGTATGTATGGTGCGGTCGCTTTTACGTAACCTTTATAATTCGGTCGGCTTATTGACAAATTACTGATATATCTTATTTTTTTTTTGATATAACTTTCATAATAGCCGTAATTCAAAGCTGGAATTAACAGGATTGTTTATTGATGGAACATTTTAATTTGTTCATAGTATGCCATGTTTCCTTGTTTAATGGAAGCTGCGTATTCGATGACTTAAAAAAAACCTTTTTAAAATTCTCTATATGTTCATATTGCGTAAAGTTACATAATCTAAGTTTACTGTCGTTATAAAGGTGTACCAAGGGTACATGTTACAGCCTTTTATTTTATTGTAAGTGTACTGGTTTACTGAGAAATTCGATTTTTCTGATTTTTGAAAACATTGGTATTCATCAAGCAAATCAAAAACTAATGCTTGAACAAATTTGAACAAATTAAGGTCTATTATTGGTATTTTTTTCAAACTTCTATGTTCAACCGATTTCGAGATCTGGGATATCCTAAAACGTTACCGCAGCAAAATCTTAAATAACTTAAGAAATACAACATGCACAAATTTTGATGATAAGTATCAAAATAGTAATTCAATAGTAATTAAAATATTAAAGTAGTAAAATACTCCAAGCATAGTATATGTAGCTGGAATTAATTAAGTATCAGAACTCCTAGACAAATGCCACACGCTAACTTTTCCGCAGTCGTTCCTCAGAAAAAATGTATGAAGATGACATTAGCTGCGGAAAAAATAGCGTGAGGTTGTCGTAAGCTAATGTCATTTCCATACATTTTTTCTGTGGAACGACTGCGGAAAAGTTTGCGTGTGGCATTTGTCTAGAGCCTCTGGGCCGATTTGCCACCTTGACGAGAAAAGGAAAATAAAATAAATCATTTAATGAGAAGCACATGAAAGCACTTTCGATAACCGCCTACTCGATAAGACGCTATTTCTTGTAAATCTATACCGCGGCACTAATTCCACAGATGATCAAGACAATAACATCCTATCCACGGACTCAACATTAGCCAACAAGATTGTTTACAGAAAGAAACCAAATTGAAGGTTTTGTTCATTTAAGAATAAAATTATTATTAACTAAGTAAATATTCTGTTCTATTCTATACATAAAAACCGGATACAATCTACTTTAGTTCACCTAAAACATTTACATGATTATATCAACTCATAGCAAAGGGAAGGCATAAAATTATTATTAACTAAGTGAATATTCTGTTCTATTCTCTACATAAAAACCGGATACAATCTATTTTAGTTCACCTAAAATGTTTACATGATTATATTAACTCGGAGCAAAGGGTAGGCTGTATGGCGGTGAACCTTTGCTCACAAAGAATGAGAAAGTTGCAAAAAAAACTACAACAGATGTC
Source organism: Schoenobius gigantellus (assembly GCA_963935595.1). Classification (NCBI taxonomy): domain Eukaryota; kingdom Metazoa; phylum Arthropoda; class Insecta; order Lepidoptera; family Crambidae; genus Schoenobius; species Schoenobius gigantellus. The sequence continues at coordinate 15,347,859 of OZ012555.1, forward strand.
AGCGCTATCATAACAATGATAAATAAAATTCTTCTGAGTTGATGATGAGCTCAATGTTGAATACTTTCATTTCAGAATATTAAGAAAAGTGCTATAATGTCACTAATTAATTATAGCGAAATCAATGTTATTTTTATATGACTGATGTTAAAACAAACATGAAACAGTTATCCTGATTTCATTAATATTATGGTCACCCTTAACAGCAATTTCCTATGGAATATCGGAAAGTGTGTTTTTCTTCAGATCCTTAATATGTACACTGATAAATTGTACGTAGTTATTTAGTGCTAAATGACTAAATATACAACTATCATTGATTTATCTTATTTATATTAAATTAGTATACCTTAGAAAATTAGAATATTTACATAAGCCATCACTTATTGAAGTTTGTATTGTTAAGCACACATTAAGTCCACATACTCACTCCACTTACACCTTCAACACTATCAAATATTTGCTTCCGACCATCTGTAGGATAGTCTGTGATTATCTATAATCTATCAACTAGTGATATGTACTGATCTGTGGACATAACCTAGAATTAAGAAATAATGGCTATGGCCTCTTGTATTGTAATGGCGTCGTCTTGGGAAATAATAAAAAGCAAATAATCAAATCAAGGTTTATTTATTTAAAACAATACATGGTGTCAGGTGTTAAGAAAAATGGATTTCAATTTACCAAAGGAAATGAGCTTGGAAGGCGATAACGCCTCGAACTGGTGTTTATTTAAAAAACAATTGTTGAATTTTATGGTCGCCAAAGAATTGGAAGAAAAGAAGGATGAAGTGAAAATCGCAATATTACTAAACTGCATTGGCGTGGAAGGTAACAAAATTTATGAAAATTTTGATAAAAAAGAAGAAAAACTTACTTTCCAAAAAGTGTTGCTAAAATTTGATCAATATTTCATTCCAAGAAAAAACGTGGTATTTAACAGGTATCAGTTTTTTAAAAGGGAACAAGTTGAGTTAGAAAGTTTTGATATTTTTTTAACGGAGTTAAGAATACTAGCAAACAATTGTGACTTTGGGGATCAGTTGGATTCTTTAATCAGAGATAGAATTATAATTGGAGTCAAGGATAAAGCATTGCAAGAAAGGTTATTGCGAGAAAATAATATAAGCTTGGAGAAAGCTATAGAAATGTGTAGAATATATGAAATCAGTAAGAAAGAAGTGGAAATTATACAAAATGATAAAAATATTGAACCGGTAGATGTCATAACCACAAAGAAAAATTTTAGAGATAAAAATAAGTTAAGGAAGTTCAATTGCAATAGATGTGGAAGAATTCATGGAGTAAATGAATGCCCAGCATATGGTCAAACTTGTAAAGCTTGTGGAAAATTAAATCATTTTCAATTGAAGTGTAACTCTCTTAGAAAGAATAATCGAACCAATTTAAATGAAGTTGTGGAAAATCAATGTTGCCAGGATGAAGTGGAGCTCTTGAGGATTGATTCGATGTGCATTAAAAACTGTAACACAAAAGGCATCTGGAAAGAAACTTTAATCCTAGATGGAATGCCTGTCGAGTTTAAAATAGATTCCGGAGCTGATGTGAATGTTTTACCTTTACATTATTTTGAAAAACTACCACAAAAATATCAATTAAAGAAAAACACAAATAAGTTGACTGCGTTTGGTGGATTTATAATTGAACCATTGGGAGTGGTTTCATTAGACTGTGAAGTTCAAGGAAAGTCCTGCGAAAAAATTAAGTTCGTTGTTGTGAAGGGTGATTGTATTCCTATTTTAGGTAGAGATACTAGTGTGCAACTGAAATTAATTCAAAGAATTTATGATGTGAAGATTAATGACAGTGAGGTGGGTACTTTTTTATCTAAATATCAAGATGTTTTCTCAGGTATAGGTAAATTGCCTTTCGAATACAATATAAGATTAAAACCAGATGCAGTTCCCATAGTCAAGCCAGTACGTAGAGTGCCTGAAATATTAAAGCCAAGACTTAAAGAAGCATTAAATACATTAGAGTCTAGTGAAATAATATCTAAAGTATCGGAACCTACTAATTGGGTAAACGATTTAATTATTGTTGAGAAGCCTAATGGTTCATTAAGATTATGTTTATGTCCTTTAGAACTCAATAAATATATTATGAGGGAACACCACCATATACCTACTATTGATGAATTGACTGCAAACTTATCGGGGATGAAATACTTCACTGTTGTTGACATGAAAGACGGATTTCATCAAGTTTGCCTCTCCCAGGAGTCTACATGGCTATGTACATTTAATACACCTTTTGGGAGGTATAAATTTAATAGATTACCATTCGGTCTCTGTTCCAGCCCAGAAATATTTCAGAGAGAGAATACTAAAATATTTGGAGACATAAAAGGGGTGCAAATATATTATGATGACGTAATCATTGCAACAAAGACCAGGGAGGAAAATGATCTTGCAGTAAAATTAGTTATGGAGAGAGCTCGAAAATACAATGTTAAGTTTAATCCTAAGAAAATCCAGTATAATGTAAGTAAAGTATCATATTTAGGCTTCATATTCTCTCAGGAAGGTATTACTCCTGACGAGTCTCATGTAAGATCAATTAATAATATTAAAGAACCAACAAACAAAAAATCTCTACAGAAGTTTCTAGGTGTAGTTACATTTTTACATAAATTCATTCCAAATTTTTCACAAGTAGCAGCTCCTTTAAGGTCGTTACTTAAAAAGGACTCCAAATGGAAATGGGATTTAGAACAAGCAAGAGCATTTAATGAATTAAAAAAATTGGTAAGTGCAGCACCAACGTTAAGTTTCTTTAATCCGAATAAAGACATAACTATACAGACGGATGCAAGTAAAGATGGGCTAGGAGCTTGTTTGATGCAGTCGGGTCGACCTGTTGCGTTTGTTTCCCGAAGTTTAACTCCTGCTGAGGTAAATTATAGTATGGTAGAGAAAGAATTATTAGGTGTATGCTTTGCTATTTCTAAATTCCATGAATTTATTTATGGACACAATTTTAAGGTAGAGACTGATCACAAGCCCTTGATAAATATTATTGGTAGGGATTTACATAAGGCCACAAATAGAATACAGAGACTATTATTAAAATTGCTTAAATATACTTTTACAGTTCATTATGTACCAGGAAAACTAATGTATGTGTCGGATTTTTTGTCAAGAAATTATGTAACTGAAAAAGTAAGAGATGATCCAGATATGTTGGATATTGTACATTTAGTCTCAATTGAAGAGTATCTTCCTGTCAGTAAATTTAAATTACAATTAATAAGAAGTGAAACTCAAAAAGATGTTGTATTATCAAAGGTAATTCAGCACATAAAAAATGGTTGGCAAGAATACTCTAAATTAAACTCAGAATTACATCATTATTATAAGCTAAAGGATAATTTAATTGTAAAGGATAGCATTATATTTTTAAGAGATAAACTGATTGTTCCTAAATCATTATATGTGGATATGTTAAAACAAATTCATGGCAATGCACATTTAGGTATAGACAAATGTAAGAAACGAGCTAGAAAAATGTTATATTGGATAAATATGTCAGCAATAATAGAAAATTATGTAAAAAAATGTAGTTTGTGCGAAAGATATCAATCTAGGAATAGTAAAGAAATGTTACTTAGTCATGAGATACCGAAATTACCTTTTTATAAAATAGGTTTAGATATAGCTGAACATAGAGGAAAAGATTATTTGATCACTGTAGATTATTTGTCGAAATGGTTTGATATAATACCTTTAGTAAATAAGTCAGTTGAACAAATAACTTTAAAGTTAGTTGAGTTATTTGCAGTCCATGGTTTACCAAAATTAATTGTTTGTGATAACAGTCCATTTAACTCCTTTTCAATGCATAAGTTTTGTAAAGACAGAAATATAGATATAATTCATTCATCTCCATATCACCCTAAGTCCAATGGACTTGCAGAAAAATCTGTCGGTATTGCCAAAAAGATATTAAAAAAGTCTAATAATTTATATGAATTATATGATGCTTTGTTGGATTATAGAGTCACACCAGTGGATGGGACTGATTTTGCACCATGCCAATTATTAATGGGGAGGTTATTAAGATCAAAATTACCAACTGTTAGAAAGCACTTAAATCCTAAGATTGTAATTAATAATGCATATAGTCAACAAATGAAAAAAAGAAATTATAATGAATATTATTATAATAAAAACGCTTCTGTCAGTAAAGAGTATAAGTTAGGAGATAATGTAATGATTAGAAATCCAATATCTAAGGTGTGGGAACCGGGTAAAATACTAAAAAAATTAGATAAACCACGATCTTATCTTGTCCAAAACTGTCAAGGAAAGACAGTAGTGAGGAATTCTATGTTTCTAAGGCATTCTCCAAATAGTTATAGTTTAAATAATAATGTAGAGGTTAATGATTATATTTGTCCGAGAAATGATAGTATGGAGAATGAATCCTCTTTATCAAGTAACGATGACTCAAACAATAACCAGGTTTTAAGACCCTCTTTGACAATTCCTACCCAGACATTAAATACCACAAAGTCTGGTAGAATTATTAAAAAACCTCTGTGGTTACAGGAATATGATTGTACTTGATTATTTTCTTTTAATTCTTTTTATCAGATAAATAAATATTGATTTTTAGTATTAACTTGTGGAGGAGATGTAGGATAGTCTGTGATTATCTATAATCTATCAACTAGTGATATGTACTGATCTGTGGACATAACCTAGAATTAAGAAATAATGGCTATGGCCTCTTGTATTGTAATGGCGTCGTCTTGGGAAATAATAAAAAGCAAATAATCAAATCAAGGTTTATTTATTTAAAACAATACACCATCATCCCTATACACAAAATAAATTATGACAAAATACACAAACACAATTCACATAACAGCAAACAATTTATAACATACGCGAGCCACTACATAATTAAAATTATATATCTGGAAATATTTAGAATACAAATAAAGTATCCAATAATACATAGCATACAAATCTTTTACAGTCAATTGCAATGGACAGCAGAATAAAAATTATAAACGATATTGACAGTACAAGTCTCTTGACTAGCGTTGAAGTACATGAGCCTGAGGCATGTAAACTGCATTTACAGGGAACTAATGTAAGTAAATTTACTGTACTATCACAAAACATCCGCAGCATAAATAAAAATTTTGATAATTTTGTAGTATTTCTGAGTCGACTAGAATTTAAACCTGATATTATAGTACTCACTGAGTGCTGGATAAATGAGCTTTCAAACGAAATACCTCTAGATGACTATAGATGTTATCACTCTAAATCATACCTTAATCAAAATGATGGTATAGTGATATACTCAAGGTCACATCTCAACATCTGTATAATGGAACCTAAGTTTCTTGATGCAAACTGTGTGGTGATACAAGCTAATCAAGCTTATTCTGTGATAGCAATTTATCGCTCCCCATCGTTTGCAAATACCAAAAACTTTCTTGAGTCACTTGAGTCTATTTTAAGCAAATATACTAAACCTCACTCCGTACTTGTAGGTGACATCAACATAAATCTTCTCAAAGAAACATCGGATGAAGCAACCGATGAGTATATAAGCATCATGGCACATTATGGATACATACCTAGCCATAATTTTCCTACAAGAGGCCCAAATAACCTTGACCATTGCATGATAAAATCAACTTTCGCCTCTACTACGGTTGTATGTCATTCTAATATAACTGATCATAGTTCAATACTATGCAGCTTAGGGTTAAATTTACAGAAAGACAGTGTAAAACATAAAAATATTAAAATAGACTATGATGCTCTTTTCGAAAACTTAAAAGAAGTTGACTGGTCTCAACTTTATCAAATAAGCGATACAAATGATGCTGTATGCTATTTTTTACGCACCTTAAACGCTATTGTTGCTAAGCATAAAACTGAACGTAAGGTGAGGGGTCGTGACGTTATCTACAAAAAGTGGATAACGCCGGGACTGCTCAAATGTATAAGACGACGAGATGCTCTTCATATTAAAGCTAGAAAACATCCTCAGGATCCTAACATTCAGAATGAATATAAATTGTACAGAAATTACTGTATAAATATACTGCAGGACGTAAAAAACAATTTTGAAAGAAATATGTTACTTGTTAATAAAAAAGATATTAAAAAAACGTGGACAGCTGTAAAAAATATATGCAATATCAAATGTACTAAAACCACAAATCAGGAACTTCTTAAAATCAGTGAACATCCACTTGAATCTTTAAACTCAGTTAACTCCTACTTTACTTCTGTCGGTGAAAACCTTGCTAGTGGAATGCTTCAAAAATCTGGGCTAACAGAAACAGAGCTGGCAAACAAATTAAATTTTAAATCTCGGATATCTACATACTCTTCATTTTTCTTTGACCCTACGGATGAAAAGGAGATTGTTGAGCTAATTGGATCGCTTAAGTCTAGCTCTGCTTTAGGGCATGATTTCCTAAGTAACGATATATTCAAGAAAATTAAATATGCTGTAGCTAGCCCTATTACTTACATCTGTAACCTAAGTATGTCTACTGGCATTGTTCCCTCAGAATTTAAGGTAGCCAATGTAATCCCTATCTTTAAAGCCGGTCAAATACAAGATCCTGCGAATTACAGGCCAATATCACTTTTGAGTACTCTTTCAAAAATAATAGAAAAAGTTGTCAATCTGAGATTGCTTAAGTACCTCGAGTCAAAGAGTTTACTTGCTGAGAACCAACATGGTTTCAGATCGGGCAAATCTACTGAAGACGCCGTGAACGATCTTGTTAACTTCACAATAGGCAAAATTAATGAAAATCAGAAATGTCTCGGTGTCTTCTTAGATTTTGCCAAAGCGTTCGACACCGTTTCCCGGCCGATACTCTTAAAGAAGCTTGAGATGCTCGGAATAAGGGGTGTTGCACTGGAGTGGTTCCAGTCGTATCTGTCTGATCGCAAACAGAGAATTATCATAGGAGACTCCTACAGTGATTATGCTACTATTAAATTTGGCGTGCCGCAAGGCAGTGTTTTGGGCCCCACGCTGTTTTTAATTTACATTAATGACCTGTGCTCCATGAAAATAAAAAATGCGAAAATTCTAACCTTTGCTGATGACACTGCAATTATTTTTTATGCTAGTTCGTGGACGCAGGTCAGTCATATAGCACAAGCGGGACTAAATGAGGTGAGTCTTTGGCTTCAAAGGAACCTACTCAATGCAAATACTAGCAAAACCAAATTTGTTTCATTTAGAGTGACTAACAAAACAGCACCAAAGGAAACCCCTGAACTTAGACTTCACACATGTCATGATGATGATTAGACTTCACACATGTCATGATGATGATCATCAAAACTGTCAGTGTGAATTACTAGAACAAGTCGATAAAGTTAAGTACTTAGGTGTTGTTATAGATCATAAATTCAGTTGGTTACCTCAAATAGAGGTAGTTTCAAAACGAATGAAAAAACTAATGCATGTTTTCAAAAAATTAAGTTCTGTAGCAGGTAATGATCTAATTAAAATGATTTACCTCAGCTTATGCCAATCAGTAATTAATTACTGCATAACAGCGTGGGGCGTAGCTTGCAAAACTCACCTACTTAAACTTGAGCGAGTCCAGCGCGCCATCTTGAAAATAGCCCATCGTCGACCTAGGAGATATCCAACCGACAAACTATACTCCGAGTGCCAAGTCCTAAGTGTTCGCAAACTATATATTACTGCAACGATAACGCTTTTTCACAGACAAGCTAAACAGCAAGCTCGCACTTCATACAGATTACTTAAGTGGGACAAACCTAGAACTGGAACAGCTTTTGCACGCAGGTCAAGTCAATTCATGGGTCCCCATCTTTACAATAAAATATATAACACTTCCAAAAACATTATAGACTTAACTCGAGCAGGTTGCAGACTGACTGTATTTAAATGGTTAGAAGATCTGAGCTATAATGAAACGGAAAGCCTTCTACAAATACAGAAATAAATCAATTTAAATTTGAATTAACATTTACTAGACTACTTTTATGTATAAATTCAACTCATGCTGTACTTATTTGTAATGTTAACAATAAAGGAGAAAGATATAATATAAAACAGACATTTCCAGATAAAAATATACCTACATAACACACGACGCACACACATCACACACAAATACGCACAAACACACACACACACACACACACACATACACACACTAACATACACACCTCACACATACACGCAAACGCTTTTTCGTATGCATATGTATATGTAACATAAATGGGAAGACTGGTCTTCACGACACAGGGAATCCTAGTGTGAAGTCCAGAGTGCTTAATTTCTAATCATATGTACAAGAAGTAAATAAACAATTTTGATTTTTTTTTGATTTGATTTTGAGTAGAAATTTCTACTAAATGTTGGCGCCCCAAGCTTTTGATTCCATTGTGATTTCAAGATACAGTTAATCATTTATATGCAAAACGTCTGGATTGAGGAGCCACCTATATTGCTTTATATTTTTAATTTCATTAAGTCCTCCAACATTATTTCTATACTACAAATTCTAGCAAAATTACTACTAAATGATCATGCCCTCCAAAATAAAATTGCTCAATTAGTTTCTTGGAAATTCACGTTGACAAGTTTTGTACGTGTATGGACTGAGGAGCCACACATTTTGTATTGTATCTTCTCGAGTTTCAGCAGTATCCGAACCAGATTTTTTGTAGGTTCCAGACAAAATTACTACTAAATGATACTAAATTTTCAAAAATGTACATATAATAGTTTCCGAGTTCTAGGTGGCTCCTCAATCCAGATGTTTGAATTGAGGAGCCACCTTTAAATTGATGTAACTCTTGATGTGTGTTGCTACAAATTCCAGGATTTCGCCTACAAAATTATCTAATTTGCTACTAAATCTGGGCGGGATTTCGATTGATTTCGTGATGTGGCTCCTCAATCCATACGCACACAATATTTTCATGTAAATCATAGTATCATCATCATGTCTATGATTTACATGAAAATGTTGGGTTGAATGACATTACGGGTAAACACAATTTTAGTTTTAGATAACGCAGAATTTTAGAAACGACTTTATGTGTATTCTCGACTTTATGCATACTTATTTAGGCTAAACGTTATTAGGCATTTCGTTTTTAGGTGATATATGTTTTAGGCCAAACGTTATTAGGCAATTTATGTTTAGGTTTTAAGTATCGGACTCCTCCAACGATGGTTGATCCCATAGAAGTTTTTGATCAGTATTAGAAACAGGATCGATTGGCATCAAAAAATGTTTTTATGTAAAATTGCTATTTTCTTGCTAACTGTACATTTTTTTGAAAATCTGTGAATGGGGATCAATATTCCATAAAAAATTATGGATAGTCTCCTAAAACCATTTTCGTGTAGCTGCAACGGATAAGGTACTTCTTCTTACTGCCCCGCTGAAAGTTTCCACACTGTATACTTAAGTCATTAAATTGTATAATAATACTGTTGATTATCATGATTGCAATTTACAAAAAAGAAAACTGGTAGAAATATTTAAAAATCGGTTGTCCGAATTACTATTCTACCCGACTGTACACTACGTCACATACTACGCTGCTAATTTGCGAAGTATACCCGTATGTATGGTGCGGTCGCTTTTACGTAACCTTTATAATTCGGTCGGCTTATTGACAAATTATTGATATCTTATTTTTGATATAACTTTCATAATAGCCGTAATTCAAGGCTGGAATTAACAGGATTGTTTATTGATGGAACATTTTAATTTGTTCATAGTATGCCATGTTTCCTTGTTTAATGTAAGCTGCGTATTCGATGACTTAAAAAAACCTTTTTAAAATTCTCTATATGTTCATATTGCGTAAAGTTACATAATCTAAGTTTACTGTCGTTATAAAGGTGTACCAAGGGTACATGTTAGAGCCTTTTATTTTATTGTAAGTGTACTGGTTTACTGAGAAATTCGTTTTTTCTGATTTTTGAAAACATTTAATTACATTGGTATTCATCAAGCAAATCAAAAACTAATGCTTGAACAAATTTGAACAAATTGAGGTCTATTATTGGTATTTTTTTCAAACTTCTATGTTCAACCGATTTCGAGATCTGGGATATCCTAAAACGTTACCGCAGCAAAATCTTAAATAACTTAAGAAATACAACATGCACAAATTTTGCTATTCACAAACATTTAATACGCAACAAAGGCTATCTATTCATGTATTTGGTTCTGGATGGAAACGATTTTATAAAAAAAGATTTTGCCAGGGTAACGTTTCGAACATTACTCCAGCAAAATCTGTTTTTCTCGAATAACTTTAAAACTACAATGCGAACAAATTTTGCTATTCATGAACTAATTTCTCCTCATGATGAACTAATTATTTGATATACTCTCACTTCTCTAAAGCACAACATTTTGCTGCGGTAATGCACACTCGTCTTGGAGCAGTTATTAGGGCGAGGGGAGGGAACACAAAATATTGACACTTATTTTTAAAGATAAATAAAATTTCTATTCAATAATTTTTGTTGTTTTATTCATTCATTATTTTTCCCTATTTCCTTTTCCTACCTCCTTCACTTAATCCGAGATAACTCCACAATTACGGGCTCGATATGAATTAATTTTATATAGATTTGAAGTGGACAGTTTAACATGATGTCATTTAAATGATTATTAAAAATTTATTTAGTAAGCAAGATCACGCGGAACCAATTTCAAGTAACTGATTCCAAACTTTTGCTCGCGAGTGTAGTTGTATGACATTGGCAGTCTATATTATTCTTCGTCTATGGTACTACTGACACAAAGGCGTTTTTTGGTGGCCCAGCTGGGTGGGGTCAGCTACACTAATGTAAGGGATTCTAGGTAATAAAAAAAATTGTCCTTAAATACTTATATTATAATATTATGGAATAAGATTACAGAAAGTGGAATGGCTGTAATTACAATGAAAACAGAAGGGTGATGAAAAACATTTTTGAAGAGTAATTTATGAGTTTGCTATGTTCACTAGACTGCAGCAAAAAATATCACAGTGCAACTTAAAAAGGTACGAGTATCCTTTAAATAAATAAACTAGCAACAGCAAATTCAGACAACAAGATTCTTCAAGATCACACTCACGCAGTTTTACTATGATTAATTTGCTGCTAAATAATTATCTATAATAATACTTAAAAATAAATTAATAGTCCTGGAATTTGAGATGGCCACCGCCACCACCCTGCTGTCTACCTCTTCCAAAATTGCTTCCTCGTTTGAAAGTGCCACCGCCACCGCGACCTCCGAAACGACTTCTGTTCCATCCACCACCACCACCTCCACAGCGGTCAGCCATTGTTTGTAATTGAGGATTCACCGTCTAAAAAAAATAATGCTCAGTATGGTTCTATGGTACTATACATGTATAGGCTCAGTATTAATAATTAATTTGTCTATTCTTATTTATTGTTACAACAAAGTACAAACACGTTATAGTCTGATTTTTAATTCGACGGAATTCTGACATTTCAGAAGTGTTGCCAACATTGAAAAACTCTTCCAAAAAGGGAGAGCATTTTAGCAAAATAAAAAATAAACCTTTATTGAATTTAAGGTTTCAATTAGAAAAACTAAGATTTGAAAAATTACTGATAATTTTAGAATGGTAATTACATGGTACAAGGAAATTATTTTTCTATTACTGGGATCCCTGTTCAATAATCCATAGGCTGCCAATTTTTTTTAGAAATACATCATTGTTTGTAAAATTTTTGCTACTTCTTAGAGCCAATATAACAAAATGTCAAATTTTAAATTAAAAAACAATTTACGCCGCGTCATGCACCGCGGTCCGCACCGAGTTGCGCAAAGTGAAACAATTAATATTAGAGGGCATATAATATATCGCAGCTGAAAAATGGCAATGCATAAACCATATTAGTAAAGAGGATAAAATGTGCCCTCTTAATGATCTGCTGGAAAGTGGGATTCTTTTATAATCAGAGTTGATGATGATGAAGACAATGATGATATAAGTGATGATCTATACATCTATACAAATAAATAAAATTGAAGTGTCTCTTTGTAATGTCAAAATAACAAGTGTTTAGTAAATGGGTATGAATGTATATCGGGTACCAATAACAAAAACACAATTTAAAAAATTTTGTCTGTCTGTTTGTTCCAGCTAATCTCCGGAACGGCTGGAGCGATTTTGACGAGACTTTCACTAATAGATAGCTAATTATATAAGGTATAACATAGGCTACTTTTTAACTAACTTCAAAAAAGGAAGAGGTTCTCAATTCGATGCGTTTTTTTTAATTAACATCTTTAAAAAAATACCTACAAAAATCAAAATGCTGCCAAAAGTTACTATTCCACGCGGACGAAGTCGCGGGCACAGCTAGTAATTAATAAATATTTTTGTTTGAGAAATATGTTGTTTTACTCTGTTTTTCCATTTAGCACTTAATTATTTACATTCTAGCTAGTGTACATTGAGTGCACAAAACAAACACTATTTACAATGTCATTACTTGATCTTTTTGTTTCATATTTTTTGTTATTAAATATTTAAAAAATTCTAAGCAGAAATGGTTATTTATATCTGATTTGTCTATGGTTACATCTGTCAGAATTCCGTCAAATTAAAAATCAGTCTAATATATTGTTACAGCATCTGAGGATGGGATCCAGACAAATACGTGTGGACACCGAAGGCATATAGCTGTCTTCAATGTACCTCATACTTGCATTCATGTCACGCTATTTAAAAACGTACCCATGCCAAAGGTATGAGGATTCCAAAGCAGAGATAAACTAACCTGGTTAGCTTCTTGAAGTACAGATACAAGGTCTTTAGCTTGCCGTGAATTTGATGGTGTGAAAAATGCATATGAGGTGCCTTTTGTCTTAGAACGACCTGTTCTGCCAATTCGGTGAATATAGTCCTCAGAAGAATTTGGATAATCAAAGTTGATTACAAATTTGATACCATCAACATCTGTAAAAAATATTTCTATTAGATTTGTTCTTTTAAAAAGTTTGATAAACAAATCATACAACAAACTATCAAGCCTTCTAAACTGAAAAAGAAAAACAGGGTAACTCATATTACTTACATGAATGAGTTACACACTTGATATCAAACAATAATTAATACTGCCTCTCACTTAGAACCCTGGAGTCTTGTTAAGGGCGCGACTTAAGTTACAATCATTCAATTTCATCTTTGTATATTTTCAGATTGCCCCATCAAAAACTCCATTGTGGCCGAAACAGAAAACCCTTGACCTCTTGCCGAAGATCATAACATCAACCCGTGGTCAAGTTTTTCAACAATGCACTTCCAATTCAAGTCAATAAATTTCAAGAACTAAAAAGTAGTGCATCACCAGGTTTTCAACAACTTTCAAGTGTATCCGCATTCAACGGACAAACCATCAAGCTTTCCGGCCTCGGGTCCTCACACAGTGAAAGGCACAAATGAGGCACCATTATAATGACGAGTTATTGCATTCTTTTACAACTGCATCAGACATGTTGTTATGTTATAAATCCAGTGCAGTAATCCCACCAGCCCATCAATTTAGGGCAATCACTTAGAACACAATAACTTTCCGCCAGTGCCTCTGAAAGTATAAAACAAATACTGATTACATTAATTGAAAATAAAATATTAACAATATAACAATAATATAAAAAATATACACTTACCAAGACCTCTTGCAGCAACATCAGTTGCTACAAGAATGCTTGCTCTGCCTTGTTTGAATTGATACAAAGTCTCATCTCTTTCTTGTTGTGTTTTATCACCATGCATACACACTGCTGGCCACCCATAACGCCTTATATTCCTGGAGATGTTCTCAGCTTTCCTCTTGGTTTCAACAAAAATTATAGTTTTTGCACCAGGTTCTTGACTTTGACCAATTTCTTGTAACAGAACATTGAGTCTGAAAAAATTAAAATAAATGAAACCCTCTGTCCTCTATCTATCGTATATGGCAGAAATATTTGGGTTGTCAGATCTTCTTAGAGGCTATTTGAGTTCTAATCAAAAATTTTCATACAAAAACAAAAAAAATCATCATTTTATAAATTCGAGAATTATTAAATATCAAAAAGTAAACTTACTTATTTTCCTTTTCATGTTCTTGACAAACATCAACAATTTGTAGTATATTATGATTTGCAGACAACTGCAAAGAACCAATGTTAATTTGTTGGTAATCTCCCAGATAATCCTCTGCAAGTTTTTTAACCTCTTTTGGCCAAGTTGCAGACCACATTAAAGTTTGTCTATCAGGTCGGATTTGCTCAATTATCTTTCTGATTTGAGGTTCAAAACCCATATCCAACATGCGGTCAGCTTCATCCAAAACTAAATAAGTACAGCGTTGAAGATTAGTGGTGCCCCTTTCCAGGAAATCAATCAATCTCCCAGGTGTAGCTATGACAATCTCTACGCCTTTTTCGAGATCTCGAGCTTGTTCTCTCTTTGGTGCTCCACCAAATACACATGTATTACGAACATATGAAGCATTGCCAAAATCCGTGGCAACTTGCTGAATTTGCTGCGCTAACTCCCTCGTAGGTGCAAGTACTAATACAATAGGACCATCTCCCCTTCTTATTGGTGGCTGGTTGTTAATATGCACAATTGAAGGCAATATATATGCTAAAGTCTTTCCAGACCCTGTTTGAGCAATACCCACCAAATTTTTTCCAGACATAGCTATTGGCCAACCTTGTGCTTGTATAGGAGTAGGTTCTTTATAACCCATACCTTTAATACTTTGCATTACATAGTCAGGAAAATTTCCCTCTTCAAAATGTTGTATTGGGTTTGTAACATCCACTCCACTTACTGTTATTTCATGTTGATTTCTGAACTCTTCGACTTCGTAAGGGGATCTCTTCAACACTGATGGGTGTGGGTTGTAAAAGTTTTTATTAAATGGTTCTAAAGATACATTATCCCAGTTGGGACGACGCATATTTTGTCCACCACTGAACTCTTTCTTGCCGCCGCCACCACCGCCGAATCCTCCGAATCTGTTTCCTCCGCCGCCATTACCATATCGCGACGATCCGTTGTTGCTAAATTTATTTCCTCCTCCAAACCTGGAACCGCCGTTTCCACGGCTATTATTCCAACTTCCAGACCTGTCGAACAGTAAGTGATATTAAGCTTACACATATTTTAAAATTCTGTAAAACTCCACATTGCTTGCGCAATGCGCATGACAAAATCAATATTCCAACAGCAGTTTTGTGCAGACGATAAAATCAATAGCGGGGTGGGTGGATTTCAAGAATATTGAATATTTTAACTAAAAATAAAAATGTATGACGCACATTCAGATTAAGCATCAATCGATTGTTTTAGTTTATTCAAATAAATGACGGATTTAACATGGACTAAAATACGTAGTGTGGCATTTAAACAATGTTATTAACATCGTACATAAATATTAACAATCTAATGGCTCTTATAAATTTTAACGGTACTTACATAGTTTAAGTGGTTCTTAAACTGGTGATTGTATAGATTTATCTGGATTCTTTATAAGCAGGGCAGATCTGCAAACCAAAATGGCGGATAATTATTCACCACTTTCACAATACATACTTCACATTGGAGGAAAAATATTCCATGAGATTATATGCTTTCTTTAATTTATCGCTTTTAAGAATAATTATAAGCAATTCAGTAATTTCCAACTAAAAATTAATACATACAAGTAAACTAAGTTATATTACAACAAATAACACGTCTCACCTTCACCGCTGCTTTAGAAGAAAGAATGAAAGCTGTGATGTGAGTGAATATTTGAATGAGAACCAAAATCGAGATTGAACAAGTGAACTTTGAATGCATTCGCACCATTTGATTCGCACTCGCAGATTGGATTATTCTTGGGGAGCGTTCAGAAACGTGCGTTTGGACCTCTGAATAAGGAAACCAATGGAACTGCCATACCTACGAAAAAAACGTGTATACCTACGCGTCTAAACATGGCGGCAAGTGGGTGCGCGCACGGGTGACTTTTGTCGCCGTGACTGTTTTGTCGCCGTCATCAAGTCCATGGAAATGTATGGAGGTGACGTCTTGTTTTGTATTTTACAGGTAACCCAAAACAATCTTATCTCACTTTTGGCCATTTTTCAATAAGTAAACCCGTATTTTATCCAAAACTCGAGATTGGCAGAAATGGTTGTCATTACGACCGATTGCCTTATACAAAGAAGTTGAAGTTGATGTATGGAGGTGCGCGCACGTTACGACGGACGTGACAGCTGGGTGACTTTTTTTGTCCGGCGACAAGCCGGTGACGCCCGGGTGACAAAGTGTTGCCAACTCTATTTGTGTTTACCTAGGCTGCGGTCCGAAAATCAATAAAAGTCACTATCAGCGCTATTAGCGTGCTCAAACGCGTCCTGTGTGCTCAAATGCTGTGAGCGCGCTAACGTTAGCCGGCTTGGAGAGCTGCATGACGTTATCGCTTACGTCATATTGGACTTACGGCGCTAATGCTCTGAAGTGAAATCACTGTAAGTGAACTGTCAGTCTGACGTTCAATACTTGTGTTTTCGGATGAAAATGAATGTATTTGTTGTGGATGAGCAAGGGAGAAACAATGTTGTGATAAAAAATCCACAAAACCAAAGTGCTGAGAAGCAATTCAAAACAAAATGACCTAACCTAACCAAAATTTTAACTCGACATTTAACTTGACAAGTTGATAAGTCGTAAGCGTAGGTACTGACAGCACTGTTAGCACTTTTAGTACGCTTTTTAATTAGGACCGGGTGATTATAATCGTCAGCACTGTGAGCGCTGTTATCTATTTCGGACTGCCCTAAATAGTGCCCTAAACTGCCCTAAACAGTGTGGTACGAACGCCAAGGCGGCGATCTATGTTCATCGTCAAGACCTCCCATGCGCTTTCTTGCAACATCTGTCGACTGCACACTGTACAGTGTGTCACGTACTTCTCGACGAAGAAGGCGTATATATGGTGTCCGCGTACTTTCAGTACAGTGACGATATAGACGTTCACCTGCAACATCTCGGCGTCGTCCTCGATTCCCTCCGTGGGAAGAGAGTTATCATAGGGGTAGACTCGAACGCACACTCGCCGATGTGGTACTGTGAACCGCGGCAGTATACGGGGCGAGGGCCAGACGTCACGCACCGCCGTGAGCAAATGGAGGCGTTTATCCTGGCCCGAGGACTTAGGCTGGCGAACGCAGAGGGCGAGCCACCTACATTTGCGACAGTAAATGGTGCCTCAAACATCGACCTCACACTGACGAGAGGCATCCCGGTGACGGGATGGCGAGTGTTGCCAGATCATATAGAGAGCGACCACCGGCTCATAACATTCGAAGTGGCAAGTCGGCCTACTCCTTGCGCAGAGCCGCAGGGGGAGGAGCCGATGAAACTTCGGGATCGGGGGGTTAATTGGACCCTCTTTGAGCGTCGAATCCATGGGCGGGTAGGCAGTATAAGGTGGAACCGGTCCGCCCAGGAGATCTGTGCTCAGTTCACCGCTATGGTAGGGAGCACCGCGAAGCAGACCCTGGGTGTCTTGCGTACGAAGTCGCGTGGGCACGAGTGGTGGACTCCATCTCTCGATGAGCTTCGAAGGCGCAACAACCTCTTGCGTCGGACTTGGCAGTCGACTCGCCGGGCCGGGGGGCCCGTCGAGGCCGAGGCCAAGGACCGGTTCCATGCGCATAGGCGAAAATATCGGGGGGCCATGGAAGAGGCGCAACTTTTGTATTTTCGAAAAATCGCAGATTCTGGAAACCTGGACCCTTGGGGACAGGCCTACCGAGCCGCGAGCGGGAGGCGTAGACCTCCCCTTAACGTAATTAATGGCACTAGTTTTGCCCAAGGCTATGCTGGAAGTGTGGACGAGGCCATGCACAGCCTGATGCACGCTCTTTGTCCGGACGACCATCTATCCAGGGACACTGTCCACCACAGGCAAGTGCGTCTAATGGCCTCTATGTCACCACCGGGAGAAGATGCGCCTCCTCCAAATGATACAGTTGTGGGAGACATAGTCAAGGCTTTGCCTAACACGGCACCGGGAATCGATGGGTTGAGTGCTAATATCATCAAGCACACTTGGAGGGCTGCATCCGTGGAGCTCTCTGAGATGTATAGGCGATGTGTTCTGGAGGGCTGCTACCCGGATGTCTGGAAGGTTGGTAGGTTGATTGTCATTCCGAAAGGTAATGGCAAGCCTCTTACCGATCCGAAAGCATACCGCCCCATCACCTTGCTTTCCATCCTCGGCAAAATTTTAGAGCGACTAATGCTAAAGTGCGCCCCGCAAATCACCCAGGCGCTGTCGGACTGCCAGCACGGGTTCACTCGAGGTCGGTCGACGGTCTCTGCCCTTGATACCATCTTTAGGGCAGCGCGAGAGAGCTCGTCGAAGTATTGTCAGGCGATATTTTTGGACATCTCTGGAGCCTTCGACAACGCGTGGTGGCCGATGATAATGCTCAAGGCGAAACGGGGGGGTTGTCCGCCAAACATCTTTAAGATGTTGGTGGACTACTTCACGGGACGCTACGTGAGCATGTTCGTCGGCAGCCGGCGGGTGTCGAAGGCGACAACAATGGGTTGCCCACAGGGATCGGTGCTGGGGCCCACGTTGTGGAACGTACTTATGGACGACTTGTTTCGACTACCCTTCCCTGGGGGGGTTAGTATCGTAGGCTACGCCGACGACGTGACGCTTCTGATCGAGTCAAATTCCCGGGCGGGCATAGAGGCTTTGGCCTCTACGGCTTTACAGCTCGTCGGTGACTGGGGGGGCCGAAATCGACTGGAATTTTCTCCTGCCAAGTCTGCAACTATGACGATCAGGGGAAAATTCCAGAGGCGACCCGTCATCAGGTTCGGTGGGACTTCGATCAGGAGCGTCACGTCGACTACGGTGCTAGGAGTGGTGGTCGATTCAACTCTTTCGTTCTCGCAGCATGCGAGCTCGATAGGGGAGAGGGCGACGTCTTGTTTTGGTAAGATGTCGAGGGTGTCGGCTACATCCTGGGGTGTTAGGAACAGAGCCCTTAAGGTTCTGTACAGGGGTACGTACGTTGCCACACTGACCTACGCCGCGGCGTGCTGGTTTGAACGTGGGTCCCTACACGTTGTGCGATCTGCGCTTCTGCGCACTCAGAGACCCGCTTTGATCCTTTTGACCAAGGCGTATCGCTCGACCAGCTCTGCCGCCTTACCGGTGTTGGCCGGTGTTTTACCGGCCGACCTTGAGGTAATCCGGGCGGGCAGACTAGGTAGGGCGCGCGAGTTCGGGAGTACCAAGGAGGAGATGCGCATGGTGAAACTCAGAACATCAGAGTTTGTGCTTGCCACATGGCAGGAACGCTGGGACACATTAGACAAGGGGAGGGAGACTTATCGTTTCTTCCCGAACGTGGCGGACCGGCTCAGGTTTACCTGGGTCGAACCGGACTACGAAGTTTCACAGCTGCTATCGGGGCATGGCTGTTTTAATGGTAGGCTCTTCAATATGAAGTTGGTGGACAGCAGTAGGTGCTACTGCGGTGAGTGCGAGGTCGAAGACCTGCACCACGCACTGTGGGAGTGCTCATTATATAGTGAAGCGCGTAGGGATTTACTAGATAAGGTGAAGACGCTTGAGGTTGGCCCGGTCTACTACCATGATCTCGTGGGGACGGAGGCGAATTTTCTGAGGCTACGGGACTTCGCGCATCGGTGGCATAAGATCAGGAGTGGGCTAGAGAGGTGAAGAAGGAAGAGGGCAACCGCCCAAAGAAAGAAGAGAAGACATTAGGTAGACGAAGCTGGCGGTACCACAACAGTGGGCACACGGCGACCTTGCGGCGGACACCGAAGGCATACCGTGTGTTTGTCCGACCCTAACAGGGGAGAAGGACACAGGGACAAAGGAAGGTAGGAAGGAATAAATAATTTGGAGGGAGTCAGAAGTGCGCGCGGCTAGAAGTGCGATTCGCAGGTTCCGCGCGCATCTCCCGATGATTCGGCCCGTATAACCAGGATTGGTTGAGTAGGGCCATGGGTGGTGGAGGGTTTGCCCTAAATAGATCCACGTATTTTTAGGTCTTAACTGTCTACGGTCTACCGGAGTAAGGTCTGTGTATTCGCGAGATGTGTTAAATTGAAACTAAAATTCCGAATGCGCCCGATTGCCGCGCGTCAGGCGCGGGCGCGACATCGCGATACGTTCACACGCGCCGGGGTCAAAGGCGAACTAAAGCCGGCCAGCTCGTGCCGACAAGCGACAGCAAACAACAAAACGCCGCCGCCGGCGCTCGGCGCCGGCGCCGACTGTCTCTGTCTTTCACTATTGTATTGTCTAGTGCAATAATAACTCTTATTTCAAACGAGTTGTAGATTGATCTTGCTTGAATTAATAATGCGACGTTGCCGCATTTTCCTAAGCCCGTAGTAGTAAATGCTTTATTCATTCATAATCTTACCTTATCTTGTAGTAAACAAGAACAATGTCTATAATTTAATATTATGTGCGGATAAAATTTAAAAAATATAACCACATGTTTTTTTTATTGATATGAGTCGTCTAGCGTCTACCGAGCTGCCTCTAAAATTTTCCAGTATGATAAAAAAATAACCGTGTATGTAAGCGTGTGTGTAGTAAATTCAAAGTGAGATTGATGTTGCTACATTAGAACCCTTAAAAAAGCTTCCGATTCAGTATAATTATGGGATAGCAGATCTCAGCAGTAAACATTTAGCCTCTTTGACACTAGATAGTTTCACGGATGGACACGTCTTTACCACTTTATTATAAATGTAGGGTCCTAAAAATATTCTAAAGCGATGAGCAAAATAAGTTTTTATTCTTGTAGTAGTGATATAAAACGTACGCTTCTGAAGCATTTCTCTATATGAATGCATATTTAATACTTCGCTAGTATTGGCAAAACCATAGTTTCAAATATTACACGTGGAACCAACGCCTGTCTAGCTAAGAACACCTCGTCTTCATCTAACTCACTGGTTCTACTACCCACGGATGAGGCCGAGATTGAAGGCATTATCATGAACCTTCGAGACGCATGTGCTGTGGGTTTTGATAGGATATCGGGACGCCTACTAAAGAAACACCGGAGTATTCTTATTCCTCCTATTACTTTTATATGCAACCTCGCCATTAAAACGGGAGTTTTCCCAGATATTTATAAAAAATCAATAATTACGCCTATCCATAAGAGTGGTGGCAGGGACAGTGTCGAAAACTATAGACCTATTGTAATACTTAATTTTTTGAGTAATGAGCATAGGGTTAATAGATATAAGGTGATTAATAAAAGAGTGAAATGTCAAAATATGTGGTTTAATCCGGCAAAGCCGACATAAGGATTTTTTTTTTATCCAAGGGAACACAATATTAGTGGGCGCACTGATTGTGGCCTACGGCTGCCAATCAGTGGTGAGGATTAGTATCACTAATATTTTTTGACAATATGGTACAGGTTCTTTGCACGATTTGATCGATAACGCTCTCTTTAGTTAACTCCCTAAATGCCTTTACCTAAGGATGGTAGAATTATGTTTTATAATAAACTTATTTGGAGTGGACTCAGCTGTGAAATTCGGGGAGATCCTGCTCTGGAGACACCACAGGCTCCGGGCCACCGGACACTGGTGGTAGAAGAGAAGTCGGGGCAACCGGGTTCAGTAGTTGAGTCTGACTCCGGGGTATTCAATAACCACGGGGTAGGGAATTCCTCCTGTCGGAGGAAAGTGGGTCTGCCTGGCTGTGCTGGTAGATTGCTGGCTGGTGTCTATTTTAACGACGCTACACTATGTCGTACGTGCTTCATAATCATAAGAACGAACGGGTAAAATGGGTTAGAGGCCCTTATATGAAATTGAGTAAATCCAACTGTGTGGAAGATTAGGTGTTCGCTTATCGATGCTTGAGATTTGTTTTAATAAAATAATTTAGGCTATCTAGCCAACAAACACAAGTGTTCGACCGTCAACGCCAAAACAGAAAATATGGCTGTCTCGGCTCAGCCAGTCCACACTCCACAGACTAACTATTCCGAGACAACATAGACTAATAAACATAGATAAAAAACCAAGTAAACTATCGATATTTATTGAATTAAAAGTTCCTGAACTAAATTTGAAAATAATCAAAGACACGATATACATAAAACTATTATAACCCAAGGCGCGTTCAATGTTTTCTGAATTTAGATAAAAAAAGGTAACTAATACATGGAAATGTCACTAGATGGCAGTAGGAACCTGATTAGAAATTTCCTGTAGGGAAATTTATGTTACAATACCCCCTCAACCAGGGAGAATTTTACGATGGAAGTATACTGAAAGAGTAAAATTCCAGCTCGACCCCGAGCTGACACCAAATCATAACACCGAACTCATATCACCTCCACTGCGAAGTCACTGCTAGTACTTGCTGTCCTGCCAGACGAACTATTTGACAAAATAGGTTCTCCTTCCTCTTCGTATTGAAGGTACCTCCTTAAGGGGGGTACGGAACTCAACCACCCTAGGAAGACGTCAAGGTGACCTATGCAATGAAAGTATATCCGGAGCGATATTAAATTCGCGCCAAAAATTAATTCCAAACAACAGTTTTGTAGACACCCCTGGTATAACATAAAACTTAATAATCGACGTCTTGTTCTGTACAGTTACTGGCAGGAACACATAACCGGTAACGGGTGAAGAAGAACCGTTAGCCGTTACCACCTGATCAACATCAAGTGATTTATGAACCGTCGCCAAGTCCGTAAAATATTTACAAGTATCGCTACCAATTATAGAAATCTCCGATCCTGAATCGAGAAGACCGTTGCATCGTAATCCGTAAATGCTTACCGACAAGTATGGTCGTAAATCTCGACCATAAAAAAGACTGACTGGTTTAGTTGTAGAACCTGTGTGAGAGAACTCTCTTATTGTCGACAGCCAGGATTGCCAATCTTTCATATCGGTGTTACCTGTCGTTAATGCCGATTCAGTTTTCTTAAAATAAGCGGTCCTGTTTGACTTAGTAGATTGTCTCTTCAGTGAAGGAATGGGTAAGTTACACTTTGGTAGTTTAGAATTGTAATAAGTTTTAGTTCTATAGCTAGTTATTCTATGCGATGTCTTTGTACTTAAATTCCGATTTTGGAGGGATTTGGATGACAACAGGACATTCCTGTTAGTAGTTGCGTTAGGGTAAGTATTGGGTAAAGGCTTAGTAACACAATTCTGTCGATCAGAGTGTTGTGTCATAGTACCTGGTAATGTAGAAGGCAAATGTTGGTCAGCATCTGGTTCAGGTGAATACTGGTTAACATTTGTAATGGGTGAATGGTGGGTAACGGTACGTTGGTAAGCGGTGTTAGTAGGGTAAGTAAGGCTAGTAGCGTAAGCGTTAGTAGGGTAAGTAGAGTTAGTAGCGTAAGCGTTAGTAGGGTAAGTAGGGTTAGTAGGGTAAGCAGGGTAAAAAGCGTAAGCGTTAGTCGGGTAAGTAATGTTAGACGAACAATGCCTATTTGAATAGTAAGTATGGTTTTGAGGATTAGTAGGAAAGTTATGGTAAACGGAATAATATGCAGGAAATGTAAATGCAGGTAAAGCATTGTGGGTTCTGTTAGTAGTAGTAGTAGTAGTAGTGGTGGTGGTGGTGGTGGTAGTAGTAGTAGTAGTAGTCACATCCGGTATTGTATGGGTTTTTGAAATCGTATAGCAGGTAGGTAGTAATATAGAAGGAGACTTATCATTTCGAGTAGCACTCGAATCGGCCATACTCCGATCCGAGCAAGTTAGTTTTTTGTAGGATTATACTTAGGGCACGTACGGGCAGTGACGTCCTTCTCGCCGCAACGGTAACAGATAATAATAAATGGAGCTCTGCACGCACTTAGTTTATGACCATATACGCGGCAGCGTACGCAGAAGTCAGAGGTACTATCGGTTTGTACTACTGACACAATTTTACGCTGGTTACCCTTGAATACCAGGTCCGTGGCTAAAGATTTACTGACATCTTTGCTGGGTTCTATAAACAGTTTAGCGCGTTGGCTGGCAGCCTCCAGCTGTCGACAACAAGACCTTAAATCATCAATACTGTTTATCGTAGTTAAAGCCAGCTGTTTAGAGTAAAATGGCCGTATATTATGTAAAATAATACTAAGCTGCTCCTCTTTCGGTAGGGATCGTTCTAACCGAGAGAAATAACACAACATGACACTAATGTAAATAACTATGTTTTTGTCTACACCTTGGGTTCTCGATCTAATCTCGTTGAGTAGGCGCTCATTATAATCGATAGGTAAAAAATCGCGAATCAGCAAAGCCTGTAGTTCGGCCCATGAATAGACGTCATGACCAATTCCTTCAAACCACAGTAAAGCGTCGCCAGTAAATAGTTCACTGGCAGAACTGAACAGTCTACTCTCAGAGATTTCTCGCGATACCCTGAGTTGTTCGAGTCTTCTTAAAAAAGTTTTTACGCAAGACTTTCCGTCATATTTAAGATTTAATTTAGTAACAGCCTGGTAATTTTCGGCGGAACATTTAATAGAAGTTGTTGATTGAGGGTCAACAACTTGGGTAGTAGTAGAAGTATAAACTGTAGTTAAAGAGCTACGGAATACGACTAGTATGTTGTCGATCTTAACCAAGAGCTTGTTAAGGTCATCGAACAACTCACTGTGCAGTTTGGACTCTGATTCGGATGGAGATATTCGAGTTAGCCTATGGTATAAATGATGGCCGACGGCTTGGACACGGTTCAAAACGTTCAACGCCTTGCGTTTCTCGGTCTTCTGTAATAACTCTGCTAGGCTAGCAAGCTTGTTTTTAATATCCGCGAGTTCCTTTGTCACGTCTCCGTCGAATGTGGCTATCTCATCAGTTGGTAAGTCCTTGCACAGCTTCCTGATTTGAGCACGTAAGTCCGCTACACTGGAAGCAGGAGTTTCGAACCTAATCCTTACCTCATGCTCGAGCTCGTCCTTTTGTAAAAGGTTAAAGGCGATTGGACGTTCCTCCATTGTAATCAAACGAAAAAAGCAAAAAAATATCCAACAAGGCTGAACAAACAACAAAGAAGAAAAAAAAACAATTGTCAAATTGCAAAGCCAAACTGGTTAAATATGTTTATTAAGTCGAGTTGTAAAATATTTAAAAAATGTAAGTAATGTTTGGGTATGGGTTGACTGGAAGAAATTTATTTCTGGGATAAGTCCACCTTGCCAACAATATACTATATTTACTCTCAGTCGCCAAGTCTTCAAACAAAAATAATGTTTGGGTATAGGTTGACTGGAAGAAATTTATTTCGGGGATAAGTCCACCTTGCCAACAATATACTATATTTACTCTCAGTCGCCAAGTCTTCAAACAAAAATAATGTTTGGGTATAGGTTGACTGGAAGAAATTTAATTCGGGGATAAGTCCGCCTTTGTAAGAATTATCCGTTACTGAGTCTCAAGTATGCAACGTTTTCCTGCCAGAAAGAGTGTAGCGTGATCGATCAATTACAAAAAAAATACAATTATAGGTAAAATATTTAAGATTGTATAAGTAGTATAAGTAGTAGTAAAAAAATATAAGTACAGTTGACAAATCTCAAGCACCAAGCTATTAAGTTAATATCAGGTAAAAGTATTCAGGTGGCTAGTTGTAGCAATTAGGTATCATTCAATATTGGGTTTAAACTTAAAATAATGTAACAGTATCCGAGTAATAAAAGGTAATACCTAGATATTAAAAAATTCTATGCGTCTTACAAAAAACGTTCTAAGATAATACCTAAGTGATATAAGAAACAGTCATGCAATTTCCACTTTACAAAGCACAGAATATTTATACTTATATATATTTATGTACTAAGATCATGTAAAAAAACATCAATAACCTTCCACACTAATTAATAAAACATAGGTTTTACTATTCAAATAAGGTCAAAATAATTGAGTTAAAGTTTAAATAAAACTGAAAAAATCTTGGCCTATACTATATTATGCAATGAGAATATATTATTATTATACCAGAAGTTATGTTAAAGAAGACTTGTAGTTAAGCCAAATAAAACTATCAATCTATTGTTCTGAGTGAGAGAGTTATAACACAGTTATTATGTTTAGTTACTGAATACCTAATGTTAATTATGGCATATGATTATCTATTAGTTATATTACTGAGAATTTTTTGTAAAGAAAATTGACAATCTGGTTTATGAGTAACCTCAGGGGTATGATAAACAAAGTATAACACCAACACAACAAGTTTTAAATTTTAAAAGTTCTAACCGAACAGTGTCCAAGAAGAAAAAAAACGTTACCAATCAACACTGTTCCTAAGCATTGTAATGAGCATAGGATCATTCAAATCGTGCAAATCTCCATATGTTCGGGCGCCATGTAATACTTAATTTTTTGAGTAATGAGCATAGGGTTAATAGATATAAGGTGATTAATAAAAGAGTGAAATGTCAAAATATGTGGTTTAATCCGGCAAAGCCGACATAAGGATTTTTTTTTTTATCCAAGGGAACACAATATTAGTGGGCGCACTGATTGTGGCCTACGGCTGCCAATCAGTGGTGAGGATTAGTATCACTAATATTTTTTGACAATATGGTACAGGTTCTTTGCACGATTTGATCGATAACGCTCTCTTTAGTTAACTCCCTAAATGCCTTTACCTAAGGATGGTAGAATTATGTTTTATAATAAACTTATTTGGAGTGGACTCAGCTGTGAAATTCGGGGAGATCCTGCTCTGGAGACACCACAGGCTCCGGGCCACCGGACACTGGTGGTAGAAGAGAAGTCGGGGCAACCGGGTTCAGTAGTTGAGTCTGACTCCGGGGTATTCAATAACCACGGGGTAGGGAATTCCTCCTGTCGGAGGAAAGTGGGTCTGCCTGGCTGTGCTGGTAGATTGCTGGCTGGTGTCTATTTTAACGACGCTACACTATGTCGTACGTGCTTCATAATCATGAGAACGAACGGGTAAAATGGGTTAGAGGCCCTTATATGAAATTGAGTAAATCCAACTGTGTGGAAGATTAGGTGTTCGCTTATCGATGCTTGAGATTTGTTTTAATAAAATAATTTAGGCTATCTAGCCAACAGACACAAGTGTTCGACCGTCAACGTCAAAACAGAAAATATGGCTGTCTCGGCTCAGCCCTTAGATAAAGAATGAATAGATGGGCTATAAAAGCCGTCAAACATGAGGAAAAGAGATAAACTTATACACATTGCCAAAGGAAAGAAGAAGATGGCATCATTTTTTTTTGTCCTTGTTACCGTATATAGGTGAAACTGGTAGTGGGGATTGTTTATCACCAGCGTCTGGTGCTAAACAAATACGTGGAAGAAATTTGTTCTGTGAATTATAGCTTACTGTGTAATTATTTAACACTTTAATTAGTGTAATTGTGAACTATTTGAACATTTAAATCATGGTGCACTGCTCCGTTTTAGTTTGTAATAGTGATAGTGCTAGAAAACAGGAAAATATAACCTTTTACAGGTAAGACCTAAATTGTGTCAATAAAAAGCGTCAAAACTATTTTTTGAATTATAAATACAAGTTATATTGCAATATTTTATCCTTCTACTATGGTTCTCAATCATATTATGGGATTAAACATGAAATTTCAAAGTAAGTAGTAAGGTTATTGTTAACCTAACAAGCTAGGAATGTCGCCATACAATATGGCCACGTATACAGCCAACGCGTATAACATTTTGCCGGGTTATAATGATACCAGTTACGCTACGACTATTTTTCCTTGATTCGTAGGTAATTTGTTACGTGAAAGGGAACTCGCATATTAGTTTCTGTGTTACATTAATATTGACATATTTAAGTATAAAATTTTGAGCATTTTAGATAACAAAGGTAATTCTTTTGAAGTGAGCCTTTCCATTTGC
Organism: Schoenobius gigantellus; assembly: GCA_963935595.1. NCBI lineage: Eukaryota > Metazoa > Arthropoda > Insecta > Lepidoptera > Crambidae > Schoenobius > Schoenobius gigantellus. Next base: position 15,375,833 of record OZ012555.1, read on the forward strand.
TTGTTTGTCTGTATTTAACAGATTTCCTTCGGGGAACCTCCTTTTATTTTTAACCTGTATACATATTGTTTCAGGACGCATCGGTGTTGGATTTCGGTTCAAATTTGAATACGCCCCGAAAGGCCTATGTCTAGCAGTGGACGCGTGTGGATGATGATTCCTAATATATTTTCTTATATTTGTAAAGATGTTTACATAATAGCTTAAATAAATAATAGTAAAATGTTTTAAAACGAAATATACTCGAGTAAATCCGAAAAGTGTAGTTTTATTTAAAAGTGTAAATAACTTTAGACTGCGGCGAAGGTTGAATGAAGAATTCAATAAAAAAAATCGCAACTTCCTCCCACTTTTATTTTTTGAGACATATTATTGAGCGAGGGGCGCTCATTAAAATCAAAAAATACGTAGATCAATCAACCCTACTTTATGTTTATAGTGGTAAAAGCCACTATAAACATAAAGTAGGGTAAAACTTAAAGCAACACTGGTATACCCATCTACTTTAGGCAGGTATGACGTCATCTATGTCTGTCCCTTACGGGTATACGGTCACGTCCTATCTATTCATTCTTTATCTAAGGCTCAGCCAGTCCACACTCCACAGACTAACTATTCCGAGACAACATAGACTAATAAACATAGATAAAAAACCAAGTAAACTATCGATATTTATTGAATTAAAAGTTCCTGAAGCCCAATTCACGTAAATAAAATTTTGTAAAAATACAGTTCCGATCTAGTCTCGATATCATTTGCATCAACAATGGCATTCTCGTACACTAAAAGTTTGACGTTGATCTGTTAAAGAATGCATTTTGATTGTAATGCAACCGAGACTTGATTTGCACTAAAATCGGCATTCTGCTAAAAAATGACTTGGATTCTGGCCGAAAATTGGTATTCTGAAAACTATTTAAATGTCAAAATTGAGTTTGAAAGTTGATCGTAACCATACTGACATTAGATTGTATTGAAGTTATCACAAAGTAGTTTTAGTACAGAAGCCCAATTCACGTAATCATCATTCACCTAGATTGAAAGTTGACCATATTGAAATTGTATTGTGAATTGATCAAAAATTGGTATTCTTCTAACTAAATATTAGAATTAAATCACGTTAAGATTTCAATGTCATCTCGATATAATCTCATACTAGTCAATTTTTGAACGTATTTCGTTTCTAAGTTGCCACAGATTATACCACAAGAATTTGCGTCGTAATGTTGGCACTACGCTAATAATTTTGTATAGCCTATGCTAATAACTGGCTGAAAAGACTTATGTTCGGGCCAGAAAAGCGTTAAAACCTGGAAAAAGAATTTAAAATTAAAAAAATACCTAATAATAATTCATTTAGAATAAAATCCAATAAAAGGAGGTAAACCCCCCTAAAGCAGATTAAACTAAACTAAATTTAGTTTTAGTGCTATGAAATTGTGTTTTTTGTTAAAATTTTCGAACAAAAAACACGACAGTACTAAAACTAAATTTAGTTTAGTCTATTCCATCCAATTAATGCCAACAGAATTAACGAGAGCCTTTTTAAACTCTCGCTCACATAGGCTGAAGGCATCTGCAGCAAGGCGACGATTGCGTTGGGTACGTTGTCGGTTGTCGTTCCCTGGCTCTTCGTCTGGCAGTAGCCATAGCAGTTCGGTGTGCCACAAATAAATAATGCCAACGAAGTCCGGAATCGCTCATTTTTAATGGTAGAAATGAGAATCCCAAATTCACAGAAAACCACAAAAACTGTACAAAAACTACTTTGTGATAACTTCAATACAATCTAATGTCAGTATGGTTACGATCAACTTTCAAACTCAATTTTGACATTTAAATAGTTTTCAGAATACCAATTTTCGGTCAGAATCCAAGTCATTTTTTAGCAGAATGCCGATTTTAGTGTAAATCAAGTCTCGGTTGCATTACAATCAAAATGCATTCTTTGACAGATCAACGTCAAACTTTTAGTGTACGAGAATGCCATTGTTGATGCAAATGATATCGAGACTAGATCGGAACTGTATTTTTACAAAATTTTAGTTACGTGAATTGGGCTTCTGTTTTTGTGGTTTTCTGTGAATTTGGGATTCTAATTTCTACTATTTAAATGAGCGATTCCGGACTTCGTTGGCATTATTTATTTGTGGCACACCGAACTGCCATGGCTACTGCCAGACGAAGAGCCAGGGAATGACAACGTACCCAACGCAATCGTCGCCTTGCTGCAGATGCCTTCAGCAGCCTATGTGAGCGAGAGTTTAAAATAACCTATAGGCTCTCGTCAATTCTGTTGGAATAGACTAAACTAAATTTAATTTTAGTACTGTCAAATCGTGTTTTTTGTTCGAAAATTTTAACAGAAAACACAATTTGACAGCACTAAAACTAAATTTAGTTTAGTTTAATCTGCTTTAGAAGGGTTTGCCTCCTTTTATTGGATTTTATTCTAAATGAATTATTATTATTCTTTTAATTTTAAATTCTTTTTCCAGGTTTTTTAACGCTTTTCTGGCCCGAACATAAGTCTTTTCAGCCAGTTATTAGCATAGGCTATACAAGATTTTTAGCGTAGTGCCAACATTACGACGCAAATTCTTGTAGTATAATCTGTGGCAACTGAGAATCGAAATAGGTTCAAAAATTGACTAATAGGAGATTATATCGAGATGACTTTGAAATCTTAACGTGATTTAATTCTAATATTTAGTTAGAAGAATACCAATGTTTGATCAATTCATAATACAATTTCAATATGGTCAACTTTCAATGGAGATGAATGATGATTACGTGAATTGGGCTTCTGAAGCCCAATTCACGTAACTAAAATTTTGTAAAAATACAGTTCCGATTTAGTCTCGATATCATTTGCATCAACAATGGCATTCTCGTACACTAAAAGTTTGACGTTGATCTGTCAAAGAATGCAATTTGATTGTAATGCAACCGAGACTTGATTTACACTAAAATCGGCATTCTGCTAAAAAATGACTTGGATTCTGACCGAAAATTGGTATTCTGAAAGCTATTTAAATGTCAAAATTGAGTTTGAAAGTTGATCGTAACCATACTGACATTAGATTGTATTGAAGTTATCACAAAGTAGTTTTTGTGGTTTTCTGTGAATTTGGGATTCTCATTTCTACCATTAAAAATGAGCGATTCCGGTCTTCGTTGGCATTATTTATTTGTGGCACACCGAACTGCCATGGCTACTGCCAGACGAAGAGCCGCATTTCGATAATCGCTAACGCAATCGCTAGAAGGAAAATGTATGCGATTTGACATAAGCCCTCGCTTAGCTTTCGAGCGCAATTGTCAAATCTTATACATTGTCCATTTAGCGATTGCGTTAGCGATTATCGAAAGATATCTTGTCTAGGGGGGCAGGAAACGACAACCGACAACGTACCCAACGCAATCGTCGCCTTGCTGCAGATGCCTTCAGCCTATGTGAGCGAGAGTTTAAAAAGGCTCTCGTTAATTCTGTTGGCATTAATTGGAATAGACTAAACTAAATTTAGTTTTAGTACTGTCAAATCGTGTTTTTTGTTCGAAAATAACAAAAAACACAATTTGATAGCACTAAAACTAAATTTAGTTTAGTTTAATCTGCTTTAGGGGGGTTTACCTCCTTTTATTGGATTTTATTCTAAATTAATTATTATTATTTTTTAATTTTAAATTCTTTTTCTAGGTTTTAACGCTTTTCTGGCCCGAACATAAGTCTTTTCAGCCAGTTATTAGCGTAGGCTATACAAAATTATTAGCGTAGTGCCAACATTACGACGCAAATTCTTGTGGTATAATCTGTGGCAACTTAGAAACGAAATACGTTCAAAAATTGACTATTATGAGATTATATCGAGATGACATTAAAATCTTAACGTGATTTAATTCTAATATTTAGTTAGAAGAATACCAATTTTTGATCAATTCACAATACAATTTCAATATGGTCAACTTTCAATCTAGGTGAATGATGATTACGTGAATTGGGCTTCTGAACTAAATTTGAAAATAATCAAAGACACGATATACATAAAACTATTATAACCCAAGGCGCGTTCAATGTTTTCTGAATTTAGATAAAAAAAGGTAACTAATACATGGAAATGTCACTAGATGGCAGTAGGAACCTGATTAGAAATTTCCTGTAGGGAAATTTATGTTACACTATCTCCTTACTCCCTGTACTATCTAAAATATTGGAAAGGATAATGAACAAGCGTCTGATTGACTTCCTGGAAAGCAACAACTTATTATCGCCGTCACAGTATGGTTTCCGTTCAGGGAGGTCAACTGATGATGCGGTTCATGACCTGACCGACTTTGTAGTCAGGAGCTTAGATGATAAGGATAAAGTTATAGGTATCTTCCTCGATTTGGCCAAAGCTTTCGACACGGTTTCTGTCACAATCTTACTGGATAGGTTGGAGAACATAGGCGTTAGAGGTATAGCCCACCAGCTTTTCACTAGTTACCTGAACAATCGTTTCCAGGCTGTAAAAATTGGCAAATGGACTAGCACTGAGCTGCCAGTTACTCATGGCGTTCCACAGGGCAGTGTGCTTGGGCCTACGCTGTTCCTTATTTATGTCAACCAATTATGTCAAACAAAATTACAAAATGGAAAGATTATCGCGTTTGCCGATGACACTGCCATGCTGTTTCGTGCTAGTGACTGGTGCGAGGTCTTCCAATGTGCACAGGAGGGTTTGAATCAGGTATCTGACTGGCTTTTAAACAACTCACTGTCACTTAATGTAACTAAGACCAAGTACATGACCTTCTCCATTAATTGTTGTGGACAGACATCTGCTAGCAGACTTATATCACACGCAAACATATGTCTGACAAAAGAGCATTGTTGCTGTCCAAACCTAGCTTATACTGAAACCATCAAATACCTAGGTGTAATGTTGGATTCAAATCTCAACTTCCGGGCTCTTTTGTCGGCGAGAGTCAGGAAGTTGATTTATATCTTTAAAAACCCTGAGATACGTCGCTGACCACTCCGTTCTTAAAATGGTCTACCAGTCTCTGTGCCAGTCCCTGTTGAGTTATTGTGTTTCTTCCTGGGGTGGTGCTTATAAAACCCACCTATTATGAGTTGAGAGGGCCCAAAGAGCTGTCCTGAAAGTCGCTGCATCCCTCCCCTTCACTTTTCCTACTACAGATCTTTATAAGTATTGGAAGGTGCCTACAGTGCGACAATTATTTGTTCTGTCGGTGGTACTTCGCAAGCACTCTCTTCTCGCATCCGCACGACCCTCTCCTAATGTCACACCGTCGTCGTAGAAAGGGAACTGTCTGCACAACCCTACCATTTAATACAAGATTTTCACAGAAATTCTTTTGCTTTCTGGGGGACTTCTTATATAATAAACTCAATGTAAAACTAAATATATACCCCCTTCCTAAGCACGCCTGTAGGAAGAAAATAATACAGTGGTTGTTAGACCAGCCCCCCTAGCACGTCCACCAAAACACGATATGATAAAGCGGTTTAGCGCGGTGAACTGTCAAAATACAATAGGGTTTCGTCGTATTTTGACAGTTCACCGCGATAAATCGCTTTATCATATCGTGTTTTGGTGGACGTGCTACGGGGGCTGAATTACGAGGATACAGAAAATCTTGTGGCTGTTACGAAATAATACATAAATACATACACAAATATACACACACATACACACACACATACACACATACTAACATACATACACTAAACACCCATACACACTTTTTTACTATAATAACAAAGCTATTACTGTAGGTTCATTTATATTGTAATGTTGTTATTATGTTCTATCTTTGTTCTGTATTATCTTTGTTGATTGTCACTGTATGTCTGTCTACTGAGCCCATGGTGGTTCGAAGTGGTGGGAGATTGATGTCCTGTAACACAGGTACTTTACCTATCATAGGCATCAATCTCGCACAAACAATTTTCCTTGTCCAATATTTTTTGCGTATCTTGTTGTATGTTTGTTTGTGATATGAAATAAAGACATTATTATTATTATTATTATTTAATACTGCTTTATGTGTAAAGAGGAGGAGACGCATGAGAAAAAATCTACGGACACACAAAACCTGAGCATCTTCATACAGCAGAATGGTGGGATACCATCGATTCTTATTTAAGGAGATTTTGAGTACGGCTCTTTGAGCTCTTTCAAGTATTATAAGGACAGATGAAGGAGCTCCTCCCCATGCAAGGATTAGAAATGAAAAGAGTAACTGCATAGTTTCTTTTTCTCTGTAGAAACTATATTCCAAACGCGGTGGTTTTATAAATGTTATTTTTAAGTTTTTTGGCGATTTATAAGTGCCTATAAAGGGTTACTTTTTTATCAACCCGGAAAATTTAAGGGACACTTCACGACACGGTAGTAGAATGATTTAAAAATGAATAAAAAAATTACTCACCTATTTAATTTTATATGAATTTCTAAAATATCCAAAAAATACTGCTCTAGTTTAGTGCAGTATTTTTAGGATTAGATTAGTTTTCTTTTCTTTTTTAATTTTTATGTAATAATGTATACTGGTGGGTTATTGTCTAAGCAAAAAATCTTTTTTTTTTTTTTTTTTTTTTTATGGATGGCCCGGCAAATGACCTCCTCCCGGCTGATGTTAAGCGGTGAAAGAGGCCCAAATGAGTTGACAGATAGAGTAGGGACGACATCCACTCTCCTACCTGCCCGCCCCTTGCCGGCCCAAAAGATGCTTTTTCACGCCTCTTTTGAAGGAACCCATGTTGTAGGATGGGGGAAACACGTGCGCAGGTAGAGAATTCCAAGTGTGGGATGAACGACAGAAGAAGGAATCTTGGAATTTCTTGGTACGGTGTGAAAAGGAGGACACAGTGTACGGATGACTCCGAAGGCCCTTACGCGTGTTTCTGTTAAGGAATGGAGAGGGAGGGATAAGGTTAAAGAGCTCCTCAGAGCATTCCCCATGGAACATTCGGTAAAAGGCGCTAAGAGAGGCGATGTCACGACGAAGTTGTAGAGGCTCGAGGGTGTTAGTTGCCTCTACATCGCCAATTATGCGAATAGCGCGACGCTGCAATCTGTCCAGAGCATCGAGGAGGTACTGAGCGGAGCCGTCCCAAAGGTGCGAGCAATATTCCACGCAAGACCTAACCTGAGTTTTATACAACAAGCATAGTTGGTCCGGCGCAAAATACCTACGCACCTTGTTCAGGACACCGAGTTTCCGTGAAGCAGTAGTTATGACGGATTCGATGTAGTCTCTGGGGTTCAGATCGCTGCGAATGTTCATTCCGAGCAAGGTGATGTTGCTCTGTGTGTGAAGGGTTGTGCCCTGAAGAGAAGGAAGGGGGAGGAAAGGTGACCTTTTCGCCGAGAACACGCACACCTGTGTTTTCTTAGCATTGAACTCAACAAGATTGTTGGAGCCCCATTCGGAGACGAGGTCCAGCGTCCTGTTGAGCTCAATGATAAGATTCTGCCTTTCCCTACCAATATCACCACGAGCAGCCCCCGAGGTTCCGTGATATCCCCCATGCACTGTACTGTCGTCCGCATAGCAATGTATAGCTCCCAAGGAAAGCATATCATTGATATGCAGAAGAAACAATGTGGGGGATAGAACGGAGCCTTGCGGAACACCAGCGTTCACTGCCACGAACCGCGAAGCGCAGCCGTCAACGACAACGCGAATTCTACGCTCGTGGAGGAAGCTGGCAATCCACGTACAGAACTGCGCGGGTAATCCGTATGCCGGAAGCTTGGAAAGAAGAGCCTTGTGCCAGACTCTATCAAAAGCTTTGGCGATGTCGAGACTAATAGCCACCGATTCGCCGCGCTTATCGATAGATTCACCCCATTTGTGCAAAAGGAACGCTAGAAGGTCACCTGTTGACCGTTTAGGACGAAACCCATACTGTCGGTCATTAAGTAACGAGTGACCTTCCAGGTAACGGATCAGCTGTGTATTAAGGATCCTCTCCATGATTTTACACAAAATGGAAGTGACGGCTATAGGACGATAGTTAGCCGGATCAGAACGATCTCCCTTTTTGGGAACCGGCTGGACATTGGCCTCTTTCCAAGATTTCGGCACACAACCAGCAGAGAACGACAGACGGTATAGACGCGTAAGGACCGGAGTCAACTCCGCTGCACACTTCTTAAGAACAATCGCAGGAATGCCGTCTGGTCCACTTGCTTTTCGAGTATCGATCGACTGGAGCTCCGCCCGCACATCACGCTGTCTGATACGGATATCGGGCATGGTGCTGCCACAATGGGACAGTTTCGGAGGTTGTGTACCACAGTCATCGACACGAGAATGAGCCGCAAAGAGTTTTTCCAGGAGGTCGGCTTTCTCCTGCGGCTGATGAGCAAGTGAGCCATCGGCAAGTCTCAGCGGTGGCAGCGAGGGTTGGCAGAAGTTTGATTGCACAGCTTTGGCCAGGCGCCAAAAAGAACGGCTACCCGTAGGGTGCGATAGCAGTTCCTGGCCCACTTGTGCAATGCGCTGAGCATCCGCTCTAATGTAAGCCCTCTTACATAACTTGGTGGCATTATTGTAGGCTGTTTTCAGTAGGCTTGTATTGGGATCCTTAGATGCTCGGCCTCTGATCCAAGCGCGGTAAGCCAGCTGTTTGTTTTCAACAGCAGAGGCGCACTCGCGATTGAACCAGAGGTTACGTCTGCCTCTACTGACGAGATTGGAATGCGGAATATAATATTCCATTCCTAGTATGATCTCGTCAGCAACAGAGGTAGCGCAGGAGTCCGGATCCATCCTATTGAAACAGCGCTGCCACCAAGGAACAGATGCGTAATAATCCCGCATACCGTCCCAATCTGCTGACGCATAGTGCCACAGACGGCGTGCTGCAACCACAGGCGACGGTCGTGACGCCTGAGGCACTGAGACGGATACCAGGCAGTGATCCGAAGATCCTAGTGGAGCTCGAACCACCACCTGATATCCGTCAGGGCGATTTGTCAACAGAAGGTCCAATAAAGAGGGCGCTTGACCGATAATATCTGGTACCCTGGTGTTCTGGGTGACCAATTGTGTCAGGTCGTGCGTGAGAGCGAATGCGTGGGCAGTCCTACCCGCATGGTCAGTTTTAGAGGAACTTAACCACAACTCGTGGTGAGCATTGAAGTCCCCTAAAAACACCAGCTCGGCGGAAGGAAATCGCTCCTGCGCGTCATCTGCCACCCGACTTAGATGTTCAAAAAGTCGAGTTGTCTCCAAGTCACCACGATGGGAACGGTAGACGCAGACGTAGACACGGCAATGAGTGCCAAAATCGACGTGTACCGCAAGGATGGAAAAGGAAGGTTCCTCCAAACAGCGCAGGCGACGACAGCAAACGTCCGCCCGGACGAACAAGCAAACACCAGCCTTCGCCTTGAAGGACTCCTCAAGAGCGTAGCCGGGGTAATTAAGGTAGCCTGTATCGGCCGGGCAGATAATTTGCGTCTCCGTCAAAAACAGCATTGCTGGACGGGCTGTCTCGAGATGATGGTGGACAGCTAAGAGGTTAGAATGGAGCCCGCGGATGTTAGCGAGCCCCACCTCGAATAATGGTGTTTTGGTGGGATAATGCACCGCTGTACGACCAGTCTTAATATTTTGCGCTGCCATAATTATTGGAGTGAGAGGCGTGAAACTGAGGTGTCCTTGCTGCGCTTCGAATAGTTAATGTGTGTAGGCCTGTTTCGCCAGGGAACAGCCGACAGCTGATTTGCGCTGACCCTCCGCACGGAAGGGCCCCCGAACCCCCCCGGAAGTGGCCGCCGGGACCCACCGTCCGGTCACCAACCGGCACGACGGACCACCCCGAGATTATGCGTGGCATGGTAGGGCAGCCTCACGGACTGGTTAGGTCCGCTTGGGCCCCTGTACTATACCACGGGCGGCCAGCGGAACAGCCGTTTCATCGGGTCTTCCTGGGCGGAGGGTCAACGCAGTCAACCTGGCACTGGGTCGACGGAAGCCCGCACAAACCATACGAATCGCAGCAACGACCCCTCAAGCTCTGGCTGTGCGCAGACTGATCCCGAAACGCGGACAAAAATGGCCACTTGACGGGTTTTACGTCATGCGCACGGTGGTCGCTAGCCAGTCGGGTTTTTCAAGCCCTACCACCAGAAGTTGGTCACTCGATTAGCACCACCCGGGGATCACGTGTAGGGTCTCGAGGGTAAAACCTACGGACGTGAGCGACTCCAATCCCCATCGCCAATCTATCACGATCGCCTATTATTTCACAGCCATTGTGCCGTGAACACAAGACTCTGTGCCGACTTCCTATATTATAGGAGTAATGGATGGACTGTGACTGTCAAATTGAAAGAGATTTTTTCTTAAACAATAACCCCCCAGAATTTATTGTTAATTTTTTATTACAAAAAATCCAATAATTTTTTAACTGGTGTTAGGCGGAATCTCAAGTGTGACATTTCGGAATGACAGACTAGTATATCATTAGATGAGGTTCATAAGTTGTTGACATTTAATGCCCAGTAAATAAACCACCGGCCACCAGAAACGTCATAGCCCACCAAAACTAGTGGAAAATTTACGAAGTTGGCAACACTGGACTCTTCGATTACAAAAATGTTTCGTCACTGTCGCCCTCCGTGCGCGCACCTGCGTGACGTGACAGTTACAAAACATATCTGTCGCCGTGACACCCGTGGCCAAGTCACCCGTGCGCGCACCCACTTAGTACCGTACCGCACATTTTCAACAGTTTACACCAACCCGGTTTTCCATTTAAGCGTCACCATTTTTTCACGCTAACATCAAAATTAAATGTTAACCGTGTTTTGCGTTTCTTTTAAGAAATGGTAACATTTTTAACCGCGCTATTTGAAGAAATCGTAACAAAGGGAACTTAATCTAAAAATATTGATAATGGTGTCAATTCTGTTGGCATTAGTTGGAATAGACTAAACTAAATTTAGTTTTAATGCTGTCAAATCGAGTTTTTGTGTTCGAAAATTTTAACTGAAAACACAATTTGACAGCGCTAAAACTAAATTTAGTTTAGTTTAATCGAATCAGTGCCAACAGAATTGGCACCATTGTTTAAAAGGAACGTTTACGTACGATGAATAGGCTAGATGACCCTTTTTTAAAGTAGGGCTTAAAATGTTCATAATTGTTGTATTAGACCATAGCACATGAATATTATTTTTTTCGATGGCTAAAAAGTGCAAATAATCTATTTTAAACAATGACCTAACAAATACATGGACTGGCCCTACCAACAGAATCAACGTGACTACCTACAAAACTTTGGCACATAAAATGGCTACCTTTACTAGTGATGTACTCAGTATTAGTTGTGCAATATCGATAAGTTTAAACCAATTCATCAATCCACTTATCTACGACATAGCTAGGGAAATAGATCTTAGCTGAATTGCACATTACGGACCTACATTGTAATAATTTGATTTAAAACTCGTGTTTCAGAAATAAATAGGCAGTTTCAAATTGTGGAACTACGCAGTTTCTTAGAAAAACTTGTTAATGATCACTATTTAACTTAAGCGGTACAAAGTTCGCCGAGTCAGCTAGTATGTCTATAAAGTTACACCAATAGACGTGTATTTTCTTTGTATTAAATAACTGCGAGAAAATGTTATTGTAAAAAAAAATTGGAATAGTTTTTTTGGAAAAAATTATTTAAAGGAGGCGATAAGTAGTTACCAAGTAGGTGTGATAATTTGGGTGTAATTAAAATTTTTTTTTTAGTTTTGTAAGGTAAGTTACTAATCAAAGTTTATGACAAACTTTGTCGTAGGAACCTAGGAACCTTATATGTTCAATTATTATGAAAAATGGAGGATTTTAAAAAACTAAAATTAATTGACAATGATAATAATTCATCAATTATTAAGCTTTCCAATGATATTACTCGTACTTTAGTCACGGCTTAGGCACTTAAGTCTGTCCGTTTAATATATCGATAGCCTAATTAAATTTTATCTTTAGGTATCTTCACTATCGCCCATTAATAATGTATGTAAATTATTAATCAAAAATATAAAAATTCTTACACAATAGAGTAGTTGACTCATATCAAAATTTATTAAAATATTGTTTATTTCTAACAGTATTTGGCATAAGGTTCCACAATATACCGATTTTAATAAATAACAATGAATGATTACTGTAAAATTTTAATTTGAAAATGCTAGAAATAATCTTTTTTCATCTCACGCCGTAAACGCTTTGATAACCTGTGGTCAGGGCCGTGACGTCACTCATATAGTAAACAAAGAAATGTCAAAGGAGATGTTTCAGGTTTGTATGGAGTCCCGGCCATGAGTATGTACAGTGGTTTTTATGCTAGGGAAATAAAAATAAAACATTACTTTGCAATTAATTTTTGTTTTTTTTTTGTTGTTTTCGTGTACATTATACTTTTTGATGATCAATGACAGTTTTATAACATCAATATAATGGCAACACAGTAACGTAAAAAAATAATTGGAAAAAAAACTAACACACGGCACTACAGAGTTTACAAACAATTCCGTATTCTAATAATTGAACTGAATTGAACGTAAATAGATACAATTATTTATATAATTAATCATTATCAATACCTATATCAACGGATTTCTTTATGAGCTTCCTGAAATATGACTAAACAGTTCTTGTGACTATTACGAATACGAAACAACCTTACGATATGTGAACGAAAAAGGAGCTTAAGCTTCTATTAAGTTTGAGTGCAAAACTGCAAAAGATCAAGTAATCACCCAACACTCAGAAAAGTGAACTTAGACCTATTTATACTGCATAACCAAAAGCCAATAACCAAACTTCCAAGTGAAGTAAGTGAACGCTAAAGAAGCATTATATTATATGGTACACAATAGGCAGATTGTGTTGGTTATATTGAATGTTTTGTTAAAAGTGGCTTGCATGTCCTGTGTCATTGGGAAGGTTAAAAGTTGAAGTCGAGTGATTGCCTTTCAAGTGTAGTAAAGTGTTTATGATGAAATAGGACTAGTTATTCAAAACCACCTTAGCCAATATTATGTCTACAGAAAAGCAGCTTGTGCTTCTATTAAAAGTTATAGCGCAAAACTGTAAAAGATCAAGTAATGATCCAGCACTCAGAAAAGTGTACTTAAATCTATTTTTAGTGCATAACTTGAACCCAATAACCAAAGTTCTAATTGAAGTATGTGAATGCTAAAGAAGCCTAATATTATAATAATATGGTACACAACAGGCAGATTGTGTTGATTATATTCAGTTTTGTTAAAAGTTGTTTGCATGTCCTGTGTTATTGGGAAGGTTTAAAGTTGAAGTCGAGTGATTGCCTTTTAAGTGTAGTAAAGTGTGTAAAGTGTTAGGGTTCAGTCTGATAAATAAAACACTCTTTTAAAAATGTTTATTCTATTTCATTTATTAATATTCCATCTAGAAATGATGCCGGCCCTTCTATGTTAGCTTGATGCCGAGCCCACCCAAAGTACCAAAATACTGTCACTCATCAAATCATTGCATATTATAATTGGAACATTTTGGATGAACATATATTTAGTAATTCTTTCAGTAAAAATACTTTGGAGGCAATTTTAAAGATAAGTATCTACCCCCTTAGATACTTAATTTTAAAATTGCCTCCAAAGTATTTTTACTGAAAGAATTACTAAACATATGTTCATCCAAAATGTTCCAATTATACTCTGACTGATGTTCGGCATAGACTAGCAGTTTTAGTAATAAATATTTTATTTGTTGTCAACTCTCTTTCTTAAATAATCTGGAACATTTTTAATCTTTCCGGTTGTAAACACCCAGGAACTAGGACCATGATGCTTGGTCCTAGCCCAGGAATAAAACACTGGCTACTGGAATCAGGCGTGTGTGAACTCATCCAAATCAATATAATCTGTGGGTATATTGTCCTCCTGTGCCACATTGTGAAGAAGTATATTTTGTTGAGCTTGGGTCCAACACTCACTACTTGCAAGTGCATTATCTTCTATCTGTGAAATAAATGACATTCCTTAATAACTGACATCTAAAAACTTAACGAACTTAATGTTAGGCAAAGTGAATTTCAAAAGTATAGTATAAGTACAGTGTTTCTTTAGTTATTTGACAATGTTAGTGTTTTGGTTAGACTAAATTAAACAGTGTTACCTCTCTAGGAAAAATCCTTGTGGCAATTTAATCTATCTCAAGTCCAGGTCGCAATAAATGTGTACGCCTTTGAATCAATGAAGACCTCCACCAAACACAATTATTCCTATTTTGATCTTATTGTAGTGGACTCTAGTTACCCTGTTCGTCTTGGACAGTCTATCAATGAGCATTCCGCTGAGCAGACACCCAGCATGCATAGCAAACTCTGCTATCTAAAGAAATACAAAAAACAAATTCAGATCAAAACAATATTCCATGAATTTTTAAATCACTCATGCATGCATGATTTTTTTTAAATTACCCCATACCTCTCTGGGAAAAATTCTTGATGCTATTACATTCCACTCAGAGCCATCTGGCAGAGCATGTGATCGCCATTGACTAGTGCTACTCCACAACATACACATACATTAATATTATGAGTTGGTGTAACTGACTGAATATTGACTTGATGTTGATTCAATTTTCATGTGTTGCTGCACAATTCATCTAACTCGGACCCAACTTGATATATGCATTATCTGGAATCTATTAATAGAAAAAAAACCTTATAAAATGAATATAATTTGCACAAATACATGATTAATATTTTGAGATACAGATTTGTTTGTAGGTAAGCTCCCATTCAAGCATACATTTACCCTACAAAAACCGCCACTATTACGAGCGACATAAGAACGGTCCAAAGGTCAAACAGCTTTTTAAGGAGCTTACTGTACATGTGTGACATCTTTCAAAGAATTGCAGGCAATGCTATCATAAGTCAACTGACCACTATAGGATATATCCTTGAAGTGATTTCATTTCTCTCTGGGCCTTCTTAAAAGAGAATCGAGTTCTTCTCTGATATGATGACTGACCTGCACCAAACACAAACATATCTGTCATGATATACTGGTGCAGACTGCACTTCAGGCAATTGATCAACTACTTCAACTTCTTTATATATGGCAATCGGTCATAATGACAACCATTTCTGCCAATCTCAAGTTTAGGATAAAATACGGAATAAAAGTTTACTTTTGGTAAGTGGCCGAAAGTGAGAAGGTAAGATTGTTTTGAGTTACCTGTAAAAGGACAAAACAAGACGTCACAACAACATTACAACATAGAAGCACACAAATCTTAACTTAGTACAGTTACAGCTTAATATTATAGGTGGATATATATTTACAAAGTAATTTCAACATTAAGTAGTTTGAGATACACAAAAGAGTTTTTACATTTATAGGTCTAGGAATAGAGGGAGGTAGGATATCATAAAAGGATACAGGATTTGTGGGGCAATTAAACAAAATGTGATCTGTGTTTCCTTCCTCAGTGCCACAATCACATATAGGTGTGCTTCGAACATGTATTTTGTACAGGTGCAGTGGAGTGCAAGAATGACCAATTCGCAATCTACATATGACAGAAGTGGTACGTTTATCAGCCATTTTGTAATGGGAGAACCAGGGTTTTGACGGAATATCAGGCTGTATGTCTGCATAATATTTACCCTTTATTCTTTTTGTTTTCTCCCAATTTTTAGACCATTCCGCCATAAGGTCAACTCTTGCTAAGCAACATAGGTCGTATAGATAAATTTTATTGTGGTCATTACTGCCCGTTAGAGCCGCATCCCTAGCAAAGCCATCTACTTTTTCATTGCCTGATATTCCTGAGTGGCTAGGGATCCATGCTATAGCTACATCAATATTATTTTGGTGACAATTTAATAACAATTGTTTAGTTTTTAGAATTAGTGGGCATCTACTATTACTAGAAAATTGGTTAGAGGATAAAGCTTGGAGGCAACTAAGTGAATCAGAAAAAAATACTGATTTGTTAAATTTATGATCAAGAATGAACTTAACTGATTCAAAAATGGCTACTGACTCTCCAGTAAAAATTGAAGACACAGGTGGGCATCTAAAATTTAAAAGTATATTATATTTAGGCAAATAGGCAGCTGCCCCGACACCATTCTGAGACTTTGATGCATCCGTGAAAAAGTGGTACCAATCCTTCCAGTCAGATTCAAGTTTGTTTAAAAACAAAGCATTGGCACCTGGGGTGTTCTTCTTAATGCCCAAGTTTAATATAATGTTAGGCTTATATAAAAGGGATTCATAGCTAACACTTGTTAAAATAGGTACATTTGATCGATAAAATTCACATTTGTGTTGCTCTAATTTTAGAAAGCTTCTAACTAGACTAGGATAATCTTTATTTTGCCAATAACGTTCATTAGGGATAATAGAAGAGAGGAGTTGTAACTTGGGAATTAAGGGATGATTGGAATTTTGAAAAGCTTTGAAGAGGAACCTGTCGGAAAGAAAGGAACGGCGCAGACTTAAAGGTGGATCTCCAGCCTCAACCTGCAATGCATTGGTAGGAGAAGATTTCATAGCTCCCAGTATGATGCGCAAGCACATGAATTGTACTCTGTCTAGAGCTAATGAAGCCTGTTTGTTGCAGGGTTCCAGAACTAGGGATCCATATTCAAGTAGACTCCGAATAAGAGCATTATAAATGAGTCTTTGGGAACAAGGGTGCGCACCCCACCAGACTCCCGACAGGCACCGCAAGATGTTGACATTTTTTTCAGTTTTGTTCTTAATGTAGTTTAAATGTGGTTTGCCTGATAAAGTTTTGTCCAAAATTACTCCTAAAAATTTTACTTGGGAACATATAGGTATTGTTTGTCCACAGAATTTTATATCAATATTTGGAAATGATCTTTTTCTTGTGAAAATAAGAACATTACTTTTGAGGACAGAAATGTCGAGACCATGATCATTCAGCCAATCTGAGAAGTATGAAAGGGCCTGGTTCAATCTATGTTCTGCCTCTTCTATTGAGTCTGCAGCAGCATACAACACAATGTCATCGGCGTATTGAAGTATATTACAGAAAGAATCCACGCATTTTTCCAGGTCATATGTGTATATGCTGTATAACAGAGGGCTCAAGACTGAACCTTGCGGCAAGCCTTTCCATATCTGCCTAGGAGGTGAAAGAGCACCGCGGGTACGGACTTGAATTGTTCTGTCCATCATTAGGTTACATATAAAATGAACTAACCTCTCTGGGATACTCAGATGGAGCATTTTCTGCCTGAGCACCGGAAGTATTACATTGTCATATGCAGAGCTAATGTCCAAAAATACTCCAATGACAAATTGGTTTTTTGACAAAGCTATTCTGATGTCTGTAGTCAGAATACTAAGATTATCCATGGTGCTCATTCCTCTCCTAAAGCCAAACTGGGTAGTAGCCAAAATATCTTTGCTCTCCACAAACCAATCAAGACGTCTCTTTAAAAGGTGTTCCATTATTTTGCATAATGTTGATGATAGTGCTATGGGACGATAGGAAGCTCCACTGGTAGGGTCTTTCCCAGGTTTTAATATGGGTATAATTATTTGGTTCTTCCAGGAATTAGGAATGAATCATGTATCAAAAAATGTATTAATTAAGTCCAGGAACATTCGTTGGGTAAAAACTCCAGCTTTAGAAACAAACGAATAAGGGATTCCATCGCTACCCGGAGAAGAATCTTTAAGGTTTTGGATAACTGATTCAAGTTCCTCCAAAGTAAATGGGTTGTTAAAGGGGTGACGGGAAATATTGGTGACGGGATAGGGAGATGGGAGACAGTCAAAGTTAGGAGCATCAGGTGGGGCTAATTTCTGAGAAAAGTCTTCAATCCATAGGTTGTGGTCGTTGGCCTCTGGTGAGTTGGAAAAAGAGCCTCTGAATCTTTTAAGGGATTGCCAAACTATTGTGGAGGGGGTGCGCGGGGACAAACTTTGGCAGAAATTGAACCATCCCAACTTTTTCTTTTTTTTAAAAAGACGTTTTGCTTTTGCTGTATTTTTTTTTTAAATAAGATAATTTTCCATGGTCATGGAGTGGCAGTAGGTTTTCTCTGCCTTTTTGCGCTGTGTTTGCATTTCTGTGCACTCTGGATCCCACCATGGAGGAGAGATCTTAGTACCTACTTTGTCCTTTTTTAGTGGGATGTTTGCGTCTGCAGCTTTTCTCAAGGCAGAAAGGAATTGATCATATTTGTCCTGAAGGCTATACTCAGTGTCGTTAAAAATAGACAAGATGTTAATATCGGAATCAGTAGCATAATCATCCCACTTAGCACCACCAAGTCTATATTTAAGTAGTGGGGGAAGGGATCTATATCTAGGAGTAGGAGAAGAAAGAAGAACTGACATGACATAGTGATCACTGCCAAACAACTCTGGTAAAACATGCCAAGACATCAGAGAAAAAATATCTGATGAACACATAGAGAGGTCAACAGCACTAGGGTTAGCACCAGGCGCCGTGCATCTAGTTGGGGAGCCATCATTTAGGAGGCAGATGTTCAATGTATCCATGAGGTCAACTAAATCACAGGCCAGGGCATCATAGTGGGGGCCGCCCCAGATTACATGGGAGAGATTAAAGTCTCCCAAGACAAGGAAAGGTCTAGGGAGGGGAGAAAGCAGACTGTGAAGGTCAAAGACAGTAATTGTATCAGGGTTTGGGATATAAACAGAAAGTAATGTAATATTCATTACTTTTGCAGCAACTGCATTTATTCCTATAGGGATATTGGAGAGGGGAATACGTGAAAAAGGAAGGGAATTGCTTATTAAAATAGCTGCACCAGCATACCCATCACTTCTGTCATCTCGGAGACAGCTATAGCCTGACACTCTAAAGTGAGAACCAGGAGTCAGCCAAGTCTCAGAGATGGCAAAAGCAGCCGGTTTGAAGCGGTTAATCATCTCATGGAGGTCTTGGATCTTAGGACGGAGGCTACGTGCATTCCATTGTATCAGCTGGAATTTTAGATACTATGTCCATGAGTTGACTAAGCTTTTGTGCAACGTTGGGCGGTGGAGTAACATCACAAAACTTGTCCATCATTTTCAAAATAATTGAAAGTAAGGAATCTAAGTAGAGTATTCCTTGTGATGTCATCGGTGATTTAGTGGTTTGTGAACTGAACATAACGCCATTACTAGGTTCTGGAGGATCATAACAGCTAGTCAGTTCGTTATGGGCAATCTTATCATAACCCTTATTGGGTATGAAACGGTTCTTGGGTGGAAGGGTTACCGTTTCTCTATAAGACAATTGGGATTTGG
The DNA here is from genome assembly GCA_963935595.1 of Schoenobius gigantellus. Classification (NCBI taxonomy): domain Eukaryota; kingdom Metazoa; phylum Arthropoda; class Insecta; order Lepidoptera; family Crambidae; genus Schoenobius; species Schoenobius gigantellus. Next base: position 15,395,146 of record OZ012555.1, read on the forward strand.
GAGAGGCAATAGTAAGTGGGGAATATGGAGGTCGAGGTGGGGTGCTTATAACAGTATGGGAAGAAGGGGAACCATGTAAATGAGATGATTCACCAACCACACTGGAATAGGAGCGGCGAACAGGAGGGAAACGAGCAGCAGCTTCTGCATAAGAAATATTATTTTGAGCCATAACCAGTTTTATTGATTTTTGTCTAGAGTGTTCTGCGCATGACTTGTTTGTAGCGTAGTGTCTACCAGAGCAGTATAGGCAAGTTGCTGAGTCTTCCAGAACACTGCAATCTTTACCTTGATGGGACTTAGCACAACGGTAGCATCTTGGATTTGAGCGACACTGGTCTTGAACATGCCCAAAGCGACAGCAATTATTACACTGTATGGTTGGAAGTTCATACAGCTCTACAGGGAGCGCAGTGTAGCAGCAAAAGATTTTGGGGGGAAGGCATTGACCACTAAAGGTGATAACTGCTGTGCGAGTAGGTACCCATTCAGCTACTCCATCCTTAACGGACTTTCTGTTAAGGCGTCTAGCCTTCAAAATATGGCCACATCCTTCTGGGATTTCAACTGCCTCAACAAATTCCTCCATGGACCATTCAGCAGGGATACCGCGAACAACACCCATGCGTGTAACATTGAAAGTGGGAATGATCGCAGAGAATTTCTTAATAGCAAGGATAGGATTGGTAATGAAAGAATTTGCATCCTCACCATTTGAAAATTGGACGCAGATGCGATTTCGTCCTACACTTTTAATACCTTGCCGGACAATATTTTTGACATTTTCATTGAGTAAAAGTTTTCCAAATAAAATAGGATTTATTGTAGTTCCGGCTTTCGGATGAGGCTCTAATCGGGAAACATGAACAATAAATGGACCTTTGTCTAGATTGGTATACTTTTTAATTTGAGTTAAGCAGGGGTGAGTGTAAGTATGTTGAATTGAATGAGTTGGTGTAAAATTTTCCGATGGAGATATTTTGTTTGGGATAACGGGTATGTTTTCATCGTTAGACCTTTTTCGGCTTGTTCGGGAAGAAGACTGCTCTGAGTTGTTAGTAGTCTCACTCGTAATAATCACCTCGTCACCTATGGGATGTGGCACTGAATCCAGTCCCGGATCGGGGGGTTCTGGTGAGATCGACGACATCGTCGATGTCGTCGATCCCACGTGAAGTAAAAGCACACAAAAAACTTACACAGACGATCACAATTCACTGGATACAGCAGAGGTAACACAAAAACGTAAAAAATATTAATTATCAAATAAATTTTGTAGTAAACCCAATCGCACGTATTTACACCTTCGCAACCGAGTTTTTTTTTTCCAGGCAATTGATGTGTGTGAGATGTTGTTGATACAGTCCGCAATTCTTGTAATGCCGAATTAAAACAGTTTTCAGACAAAACACCAGCAAGATCGATCTAAAAATAAAAGAATGAAGCAATGTCATATTAAAAAAACAAGAACCATTTTTTCAGATACACTTTAATATTATACATATTGTGAAAAATTAAGGGTGATTAGTAAACACTAATTACCTCATGACCCATTTTTTGCTCTATGATGGAAACTAATTCTGCTCCAATATCAGTCAGAAGATAAATATGTTGGTTACCATTTTCATTGAAAAGGGAGTCACAATTCACACAGCGATTCATTATTGTGAGCCTGAAAATAAACACATGTAGTAGTTATCGTTAAACTCCCCACCAATATTAAACGTTAATAATATCTATTATGTACATGAACTAAAAAGAGTAATAAATATTTATTTGAAATCGCAATTAAATCGTTAATATAAAACTTAAATACGTTTTGAAACTATTGTGGTCAAGTATTTGTTAACTTTTTTACACATTTACACAAGAATACTCACCGTTTTAAAAGCTAAAGGAAATGATGATAATCGTCAAAATCCAAGTCGCTAGAGCTATATCGTAGTTCGTTGAAATAATCCGCCGTGGTAAACAAGTACAAACAAGTGCAGCATACAAAAGTCCAAAATAATAAGTCAAGAAATATATCACTGACAGACTTGGCGCGTTCGCACTTGACCGACTATCGGTGACCGATTTATTGACGGTGGAAAATGAGACATGGATTTTTACGTTGCAACGCACGCAAACTACAAAAAGTCGGTCATAAAAATATCGGTGTATCGCAGCCACCCCGATTATCGATGAAAAATGGAACGTTCGTAAATGTATACGTTACCACACAAAAAATCGGTTACCGATTATCGGTCGTGTGTACTCGCGCGTCTCGCGCTTATTCACAGAACACAGCCACAGATTACAGAAACAGTATGGCATCCTTTATTGCCAGGTTTGGTTTTATTTCGATGCTATAAAATATTTTTGTACACGGTTTAACGGCTGAAAATATCAGGCAATGTAATTTGTAGTAGTTTTATTCATTTTTTTACATTTTTTAATGTACTGTACATGTTCATAGCCGAAATTGAAACATCTCCTTTGATTCAACAACTCGTCGATTTGCTCTATTCTTTCCTAAAACTGGCAAAAAATCGTCCAAATCTCCGTTATTATATGTGTAAATATCGTAAATTATTTGTATTAATAGCAAAATCAACCATTGATGGTGGATTTGTGAGAGCAGATAGTACAAATCTTCCGAAAATCGACAGATTGATGGTCAGGAGATTCTTTGTGTTTCGCTCTAAACAATATAAGTACAGTTTCAATACTGTTATAATGAACAACAGGTTAGAAGTGTACTTGTCAAGATTGTCACGCGGCAGAAGAGAGTTGCAAACATGCATTTTTGGTGTGGTTGCACCATCACAGTGAGGAGCTATTTTGTACAGCAGTTGAATGCTATTGGACAGAATCCTATCTCTCAAAAGTCAAATAAACACTAAAAGTATTTACTTCAAGAGAAATGTTCAAAAGAAAACATCAGGATTCAGGATCATGTGTCAAATACCAGTGTAGTACTGCAAGAATTTGTAAATGAACATAAAAAGAGAAATATTGGCAGTTGTTCATTTGTCAAGCATGAAGAAAATTACTGGAGGAAAAATATATATACATTCACAGACACAGATTGTGACATATTTCTTAAAAAATTAAAGACCTCTTCAATGAAGAAAGAATAAAGTGCATAGAAAACTAAACCATCAATACAGAAGTGCTCTTTAGTTCGAGCTTCGTTATAAAGAATAACAGCTTTTATGTGCTATGAAGTCAGCCAGTGCATAACACATGATGGTTCTTTCGTTAGGAAGATTTTTGGTAGGAAATTTTGCAGATACCTACAATTAAATGCGGATAAAAGTTGAAAGATAAAGATTTGGGTTGAAATTTGCAAAATAAATTCATTATTATGAAACTGGGATAGTTTGTATTACATACTTTTTAATTAATATCCAATTACATCATTATTCAATTGGACATAAGTACATATTCCTTTCTTTAAAACATCATCTAGTGTCAGTGTATAACTTAGATTAAATCAAAAAGGCGTGAATGGTCAAGTTTTCTCTACGTCTGGCGTTAAAATTTGGTTGGTCGGCTGCAGTCAGTTTTCATTCCAACTGAAAGATAAAAATTTAATTAATGATTTCACATACAACCTATAAACTTCTATTTTGTTTAAGTTGAAATTGAAGTACCTACACAGATTGAGTTATTCATTTATAGTACTTACATTAATGTGATTTTCGCAAAAATACATTGGAGTTTCAGTAGATAGTTACAGGATTTCTTTAAGCGAGTGTTAACCAAATATTTCGCATGTCTATATCACTGGGTACGTCTAATCCACAGCTTTCCTTTGAAGAGGTAATTTATATATTCCTGTTCTATTGTCCCGTTCTATATACAGTTTTACTATATTTTATGATATTTAATAGAAAGCATTGTTTTCGTGAGGTTATTTCGCCTCGGTGCTTTGTTTACTATAAGACCGACGTCATTTGACGTATGCCACAGATAATCAACAGACTATCATGGCTGACCGTGTTTTCGGTCCAAAATTGAAAATCTTAATTTAAAATGGATTTTTTGCCCTTTTTAGCCATCGAAAAAAATAATATTCATGTGCTATGGTCTAATACAACAATAATGAACATTTTAAGCCCTACTTAAAAAAAGGGTCAACTAGCCTATGAAAGAAAAATATTACTGCTGAACGCTTCTTCAAGTAAATTGACAAATGAAATCAGAATATGAAACCTTAACTACATATTCCCAATTATATTTTTAACAATTTTGTTTACTTATTTGTGAAGAGTTAATTGCGGTGTATTTTTGTTTTATCTCGCACCGCATTGTATAATATTGCAAGAAGGCATTCTGTAGTCCTTTATTGTGGCGCACTGTTAAAATATTATTGTAAATTACTTCGAGATTATGGAAAATAGTCAAAATCCGAAGCAAAATTCACACGTTCGTTCGGCACTTAATATGGCGGACTGGTCACGGTAGGCATTTTTTGTGACGTCACAGAAAATACATGCCACAGACGAAACAGTATGCATCTCTTTCTTCAAATGCTCAGATGTTGTTAATCTGAGTTCAAATGTCATTTCACTTTTGTTAGAAAGAAACAAAACGATATTTGATAGATACGTGTCAAGATATCAAAGAACTGTTTAACAGGGCATCTCCATATGTCTATCTCAATGATTTTAAATTAAGATTTTCAATTTTGGACCGAAAACACGGTCAGCCATGACAGTCTGTTGATTATCTGTGGCATACATCAAATGACGTCAATCTTATAGTAAACAAAGCACTGAGGCGAAATAACCTTACAAAAACAATGCTTTCTAATAAATATCACAAAATATAGTAAATCTGTATATGGAATGGGACAATAGAACAGGAATATAGAATGACCTCTTCAAAGACTCCACGAAAGCTGTGGATTAGACGTACCCAGTGATGTATACATGCGAAATATTTGGTTAACACTCGCTTAAAGAAACTGAAACTACCTGATGGTTTAGTCAGCTTAATATATACAGGATATGAAAGCAGTATTAGTGATATTAACTTACTAGAAGAAAATAAATTTCAGAACAGCTTACGCAAGAATATACAAGTTATCCATTTTAAAGCCGTATACAAATATATTAAATGTGATTGCTATGTTGTCAGCCTGTGCTCTTTCTAATTTACAAGACCCTTCTTATTAAATAAATATATAGATTTTTTTTCTTTACTTTATACATAACTAACATCTAAAGATGACATAACAAATTGTACTACTTACATTAGACATTATGTTCTTCACTAAAAAAATGTTGCATGTTTATTTGACAATAATGACTTGTAAAGGTTTAAGTTGAATCTTTTAATTTGAAATACATGTGTTTTAATTTTCTTTGCACCTTAAAAGATTTATAATATTTTATAGGTTTGTTGTTCATATTTATCATTGTTACTCAAATAATAATATATATGTTCCAAAAGTATGTACAAATAGGTTTCAATAGAGTTAGATCAAATTTATTAATTTATCATATATTGCCTTAGGGTCGCAGGTAATAAAAGTCAAAATAATAGCACAGAATAGATAATAGTACTACGTACAGAACGGCCACTCACCTCCCCGCACTCATTTCAAATACCTCGTTCTACCCGGCACTTCGTTGTAGACATCACTGACACATAAACAAGGGCGCGCGCGATCGCTCGGACGAGTAGATGCGAGCGCCGGGCGATAACAGAGACAGCGCTATGCGGGTGAAAGAGAAGGCAGTCGCTGCACTTCCCGCGTCATTTCGATTGATAACCGTGCACTCAGCCCTACTAGATTCCACGCACACATTTGCGCGTGTACGAACGTCATTTGTTTATGTAGTACAAAGAGAATAGTAATACTACGGGAATAGAGAGCCCTCTCGTGGCATTTTTATGCATGATACATTTGATACGTCAACTAGCGCCATCTGAATTTCTTAACTGGTACTTCGTACATATACATACCTACCTATATAGTTAAAATATGGTGGCTTAAATTGCCGCCTTATTACAAAACATGACCTAAGTTTAGACTTGGTTTAAACCTGATGCTGTCTTTATCTACTTTAAAACACGTGCATTTAGAGCATCTAGTTTAAACCAAGACTAAATTTAGGCCAAGTTTTGTAATAAGACCGCATTTTAAAAACCGTTAATATAAAGGCAGGGGTTTTTTGAGGTTTTGCACCTCGAAAAGACTGTTTTATAGAGTTATCTAATTTCAACTTGTTTGTAATGCTTTTTTCAATTTCTTTTTAGTAAACTAGATCCAGATAAGAAAAAATCTTTAGATAATAAACACAAAATATGTAATATGTTTGAAATAAAACAAATCAAATCAAATACTTGCCTTTTATTTTCAATTTTTATGTTTAATAATTTTGTGCTGCTATTTTAGTTACATCATCTCCATTGTATGTAAGTTTTCCCAATAAAATCCGTTTAATCTATCGACGCCAACTACACACCAAATAAATTAGAACATTCAACATTGTGTTAACAAAAACATTGTTTAATTTTATTTTATGAATGCAACATTCAAATGGCTCATTATGTCAATTAATGTCTCTGCGAATGATATGATAGTTTGTTTAATTTCTTTGGCACGTCATTCTTAAGAAAAGTAATAGTCATATTTTGCATATCTTTGAAAAATATTTCTATCCGCACACACAACCACTTTATTTTTACATCTCTTGCGCATTTAAAATCATTGTTATTATGTCTAGAATTTTTTTTTTATAGTCTTTACACCCTTTTATATCATTACAGTCAGTAATGTCAGTACATCATTATATAACCCAGCGATAAACATTATTACATTGACCAGCATCATTTTGATGGGGCTGGTCAAAGCAAATTCGGTTATTAAAATGAATATCCATTTCTTCGGAATCACTAGGAGCCTTTATTTGCAATGAACTTGGAGATGGAAATGACTGGCTGGCGGAATGCAGAATTCACCGATAGTTATCCATCGGTGAATTCTGCATTCCGCCAGCTCTGAAGTGGAAAACTACTTTATGATTGATCGCCTGCAAGTCTAAAATTCTATCTTAACGCCTTAACTCTCCCAGAACAATGCAATCTAACAAGATGGGGAATAGCAACAGAAAAAACATGCTATACGTGTGGCGAAGCACCTGGAACAGCTAGGCACATACTGGTGGGATGTAGAGTTCTTTTAGAAAAGGGTAATTACTTGCGACGTCATGATAAGGTTTTGAGAATCATATGGGAAGCTGTCAGTGAAGCGGTCGCAAGAGCCCAGAAAGGGATGACAACAACCACAAGACTCATCCAATTCACCAAAGAGGGCTCTAAAACAAAACCAATAAATAAAACCTATTTGATCATAGGCTCGGCACCGGATTGAACCCTTGTGATGGATACGTATGATAAACAATACAAGTTTCCGTCTGACGTAGCAATTACTGCATCCAGGCCAGACATTTTACTTTACTCCCGGTAATAAAGGGCGTACTACTCATCGAACTCACCGTGCCGTGGGAAAATAACATTCTCAATACCACACATTTAAATTGAATAGATACTACGATCTTACTAACTATATCACAAAAAACGGTTATTATGTTCACTTATATGCGGTAGAAGTAGGCGCGAGAGGTATTCTGGCAAAATTCTTATACACATTGTGTTAGCTGCAATATTCCTAGCACCATAACTCCTAATGTTTCCGAAGAAAAGTGTGATTGACATCTCGTTGAATATAAGGCTACACAAATGTTTTGAAGGATCTTCGATTGTTCATTGATTTATGTGAAGGATGTGAAAAATATTTACGTAACAACTGGATAGCATATTTTCTCTTCAATAGTGAAATGTCTTCCTTTCAGTTTCTTACTTGCTTGTTGTTGCATGTTGCATATGCATGAAAAGTTGAGCTGGTGTGGTCATATACTTGACTATTTGTTGAAATGCAACATTTTTCGAAATTTACTCTGCATTAGCCACCCGGTCTTTAAATAATTTGCCATTTCATCACAAACAATTTATGGAAGGGCTTTAGATTAACAACCCACGGTTTGGGGGGAGGGGGGGGGGGGAGGGGGAGGGGGGGGAGGGGGTGGCTACCCCCCCGGTACCACTCCCCCCTCTCGGCGATGCGTAGTTTTCGAGATATTAATTTTTTTAATTTTCTCAAATATAACCTCAAAATGTATGGGAAAAGGTTGGTTTGTGTGTATAATTATGTTTGTGCACACTTTGAACCTATTAAAGAATTAGAAAATTAAAATTAAAAGATTAAAGAACTTCCAAATTCTTGAAAAAAAAAGATACTAAACTAAAACTTTACTTTTATTATGTGTGAGCATAAGGTTGTGCCCGCACCTTAGAAATGCGTGTGCTCCGGCGCTGCGGGAAGTGCAGCCCCTCCGCCCTTGCGTAACAAAGCACAGGCACCACGCTCACCTCTGCAGCTTCGGCTTTTTGGTCGCCTCGGCCTACGGCCTTCGGCGACCAGCCTCAGCCGCTTCGGCTCGCCCGGTTGCCTGTGTTTTGTTACAGCGGGCGGGGACTGCCCCCCTCCGCGCCTACGCGCTTATAAAAAACACTCTAGGGGTAGGACCGATTTATACCACGTGAGAGTCGGGGTTGATTGATTCGGTTCTGTCACTTACCTCTTTTTTTGGAACCAATCTCTATTTTGCAACTAACTTCTACTTTCAAAGACTTGAGATTACCTAGGTAGGTAATACCTTTCAAAGCAAATTTACTCCCAAACTATAAGACTTGACAAAAAATGGACAAGATTAAAGTGTTTATTTTTAGCGATTCTATACGATACAACCATAAAAAGTAGGTGTCATAATAGAGACGCAACATCTCCATCCATCCATCTCATTGCGTTTTGTTTGTGACAAAGTTATAAAAATACGATAATTAATTTCTTTAAATATTATTTATTTTACAAATTATAGCATGTAGTAACATTAATTTTAATATATTGGTAATTTTTTTTAGTTACATTTGCTAAAACAAATTGATTTAGTATCTATGCTTAATATAACAAAACGCATCTCGCTAAAAAATGGCGAAATCGAAAGGGACGTTGCCATCAAATACGAGTGAATACCAGAAAGAAGAAACAAAATCAGTATTTTTCATACAAACTTTAATTAATTATTACAAATAAACTATGAGTTTCCGAAATGTAAAACTTCACAAATGTACATGAAAAAATATAGTCTTTCCGATGATACACCTGTGAATCACCAAATCGTGGGTTGTTAATCTAAAGGTGAGCCCAATTTATTTCATTTCCCAGATTTCAAATTCTCTTTTGAAGTGGTTGAGCATATGCACAGATTCAGATACAAATATTCAGAAGTACCTGAACAACAAATACATTCAAATTTAAATAATGTTAAATTAAAAAATGTTTCAGTTATATTTCTCTTGCTTTTGCTGTCTAATAAAACCTCAAAACAATATTATTTCTGTTATCTTACCTTGCACAGATGTTTTCGGTCTGGGTTTACTATAATTAAGCTCCATTAAAGTATTCACTTCTGCAGCAGTGTTGTGAGTTTCACCTGAAAATGAAAAACAAATAAAATTATGGCACTCATCTATATGAATTAATTTTTTACTATTAAAAAGTATTTTATTTGAAAGTTATAGTTAATAGTTTCATTATTTTCAACTCTTTGGACTAACTATTGCTTTGTCTGGAAGATATTCTGTTAGAGATAAGTCCGCCCTTGTACTTTATATTTGCTGTATACTGTTATCAGTTTTGCCATATAATAAAGTATTATAATGTTAATTAATTTATTTCTCATTCTTATATCAATCATTTATTTTCATACTAAGTACTGCTTAGTATGAAATAGAGATTACTATTAAATTGAGACTACAACATACATTGACTGTCTAATTCAGTTTGAGTGCATGGTAATTTTAATTTAAAAAATACCTAAACTTGCAACAACTGGAACAGAAATGTGACAGGAGGGTGTGGCGTTATTTGGACAATCAACAACCTGACTGAAATTAGGAATAAGTTAACTTTAAGTATCTAATTAAGGAAAACTGTGGTCAGTGAAATAAACATTGACGTATATAACCTAGACGCGCTGTCCGGTACAGTGAAATTCAGCAGTCAACTGGAGCCAATCGGCACCAGTTCGCTTAGTCGGTCGCGGGCGAATGAGAGAAGCAGTTGATGTGCCGTGGATATTGTGTCGGTAAAACAGAGATTTACAGTTATAGTGATACAATAAAACTCCATATTTGTGTACCTGTGGATATTTGTTAAGTAATTGACATATTTTTAAGGTGAGTAATCATATATTTCTTGATGAAAACAAAAAATATGTTTCCGAAACTGCGTAATACGCTCGGCCGCCACGGCCGCCACCTTAGTATTGTCGTCTCTTTTACTCTTATGTAATATTCTGTTGGAGCGAGGACGCTACCGAGTCGCTGACATAGATTAAATTTAACAATAAAAAACAGATGTGCCAAAAGTTGTAAAAGTGATGGTATGATAATAACTCATTATGATTGATATTGCATCGATAGTTCTAAATATAAAATGCCTTCTTGTATTATGGTAAAATGCAAAAATTATTCGGGAAGAGCAAATGTTGCTGCAGGCATAAGTTTTCATAGGTAAGTTATTTTAATACCTATACTTCTTAACATAACTAATATAGTTTGGTTAATTTTAACTACTTTTTAATTAAATTGTCAGTTCTATGTGTTATTCTATTTAACAAGGTATTAAAAATATTTTTTGTTACGCATTTTAATAAGTTGCGAATAATATAAATGAAACACAAATAACAACATTTTTGTTTCTTTTATTTTAAGATATTGTTATAAATAAATTATCATTTGAAAAGTTGACTGGTAGAAAATGCCTTAGGCATTAAGTCCGCCTTTGTACATCAGGTACATAAAGCATTAATAAATAAATAAAATAAATAAATATCTAAAATAGTTTATACATTCAAAGTTAATTTTCCAAGAAATATTAAATGTTATGTAATCTCTCAGAGGCAACCTCAGAAAAATAGGTAAAAATCATTTTCGACGCATCTGCGTGAACACAAGATTATTCTTTGCACTATACCCCGCTCCGAACGTCACCACACCTCACTCGGCGCCGTCCCGCGTTGGGGCACAAAATGTCTTCGCAACAGCGAGTCTAGGTTATATACGTCAATGGAAATAAAGGCTATTCTTATTATTAAATATCAGTTAAGATGTCCTCGCCCAAGCACTCATTGTAGGGATGTATTTTATATACCCGATAACAGGATCAAATATGCTAAACTGTGTTTTTGTACTGTGCACACCAATCACAAAATACGAATTTTCAAGAGGCAGATATACTAGTTTTCAATTAAAGTATTACCGAAATTGAAAACCTAATTAAATTGTTACATTAATTGTTGTTTGTAAATGATTCCTATGTATTGTTCTGTATTCAGATGTTGCTTAAAAGTGCTTTGTTTTGTTTTGTCCCTCTTTATTGTTGGCTCAGAATTTTTTTTTTTTTTTTTTTTTTATGTAAGACCCGGCAAATGACCTCCTCCCGCCTGATGTTAAGCGGTGAAAGAGGCCCAAATGAGTTGACAGATAGAGTAGGGACGACATCCACTATCCTACCTGCCCGCCCCTTGCCGGCCTAAAAGATGCTTTTTCACACCTCTTTTGAAGGAACCCATGTTGTAGGATGGAGGAAACACGTGCGCAGGTAGAGAATTCCAAGTATGGGATGAACGACAGAAGAAGGAATCTTGGAATTTCTTGGTACGGTGTGAAAAGGAGGACACAGTGTACGGATGACTCCGAAGGCCCTTACGCGTGTTTCTGTTAAGGAATGGAGAGGGAGGGATAAGGTTAAAGAGCTCCTCAGAGCATTCCCCATGGAACATTCGGTAAAAGGCGCTAAGAGAGGCGATGTCACGACGAAGTTGTAGAGGCTCGAGGGTGTTAGTTGCCTCTACATCGCCAATTATTCGAATAGCGCGACGCTGCAATCTGTCCAGAGCATCGAGGAGGTACTGAGCGGAGCCGTCCCAAAGGTGCGAGCAATATTCCACGCAAGACCTAACCTGAGTTTTATACAACAGGCATAGTTGGTCCGGCGCAAAATACCTACGCACCTTGTTTAGGACACCGAGTTTCCGTGAGGCAGCAGTTATAACGGATTCGATGTAGTCTCTGGGGTTCAGATCGCAGCGAATGTTCATTCCCAGCAAGGTGATGTTACTCTGTGTGTGAAGGGTTGTGCCCTGAAGAGAAGGAGGGGGGAGGAAAGGTGACCTTTTCGCCGAGAACGCGCACACCTGTGTTTTCTTAGCATTGAACTCGACAAGATTGTTGGAACCCCATTCGGAGATGAGGTCCAGCGTCCTGTTGAGCTCAATGATAAGATTCTGCCTCTCCCTATCAATATTGCCACGAGCAGCCCCTGAGCTTCCGTGATATCCCCTATGCACTGTACTGTCGTCTGCATAGCAATGTATACTTCCCAAGGAAAGCATGTCATTGATATGCAGAAGAAACAATGTTGGGGATAGAACGGAGCCTTGTGGAACACCAGCATTCACTGCCACGAACCGCGAAGCGCAGCCGTCAACGACAACGCGAATTCTACGCTCGTGGAGGAAGCTGGCAATCCACGTACAGAACTGAGCGGGCAATCCGTATGCCGGAAGCTTGAAAAGGAGAGCCTTGTGCCAGACTCTATCAAAAGCTTTGGCGATGTCGAGACTAATAGCCACAGACTCGCCGCGCTTATCGATAGATTCACCCCATTTGTGCAAAAGGAACGCTAGAAGGTCACCTGTTGACCGTTTAGGACGAAACCCATACTGACGGTCATTAAGCAACGAGTGACCTTCCAGGTAACGGATCAGCTGGGTATTTAGGATCCTCTCCATGATTTTACACAAAATGGAAGTGACGGCTATAGGGCGATAGTTAGCCGGATCAGAACGATCTCCCTTTTTGGGAACCGGCTGGACATTGGCCTCTTTCCAAGATTTCGGCACACAACCAGCAGAGAACGACAGACGGTATAGACGCGTCAGGACCGGAGTCAACTCCGCTGCACACTTCTTAAGTACAATCGCAGGAATGCCGTCTGGTCCACTTGCTTTTCGAATATCAATCGACTGTAGCTCCGCCCGCACATCTCGCTGTCTGATGCGGATATCGGGCATAGTGCTGCCACAATGGGACAGTGTCGGAGGTTGTGCACCACAGTCATCGATACGGGAATGGGCCGCGAAGAGTTTTGCCAGGAGGTCGGCTTTCTCCTGCGGCTGATGAGCAAGTGAGCCATCGGCATGTCTCAGCGGTGGCAGCGAGGGTTGGCAGAAGTTTGATTGCACAGCTTTGGCCAGGCGCCAGAAAGAACGGCTACCCGTAGGGTGCGCTAGCAGTTCCTGACCCACTTGTGCAATGCGCTGAGCGTCCGCTCTAATGTAAGCCCTCTTACACAACTTGGTGGCATTATTATAGGCTGTTTTCAGTAGGTTAGTATTGGGATCCCTAGAAGCTCGACCTCTGATCCAAGCGCGGTAAGCTAGCTGTTTGTTTTCAACAGCAGAGGCACACTCGCGATTGAACCAGAGGTTACGTCTCCCTCTACTGACGAGATTGGAATGTGGAATATAATATTCCATTCCTAATCTGATCTCGTCAGCAACAGACGCAGCGCAGGAGTTCGGATCCATCCCACTGAAACAGCGCTGCCACCAAGGGACAGACGCGTAATAATCCCGCATACCGTCCCAATCTGCTGACGCATAGTGCCACAGACGGCGTGCTGCTACCACAGGCGACGGTCGCGACGCCTGAGGCACTGAGACGGATACCAGGCAGTGATCTGAAGATCCTAGTGGAGCTCGAATCACCACCTGATATCCGTCGGGGCGATTTGTCAGCAGAAGGTCCAACAAAGAGGGCGCTTGACCGATAATATCTGGTACCCTGGTGTGCTGGGTAACCAATTGTGTCAGGTCGTGCGTGAGAACGAATGCGTGGGCAGTCCTACCCGCATGGTCAGTTTTAGAGGAACTTAACCACAACTCGTGGTGAGCATTGAAGTCCCCTAAAAACACCAGCTCGGCGGAAGGAAATTGCTCCTGCGCGTCATCTGCCACCCGACTTAGGTGTTCAAAAAGTCGAGTTGTCTCCAAGTCACCACGGTGGGAACGATAGACGCACACGTAGACACTGCAATGAGTGCCAAAATCGACGTGTACCACAAGGAGGGAAAAGGAAGGTTCCTCCAAACAGCGCAGGCGACGACAACAAACGTCCGCCCGGACGAACAAGCAAACACCTGCCTTTGCCTTGAAGGACTCCTCAAGAGCGTAGCCGGGGTAATTAAGGTAGCTTGTATCGGCCGGGCAGATAATTTGCGTCTCTGTCAAAAACAGCATTGCTGGACGGGCTGTCTCGAGATGGTGGTGGACAGCCAAGAGGTTAGAATGGAGCCCGCGGATGTTAGCGAGCCCCACCTCGAATAGTGGTGTTTTGGTGGGATAGTGCACCGCTGTACGACCAGTCCTAATATTGTGCGCTGACATGTTTGTTGGAGTGAGAGGTGTGAAATTGAGGTGTCGTTGCAGCGATTAGCATAGTTAACGTGTGTAGGCCTGTTTCGCCAGGGAACAGCCGACAGCTGATTTGCGCTGACTCTCCGCACGAAAGGGCCCCCGAACCCCCCCGGAAGTGGTCGCCGGGACCCACCGTCCGGTCACCAACCAGCACGACGGACCACCCCGAGATTATGCGTGGCATGGTGGGGCAGCCTCACGGACTGGTTAGGTCCGCTTGGGCCCCTGTACTGTACCACGGGCGGCCAGCGGAACAGCCGTTTCTTCGGGTCTTCCTGGGCGGAGGGTCAACGCAGTCAACCTGGCACTGGGTCGACGGAAGCCCACACAAACCACACGAATCGCAGCAACGACCCCTCAAGCTCTGGCTGTGCGATGACTGATCCCGAAACGCGGACACAAAATGCCCACTTGACGGGTTTTACGTCATGCGCACGGTGGTCGCTAGCCAGTCGGGTTTTTCAGGCCCTACCACCAGAAGTTGGTCACTCGATTAGCACCACCCGGGGATCACGTGTAGGGTCTCGAGGGTAAAACCTACGGACGTGAGCGACTCCAATCCCCATCCCCCAATGAAATATATGAGCTGTTTGTGGACATTTTATTGGTTTATGTAGTGTGAATTTGTTAGTCTTTGTTTACTGTAACTATCTGTGTCCATAAAAAGAAACAAATCTATAAATGATAACACTCTCTAAGAATCTTGCAGTCTGTTAATTATTTTACAAAAATATTCAAACTTACTTGGTAAATGAAGAGATGGCACAGCCAATGCATTCAAACGCTGAAATCGATTGCGATGGTCATTGATAAAATGAATGTCACAAATCCTCTTCTTTTAGTAAATTTCAAGGTTTGATAAGGAAGCTAGACCTGCACCAACGAGACTGACCCATGTTTAAAAACGTTCCGGAAACTTTTGAGGATTTGGAAAGACATGCATCACTGTATCTGAAATAATAATGAGACATAAGCAACAACCTTTCATCTGTTGCACAGATCCAGGTTGGAATAGTTAAAAAGTTGTTTATATTTCAAGTCCCCCTTGTCATCTCTTATTAGTTAGTGCAACCAATAGAATTAATCTAAAATGAATGACAATACAAAACCATAAAACAAGTGCTAACTGTTTTTCAAGCTTGTATGGTAAACTAATATTTGGTTAGGGTGTCGTATGTTTAATAAAACTGCAAATTATCACCCAACAAGATTTTTTTTTGTTATACCTACCTAATCCCATCACCTACTATTAGCTTATTGGCAGTCATTAGATATACCTATTTAACTTGTAAAAAATTACTTAATTTCTTACCTGTGGCCATACATCCAAATGCACAATGGTGAGGCATCGTAAAAAAGGATTTTTTACAAACAGCACATAAAATATACCGCAATTTTTTTTCACAATACAAAGTTACAAACTAAGTAGCGTCTTTGTCGCAAACAATACGAAAGAAGTTAATGAAAATTGACTTTGCGGACAGTATTCACACAAAAAATGGAGTAGCTTGATAATATCAACAAAACTGAATCATAGAAACACAAATTCAACAGAAAATATCACCAAAACACAAAACTCGCAAAACACTTCGAAAACTTCCGAAACAAGACGAACGGCCATTTTGTTGCCATGTAAAAGTTTATAATATTTTGTTGATTTTTTACGGCTTTAAGTAAAGAAGTTATTTTATTATTTTAGATAATATTCGAACATAAATAAAATATTTGTACTCTAAATTCTAATAAAATCATGTTCTTAATGTAATTTAAGAGCTTCCAAATAATTCGCTCTGAGAAGCATGACATCTATTGAAATCTATCATCACTATTATAATGAAGTTGCAAGTTAAGAAAAGTAGATGGCGCCCGTTTCTTTATGGAAATACCTCACTGTAGGTAATTGATTTGCGAACGTTGTATGGAGTGTCCGGGGTGTGATAATAGTAAAGTGATTTATTATGAAGTAATACTTTCATAGGAAAAATGTAGTATAGTTTCCAAAAAGTTTCCAATATTTGATCAATAACTTTTTAGACATACAGATTGTTAGAACAAATACCTATTATAGCTAATATTGTCACCTTTTGCGTGTTTTCAAAATTACTGCTAGCAACACAAAAGTATATAAGTTTTGCTTTAGCACAAAACATCTGCATCTATACTTGAGTTAAGCATACTGTTCACAGTTTTCCGTCTTTGATAATTAGCATTTTCTTTAGTAAAAGAGCATGACAATTTTGTATTAATCTAATTTTATGGATAATGGTGTCGATTCTGGCATGATTCTCTAAACCTAAAACTAAATTTGACAACAGTCTATCCTTGTCATACTCTATACAAAATGACAAGGAGAGACTGTTGTCAAATTTAGTTTTAGGTTTAGAGAATCATGCCAGAATCGATACCACTGTTTGTTGAACTGACTATTACAGGGTATTAATCAGAAATGAAGAGGTCACATTTTGCAAATGTCAACCCAAATCTTCATCCTTCAACTTTTATCCACATTTTATTATAGGTGTCTGCAAGATTTCCCACCAAAAATCTTTTTTTTTTTTTTATTCTTTATTTATTTAGGAGCTTTGATCAAAATGTTTGATCATGCCAGCTCCGTTTTGCCTTAATATAATTAATTTACAACTCCAACTTAAGACTAGAGATAGCAAAATTAATAACTTTTTTAGGTACTCCCTTCTGGCCGCAGAGTTGCGTTCCGAGGGTCAGAGTAATGCAACCGAGAGTGATTTTCACACTCGCTCCGAGGTTCAGAACGGGTCGGTTGCTATCTTTTTTTTTAGTTTGTATCTTGCCGATCAAAATTAAGCAAAGGGCAAAATATTATTAATCCTTACTATGAAATTAACAGTCAATATCCATTTTTCTGCTTAAAAATAATTACAACACATAAAAATCACTATATTTCCCTTGTGTTAGACTTAAAAGAGTTCAAAGTAGTGTTATTTAATAAAATAATAAATAATTAGCGTATTTTTGACATCGACTTTGACATAAAATCTGTCAGAGTGTTTTTCACCCTACGCTCGAGTTGGTTGTTTGGTTGCATCACTCGAAGCTTCTGAACGGGCACAGAGTGTACTAACCGTCCGTCAGAGCGTTTTTTACCCCGAGGCTCTGAACGGGTCGGTTGCTGTCAGAGTGCACTCGGAGTGCACTCGAGCGTAGGTTCTGAACGCAGCTCTGCAGCATTACCGTCACAGAATCCGTACACAAACACAATGTCTGCGTACTCTTCGCTACTGTAGCTTGCCATTGAAATAAAGCAAAGAAACAGATGGATGAAATAACTAGTACGAATAATAGGTACGTCCGGCACGCGTAAGTATCTAAGTAGTACTAGACAGAGGTCGCGCTACTTGGGGCCCAAGCGCAAGGCAACGGCCAACCGTCAACAATTGCCATCTCACTCACACACGTTGTGCTATTTATCGATTCTCTCACTCTCGCATAGTGAAACCGTGAGAAAGGTTTTAAGAATTCCAGGTATCAGCTTGGCTTGCAATACATTAACAATAGGGATCATAACTACCTGCTCGGGACTAACTGAGTATGTTGGGCGCTATCTGAGAATTTTGTACACTTATTATACCTTTTTAGAAAGCTAAGGAAACAAGGAATTTAATGACATCGTTTGTACGACCAGTTCGGAGTGGATATTTTTCACTAAAATCAATTGAAATTTCGATAAAGCAAATTTTTTTTTATTGTTACAAGTTTTATCTCTCATAACTCTAAAATTTTAACTGATTCATAACATTTGATGTTTTTATTTTATGGATAATTTATCCAGCAATCAGATAAAATAAAAATTAAATCCATGCATCCAGTATTTATTTTTATTTTTAAGGGTTTCTCTTGAATTTTGGTAATTTTCCTAAAAAAGTTAAAGTATCGTGTATTTCCGAATCCAGTCGATTTCGACCAGGTGTTCCACACATTTTTGAACATCCCATGGGCTGTACTCTTACCCCCTTAAAACAATTACACCTATTTAAAGTCACCCTGTATATACGACGAAGATGTCTAGGGTGAACACCCCATCCTGACCCTGCTAAAATTTTGAGTATGTTTACGTATTTATGAGCTTTTTCATATATTTCATTTATATGTTTCTTCCATCGCAAAGCAGAGTCAAGCCAAAAACCAAGGTATTTCACATTTGAAACTGCTTCGATTGGACGATTATTGATCTCAAGAATATAGAGTTGTGTTCTTATACCACGGGTAAACATACAAAACTTTAATCATAATCATAATCATAACTTTATTGCACAAAATATGGTTACAAATAGGTGGTTCATTAAATTTTAAGTTCTACACATATTTTACTGTTCTACAGCATGCAACATTTTGTGACCATTATATTCTCATTACCATTATATTCATATTACACACCATTTATAAATTAATTTCAATGTCAATTACAAAAATACAAATACAAATTTAATAACTTCTGTCAAATAAAATTCAATACTGTTTCGATAAACAACCATTAGGATTCGCATTATATTAATTACTTTAAACAATCACTGAATTAAAATATTCTAAAATAGCATATAAGTATATTCACATTAAATTAATACTTTGTCATTCAAGTACTCGTCAACTGAATAATATGACTTTTCTACTAACAATTTATGCAGGCGTCGTTTTAATATACGTAGTGGAAAAGTCTTAAATGGTTCCGGTAGTTTGTTATATATTCTGACACACATTGCCATACTATTTCTACCGCAAATAACGGTCCTTGAGTTGGGATTGCACAGCTTATTAGGATATCTAGTATTAAATGTATAGCACTGTTTATTCGTAGAGAATAAGTAATTATGCATTCTAACAAATATACAGATTTCATAAATATAAATACTAGGAACCGTCAATAATCCGAAAGACCTGAATAAAGGCTTACAGGAGGTCCATGAATTAACGTCTGCTATGGCTCTTATACATTGCTTTTGCGCAATAAAAACTCGATTAATTTTAACAGAGTTGCCCCAAATAACAATGCCGTAACTTATATTTGATACAACGTAACCGTGATATGCTTTTATTGCTATTTGTTTACTGCTTATTTTTGATAGCTGCCAAAGAGCGTAAGCAAATTTATTTATCTTATTGCAAACCTTTTCTATATGTGGTTTCCATGTACACACATCATCAAATTCTATTCCCAAGAAGGTGGTTTGATTTACTTCGGTAATGTTCCTTTGTTTATAATTAATATTCAAGTTCATTTTTTTTGCTCCCCTATTTATAAATTGAATTATTTTAGTTTTGTCTATATTAACTGTTAAATTATTAGAACTAAGCCAATTTATAACGGCTTCTACAACATGATTAATTTTGTCGTTAAAGTTTTGCCTTGGATCGTCTTTCACAACTATCGCTATATCATCGGCATAGAGCGAACAATGAGAGTCTGTAGTTTTTGGTAAATCGTTAATATAAATAAGGAATAACAATGGTCCTAAGATTGATCCCTGTGGTACTCCAACTCTATTGCATCTCATTTTTGATCTCGATGTTACCTCTTGTAAATTAGAACTTATATGTGTGATTTCCACAAATTGGAGCCTATCATTCAAATAGCTAGATATCCATTGTAAAGCGTTTCCTCTTATACCATATGTAGCTCATTTTTTTAGTAGGAGTGTATGAGAGACAAAATCGAAAGCTTTGCTCATATCAAAAAAGACTACTGCAGTTTTAATTTTATTGTTTACATTTTCAACAACTTTGACTTAGTATGTGATATATGTAATCCTAATTGGTCTAACAAATTTATCATAGTATTAATAGAATTCTGTAATAACAAAAAGCTTCTATTTAGGCTATCACAATTAACATATAAGACAAAATCATCGGCATATTGAGATATACATACTTCTCTAATAGTCCAACAAATTTTTGAAGTAACTATATTAAATAACAAAGGAGAGATGGGATCCCCCTGGGCTAATCCCATATGTGTCCATCTGGAAATAATATTGTGTTCGTCTATTTCGTCTATTATATTCAAATGTCTTTCGCTCAGAAACTGCCATATATATGTACATATCTTTTTTCCAATATTATATTCATCTAGAATTTTAACAACTTTTTCAATGAGAACATTATTATATGCATTTTCGATATCAAGAAAACAGGCAACCACTGGAATATTTTTCGTTAAACCCAGTTGTATTTGGGTTATAAGCCTTGATAGACTGTCCATACAAGAGTGAGATTTTTTAAAGCCAGTGGATTCAGGTGCAATTATATTGTTACTCTCTACAAACCACTCCAATCTTTGTCCTAATATATGATGAAAAATTTTACAAAGGCAAGACATTAACGATATGGGTCGAAGTTTAATATTAGTATGCAATGTTGATATATTGTTTGCTTTAGGAATAGGTACAACTTTAATGTCCCGCCACTGCGTAGGGACCTCACCAGTACTCAAAATTTTATTATAAATGGCTAAAAGGTATTCTTTTGCTACTAAAGGTAGGTTCGAAATCATTGAATAGGTAATAGCATCGTCTCCAGGAGCTGTGTCTTTTTTCTTTCTTTTCAGTATTGCTTCAAGTTCACTCATAGATATCGACATTTCTAATGTATCATTGGATGAATGAAAGCTGGGCATAATATTTGAGACAGAATCTGGAGCCAACATACGCAAAAGTGATTCTTTATTTTGATCAGAAATATATAACTTAGGGTTTTTAATGTTTTTGATCCAGCGCATTCGTCTCCATAACTCTGAGGCAGACACTGATTCGTCTATGTTATCGCAAAACTGCCTCCAGCTTTTTGATTTAGCTTTTCTTATTTCACGCTGAGTTTCAGCAATTTTATTTCGCATTAATTCTAAGTTTTGTGGAGTAGGGTTACGTCTGAATTTTTTAAGAGTCAATCTACGTTCTGCAACTAATTTAGATAATTTTTGTGTCCAATATACTTTGGGCTTAAATTTACTTAGAGGATTGTTACACATTTCTAACATAGGGATGTTTTGTTGCGCCGCTAAGTTTATCTGTTCTATAAGAAAGTTGTACATCTCTTGTATGTTGGTATGTGGTAAACAATTAATAGAGAAATATTTTGTTAATGATAGTTTATAATTATTCCAGTCAGCCTGTTTAAAATTACGACGTTTAACAAATTCTAAGTTATCTTGATAATTCAAAGTATATTTAAGGACAAGGTGGTCACTTCCTAAACTTTCGTTAGTAACATTCCATTGGAATTGTACAGCTATATCAGAAGACACAAAAGTAATATCAGGTGCACTTTGCTGTAAAACACCATTAACTAAGCGAACTCAAGTTGACCTACCATCATTGAGACATGTAAAGCCATTGTCAAAGGAAGAATCAGCTATATATCCACCTCTCACATCGTTTCTATTAGTCCACAAAGTATTATGACCATTAAAATCACCCGCTATTATAGTTTTATATGACCTATTATAAAATAAACTATCCCAGTCTGAAAGTGATGTCGAAACTGAAGAAGGACAATAGACCGATATAACTCTTTGCAAGCTAACACAGTTTAAGATTTTTAATTCTATTACTTCTAAACCAGAATTATTAACCTGTATTTGGCATACCTGAGTTTTGAGAGATTTATGAGTGAATATCGCAACACCCCCATAGGAATCCCATCTATCCCTCCTGTAAATATTATAATCACTTAAACGTAATGGTATATCCTCGTTTAACCATGTTTCACCTAATACTGCAATATGTATATGTTCTTGACAAAGTAAAGCTTCAAACTCAACTTATTTAGGACGTATACTTTGACAGTTCCATTGAACTATGTTAACACTTAAAAGTTTAGTTGTAGTCCCCATTTAGAAATATAGAGAATAGTTTAGTAATAACATCACCACTACAAAATAATTCCATTACAAAAACTTTCAGTTCTTCATAAGTCATTTTAATTATATGTTTGATTTTTTCTTCAAGTGCCAGGTCAGATAAGATAATTTCTCTAGATTTTTGTAATATTTTCGTGAGTAAAAATGAAAAAGACTTCTTTTTTGTATGTGTATTTTCTTGTGTATATACTGTTTCATTTGAATTTTCATAACCTTTAGATAGTAAAAACTCAATTTCATTGTTTCCATTTTGTTGTTGGTTATTTTTTTTTCTTGCCTTTTTTTGTTGGATATTTCTGTTTTATCTTTTTCTATATTCCCAGTTTTTTGGGTGTTCTTTTTGCGAGTTCCTTGTAGCGCCCCCTCTGATGATTGGCTTTCTACTGAGTGGACAATTGCATTAGTTACTAGTACATTTCTGTATGATTTTTCCAAATAATTTTGAATATTTTCAGGTTGAGTTTGTATAACATCTGTTTCTTCATAATATTCGTCTCTCTTTTTTGCTAAATACATAAGAAGTGCCTTTCTGTACGTACAGTTTTCTTGACTCATAAGGAATCTAATCTCTTTTTCTTTTACAAACACAGGACATTTTTTGTAAAAAGATGTATGTTGATCTTTACAGTTGATACACCTGAAATTGGTAGTATCACAATTCACATGTTCACCACCACATTTAGGGCAGAGAATTTTTTTGTTGGACATGTACGAATCAGATGACCGAATTTCCAGCAACCTGAACATTGGGTAACTGGGAAAGTATATGGCTCTACCTTGAAGCGACACCCGTGTGCGAAAACATACGGGGGCAAGGAAGAGCTTTTAAAGCCCAATCTTATGGTCTCACTTTCTACCCACTTCCCATCACTTGATAGTCTTTTCAGTCTTCTCACTGACACAATCTCAAGATCACATTCAAATAGTTGCTGTAAGTCTAGTATCAGTTATATCAGTTTCGACTTGTTTCACAATCCCATATGATAGACTTATTTCATCAGTAAATTGACATCTATATCCTAGCTCAGCTATTTTTGACAGTTCAGGAGTTTTTCTGCATTTTCTTTTGAGTCAAAACGAATTAGTACTTTGTACGGGTTTTTATATTTAATTCTTAGTATGCTTGTGATATTGTTAGATTGTAGCAGTTTTGCTAAGGCTATTTGTTTTGGTAATAACTCTTTTGAACTCATACACATCTCAAATATTTCTTCAGTCATTCTTGACTCTATCCCAGCATTTCCGGAAGGAAGTATTAAAGAATTGCTTCGCGCTATGCGCTTTGGTTTTCTTTTTCTTACAGTTGTAAAACCGTCTTCATTTTCATCACTGTCGTTTCTACCTCTCTTGTCGGGGCGAATATCTTTTGATAAAATATCAATACCTGTGTTATCCCATTCAAACTCTTCATTTACTTGTTTATCACTAAAGCTATCACTGTTATCCACATCACCTACACTGTATTCACTTCTAACGTTTTGTTCAGCGGAAAGATTAACTTCATCCATTTCCAAACATTTAAATTAAATAAATGTAGGTAATTGCAAAAAAGGTCGCGGAGCAAGAGTACAGGCCAGTTACGGTATGTGCGCTCGCTACGCCGTTCCGCGCGCGAATGACCAAAAATCTTCCCAACAAAAGAACCATCATGTGTTATGCACTGACTGACTTCATAGCACATGGAAGCTGTTATTCTTCATAACCAAGCTCGAACTAAAGAGCACTTCTGTATTGATGATTCCTGGTTTAGTTTTCTATGCACTTTATTCTTTCTTCCTTGAAGAGGTCGTTAAGTTTTTAAGAAATATGTCACAATCTGTGTCTGTGAATGTATATATATTTTTCCTCCCAGTAATTTTCTTCATGCTTGGCTTGACAAATGAACAACTGCCAATCTTTCTTTTTTTATGTTCATTTACAAATTCTTGCAGTACTACACTGGTATTTGACACATGATCCTGATGTTTTCTTTTGAACATTTCTCTTAAAGGAAATACTTTTAGTGTTTATTTGACTTTTGAGAGATGGGATTCTATTCAATAGCATTCTGTTGAATTTGTTGAACTGTAACACCTTTAGAACCATATTCTGGCAAATAAAGATTTCTATTCTATTCTATTCTATTCAACTGCTGTAGAAAATAGCCTCCTCACAGTGATGGTGCAACCACACCAAAAATGCATGTTTGCAACTCTCTTCTGCCGCGTGACAATCTTGACAAGTACACTTGTAATCTGTTCTTCATTATAACAGTATTCAAACTGTACTTATATTGTTTAGAGCGATCGTTTGGTAGTAAATCAATGAGAGCGATACAGAAAGAATCTCCTGACCATCAATCTGTCGATTTTCGGAAGATTTGTACTATCTGCTCACAACAAATTCAACATCAATGGTTGATTTTGCTATTAATACAAATAATTTACGATATTTACACATATAATAACGGAGATTTGGACGACTTTTTGCCAGTTTTAGAAAAGAATAGAGCAAATCGACGAGTTGTTCAATCCAAATTTGACATTTCTTTGTTTACTATATGAGTGACGTCACGGCCCTGACCACAGGATATCAAAGCGTTTACGGCGTGAGATAAAAAAAGATTATTTCTAGCATTTTCAAATTAAAATTTTACAGTAATCATTCATTGTTATTTATTAAAATCGGTATATTGTGGAACCTTATGCCAAATACTATTAGAAATAAACAATATTTTAATCAATTTTGATATAAGTCAACTACCCTAATATTACGTCAAATGCTAATGAAACGCGATGATGCTAAAAAGGTTGAAAAAGCTGCAAATCTGCGCGTAAGTGGAACGCGCCTCAAAGTAAACGGCGTCATAATGCGGACGCGGCCTCAGACTAAGTACACGAATGGACGCGCAATGTACTAAAGTTCAGTCCGCCATTACAAAGCACCGTGTTTGTTGTTGTGCTAAAATATCGGTCTATAAGCAATATTTCTGAGTGAATTTTACAGTTTTTTGTTTTTTATTGATTTTTTTAATGAATTGTATAAAGAAAAACATAATAAGTGTGGAATCTTGGATGGGGCGTCCATAGTTTTTTCCGCCATCTTAGAGCACCAACACAAATCTTGGCACGCTTTTTTCGTAGGTATTTCATGTCTATTGGTATCTATAGTTTAAGGACGCGCTACACGTCTGACGTCACGAAAAATGTTGCCAATAAATCGAAACTGCCCTGCGAGCATAGAACTATCGATAAACAAAATTTGACAGCTAACATCGACATACTCGACAAAAATCGATAAATTTGACAGATATTACTAAGGAGGGAAAAGGACAGCCCCTCTAGACAAGACGTTATTCGATAATCACTAACGCAATCGCTAGAAGGAAAATGTATGCGATTTGACATAAGCTGTCGCTTAGCTTTCGAGCGCAATTGTCAAATCTCATACATTGTCCATTTAGCGATTGCGGTAGCGATTATCGAAAGGCATCTTGTCTAGGGGGTCTGATGCTTTTGTCGATCGACAAGTCCATGCTCGCAGGGCTGTTTTGTATAGAGTTTGACTGTTTTATTTGCATACGTTAGACAAAGACGCCATTATATTTATTTTTTCGTCTTCTCAACATAACTAAGTTTCTGTGTGACATTGCAACAGTTCCATTAGTTTCCTTATTTAGAGGTTTGGACATTATTCAAAGCGCCTCTTCACAATGGCCCATGATGGGCAAGTTTAGACACGCACGATTGTGTGGAGGGCATGATTGTATATGAGCGGCCATCATCGCCGTTAATCGTGAGCAATCAGTAAATTGTCGGTACATCAAAGGAATTATGGCCCATGAAGGCATGTACGCGTCCACACAATCGCCGTTTACTCAGTATGTATTTGTCTCGAGTACAGTGTAGACTTCTCGGTAAATAAATTTTACTCTATGGTGTTTCTTTTTTCACGCACATTAAGTAGATGATTATAAGAGCAAAGTAAAAACATTGCCCCGCAGCCGCGATCTCTTCGATGTCCATTTTCGATAGACGTCTTATCATAACAGTAAACAGTTAGTAAATGAATGTTCACGATTGTGTACAGAGTTGCCCGATCATGGTGGCATTGATGGACGATTATTTGATGAACCATCATGGTTCATTGTGAAGAGGCGCCTTCAGATTGGACATGATTCAGATTGGAATTGGACGTTATTCAGTTTTGACAAAATTAAATTCAAGCATGGCCGTTGGTCATTGGTGCCAATTCTATTGGCATTTGTTGGAATAGACTAAACTAAATTTAGTTTTAGTGCTATCAAAACGTATTTTTTGTTCGAAAATTTTAACTGAAAACATAATGTGACAGCACTAAAATTAAATTTAGTTTAGTTTAATCGAATTAGTGCCAACAGAATTGCCACCATTTTTCAGTTTGGACATTATTATTGCAAATCTTTTTCATGAGTCTGCCACGGCTTTGGAAATATTTATATGTGCGTTAGTATCGCCATAGACGAAAGACAGAAATAGCGATATATCATGTCACTTTGGAGTGAAAGTAAAAACGATATACATTACTTATTACAAATGTGTGAGTAAAAATATGTTAAGTCTGCTTCCCTTTATATGTCTGTGGTTTTTCACGTTTCTTACTATGCTTTTTAAACTATATATTATGCTTTAGTTATTCTTCTAGGGTTTTTCATCCTTCACCGCATTCATCCCCCTTATACACAACTGTCGGAAGGCAATCGAATCACGGAGTCCCTATAGGTACCTGTCACTTTTTTAAGCCGAGATGGGAATAGGACGTGACTTTCCGAATCAAATCCGCGATCAGACAGTTGTGAATTCACAACTGTCCCCTATTCATAGGGGAAGAAGCAAAAACTAACCCGAATGAAACAGAGGGTGACCGAATGATTCACTCAGTCTAAACAATCTGTCGCACAGAGAAGTGCGAATTTTATCCCCTGTCGAAGAGCCAATAAACATTAAATGTACTCGATACCATTTAGAAACATAATTGTCTTTTTATCAAACAAATATGACTCTTTCTTTCTTTTCTCCGAGTGCGAAAACAAAACGTTTTTTAAGAGGATTGTGAAGCTGTAAAGGAGATGTTCAAAAGTGGTATAATATTCAAAATATTTTTAGCAGACATAATTCACATATCAGGGGATAGCTTATTACATGCCCAGCAACACTGTATTATTATTTTTAACCCCCCCCCCCCCCCGATATTTTATAAAAAATAAATTAAATTATTGCTTTCATGAGGTCAATGAAACGAATGAAACAGTTTTTTTTCAATGATATTAAGCCTTTAATGGATGGTATTTTATATATTTTTTAATTTAAATTATTTATTTTCTATTTTTCTTGACTTTTTCTCATCAAAAGTTCGTTTTATATTAACATGAGAATTTTTGACGATGACAACATTAAAAAAAGAAAATTCAAATGACAGTAATGACATATTGACATTGACAGATAAGACATTTTGATCAATCACGATGTGAGTTTTAAAAACCGATATCACTAAACCGCTAAAATCACATTCCTGCATACGGAAAACACTGTGGAATATTACTTTTATTATCTATTACAGTTTTACTTTCTATTTTACTTCTTTGATTGCTGTTAAACTTACAAGTATATTTTTCATTATAATATTTATATTGAAAGCAAAAATTATTGTTATAACGTTCATTTCATTCTATACATAATGTGAAGAGAACGTCATTGTTTCATAAGCTATAGACCGTTTCAACAAATAACACCGATTGAAGTGAGTGATCTGGAGGTTTGATTTATACTGAGAACCTTAAAGCTTTAGAAATAAGACCTTCCAAAGGTGCCAAAAATAACGACAATCTGACATATTTAATACAGCGCACTGTAAATATAGCATTCGGATTATCCCTACCGCGACCGACAACCATGATGACACAGCACCACGAGACCGTGACCCACTGGTAAAACTTCAGTGAACGTGTCTAAACTTGATTGAACTTATACTTGAGTGAACGGATGCATAACATAATCCTTATTTATGTCGTTGAAGATCACATCATACAAATAGTGTTTCTAGAAACTAATCCTTTTTATCAGAATCTCATCGTCGCTTGAACAAAACACTGCCATTTTAACGTACAAATCATGTACGTAATACGCCTGCACTTCTTCCGGATCGATTGCCACTGCCTTTGTTGCGTGGTCGCTTGGATCAGTCATAAAAATACCTAGAAAGCAGTGGGTCCGCGACCCAATAATTCACAATGATCCGAGTGCTGCTTTAAGTGTCTACTACGCGTTTAAATGAATGCGGTTTCAAAGTAAATGTATAGTAGCCGTATTAATGCGTTTTGACTCCACTCCGCAGGGAACACCGGAGGCTTGGAAATCTATCATTATTATAATCTATTATCAAATCTATCACGCCACGCCTCATAATGCCTGCGCTATGCTGAACGGAACATCAAAAACGTAACGTAATAAGAGGGTAATAGCATGATATAATATAGATCGTTTTATACTATTGTATGAGTAGGGATATCGCTGAACGACAAAGTGCAGTGTAAGGTTACGTTCATGTCAATAATGATATTGTCAAAATTCAACGTTGACTTATCGTCATTTGTAAAATCGTTCATCTTGTCGAGCGTCCCATAACTTGTGGAAAAATTGTGAACAAAAACCGGTAAAACCGTTTTTACATTATATTTTACATCACTATAGAAATCACATCTCAAATACACGTGTTGCGAAATACCAATATATTTTTAATGTTGCCAGCGTGTTTTTATTATTTCTACCATCAGATTTCTGAAAGATTTTTAAAACAAAATGGGGGTTGTTAATTTTTTTAAAGAAGGTAATTATATTCTAAAATATTTACTGTCTTAAGCGTTATATACCACAATAGTGCTAAACGCACTATTTATTTTAATACCACGAAGTATGGCGATAACGCTTTTCACCCTCTAAACATAGTCCAATTTTCATAATTTTTGGAAATGTTGTAGATCTAATGAAGATCTAGGTTTGTATGTTTTGATTTTGAAGAAATATTGCTTAGAATATAAATTATTACCATCTAAATATCTATATTTTAGACTTAAAATCTATCTCGAGCATTTTTATCTTTTTTTTACTAAATTATATTGAATTAGAAAAAAGCAAAACGTAGAAACATAGATTAAGATACTGAATCTAATAAGACCAAAAGTGTCTAATTTCGTGAAGGTTTAAGGGGGTAAAACATGGGTAAAACAATTATCGCCCGAAGCAAATTTTTAAAAAGGAATTGTAGGGGCCGTACCGCCTAACTCAAAGCGATCACTCGCTATCGTTATCGTGACATTAGAACAATAGTTTAAATGTCACAGGTGACATTTAAAGGATATGATGAGCTACTGAGAAATATTTATTCATGTTAAGGGCAGTCGTTTAGCCATCTCCTTCCCCTATTTAAAGGTCGACCTGTTAACTTACTGTAAATTCCCAAAATCAAAATAAGAAAAAAAAAATTTAGTATGTAGTTGTTTGTTATAATAAATATGTGCCACAGACACAAACTCAAAAGAAAATTCGTTTTTTTGTTTCTTGTGATAGGTATTTGTTATACAAGTTTATTTTTTAATTACCAAAAAAAAATTGTGTGCTTGTTTAGACAAGCAAATTGAACAACTTTCACTATGGGACCAACTTTGAAATCGCAAAAAACAAAATTAGCTGTTGCATACAAATGTTCAACATTCACTGAACCTAGATGTATGGAACAGCTGATTTTTTTTGCGATTTCAAAGTTTTTGTTTTTGTATTCTTTACCCAACTTACATAATAGATTATGGTGTTTTTTAATTTCCTTTATGTATTATTTCCCTGGTCCAAGGTTGCCTGGAAGAGATTGCTTATTAGCAATAGCTTTTCGCTCATAGCTTCGCCCGCGTTATTTTTGTTTTCCCGTGGGAATTTTATTTTCCAGTAGGAATATCACCCTATGCCCTTCCCCTGGTCTCGAACTATCCCTTTTTTTAGGAGGGAAAATCCGCCAAGTCGAGCGCGAAGCAAACACTGCCGTACCATCCTTTACTGGAACCATTTCGCCGCATTTTCAGGCTCTATTTGAGAACCTCTGGATAAGACCAGAACGCAGAAATTTTCGTATTCCAGTAAGCTATAATCACGTACTTAAAATCCAAAATTTCAAGTCTGTAAGTCGTTTAGTTCCGAAGTTAAGCGAAACCAGTTTCGCATTTATGACAGATACTCACTCACTCACTCACTCATGATCATCAAAATAGAACTAGTACTTCCCATAAACTCAGAGAGCTGAAATTTGGTACAGAGTTAGAGTTTAATGGCCACATAAAGGGAGAACTATAAAAACTAGGATAATCGA
The DNA here is from genome assembly GCA_963935595.1 of Schoenobius gigantellus. NCBI lineage: Eukaryota > Metazoa > Arthropoda > Insecta > Lepidoptera > Crambidae > Schoenobius > Schoenobius gigantellus. The sequence continues at coordinate 15,426,007 of OZ012555.1, forward strand.
AGATCTGGAGTACCTGGTGACCCTGATTAGAAAACACAAAAGCCCAACCAAACTATTAGAGATATCGACATACCGCCTTTACAAAAAATATTCAACTTGGTGGGCCGCTTCCAATAAAGAAAAGAAAAAAAGAAAAGAAAGATTTGTAATAATAAAAAAACTACCCCTAAAAAGAAAAAAACTGTGTCAAATAAGAAAATGTAATAAAAAAAATAAATCAATAAGCTCACGTTTCTACAAAAAGAAGTGAAATCCCACCAAAAACATTCTGTAAAAAACTAGCCAAGTCTCGATGGAGCTGCTTGTTTATCTCTAAAAAGTAATGTAATCTAGACAAAGTCGTGCCAAGACTAAGGTTCCTTACTGTGATTTCTTTATTATTACAGTTAATGTTGTGTGACTTGGTCGTTGAACATTCTTTATACGTTAGTGCTGGGTACAAGTCAAGACAAGACCGTATAATGATATAGTGAATCTATTTGTGTTCTGACGTTATTCTGGCTTTAACAATGCACAATGTGGCCAGTTCTCTTTACTTGCTCTTAACCTACGGCTTCATCGCCATAAGCTGCACGTTCAGATTGAAAAATGGAAACATTCTTTGTGACGGTAACATTCATAGATAGGTTTACATACATATATGCATAAAATCACGCTTATAATCCCAAAAGGGGTCTAGCAGAGCTATAGGTGACACTCTGTTAAAACTAGGTTTTACACTCAAAGCCATATCTGGCAGTATGGGCCATACAGTTCTCCAGCCTGTCGTCTACACAAAACGGGCACCAAAGCCAAAAATTATAAATTTTTCAGTAAACAAATCAACTAAAACCAACGACCAGGGCCCTAATTCCGCTAATCTTAACGTTGTTGTCGCGTCATGATAGCGTTTCAATAAAACTGCTTTTGTCGCTTTTATGCGCATTTTCTGCTACAATTTATTTGTACTACAATTTCTTGATAAGTCAATAGTTACAAATGTTTTAGTTAGTTTTCGGTTAACCAACAATAACTGTCTCAAAAAGCGATGCTATTGAAGCGTTATTGACACGCCACAAATGCATTAACGCTAGCAGAATAAGGCCCCAGGACATTATGTTACACTCAAAATCATCTCAGCAGTCCATACTGCCTTAACTCATAGCGATCACTCGCTATCGCTTTCGTGACATTAGAACAACAGTTCAAATGTCACCTGTGACATTAAAACTATTGTTGTAATGTCACGATAACGGTAGCGAGTGTTCGCTTTGAGTTAGGCGGTCGCCGCGGCCGCGGGTACGGATAGGATAGGTTTAGTTATCAGGAATAATAAAAAATGTGTGTTTTAAAAGAGAAAATCAATAGGGAGCGCACGCTCATAGTGTAAATAAAGAATATATTCCGTGGCACGCTGCACCCTCATTGTGTGTTTCGATCATAACATCACCCCCATACTATGAATGATGAAGACCGCCCAAAACTGTCACGTTGCGATCCTGAAGCCCTGTTCGTTCGTAGAACGAAATAGACCTACCTACTCATTTTGTGCTCAGATTACCAACCTATACCTACCAACATCAAAAAATATCTATTTGAATGTTTTAAACATAGATAAGAACCAAAGAAATACTCAAAGTTAATACTAGTATATAACTTAGAGACATGACTTTAGAGGTCAAAAACCTACATATTATTATTTTATTTTAAAATATGTAGCTTTATTCACTTACCTTTGAAGTTTCCAACCATGGATTTCGGCACTGGTGTACTTTAAATGGGTAAGTAATCAGATAACCAGATTCCATAAAAATGTCAAAAATAGGAAGTTTATCCGATTGACCTTGCACAAAACCGATAGTTTATTACTCATTACTCAAACTGTACTGAACCTCTTGAATACTACTACCACTATGACATAAAAAAAAACAATATAGGTATGTAATACGATTACGCCGCGCGCGGCTACTAGTCGAAAGCTCGGGAGTGATAGTGTTAAAAAAGTAATAAAGAACAATACTTTTCTTAAATGGACTTTTATTTTTATATCACAAATCTTTAGATGAACACAATTTTATTACAGCGAGACATAACCAATTTTACGGAGACACATGACCACAAGGAATTTTTTATAGAAGTAGCTATCAACTAAAACGTCAAACGTCATAATAAGGCGGGAGACTGAGGCGCGTTCAGTAATACAATGCATTCAGTATTTTCTTCACTCCTCCTCGCAGAAGTCTACTCAGCCATTCCTATCTTAGGTAACAGGTTTTGCAACCTAGGTGCTGCCAGGCCTTTAGTTAGGATATCAGCTTCCATTTCCTTTGTTTCCTTATACATGACCTTTATTTTACCTTCTTGAATGTTTTCTCTAACAAAATGAATTCTTAAATCAATATGTTTAGTTTTATTGCTGACAATAGGATTTTTGCATATATTCAGGGCTGCTTGATTATCATTAAATATCAAAATGTGATTTTGTTTTATAGCTGATATTTCATTCAAAAGATGATTTAGGTGCAAAGCCTCTTTGGTGGAATCTGATATTGCCATATATTCGGCCTCTGCAGTTGACATAGCAGTGCTTCGCTGCTTTCTTGATTCCCAACTTATGCAACTGCCTGCCATCTTGAAACAATAACCTGTATATGATTTTCGATCTAGGGTACAGAAAGCCCAGTCAGCATCAGCATAACCATGCAAATCTTCACCTGTTTTCTTATAGTAAAGTCCAAGATGTTTAGTGGCTCTTAAATATCTTAGAATACGCTTGGCACATCTAAAATGTTCTTCGCCAAAGCAATTATTAAATTGAGACAAAAAACTCACTGAAAACATTATGTCAGGTCTTGTAGCAACTGACAAAAACATTAGGGTACCAATAATATTTTGGTATGGTAAGTTAGCACAATTTTCTTTCTTTTCTAATTTTAAATATGGTTCAATTGGACTTTTTACAGGTTTGCATTCTTGCATATTAAATTTGTTCAGAGCTTTTTCTATGTATTTTGCTTGTGATAGTTTAATTCCATCTCTTTTAAATTCTATTTCTATGCCTATAAACTCTTTTGGCAATCCCAACTCTTTCATTCCAAAGGTGTTTGTTAGAATTCTTTTTATATCATTTAATTTCTTTTCACAAGAGTAAGCTATAAGTATGTCATCCACATATAGTGCTATGAGTATTTTTACTCCTCCTTTCTCATAGGAAAAAATGCAAGGATCGGCAGATGATGGAATAAATTCAAGCTTCTTCAATTCTGAGGTAAGTTTCATGTACCACTGTCGTCCTGACTGTTTTAGACCATATATTGCTTTTTGTAATTTACATACTCTCTCTCCTTTTATGTTTTTCAGATCTTCAAGCATTTTTCTTGTTTTATTTAAGTTTGTAAGGTCTCCATTTGTCAATTGTTTACTCATTATTTCTCTTAAATAAGAATCCAACTGTTTTGGTGGTATCATACTTATTTCTTCGTCTAATTGTCCATTAAGATAAGCCGTTGTTACATCCATTTGATTTAGCTTTCAATTTTCTTCTTCGGCAATAGCTAACAATAATCTAATAGAACTGAGTTTAGCTACTGGTGCCCATGTCTCTGTGTAATCAATACCAGCTCTTTGTGTAAATCCTCGGGCTACCAATCTAGCTTTCTTAATATTGCCTTTTTCTTTTAATACTAATTTATAATCTATAACCTTATCTTTTTCTTCTCTTTTTACTATTTTCCATGTTTGATTTTTAACATGTGCTTTGATCTCTGTCTTTATAGCATCATGCCATGCTTCATCTTGTTCAGATGCTTCGGAATCACAAAAATATGTATTTTCAATTTCATCAATAGAATCATCTTTACTTATTTCATAATCTTTCATCCATTTAGGGGCTTGACATTGTCTTTTAGGTCGTCTTTCTGGAAATATTACATTTTCTATTTCAGGTGTCTCTTCAGCTTCTAGTCATTCTTCTGATGGAGGGCAATCATAGGACTCTCCTTTGTCATTATTATATTCAGATTCTTCTTCTCTAATGGTAAGTAATTCAGGCATGAGCTGATTAGGAGGATCAACAGTTTGGGCGTCGGAGATTGACTGAACAGGTAAGTGTTTATTCACTTTGTTATTTCTAGACCATTGCTCATTATTTTGTTGAATTATTAATTTATCTTTCTTTTCTTTTTCAGGTATTAAGTCTTTTAATTCCACTGGTAAGTTTCTTTTTTCTTCATTTTTATTTAAGAATACTCCATCCAATACTTTTACATCTCTACTGACAATTATTTTGTTTTCCTTGGGTTAATAAATTCTGAAACCTTTTGCACTCGTTGCATAGCCAACAAATATTCCTTCTATAGCCTTAGGATTAAATTTTCCTTTTTTCTTCTTTTGCAAGACAAATATCTTTGAACCAAATATATGTAGATGGTTTATTGATGGGCTGTGCCCAGTCCATAATCTATAAGGCGTGTCTTGTTTTAAAACTTTTGTGGGGCTTCTATTTGTTACATAGTTAGCAGTGTAAATCGCTTCAGCCCATAGTTTTTCGGGCAATCCAGACTCAATTAGCATGCATCGTGTTTTATTTACAAGAGTTCTATTTTTTCGTTCACTGACCCCATTTTGTTGAGGTGTGTATGGAGCTGACAGCCTTCTTGTTATTCCATTTTCTTTCAAGAACTGATCAAATTCTGCATTGCAGTACTCAGTTCCATTGTCTGACTGTAAGCTTATAATTTTTGATTTTAATAAATTTTCAACCTTGTATTTATATTCTTGAAACTTTTCCAGAACTTCACTCTTATGTTTTAAGAAATATATGTAACAGTATCTTGTGTAGTCATCGGTAAATGTCACAAAATATTTACTACCATTAATTGATTCTGTAGGCATCGGACCACATACATCACTGTGTACAATATGGAGAGGTGCTTGAGATTTTACTCCTTCATATTTTTGAAATGGCAAGGTCGTCATTTTTCCTCTTATGCAAGTTTCACAGTTGTCAAATGAGGTACCTTTTAAATTAATTCCTCTGACAAGCTGATATTTGTCTAACATTTTCATGTCTTCTAAATTCAAACGACCTAATTTTTTATGCCATATTTCAGCAACTGAATTTGCTTTTTTCCGAAAAACAACATTTTTGTCTCAACATAATATAGACCATTTTTCTTCTTTGCGGATAAAACAATGTCATTATCCGTGTCTAGAATGTGTGCACTCTCTTTTTCAAATAAAACTTTATGACCAGTATCTGTTATTTTACTCACCGACATGAGGTTGGTGCAAATATTTGGAATATACAATGTATCATGCAAGTTATATTTATTATTATCTTTACTAAATGACACTTTTCCTTTTCCCAATATGTTGGCAGTGTGATTATTTGATGCAAGCTTTAATATTCCAGATTCATCACTTAATGAAGCAAACATCTGCTTGTCGCCACACATATGTGAAGTACATCCACTGTCTAAACACCACTCATTTTCTGTGAATGTGTTGGAGCCCACATTTAGTGCAATAGCATTAAAATTATTTTCTTGTTTTCTGTTGTCTTTCTTTTGTTTGTTATTTTTATTATGCCAACAGTTCTCTGCCTTATGTCCAATTTTCTTACATATATTACATGTAGGAAGTCTCTTTCTACTTTTATTTCCATAAAAGGCTCCATCATTCCTGTATTCTATGTTGGTCTGTATATTTTTTCTAGCTTCTGACTCTTCAATAATTTTTATTTTTAATTGCTCAGGGGATGGCAGTTCATCGCGGGACTCTACAGCAATCCGGAAGTTCTCATATGTATTTGGTAAACTATAGAGCATCATTATGCTTAACAAATTTGGGTGCAAATTTATCTGCATATTTTCCAATTTGTCTACTATATCTATAAAATCATTGAGGTGTTCACGGACATCTTCCTTTTCTTTCAACTTTTTGAGAATAAGTTGTTTCAATAAAGTGGCTTTTCTGGCCGGTCCCGTGCTTTGTGTGGATTTTAACTTACTCCATATTTCCATAGATGTTTTACAAGAAACTATTTGTTTGAGTTCTGACGGTGATATTAATAATAATAATTCTGATTTCGCCAGTAAGTCTTGTCGTTCGAAAGTTTCAGGCTCATCACTTGATTTTATTTTGCCGCTAACGTAGTCCCATAGTCCATTTTTTATTAATATTGCTTGTGCTTGCACGCACCACGTGTCGTAGTTCTCTTTTGAGAGTGGTTCTATTTTGTACGCCGTCAAAGCCGACATAGCGTCGTTTTCTCTTGCGTGAACCACGCTCTGCTACCATTTGTTAAAAAAGTAATAAAGAACAATACTTTTCTTAAATGGACTTTTATTTTTATATCACAAATCTTTAGATGAACACAATTTTATTACAGCGAGACATAACCAATTTTACGGAGACACATGACCACAAGGAATTTTTTATAGAAGTAGCTATCAACTAAAACGTCAAACGTCATAATAAGGCGGGAGACTGAGGCGCGTTCAGTAATACAATGCATTCAGTATTTTCTTCAGATAGCTAGCTCCGATGCGGAGTCTGCCTAGAACGTGTCGTGTGACGTCACACGCCTGCCAGGCGGCCGCTTGACGGAGCGATCTGTTTTTTCGTTATAATTTCGTCAATTTTCATCGTAGAAAATTTTTTTTGGTACCATTTATATTGTTTTTAATACCAATCTCTTAAACTTTTCTCGTAAAGAATCTCTCATTTTAAGGTTATAGATTGCTCGAATAGCCCTTTTCTGCAGCACAAAAACGATCTGACTGAATGTCGGCAGCATTTCCCCACAACAAAATGCCATATGACATCAAACTATGAAAGTAAGAAAAATATACAAGTCTTGCTGTATCAACATCAGTCAACTGACGTATTTTCCATACAGCGTGAGCTGCAGAACTAAGTCTCTTTGACAATTTATCTATATGTGACAATTTATTTATCATTGCAGCTTAGAATCAAGTGTGATCCCAAGAAATACTGTGGTGTCCACAAGGTCAACACCTATATCCTTTATTTTTACAGTAGTGTGAACCTCTTTTACATTCGGTAACACAAATTTTATACATTTTGTTTTCCCTTCATCAAGTGACAGGTTGTTTACATTAAACCAATGAACAATTCTTGAGATAGAATTATTTACATCGTCATTCATTTGCAATCCTCTTTTAATTTTAAATAAAAGTGAAGTATCATCTGCAAATAACACTATCTCATGCCTGTCCTGTACAAAATCAGGGAGGTCATTGACATATATAAGAAATAGAAAAGGACCAAGAATCGAACCCTGCGGAATATTAGAGGTCATAGAATCTGGCTATCAAAGACATTATACTAGTATCTAGACTGTGCACCAAAAATGTTTGTTTAGCTAAAATGAGATCTATCATCATATACATAAACTAGCTATTTCCTTATAAGCGGTAGCTAGCCAAAAGCGGTCCGCGCGAGAGGGCTCCCACTGGTAGTGTGTCCTTGTCTGACGTCTTGCCAGCTCAACTAATCATTCGGTTTGGTAGTAATGGTAGAAAATTTTATATTTTTCTTTTTTATGTATTACCGAAACGAATGATTCATAAACTTCGAAACTTATTCAAATATTTCTACAGTTCCTATGAATAATAATCAATTCGTTGTATTTTAAAAATAACTCATTAATAATGAGTAAGAGTAGTGCTTAAATAAATGTTTAGGTCTGGTATTACTTTGTAAGATGGCGCGGTTTGCTCACGTGGTTTGCTTGGTTGTTTGGTTTATTCTCGTGCTTCGATTTGCGATTGTATAATTTTTTTAATGAAACATTGTGAATTCTTGTTGTGTGACAGGGTGCAAAAATGAATCATAGCCCGGTAGCCCTTTTTCTTTCCACGGGTAAGTAAAAACAACAATTATGTTCTGTAGGGTAACCATAAATTTTGTTGGTCAAGATTTTTTTTACAATCTCGTAGTAGTAGGTAGGTAGACAGTAAATGGTATCGATTAAGACACACAACTTAATTAAACTAAATTAATTTGACAGGTCTAAAAATAAAGCCGTCACTTTTAATCCTCTAAGGAAAAAGAAAGATGGCGATAGTTTTAATCCTGTCAAATTAGTTGAGTTAAATTAAGTTATGTGTCTGAATCGACACCACTGACTGTCTTATTAATTGGGAGTGTAAAAAAGGGGCAAAATCCAACACTAACATATTGTTTTATATTTCAATTTTTTTTTGTTGCTGTCGTGTCCTTCGACTTTGCACCTATGACGTTTGTTGTTATTAGTTATATTTCGTTATATTGCAGATTTCCGAAGAATGAAAACCAGAAATTGAAGTTGAAAAGTAAAGTGGGAAAGTAAAGGAAGTGCCTCGAAATATCTCAACGACGTTTGTTGTTAAGTTCGCATATATACAGAAATTGCAAGATATGCAAGAGGAAGAGGGGCTGAAATTAAAAAATAAATTGACTAGGGTACATGGTGATTTTCTGGCAAGAAAAGCGAACTAGCTGTCCAAGTACTCAGTTCCTCTGTGGCGGATGCAATAGAATTATAAGCAACGGAAAGTCTTAAACCAAGCACGTTGGAGATAAGGCCACATTACTAAAAAAAATGCGTAAAACTGTATTGTTCAGTAATGTTTAGATAAAAACAAATCAATGAAATTTTATTCAATTTAAATCTTTTTTTTCGTCCATAGTATTGCATCACGTTCTACTTAATAATAATATGTGGGGATATCTCACATTCGACAAACATACCAAATTTTTTTGTAGGTACTATAAGAAGAGAAATGTTTGTTAGGTTAGGTTATTTTGTAGGTATACTATGTTTTGGTTCATTTTTTTACTTACAGTATTAATGAGGTAGATGTTGGTAGCGTAGTAGTTAGGTAACATCAATATATCAGGATACTTACAAGCAATTTGTCCCGGGTTCTGTTTGGTCATGGCCACCTCATTAGAAAGGGACACACTACCACCGGGAGCCCTCTCATGCGGACCGGTTTTTGCGCCATAGTGCACAGTCTAGGTACTAGTATAATGTCTTTGCTGGCTATCGGTTCTCTGCACAAGAAAAGAGCGGTAAATTCAAAAAAATAAGAGCTAACAACAATGGCCATTGATGTCGCATTTACACATGCGTGTTCGCCATTCGACGAAACATTCGACGAAATATTCGACGAAACTTTCGACGAAACATTCGTGTGGCGTGTACACATTCGTGTTCGCTATTCGCCTCGTCATTCGACGAAACATTCATATACGAGTGCCACCGCGAACTATTGTTCACACATTCGCGGGTGATTCATTTTGATATTAGCACACGAACATGGAGGACGTGAAAATAATGGCGGCATGCGTGTTACATTTTATTTCAATGTTTAATAATTTAAGCTTTAATGTAACAAACGGTTTGTACATATGGCGGACTTAGCGATAAACATCGCTCTCTACCAGTCAACCATTGGGCTAAGGAGAGAAAGTAAATGACGGCATAAGAAAATAAATGTAATAAATGACAATAATTGTTATATTCAAATAATATGATATTAAGAAAAAAACATACATACACGCACATAACACTCACATATACATATTGTATATATGTGTGTGTGTAAATGTTATGTAAGTATTGTGTATGAATGTGTTTATACACGGTGTTTCATAATAACCAATAAATATTTTATCGTTATCTAAAACTAATTAATTAATTGTGTTTACCCGTAATGTCATTCAACCAAAAATTTTCATGTAAATCATAGACATGATGATACTATGATATACATGAAAATTTTGGGTTGAATAACATTACGGGAAAACTATTTAATAATTAGTTTTAGATAACGATAAAATATTTATTGTTTATTATGAAACACCGTGTATATACACATAAATACTTGCATATATGCATACATACACAGATACATAAATATATGATTAACTACTATGTACTAAAATAAATATTCAGATGAAACTACATCTATTGATATTTATACAATTTTTGAGATATCCCAATCCCATTCTAGTTGATATACGGTTTCATGCATCGTTTATCTTTTCTTTATTTTTATCCGACTTCAAAAAATATATTTTACAAAAAATAAAAACCGACTTCAAAAACACTGAAACGGTCAAAATAATATAAGAATAGGTACTGACAACCTCAAAATTCTATATTGAAGTCGGTGTCAAATTTTAAGTCTTTATAAGAGATCATCGTTTCGTACCGACTTCAATATACAAGTTTATTTTTTAATTACCAAAAAAAATATGATTGTGATGTTTTGGGTTCCAAATGAGCTCTTCTCTATAATAAAGTTCTAGGAATTCTAAAATTCGCTCTCCACTCCACTCTATTTTGTCTACACGTTCGGTTGAGTCGGGCGCTAGCTGTCAACTAAATGCATGCGAATGTGTAAACAGTAAGTTCGTGTTCGCTATTCGTGCCCTTTGATTCGCGTCCAAAAAACCGCTCCCAACGCGAACTCACGAATCGCGAGGCGAATGGGCGAGGCGAATAGCGAACTTACTGTTTACACATGCGTGTTCGTTATTCGCCTCGCGATTCGCGCGAATGTGTAAACGCGCTAATTCGCGCGAATCGAGAGGCGAATAGCGAGACGAATAGCGAGGCGAATAACGAACACGCATATGTAAACAGCTAGTTCGTTATTCGCCTCGCTATTCGCCTCGCGATTCGCACGAATGTGTAAACGCGGTGTGACGGAAAAAAATATTTTGATACTTTCATTTTACTATAAGTTTATTCATTCAATTAATTTTATTTTATTTATTGACATATTGACTTTAGGGGTTTACTCAAGTATTTATTTGCATAAAAATTTAAACCATAATATGACTTGACAGTTCAAAAATGTTGCCATGACCAGATTTTAAAGAAAAATTCAGTTTAGAGAACCGATAGCGAGACTATATAATGGTGTCGATTCTGGCATGATTCTCTAAACCTAAAACTAAATTTGACAACAGTCTATCCTTGTCATACTCTATACAAAATGACAAGGAGAGACTGTTGTCAAATTTAGTTTTAGGTTTAGAGAATCATGCCAGAATCGATACCACTATCATAGCTGAAAAATGGTAAGAATTCATTAACCATATTATGAAAGAAGAGGATAAAATGTGCCCTCTTAATGATCTGCTGGATAGTGTGTGTGATTCTTTTATAATCCGAGTTGATGACGATGACGACAATGGTGATATAAGTGATAATAATTAATAAATATTTTCATTTGAGAAATATTTTGCTTTACTCTGTTTTTTCATTTAGCACTTAAAAATTTACATTCGGCCTAGTGTGCATTGAGTGCACAAAACAAACACTATTTACAATGTCATTCCTTGATTTAATTTTGTTTCATATTTTTTGTTATTAAATATTTAAAAAATTCTAAGTAGAAAAGGTTATTTATGTTTAATTTATCTATGGATGACATCTGTCAGAATTCCGTCGAATTAAAAATCAGATTGTAATAAGTATTTTTTTACATACGACAGGGAAGCTCTTGGCCTTCATCTCACCTGCTGGTAAGTGAAGATAAGGCCGAAGGTGGAAGCGAGCTCCACCACTCCTCGGCAGCTAAGGAACTGGCTATCTCACCTCTAATTGTCGGAACACAATAATGCTATTAACATTGTTATAATGGCGACAAGCATAAGTAAGACGGTGGTGGTGGTGGTTCAGAAGTTTATGAATCATTCGTTTCGGTAATACATAAAAATGAAAAATATAAAATTTTCTTTTAGTACTACCAAACCAAATTATTACTTGAGCTGGCAAGACGTCAGACAAGGACACACTACTAGCGGGAGCCCTCTCGCGCGGACCGCTTTTGGCTAGCTACCGCTTATAAGGAAATAGCTACCCTAAGTATATAACAATAGATCTCATTTTAGCTAAACATTTTGGTGCACGTCTACAGTAGTAGAATGTCTTTGGTTTCGTTTGGTTGGTAATGGCTGGGCTTTCATTCATTCATTCGAATTATTCATTCAAATCATTCATTCGTTCTCATGTGTTGTTGGTTGGTAGTGTTTGGTGTTTAGTGAATTTAGCGCCCGTTCATTGTTTTATTATAAATAATTTATTATTAGGCCTAGGTACATACTTTACAAGTTTTAGATCATCTATAAACAAATACCAAGAATAGATATGGCGATGCAACCACACAGTAAAAAACGAGTGTGCTATTACTACGACAGTAAGTGTTTTGAAATTTTGTTAACCGCTAATAAAATCACACAATTAGAAAGTCTTACCGGTTCTGCTATTAAATTTATCATTATTGATTACATTATTAGTTACATGTTGATACAACAGAATAATTAGTTTTAAAGTGCCGCATATGATTTATCTGAAGATTTTATCGTATTGTGTATCAATACATTTTAAGGCGTCTGTAGTGCATGCTATTCTGCGATTGGTTGGTAGAGTTTTGTCGCGTCTCGATTAATACGCTACAGACTGCTATGTGTCAAGCCTAAAAATGGCTTGAGTAACAATCTTATAAAAAGTTAAATTTGCTTTATATGTATCTTTATTTTTTTAAGGTGATATTGGTAATTACTATTATGGGCAAGGACACCCCATGAAACCGCATCGTATACGTATGACGCATAATTTACTTTTGAATTATGGCTTATATAGAAAAATGGAAATTTATGTAAGTAAATTACTTAAGCCGATATTATACGGTTCATTTCTGCTTTCATTTTGGATGCTTCACCGATGAAAGACCGAAAATGAAATGTCTAAACTGACATCCATCAGAATGTGCCTTCGCGATGAAAGCTTCCTATTAAACAAACAATGCATTCACTGGTCATCATTCACCATTTATCGCAAAAATGAATCAAAAATCAATCTTGATGATGATGAACCGTCTAATTTCGGTTTTACCTAATTTATTAGTAGACTAAATAGTAGTTTCTTTCTAGTTTTATAGTTTAAAAAAGGTTAAATGGTTGCTGATGTTAATTTCGATTAAAATTTTATTCACAAACTGCTCAAAAAGCATATATGGATGTTTTAGGAATTTTAATGTATACTCTATCTATCCTAAGGTGGCCAACTTTAAGTCAATGCAGGACACCAGATCCACCAGAAGACTGAGGATGTGTTGGTGGTGCATTTTAATTAGAAGCAAACAGTACTTCTACTGAATCAACATTTATTATTAACCCGGCTACTGTAAGGTTGGGTCACATTGACCCATAATGTTTTTTGACCGTTGATGTTGTTTGACCCGTAATCTCTGTTTGAAATATTAAAAGTGCGATGTTATCACACTTCTCAGTAGCTGCAGTTTAAGCCTCAATCCCTTTGTTTCCAGTGTCTGTTTAGTCAGTGTGCGCCTGCATTTAAAGTTATATGCGGCCAAATGGCAAAAGGGTCAATATGACTCAACCTTACAGTGTACACCCCTATTTTGTGCCAATTACTCGGTCATTACACTTTTTTATGAAATTTCATATTATTTTTATCCAATAAAATATCAAACATAATACTGTATAAACTTTTGAAACACATAACACTCAGCAATTGAAGTTGGAAGAAATTGGTGATCAAAAACGATGCCAAGCAAGTTCACAGACAAAGTGTCAAGAAAGTGCCAGTACCACTCAAATATGCCACAATTTCATATGCTTAGAGCTGACTATCCGATATTTTCGTATATGTATACTGATGGTAATTAATTTGGCGGCGGCGTGGTTGCAGCACGCCGTCTGTGGCACTATGCGTCAGCAGATTGGGACGGTATGCGGGATTATTACGCATCTGTCCCTTGGTGGCAGCTCTGTTTCAATAGGATGGATCCGGAATCCTGCGCTACCTCTGTTGCTGACGAGATCATACTAGGAATGGAATATTATATTCCGCATTCCAATCTCGTCAGTAGAGGCAGACGTAACCTCTGGTTCAATCGCGAGTGCGCCTCTGCTGTTGAAAACAAACAGCTGGCTTACCGCGCTTGGATCAGAGGCCGAGCTTCTAGGGATCCCAATACTAGCCTACTGAAAACAGCCTACAATAATGCCACCAAGTTGTGTAAGAGGGCTTACATTAGAGCGGATGCTCAGCGCATTGCACAAGTGGGCCAGGAACTGCTTGCGCACCCTACGGGTAGCCATTCTTTCTGGCGCCTGGCCAAAGCTGTGCAATCAAACTTCTGCTAACCCTCGCTGCCACCGCTGAGACATGCCGATGGCTCACTTGCTCATCAGCCGCAGGAGAAAGCCGACCTCCTGGCAAAACTCTTCGCGGCTCATTCCCGTGTCGATGACTGTGGTGCACAACCTCCGAAACTGTCCCATTGTGGCAGCAGCATGCCCGATATCCGTATCAGACAGCGTGATGTGCGGGTGGAGCTCCAGTCGATCGATACTCGAAAAGCAAGTGGACTAGACGGCATTCCTGCAATTGTTCTTAAGAAGTGTGCAGCGGAGTTGACTCCGGTCCTGACGCGTCTATACCGTCTGTTGTTCTCTGCTGGTTGTGTGCCGAAATCTTGGAAAGAGGCCAATGTCCAGCCGGTTCCCAAAAAGGGAGATCGTTCTGATCCGGCTAACTATCGTGCTATAGCCGTCACTTCCATTTTGTGCAAAATCATGGAGAGGATCCTAAATACCCAGCTGATCCGTTACCTGGAAGGTCACTCGTTACTTAATGACCGACAGTATGGATTTCGTCCTAAACGGTCAACAGGTGACCTTCTAGCGTTCATTTTGCACAAATGGGGTGAATCTATCGATAAGCGCGGCGAATCGGTGGCTATTAGTCTTGACATCGCCAAAGCTTTTGATAAGAGTCTGGCACAAGGCTCTTCTTTCCAAGCTTCCGTCATACGGATTACCCGCGCAGTTCTGTACGTGGATTGCCAGCTTCCTCCACGAGCGTAGATTTCGCGTTGTCATTGACGGCTGCGCTTCGCGGTTCGTGGCAGTGAACGCTGGAGTTTCGCAAGGCTCCGTTCTATCCCCAGCATTGTTTCTTCTGCATATCAATGACATGCTTTCCTTGGGAGCTATACATTGTCAGGGTGTCCACATTCTGGCAAGTCAGGGAAAGTCAGGGAAGCTCAAAGCAGTTAGGGAAAGTCAGTGAAATCGAGGGGCTATCTGCAAAGTCAGGGAAAAATTTGAATTTTACACTGTTTGGTCCCCAAATTTCCCAGTGATTGTCAAATGAGGAATATGTTTACTTCATGATTTTGGTAGAATGATTCTTAATTTTGACTATCGAATTATTTTTGTCCAGGTTTGCACATTATAAGTTATAACATAATTTTGGCAGACAAATCAACCGAGCCACCCTTAACTCTTGAGTTCAAATGCAATTTTCTTCAAATCTATGAACACAATTTTGATTAAATGTGGTATCGTTAAGGTGTTTAAACTACGCGCGGCAGCCGCGCGAGCCAATTTTTAGATAATAATTTAGCAGAACGCAGCTGCCGCGCGCGGCAAACGATCTATCTCGAACTGGCTCGAACATTCTTGTAAACCTACGCCTACGAGTCGTCGTTTTACGTAGGCGTAGCTGTCGCGCGCGGCGACCCCGTCCACATAGCGCGCGGTCGCCGTGAGAGCCAATGTTCGGGTTTGCCGCGCATAGTTTGATTTTATAGGATTTATATTAAAAGTAAATTGTATGGTGTGTTACAATAAAAAAAACATCAGAAAACAATAAAAATCAATGTATTAGAAATGTGTGTTACCGCCTCTAGCTTGGATAACTGTTTGCACATTTGAAGCTATTGATCTTACCAATCTTACAATGATGTCTTGGAGGATGTTGTTCCATTCTTCCTTTATCGCCAATCTGAGCCTGATCATAAGGTTTTGAAAAAACTGGAACTCTATCTTAGGCTCTGTGTTTTAATTCGTCCCAAAGATATTCGATGGGGTTCAAATCAGGGCTCCGTGCTGGCCTCCATGACACGAATGCCAACGTCCCTGAGTATAATATTGCGTAACAATTTATTTATTTATTTCTTTTCTTTTTTAAAACGTCACCCCACACTAGGATTTTCTCCAGTGTCGTGGATTCAGTTACAAACATAGAATATCACATGCACATACGCCCAGACCGGAAAATTTTTTGTAGGCCATACAAAATATTTGTAGCGTACGGGAATCGAACCCGCGACCCGTTGCGCAGGAGGCGATCACTGGACCTCTGCGCTAACCGTGTCGTCGCTCGTTGTACTTATAGGGTCTTGCATTATCATGCACATTAGAAACATCTTAAACACATTCTGAGTAAGGTAGGACCACATGATCTTCAAGAACATCACGGATATATCGTTCTGTAGCCAATCCGCGTCAGTGAGCATTGGATTCGATATAAACTGTCCCTGTTCATGCTGTTGGGGAAATGCTGCCCCACACCATAATGGAGACTCCATAATGGAGCCATCATAAGCAACAGTTTCTTTGATACAGCACTGAGCGTAACGTTTTCAAGGGCAATGGTAGAGTCTCTGTCTTCGATCATTTCTGTAATGACACTCTTGTCTCGCCAGAAAAAAGAACATGCGCCCACTGATCCAGTGTCCATTCTATATGCTCACGAGCAAATTGAAGGCGTACTCTGCGGTGAGCTACAATTAATTTTGAGTTTGTTATAGCACTTTGAGGTGTTAAATTGCTCTCGGCTAACCTCCTGACTGTACGCGCGCTTATGGTCACTCCACGTTCGTCACGAAGCTGTTGTCGGACCTGCACTGCGTTCTGATGCCGATTCCTCGGGACATTCAAATGCATGTATCGATCATCTGCGGAGGCTGTAGCCCGTGGCCTGTCAGTTTCAGCGCGTCGATCGAAGCCTCCAGTCGCTAGGTATCTTCTATAGATGCGCTGCATCGAAAAACGCCTTAACATTTGAGCAATCCGACGATGACTAAGGCTCCATTGAAGTAATGCGACAGCTTGAGTATAGCATCCAGGAGCGGATTATCTATTTTTAATAACAAAAACAACCGTGATCTGAAGACTAATGACAAAGGTGTGTGACAAAATCTCCCCAAAGTTGTTCACGGCGTGCTTGGAAGATACATTTAAGCTCCTCGACTTGTCTGATAGGGGTATCAACTTAAATAGAGAGCAATTAACTTATCTGCGATTTGCAGACATTATCATTTTCACGGCGGCAGATCTTCAGCTTATGTTGGAAGAACTTTACGACCTGTCACTGTGGGTGGGCCTTCGCATGAATACCTCGAAAATGAAAATCATGATCTGTGATCCGAACATAGGCCCCATAATGAAACGTGGTTTAGCAGTTTGACCACTACATATATCTTGGGAGCTACTTACTCTTGAAAAAAGTTGGCAATCTCAAGAAATAGAACGCCGAATAAAACTAGGCTGGGGCGCGTTTAGCAAAATGTCCCACATTTTCAGGAGTGAGATGCCTGTTTCTCTTAAGCGCCGAGCTTTCGAGCAATGCGTCCTACTGGTGCTCGTGTATGGGGCTGAGACCTGGATCATGACTAGACAACATATACACGCCCTACGGGTAGCACAAAGAAAAATTGAGCGAGCCTTACTTGGGGTTTCTCTGTGGGATCGGATCCAGAATACGGAGATACACAAGCGTACCAAACTGATCGACGTGGCTCGTATCGTTGCGTGTAGAAAGTGGCGATGGGCCCGTGAGGGCACGTGGCCCTCAGGACCGACAACCGGTGGAGCAATAAGATCATCGAATGGGAGTGACTCCCCAGAACAGGACGAAGGAACGTTGATCGACAGCCGGCTCGTTGGTCAGATGACTGACATAACAAAGACAGCGGGCAAGAGCTGGACAAGAAAAACCCAACACCGTATTGAATGGCGCAGAATGGAGGAGACCTATACCCAGCAGTGGGTAGACATAGGTTGAAGAAGAAAGTCAACCCTCAGAAGATTAATGAAAAGCGATTGTGTTTATTATCTTAGTACCTATTCAATAGGAGTATTTTTGCCGATATATTTTTTATTTTACAAACGTACAAACATTTTAGCAAAATTGCATTTGAACTCAAGGGTTAAGGGTGGCTCGT
Source organism: Schoenobius gigantellus (assembly GCA_963935595.1). Classification (NCBI taxonomy): domain Eukaryota; kingdom Metazoa; phylum Arthropoda; class Insecta; order Lepidoptera; family Crambidae; genus Schoenobius; species Schoenobius gigantellus. The sequence continues at coordinate 15,444,051 of OZ012555.1, forward strand.
TTTTTTTCGCCAGTGTACTTTCTACAGTGTAAAAATACTGTTCCTAAAAATATAAATTATGTAATTAAAAAAATGAAATTTTAGATACCATTTGGTCTGAAAATTGCAACAAAAACTACTTAATGATTTTCGAAAAAAAGTATTGTTTTATTTTTCTGTAAATTGCATATATTTGGTCTGGGAATTTTGAAAAATGGTCAGGGAAAGTCAGGGAATTTTTTTGAACATTAGCAGTGGACACCCTGATTGTTATGCAGACGACAGTACAGTGCATGGGGGATATCACGGAAGCTCAGGGGCTGCTCGTGGTGATATTGGTAGGGAGAGGCAGAATCTTATCATTGAGCTCAACAGGACGCTGGACCTTGTCTCCGAATGGGGCTCCAACAATCTTGTTGAGTTCAATGCTAAGAAAACACAGGTGTGCGCGTTCTCGGCGAAAAGGTCACCTTTCCTCCACCTTCCTTCTCTTCAGGGCACAACCCTTCACACACAGAGCAACATCACCTTGCTCGGAATGAACATTCGCTGCGATCTGAACCCCAAAGACTACATCGAATCTGTCATAACTACTGCCTCACGGAAACTCGGTGTCCTGAACAAGGTGCGTAGGTATTTTGCGCCGGACCAACTATGCTTGTTGTATAAAACTCGGTTAGATCTTGCGTGGAATATTGCTCGCACCTTTGGGACGGCTCCGCTCAGTACCTACTCGATGCTCTGGACAGATTGCAGCGTCGCGCTATTCGAATTATTGGCGATGTAGAGGTAACTAACACCCTCGAGCCTCTACAACTTCGTCGTGACATCGCCTCTCTTAGCGCCTTTTACCGAATGTTCCATGGGGAATGCTCTGAGGAGCTCTTTAACCCTCCCTCTCCATTTCTTAACAGAAACACGCGTAAGGGCCTCGGAGTCATCCGTACACTGTGTCCTCCTTTTCACACCGTACCAAAAAATTCCAAGATTTCTTCTTCTGTCGTTCATCTCACACTTGGAATTCTCTACCTGCGCACGTGTTTCCTCCATCCTACAACATGGGTTCCTTCAAAAGAGGCGTGAAAAAGCCTCTTTTGGGCCGGAAAGGGGCGGGCAGGTAGGATAGGGCAGGTCATACAAAAAAAAATTCTAAGAAATAACTTTAATTTGACGTTAATTTTCTAAAAGATCCATTAATAAGCACTTTAAAAATTTAGGAATAATGATGAAAACTTTCACTTTTATTTATTATTTCAAACTAATTCAGAAGTTGATATTTTTGTGATTGATTTTATAGTAATTTCATAAGTGAAAAATTATGACCTAGTACTACTTGAATTATCATTATTTTTCACTAAAACAGTAAAAGGTAATAATTAACTGTCTTGTTTAGAAGACATTTTCTTAATTTTTATTTAAGCAGTAGAAACTAGACGTGATTCAATATCTGGGTCATATTGACCCACCTTACAGTACTCGTTCTATTTTTCTACCACACTGACGCTGGGTTAAAGACATTTCATATGAGTGGCATTTTTTTTCTAGTTCTGGGTTTCCTACCTAAGTACGGTATGTCTCGTCTCGTCGTTCGTATTTTTGATATGGAACACTAGTATATGCGAGCAAGACAATGGGAAACGAATCTACATCTACAAAAAAAGATAGGAATGCGGGACGCTTTGGATGATTTGCGGGACTATGTTATCAAATATTACAATGCGGTATTATAACTGTCACTACGGTACGGTTGGCCGGCTCACTATCCAATCATATAACACATGTTTCTTTCTTTTTTTGGTCAATTAAGGGATCATTACTCATTAGTCATTATAATGATAAAATGTTAAATAAAGCCGTTTATTTCCATATCCTAATTTTGTACATAAGTAGGTAGTTGTTTTAGTTGTCATGGTTAGTTTATGGTTTAATCTATGTTAGTATTATTAGTTTGTATTGTTTTTAAGTAGTGATATGGATGGCCCCATTTCGGGTAAAGGCCTCCTCCAATCTGATCCATTGTTCTTGATCCTGAGCTATGTCAATCCATTCTTTTCCAACAACAGTCACTATATCATCAACCCATCGTTTCCTAGGTTTCGTTTTCCAGTAGGTCTTCACCATTTTGTTGCCCTCAGTGTCCACCTGTTGTCCCTATATCTTGCAATACGGCCTGCCTACGATTCTAGGGCTTGTTGGAGAGCATCTGTGAACTTAGTTTTTCTTCTGATGTCTTTGCTTCCTACTTTATGCATTTTTCGAATTTTCATTACACCCATGTAAAACCCATGTTTGACTGCCATATGTAAGACATGGTAGTAAGGATGTATCCAGTACAATTTCATTAAATTTTAATTGTAATTTCCTTTTAAAATCTCTTTATGTGCCCAAAATTTCTTCCATGTTATGCTTAACATGTAACAGACGAACTGTTGACTTCTTCATTGCTGTCCATATTGAATGATACTCTCTTTCGAAGGTATATACACAGTTATTTTTTTATCACCCTGGAAAATTTAAGGGACGCTTCACGACATTATATTAGAATGGTTTAAAATTAAGTGTTATTTTTTTTATTCATATAAAAAAAATAACACTTAATTTTATATTAATTTTCTAAAATATCCAAAAAATGCTGCCCTAGTTGAGAGCAGCATTATTAGAGATTTTTTTAAAATTGTTTTATTTTTTTATATTTTTTATATAATAATGGATGAGTCCTGAAGCGTCCCTAAAATTTTCCAGGGTGATAAAACAATAACCGTGTATATTCTGCCACATAATCTATCTGCTGTTCATTGGCTTGTATTGGTATTTTGCAACCCTTTGTCATAATTTTCGTTTTGCTAGTGTTCATATTTAATCCAACCTTTTTGCTCTCTTCATCCAGTAGTTGTATCATTTCTTGAAGGTTATTAGATGTGTCAGCAAAAAGTACAACATCGTCAGCGAACTTTAGATGACTTATTTTCTGGTTAGAAATCTCCAGCCCTTTCTTCCAGTTGATTTTTTGAAATACCATCTCTAATACTGCTATAAAGAGTTTTGGAGATAGTGGGTCTCCCTGTCTAACCCCCTTCCCTAGTTTGATCTCCTTGCCTCTACATTCCAGCCTTACTCGGCTGACACATTTAGAATATATATATATTTTTTTAATATTGATACCTATATTCCTTCTGTACATTGCAATCTTCCAAAGCTTTCCAAATTGAACTGTGTGTGTGTTATGCTATCAAACGCTTTAGAATATTACACAAATGCCACATATAAAGTTCTGTTACTATATTCTTTGTATTTTTCAATAATTTGTTAAATAAGTTCTGTCTATTGTCGCCGCGAGCCGCTGACTAATACAGAGACGACATCCGAAGTGCGCTCGCACGTGTTACATTGCGTAGTACTTTTAGCAGTTGTTTTTTAAATTCGAAAAATAAATTTCGTTTCCCATCAATTTTTATTATATTAGCTAATTTTAATGGTCTGAATGCATAGACGCGGGCTTCGTTATGGGTCTTTTTACAGAATATTACTTGACTTATTGTGTGCTCACTACCGATACTTCGTTCATGATAATAAAATTAATATAGATAATGACTATTACTGGATATGATAGACAGTCTCTTACTTTCTTGCTTTGCAAATTTACAATATTTCAACATATGATTCAATTGATTCGATTCAAACATTTGAACAAGGAGATTTTAGAGATAAATATGAATTCCATATTTTACATCTTAAATTTTTTTTAAAGTGATGTAATAATCTATGTATATGTAAGAGTGGGTTGTTCAATTTTTTAATAGATGAATTACAATAAGGCCCCTCTCTCATTACTTACTTTCTTCATCGCGCTACAACCCTTTGTGGATCTTGGCCTCCTCCACAATCTTCCTCCAATGATCTCGATGCCTGAAGACCTTCTTCCAGTTGGTAAACTTCCCCATCTTTCTTAGGTCTTCTTCCACACAATCGCTCCAACGTTTCTTAGGCCTACCATTCGGTATTTTTTGGTGCGGCGTCCACCTTGTCATTATTTTTACGGCTCTAGTGTCCAGCATCCCTTTAAGGTGACCCTCCCATCTCAGCCGCTGCGACTTACAAAACCTGACAATGGTTTCTTGCTGTATAAGTGCATCCAGTTCGTGGTTCATGCGGTGTCGGTAGCTACGTCTCCGTCTCGCTCTTTTATGGGACCGTAAATTTTCCGAAGCACTTTTCTTTCCTATACAGCAAGATTCGATTTGCCTCTCTGGGTTAAGATCAAGGTTTCGCAGGCATAAGTCACAACAGGCCTTATGATGGTGCGATAGATGATGAGCTTTGAATTAACACTAAGCAGCTTTGAGCCTAACAGTCTAGCGCACGCGTAAAAGCATTTGTGACCAGCAACTATCCTTGCCCTTATCTCTTCCTCAGTTCTGTTCTGGGAGGTAATCGTCGATCCCAAATACTTGAAGCTATCCACTCCGCTAATGATATTATTTCCAACTACGATGTCTTGTGGCCGTTCAGACTGCCTTGATGTTGCAAGGTACTCAGTCTTGGATATATTTACACGTAGTCCATAGGCAGCAGATTCAGTCTCAAGCATTAGGCAATGATCAACCATTCTGTTTCTCGACTTGCTGGTATAATAACAATATCATCAGCATACGCAGCAAGCTGAGTAGTATTGTAGTCGATCAGGCCCCTGATGTTTAATTTACGAGTGGCAGCCTCGAGTACTAGGTTGAAGACTATGGACGAAAGCGCGTCAACCTGTTTAATACCCGACCGAATTTCAAAGGCTTTCAGAAAGCTCGTTCTGTATGGCTACGACTGATTTGAAGTGTTTCAGCGTGGCGTGGACTAGTCTCACCAGCTTGCTCGGTACACCTTCTCTCATTACGAGACAAAAGATACGATACTCGAGTTGAAAACTAGTTGGCGATCCATGTATTATTGCCTACGTTTGGAATTAAAAGAACGTCAAAATGTCAAGTTATTCCAGTGATGAAGAAGCACTTGCAGTTTTGTTCTTTTATAGAATCAGAAAACTGCACAAGAAAAAACAATTGGAGTCATCCCTACCTTGAAAGAAATATAAATTATAGAGCTTTTTTGGCAGCAAAAGAAGTACAACAAGACAGTAAAAAATTCTTAGCGCTTTACCGAATGTCTAAAGGGTCTTATATGCATCTTGTTACATTACTGAACCCTGTCATTCATAAAAAAAAAACAATATTTAGAGAGCACACAATTTAAATTTAATATTAATTTCTTGCTCCGCCGCCATTTTGTCGATACTCGAAGAAGACGCGACTCACGGGTGACCGGCACGGCAGGTATCGCGAGACAAGTTGTGGACGCGTAGGATACCGGTATCAATCAAAGTGTGCGAGTCACCATATAAATGTATGTGAGATACTCCGCAGCAACTAGTCTCCGAGACTCGAGTAGAATACTAGTAGTCTGTGCGTATCGTAATGAGAGAAGGGCCTAAGGAAAAAGTAAAACTGAAGAAATATCGTAAGAATGGATCATTAGAAATTGTAGCCGGCTGCAAGTACACTAAATTAAACGCGTGGCTTCATTGATAAAACGATACAATAAATTTAAATACATATGTGTTTATAATCTACACAATCAATTCAATTCGATATAATAAATTTATATAAGAAATTAAATCAGCAACTTATTAGAATGTCTCATTTGAGCTGTAAAAGCTAAAGTGATTTGGCAGAGTGTAGAAATAGTTATGTGTTATACATGAGTGCAAAGTTGCTTTTTAACCGCGTGCTCAAGTTTGATGACCGAGCAAGCGAAGGATTCTAAAATTGAATCACGAGCGCAGCGAGTGATTCAAAATTAGAATCCTGAGAGTTAGCGAGGGAATCAAAAGAGCACAAGGTGAAAAATCTTTGCACTTGAGTGCAACACGTAACTTTTCATCCCCCCTCAGCGAGGAAATGACTAAATGCCAAATAAAATATAATCACAAGATACTTCTATTTCAGTTTAGGTACATATTTACTACAATATTATGATAGGTAAATATTACAGAAAAATATTTATATAATATTATGTATAACAAATAATACGTTTTTTTACTTGTTTTCATGTTTCTTATTTATAACAATACGACGTCAAAACAAAATGGCGCGCGCAAAGCAAATTAAAAACAAAAGTACACCATGGTTCCGAGACTGAGTTTATAACAAATTTAAAAAAATTGTATGATAAATTCGACACCATGGCGATGGAAGTAAATAGGTTTAATGATGTTTTAAAATCACAAACCTAGTGCAAGCGATGTTCTAAATTCAAATTTACTTTAACCTCAAGCAGATAAAAACGGCTTTGGCGGTCAGATATCGAATATCAAAAATACTCTTTCCGAGATGGGGGGATGAAAAATAATTTATATGCTGGATTGGTGCATATTTTACATTAATCTCTAAGCTGCTCACACTATTTTTAACAGAGACCACATAAGGCAACAGCTGATGAAATGACAAAATTTCACTCTGATGACTACATACGTTTTCTACGATCAATTAGGCCAGATAACATGTCCGAGTACAATAAACAAATGCAAAGATGTGAGTAATTTTACTTCTCTTGAGCTTTCTTATCAATGTTTGAATAATATTAGGTTTGCATGTTAAAATTAGAAAATTTTTCAATCTTTACACAATAATATTACTTTCAAAAAAGTAATATTACTTTAAAAATAATATAAGGAAAATATTACGCAAATAAAGGTCAGAACCCACAGAGGCGGGAGCAGGAAAGTACTAACGGAACTTTTACTTACGCCGCGCCGCTTCTGCAGGAGATTTCTTTGTGACATGGTTCATAGCAACATGAACATTACAAAAAATTCCGCTGCACTACTGTTCCGCTTCCCACCTCTGTGGGAACTGACCTTAAATCTTTTTGGAAATATTAAGCAAAAAGGCTTTTGTGGATGGAGGAGCAGTATGTTAGTGTCTGTTCACATATACTGTTTAGGAGAGGAGACCAGATTTTCATAGGTAATAAAGCTTTTATGATTGACATATAGTTTATTTTTACATTTCACTCCTTTCGTAATAAGAATACTCGAGAGCCAACCTAATGTGCTTGGTTTGAAAGAACAAGAGGAGCTGACCGGCTGTTCTGATAATGTGCTCTTCCATGCGCATGGTGCTGTTCGGCTCCGTTTGCGTGCTCTCCGCTTTAATATTACTCTTCCAGCCAGTATGTGAAATGGCTTGGTCGGCTCACGTCAGTTCCAAGTAAATAGTATGTATGAGAAGAGCGCGATCTGATGCTCTTCGAACTGGTGAACATACACTTCGGGTGGTACAATGAGCTGCTGGAGTGCATCATCACTGGACGGATTGCAGGCCATCTGTCAACAGACGGTCCGGATATTGGGGACACGCAATATGGATTCCGGGAGGGCTGATCGTCAATTGACGGGATCTTACGCGTGAAGTCCCTCTCCGATGACGTAACCACTTACGGTGAGGCTATGTTGGCGGTGTAACTTGACATCGCCAATGCATTCAATACCCTGCCGTTCGAGTGTATCGCCGAGGCGCTCCGTTATCACGGAGTGCCCCCTGTATTTGAGAAGAGTCATCCTATTGACTATTTGCAAGATACCGTGACTATTTGCGAGATAGCTATTTGTACCGTGGTCTGTCAGATGAGTGACAGCAGCCTCCTCGAAGGGCGGTTGACTTGTGGCATTCCACAGGGTTCGGTCTTTGGTCCACTCCTGTGGAACATAGGCTATGACTGAGACCTTAGAGGGGCCTTGTTGCCTGGTGTCGTAACGTGTTACGCCGACGATACGTTGGTCACTACACGGGCTGCTACATTTTCAGAGGCTGTCCTCTTGGCAAAAGTTGGGAGCTAGCAAGTAGTCCACCGCATCCAAAGGCTTGGACTCTGGGTAGCTCTCAGTAAAACTGAGGCCATTCTTTTCCATGGCCCGAGGCGTGAACTACCTGCAGATGCGGCTTTTGACTTGGATGGGTGTCGGGTCCTTGTAGGCTCGACACTGAAGTATTTGGGGCTCGTGCTAGATTCAAGGTGTAAATTCTCACCCCACTTTTGACAGCTGGGCCACAAACTGTTCAGGGCAACTGCTTCTCTTGGGCGCCTTCTGTCTAATCTAGGCGGGCCGAGTGATACGGTGCCGTCGCCTATTTACTGGAGTGGTGCGGTTAATGGCTCTTTATGGCGCGCCTGTGTGGGTTAATGCTCTGTCAGCTGCCAACAAGGCCCTACTACCACGTCCGCAGCGAGTCATGGCCGTCAGGGTCATTCGAGGATACCGCACCCCACCTTGGGACCTGGACGCTTCGGTTCTGTCCGAGGTGTACCAGCAAAGAACGGGCTTTCGTCGTATCAAATTTATTTCTGCGGCCCTCCAATTTATACAGTGATTTGTATTGGCCCGCGGTCGTGTCTGGTCTGGACAGCCCTGGTGTAAATCATGAAGGTACTTGCTTACAAAATAGACCTATCCGGGGCCTGCCCTTTTATTGTGTACCTCTACCCCCAATCTTGAAAGTCAAAGTGTGCCATTAATATTTTTTTATTAGACAGTTCACACAAAATCTGATACTGATGCAGCAATGATTAGTAATTTCAAGGTGATCATGATAGACTTCTTCTTAGACAATAACCCCTCCCACTTATCGCCGAGCGCCACGCGATACATATCCTCACCGCGGTCCAATTTGAGTTATTATGCACTATTATAAATTACATATTATATTTTTTAAATTTATCACTACAATCATAAATCATAAGTGGTTGTATGAGCTTTCATTTGGATTTTAGTAAGGTTTGATCCGGCTGCAAATGACAATTTGAATATATATATTTTTTATAATATTTTGCAGTTAATGTTGGAGAAGACTGTCCGGTATTTGATGGCCTTTATGAATTTTGTCAATTATCTGCTGGAGGCTCTGTCGCTGCGGCAGTCAAACTAAACAAACAAGTAAGAAATCATTAATACTTATGTAAAAATTATTGTATTATATGTAAAAATATATCCTTAACATTTATAAAAAGGAGGGACAAGTAGGAGTTGAAATCAGATTAAAATGTTTCCGTATGAAATTAATCATGTTATTCCAAAATCTGCTGTGGATACATTTTTGTCGACATATTTCGCTAGGGAAAGATGACAACCTAAGGCTATGTGACGATTTGGTTTTTTTTTTCATTTATAAAGTGGAATTCATGCTTAATTTTTCCGAAAATTGATAGTAAGTATTATTTGCTTGTAAAAATGTAATTTCGACTTTATTTGCATATTTTTTTTTAATATTAATAATTTCTTTCCTCCTTTCGTTTTTAAATAAAGTTGGTATTTCTAACGGGTTTTTAATTTTCACCTTCTACGTGGACATACATAGAATTCAATATTAATAGAGTTTTTAAGAAAACCCTTTTTTACTTATAACCTATTTTTGAGTATGGTTTAAATAACCCTTAATCATATTTTGGTTTCTTCAAAAGATTCGCCTGTTTTGCTTACTCTTTTGAAAGGACGATGTGAGGATGTGACATTTTATCAGATCATCTTAATAAATAATTTTGTATATTAAAATCAATATAAATCTATAGAGGGGAAAATAAATCGAAATCTAAACACAGCCCACCAAAAAATTGCGACTGGGCTTGTCGGAATTCCTGACACAATGCGTTTTTTTTTTCTTTAACATCTATGGCCTTATTCATAAAAATATTTAAGCAATGTTTAAGTTAAGTAATGTTGCTGTCTCTTTTGATGTCCTTTCTTTTGTAATGAGATTGGAAGTGACAGCAACATTATTTAACTTAAACATTGCTTAAATATTTTTATGAATAAGGCCACTAGTCGCCGACTAATGAAACATCTCAAGTTGAATTAATATTAGTAAATACTATAATCGATTAAAAAATAAATTTTGTCTTTTATCTTGGATTAATTTAGTACAACAATTTTTTATTGTTTTGCGTACTAATATTCAGAATGAAACAAACCCTGATTTATATAACTCGTATTATTAATTAAACATTATATTTGTTTTATTTTTATTCTTGTTTCATGTCAATTTATCAACCAAAATATGTCTAAAAATGTATTCCTTTTTCTTCCTCAAAATTGTCATTTAAAAGAAAACTCACTTTCGTTGTGGCAACATTGAGTTTTGCAGTCTTGCGTTTTGTTTTTGCGAGTGATGATTGAAAATTTTAGTGTTGTCAAACTTAATCTAGGTATTCACATAGATTGATAACCATACACTTACATTGCTGTGTGTAATATTTACACACAAAAACAAAAAATTGACAAACAAGACAAAAAATTGGTTTACCACCCTAAGGTTGAACTTTAATAAACCAACTTTCATAAACCAACACAGTTTACTTTCGTTTGCAATAACAAACTGATAGTTACCTAACTGTTATTTTGTTTATACGTGACGTTTTGGCAAAACTGGTACACCAATTTTTTGGCCGACCGTACAGCGCAATGAGTATTAAGATTATTGGAGATGTTTTTATTATCACTGATAAAGTTTGATTTTGCTTTGTATTGTAATAGTATTGTTGCTACTCTAGGCATCAGAGATCTGTATCAACTGGGGCGGTGGACTCCATCATGCAAAGAAATCCGAGGCATCCGGGTTCTGTTATGTCAACGATATTGTTCTGGGCATACTGGAATTGTTGAAGTACCATCAGAGAGTTTTGTATATTGACATTGACGTGCATCACGGCGATGGCGTGGAGGAGGCCTTTTACACCACAGACAGAGTTATGACTGTCTCTTTTCACAAATATGGAGAATATTTTCCTGGAACAGGTAAGTGTCGTCATTAGTGTAATGATTACTCTGTAATCTATCGCGAACTTCGTAGTAAGTAGGGTTGTCAGATGTCCGCATTTCGACCGGACAGTACGGTTTTTTTTTAACGTTCGTCAACAAAATGTTTACAAACCGGACAAAGATATCATCTAATGCAAAAAAAACTATCGAGAAAATAAGTCACAAATTAGATTTATTTACAGTTAATTTAGCATTTCAAACAAATTTGTTGGAGTTGGAGTAAATAGTATTACATGTTAATATATAAAAATTAAAAACTTCTTTCCAACACACCTAGTAACCCTAGATGTAAGTTTGTGATTTAGTCCATATGTTCCAAAGCTAGATATGATATCAGTGCTTTATTGTCATAGTACCATATCCCACATACGGGATGTAATGCATCTTTTTTTTATTGCTTCTAAGTTGTCAAACAAGCAAACTGCCTACCTTACCCATAATACATGTGGCTCCTGTGAGATTCGCAGCGAATCTGCAACCCTCACAAGAACCACATTGTACGTTGCCAACCTGTGACATCAGATGTAAAGTTACGATACCTAGTAATTTCACTGCCTTACCCTTTAAACCGGAACACAGCAATGCAAGCATTGCTGATTTGCGGCAGAAATAGGTAAGACGGAGACACCCATGCAGACGACCCTAGTATAGAGTCTACCTATTTTAGATCTTTTATTTTGAACTTTTTTATAATCAATTAAGATTTACGAGTTATTTCAAGTGATATGATTTTTTAAATATACAGTGCAGTTTGTAAAAAGAATAAAATAAAGTTAAATTATTAAACTATCAAAGTGACCACCACAAAGTACAGTGCGATGCAAATTTAATGGCAACCCGGATATTGGTTGTTTTATGGCTGCAGGATCAGGCAATAATTTATACCAACACGTCTCATACAACGACGCGTAGACCGGCTGAAGATAGGGCGCTGGCGCGGGGGATGCCGTCGTCATGTCTTACTACATTCCACAGATATCCCAAATTGTAATGCGCGGATTTAAACAGCCACCATTAAGTTAGCATCGAACTGCAATAGACTGAATGTAACCTCAAAGATAGAAAAGAATCAGTCATTATTTGATAAAATAATAATCGTTATGTATTTTTAATTTTATTACAGGTGATCTGCGCGATATTGGCGCTGGTAAGGGCAAATACTATGCTGTCAATATACCACTCCGTGATGGAATGGACGATGAATCTTACGAGTCGATCTTTGTGCCCATCATATCCAAAGTCATGGAGACATTCCAACCGAGCGCTGTCGTATTGCAATGCGGTGCTGACTCCCTTACTGGTAATTGATCATACTGTCACTAATTATTATTCATATCGCAATAAAGATGCTAGACATACTTTTGTATTATTAAATTGCATTTGTACGCAGGTGATAGATTGGGGTGCTTCAATCTGACAGTGCGAGGTCATGGGCGCTGCGTTGAACTCGTCAAACGGTTTGGACTGCCATTCCTCCTTGTTGGGGGTGGAGGGTAAGCATACGAGAAATAACTTATATTTGTGCCCTGTACTTCACAACTATCTCATATGAAATACGAGTATATTATAATAGTGATCCTCATCCACATAATTTAGTAAAAGCGATAATTAACTATACACGGTTATTTTTTTATCACCCTGGAAAATTTAAGGGACGCTTCACGACATGGTATTAGAATGATTTAAATATAAATAAAAAAAATAAACCCCCTCCTTAATTTTATATTAATTTTTTTTAAAAATACAAAAAATGCTGCACTAGTTGAGAGCAGCATTTTTAGAGATTTTTTTATTTTTTAAATATTTAAAAAAAAAATTATTTAATTTTTTTAATTTTTATATAATATTGGATGTGTCCTGAAGCGTCCCTAAAATTTTCCAGGGTGATAAAAAAATAACCGTGTATATGCGAAAAGACTGACTAACATTAATCACGAAATCTTAAAAACTATTTGACCTGTGAACATGAAATTTGGCGGGAAGATAGCTTACGGGTTTGTCCAACTAGTTAAGCTAACAACAAAGTTTCCGAAATTCAACTCTCAAGGAGGTGAAAAGGGAGTTGTAAAGTTTATATGGAAGTCTGTTATTTTGACGCTAAAAGAGAGTGAACACATGTTTAAGCATTTTTGAAAACTTTCTTCCCTTTGAAATGTCAAAAGGGACCGAAGTATCCCCTTAGAATGGGATTAACGTATTTTCTGTGTAACTATATTAATAAATATGCTTTTTTAGTACATTGATGCAATGTTTTAGCAGCAATGTCTTAAGTCTTTGTATCAAGAATGTTAGGTACATTCTTGATACAAAGACAGTCTAATAATGGTGATTAATTACTTTCACAGATACACCATCCGCAATGTATCAAGATGCTGGACTTACGAAACGTCTGTAGCGCTTGGTGTTGAAATTGCAAATGAGCTGCCATACAATGACTACTTCGAGTACTTTGGCCCTGACTTCAAACTACACATATCGCCCAGTAACATGTCCAATCAGAATACGCCCGAATATTTGGAAAAGATAAAGAATAGACTGTTTGAAAATCTCAGAATGCTGCCACACGCTCCTGGTGTTCAGGTGTGTTTTTTTTAAATATCGAAGCTATTAGATTATATTTTTGACTACCTAGGGGGTATTACTTTTATATGTACAGTGGAAGTTTCTTGGCTTAAACGTTGATGAAGAGGGTGTAATTTAATTTCTGGCGAAACTTTAGGTAATGGTCGAGACGAGTACAAAGAACTTATAGGGGAACGGATGTATTATTATTTTTTCATGATAATATAAGTTCATTTATATTATTATAGAATCCATTTCATATCATCACAGCTCATATATGTTAGGGTGTTTAGACCTTAGTCAACCACGCTGGCCCAGTGCGGATTGGTCGACTTCACATACACCTTTGAATTTGTACGCAGATGTATGCAGGTTGCCTCACGATATTTTCCTTCACCATAGCAGCGTCGGACAAATGTTCATATGAAATTCGAAAAACAAAAAAACACATTGGTACATGGCAAGATCGAACCACGGACATCTTGATTAGAAGGCCAGTGTCACCTACCTTCTTGCATCCGTTTGAACTAATTTAATTGATTGATGTTTAAAAAATAATAAATAAATCTCACTACAGCTATCGATCCTTAATCGGTTTATTTATATTGAGCTTTATGTTGTTATGTCAAACTTGGTATTGCCTTGCCAGAATCTTATAGCACGAAAACAAATTATACAGGGTGTAATGGAACACTAAAATGATATTTAAGGATATGTATCAATCATCAGAAGTGAAGGTTCTGTAGGGAAAATATTGGGTCGGGAGGCTTTTGGGACCAGGACCGCGGTCCCAAAAGCCCCCTTGGAATTAATTATTAAAATTGAGTAGTCATTCGGGACCACAACTGTGGTCCCGAACGCCACCTTGAAATTTGTATTTATTTTAAGTGGTTCAATGGGACCACGAATGTGGAGACAGTTTCTACCGTTATTTTTTATGATGGGGGGAAGTACAGTCAAGAAAAACAACTGCTGTTATAAAATAATTATAAATATACCAGGTGTAAGTGACGGTGTTCCATTTCTTTTGACAGTGAGTTCAGACCAATGTTATAATAATAATAATATAATAAATGTTTATTTAAAACACACTGGTCAAGTAGGTATACAAAATTCTTACATTTTAAATTATATAGTAAAATAAATATTGTTAATAAACCTGAACTAGGTTGAACCTGTGTTTCAGGCGAAGAAATGCTTACATGTTAAATATATAGGTATATAAATACAATGCTTTAATTACAATAAATCTTAACAAACTACATAAAAGTGAAAGTGATGGCTAATCAATATAACTAACCTAAGATACGTAAAGAAGTAATTTTTGGCTTACTACAACTAGGTGATAAATAAATTACACAATAAAAAATTTCAATAGTAACTATTTACAGACAACGAGTAGCTCTTCTGTCTCTTCATAGGACAAGCTTTGAATATGATTATACATAATATGTTTGCACTTAAAATAATTGAAATCATAAATATGTAAAACTCTATTTAGCCTATTATAAAGAAAAGGGCCAAGAAATGAAAAAAATCTATTTGTAAATGTATATTTTGAGGTAATATTTGTATTGCAGACTATATCTCTCCGTCTTTTATTAATAATATTTACATCGTAGGGAAGAATGGTATGCTGTTTTAATACTGAGTGCATTATGTAAAGCTGGCGGACAGTCAACACATTGCATTGTTCATATAACAGACGCGTAGGATAGTAAAAGGGAGGAAATTGTATATTTTTAAAATTGCTCGCTGGGCTCTTTCTAATGGAAGTAGAATAGTTTTTAGCGCTCCACCCCAAGTAGTAATGCAGTATTGGATTATAGACTGACATAGGGCTAGGTAGACTTGTTTAACTAATTTTTGGTCTGCTATGGATCTAAGTTTTTTAAAAAGAACATAAGCTTACGAACTCGATATACTAAATTTTTGTTTAAAGGAAAGTGTCTCATCAATGACAATACCGAGATATTTTACACTGCTAAATTTTTGAATAGTGGGACAGACGCATGTGTTGACTGAAATGTTATTACATTGATGTGCATATATGTATGGGTGATATTGATCGATACGAGGTTTCCGCATAACAAAGTGAATATATTTTGTTTTCTCAGCATTTAAGGTTAGGGAATTAGTATGAAGCCAATTATTTACAACATTAAAACCTTGCTGTGCATTATAATACAAGTCTGTGCTGGTTTGAGCAGTAAAAACTAAGGCTGTGTCATCGGCGTAAGATATTATTTTACCGTGTTTTATATTAATACGAGGGCTGCTACTTATGTATCCGGAATATGAAATAAAAAACCAGATATGTATTTTTTTATGTTTTTATTGTTTTTCAAAGTACTCTCCCTGATAGTCAATACATTTTTGCATCCGTTCAAACCAATTTTTGTAACACTTTTTCCACTCTGTTTGGGGTATCTTCGAAACGTGCATTTTGAATGCATCGACGGCCTCTTCACGTGTCGAAAAACGTAAACCTCGTAATTTATTCTTCACAAAAGGGAATAAATAGAAGTCGTTGGGAGCTAAATCGGGGCTGTATGGCGGATGACCGGTCAATTCAATCTTTTGAGCTTCTAAAAACTGTGTTGTTTCGACTGACGTGTGGCAGCTCGCGTTGTCGTGATGCAGGATAATTCTTCGTTGTGGGTTATTTTTTCGAATATTATCAAAAACTTCTGCCAAACAAATGGTTGTATACCATTCAGAATTCACAGTTCTACGATTTTCTAATGGCACTGCAGCAACATGTCCATTGATTCCAAAAAAACAAGCAACCATCTGTTTTAAAGTGCTTTTTGCACGAACAACTTTTGTTGGCCTCCGCTCATCTTGGAACACCTATACCGTCGACTGCTGTTTTGTTTCTGGGTCATACGCATATATCCACGATTCGTCACCTGTATAGATATTATAAACAGCTTTTGAAGCACCTCGGTCATATTTTTGTTACATTTCTTTGCACCAATCGATACGGGCCTGTTTTTGTATAGACGTCAAATTGTGAGGAATCCAACGCGAACAAATTTTTTTTACGGCTAAATGTTCATGTAATATTTTGTGAATGCTTGTCATACTGATGCCCAAAGACGCCTCTATCCCACGATATGTGGCATGACGGTCTTTCATAATTAGTTCACACACAGCATCGATGTTTTGTGGCACAACGACTGATTTTGGCCGACCTTCCTTAAATTCGTCCGAGAGCAAAGACCGACCACGTTTGAACTTACTAAACCATTGATATACGGTGGTTTTTGATGGTGCTTCATCACCAAAAGTAGAAACCATTTGATCGATGCACTGTTTTTGACTGAGCCCACGCCGAAAATCGTAGTAAATCATCGCACGAAAATGTTCTCGACTTAATTCCATAATTACGGTGACGCGCAATTATCAAAATGGCGGCAAAGTTGTCAAACAATAGAGAGAATAATAAAACAAGCTGCATTCTACGACTAAAGAGTTCTATTTTCAAATGTAATTGTTCTTTTTTGAATATTTTTTTGTGTGTGGCCAGTTCCGGATACATAAGTAGCAGCCTATGTATTTAAGAGGTCATTAATATAAACCAAGAATAACGTCGGGCCGAGTATACTGCCCTGGGGAATACCGAAAGCAGTGTTGTTTTGATCATGGCTAATGACATTACCAATCTTTACACATTGACATCGCTCGCTCAAATAATTTTTGGAAAATTTTTAGTTGCGTCCCTCTTATGCCCAAATCTCCTAATTTGCGCAAGAGTATAGGAATTGAAATTGTGTCAAATGCTTTAGCCAAATCGAGAAAAATACCTAATGTTTGTTTCCCTTTTCCAAGATGGTGTGCCAAAAAGTCGGATAGTTCATGGACAGCATTTGCGGAGGATAATTTATTTCTAAAACCAAACTGACAGGGTGAGAGTAGGTGAAACTTTTCTAAGTAATTAACTAGCCTTTTATTGATGATTTTTTCTAAAATTTCTGATATTGAAGACAGTATTGAGATTGGTCTATAATTGGTAACAAGATTCCTGTTTCCCGATTTAAAAATAGGTGTGACGACCGCCTTTTTAAATATTTTGGAAAAATGCCTTGCGAAAGACAATTTTTGAATATATGAGTTAGTGGTGGTACAAATATATGCTTAAAACGCTTAAGGAGCTTATTGCTTATATTATCCCAGCCAACTGCACAGTCATCTTTTAGCCCAGAAATTATCTGACTTATTTCTTGCTCGTCTGTATCTAGCATAACAAAAGTGTTTAAGCTGTAACTGTGACTTAACTTTTTAAAAGGCTCAGCTTGGTTGTTAGATGAATTTGGATGAAGTATTTGGTCCGAAAGGCTTTTCCAACATTCACGAAAAAGTTGTTGACATTATTGGCAGATAAAAGTGGCGAGGAATCACTAAGCAGCAAACTTGTTGTTGGCTCAGATTTTTTCGTAGTATATGTAACATGTTTGATGTGTTTCCACAATTGCTTTGTGTTTTTTCCTGCCTTGAGCAACTCATTTTTATCGTAGTTCCGTTTTACGTTTTTTAATAGATTATTACAGAAATTCCTGTATCTTTTATAAGTCACCTGTAAAATTAAGTTATCTGGATAACATTTTGCTCTTTGGTGAAGTTTATCCCTATGTTTTATACATCGAATAAGACCAGGAGTAATCACGGTTTAATATTCTGGTATTTTTTATTAGTTGACATTAACTTCGTATTTCTTAATATTACACGCTGAATGTTGTTTATTAGAAATGAGAGAGATTCGTTAGCGTCAGCGATTTTGTAAACTGGGCTCAAGTCAATTTCGTTTAAATCACGTTCGAGTTGAGTCATGTTTAGTTTTGATCTAGCATGGTTATTATTTTGTTTAGGCAGCTCTAAATTTAAGGTTAATAAAACAGCAAGATGATCAGTGATTGACGAGTTAGTTACAAGTGTGTTACATACGGATGCACATTTTACCATCATATGGTCGAGACACGAGCCACTTTGATGCGTAGGCAGAGTGTGAGCGGGTAAAAGTCCGAAGTATGAACACAAATTGAGATATTCATGCGTCCCTGCGTTAGATATATCTGATCCTATGTTTATATTTAAGTCACCTGTTAACACAATGTTTTTGTAATTAGATAAAGTTAGCAAAATTTCGTTCAATGAACTGTGAAAGCAATTTAAGTTTCGCTGAGCTGGCGATCTATAAATCGTTATTATGGCAATATTTTCCGCTACTTTTATTATTAAACACCTGCAATCTTCGACACTAGGCTCTTCGACTATGACTTTTAATGTTTGCTTACTATACACGACTATTCCATCACTCTGATTGTGATTTTTAGAGCTGTAGTATGAATCGTAGCCTAACATTGAAGGCAGAAGGCCTTGTCGATTTAATAACCAACATTCTGTTAGTATTATTAGGTCACAATCAAACTTAAGTCTATGTAAAAAGACATTGAAGCTGTCAAAATTCTTATATATACTTCGGATGTTTTGGGTTAGTAATGTGAACGATTTATGATGTGTAGGGAGATATGTTCTGCAATCGTCAACCTCGCATGATTTTGATTCCGACACCGATATACTATCTATTTCATGAAGTAAATTCATGTCCATTTTATTATTTAGTTCCCTACAATAACACTAAAAGGGGGCGGCGCTCTTAGGCGCCTTCATAATTAATAGAATTAATGTACCTTAATTCCGCCACTTTTTTTGCAGGGCACTCGGAGTCCCCTGTCTTGTGGTCGCTAGGTTTTTTGAATCGCGAGCACGTTGCACCTTTTTTGGGGCAATCCTGTATAGAATGCCCTTCTCCTCCACAGTGGCCGCATGTCGGGATCTCGGACTTACATGTTTTGGCTGCGTGACCATATTGCTGACACTTGTAACATCTTGTTACAAGTGTGAAATCCCGCACGGGGCACGACGTCCAGTTGATGAACACTCTCTCCTGTGTTATCAGGGCTTTTCTTATATCTGCTGTAACTTCAATTATATAATTGCAGCTCTGTGCTTCTCTTCGTCCTGATTTATGGCTGAGTTTTACAGATGTCATGAACATGTCTGCAGTCATGTTTGTTACTTTGTCTGCTAAATTTTGTTCATAAATACATTTAAGAACCTCATTTTCTGCCATGGAAGTGGGAACGCCTATGATAATTATGCGAGGTTTACGTTTGGTAGGTTCCCCGACAGTGAAGCCAGAAGAGGCCAGCTGAGAGTTCTTCAGTTTTTCAACATCTTCCTTGGTCTGAGTGCTAATTATCACTCCTCCGTTTCTCGTCTTACGTAGCCCTCGTACCTTCAGCTTCATCACTTCTGGGTCAATGATTTTTTGAACAATGATTTTGGTTTCATCACTGGTCTTTGAGGCATCTGATGGGTATATGGCGACAGAGTTTAGAGGACTTGGGCGAACAAAGCTGTTTACCGATTATTGTTTATGCTATGTATGTTGTATGTGCTATTATTTGTTTACCGATGTTTATTTTTCCAGGAAAAGCAGTTAAAGCAAAAAAATATGAGTTTAATGTTAATGGTTTAATGTTTATTAATGTTACGCAATGTATGGCGCTCCGGCATCATTTTTGTTCCGCTCACACCGGTGCGTTAACTTTCTTGATCCAAACAGCTGATTCCGCGGTCAGTATGATGGAAATGTAATACGACTTACATTGTGAAGTTAATTTTTTGTGTAATTATTGTGGTTTTTTACAGAACATGATTTGTAAACGTTAACTTAGTTATATTACACCAAAAAAATATGAAAAAAAATATAAAAATTCGTAAAATTTAATAATTTTCGGGAGAAAATTTCAGTGATTTTCAATTAAGCATGGTCTGACTGAACTCACTTGTAAAAAAAGGGGACACCGTCACTTATACCCGGTATATAAATATATATATAATCCACAGAACCTAAATGTATGGAATAGCACATTTTTTTATGAACAACTGTATACAAAACAAACGAAACACAGAAGCGGAAGTGATGCAAGCGTGGTAACCGTACTGACAAATAGGCGAGCGAGGGACGCAGCTCGGGGAAGCGACGCAGCTCGGGGAAGCGACGCAGCTCGGGGAAGCGACGCGGGAGGTAGCGGCCAACTCGTGCTACAAGTATCTCTCCCACACATACCTTTATGCACCTCGCTTCTTCGTTGTCGGGTTTCTGTTCGACCAATCACATCCCTTTCTCAAGGTCAACGGGTTTTGATAACGACAATGCTTCTCAAGAAGTGCAGTTATTTGCGATACGTTTTTAGAGATAGTGTCACAAATCCCTTCAGCCATATTATGTGTGTGCATATAAGTGATTTTTATTACGAAGGTGGGTGCAATTATTAAATTATGACAAAATTAAGTTTTCTTCTTGTTAAAAAAAAAATGTACATAGTTGTTTTTGTCTAATACCCAAATTACAAACTGGCTTAGTTTGGGACTAGATTTTGCTATTTAAAATGCCATAGGATAATTTTATTTTAAGTTATTGATTTAACATAATAAATAACTTAATAGTTGTGTATAAATTTTGTGAATAATTTTTTGAAGTAAATAAAATTTAAATCTAAATAATGGGATGGGAAACGAAATAAAGGTAAAATAGTCGCTATTTTTCGCTGTCGCACTGGTCCCAAGTCACCTCACAGGACACCTCTGCCTCTGCCCCTACGGGTTTCATACCTGTAGGGGCAAAGGTGTCATTAATGTGTGAAGTTGTTATGTTTTAATTTTAGTTAATTATATTTTTAAATTATACTTTTGATTATGTAGTTGATTTTCGGGAGTTATTTAGTTTTAAAGTTTAAATTAACACAGTAGTACTTAATAAAAAAATGTGATATCTACTGAATATAATAATTATGATCGATATGAGACTGACCTTTTTACTATTTTTTTTTCTAAAAATTTATATACTTAGGTATACAGATTTGTAGGTGATTTTTATTTCCAATTCATTGTTAATAAATTAGCAGTTTAACTTGTTAATCTTTACCACAGAATAGATAATAGTTACTAAGCTTTTTATATGAAAAAAGTGTTAAAACTGTTTTGATTTTTGCAATGATTATCAGCATTTCATTCAATGTTAATTTTTCACAATAAACAGACATATTTTAATTACGTTAGCTATGTTTAACATAAATACTATTTATAAAAGTTGATTCGTTTTTTTATGTAAACATTTGCAAGCGTACAATTTTTTATTTGCATTTGGTTTTATCTGTAATCATGTAGATTTAAGTGTTAACGTAAATATTACGTTGAATAAGATTTATTTCTAATTAAAACTGTGATTTTTAAATAAATATATATAATTATTTTATAACAGCAGTTATTTTTCTTTGACTGTACTTTTCCGATAGACATACAAATTGAAATTATGATCCCACTGAACCACCTAAAATAAATATTAATTTCAAGGCCATCGGGACCACTCTCGTGGTCCCAAAAGACGCCTCAATTTAAATAATAAATTCCAAGGGGGCTTTTGGGACCGCGGTCCTGGTCCCAAAAGCCTCCCGACCCAAAATATTGGGGCTAATCAAACTTCTTTTTTCCATACAAACTACCTAAATTATTTATTAATCCTTAGTGTCGACAGCTCTACATCCACGTAGCTTGTTACTTCATTCAGCGTTTACATTTCTTTTTTGCTAATTCCATAGTCAGCTGGACTATGTTGTCACTTGAAAGTTATTGCTTTCAGTTTAAGGTTGATTATAACTCGGAAAGTTTTAGATTTCCAGATCTTGTAAGCACTTAGGGTCCATCTAATCTAATATCTAACCTATAATTCCTCTCAAATATGAATAATATTTGTGACTTTAAAGGGACAACAACAACTTCAACTTTCAAGTAATTCCCCTCAAATATTATAGTTCAGTTACACCTGGTATAGTGATTTTCATATAATAATATCACCTATCACAAGGTACACATCTATTTTCCCTGGTATTGCCCAATACGTATTTTGATTTTAAAAAAATGCCATAAGGCTCTCGAAAACTTTTTGTCTGCCTTCGACTATAATTTATGGTTGCTAGTGCTGCTACATGCCCTAAGATAAATCGTTTATGGTCGTACTGTACAGTGAAATCGGCATCGATAAATCGCAGATTGTTTGTGAGAAAACTGTGCAGTTTTTCTTACAAACACATCTTGATTTATTAGTGCAGTGTAAACTGTACACACAATCGAAACGATTTATCGTAAGGTATATTAGTGGTAATGCTGACAATTGGTTGAAAAACAGCATGCAGGCATTCCCTGCAAGCCTATTCATCTATTAATGTGAGCAATACCCGAAACAAAAATTTCCAATACCCCGCATTGCGGCCCTATTGTCGAATGGATTATTATAATTATATATTTACATAAAAGGTACCCTTTTTATTGAGCAACTATACAGAAAGCTTGTAATGAAAGTATACTTGATAGATTGAATGCGAGGATTGTTATGAAAAAATGGAATATCTTGAGTATTTATTTTAATTTTTAGGTGCAACCTATTCCTGAAGATGCTGTAAACGACGAATCCGAAGATGAAGACAAAGTTGATAAAGATGAACGCTTACCCCAAAGTGAAAAGGTGAGACACTAGACTGGAAAAAAAAATAAAAATGGCTCATCCAAGATTTTACATTGTCTAGATATTTGAACTTGTGAATAGTTTTATTAGCAACTAGTAAAATTTTTGAATGCTTAACTATAATAATTCATCTACTCGCATATTGTTATTCCAATTATAAAATTCAAGAAGAGTTTATATTGACATACTTTATAAACATTTAAGGCCTTACTAATAACCATTGTATACACCTGATTTAGTTAAACAGAGTTTTGTCACGTTCACTCGAATGACATTTCAAATTCGAACAAAAGAGACAAAACACTACTTAACTAAACAAGGCTTATATAGTGGTTATTAGTAAGGCCTTTACAATACAATACCAAAATTTAAAAATAGAATCTCATTTTTGTTTTTATTTAACTGGACTGATATTCTTGTTTCTATTTAATGTGAATTATTATTGCATTTGTGATAGAGGTTATAACCTAAGGAGATTAAGTTATATTTTAAATACATAATATTTCTAATCATGGAAACTAGTATGCATGAAACAGAAACCGGAATCTTATCCTGAATATACTATAGGTATTAAAACACTCAATTAAAAACCCCGCCTACAGCTCGGTTTTTTAACGCACATTCCATTATGCAACAGTTTCATGAACTATGGCAATTTCCCTTACAGGATAAGCGTATAACGGGCGACAATGAGCTGTCGGACTCCGAGGACGAGGGCGAGGGCCGCCGCGACAACCGCTCGTACCGCGCGCCGCAGCCGCAGCGCAAGCGGCCGCGCCTCGACAAGGACTCCTCTCACCTCAAGGACGACCTTAAATGTAAGCCTATATCTCTCCCTATCTCCCTCCGTCCTCTTCGATAAGCGCTCGCACGTTTGACTGTGAGTCCTCGCACCTCAAGGACGACCTCAAATGTGACACCACTCTCTGTCCCACTAAGGACTTCTCGCACCTCAAGGACTAGCACAAATGTAAGCCTATCTCTCTCCCTATCTCCCTCCGTCCTCGTCGATAAGCGCTGCGCTGGCATGTTTGACAGTGAGTCCTCGCACCTGAAGGACGACCTCAAATGTGACACCACTCTCTGTCCCACTAAGGACTCCTTGCACCTCAAGGACGAGCTTAAATGTAAGCCTATCTCTCTCTGTCCTCATCGATAAGCGCTCGCATGTTTGACAGTGAGTCCTCGCACCTCAAGGACGACCTCAAATGTGACACCGCTCTCTGTCCCACTAAGGACTTCTCGCACCTCAAGGACGTCCTCAAATGTGATACCACTCTGTCCCACTATGGACTCCTCGCACCTCAAGGACGAGCTTAAATGTAAGCCTATCTCTCATCCTATATCCCTCTGTCCTCATCGATAAGCGCTCGCATGTTTGACAGTGAGTCCTCGCACCTCAAGGACGACCTCAAATGTGACACCGCTCTCTGTCCTACTAAGGACTCCTCGCACCTTAAGGACGACCTCAAATGTGATACCACTCTGTCCCACTAAGGACTCCTCGCACCTCAAGGACGAGCTTAAATGTAAGCCTATCTCTCTTCATATCTCCCTCTGTCCTCATCGATAAGCGCTCGCATGTTTGACAGTGAGTCCTCGCACCTCAAGGACGACCTCAAATGTGACACCGCTCTCTGTCCTACTAAGGACTCCTCGCACCTCAAGGACGAGCTTAAATGTAAGCCTATCTCTCTCCCTATCTCCCTCTGTCCTCATCGATAAGCGCTCGCATGTTTGACAGTGAGTCCTCGCACCTCAAGGATGACCTCAAATGTGATACCACTCTGTCCCACTAAGGACTCCTCGCACCTCAAGGACGAGCTTAAATGTAAGCCTATCTCTCTCCCTATATCCCTCTGTCCTCATCGATAAGCGCTCACATGTTTGACAGTGGGTCCTCGCACCTCAAGAACAACCTCAAATGTGACACCGCTCTCTGTTCCACTAAGGACTACTCGCACCTCAAGGACGAGCTTAAATGTAAGCCTATCTCTCTCCCTATCTCCCTCCGTCCTCATCGATAAGCGCTCGCATGTTTGACAGTGAGTCCTCGCGCCTCAAGAACGATCTCAAATGTGACACCGCTCTCTGTCCCACTAACGCAGGGTCGATGACCGCTCGCACGTTTCACAGTTACTTATCTATCATGCATCAAATACAAGCTCAAATGAGACGCCACTCTCTGTTCCACTAATGCACAGTTGATGACTGCTCGCACACTTCACAATGATTGCTCTCACCTCAAGGACGCGCGATGATCGCGCGCACGTTTCACAGTTACTTATTATGCATCAAGGATGAGCTGCAATGATACCACTTTCTGTTGCACCTACGAGTATGTAAGGTCGATGACAGCTCGCACGTTTGACAATAACTTCTCACACCTCAAGGACGCGCTCAAATGAGACAACCTCTCTCTGTTCCACTAATTAATACAAGGTCGATGACCACTAGCACGTTTTATAACGACTTCTCACACCTCATGGGCGAGCTCAAATGTGACACCTGCCTTAGTCTCACACTAACGCAGGGCTGATGACCGCTCACACCGCTCGACATGACTCCTCACACCTGAAAAACAACCTCAAATGTGAGACCTTAAACCTTTTAACCGCCTCCGTGGTTTTGTGGTTAAGACCACCTTGTTCTGATATGGTGGTCTGGGGTTCGATTCCCCATGGAGACAGAAGCTTTTCTACTTAGTTTGGCTGGTGGTAGGCCTTCCGAGCCCGCCTGTCTTACCTAAGTTTGTCGCCATAATAACAATATTAATAACATTGTTGTGTTCCGACAATTATAGGTAAGATAGCCAGTTCCACAGTCGATGAAGAGTCCGAGTGAAGCTCACTTCCATCTTCGGCCTTATCATCACTTACTATCAGGTGAGATGAAGGCCAAAAGGTTCCTTGTAAGTAAAAAAAATCCTCTGTCTCACACTTAAGTTAGCGGGACCGATGACCGCTCGCGGGTTTGACACTCCTCACACCTCAAGCTCAACCAGCAGCCTGAGCACAGGCTACCAATACTGGACTTGAGTCACACATTATCTCACAATTTCAGTGATATAACCTCTGTCTTAAAAAGTAACACGGCGCCGCGTGTTAAGGCAGTGTAAATGACGCGATAGAAATTTATTGACGTTGACCATAGCATTACTGTCTAATACAGGTGCCCTTTTTATGTCACGAAACTCTTTTTGCCGTTTATCTTTTTATCACGGTCGTTTATAGATGTTGATAAACTGTGTCACATATCGTTAGAGTGGTTGCAAAGTGTTATTTTGACGTTTTTTGGGTTTCGTATCTAAAAAGGAAAAAGGGGATCACTTTGCTGTCCGTATCTCCGTGTGTCCATCTGTACGCATGTTCGTTTTTTCGTGGTCCGTCAGTCCGTCTGATCGTGGACCATGTGTCCGTCAGTCTGTTTGTACGCATGTCTGTCTGGTCGTGGTCTGACAGTCCGTCTGTGCGCATATCCGTCAGATCGCGGTACTTGTGTCCGTCAGTCCGCCTGACCGTGGTACTTGTGTCCGGTTGATCATGATTCGTATGTCCGTCTATACGTCTGATCGTGGTCTGTGTCCGTTAGTCTTGTACGCATATGTCCGTGTGTCCGTCTGATCGCGGTCTGTCAATCCGTCTGTATGTACGCATGTCCGTCAGATCGTGATACGTGTGTCCGTCTATACGCATGTCCGTCTGGTCGTGGTCCGTGTGTCTGTCAGGCCTGTACGCATGTCTGTGTGTCCGTCTGATCGTGGTCCGTCAAACAGTGGGCGAAAAATCGGGGCTCCCTTTCATATGATTTTTGAAAAAAAAAAATGCTTGCTTTATTATTTTTGGGTATTCAATTTGATTGGTTACATCAATTTATTGATAAAAATATGGTTTCGGGATTAACTACTTGAATTTACACAGCTAAACATGCGCGCAAATGTTTCAAATGTATGGAAATACAATGCAAAACCGAAATAAGATATGGCCAAAACAAATTGCGTATCCATACATTTCAAACACTTGCGCGCAGGTTTAGCGGTGCAAAGTAGTTAATCCCGAAACCATATTTTTTATCAATAAGTTGATGTAACCAACCAAATTGAATACCCAAAAATAATAAAGCAAGCAATTTTTTTTTCAAAAATCCTATGAAAGGGAGCCCCGATTTTTCGCCCACTGTGCGTCATTCCGTCTGTACGCATGTCCGGTGTCCATCTGATCGTAGTCCGTCAGTCCGTCTGTTCGCATGTCCGTCAGATCGTGGTCCGTGTGTTCGTCAGTCCGCCTGATCGTGGTACTTGTGTCCATCTGATTGTGGTCCGTGTGTCCGTCTAATCGTGGTCCATGTGTCCGTCAGTCCTGTACGCATGTCCGTGTGTCCATCTCTCGTAGTCCGTCTGTACGCATGTCTGTCAGATCGTGGTCCGTGTGTCCGTCTGTATGCATGACCGTCTGTTCTTGTGTCCGCCTGTAAATACCTAGACAATTAACTTTTTTAACAATATGCCACATTGCAATAAAGTCATGTCATGCAAGAAATCGTGTCTCATGGGTGCCCAATGTTGACAAATGTGACTCAGTCCAAGACTGGGACACGTGTGACTTGTTACTGCAGGATGCATGTCCACTGCAAAAATTCTAAAAAAATTCCCTGACCAACTAATATTTAAATATTTATTTTTCAGAAAAATCAAATTTTTTGACCAGTCATAATAATATGTCAAATTTTAATTTCTTTAAAATAAATAGTTACGGATGGTTTTTTACATTGTAAAAAACAGATTTTTATTTTGAGTAGGTACTAACATTATATTTTTTTGCCACAGTATTTTCATACTGTAGAAAGTATTCTAAAACAGCAATTTTATAACTTAAAACTTATTGTTGGAGAAAGTGTGACCTTATCCAAAGAAAAAAATTACAAAAAGACATTATTATATTTCAATATTTAGTCAATAAAATTAACAATGAGAATATGTGATCCACATCAATCCTGAAAAAAATACTATGAAAGTAATCTAATTCTGGCTAAAATTATGTCATAATGTAGATCACTGATTATACGTAATGGACAGAAATGCTTCGATAATCCTAATTTTGTCATTACTTACATCTAAATTTATTAAAATATTTTTAAAAATTATTTTTTCATTAATATTATAAAAGATTAAGGATCATTCTTACTACAGCATGAATTAATTATATCCCTCATTTTAAAATCACTGGGAAATTTTGGAACATGAAACAGTTTAAGATCTTAATTTTTCGCTGACTTTCCAGATAGCCCCTCGATTACACTGACTTTCCCTGACTTCTTTGAGAGTCCCTGGCTTTCCAAAATGGAAACACCCTGTCAACTGTAACACTTCTTTCTATCCTACACTAACGCAGGTTCAATAACCACATGGACAGACAAAGGGTATCAACAAATTGTATCAGGAGTTACGGTACAGTCAAGGAATTTAATTTGCAACTCACCTAAGGTTGAATATCGTAAAGCAATATGGCACCATAAGAGCTATGAATACTAGTTTGGATACACTGTTAACATATAACTAGGCATCATCTATTGGAATTTTTGATCTAAATGCATTGTCAGTGTCAAACAATATGTCAACGAAATGGGTTGTGAAGTAGGGAATTAATTTCCTTGACCGTACAAACTTTCCGTGGGCAGCTATCCATATTATTGTACTCTCTGTCACAAATTAATATAAAATTAATATTTTTGAAATTGTTACAGCTGAAGATTCGAAAGATGACATAAAGAACATGAGCGGCGTAGAGGAACCAAAGAAAGAAACTGCGCCGAATCCCTGATGCGGGCGCTAACACCGATATCCTATAAGATATCCATTTGCTACAAAATGCAATCAACGCCACTAGAAACTTACACCGAGTACTTTGTAATAGTGTCCACGTTTTGTAAGTGTTTAATGTGCTCCGTGAAGCGACCCGCACATTCAGTAACATTTGGTTTGTGGTTCCACTGTCTTCTGTTCCTGTATACCTTGCAGGTTTGAACTGATATATAAGATCTCCCATGAATTTCTCCATGTGGAATATTTGTTCAGATTTTAAGGAAATAAAATTATTTTTATACAAGCTCGTGTCAATTTTAGTTTATATTGTGGAACAATAGAAATGAATCTTTAAATTGCAACGAAATACTGAATATGCTAGGATCATGTACTCACGACCTCCTCAGTCCTGGGCCCCTCAAAAGAAATTGCCGCTATGCCACCCTATAGTTACGTCAATGAGGATCTGACTTTGTATTGAGCAGTACACCTGTAAGCTGAATGTGATGTTAGTGGAAATATTTCCTCTATAAAATTTGACACCACATCTGCCATGGTCAGTGTATCTGCCTGTGAGACTTATCATACCTAAAGAAATTGACGCTACAGCAAATTTTTTTATTAATTGCTTTTAACAAAAAAAATCCACAAAAAATCTTATTTAAATATTAACCAATAAATTTTTCACGTTATCCTTTGACTCTTCGATTCAAAATAGTATGTAGTTGTAGTCACTTATACTGTCATCTGATGAGAGGTTTCAGTCTAGTGTGACCATGAAGTAAGAGCGGAATTTGGAAAAATATCCAAAAACAAAAACAAGCCATAAATAATTTGTGCAAAGAACCTCCCTCTGCAGCAGATCAAAACAGACTGAATTATTTTTTTAAATATAAGGTTATATTAACTGCATTAATAGGTATATCTGAAATTCGGTCATTTAGTTTTTAAAGTGTGTTGTTTAATGTAAAATACAATGTTTCCTAGTAAATAAGTCTTATTTAGGTATGAATTAATTGATTAGCAAAGTTAGTAAATATATTGAACCGTGTGGAACTGAAAATGTATATTATTATAAATAAAATGGTATATTTTTATACTTAACCTATAAAAATAAAATACTTGCTATTATAACCTTTCGATATCTATGGCAACTAGGTTTTGCAACTAGTTGTGATATACATTTATATTATTTTTTGTCAACTAATTGCTAAAGAATTTCGGTAGTACCCTGTAGAATGGTCTGACAAGACAGTGTTATCAATGTTATCATTGTTATAGCCTTTGTTTTTGCTTCATGGTTATAGCTAAGCCAAAATGAGTTTTTGAGCCAACGTTTGAAAACTTGGAAAAAGGAAGCCTCTTTGACCTATTAGGATCTTTTGCGCTGAATATCCCACACATCTCCAAACATAATTCACCTACAACAAATTTACAAAATAATTTTTACCCATAACTTCAGTTGCTACTACCAATTTAACACCGCTAGAACTTATTAATGTAAATATTATTATTAAATCATGTTTTCGCTACTCGACATTGGCAAAATTTTAAATGACAAAAGCCACGTAATCTAGATATTGAATCTTCGATGGAAGCAACGATAAACTGATAGTGGCGGCGGCTTAAGTAGCCATTTGCCATTGACCAAGTCTCGTTTTTCTGTACGTGCTCTTAGATCAAAACCACGGCTTGCAACTCCATGAGAGAGCTTTGCCTTGGAAACAACAAAACCGCAGTTTTGTCGATTACATCCCCCCTGATATCACCAAAGAATTTTTGCTAAGCTTAAAAATCATCCTTGGAAACTAATTGACGAAATCAATTAATGTGATTACATCGTGTTTAAATGTGATAGAGGAATATTTTGGTTTCTTTTCATTGTTCTGCTCAGATGAAAAGTCAACATGCAAAAATAAAATGTTAGACTGCTATATATAGCTATATTATATTAAATAAAAGTGAATGTTTGTCCTTTGAATGTGCATGAAATATCTGTACTGATTGAAAAAAGTGTTATTTTTATTACACATTGACATAAGTGATCTAAAAAATTGACACATTGACACGGTAGTTAATACGAGTAGGTTGTCCAAAACATAAAAAATTGGCGAGTTCAATTCGGGCGAGTAAGTCTTGAACTGTTGCATGCAAAAGTTCAAGACTTACTCGCCCGAATTGTATGCAGCAGCTGATATTTTTAAAATCTCAAAGTTTGTCCCATGACAGTTGTTGTTCAGTTTCATTATTTAAATATTAATGACGACTTATTTAAATATTGTCACAACTTTTTGGAACACATAAGCCGATACAATTTTTAGATCTTTCGTAATACTAGTGCTGTTTTGTATAAGTTAATTTGGCGACCCTTAAACTCAACAGGAGTATTGAATAAATCATAATTATCGCCTCCTCATAATTTCATCAGAACTAGTTTTTAGAGATCGACTCCACAAAGTTGACATACCTACTTTGTTAGACTTTAGTTAGAAATTATAAGCAATGATAAAAATATTGTTGTACTTTATTAATATAAACTTTTTATGTGCCACCACATAAAATACCGAATATTATTTCATAATGAATCATGGTGATGTTCGTTTTTAATTAAAACGATTTATTTATCCACATGTATTGCAACCTCTTATTAAAATAGTTGTAAATATTTTTTATTGTTAGAAATATAAGGATGTGTCTGAATGCAGTTTTTTTTATATTCAATCATGAAACCCTATGCATCTTGTTTAAATAAAAGTCAAAATATTGATGTATATTGCATTTAATTTAAAACGATTATCACAACGCTCTATACATAAATTGCACCATAAATAAAAGTACCGTAAAATCAGTCTGGTACCACAGAGCTAGACAAAACCAACTAAATTGGAATGAATATAAAAATACTATGAAATAATTTAGCAATATACTATACATCTACTTATGGTATGTTGTAAATTTACATTTCAGAAACGCCACAATAAAAGATAGTTTAATAAAAGTATTCAATAGACAGTTGGATGTAATCGTTTTAGAATTAGTTTAATCTAATGAACACTTAAAATGTATGGGGGCGTCCTACAATATTATTCACACTATTATAAAAATTGAACCTCACATCACTGCGAGCTGGTATACTATTCTAAAATTTACCTCACATTTTGAACTTCATTTTAAAAATCACACGAATCTCAAAATACTGTTAACTATTTATACAATTAACGAAGGAATGATTAAACTGGAAGATATTTCGTCATGGATATAACCACAATTTACGTAAACTGATATACTTATAAACATTCGATAAATATACAAACAAAATATAATCTACTTGTGCGTAAAATTAGGCCTCTTGAAGCATGACTAGTTAAGACCAATTAAAAATTCAATGTCAGTTATCGTGTTTAACCATATTTTCATATTTTGACTATCATTCGATTGAACTAATATTAATAACAAACAATATATCAACACCTAGATAACAAAAAATAATAATTGAATGGCTTCTAATTTATACAAACAAATCGTACTATCCAATGTAAAATTTGGTTTAAAATTATTTGTGATACAAAATTAGCCGACTTTCTGTCAACATAGTGCTTCTTGCAGGAAACAAAACGCAATCTGTCACCAAAAAATTGGAATTTAGCTTTTAAAACAAAAATGTAAAAACAGTTAAATGTATTTTTTTATGTTCTTGTCTGTATCAAAACACGCTATTGTTAGAACATATATTTACAGATTCTGTAAATAAGATGCAACAGACAAAGTGACACCACATAATAGGAAACTGCAAGAATCCAAAATTTCTTACACATTTTTATTATCAAAAATTATGCACGGAACTAAAATCACTTTATGGAATAATAATAGTTTTTAACTAAAGATTAACCTATTGTCCTTTAAACAGTCTTAAATGAAATTTCATGCATAATATTGGCGGTTAACTGTGTAATATTAAAAATATAAATAATACTTGCTCAATCACAGTAAATAAAAATGACAATTCATTTTAGTACTTATAATCTACTATCATTAGTTACTCGCACTTATTTACGAATGGAACATTAGTACATTAGTTTCAATTGAAAAAACTACCTAGCTTATAGTCGTAACTACAATGGCAATTAAAATGCCATATTAGAATACTACTTATAAGTAGGTATTTACCGTCTAAAATGTTAAAATTCTGGCACAATTGTGAGCATCCTTTAATAAAATCCCTTTATGTAATATCTGGATGAACCCTGCTCAACCTATCACGTGTTGTCTCGCCGCAGAACTCGTCTACGATGCCTTAAGCCTCCGTGCCTTCTGTAACAGATTTTATTGACAATATTACATTTTATGAAAAGTGGTTTTTACTACATTTGCCAAAATGATAACACGCATCGTGTTAGTTTTCCTTATTTTTATAATTTTTATTTTAATTCTACTTAAAATTTTGTAAACATGTTTATTCTAAAACGTGCAGCGTAGGATTTTTGTACGCTAATCCAATTGGCTGTAAAAAAATTGGAAAAATATATAAATTTATCTAACACTAGCTTTCCGCTCGCAGCTTCGCCCGTTATGTTTGTTTTCCCGTGGGAATTTTATATTTTCCCGTAGGAAAAATAATGTTATGTTCATCAGGGATAACGTAGGATTCTCAATGTGAAAGAATTTTTCAAATCGGTCCAGTAGTTTCGGGAGCCTATTCAATACAAACAAACAATCAAATCTTTCAAAACACTAAGGTCGAGAGAATTCAAAAATAGGTATTTGTAAAATGTATAGCTCTCGCATTGTATGCCCAAATAACCGAGCTGAGCGTGATAGAGACAACTGCAGCTCGGACCGAAAGTACAGATGAAAAGTACATAACAAAATATACGTTTCGCAATCCCCTGTTTTCTCCGCTAAAACTAGACCGATTCTATTACTTTTTGCATTAACAATTTAAGAAACTCTTTGGCTGTGTTTCTATGTTTTGCCTTTTTCATATAATTTCGTCAAATTTGCTTGCTGGATGTTTTGATTACAACAGAAAATCAAGCCATATTTTTCGGTTGTGAGGTTTAAATCTCTTTTAATAATTAACTTATAGAAAAAAGGAAAACATGGGAACATGCTAATAGTGACCATTCATTTTTTGGGAAAATAGAGCAACTATTGTCATTAATCAGGAAGAATACAGGGGACTATATTTGTATGGAAAAACTACCCATACAACTTTGTCTTAAACGACACACAGGTAAGCAGTCAACGTCGATTGTCATAGTTTCCAGTACAACAACGCTCGTCCGCATACCGATCATGTAACGAATTTTAATCCTAATTGTTAAGGAGTAGGTATATAGCAAAACTCCCGATAAAAATGTCGGTAGTTGGTACCAGGGATGTTGCGGATGCCGATTTTTTCACATCCGCGGATGTGAATGCGGATGCGGATTTTTGAAGGCTCACATCCGCGGATGCGAATGCGGATGCGGGTGTTTAAGATGTTATAGAAAAAAAGTATATGAATTAAGAATTAAAATAATCTCCGTTCTATCCCCAACATTGTTTCTTCTGCATATCAATGACATGCTTTCCTTGGGAGCTATACATTGCTATGCAGACGACAGTACAGTGCATGGGGGATATCACGGAAGCGCAGGTGCTGCTCGTGGTGATATTGGTAGGGAAAGGCAGAATCTCATCATTGAGCTCAACAGGACGCTGGATCTCGTCTCCGAATGGGGCTCCAACAATCTTGTTGAATTCAATGCTAAGAAAACAGGTGTGCGCGTTCTCGGCGAAAAGGTCACCTTTCCTCCCCCTTCCTTCTCTTCAGGGCACAACCCTTCACACACAGAGCAACATCACCTTGCTGTGTGCATTACCGCAGCAAAATGTTGTGCTTTAGAGAAGTGAGAGTATATCAAATAATTAGTTCATCATGAGGAGAAATTAGTTTATGAATAGCAAAATTTGTTCGCATTGTAGTTTTAAAGTTATTCGAGAAAAACAGATTTTGCTGGAGTAATGTTCGAAACGTTACCCTGGCAAAATCTTTTTTATAAATTCGTTTCCATCCAGAACCAAATACATGAATAGATAGCTTTTGTTGCGTATTAAATGTTTGTGAATAGCAAAATTTGTGCATGTTGTATTTCTTAAGTTATTTAAGATTTTGCTGCGGTAACGTTTTAGGATATCCCAGATCTCGAAATCGGTTGAACATAGAAGTTTGAAAAAAATACCAATAATAGACCTTAATTTGTTCAAATTTGTTCAAGCATTAGTTTTTGATTTGCTTGATGAATACCAATGTAATTAAATGTTTTCAAAAATCAGGTAAAAAATGAATTTCTCAGTAAACCAGTTCACTTACAATAAAATAAAAGGCTGTAACATGTACCCTTGGTACACCTTTATAACGACAGTAAACTTAGATTATGTAACTTTACGCAATATGAACATATAGAGAATTTTAAAAAGGTTTTTTTAAGTCATCGAATACGCAGCTTCCATTAAACAAGGAAACATGGCATACTATGAACAAATTAAAATGTTTCATCAATAAACAATCCTGTTAATTCCAGCTTTGAATTACGGCTATTATGAAAGTTATATCAAAAATAAGATATATCACTAATTTGTCAATAAGCCGACCGAATTATAAAGGTTGCGTTAAAGCGACCGCATCATACATAAGGCTAACCATTTTAAATGAACGGTATAATATTGATGTTTCGTTAGTACAGTTGCGAAAAAAAGGGTATAATAAAATAATTAAACGAGAACGACATTTTTTTATTTAAAAATCAGTCTTATACAAATGATATTTTTTACTTATTAAAAATCACAGATAATTTTTATAAGGCACACATGCACATTATACGTGAATATAAAATCATCGGATTGGTAGAGTGACATTAATCTGTTGAGCCGCGTAATACTCCCGGGAACAATAAGACAATGAAAATATCCTTCATACAGAGCCATGTTTGTGCGATCTGAGAAACAAACTATACACGGTGTTTCATAATAACCAATAAATAATTAATGCGTTATCTAAAAATAATTATTAAAAATGTGTTTACACGTAATGTCATTTAACCCAATATTTTCATGTATATCATAGTATCATCATCATGTCTATGATTTACATGAAAATTTTGGGCTGAATGACATTACGGGTACAATTTAATAATTAGTTTTAGATAACGCATTGATTATTTATTGGTTATTATGAAACACCGTGTATAAAAAAATCATGCAACGCAAATTGATACTTGGCGAAGAATCTTAGATCAATTACCATGTAACACAATATTAGATGAAATTTAAAAAAGGAAACCCTACTAGCTAGCTTGAAATCCAACAATCATTTCATTCGGCAAGAACATAGCCATTTACGGCAATTCCTGTTAGCGTGGTGACTTATCGTCTTGTTTATCGCGATGATTGGGGCAACGGGGCAACATTTCCATTTTTAATGTTAATTTGGTTTTAAATATACAGGGTGGAAACTTTCAGCGGGGCAGTAAGGAGAAGTACCTAATCTGTTTCAGCTACACGAAAATGGTCTTAGGAGACTATCCATAATTTTTTATGGAATTTTGATCCTCATTCACAGATTTTCAAAAAAAATTACAGTTAGCAAGAAAATAGCCATTTTACATAAAAACATTTTTTGATGCCAATCGATCCTGTTTCTAATACTGATCAAAAACTGTACATTTTTTGAAAATCTGTGAATGGGGATCAAAATTCCATAAAAAATTATGGATAGTCTCCTAAAACCATTTTCGTGTAGCTGCAACGGATAAGGTACTTCTCCTTACTGCCCCGCTGAAAGTTTCCACACTGTATACTTAAGTCATTAAATTGTATAATAATACTGTTGATTATCATGATTGCAATTTACAAAAAAGAAAACTGGTAGAAATATTTAAAAATCGGTTGTCCGAATTACTATTCTACCCGACTGTACACTACGTCACATACTACGCTGCTAATTTGCGAAGTATACCCATATGTATGGTGCGGTCGCTTTTACGTAACCTTTATAATTCGGTCGGCTTATTGACAAATTACTGATATATCTTATTTTTGATATAACTTTCATAATAGCCGTAATTCAAAGCTGGAATTAACAGGATTGTTTATTGATGGAACATTTTAATTTGTTCATAGTATGCCATGTTTCCTTGTTTAATTCGATGACTTAAAAAAACCTTTTTAAAATTCTCTATATGTTCATATTGCGTAAAGTTACCTAATCTAAGTTTACTGTCGTTATAAAGGTGTACCAAGGGTACATGTTACAGCCTTTTATTTTATTGTAAGTGTACTGGTTTACTGAGAAATTCGTTTTTTCTGATTTTTGAAAACATTTAATTACATTGGTATTCATCAAGCAAATTAAAAACTAATGCTTGAACAAATTTGAACAAATTAAGGTCTATTATTGGTATTTTTTTCAAACTTCTATGTTCAACCGATTTCGAGATCTGGGATATCCTAAAACGTTACCGCAGCAAAATCTTAAATAACTTAAGAAATACAACATGCACAAATTTTGCTATTCACAAACATTTAATACGCAACAAAAGCTATCTATTCATGTATTTCGTTCTGGATGGAAACGATTTTATAAAAAAAGATTTTGCCAGGGTAACGTTTCGAACATTACTCCAGCAAAATCTGTTTTTCTCGAATAACTTTAAAACTACAATGCGAACAAATTTTGCTATTCATGAACTAATTTCTCCTCATGATGAACTAATTATTTGATATACTCTCACTTCTCTAAAGCACAACATTTTGCTGCGGTAATGCACACCACCTTGCTCGGATTGAACATTCGCTGCGATCTGAACCCCAGAGACTACATCGAATCCGTCATAACTACTGCCTCACGGAAACTCGGTGTCCTGAACAAGGTGCGTAGGTATTTTGCGCAGGACCAACTATGCTTGTTGTATTAAACTCAGGTTAGGTCTTGCGTGGAATATTGCTCGCAACTTTGGGATGGCTCCGCTCAGTACCTCAACGATGCTCTGGACAGATTGCAGCGTCGCGCTATTCGCTTAATTGGCGATGTAGAGGCAACTAACACCCTCGAGCCTCTACAACTTCGTCGTGACATCGCCTCTCTTAGCGCCTTTTACTGAATGTTCCATGGGGAATGCTCTGAGGAGCTCTTTAACCTTATCCCTCCCTCTCCATTCCCTAACAGAAACACGCGTAAGGGCCTTCGGAGTCATCCGTACACTGTGTCCTCCTTTTCACACCGTATCAAGAAATTCCGAGATTCCTTCTTCTGTCGTTCATCCCACACTTGGAATTCTCTACCTGCGCACGTGTTTCCTCCATCCTACAACATGGGTTTCTTCAAAAGAGGCGTGAAAAAGCATCTTTTGGGCCGGCAAGGGGCGGACAGGTAGGATAGTGGATGTCGTCCCTACTCTATCTGTCAACTCATTTGGGCCTCTGTCACCGCTTAACATCAGGCGGGAGGAGGTCATTTGTCGGGCCATACATATACCGGGTGTAACTGAACACCCCAATAACATTTAAGGGGCATATAAGTTAGATACTAAATGGACCTTCGGTGCTTGTCTGAGACCTGGAACCAGGGACCGGACCCGGTTACCGTTATAGCCGGTAACCTTAGGGTTTTGATGGGGTATTTTATAATGCTGGGTTTTTAAACCCTTTGCCTTACGGTAAGCTTTCAAACGGCTTACCGGTTTACACATTAATCCCTTCGATTGAATTAATTCGGGTTACCGCTAACCGATATCAAAAACCCCCAAATGGGTTACCGTTCTAAACGCTGATTAATTTGTAAAAAATATTTTAGACCTTAGGTATATCGCGTGTAGATTGCTTTTGCACCGCATATTTGCCGAAGGTCGCAACCGAACTCTGGCGTTATTGCGCCCGCAGTGCTATTTCAATCGCTCGGTGTGCGTGAGGGAAAGGGTTACCCTAACCCGAACAGTAAGCGGTTAAGCGCATAAACACTAAAAACCTTTAAGATTGGGTAAGCGGTAAATTATTGTTGTGGGTGGTAACCCCTATTTTACGGGTTATCGTTATTGTTGGGAAACCTGTTGAACGGCTTACCGAGCCCACTGGGTTACCATACGAATGGGTTACCCTTTCGAACGGCTTAAGCAAATGAACGGGTTTTCCGGTCCCTGCCTGGAACCCCAATACTTTCAGAGTTATTTGATTTCAAACTAAAAGCAAAAACTTTCAAGTGACACCCATAATCAGCTCTTAACACAAAAGAAATTTAAACACAAAATGACACGTGACAGACGTGAGCGTAGTATTTCTCGTACGCTTACGTAGGGCTTTCGGCACTTAATACCAAAAAATAATTCATTTAGTTTGTATGGGAAAAAAAAGTAGGTTTGTTAGCCCTAATATTTTTCCTACAGAATCTCTACTTCTGATGGATACATACCCTTAAATGTTATTGGGGTGTTCAGTTACACCCTGTATAAAAAAAATCATAGAGTAATTATTAACATTTTTATTAATTACTAGCTTTCCGCTCGCAGCTTCGCCCGCGTTATTTGTTTTCCCGTGGGAATTTTATATTTTCCCTTAGGAAAAATAATTTTATAGCCTTTGTTCATCAGGGATAACGTAGGATTTTCAATGTAAAAGAATTTTTCAAATCGGTCCAGTAGTTTCGGAGCCTATTCAATACAAACAGACAAACAATCAAATCTTTCCTCTTTATAATATTAGTAAGTATAGACAATTAGTAAATGAAGTTAAAAAAATAGGAGCAATATACTTAATAAAAAGTAATATTGCCACCTTCTTTGATTCAAGCCGGATATGCAGAAGATCATAAACTCGCGCTACTAAATAATTGTTCGCTAGGAACACGTGGAGTGGATAAACAGTAAGTCTTAGTATTCCACAGCGCAAACAAACACGTCGTAATAATTTATTTACAAGAAAACAACAAACGCGTCGGATCTTGTCACCAATTTTTTCGTTCCCATTGGTTAAAGTTAAGTACGAACGGCACGCGCCATTCGCCGGCCTCACCCAATTACTTTCTTGTCGCAACTTGTCTTACATCCGCATCCGCTTGATCATCCGCATTGATTATTACGGATGCGGATGCAGATGTCCAAATCCATGCGGAAGCTCCGCATTTGCGGATGCGGATGCGAATATTCGCGACATCCCTGGTTGGTACTAACAAATCGCATGCGATTGAGGGAGGGCGGGCGGTGCACCATTGGCCTGCGTAGTTAGTACCAACTACCGACATTTTTATCGGAAGTTTTGCTATATACCTACTCCTTAACAATTAGTAATGGACTTCCGAAAAATAACGCCTGACACCATCAATTACAATTTTAATCCCTCCCTTTAGGCCAGACATATCTCACTAATAATTTCCAATTGCTATCACTTTCACGAATTGAATGACACACCTGCAGGCGAAGCACGGAGCGTGGACAAGAGACAAATAACATGTTTCTTCTCGCTCTCATAACAATGAAGTGAGATGGGACGAGAGTAGGTCACATTTTTCGTCTGTGGTCCAAACGCAACCTGCGTTGGGTGAAACTTAATACAAAACCGGAAAAGAGCTGAAAGAAAAGGTAATGAGCAACCTTTGTGGTGCGGTGTGAAAATTCTACGACTCGGCCATAAAGAAGATCATGCATTGACCTCAATGATTGTCGAAAAAAAGGAAAGGAATGCTTAGTTCTAATAATGTACATTTCAAAATCATTGGGAACTTTATTTCGCGTACAACCCTAGTATCTCATAGATGCTCCGCGGCGAGGCGGAATGAGGGAATGTACATTACTGCGCGTACACTACGCGTACACTACGCGTACGCGATACACTGGAAGATCGACAGAATCGTCAAACTACCACCGATCTATATTAATAAATAGATTTCGTTATCGATATCCTGGTGGCTCAGCTGGAGTAACGTTTCTACAGCTGAGTCACACATATCTCCGAACTGTGCTAGCGACAAACTGACAAACTCTAGAACTTGTTCAACAAACTCCGACAAACTACCGCTTCATTGTAAACAGATTTTCTTTACGTCCGTCGCTTTGTTTTCGAGATCCAGCTGGCTAAGTTGCAGCAACTTTGCTGCAGGTGAGCTCTGAAATGGTAGATCGACAAACTCTGAAACTTGTCTGACAAACTGCCGCCTATCTACATCAGCAAACAGATTTTCGCGTCGATCCACCATTTCAGAGCTCACCTGCAGCAAAGTTTCTGCAACTGAGCTAGCTGGATCTCGAAAACAAAGCGACGTAGAGAAAAACTGTTTGCTGGAATAGTGAAGCGGTAGTTTGTCGGAATTTGTCGAAAAAATTCCACAGTTTGAGACATGCGCATTTCCGAGATATGTGTGGCCCGGCTGGAGAAACGTTACCCCAGCCGGGCCACCTGGATCTCGAAAACGAAATGACCTAGCAAAAATCTGCTTACTGACAAAGATAGGTGGTAGTTTGTCGATACATTTATCAAATATTCAGAGTTTGTCGACGCCTCAATCCAAAGAACGAAAGAATTCTTTATTTGGGTAAATAGTCTAGGAACCTGGAGTCCCAAATGTGCGAGGTTTCGTTATTTTTTATGTACTTACTTACAATAAGAAGTTAATGTAAATCCTTGGTGAGTGATTGATATTTTTTAAATGTATTATTTAAGCAACATTTGGCATCTGGTCTCCTTGTCTATCTATATAAAGTAATACACAGTCGCGTACAACTTTCTTTAAAAAAGTAAGTTTTATGAGGTTTTGTTTGTTATACACGGTGATTCATAAAAACCAATAAATAATCAATGCGTTATTTAAAACTAAATATTAAAATGTGTGATGGTGCCCAAAGTAGACTCCACCACGTCGGCGTTTCACCGACTTATGTTGCTGGTTTTTATTCACCGACTACCAGCTCTTAGAAAATTGGTATTACTTACCTTGGATCCGATTGGTCTCCGTTCAGTCTGCGTATGTAGCCGGTGGACTTCCTGAGCTAGCTCGAAGGAAGTCGCGGCTCCTGAAGTTCTGCGGTGGATCCACCGGTGGAGACCGGAGCACTACAAATGCCTATTAGGCCACCACGGCTCACACACGCGACGATAAAACTTTTGCACAACACAAAGCGGGCTTTCGCACCAACAATCACTTGGTGCGCCGCGCAATACTATTTGTTAGATGCTTAAATATTGTGTATTATATTTTATTGATGCCCGGTCCTAACCTCTTTTCAATGTCATTCCGTTTTCGACTCGACTGACTGACATCTTACATGCGGCCGGCCGCCACAGACTATAATGCTGTGTTGCCACTCGCTCTTCCTCGAGCGTAAACAATGTGTTTACACGTAATGTCATTCAATCCAAAATTTTCATGTATCTTAGTATCATCATCATGTCTATGATTTACGTGAAAATGTTGGGTTGAATGACATTACGGGTAAACACAATTTAATAATTAGTTTAATATAACGCATTGATTATTTATTGGTTATTATGAAATACCGTGTAAGTATATGCTGAAAAGAATAATTTTTGTATAAAACATCCATAAAGTTTATTACGAATTCATTGCTTTCATGTTCAAAGTTGTTGTCCTTTCATGCCCCCCACGGTGAAACTTTACAACGCTTTGGAAAGCCTGGCTCGATTTTGATTAAAGAAAAACTATTAGTATAGTATTTGCACGAGTGCCCGAATGAAATGCAGTAACTTTTATAGTAATATTTTGATGTGTTGGTGTGACTATCATTATTAATGGATTGGAATATATCCAACCTACTTTCAAATAAGAATTATATTAAAATAAAAAAATTATAAAGAATTTAATATGTTGCGAAAAACAATTCCATTACCTATCCATAAGATGGTTACCCATAGGTAATCAAATTGTTTTCCGCAACATGGTGAGGTTTTTTATTTTCCTAAGTTTTTATACGTTTACCACAGATATTTTGATTGAAGTCAATTCAATTAGTTCATCTCACTTTTTTAATTCACAAAAGTCCATCTCAAGAGATGTAAAATCTATAGGAACACATAGATTTTTTTTCGTTGCACCATATATTTAAAGTATGTTATCAAAACAAACCAATTTTTCTACTAGTTTTATTTTAATGTTTACTTGCGTTGATATACGGAGTGGGTGGAAAGGACAACAACTTTTAACATGAAACAATGAATTCGTAATAAACTTTATGGATGTTTTATACAAAAATTATTCTCTTCAGCATATACATCTAACAAACAAAACCTCATAAAACTTACTTTGCATGCACTTATTCAAATCGATTTTTTTAAAGAAAGTTGTACGCGACTGTACATTACTTCATATAGATAGACAAGGAGACCAGATGCCAAATGTTGCTTAAATAATACATTTAAAAAATATCAATCACTCATCGAGGATTTACATAAATTTAAATATTAACGGTTATTGTTTCATCACTGAATTCAATTAACTATTTTCATTAACTTCTTATTGTAAGTAAGTTTATAAAACATAAAAAATAACGAAACCTCGCACATTTGCGACTCCAGGCTCCTAGACTATTTACCCAAATAAAGAATTCTTTCGTTTTTTGGATTGAAGCGTCGACAAACTCTGAATCTTTGATGAATGTATCGACAAACTACCACCTATCTTTGTCAGTAAGCAGATCTTTGCTAGGTCGTTTCGTTTTCGAGAACCAGGTGGCCCGGCTGGGGTAACGTTTCTCCAGCCGGGCCACACATATCTCGGAAATGCGCATGTCTCAAACTGTGGAATTTGTCCGAC
Organism: Schoenobius gigantellus; assembly: GCA_963935595.1. Lineage (NCBI taxonomy): Eukaryota > Metazoa > Arthropoda > Insecta > Lepidoptera > Crambidae > Schoenobius > Schoenobius gigantellus. The sequence goes on from OZ012555.1 coordinate 15,487,639, forward strand.
AAACTCCGACAAACTACCGCTTCACTATTCCAGCAAACAGTTTTTCTCTACGTCGCTTTGTTTTCGAGATTCAGCTAGCTCAGTTGCAGAAACTTTGCTGCAGGTGAGCTCTGAAATTGTGGATCGACAAACTCTGAAACTTGTCCAACAAACTCTGACAAACTGCCGCCTATCTATATCAGCAAACAGATTTTCGCTATGTCGTTTGGTTTTGGTGATCTGTGTAACCCGGCTGGGGTAACGTTACCCCAGCCGGGCCACACAGCCCCCTTATACGCGAGCCCGATGAAAACTCAAACTTGTCCGACAAACTTCGACAAACTGCCGCCTATCTATATCAGCAAACAGATTTCCACTAGGTCGTTTCGTTTTCGAGATCTGAAACGCGCAGGCGACAAACTCTGAAACTTGCCGACAAACTAGACATTATAGCGACCTACTCAAACAATCTATTTTACACACTTTTTTTTGTGGCCCGGCTGGGGTCAGCCACACCATTTTCGCTAAGTCGTGTAGTTTTCGAGATTCGTGTGGCTCAGCTTGGGTAACGTTACTTCAACGGAGCCACACATAGCTCTGAAACGCGCAATCGACAAACTCTGAAACTTGCCGAAACAAACTCCGAAAAACTCTGGACATTATAGCGGCATACTCAAACAATGTATTTTCCACTGTTTTTTCCACACAAAAAAAATACAAAAAAGGAAATCTATAGGATACAAATACTTTTAAGCATTTAGATTTTTTCAAACGAAATTTTGCATCGTTTAAAACAAATTTAACACTAGCAATGTCTATATACGCGTATTAATGGTTGTTTGTTGGTGGAAGGGCTTCCGAGCCCGCCTGGCTTGCTACCACCATCATACATAAGTTTCTTCTGTTGTAATCCGATAATAGAAGTGAGATAGCAAGTGTCTCAGTTGTTGAGGAGTTCGGTGAAGTTCGTTCAACTTTCGGCCTTATCGTCACTTACCATCAGGTGAGATGAATGCGGAAAGCTGCCCTGTCGTACATAAAAAAATATACTAAGATATATAAAAAATTGTGACTGACCTGGAGTTAGGGGATGATCTCGAAGCATTGAACCTGGAAAGTAGATTGATGTTAAAGAAACACATAAAAAGTACATTTCCGCTATTGACATGCGTAACTCGTCAATATTACCATTTGGCTATAGAAGTAAATAAATGTTCTACTAAGGTTAACTGCACTACTTTGAAATTAAGTTGTCTATATACATACATATAGTTAATAGAAATATATTCCAAATAGGTGAATAAGAAGTTTTAATTCTGAAAAGCTTTAATGAATAGCTAATAGCATAAATAATAATTTGCGTATATACCAGCACACGCAGCATAAGGATCTCGAGATAAATATGTCGTACAGATTGCGCCAAACTTCTAGTCCGCTCAGCAGGCCTATTCGCTAACTACGGTTAGTAACTAAAACTCTCATTTTTGAAAGACACTTTATCCGTTACTGGTTTAGTGATCTTACGTGTTACGGCAGCGTTCATGAGAGCAGTAATGGATGTTAAGTTCCTTTCAAAAATTGCATTTCTAGTTAGCAACCGAAGTTACAGAAAAGGCCTGCTGAACATAGCACGATTCGTGTTGCACTGTTGTAATATAGTTATAAAATTAAATTATATTGTCTGTCTACATAAGTTATAGGTGAGAAATGAATATCACATCACTAAATAAGTTATAGCACGGTAAGAATAAACTAAGTATATTTTATGTGCGTAAGAAAGAGGCGTGAGACAACTTCAGAGTGGACTACAAGTTTGGTGCGACGTATGCCTGCCTATCATTATAATTGACGTACCAACAAAAAACACTAGACATCAGTCAGGACGTATATGGTTGGTATGATGAAACTGCATGGGACAAATTTCTCGGGATCGTCATGCTACGCAATATTAGAAACACAAAGAACACATAAATTATTAATAAATAAATAAATAATATATTTATAATAAAGTTTCTGTTAGCAGTTAACTAAAATAAAATTCGAATAAAAAATCAACATCCTTTCTCAATTTAATAAAAAGCCAACGACACTTAAGCAGGGACCAGAAAACTCGTTCATTTGCTTAAGCCGTTCGAAAGGGTAACACATTCGTATGGTAACCCAGTGGGCTCGGTAAGCCGTTCAACAGGTTTCCCAACAATAATGATAACCCGTAAAATACGGGTTACGGGGGGTATGAGAGTATAATTTCCATACTAAAAATCAAACATCGAGTACTGTTTTCTACTTTTCCTCAGTTTAAGAAAGAGTTACATGTTTAAATAAACAATTACGAAATCGTTAAAGTAAAACTAGATAACCCGAAAATAAATCTGAGATCGCAAACTAAAAGTTATGATGTAGATAACATGGAATAAATAAAGAAAGGGATGACATTTTCTCGTGATATGAGCACTTGAAAACGTACTCTCAATGATGGATGAACCTAATATAATATGTGGGCGCTGACTTCTGACGAGCTCCGAGCTTTACAATCTCACGAGGGTCAGTCAGTCGATTACCGTACAAACTGCGCCAAACTTCTAGTCCGCTCTGAAGTTGTCAGTTGTCACACGCAGATGTACTGTACCTCTTCCTAAGGCAAATAAAATATTATCGTACTAAAACTTATGTCGGATGCGAAACTTATCTATACTTATCTATACAAGGTTATTTTTTGATTATGACAAAAAATTTGTGTGCTTGTTCAGACAAGCAAACTGAACAACTTTCACTATGGGACCAACTTTGAAACCGCAAAAAAAAAAAACAGCTGTTCCATACATCTAGGTTCAGTGAATGTTGAACATTTGTATGGAACAGCAGATTTTTTTGCGGTTTCAAAGTTGGTCCCATAGTGAAAGTTGTTAAGTTTGCTTGTCTGAACAAGCACTCAAATTTTTTGTCATAATTAAAAAATTAACTTGTGTATAAATAAAAATGGATCTTCGAAATGTAAGTACGACCATAACTTTCGAACGACTGCACCAAATTGGATGATTCTTGGTTTTATGTATTCGTTATTATTAGGACAAGGTTTGTATAAAAGAAAATATTTGAAAAAATATTACAGGAAAAAAAATAATTTAAAATATGTTCACATAAAAGTGACGAACTTGACAGATTGACATTCAGGCTACTCCAAATCTGGTTTCTTACACTGTTGTATTGTCAATAGGTTTTTTAGTATACCCGTGCGGGACCGGGGCGGGCAGTTAGTTTATAATATATGTAGACAGACAATACATATAATTTATACCTTATTTCGACAGCGCGACGCGAATCGTGTTGTGTTCAGAGCAGACTAGAATTTGGTGGAAATTGTACATGTCTGCGTTGTTTCCAGTACAATGGTCAGAACGAAACAAAGATTGTAATATTCTGATCAATCAAAGTATCTACCACAAAAATTATGAACGTCGCTACTCTATGGTCAAAATTTAACAGACGAATAAATGACCCTTTAGCGCGAACGCACACGGCCGCCTTTTTGTAGGCCGACTTTTTCACCGACTTTTTTCCACCGATTTTGTCACCGACTCAACGCACACGGCACGGCAGTCATTTTGTCGGTGGCAATCGAGATACGTGCACATCTAGGGTTGATCATGGAGTTACAGAGGAATCAACCAGCACAGCCAATAACAGAAAATATTTTTTTTTGCACTATGTAACAGACTTGTCAAAATAATTTCACGTGCGCCATGTTGATTTTCTACATAAGCATTGTTCGAAAATTTTATATGGTATTTTTTCACTAAAAATAAAAAGTGAATTTAAACAAATAAAATTATGCCTCTTCCGTTTCCAAAATGTTCTTCCGGAAAATTCTAAGCATTGTGGTGTAAAGCCATATCAAATTATGTCCAGTACTTTCGAAAATCCTTCCGGACAAACAGACAAACAAACAAACAAACAAATATACAAACAAACATTTTTTAAACTATTCTATCGTCTTTTGCTAATGATTTTAAGGCGACCTGTGTATTTTTTTTAATATTTCGCAATTACAGATTTTTGTACCCCTACGATTTTATTATATACAGGACGTCCCAAGACTATGGGACATGAAGGGAAAGTACCTTAAATATCGTAGATAGGATATTTTGCTGAAAGAAGACTATATTATTTTTAAAAGTTAGTAATACTGCATTCAAAGATTTTCTAAAAATTATCTGCTTCGTCTGGGAATCGAACCGGCTTCAAACGTGTAAAAAAACACCCGTATTTTTATGATGCCAATCGAAAGAATGGACAAAAAACAATAAGTCCTCTTAAGAAACATTGTATCTTAAAAGAAATTATTTTTTGTCCATTCTTTCGATTGGCATCATAAAAATACGGGTGATTTTTTTTTTCACATTTAAGTCGGTTCGATTCCCAGATGAAGCAAAGTAATTTTTAGAAAATCTTTGAATGCTGTATTTCTAACTTTTAAAAATAACATAATGTCTTCTTCCAGCAAAATATCCTATCAAAGATATTTAAGGTACTTTCCCTTCATGACCCATAGTCTTGGGACGCCCTGTATAGAGATTAAAACTAATAACAGTTTCGTACAATTTAATGTAACAAACATCAAACGTTTAAACTTAATCCTTGATAAATAAACAAAACTTCTGCCAAGGAATTTAAAAAAAGCGATATCGATATTGACACCCCTACCAAGCCAGTGCACGCGGCCGACTGTCAGTCAGTGGCGGTCGATCGGGCCGGCCGGGACTCACCGATTAATTTTACGGCCGACTTTTTGTAGTTCGTGTGCGCTGCAATGTACAACTCCATATGTTTCATTTCTCACCATCAAAAAGTCGGTGACCGATAATCGGCCGTGTGCGTTCGCGCTTAAACTGATAGTAGTTTAGGATCTAAGAGCCTGATCACATAAGTGACTTGCAAGCGCTTTCAAAGCAGAGCGGGGGCGCAGGGTATACGCCGTAAACACGCTGCGGATGCGTAGCGAAGATGTCACGGGCGCATAGCGAATACACATCTTCAGCGCTTTTGTGCGACAAGTTTGCAACCTATAATACGCTTAATAAAAAAATGCATTCCGACGAGAAAATACCGTTGTTAGTTTTGTTACTTCGAAGACGCAGCAAACGAAAACGAAAGCATCGACGAATTTGGAAGGGTTCATTATTAAGTAATCGACTGGACGAGAGGGACTACAATCAAATGCAAACAAGATATAAAAAATGTCAGAGATAGTACAAAATGGTAAACAGGGGGGATTGACCACATGGTAGTGACTTGACACTGGGGGTTTGCGAGAATTTTCAAAGCGGAGTAAGTGTATAATTAACACGCGTATCGTATAATGAACAAGCGTATAATGGACGCGCGGCGAAAACGTGGCATACGCGTGACACGCCCGCCGCGACTAGCGACGTAGATGCCATTTTGTACTGTCTCTTACATTTTTTTATTTTTATTATATTTGATTGTAGTCTCTCTTCCCTCTTCCAGTCGATTACTTCATAATAAACCCTTCCAAATTCATCGATGTTTTTGTTTACGTTTGACGCGTCTTCGCACTTCAACGAGATGCACGTAATTCGTCTACGTGTTAAAATATAATAAATAATTATATTATTAGGCATACAATACATGAATAATATTATACTAAAAGCATGAATAAAACGTTAGCACACACATAGCGCATTACCTAAACAATTAGACAGCCAGAGCATTGCCTACGTCTTAGTACAGTATAGCGTCAGAAAGTTGGTTACTGGTTAGTGCGGCGCCCGGCGTGATGCCCACAATGCTGCCGCCGACGCACGCCTCCACGCCTTCTGTAGACCACCACCGCATGTCTTACTAACGACACCCACTGGCGATTTTTATTCACTGCCATATATATAGCACGTGAACACTACTTCGAACTATTATGGGTTTAAAAACTACTCAATAAAAGGAGAAAGAAAGAAAATATAAAATAAATTAATACAGAACTAATGTTGTTACTAACAAACGTGTAATAATAATCTGTACAATTTTAAATATACCAAAAATCACAGATATTAAACTTACATTTAAATTTCTATGAAAATAAATAAAAAAACGCCAGTGAATGTGTCAATTAATACCGAGATTAACACATGCGCATTTATAATCAATTTTTTAAAGTGGTAAAACGAAATATGTAAAAAAGAATGTTACGTATAAAGTAGATACCGTGCGAAATATGTCTTATTTCTAATGTAGTAACTTTATTAGTTTGAAATTACAAATGAGCCGAATCGAACATTTCTATCAAAACTTTTAAATAAATTAAGAACAAAAAATTAAGATTAGCATGCCTGTTTCTGGAAAAGGTTAGACAGACAGAGGTGTGTACCCGCATTTCGCCAATAGTCCCATGTTATAGGGGCCGAGCCTATTGCCACAACCGAAAATTAGTTAAAAAAATATATTAAGTAAATAGAATTTCGGGGGACACATTTACTGTAATTTCTCTTCTCCCATTAGAAGTAGGGTAGATCGTGAAACAAGTGGTAACAATATTTTTTTTATGAGCAAGACTAAAACTAAGTAACAGCGTCAGATAATGGAACATATCACAGTATAGGTTCAATTGTCTGCGCGGTATAAACTCATTTGTTTTCCTTGTCGGCTCCTTTATAACTGATCGATATGTATTCTTATGAATTTGCTACTGATATAAGAAAACAAAATACAAAATACGAGTATATTAAACAAAATACACAAACTAAAAAGATGGAGATTATTTACAAACAAATATACATTTCAAACTGCGTTTGGTACCAATCTTCAATAAAGTGTCCATATTGGACTATTTCTTTTATCTGTAAAATAAAAGAAATTCGTCTGAAGGCCTATGTAGCCGTGGCCGGTAAAACATTTAAAGACTTATTAAATTAAAATACAAATGATATCTTTTTCTCACCGTAATGGTAACTTTTAAGATAATGGTAAACTCAACTCTCTCCGTTATGTCAGAGCGCTGGGAAATGTTTCAATAAAATACCTATAGTTCATTCGCTGTTGCGGGGTTAGTAAGACATACATTAATACATCGACATCGATTAACAGTAAAATAGAATGATATTAACAATGAACTTAGAATACTCAAGATTCGATAATTTTGTACCAATATCCAAATAAAGTAAATTATACTATTTAACTATATTATAATAGTAAAATATTACAATCCACTATTGTTCTTATCGACGTTTCTTAAACTGCACAAAGTTCAAATTATACTTGTGTTGTGATTAATACTAGCCGACATATAAAGCAAGCAAGTAACCCCCCCCCCCACCGGTACAAGTGCACAACGCGTCATTTTCTCTTCAGATTTTGATAAACCGCGAAGAAAAAAAAATCAGTTTAGATGTTTTGTGTAGTGTACCTAAAAATAATATGAATAATAATTGCACGTTTAATATGACACGTGCGATGCGCAATCTGAATACCGGGGGCGCATAAGCAGTGAGTGGGTACGTGGGTACATAAGCAGTGTGGCGTCTCACCTGTGGTGCAGGCGCCGGCGGCGGCGTCCGCGTTGCCGCCGGCCACGGACCACGGCCGCGCCTTGCCCGCCGCGCGGGCGCACCCGTTCCCTACGTCACACGCACGTCACAACGCAAAGGGACAACGGGACAACTTCCCGACAACGGACAGCGCAGCTCGCTTACAGTTGTCATTTCTTTGAGGCGTTTGAATTGACAACACTTCATTTACACTATATTTGTATTTTCTCTCAACATTTATTTAACATAGCTCTATAGAATAATAATATAATCGTTGAAAAAATACTCGTTTCCCGCTGTCCCAGTGTAGTCAGGCTTTACGCACACATATTGACGTTAACTTCGAAGTATGGTCTAATGTTACAACTCACTAAATAACGTTTCAAAAGTAAACACGGGTGACTACCACAATAACAGGATAAGTCTATGTTGTATAATAATTACAAAAAGGATGATTTGTAAGCGATAAAAGCAGCTTCACAGTCAGTAGTACAAGGGACAATGTCAAAATTAGCCTAAGAACCAATACAAATTTAGCGTATTTGATAAATTCTTGAGATAATTTAAGATATAATTATAACTCATTAGATTTTAACAGACACTTCTGAATATTTTATTCAATTTAAAAAGGACTTTACGATTCCTTCTAGCATTTTTGAAAATCACAGACTAGAAGGAATGTTTATATTTTAGGGTGCTTTCCAAAGGAGCTTCTATAGAAATCATGTTACTTTTTTACGTAATAGTAGTCTAAGCCTTTTTATATATGGGTGGGTTTTTACATACAAACTTGTATATATGCTAGAATACTGGTACTGATTTCCCTAAATTGTTTTCGTTTATTTATTGTTAGATATAGGTAATTAATTTGTGTTTATTATCAAACATAACCTCAAAATCACTAAGTATTACGCTAATAATAAAGTTCTCAGAAGTGTCCGTAAATAATCTTTGTTTATACAGTGAGTTACTTGTAATTTGGAACCTAGAAAATAATTTGACATGATTCTTGGTTCTTCGGCCAACTATGTATGGGCACTGAGCAATCTCCTTTCCAAAAAATACAGAATCGTTCAACTTTTTTATTTCTTACTTGGCATGTCTTATTTACAAATAGACACTCTGAGGTGATGTAATTTTTACTTTCACTGTATTTTTTTACTTCAGTTTATTCATTCCAATGTTACATAAGAGAGATCGGCTCACTGTTGATTTATTAACATCAAAACTATTAACTACCTCTTGCCCTGCCCTTTATATTATTGTTGTGTCTGTCACAGAGCCTGATATTCTATGCTTTTGCATTTGTTTTTTTTTCTTTGTATACAAGTGCATAGGAGAAAAATGTCTCAAGAAAACTGTCAGAAAGTTATATGTTGGACGGAACAGTAAAGTTGGTATGCATAATGCTCAATTTTGCTCAATGGTTCAAATAAAATATTTTCTTTGGCAAATAAAATTTCGTCTTGTTAATAATAACAAAAATATATAAAAAAACTCTTTATACTATTATTTATATAATACACTTCGAAGTTCACAATCAACATAAAAGCTGGATATACAACGTGTAACAGAAACAACGCATTCAAAGTAGTTTGTTACAAATATGCAAATTGTAAATCAATTTTAGCACTTTTTCATACAACTAAGTTGGCAAACAAGCCCACCTGATGGTAAGTGGTAAAAGTCACCTATAGTATGGTTCTTGTGAGATTCTGACAGTGTATGTTGCCAGCTTGTGAGATAAGATGTAGTCACGGCATCCAGTAATTTCACTGCCATATCTTACCCTTCAAACTGGAACACAGTAATGCAAGAAGTGCTGCTTTGCGGCAGAAATAGGTAAGACGGAGGTACCCAAGCAGGCGACCCTGGTACTGAGTCTCCCTCCGGTAATATTTATAAATCAGTATTAACAGATATTTTAAAAAGTAACAATCTTCATTACAAACGCATAAAATGGACACTTCTAACCTTGTCTTAGCTTAGGACGACATTAGGTGGCAATATGCTGTCACATTCTTTTCATTTAAGACAAGAAGTGACAGCATTCTTCTTAGGATTGTCTTAGCTAAGACAAGGTTAGTGAAATTTGCCATTAGACTCGTATAAATAGTCGTATCTCAAGTACGATATCGATCTTGAGCTGTTGTTTTTGACAGATGTGCCATACATTAAACGTCAAAAACTGCTACTCAAGATCGAGCCACAGATTAGATAATAGTTAGTCGAGCTCTGACTTGAGATGCGACTATTATTATGAACCTTAGTCTACGCACCGCACGGGGCGGCGAGTAGAGCAAGCGTTAAGGTCATCTACTCATCACGATCTACTCGTCGATAATTAGTTTTTAAAAATATATCTGTTTATGCTGATTTAAAAAATTGCTGCAATTGATTCTTATGCATTTTTTACAAACTACTTTCCGGGTGTGGAGTTATTTCTATTACACACTGTATGTATACACATAAATGTATTATTATCAAATTTTTAAGACAAATTCGAAAAGGCAAGCCGAAACATAGAATTGACCCAACTGGACAGAAGCCGTGTTGGCGCATTCCCAAACGGTGCACAGGACATCACGTATGCCAATTGCGCAAGTGGTATTTTTTAAACATAATACCACTTGTCTTCAGCCGCTGAAGCCATTAAGCGTAGAACAATAATTGACTTGACCTCTCTTTACAATTTAGTCACATATAATACAATAAAATTAAATTACATGTTGTGGTTTGTGTATGGTAATTAGTGATTATTAAGTTATTAATTATATTTTAATATTTATTGTTGTAATAATAATGTTGCTGATATGTATTACTAATAAATTAAAGAATGATATTTAGTACGTAACTTAGGCGACTTTAATTGATAGTAACAAAATATTTACCCATTGTATTAACGTTGTCCGAAGAACGAGATGGCGGCGGTGTAGTAGGGGCTTTTGAGCCAACATTATCAGATGATTTACACCGGGAGACTTCTGTAAGATAACAGTATTTATAGTTCACGTCTATTTTCTGTGTATATAAAAAAAAAACTATTTTTTATGAATTGTTTTTTTATAAAATTTTTAAATGGACCCAAGAATTTTAAACGAACTCAAATCAATGCTTAATTTCTATTTAAAGCATAGAAGGGGATGTGAAACTGATCTTTCAACACACAGCTCAAACTACTGCAGATTAGGCTGAAATTTGAAACACAGTTAAAATTTAACCCCAATGTGGAATAATAAAGGGATGAAATTTTGTGTTTTAATTTTTTTAACTTTATATTAAAATATAATCACTTTAAATAGAAAAGACTAACCGCATTCCAACAGGACGGGCGTACTTTCTCCTGAGGTCACACTGTACCTGCAATGTATACAAATAGAATAATTCAGGTACACATTTTACTATGTAGCAATATATGTATATTTGACAGGACAATTTTTTCTCTAAAATTATCAACATCATCGATGACTTACCAGTACATATACATATATTACAAGATGGAGACGTCAATAGTGAAATGATTAGAAGTAAGTTGACATCAAAATTATAAAATATTTCTAAATTGTTTCTCTATCCTGCGGCCCTATCGCCTAACTCATAGCGATTAACGATGGCGATATCGAGTAACTAGCTATCATTTTGATTTCACTAGTTTGCTATGATAGGCGATGGTCCTACCGCTCTAATTCACTCGTTATAGTTTTAGCTCTCTAATCTTGTGATTTCGTACCGCCTATCATAGCAAACTCTTGAAATTAAAACGATAGCGACTCACTCGCTATCACCATCGTTAATCGCTATGAGTAAAGCGGTAGGGCCGCTGAAAGGTGGGAACAGCAAAAGTGACAAGAAAATATTAAAAGTAAAAAGTAATGGCCTGTAACTAAACAGCTAGATATTTTTGTTTGATATTTTGTATACACAAGCTTCGGATGTCGTAAAGTGTACAAGTAAATTTATTGTCATATCGATGTCTCCACCTTGTATACGCACACCTCCTTCCCATGGATATAGACAGAGATCACAGTTTTTTACTACAATCTATACTTAGTCTTTTAGCTTCGTTAAGTTTCATGATTAATGCTTACATAAACGCTCATCAGTTAGGGAAACTTGATATGGCTTTTCTCGGAATGTCACCTATTTAACTCTGATAAGTTCATCTAGCTTGTCCCTTACCAATGCGCTTATTTGCATTTTTAAAGTGATTTTTTTTCACATTATAAATTTCCTTCGTCAGTCTTCTTTCATTCATCCTCTCTACATGCCCAAGCCCCCCAAAGCTTTCCTTTCTTCATTTTTAACACTAGATCTTCTTTCATCCACACTTATCCTTTAGTACACTTTCGCAGTTTATCCCATTGTGTCACTCCAGCTATTGCCCCTAAAGCTGCTTTCCACTGCGTTAATTATCCTTTTTCTAGGGGCGATGGCGATTACACAACGACATCAACAAATACTGCTACGTCTGCTACTAAGTAAGTGTCATAGCGATGTAACATAGTTTTTCATCCCGTGGACGTCGCAAGAGCCGACTTAGGTTGTTTACCGTTACTACAACTCTGCGACGAGATGAGAAACTCGAAACAAAACCATACATCAAGCAGATCTATGAAGTTGGCCAATTTTTCCATGAACAAGGAGACCCGTGTCCATCAGCGCGACATTTATTGGTCGATGCTTTACTAATTAATTTAATTGTTTTATTTGTATAATGATATTGATTTTAGATATAACATTTTTAAAATGATAAATAATCAGCCCTCTTATCTTGCGTATTCCATCTTGTACTGTTCTGTAATGTGACATACAATAAACGATTAAATTGGATATGTACTACACTACACGACATCAACAGGCATCGTTACGGCCACTCACATGGTGTCGTCGCGTTGCAGCGTGGGCGAATGTCGCAGCGGCGACGGCGACGGCGACGCGAGCGACGACAGCGAGTGCAGCGAGCGCGAGGTTAGCGGCGTGCGCGTCGACAGAGACGCCTCCTCGCTGCCGGGCGGAGTGCGACAAGTACGCCAGAACTCCTCCAAGCCTGTGCCACAGAAGATATAATAGTACTACGTACAGAACGGCCACTCACCTCCCCGCACTCATCTCAAATACCTCACCCCACCCCACACTTCGTTGTAGACATCACTCACACATAAACAAGGGCGCGCGCGTTCGCCCGGTCGCGGCGACACTTTACGTTCACCGAGTAGACGCGAGCGCCGGCCGATAACAGAGATAGCGCTATGCGGGTAAAAGAGTACGCAGTCGCTGCACTTCTCGCGTCATTTCGATAGATAACCGCGCACTCAGCCCTACTTGATTCCACGCACACATTTGCGCGTGTACAAACGTCATTTGCTTGAGTAGTAGTGATAGGTAATTGATTTGCGAACGTTGTATAGTGTCCGGGGTGTGCCTGTGCGGAACCACCTTAAGGGTCATACACACGGATCACTGACGTCACAGACAGGTCCGCCACAGCCACGGTACTGCCACTATGATCATTATTCTTCCACTAGCTTTTGCCCGCGGCTTCGCTCGCGTTGAATTCGGGGTAACACGGAAGATTTCCAAAAAAAATAAGGCAGGTATTTTTCGTCGGTAACAAAGAGTCTGTGTACCGATATTTAGCTTCCTACCTTGAAAACTGCGAAAACTCCCATATAAAATTTCACCCCCTCTTTTAAGGGGTTGGGGGCAGACTTCAAAAAAAATGATGCACGATTTTTTTGTTAGTCACAAATAGTCCGCATACCAATTTTTAGTTTTCTACCTTGAAAATTGCGGAATGCTCCATACAAACTTCCACCCCTCATTTTAGGGAAGTGGGGGGTTAGAGAGAAAAAAGTAGCCTATGTCACTTTCCATCCCTTCAACTATGTCCACTTAAAAATTCATGTCAATTCGTCACTCCGTTTTGCCGTGAAAGACGGACAAACAAACACACACATACACTTTCACATTTATAATATTAGTATGGATGTATGGATAAATTCTCTATGAACGCAACCACACCTGTCAGTGTCCGACACGACACAGGGCTCTGAATAACGTTCATAGAGAATGTATGAAAGAATAATTATCACCGTGTGAATCAGTGTGAATCAGCCTTTATTCTATACTTATAGAATAACATGTCATGATTCACTGACTGATTCATCATCGCTGAGCCAAAACTATTAAAGCATGGCGAGTGAAATTTGGCCAGCGGGTTCCTTTGATAACGCTAACATGCACTAAGAAAGAGTTTTTAGAAATTCAATCCCTAAGGGAGTAAAATAAGGGATGACAGTTTGTATGAAGCTTCATTATTTTTAAAGCTAAAAGCACCTTTGTATTTAGGATAATAAACAGAAATTAGTAAACCCATGTTCTAGCATTATCAGAATTCCATTCTCGGCTGAAATTGGGGTTGGACTTGGAAGTATTCTATTAGTAGGTATTTGCGTATCAAACTAAAACTAATTAAGTAAGGTATTTCAATGGGACTTTTTTGCCCTTGCATTATAGTTTGTACATGGAAAGGGTAAATATAAAGTTCCCACGGGAAATATTAAAATTACGTGATCAAAGTTGCGGGCGGAAAGTATTCATCTATACTAATATTATAAAGCTGAAGAGTTTGTTTGTTTGTTTGTTTGCTTGAACGCGCTAATCTCAGGAACTACTGATTCAAATTGAAAAATTCATTTTGTGTTGGATAGTCCATTTATCGAGGAAGGCTTTAGGCTATACACGGTTATTTTTTTATCACCCTGGAAAATTTTAGGGACGCTTCAGGACACATCCAATATTATATAAAAAATAAAAAAAATGAAATAAAAAAATAAAAATAAAAAATAAAAAAAAATAAAAAATCTCTAAAAATGCTGTTCTCGACTAGTGCAACATTTTTTGTATTTTTTAAAAAATTAATATAAAATTAAGGATGGGGGGTTTTTTTTTTTATTTATATTTAAATCATTCTAATACCATGCCGTGAAGCGTCCCTTAAAATTTCCAGGGTGATAAAAAAATAACCGTGTATAACATCACGCTACGACTAATAGGAGCTGAGCATCAATGACAAATGTTGCAAAAACGGGTAAAAAATATACGGCGAAACGTAGTTCGCTGGCACAGCTAGTATGGGATATGACGAATGAGGTAGTGCTTCACAAAAAAAGAAGAAATAAACGGGGGTCAACTATCTTCGTACTTCATTGCACAATGAATTCTTGGCACTCACTGTGCTGAATACTTGATACTATCATTTCCTTAAATTTCGTCAGCTAATTATATTACACCCTTGTCCATTGGCCTAAGTTCTTTGAATTGCTCAAATCAATTCATTAGTCACTCTCACCTTCGTCTATATCTTGTGACTGATCAGTTATAGGCCGAGATGGTGCTCGAGTTTTCGCCCTTCTCGGTCGCCCTGTAATATAAATAAAAAACTACATTACTAATCGCAGCATGCATGTATGTTTACTGGAGGGAGACTCTGTATTAGGGTTGTCTGCTTAGGTAGCTCCGTCTTACCTATTTCTGCCGCAAAGCAACAGTGCTTGCATTGCTGTGTTCCGGTTTGAAGGGTAAGATATGGCAGTGAAATTACTGGGTACTGTGACTTTACATCTGGTGTCACAAGTTGGCAACGTACACTGTGGTTCTTGTAGGGGTTGCAGTTTTGCTGCGAATCTCACAGGAGCTACATGTATTATAGGCGACTGTTACCACTTACCATCAGGTGGGCAGTTTGCTTGTTTGCCAACTTTCTGCAATAAAAAAAATTTAGAGATATTAACTGTAAGTTAGTTCTAATTTGCCCGCTTGACGACTTCTGTTAAGATATGCTTTTTAAAGTAATGCATATTATTTCTCGCAACATTTGCAATCTCACCAATATAAATAAAAATTTAAAAAACCGACTTTAAAAACACTTCACATTTAAAAATAATATAAGAATACAGACATTACATTTCTATGAGTATATTGAACCAGGATTGGTTGAGTAGGGCCATGGGTGGTGGAGGGTTTGTACAGATTGCGGCACATAAGTTGAACTAAAATGGCTGCTGTCTGTGGAGGTGCGCAATAGTAAAAATAAATGTTATGTGAATATTTGGCAACGAAATTTAAATTGCTATTGCTAAATCTGCCTCATTGCCACAATTTTTGAGTCTCAAACGAAGTGCGACACGCGAGGGCTTACAATTACTCCTGCGCAGACGACAGCCATTTTAGTTCAACTTATGTGCCGCCATGTGTATGTACCTTAGAGCATTCAGACGAGATGGCAAGGCTGGGCGAAGCCTTCTGCCAATTTACGTTGATATTATGACCATACACGTTATATAAAACTAGTTGACGCGCGGCCGCTGCCATTAGATGTTGTTTCGTATCGCAAGTAAGAGCTCGTAAAAAATGGTTAAAATTGTGCAGTTTCCTCTTGCAAAAGGCTATGCAGTAACTCAAATCTTCAAGACTATGGCGTTTCCTATCACATGTAAGTATAAAATACACATAAACGTGTTTTATTTAAGTACAATTTTGAAGTAATTTTTATGCCACTACGATAGAAAAATACAATGGTACGTTGGTAGCTCAACACAGTACACGGGCACGATTTGCGGGCGATAGCGTAGATACACGTTAATTTGTCGATGTGTGTGTTTTTCTTTATAGTGAGGTAATATTTTCACAGTGTGCGTATCTGTAATTGAATGCTAGATTTTCGTAGTGTGCCTGCATACGTGTTTACCTCGCCTCCTGCAAAATGTGTCAGAAGAATGTATACTGCGATTTGTTCCGTACTATATCCGTAGGCTAAATGATCTAAGGTACGTACAATCGACAAACTTGCCGGTCTACCAGTAGTTTTTTTGGTCAGCGATATTTGAAAAAGTAAAAGCGTTAATCCTTACATATTATAAAACAAAGTCCCTCGCCGCGTCTGTCTGTTCGCGATAAACTCAAAAACTACTGCACCGATTTTCAAGCGGTTTTCACCACTCGATAGCGTGATTCTCGAGGAAGGTTTTAGTATATAATTTTGTTAAGTTTTTGTATTTATTTCTGTGTACATTAACGATATTTGTTGAAGATTTCGGGAAAAAATAAATTGAGGCGAAACGTAGTTCGCGAGCACGGCTAGTATGATATAAAATAGAAGTATTTTAGGATTTTCATATATGTATGATTTAAATGATTGCTTTATACCTCTTATAGTTTGAAATAATGCTTCCCAAAAAAACTCAACTGGTAGACCGCGAACTTTGTCGTATGTACCTTTGACGAGGTGGCGCAGCGTGTTGGAGGGCAGGTCGGCGAGCGCGTCGGCCGCCTCGGCGTGCAGCGGCGGCAGCGACAGCATCTCGTTGCTGCTGCACTGCTGCTGCTCGGCCACCGACTTGGGCCGCACGCGCCGCGCGCCGCGCTCGCGCCGCCGGCACCCCAGCGGCGTCGCCTGCAACCGTTGCAGGCGCCTCTTACCCACCGGGCACACTGGGCACGCGCCCAGGGTCCCGCGATGGACTGGGGCCCCCTAGTCCCCACTCGATTACCGAGCGATAACCGACAGCTACTCTATTTTTAACCGACTTCAAAAAAGGAGGAGGTTCTCAATTCTATGCGTATGTTTTTTTGTGTTTGAGTTACGCGATTAGGCCGCCAATTGTGGATCGATTTTCAAAATTCTTTTTGTATTCGATAGAGTATACTCCGAGGGTGGTCCCTAGGTCACCAAAGTTGGGATCTGATGATGGGATCCCATAAAAATCGAGAGAAGCCCTTAAATTTGCAGGTGTGTCCAACGTGTTTTGTGTGTATGTTGCGCGATTACTCCGCCAATTATGAACCGATTTTCAAAATTATTTCTGTATTCGATAGAGTATACTCCTGAGGTGGTCCCAAGGTCACCAAAGTCAGGATGTGATGATGGGATCCCATGAAAATCGAGGAAAACTATCGAAACACGTAACAAACACAAAAAAACTACATACGAGTCGAATTAATAACTTCCTCCGTTTTTTGAAGTCGTATAAATAGTGCTATAATATGGTCACAGGGGGGCCATTATCCTAATATGCCCAGGGCCTCTAATAGGTGAAAGACGGCCCTGCTGCAACGCGGTCGGCGACCGTCATATCTTCTCTTTTACACAACTATACTCTGTCCACTAACTCGTTTATTTTCTTTTTGAGTTTGAAACAATTCGAAATTAGTGACGCGTTTTAAGACGTTTTAAGATTCGACTTGAAATAATAATCGATATTATTAAAGAAGAACTTTCAATCGATTTATTGCATCGAAATAATTTTTGTTTAAATATTAATCATTCGTTTATTCGTTTTTTTTATTATGTATGAAATAAATAAATACTTATTTAACAAGTTTTTATTGTTCTTCACTCTTGATTTGAAATTAAATTCCAAGATTTTGACTTAATTCCTTGCATACCTAAATAATTAATCATGGAGTCTTAGACACTATATTTATTTTCTTGTTTTTATTAAATTTTCAGAAACAATACTTACAAAAAGTCAAATTATTTTTTCAATATGATCGATTTATCTTATTTCAAGACCTATTTTATAGTCTGTGATTGTTTGTTATGCACAGGGCACTTCACTAAGTGGCCGTTACCCGTCAATAAAGTATGACATTTACTGTAGTACATTATTCCGATAAAAATAAGGCAATTCATCGGCGTGAGCTGTCAAAAAGAAAATAAACGAATGGACAGAGTATAAGTTGGCAAACAAGCGAACTGCCCACCTGATGGTAAGTGGTAACAATCACCTACCGTACGTATTACGCGTTGTTGGAAGCGTTAACTATTAGTTCTCTTTGATGTAATGTCACTGAAAGATCTTAAAGATCTGAAAGTCAGATATATGTTTTTTCATATCTTTATCGAGTCACGACTAGAATTGAAAAGGAGATTTATAGATTTTGTCTATATACATTTTATTTACGAAAATTCTTTAAAATAATGAAGTCTGGGAAGTGTGGGCGCGTGGTAGGGTCCACAAGGCGATACCACTACCCACGCGCCCGGGCAAACTCGACCAGTGGTCAAGCTATCACCATGGGGAGGATTGTCCGAGAACACCAGGACAATCCCACAAAGCTATTAACGCTGAACGCCACTAACAATACCACATACATACATACCAATTAAAACGCCATGCGGATGGCTGCATATGTGCTCTATCAAAATTATTGCGTTAATTGCATTGCATTTGCAATAGTTAATGCCATAATGTCAATAAAAATTACTCTATTTGTCTATCACGATCTAAACCACATTGCGTTCACTGGTGGACTTTTGACCTGGCTAAAAGGACGGATTGGGACTCAACAGTCGCAGCATCGAAGAGTGAATGGAGGAATATGATAACACTTTGCTTTTGCTCTAATTACGATTTGTTTTTCTAGTACTTACCAGATTCAAATATTCCAACTTCTGAACAGCGTGAAAATAAAACACATTTTTATTTAAAATTTCCAGGTTTTCAATACAGTACATATCTTTTGAAAATAGTAGCACAAGTCGAGGACTCTATAGTACGCTGAACAATAAAACAACCCTTTTTTCTGGTTATTTGGAAACGATTAAAAATCCTTTTTTATTTGTAAGAAAATACGCCGTCTTAGACCCTATAACCGCAGATTACATCTATAATATGCTTTATATATAAGTTATATAACAATATAAATTGCTGCCATCTATTGTTGGATTTTTGAATTTTTATGAGGCGGTCAACTAATAAGCACTGGATGTGCTTTTGCAGCAGACTCTATTTTGAATTTCATTATTTTATTTAAAAAAGTTGTCGAAAATAGTTCGTAAACAATATTTTATTTTAAACTAACGCATTGAGTAGTTACTTACGATTTTATTTCTACAAAATGAGTCAATAATTTATTACATTCCATTTTAATACAAGCTATGCCACCTATGCAGTTTTGGGTGGAACTAATTATATAATATTGTTCCTGGGTCGGTACGCCGCACAGTGGGTCGAAACAGTAATATGAGGGACATAGAGGTTTTTTTTGACAAATCGTATTTTTTGGATGCCGATCGATAGTCCTTCAGACACTCGTAAAGACATGTTATATAACATTTTTCACTAAACCTAATAGTTTGGCCATAAAAAAATAATTTGTGTTTTTTTGTATGAAACAAGTCCTAAAGTACTAAATATCTTCCAGGAACTGCTTGACCGTGCCTTATAATGACTTAGGTTGGCATAAGTGCATTGTGTACTAACATCCTAATCTATTTTTAGCTGCTCCAAACAGCAATTTTGACTGTTAAACAGTTCGGAAAAAGAAATATTTTGACTAATCCTATTATGGGATTATAATTACAATTCCAATACTAGGAACTAATTACGTAGTTAGTCTACATTGTTCTGTACTATCAGAATCTTTTAAAACCTTTTTTTTGTTATCATCGGATGACTTTAAAGTAATAATGATGTCAGGTCATTAGGATATACAGGGTGTCCCAAAAACAATGGATAAACCTGTAACTATAGATGGACTTCATCATGGCCTCCCTTACCACAAATTTTGACCTTAGTTTAAAATATCACGGTTTCAGAGATATTTATTGTTTTTGTTTTTTTTAGAAAATTTCCAAGTGCGATTAGTTTTGATACTGCCATTTCTACAAATGGAGAGCTTTTTAGATTTAGTTTTTTTTTTATTTTACAAGCGATAGTTTATCTATCAAAAACAACGACTTAAATTTAACAAACTAGCGTAGAGTGTTTAAAATAAATTAAAACACAAAGAAAATTAAGAATGAAATTAATGTTCTTTCATGTTTGATCACCTACAGTGTGAAAAAAATGTAGGACGCTCATCGTGCCCATTACCTTAAAAATTTGCTTAGCTATTCTAGATTCCAAAAAGGTATCATAATCCTAAGCATTCTAAATATTTTTAATTTCATGACTACTTGAATAGCAAATAATATTAAAACTTCAAAAAAATATTTTTGTCATAATAATAACTGTAAGCTTTTGTGTTAATGTAAAGGTGTAATGAGCCTAGGTATTCTGTATTTTTTAATCTCATGACTACTTAAAGAGTATGAAAATTTCAAAGTACTCGATTATGAGTATGAAAATTTCAAAGTAATAAAAAACACATTCTTCGTAAAAAAATCAAATTGAACTTGCGCCCTTATACACATCCTAGGCCTTTTATTAAAAGAATGTTTAATGCGGTATGCGTAACCCGACTAACCCGACTTTGATGTAAGCAGCTGCATTTTGGATCCGAGTCCGCAACTCCGCAATCGAGGATACTGACATCGCGTACACGAGGTCTTTTAGACACCTCCAATAAAACATCCAAGGGATTTAAATCCAGTGATCTCGGTGGCCATAAAATAGGACAAAGCCGGCTTTCGACCTTTTGGGTGATTTTCGTTTAAGTGATTTCTCACTCTTTCAAAAGTAATATTTACATTTCATACTTTTCTGCGTACTGTCGAGCAGCAATGTTGGCATAACCTTGACACTCGCCATAAGTGTTTGCATATTCGAATGTCGTGTACTGATGCCTAGGCATGTTCAAAGTCCTAATAACGGTTGCTAATTGTCAGAAGGTATCACAAATACAAACAATATCCAAATCGTAAAGCTACTAAAGTCCGTGTACGCGACGCCAGTATCCTCGATTGCGGAGCTGTGGACTCGCATCCAAAATGCAGCTGCTTACAATAAAACGTCGGGTTACGTGCGTTAGAAAATCGTACAGGTCCTTTTTTTATACAAAAGTTGTCCCCTATTTCCTTCCTGGATAATATGCTGGCTGTGCTATTTTTAAAAAAATCAATGACAACTATAAACATGCTTCTATGTTTTCCTTTTTTTATTAAGTTAATTACTAAATGAGATATAAACCTTTAAAAACCTGAAAAATTGGCCTGATTTTCTGCTTTATTCAAACATCCAGTAAACAAATTTGACGAAATTATATGAAAAAGCAAAACATAGAAACACAGTCAAAGCCTTTCTTTAATTTTTAACGTAAAATGTAATTAAATCGGTCTAGTTTTAGCGGAGAAAATAGGGGACTTCGAAACGTATATTTTGTGTACTTTTTGTAGGTATTTTCGGTCCTAACTGTATTCGTCTCTTTCGCGGTCAGAACGATTGTTTGGGCATACAGCGAGACAGCAATACATTTTACAAATACCTATTTCTGAATTCTCTCGACCTTAGTGTTTCCTCTTTATTAAAATGTCTAGGACGTGTATAAGTGCGCAAGTTCAATTTTGATTTTTTTTTACGAAAAAATGTGATTTTTAACGAGTAATTTGAAATTTTCATACTCTTTAAGAAGTCATGAGATTAAAAAATACAGAATACCTAGGCTCATTACACCTTTACATTACTAGAAAAGCTGAAAGTTATTATTACGACAAAAATATTTTTTTGAAGTTTTCATACTATTTGCTATTAAAGTAGTCATGAAATTAAACATATTTAGAATGCTTAGGCTTATGATACCTTTTTGGAATCTAGAATAGCTAAGCAAGTTTTTAAGATAATGGGCACGATGAGCGTCCTACATTTTTTTCACACTGTAGCTGATCAAACATGAGAGAAAGTTAATTTCATTCTTAATTTTCTTTGTGTTTTAATTTATTTTAAACACTCTACGCTAGTTTGTTAAATTTAAATCTTTGTTTTTGATAGCTAAACTATCGCTTGTAAAATAAAAAAAAACTAAATCGAAAAAGCTTTCCATTTGTAGAAATGGCAGTATAAAAACTAATCGCACTTGAAAATTTTTGAATAAAACAAAAACAATAAATATCTCTGAAACCGTGATATTTTCACTAAGGTCAAAATTTGTGACAAGGGAGGTCATGATGAAGTCCATCTATAGTTACCGGCTTATCCATTGTTTTTGGGACAACCTGTATAATTATGCGAATAAAGAGACAATGGTTTAGGGATTGGGGGTAAGTAACCTGGAACTTTGTTATATAATGAAGGTGTATTCATTTTGAAAATGAGTTTGTGCAGTGAAACTTTACCAGTAACACTAAACTTGATTTGCGATCTATTACTTACGATTACAATGGAGGCCATTGTAAATAATTTTGATTTATTCGTAATCCTCAGGGAAACGTTAGAATCTTTGACAGACTGAAAAGTTATATAATCATCTTATGCAGAAAATGGGACGGGAAGAAAACAGTGTTAAATTAAAAAAGTTTTGCCAGTGTTTTTGTGCTAATATTAATAGTAGGTGGACAAAATCCCATCGATCATTTCCCCAATTTTTAAGAAGGAACGGAGATGGGTTAGAAACCCCAATTAATTGGCCACAAATTATAAATGAAGAAAATATTGAGCACAATATTGATTCAGTTATTGAAAAAGTAGAAGAAATACCGTCAAGTATAGAGGAAAATATAGAAAATCTGCCACCATCTACAGAGAATGCTTCCACTTCTTCTTTTACCCCGAGTTAACCGTTTGAAGAACTAAGCTCGAAGCAGAGAAGAAGACGTGTAGCGCGTATAAGCGAGTCTTATTTTCCAGAAGAATTAAACGCGGCTACAATACAATCATTAAAGACAAGTGGAAACGAAGAAATAAGTTTGATAATTAAGCATTTGACAGAACATCCAGAAGACATTGCAAAAGTGAGGAGCTGTTTAGATAGCAAGACTAGTAAAGATACAACATATTCTCCCATGCAAGCATTGGCTATACTAGTTTCACTAAAATTATCAAAGGGGCAATATATTAGCTTGAGAGAATCTGCCAGTGAACAAGGAACGGAATTGTACCCATCATATCACAAAATAAAACTAGCTAAATTAGAATGTTACCCAGCAAAAAAAGACATAATTTTAACTAATGAGGGGGCTTCTATCAATTTGCAAGCCTTACTAAACCTAACCGCGATCAGACTTTTACAAGCTGTTGAAATTAATACAGAAAATAAAGAAGATTTTAAACTAATTAGCAAGTGGGGTTTTGATGGAGCTGCAGGCCAGAGTAACTATAAACAGAAAAATACTGATAATAATGATGACGATTCAAGTGTTTTTATGGCCAGTTTAGTACCTATTAGGCTATTGCGTGATGGTGTTGCAGTATAGGAAAACGATAGACCCTCATCAACATTTTATTGTCGACCTATTATGTTTAAATTTATGAAAGAAAATCAGTTATCCGTCGAAAGTGTAAAAAAATCAATAGATGATGAGATAGAAGCCCTTCAGCTTACAAGTGTCAAGAAAGTTAATGTAGAACATCAGTTGTTAATGACCATGATCGATGGCAAGATTACTTCTTACTTGTCTGAGACATCAACATCAGCTTGTGATATTTGTAAGGCAAAACCATCAGACATGAACGACTTGGATTCTGTGGAACGAAGACCAAAAAACACGAATATGTACCAATATGGGCTGTCATCTTTACATGCTTGGATCAGATGCATGGAATGCTTACTTTATATTGGTAAGTAGTATACTTTTTATGTAATGTTTTTTTTATTTCTTTTATTTAATACTGTAGGTTTTGTCACACATTTTGCCGACTTATCTTAAATCAAAGTATTGTTAAGTGTTGAAACCTTGTGGTAAATTTATTTGCCATTCCACTGAATATTTATATATTTTTTCTTATTTCTTACAGCATACCGCATGGAGAGAAAATGGAGCTGCAGGGGTGAAGACAAGCAAAAATTAAATGAAAAGAAAAAACAAATTCAAGAAGATTTTAAAAGTGAATGTGGCCTTCTGATTGATGTTGTTAAGCAAGGTACCACAAATGACGGAAACACTGCTAGAAGATTTTTTTCTAATGCAGATACTTCAGCACGCATAACAGGCCTGGATAAAGATTAAATAGAAAGGTTCCTCAAGCGATTGCGTCTGGAGAACGTATAAATATTGCAAACTTTTCTTTATTTTGTCGCGAAACAGCCAATTTATATGTACAATTGTATCCATGGTATTATATGCCATCTAGTGTTCATAAATTGTTAATGCATGGTAGCGATATAATCGAGCATTTTGGTATGATTCCTATTGGTAAACTCTCGGAATAAGCATGAGAAGCTCGTAATAAAGATTTTAGAAATTTCAGAAGGGACCATTCTCGGAAAATAAGCCGTTTAGCGACAAATGAAGATATTTTGCACAATCTTCTTTTGTCCTCAGATCCAGTGCTAACAAGTATAAGGCCAAGAATGGAAAAACAGACTAGGATGCCTCTTTCTTCTCAAACCATTGAACTTCTGATGCTTCTCCCTACCGAACCAAATCAAATGGGATTTATTGACATAGACTCACTACAGGATAACTTTTGCGATAGTGAATAGGTTAGGTAGTTTCATTTGATGTTGTTTTGTATGTAATTTCTTTTTGAATATTTTACTTGTTTTGTTTTCCTTCTTCATAAAAAAAATTATTTAGGTATAACAAACAGTATATCGAACAATCTTCATTTAAGCTCTAATATTATCATTGGTGCTGTAGAATTTAAGCTTTGTATTTTTTGTACATATTGTTTAATATTTGTTTTGTTATAATTTTAGAGAAGTTTTTTTTTATATTTTAAGCTAGCATTGTTTTGTGGCGTTTTGTTATTTGCGCAGAGATTGTTGATTTGCAAGTTAAAATATTATTACTTTTGATTGTTGTAATCCCATTAAGATGTGTTTTTTTTTGTAGAAGTGCACAAAACGTTAAAACTTAAGCAAAAATTAACTACAAATAAAAATATATTTCGTAAACACTACAGGTTTTGCAGAAGTCGAAACTAAACGCAATTGAGCACTTTTATTTATTGTTTACGTAGTTTTATCTAAATAAATAAACGAAATAATACATTTTTCGGAATCCTTGAATTTTTCTCTACATTTTGGTACACATGTGTCATGTACCTCAAGGTACACACATAGGCAAAAATGTATGGACTATTGGCGACCTCCTATGTAAGTCTGCTTTAATCTTAAGGAATTTTCAAGAAATCTGTAAAGATTTCTAAATTGGATGTTGATACGTAGTTATTCACAGTGAATAAAGACTACTTTTGCTTAACAAAACTCGAAAGAGATGAATGCAGTTAAGATTTCGTCAGGGCTAGTAAGAGCTCGGTGGCCGAAGTGGTCAAGGCGTCAATACGGTATGTTGGAGACGCTGATTCAAATCCCGCCCGAGACGATATTTTTTTCCGTGTTCACTTACTCATTTTTCAATTTATTGAACATTTTTAAAGAAAATGCAAAGTTCATTATTATGGATTTAATTTTTTAATTTTAAAAATATAATTTCAATGACAAGTGACGAATTAAAAACAAACAAAAGTTATGAACAAATTATTTAGTTGGTTGTACGATCTGTAATGTTATTAAACATTAAAAGGAAGTGCCATAGTAAATTTCAGTGCAAGATATCAAACATTCTCGCACGATATTGGTATGTACGAGTACGTACAGCTAAAAAAATATTTGTGAGCAACCGTATAAAAAGGATGTAGAAATATACAGCGAATTGATTCTTACCCCTGAATGTGAGATTGGTGTGAGTAGATCGGGTATGTCGGGGTCCACGCTAGTGAGGGGTTCGCTGTCACCACTGTCGACACTTTCGCACGCCGCTAACGCCAAACTTTCAACCGCCTCGCTAAAAGCAAATCAAAACGTGCTAAATTCAACGAAAAATTTCGTGACAATATGTGATGTTGTATGTATTCTTTTATTATTTATGACTTTTTAGTTTTTAAGTCGGTGCTATTTTTTTGTAAAAAAAATTTAAGGCAATCACCAGAATAAGTAATAATAAAACGTCTTTCGCTTTAAGCAGTTTCGAAAGAATTATCCACGAACTCCTAATCTATCCGAAACCTTCCTCAGTAACATGACACGATGACTACCAGAAGCAAATACCTGAATATCTTAAGAAGAAACATGAAACACGTTGGGCGCGCCTATGAAATTCAAGGGTTTCCCACGTTTTCCATGGGATCCCATCATCAGACATGGTGACAATAGGACTACCTCGGGGGTATACTCTTTCGATTATAAAAAGAATTTTGAAAATAGGTCCACAAATAGCGGAGTAATCGGTGAACATACATGAAAAAATAGATACAGCCGAACACAGAACCTCCTCCTTTTTCGAAGTCGGTTAAAAAGACGATAAAAGATCAGACTTATCGACCTTGAAACCGTCCTTTTGCCTTCGCAATAGCGACTATTTTTGTAGTGCAAGTGTAAATATTGACGTGCTGTTGACTGTACTATTATAATAACAAAAGCAACACTGCCAATATGGTCCTTAAAGTTTAGCGAATAAAGTAGAACTTACTTTAGTAAATCTTGTAGGGTCGAGGAGCACGGTGCCATTGCGTCGCGTACCGCTTGTAGAGTGACCAGCTCGCCGCTAGATCCAGCACCACCCATCGCAGCAAACACTTCACCACACCTCTGCAAATATAATGTACATTTATTGTACACGTTATATAGATTACTCATGATATTTAAGTAAATACGCAAAATGTCGTATGATGTTTGTAGGAATTACTTTAATTAGGAATGTTTATAGTGAAAACTATACGCTTGGTATATTTTGAGATCAGCAGGCCTATTATGGATCTTTCACCGTATGACATGGTATAAATTTTAGATAAGGAAGTCATGAAATGCTTCTTGGCTATTTCATAATAGTGAACGAATGATCAAAAATCTGACCGATGACATGTTTTTCACTATGATTTCATCATGATATCATTTGAAAACCATGAGATCGGTAATAGGCCTGCAGATATAGTCATTGCGTAGGTCATTTATAATATTAATGGAATTCACCAAATTCATGTCTTTCAAATTCAAATTCAAATTCAATGGTTTATTGCATTCATGGTGTTACATTTGTTGACATAAATATTTTAAGTTCACACATGAACCCTGTTAGGGCACAGTAATCACATACAAGAATTTCTAAATACTATTACAATGTATGTCATATCTACAGTTGTCAAGCATTAATTAATTAATTAGGTATATACCTATTTCAATAATTATAAATCACATTTTTTATTAAATAACAAACATGTCTATTTTATAGTTCTTTTTTCTATTATCTTATTATGCATTTTATAAATATAAATTTTATGCACAGATCCAGCTCGCACAACAGCGACAAAGACGCCCTCGCAATCTCGAGAGAAGAGAAATATTTTGAGGGTACAAATGTATTCACCGCGCTTTAGAAACAATATGAATTCGATATCAACAGGCAACGGATAAAGGCGAATTCAACGTGTTTACTCAATTTATATTCGCGTGACCATACGTTTATTATTACGACACATTAGCGGTTTGCGAGCGTTTTCAAAGCGGAACGAAGACGCAGTGATAACGCCGCGGCCACGTTGCGGCTGCGTATTGCATAGCAAAGACCTCACGGACGCGTAGCAAATACGCAGCATCCATCGCCTGTGGGGAGCGAGTTCGCGACATACATACGAAGGCGGCGTCGGCGCAGCGGCCGCCTGCACTGTCACGGCTACCACCGCCTCGCCGCTAGAGCTTCCATACGAGATTCCAAAATCTCGGACTATTTTTACCGAGATTTCAGTTTCGGAACTGGTGATTAATCTCGTAATTAAGTTTTTTGTAAATTTTTTGGCACTTGATTAATTACTTGTCATTTGATTGATCTCACTTAACTTATCAACTTACTTACCTGTCCAATGAGTCATAATGACTCGTGCAGAATTTTAGTAATAAGTTCAGGAGTCACAGGTGTCTCATTTTTTGATACCACTTTGGGATATTTGTGTAATGAGTATGGCGTAATGTAGTAATAAAAATTATGTGAACGTATAGAAAAAACCTCAATTTTAAGTAAATAAAAAATATCGAATTAATTTATGGTATATTTCGTATTATATTTCTCAGAATTTCTTGGACATGTGATTTATTGATCTTAGCAAAGAAAATGTTTCAACTCACGCTTGTGAGTCATATACGAGTCATAAAATAAAATGAATAAAATAACAGCAACATTTATTTTTATTTAAAATATTTTTTGTAGTTTAGGTGAATGTTATTGAGCTTTTAAGAAAAGACAAATGATGGACGTTGGGTTGTTGCAAATTATGTTGTATGGGGACAGTTAAGTTGTTAAAAGAATTAAAATACTTAATTCAAATTCATGGAAAACCAGTTCGACTTTACGACACTGGACTGCCCTACTCGCCGCCCGCCCACGCGGCGCCCCACTCACCTGCAGGTACTGGTGCCCCACTCACCTGCAGGTACTGGTGCAGCAGGTGCTTCCCCACTCACCTGCAGGTACCGGTGCAGCAGGTGATGCCCCACTCACCTGCAGGTACCGGTGCAGCAGGTGATGCCCCACTCACCTGCAGGTACCAGTGCAGCAGGTGATGCCCCACTCACCTGCTGGTACTGGTGCAGCAGGTGATGCCCCACTCACCTGCAGGTATCGGTGCAACAGGTGATGCCCCACTCACCTGCAGGTACCGGTGCGGTAGGTGATGCCCCACTCACCTGCAGGTACCGGTGCAGCAGGTGATGCCCCACTCACCTGCAGGTACCTGTGCAGCAAGTGATGGCCCACTCACCTGCAGGTACCAGTGCAGCAGGTGATGCCCCACTCACCTGCTGGTACTGGTGCAGCAGGTGATGCCCCACTCACCTGCAGGTACCGGTGCAACAGGTGATGCCCCACTCACCTGCAGATACTGGTGCAACAGGTGATGCCCCACTCACCTGCAGGTACCGGTGCAGCAGGTGATGCCCCACTCACCTGCAGGTACCGGTGCGGCAGGTGATGCCCCACTCACCTGCAGGTACCGGTGCAGCAGGTGATGCCCCACTCACCTGCAGGTACCGGTGCAGCAGGTGATGCCCCACTCACCTGCAGGTACCGGTGCAACAGGTGATGCCCCACTCACCTGCAGATACTGGTGCAGCAGGTGATGCCCCACTCACCTGCAGGTACCGGTGCAGCAGGTGATGCCCCACTCACCTGCAGGTACCGGTGCAGCAGGTGATGCCCCACTCACCTGCAGGTACCGGTGCAGCAGGTGATGCCCCACTCACCTGCAGGTACCGGTGCAGCAGGTGATGCCCCACTCACCTGCAGGTACCGGTGCGGCAGGTGATGCCCCACTCACCTGCAGGTACTGGTGCAGCAGGTGATGCCCCACTCACCTGCAGGTACCGGTGCAGCAGGTGATGCCCCACTCACCTGCAGGTACCGGTGCAGCAGGTGATGCCCCACTCACCTGCAGGTACCGGTGCAGCAGGTGATGCCCCACTCACCTGCAGGTACCGGTGCGGCAGGTGATGCCCCACTCACCTGCAGGTACTGGTGCAGCAGGTGATGCCCCACTCACCTGCAGGTACCGGTGCAGCAGGTGATGCCCCACTCACCTGCAGGTACCGGTGCAGCAGGTGATGCCCCACTCACCTGCAGGTACCGGTGCAGCAGGTGATGCCCCACTCACCTGCAGGTACCGGTGCAGCAGGTGATGCCCCACTCACCTGCAGGTACCGGTGCAGCAGGTGATGCCCCACTCACCTGCAGGTACCGGTGCAGCAGGTGATGCCCCACTCACCTGCAGGTACCGGTGCAGCAGGTGATGCCCCACTCACCTGCAGGTACCGGTGCAGCAGGTGATGCCCCACTCACCTGCAGGTACTGGTGCAGCAGGTGGTGCGCTGCGGCGGCGGCCCGCTCGAGCGCGGCGGGCAGCGGCGGCGGCGGCAGCGCGGCGGCCGCCGCAGCCGCCACGGCCGCCGCCGCCTCGCCGCCCGCCCACGCGCGCTCCAGCGCCAGCGCGCGCACCCGCTGCGACTGCCCGCCGCCGCTGTTGCTCGCCAATCTGACACGTCACATCACAACACGTCACTCACCACACCGAATGAGGATCGAGGCACATAAGTCGAACCAAAATGGTTGCCGTCTGCGGATGGGCAATAGTAAAAATAAATGTTACGTGAATATTTGGCTACGAAATTTAAATTGCTATTGCTAAATGTGCCTCATTGCTACGATTTTTGGATCTCAAGCGAAGTGCAACACGCGAGGGCTTACAACTACTCCTGCGCAGACGGCAGCCATTTTAGTTCAACTCATGTGCCGCGATGTGTACAGTAGGTTTACTCTTAAACCAATTCCGATGGATCGACATTGGGGTTGTGATTTTTCGTGCGCTCGAGTAAAACCACAAGCGCCAAATTGGATCCGTATTTTGAGAAAATTAAATAATACGAATTTGGTTCACCCAAAATCCGCACAATACGGAGTCAATTTGGAGCCAATGCGCAAAAATATGTGTACGAAATATCACAATCTCAATGCCCATCGATCGGAATTGGTTCAAGAGTAAACCTAGTTTCGCCCAACTTTTAGTCCACTCTTAACGCAGTACGATTCGTATCCCACTGTCGAAATATGTCTACATAAGTCATAAGTGATGGATGAATGTCACATAACTAAGTTTTAGCACGATAAAAAGAAACTTAGTATATTTTATATGCGTGCGGAAAAGACGCGAAAAAAATTCAGGGCGGACTAAAAGTTTGGTGCAAATTGTTTGCGTTGTGCTTAGGCTCCAGGTGCATTGTAACGCATACGTAAACGAAATAATTTTGCGTCATTTTATACATTTTTAAAATAATTTCTTTAAGTCATTTATCTTGAATGTACAGGTAATTACGAATAGGTAGGGTATTCAATTTTAAAATTTAACGTATGTAACGCACAAAGGACATCCGCTTCGGTCAAATGTTTGCACTCAACTATTCAGTTGTGTATACAGTTTTCTTATTTTTAGCCACCTGATTGGTTGGGGGGCGTGGCTAAGGCGGTAGACAACGATGACACTTTATTCATGATCATTATGCTGGGGTTTAAAATATATACCTACCTATGTTAATATTAGTGTGAACGCCTGTGCTGTTACATGTGCGGAGTTTTGCTACAAAAGTTATTTACGTCTTGCGCCATTAACATATCTTAAAGCGCTTAACTGTTGGTCACAAATGTATGATGTCAGAACCATCGCGAAGGTGTTAGGGCGAAGGTGGAGCCGTAGCATTACTACTGGCTTTTGGTCTAGATCAGTAATCATGACAATTTTAAAAAATAAACATTAAAAGTAGTCTTAATGCGCCAACATACAATTTTCTAGTTAAAAAGCAAATAAAGTCAATAGTTACATAAATCGGGAGGTTATTGTCTATGAAAAAATCTGTCGCGATCGCTTACAATGTCACAGTCACAGTCCATCCATCCATTACTCCTTTATAAATGGAAGTTGGTACAGAGTCTTATGTTCACGGCGCAATGGCTGTCAAATTATAGGCGATCGTGAAAGATTTTTTCTTAGACAATAACCCACCAGATTCTAAGGTTTATCGATGTAACTAAGATGCTCAACTGATTCCGTGCTCATAATCTCTGGTATAGTTGTTATGTCACGATAAAATGCATACCTTTCGTGTAATTCCCTCCAAAGGGTGGCGACGCGCTCGCTGGCCGCCCGGCCGCCCGCGGCCGCGTCGCAGCCCGGGAACTCCACGCGGCGAACGCTGACAGATCGACGGAGCGCCATCGCGATATCCGTCAGCCCTGGTACGACGAGCAAACAAATGTTTTGTTTAGTTCCTCAATAATGGAAATGATTGCTACTTTTCATTCGTTTTCATTTAATGAAGTGATGAATTTTCTTTCACATATGAAATTTCACAGGCAATGATTTTTTCTTCGCAGTTGTCTAATGTCACACTTACTATCTGTTTACGTCTAGTATGAATTATGATAAATGATTACTTGTTCGCTACCTGTATGCAATATGTTACATTGCATACAGGTAGCGAACAAGTAATCATTTGATCATCAATCATTCAATCATTAGTCGTTTGATTTTGGCGTATATGTGCTATGGAAAATTTAGGGAAAATTCTTCGTCTGAAGCGTTTCATGAGATCAAATCAGTTTATGGTGATGTAGTAATGAATCGCACGAGTGTGATTAAGTGGTGTTGTAAATTTAATAACGGTCGCGCATGATGAGCTGAGAACGGGGGAATACCATCGATTTCGACTGATTCGCTTGATGAAAAATTTATGGAGTTGTTAGTGACTACCGCAAATCGATCACAGCACTGCGAATTTTGCACTTAGCAGCGAATTCTATCGATATCGTTCAGGGGAGATGCAACTGAGAGGACGTACTGACGCTAAATTGGAACGGAGTGAAGCTAAGATACAAGTGTGACATAGCAATAACAAATTTCCTCTACTCGTAAGGGCCTTAGTACGCCTATTTTCTGCACGCATATTCACAATAGTTTTTTTAAATAAACAATGTATTAAAGTATTTTATTGACAGTAACGATTTTAATGTTTTTGTTAGATTATATTTTAAAAATATTAATTTTTGGGTTTAAAAAAGATAAGATAAGATTTAAAAAAGATGTTTTGCAAGAAATGCTTTTTGACATTTTTAAGGCCTTTATTTTGTGTTAAAATAATTCGCTTAAATTGATTGCCTGATGTTTCAGCTATTATATAAGAACTTTTTTGTATTTTTCGGACTTTGACATGGGCTATAGCGCGAAATTAAAACACACCTCCACACTTGGTTAACTTTAAATTGTAAACGACTTTCATTTCACATTGATAGGGGAAAAATTACAAAAATAGGTTCTAATTTGTCTATGAAATTGATCATATTCCCTCATCTTAAAGGCTCAAACACTGCTAACCAAACACATTGTATATTCTTTTTGACATCAAATTGAGATCTCTTACCTTGTAAACTGAATGCATTTCGGTCTATATACAGCGTGTGCAAAGTGCAGTTACACTGCAGCGCCTTAGCCAAGAGCCTAGCACCAGCGTCACCGGCAAGGTTGCCGCCTACATCCAAGGAGCGAAGCCGCCGCGCGCCCCCAAGTGCGTTAAGAAGCCCGTACAAATCACCCTATGAGCGAACAAACAAACAAACAAAAATCAATGAAATGGCAATATATTATTTTTTTCGCCGACATACCGGTAATCTTACGCTTAGGAAGAGGATTAAATTACCTTTAATTTACAATCGCTGAGATCTAATGAAGTCAAGGCAGTATCCGGTTCTTGTAGCACATGAACT
Organism: Schoenobius gigantellus; assembly: GCA_963935595.1. NCBI lineage: Eukaryota > Metazoa > Arthropoda > Insecta > Lepidoptera > Crambidae > Schoenobius > Schoenobius gigantellus. Next base: position 15,521,332 of record OZ012555.1, read on the forward strand.
AGAGCCTGAAAAAATTTAATATTTTATTGTGTAGTCTGTAACTTTACAGCAGTTTACTTGCTGCGAGCCGTTCGCCCGCGGAGCGCAGTGTGCTCGCAGCACAAACGTATAAAGGGAAACAGATTAAACGTATCGTTCAAAAAGCGTGGCAACTTTACCACATCTAAACATTACACACAAACAATATTAATGAAATTTGAAATTTCATTAATATTGTTTGTGTGTAATGTAAATTTCAAATTTCTGGAGTTTTATTATATGATGCGTTAGAACACTTCGGGGATACAGCAGTTTACCACTGTTTTTGTACGATTAGCCGTTTTTATTTATAATCACAAAACAAAACATTATATATAGCACTATGTCACGACGCCATTTGTCTCTTATTTTGACAAAGCTAAGCATGACGTCCATGTGGCGTCTGCCACGTGGCGTCCACGTGGCTTCGGAAATGTTTATGTGTGCATTAGTATCGCCATAGACGAAAAACAGAAATAGCGATATATCATGTCACTTCGGAGTGAAAGTAAAAACGATATACATTACTTATGAAGAAATGTGTGAAAAAAATTATGTTAAGTCTGCTTCCCTTTATACGTCTGTCGCTCTCAACTCGAATTCCAATAAAATACAGTTCGATTGACGAAGCCCGACCAAGGAGGTTTTGTCACAATTTTCTTTTGTGTCAGTACATTGTCTATGGCGGCGCGTGCAACAGCGCATGCGCGGTAGAATGTTGGTGTTGGCGCCATTTCTCCGAATTTTTCATTCATTATTTTGCTGTTATTGGTTAAAATAATAAATAATATAAATGTATGTAGTTTTAGATTTCTGTATTAGTTACACAATTGCACTGTTCAAAATGCAAATAATTATTAGAATAAATGAGTTTGATTTTGTTTTAATTTTGTGTCTTTTATTTAATTTAGGTAACCACTGATTGCATGAGTGTAGATAAAGTTGTGTATGAAATTGCACATAATTAGGTCTTAAAACACTCGTGTGGTACTATTAAAATTCTCGGCAAGCCTCGAATTTTAAACACACACTAGTTTTTTAAGACCCCCTATTATGTGACTATTTCATAAACTACTATTGACTTTGAGTTTTAATGACTATGATACATACTTGTATTAAGGGCGGTGCGTATGACCTCTTTCCCGTCAGCTTGCTCAGTGATAAATGTGTGATAGAGTGATTCTTTCCAATTGCTCTCACTATTCCAGACAGTTCAAATTCCATACCTACAAAACGACACTAATTAATAATAAAAAATACTTTCTTTATTTAGATTTGAGAACTTTGAATAATATCTTAGAAAGTGAAGAATTTTTCAGAATTTTAAGATTATATGAATTTACGATATTACAGAAGAACGTCAGGAACTATACTCACTATTGTCTGAGAGATCTAGGGACTGCAGACATCGCACTCCGTGCACACAGGACTCAAGCACGTGCGCAGCTTGCGACGATGAAAGCACTCCTGACAGGTTCAATTTCACGCCCGTTGCGCTCTCGTTGCACGCTAGGCCCAATAGAAGGCTTCTGCAATATTCATAAAACGATGTTACCCTTGGTGGCTATTTTTCATCAAACGGTTGTACAGTTAGTAATAACACGTCAAGCTTTACATTTTCATTACGAAAGTCGTCGCTGTTACGAGAGAAATAGGAGAGCGGTCTGAAGGTCAACATGTAAAGTCTGACGTGATGCTGTGTGTACATATTAAACGGTTTCCTATAAGGGTTCCGTTTTTTATTCGGACGTACGGAACCCTAAAAAGAAAGATTTCATCAGACATAACTTACTTTAAGGCATCCGGTGGCATCTTGCAATATGAGAAGTCTAGCTCTGTTAAGGCAAGGCAGGCTGTGAAGAACTGTCTGAAGGACGGTGGCGGGTCCTTAGGCCGTCTAGCCGATGACCAAGGATTTCTTCCTACGAGTAAAGCTGACAGCCTCGCCGCGCAACCACGGAGCAGGGCGCCCCACATCTGTTTTTTTACAATAGGTAATTCGAACTCTAAACCTAATTAAGCGGGTAGGGAAACTCAGAACTAGAGTCGTCTGCTCAGGTACCTCTATCATACCCATTTCTGCCGCAAAGCAGTGGTATTAGCACTGTTGTTTTCCGGTTTCCGATTTCTGGACAGGCAGTGAAATTACTCCGTCACTTGAAACGACAAAGTAGGAATTTTGTTCGTAGATATTTTTTTTATACAACAAAAATGGGCAAACAAGCATACTGCCCACCTGATAGTAAGTGGTAACAGTCACCTATAGTACACGTGGCTCTTTTAGGTTCACAGCAAATCTGCAACCCCCACAAAAATCACGGTGTACGTTGTAAACTTGTGATATAAGATGTAAAATCACAGTAGCTACCCAGTAATTCCACTGCCATATCTTACCCTTCAAACCGGAACACAGCAATACAAGCACTGCTGCTTTGCAGCAGAAATAGGTAAGAACGGAGGTACCGAAGCAGGCAACCCTGGTACAGAGACTCCCTCCGGTATAATAAATAATAAAAATTCCTCCGATGCTCCCGAAATTCCCACGGAGTCGGTACCGACGCGATTAAAACCACGAGCTGCGACTTGTAGACTGTACATAGATGTTGTTATTGAGAAACTTACAAAGATACAGCAACATTACATTACATTTTATGTCACCCGAATTTTTTGTAAATGATTTAGTTTTGTTATATTATACACTATCTGTGCCCGCGAACTAAGTTTCGCCATACTATTTTTTCCCGTTTTTGAAACATTTTTATTGATGCTCAGCTCCTATTTATCGTAGCGTGATCTTATATGTATAGTCTAAAGCCTCGATAAATGGACTATCCAACACAAAAAGAATTTTTCAATTTTAATCAGTAGTTCCTGACATTAGCGCGTTCAAGCAAACAAACAAACTCTTCAACTTTATAATATTAGTATAGTATAGATATATACATTCGTAGGAAAACTTACATTTTCGAGAGTAGTTTCCGTATTTGTCAGATTCAAATGCGTCAAAACGTTTGGTTGCGCGAGAAAATTGTATAGATTCTGAAACGAACAAACATATTATCACTTACAGCAGGGACTAGTAAAATATATTGTCACACAATTGTGAAAATTAAACTTACATGAACATCGTCCTTTAAATTATTGTGCGATAGGTCCAAGTGGGATAATGTGGACAGATGACACGGGTTGTCGTTGAGCATGGTTGCTAGATGAGTGACTGTTTTCCCCGTAAGGCCGCATTGTGACAGAGCAATGTACCGCAACCCATCTGGATTGTTGGCCAGCCCCGACAACACGCTTATAGCACCTGCAACAGACATTGAACAAATGCACTCATGCACTGCGAAACAAAAAGATTGTTTACAACTGTAGTTTTAATAAGATCTATTCAAACGGATTATTTTCATAATATTTAGATGATGTAATGCTATATTGTTTTTCTCCAAACGGAAATAATTCAAATATTATTTAATGCTATATTGTGATTCAATCAATTCCCTAACCAACAAGTCTGATTTATTCCGTCAACCCACGACATAAACAGTCATATGGTAGACCCCATGGTATACAACCGTACAGGAGTTATGTCCCAATAAGCTTATTTCGCGAAGGGGTGATGTTAACAGGTTACCACGCAGTCCAGACCTGAGTCCTTCGCAATTTTTTCCTATAAAGATTTCTTAAAGAGCGGGTGTACGAAAATAAGCGGAGGACATTAACTCAGTTTAAGCAGAATATTAGAGAAGAAATGACATCGGTATCTCGGGCTTTAAACATATACTGAGAAAAATATTCGCTCAAGATTAGAAGAGTGTCAGGAGCGTGACGGACGCCATTATTTTTAGTAAGGTTCTTCTATCGCTGTAGGGGTCGGAATGTAAACAAAGCCAGTGGCCCAGATCGTCGTGCTGACCCATCAAACTACAGGCCAATAGCTATCACCTCCATTCTCTGTGAGAGTATGGAGCGTGTACTGAATGCTCGTCTCATTTGCTACCTAGATGGTAACGACCTCCTCAGTGACCGACAGTACGGTTTCCGGTCAAGACGGTCAAGTGGGTACCTTCTAGTGTATGCCACACACCTCTGAAGCGAAGCCATTGAGAGGTACGGTGAAGCTCTCGCGGTTTCACTGGACATCTTAGAGGCATTTGATAGGATCAGCTCACCTTCAGTGAGCTGGTATTAAGTTTTCATGGGATTCCATGATCAGATCTTGACTTTGGTGACCTTGGGACCACTCTATCGAATACAAAAAGAATTTTGAAAATCTATCCATAATTGGCGACGTAATCGCGTAGTCGATAGAGTACACTCCAGGGGTGGTCCCATGGTCACCAAAGTTAGGATCCCATGATGGGATCCCATAAAGATAGAACGTGTCCAACGTGTTTTGTGTGTATGTTACGCGATTACTCCACCAATTCTGGACCAATTTTCAAAATCAGGGTTTCTCAATTCACTTAAAGATATCATTTACTAAAAAGATAAAAATAAAAATTATTTTACAAAAAATAAAAACCGACTTGAAAAACACTGAAAAGTTAAAAATAATATAAGAATAGGTACAAACAACATCACACTTCTATATTGAAGTCGGTGACAAACGATGATCTCCTAAAAGTCTTTAAATTTGGCACCGACTTCAATATCGAAGTGTGATGTTGTTTGTCCCTATTCTTATATTATTTTTAACTTTTCAGTGTTTTTGAAGTCGGTTTTTATTTTTTTTAAGGTTAAATTTCGGGGAGTGTTCCCAAGAGCTGTTTGATCTTATTCCACCATCTCCCTTTTGCTACCGAGACACCCAAAGAACGGCAAAGATCCACCTCTACGTAGTAAAAATTCCACTTCTCCGCACGAAGCATTTCGCTTCCACTTTTTTAATGCAAGATGGAATTCTTTGTCATCCTCTGTGTTCCCACCTCACTACAACCCGGGTCTTTTCAGGATTAGAGTGAATCGCACCGTACCTGCCGTTGGCTAGACGGCGGGCGTGTGTGGCGCTGGCCCAGGCCGACCCACTAAAACTCCCCGGTGTTCTGCCTGCCCATATGGGCGCGCATGGTAAGGTCCACACTGCGACTACCACTACCAGCGCGCCCGAGGATAAATCCATAAACTATAAAGAAAAACTTTACAATAACTGTTAATTGAAATTAAAAGAAACAACTTTCTCCAAAGAACCTGAACTGAACAACATGTCCAGACACAAGTGCCAACGTAACTAATATTTGACTTTAAGTGTGAAGAAATAAGGTTGAAATTTAAGTGTGGGACTTAGTGTTCGAAATCTGTAAGTTTCAAATCTAAAAAAGAGTATTGCGTATCCGAATTCTTTATTTCGAGTACCTACTCGTACTACTCGTAGTACTTACTTCGTATTAGCACTCGAGTCACCCTGAACCGGTACATTTCTAGATAGCATTTCAACCATTTGTAAGCACATTCGTTTAGAAATGGTTAAAATTGATGTAAGCGCGCAGAGTAAGTAGATACCTACTAAATGACTCCATCGTAGTGCGGTGCGGTAGTTTGCATTAGTTCCGTTTTCTGTTTTCTCTACCGGAAATGACCGGAATTCGATTAATTTTGGCGCCTTTGTTTATATGTGCGACAAAAATCCATGAGACAGAGGTGATAACATGGACTTTTAATAGACTCCTAAGCGTAAGACAGTACTAAACGTTAACAAAATGCAAGCTATATACCGAGTCAGGCTAACTCTGGTACTGACTCAGATACCTAGTACAGTTGCCGGCACGTAAGTTAGCAAGAACGGGGATATTATTCCTAATATTGGCTCCAATGGTGGACACTATGTATAATAATAATACTGAAATTATTGGCCATGAAAGTATGGTTTTCAACATTTTGTTTCTTTTTTCATAAGATGCAATAGTTGTACAAATAAAAACGCCTCCAATGTGGGAAGATATTGGATAATATATACCTGGTAATGTACCCGCAATCTGGACTAAGTTTTTTATTACCACAGGAAAATATTTTTTGTTTGCGGCTCGAGACACCATGACGGAAACGTGCTTGTGAACCATTGACCTATTAACAAAGGTCAATGTTGTGAACCCTTTAAAAATGTTTAGTACGACTGCACTACACTGATATCTATCACATAATGTGACGACTCAAACAAGTACCTACCTACCTTATTCTTTAGTTTTCAGTCGTCTGTGGTCTAAGGTACACTACAAAAGACTGGCATCCGAAATATTTTGGTTATTTAATGATGGACATACAGCAGATCAAATGCTGCATTAATAACGTTATAACTGATAGCGCAACAACTAAACCATACGACACAAGGTTATTAACTGGCAGTATGATTCACCGATTTAGGCCTGTTGAATGTGACCCGTCATCAAGAGGCCAAGCCATACTTTTAATCATATAATAACTTCATTTGTCTCATTCATTTATCCAAAATTTTGGTACAGATATTTTTAATTCGTAAACCAAACGCAAGCGTTAGCTTTAAATTAATACTAGTCAATAATTAACGATAACTTGGAATTCCACGAATTTGCTGTCCGGGTGCTGAAGTCCATCGCGTGCAGAGAAAGAAGTCATGGGCAACGCCTGGAGGAAACACCAAGGTCGAGAGAATTCAAAAATAGGTATTTGTAAAAAGTATTGCATGGGCGCTGTGTGCCCAAACAATTGAACTGAGCGCGATAGGGAAAACTGCAGCTGGGACCGAAAATACCTATGAAAAGTACACAAAATATACGTTTCGTAGTCCCCTGTTTTCTCCGCGAAAAATTGACCGATTTAATTACTTTTTGCGTTAAACATTAAAGCAAGGCTTTTTCTGTGTTTCTGTTTTGCTTTTTTTATATAATCTTGTTAAATTTGTTTTCTGGACGTTTAAATACAGCAGAAAATTAAGTAGATTTGAGGTTTTTGGAGGTTTAAAATCTCTTTTGATAATTAACTTGATAAAAAAAGGAAAATATAGGAACATGCTTATTGTGGCCATTGATTTTATCGGAAGTGCCATTATCCAGGAAGGAAACAGGGGACTACGTTTGTATGAAAAAACGGCCTGTACGATTTCCTCTTAAGCGTGTAAGTAATATGTCTGGTCTGAATGCAGTAACCGCTACGTCGTTTGAAATTAATAAAAAAACGAACTGTCTAAATTGTCCCCTGGCAATAAATATATAAAATGTATATGTTGCGTGGCGTGAAAACATTTAAATTTAATTAAAATAAATAGTGAACAGAATGATTAAAGTAAGTTTAAAAGTAAAAAAATATTATCATTGTTTTATTTATTTAAAATTAAGCCCCCTGTTTTCCATTTTATGAAATAAACCTGTACCATTTTAAAACATCAACAATAAAAAGATAAGAATATCCAGTCCAAAACACAATGAATCATTCACTTCTACAGACGTAATACCAACCAATAGTGACTAATGCAAGTTGATTATGAAACAAAGTCACGCAAGCCGCGCAGCATTGCATATTTTCCTCAACAATTTAAAGTCTCGGTAAAATTTTAATTTAAGCCATTCACGTGCCTGTATAATGCGCTAAAAAATGTTACTACAATCGACATTATAACGTTGTTTATTGACATACAGCCAAATAGATTAGCACGCGAAAAGCGTAGTCGAAATACGAGGTCACGTCACAGATCTCGTTGTCATAGCAGGATGTACCTCATTTAAAGCATTGTTAAAGTCGCAATCGTATCCTTTTATTGAAAACAGACAATTCGTACGCACCCACTATTTGGGTTCTTGTACATTCGATCAGCGATTTTTTACCGTGAATTTTTTATCATATACTGCTACCACTCTATGTATTCAGAACTGCTGATATAATTTTTTTTTTAGTTTAAACAGCACAATTATGTCAGAATCCCTTATTTCCACGATAAAATATACTTAAGAATCTCTGATAGGTCTATCAGAATTTGATACCCACTAATTAGCAGAAGGGTCCATTTTTCGTTAGATCTGCCAAGTCCATCAATGAACTAAGAAATATTCCCGAATTAGATCTGTTCAATAGAAATGTAAGATACTAGTAACGATAAGATATACTTAAGAATCTCTGATGAGTCGCAGTGTGGACCTTACCTAGCGCGCCCATAAGGGCAGGGAGAACACCGGGGGGTGTTAGTTATAGTTCAATGATTTCGAATAACAATTAACATATCACAGTAAATCTATTACTAGCTAAATCTACCTATCATCAATATCCATTCGTTTCAGAATGTATTTGAGTTAATATTTTAATAGCTCAGATATATTTTGCTTAATCAACAACACTCGTAGTTTAATAGTAAAATAAGATTTAAAAATTAACCTTAAGCTTCTGCATTGCGCAGATAAGCTTTACTGAAATATGTTTGTGACTTTATGGCTGATTAAGAGGTAAACCAAGAACCAACTGGAAAACGCTGTATATTTGTGACACTTTTATTGGGACAACATGAATTTATGTTAGTAGCATAACCAATTGACTTGATGACGACCCATGTATTCGTGAGTGTATAACAAAGTATATAGAGGCTATTCCAATGACGTCAAGCTCGACATCCACACAGTCCATCACCGGGCAGCCAGTAATTTTACAAAGTGTAATTAGTTTCCTTCCAAATTGTATATGTACGTATGTTACACATACTTGTACTATACATTACGCTGGTAACAAAGAAATGACGTAGATTTCAACGTGTTTGACAGTACAAACATTATATACACAGAAAAAGTTAAACTGCCCATTGTTTCTATTCAACGCCTATGTCATTGACTTGTCATAGTATTACACATGCATCATTATCTCAGTAACTAATACACAAATTGCTGTTTATGTGCATTTTATCACTAAATAGATTACCGAAGCTCATTAACATCTGCAATAATTGTTCTTTTTTTATCATATCAGAATAGACGAGAAGTCGGTGCGATGAATTCTAACGTAACAAACTAAAGACAAAGAGTTTATTAATCTTTTCTATATGGAATGAAAAAGTCTGACAACTATCGAATTAAATAATGTTTATGTAACAAACCCTTTGTCATGTAATTTTATTTCATCATCTATATTAATCAAATATAAGTGGCTACTAAAACAGATTTCTAATACTACTTCCTTATCATTAGAAAGTAATAAATAAGTTTTTGTTACTTTACTACTCTTACGACCGGTTGCACCAAATTTACGTTTTACGATTTCGTAAAAGTAACAATATAAATACGTAAGAATTACACCATAATCTAGTTTCAATTGTAGTTTTATTTTATCCTTTACGTTTAAAAAGGTCAAATTTACGGCGCGAATCATTATATTTAATAGTGAAACGCCCCATTTTTAGGTACCTATTAAGTTGTTACTTTTTACGAAATCGTTTAACGTAAAACTTGGAGCAACCGGCTCTTAATATTCCTGGGGGTTGAGTTAATAGCTTATATTACTGATGAAAGCATTTTGAAGAAGATATAACAAAGTGGCATTAATTACGTTTGAAAATAAAAGGAATCATTCCTTACGATCCTTATTATGATGATTATTTCTTAGGATAATTCCTTAGGAGCAATCATATCATTAGGAGGATTTGAGCAGCCTAAATTTCGGCGGCTAAAAAAGGCATCGTTTATGGCAGGTTTAGACGGAGACTATTTTGAGACGCCTAAATTACAACGCCAGTGGCTATCGTATACAACACACCTTAGACCGTTTAGACATCGACTATTTTCAGCCGCTGAAATCTCGCCGCCTTGTGTAAACGGCTTGAACTGTAGTCACCACAGTTCAAGCCGTTTACACAGTGCTTTTTTCAGTACACGAGTCCGAAAAATAGGCGCAGGGGCAGTGAGAGACGCGGGCGGGGGTCACCGGTATCAAAAAATAGGCACGTGTTCTATTCCGTGCCAGCGCTGGCATGCCGCGAAAAAATTGCGCGGATAATATTTAAACGATAGATAGATAAATAGATTTAAAAAAAAAGAAAAAAAACGTCGCCCTACAATAGGATTTTCTCCTGTGTCGCGGCCTCGTGGGTGCAGTTACAAACATAGAATATCACATAGATAGAAACACTTTATTTTGCACAATTTCTTACAGGCTACAACACAATACATACACGAACAGCAAAATAGGCGGCCTTATCGCCATAGGCGATCCCTGCCAGGCAATCTTTAGGTTGGAAAAACATACGTTTTTAGGTTGGTGGTCATAGAACATTAATATACACGGTGTTTCAAAATAACCAATCTATACTCGGATTTTTAATTCGAAAATATTTTTGTAAACAAAGGTGTGACCAGTTAAAAAAAATATTCATGTAATAGAAACATAACCATTTCTGTCAGAAAACCTGTTAGTCAATTCTTTGAGCCCTTCAATTAATACGTTTATTGAAGATAATATTTTGAATTATCGATTTTAGACAAATGTTTATTTTACGTAAAGTTGTTATTACTTGGTTTTATAGTAAATTATATTTTACTGAGCTTTCAACACTGCCAGGTGTCAATAATATTTGTCGATTTATTAAATAGCATTGTAAAATAGGTAGGTATGATTAAAATATTATTCAAATTTAATAATATTTTTTTGCAAAACATTAGATATTAATATTTTTCTGAACGAAATTAGAAGTACGCCGGCTGCCATTTTGTTTTGACTTGCATGCTGGTCTATAAGGGACTGCGAAAAAAAAAACTGCAGAAATTCTTGCAATTTCAATATCATTACCATTAAGTTTTACATAATTTGTTAGTACAATAGAAATTCATTCAAATCTAATAACCAGCACAGTGATTATACTTACTAGTAAAATGTTTATTACATCTGAAACGTCAATTTGACAATGACATTACTTTGTTTACAAAAACTATTTTTGAATTAGAAATCCGAGTTTATACATCTATACAAATAAATAAAATTGAAGTGTCTGTTTGTAATGTCAAAATAACAAGTTTTTACTAAATGGGTATGAATGTATATCGGGTACCAATAACAAAAACATAATTAATTTTTTTTGTCTGTCTGTCTGCCTGTTTGTTCCCGCTAATCTTCGGAACGGCTGGACCGATTTTGACGGGACTTTTACGAATAGATAGCTAATTATAAGGGATAACATAGCATAGGCTAACTTTTTATCAAGAATCAAAATGCTGCCAAAGGTTACTATTCCACGCGGACGAAGTCGCGGGCACAGCTAGTAAATAATAAATTCTTTATTGAAAACTCATTATTAAAATGTCCCATCTCTAGCTGTTTATACTTAATGTCATTCAACCCAAAATTGACTATGATTTACATGTCAATTTTAATAATAAGTTTTCGATAAAGAATTGATTATTTATTGGTTATTTTGAAACACCGTATATAATAATAATAAAAATAATAATATAATAACAAAAAAAACTAAGTACTAGAAAATGTTAATAGATAATAATAAAATAGAAAAAAAAAACATATTTTTAACGACAAAGACATCAATGACCGGTGGTGTTAGAGCTGAAGGAAATGTTGCATTACTGTTGACGACAGTTCGCAAGTAGCGGGGACCCGGAACTAAGCAGCGGACGTCGGCGAGGCTTACCCTGCGTTCCAGATAAAGCACTGCTACTTTCTGAGGCTAACATCTGATGTTAGCCTCGTTTTGCGTTTCTTTTAAGAAATATTGACATTTTTAGCCGCGCTAATTGTTACAAATGAAACGCAAGGTACTGATTTTTCGTGCTGAATTATGACACCTCACTTAATTAGTCCAGCCACTTAAATTTTTTTATAATATAAATCAGAATTGGCTAATACTACAAATACCTTTCAATATTTTTTTTAAATCCGCTGAAAATCCTTTTTGATTCATGAAAAAAAGATTCCAAATGTTAAATTTGAAAGCTGTCAAAAAGTGGTATCAGAGGACCCATCTATTAGCATGGGTATTTGATGCTAGCATTTCGTGTTAAAAATGCTTAAATGAAACGCATGACAACCAGCAAGAAAAACTAGCATCACCGGCTAATGGAACGCAGAGATGCTAAAAATGTTGGTATTTATGGCTAAAAATGCTTATCTGGAACGGGCCGAGCCAAGTCCCCATGAATGAACCATATGCTAAATAAATTCGGCCCCTTTTGATTGGTCCGCGGGCGGGGTGTCCCCCCGCGAACCAAGGGATAGTGTATAAATATAGGGCCGAATACTGTTAAATTGTAGTCAGTTGTAGTCGGTCAGTGGAAGTCGTCTTGAAAGAAGTAAATAAAGCTCCAAAATTATCACAAAGAAACCTGCGTTTAACTCAAGAAGTACCTACATACAGTCCACTCTCAACAATTACATTAAAAGTTTTGAAAGAGATTGTTTGCGCCTAATAGCGGAAGGCAGGCAGGAAGAATGAAGAAATTTAAACCGTTCTTTGAGGTATAGAGGGGTCTTTGGATTAAACAATATATTGTAAAGCAGAGATAAGATATGTGCATCACGACGTTGACGTATTCTTAGCCATTTCAGTTGAGATCTATATTCTGACGCATGATCATATTTCCGCAACCCAAATATGAATCTTTGAACGATGCCTTTTTAGGCGTTTCAAAATAGTCTCCGTGTAGTCCGCCGCCACGCCACGCCACTCACCCTTGTCCTCGATGTGGTTCTGCGAGAAGTCGACGGTGTGCATAGCGGGGGGGCGTCGCGCACGCACGAGTGCGTGGCCGAGCCGCGCCGCGTGGTCGTGCCGCAGCGCGGCCGCGCGCCAGCTGAGCCGCTGCGGCGGCGGCCACGCGCACCGCACCACGCGGCACACGCCCTCCCACGCCTCGCCGCCCGCGCGCACGCCGTCGCCGCACACGCCGCCGAACCACGTGTTGTGCTGGAGCGCCATCACCAGCGGGATCAGGTCCCTGGCACACCCCGGACACTCCATACAACGTTCGCTAATCAATAACCTATTACTACTACTTAAGCAAATGACGTTTGTACCCGCGCAAATGTGTGCGTGGAATCTAGTAGGGCCGAGTGCGCGGTTATCAATCGAAATGACGCGGGAAGTGCAGCGATTGCCTTCCCTTTTATCCGCATAGCGCTCTCTGTTATCGGCCGGCGGCGCTCGCGTCTACTCGCCCGAGCGATCGCACGCGCCCTCGTATATGTGTCAGTGATGTCTACAACGAAGTGCGGGGTGGGAAGAGGTATTTGAAATGAGTGCGGAGAGGTGAGTGGCCGTTCTGTATGGAGTACTATTATATATTCTGTGTCCCTGGCGAGGGCGACGCGAAACACCTCGGCGTTAAGGTATAAACTATGCGCGGCGGCCGCGCGAGCCAATGTTCTACCAGGGTGGACGATCATTTGCCGCGCGTAGTGTTGCCATCCGTCCGGATAAAGCCGGACAGTGCTAGGCTTTTTGACCTCTCGTCTGGCCAAATTTGACTGCGACCGGCCCGTCCGGCTTTTGTTAGGCTTCTTAGACTATCGTTCAATCAATCACTTCAGTCAGTAGCGAACGAGCCGAGATTAGCTGACTTGCTCGCAACTAAGCGTTTCATTAATTTTTTTATCAATAATCCCTTTTTTAAGCGTCCGGTTTTGACATTCAAAAGACCGGCTTTTAAATATGTCATTTATTCGATACTTTTGACTATTTTTTTATTTTTTTTAAAAACCCAAAAGTCCGGCTTTTTTGACGGATAAGTCCGGCTTTTTGATTTTTAGAGATGGCAAGTGGCAACGTTAGCCGCGCGAGTCAATTTTTTGATTATAACTTAGTAAAGCGCGGCTGTCGCGCGCGGCGAGCGATCCACCTCAAACAGTAAACCTTGTAAGCCTACGAGTCGTCCGTTTTAGTAGGTGTGCACCGCGGGAGCCAAGTCTCCGAAGCGACACCGTCCCGACTGCGCGCGAGCGGACGACTGAAGCTCCTTTGATGAGGTCTCAAAAACCCGACAAGGAGCGGATCGTCGCGCGGCACGTTCGAGCGCCAGTCACATGGCGCGCGGCCGCCGCGCGAGCCAATGTTCGAGGGTTTGCTGCGCGTAATTTATACGCAGCTTACGACACTGTCGCGAGGTGCTATATCTTTCGAGATCAGTGGTTCTGAACCGGTGGCCCCTGTTAGCACTAGAAGTAGTCCGCGAAAAATAAGTATAGATAGAACAACGCTTTCTACATTTATTGTATGTATACAATGGCTAGATAGATATTTTTCTTAAATGGACCTTCGTCACTAAAAGGTTAAGAACGGTTCTAGATAAAGCAACTCGTTGCATTCCCGCCTAACCTGACTGCATTTAGATTGTGTGCACCGCTCACTCTGTTTCAAGTGTGTCTAACTGGCCGAAATTAATCAAAAGCGATACTCAAAGGAGTCTCAGGTGCAATTTTCATGAATATTAAAACTGCAAAATAATATTAATCTTTGAACATTTATGATTGCGATTGAATCATTGACCTACAAACAAATGGACGTCGGGTCTAATAGTTCACGAAAAATGTGTCCAAAAAATTCCGAAACGTCAATGCATATAAAGAAATAGCTGTGCCCGCGATCTAAGTATGTTTCGCTTTAAAAGTTCAAAGAAAAAACTTAAAATCTACTTTCCCGCGGGAACTACTTACTTTAACGGGGTTATAAGAAGGCTATATGTTAATCCCTGTCGTAATCCGTTTACCTACAAAATTTCATCCAAATCCATTTAGTAGTTTTTGTGTGAAAGAGTAACAAACATACACCGATACTCACAAACTTTCGCGTTTATAGTATTAGTAAGGATTTAAAGTCGTATTGACATCACTGTAGTGTTCAATTTCACTTGCACCAATTCTTCGCCATATGACGAGCGATTGGATCTGAATCATACCGAATTTGAATTTTGGATCTGATTTTGCTGCGGCCACTTTGGGAGCGCGGACGCGAAGTCCATTTGTTTGTACATGAATAGATTGAACCCATTGAATTTAAAAAAAAAACAATATTTATTGCCGGTCAGCTATCTGGTAACATCGATTTTTAGGATAAAATTCTGGGAAGTAATTACAAACGGCAAAGTAGAGAGCATTTCAAATTCATACATTTCACCCACTGGCCAAGTGAAAGGAATAACCAGTAATGTGGTAGGTACTTTATATCTTTAAAATGTGACTTGATAAAAAAAAACAGAAAAAGTAGAAGTATTTTAGTAGCTTTTACTTGATAAAATATTTTTTATAGTCATTTAGTTTATATGCAAGATTTTTATTTGAACACACTATTTAACATTTATTTATTTATTCCTATATCCTAAGGAATATTTTGTCACTTCACTTCAGATAATATATTTATATGCGTTATAATATAAAATAAGCTTTTCGCCGCTGTAGTCCTCTTAAAAGGCATTGTATACCTATAAGTATATTATCAGAGAGAGCTTCATACAAACTATCTCTATACATGAAAAAAAAAGGCTACCTTTGATCCAAGTGATCGAAGTCCTTCAAATGCAGCATACGTATGTCATGTGCCAAATAAATTGTATCAATATCCCATGCCACTTCCGCCCTGTAAACATAGAAACTATTTATGCTTACTGCATTCCAGGATAAATATGTTCAAAATATGTAATTACCAATTATATGTAATAATGTTACCTAAAAGGTGTTTGGCAAAGATCACACATTGCAGCATATTGATTTGAGAAGTCTCCGCAAGTAGAATGTTTACGTGTACCACTCACAGATGGCACTTGAAATGGTAGGTTGACCTATAAAAATATTATTTTTTTCATTGTGGGCTCTTGTACTCGCTAAGAAAAGTCGCTGCACCCTCTGGAAAAATTCGTGTTGTTTCTACACACGATCTGTGTGCATGGCACGCACACATTGCTAAATATAAAAAATCTACTCTGCACTAGACAGGAATATGCTTGTACATTTCAAAATTTTCCAATTCTAACAAAAATCTTATCTCATTCTGTGGACCTAAAACGATCACATTAGCAGAATAATAATAATAATCGTAAATTATACAGGGTGTCCCAGAAGCCGGCGTCAAGCCGAAAGCAGGCGGTAGACTAACTCATATATGTTATCAGAAAAATATAAAAAAAAATCTAAGTCACCTATTTAAAAAAAAAATCTAACATTTAATAAAATCGATATAATTTACATCCTGTGACGGTTTTTTCTTACGTACTTAAAATTTATTCTAATGTACCCATGGTTTGCTTTAAGGCTGTAACTTTAACCAGGCCCCCGTCACTCGCGCAATGCAGCATTATAAATACCTACCGCTAAGTAGCGCGCCGGCGCGCCGACCGGCAGAGGGCCGCCGCCACCCGCCTCGCCGCACGCGAGACTTTATTATCGAATTTTGTATTTTTTTTATTATTTTGTTTTTATTGTTTTTTTTCCTTTATTTTATTGCTTTTTGATTATTATATCAATTTGGTTTTTAATGTCTTAGTTTTTTATCAATTATTTTTTTATTTATAATTTTCTTTTCAGAACTAAAAACGGGATTTTTATACCTAAATCGAATAATTTTCCAAAAATATTCAGTTAAATGTTGATGCGAAAAAAGTACACAATAATTACACACAATAATTTTAATTTAATAAATTTGATTAACAATACGGTGGTTAATTAATACGGTGAAGCTATTGGATGTCGTTGTTAAAAGACAAATAAAAATTTTGTTTTTTTTTTCATAGTCGAAATTCGAGGTAGTTCGAACTAATTAGATAGTAATTCGTCGCCATAGTCTTCAGTCCTCACTCTAGTTCCTCACTTGCTGAGGAGTTCAGGTTGAGCTTACTTTCACCTTAGACCTTTTCGTCACTTATCATCGGCCGAGATGAAAGCCAACAGCTTTTCTGTTGTTTGTATAAAAAAATAGGCAAATAATAAAGTCTCGATGAACCAGTTATTTGATTCCTTACAAAAAAAATATTTCACCTTACTCCTGTTTTTAAAAGATTGCCTATTTATCACAATTGTTCATACGATTCAGGATATTTTCCATAGTAAAATTGAATAACCGTGAGTTCAAACATAAAAAAAAACATCGATCATGTATTTTTCATAATAATTCGTAATTTTTTTAATCGTTTGTAATTTGACAAATGAATAAAATCAATGAAGAAAAAATTTCGCCTTGGGTGGAATTGGTAATTTTTTAATAATTTGTATTTTTAATAATTTTTAAATGTATTAATGACGATAAAGTAATATTCTATTCTCTTATTTTTTAACATGTACTATTTTAAAATTTTAAATATATGCGCACTGCCAATTTAGAAGTAGATTATGAGGAATAATGTAATGATTAACACCAATCATGTATTTTATCATATTCTTGCAAATTAAGTAAGTAAGTACTATTATTATTATCATTTTATAAAATTAAAGCACATTTGAGTCAGGGGCTTTCCTCGCAATCACTTTATTTTATTATAATCCTATATATCAATAAAATAATAACATTAAAGTTTTACTATGACTATTTTGTTTATGTTCTTTGTACAACCCTAAAGTTTTCGCTCGATGACGCAATCACGCGGAGTACGCGGGAATCTCGACTCTCGGCGCGAGTTCATAGAGACCTTTTCTTCTTGCAGCGACTTTTGTCTGTCGGTTTTGGCTATTATTATTACAACGATTCGAGCGTTTCTATGGGAGTGATGTATCTGTTACGTAGTAACTATTACCTAATCTGTGCTTTAACATTCTAGTTTGAGTGAGACCGGGAGAGTCATTTTACGAAGTGTGAGAGAGACAGATAGTGACGCTAACGTGACAGAGACGGAGAGATTCGAAGTATGAGCGAGACAGATAGAGACGCTAACGTGACAGAGACGGCGAGTCTCACATCCACTTCGTAAAATGACTATTTTACGAAGTGGAAGTGAGACAGATAGTGACGCCAATTATTCGCTAACGCACAAACAATACACATCAGTACGTTTCGCTCCTTCGCTTACTGCGCATCTTTTTGTATTCGTTCGTGCTGATTTCGTGCTTACCACTTTCTGCTTCGTTTATTGGACTTGATTGCTTGTGATTTGGATTCGGACTGTTTAGTTTCCCTACCGACGACCTTTGCTTTGCTCCGGACTACTTATCGTTGATTGTGTAATTGTGTAGTGCCACCATGTCTGCGTACACGACACAAGAATACGCCAACATGCATTTAATTTATGGGGAATGTAGATGCAATGCCAACGCTGCAGCTAGACTTTATCGTGAGAGGTACCCAAATGCAGCTTGTTTTCCGGATCATCGAGTCTTTACAAATGTGCACCGATTACTTTTCTCAGAGGGCTGACTGCCGAACCAAGTACATAGTGAAAGAAGATTACGTCCCCCTTACGAGGACGTTGTACTAGACATTGTCGAAGAAGATCGGAGTATTTCTGTACGTGGAATAGAGAGAAGCACAGGAGTACCCAAAAGTACAGCCCATCGGATTTTGCTAAGAAATCAGCTACACCCGTACCACGTACAGCGAGTACAAACTCTACTACCCCGGGACCATCGACCCCGTGTTGCTTTTTGTCAAACAATGTTAAAAAAACACAGAGAAGATCCGCGATTCTTCGAAAAAATTTTGTGGTCAGATGAGTCGACATTTAAAAAAGATGGTTACATGAACTTACACAAGTGGCATATCGAAAATCCTCATTTGATGAGGCAAGATAGATCACAATATCGATTTAAAGTGAATATGTGGACCGGAATTTTAAATGAACAAATAATAGGTCCTTTTGAGCTGCCAGACGCCTTGACTGGTGAAGTTTATTTACATTTTTTACAAAATGATTTACCAAATCTACTGGAAGATGTGCCACTTAACATTCTAAGAGATATGTGGTTTCAACAAGATGGTTGCCCAGCTCACTATGCCAGCTCAGTAAGAGAATATCTCGATGAAGAATACCCAGGCAGATGGATAGGACAATCTGGTACTATCTCGTGGCCAGCCCGTTCCCCAGATTTAAATCCATTAGATTTCTTTTACTGGGGAGCGGTGAAAGAAAAAGTTTACGCAAAGCCAATCGAAACTGTGACTGACCTACAGCAAAGAATAATAGAAGCAAATGATTTTGTTAATAATGGAAGATTCGCCCGCTTGATAGCCCGATCTTTTTTAAGAAGATGTCGAGCCTGCATTAGAGCTGAAGGAAGACAGTAGATTTACAACAGGTGTTCAACACCTGTTGTAAATCTTGACATTTAAATAAATTATGTTAAACAATTTTTGTGTATTTAATTTATTTCACTATCTGTCTCTCTCACACTCTCCAGGTCTCACTCAAACTAGAATGTTAAAGTTACGGCCTTAAAGCAAACCATGGGTACATTAGAATAAATTTTAAGTACGTAAGAAAAATTTGTTCAAAACTGCCTGTTTTTGGAAAAAAAATATTGTCTGCAATCGTAGAAATTATCTACCAAGTATCATACCATTTTGGAATCCTTATTGAATGCGCCAACTTTTGCAGTTACTTGCCAAACTCGCATAGTACATTTTTTTTCAGTACAGCTTGTTAAAGCTATGCGAAAAATTAATTTTGAATATTTAATTTAGATAAAAATGGCATATTCTTCTAATTTGGAGCAGCTGGCTTTAAATTTTAGATTAGAGTATACAGAAACATTATTCAGGATTACAAAACATTTCTTTTGTTTGTTTAGAAAAGTCAAGAATTGTAGCAACAACAGTGAAAAAACCGTCACAGGGTGTAAATTTTATCCATTTTTTTAATGCTAGATTTTTTTTAAATAGGTGACTTAGATTTTTTTTTCTTTTTCTGATAACATATATGAGTTAGTCTATCACCTGCTTTCGGCTTGACGTCGGCTTCTGGGACACACTGTATGTGATGCATATATTTTTTAATACAATTCATCTATTGACCAGCTTTGTAAATAGTCCAAAAATAACGACTTTCCATCAGCAGAATACTTCAGGAGCAACTTCTTACGAATGCTTTTACAGAAAAAATCGTAAAATAACTACATAATGGTTTATAAAAAATTAATAATTAAATATAATTAACGGCTTTATAAAAAAAATCTTGCAGACGCAATATTAACGGCAAATATATTATACAGTGTATATTTTTAACTAAGACAGATAAGAAAAGCCGTAACCATAGGCGACACAAGTAAACTGTTAAAAATGTATCCTACGTTGTATCTTTGTATCTTTTTTGTAAAATCAACTTTCGTCTAGTCACTTTTTTGATCAAGTGTGATATGTTCCTAAAAATGAATGAACTTAAACATTTTTTCATATGCGATAGTAGTGGGCGTATTGTGGCAGAAATGATATTTTACGATCTTTTCTTTTTGTAGTCCAACTGGTACGGTGACTCGTTCGCAACAGTAAAATGAAGTAATCCTTGCATAGAGTAGCGACTTTTCTTAGCGTGTATAAGAGCCCTCATGTTAAAAGAACCAAGCTAAGGCAGATGATATATTATAGCTTAACACAAAATTCTAACCCGCATAATTATATCCTCCATTGCTACATTTGGAAACAAATCATCAAATGCTGCTGCAACAGCATGAATCACATTTTGAACTCCATCAGAAGATCCCTCCTCTCCTAAAATACATAAAATATGTTGATTGCTTTGTTGATTTTAAATACATGATATAATCTATATATTTTATTACTCGTGTTTTAATTAATAAATTTACTTTATAAGGAAAAAAAATAAAATGAGAAAAGAAATATAAACAGAAATTAACAAATATGTTGCTAAGCGTAAAATTTCGAGAATGCTTAGATTGAATCACTTAATTCTTTTCTTGAAGTATTTGCTGGTTTCTGGAAAAATTGGCAAGCAGGTAGATTATCGGTAGGAGTCGTCAGCTAACAAAATATTTTTGGGAACAAATTTCCCAAAAAAGGGTGGGGGGGTTTAAAAGTTTTGCCAGATGTCTAGATTTCGACGAAATTGAACAAATTAGATTTATCAATAGTTAATTTTACATTCCATACAGATTTGTCAACCTGGAAAATTGGTTTAGACTTTAGTGTCCAGTTTTTCATTCTGACCTAGTAGTAACTCTAAGGCTATGGTCTCCTATAAACGCCATCGGCCGCGTACAGCGTCACGTCGTACGCTGCGTTACGATGCTTACTATAGAAATGTACTATTGTGGTCTCTTTCATACGCTGACGTTGGCGTGTGGACGCCGTAGGCGACATTGAAACGCTTTGCGCCGCGTCTCTAGTTATTTCGAACCATTGCAGCGTAAACGTCTTATTTGGCGTCAGTACAAAATGTCGAAATTTGATAAAGAAAAAGACGAATTATTGATTGAATCAGTCCAATGTTATAGTACGTTATACAATAAAAATGACAAGGAACATGAAAATAGTATTTATAAACACAAATGTTTACAGCAACTTTTTCGTCAGGTGATATGGGATTAAGATGCCTTTTTGATGGCAGTTTTATTGCAAAAGTTCTACGATATGTTTGAATTGTTCTTGATTGATACGAAAATATTCCATAAATTGAGTATTGTTGTCTTTTAAGTGTTTCATTATTAAAATCTGGAAACATCCTTCTTTCTTTCTCTTTATACATAATCGGTGCCTTGTTGCCCTGAGTTTTCTTTGTATGCGGTTGTTTTATACCTCCTCTTCAAGTAACACAAGCGCAGCCAAAAGTGTCGAATTTATATCCATTTTATATCACACGACTACGCGTGAGCGCTGTTTGTCGTCGTTTGCGTATGAGACGTATTGACCGCTGACGCTGTGCCTGACGTACAGACGTCGATCGCAACGTTTACGCTGAAGTCGGACGCTGTATATAGCATTTAATAGGAGACCGAGGCCTAATACTGCTTAGGTATTTATCAAATTTAAAAATGATCTATTATAACATTATTTCTTTGGAATAACATCCTTATGAGGGTTGTCAGGTCGGTCATTTTTGTAAGTCAGCTAATATCATCTCCATACATTTTTTCTGCAGAACGACTGCGGAAAAATAAGCGTGTGGTTTTTTCTAATGGGTCTGACACTTTTGGAATAACAGCCACTTGGATGATTAAAACTCTGATTAAAACAATAATGACAGTTAATAAAGGAAATTTGTTGGAAATTAGTTAGAAATAATTGTATATATACTTGTATGCTTCATAGATTTAGATCTTTATACAGTGTGTCCCCGGATAAGGTGCACAAACGAAAATGGGTGAAACTAGACTACAATTTATCGATAGAAAGAAGAGATTTAAAAAATAATTAAATTGTATTTAATATTGATTTTTTATTTTTTTATTTTCTTTTTAAGACCTTTTGTGTTTGTAAAATTGTAACATTGTAACCACTGCGTTGATTTTGTTCAAATAAAAACAATAATGATGCCAAAAGATTAATACTGTATGGTAAATAAAAAAAATTATTAAAAGCAGTCAATAGGGAGAAAAACTTTTTTTTTCTATATTTTGAACATAAAAGTTTTAAAATTTGAGTAAATGTTTATTTTTACCAAATAATGCCCCCTATAACAATTTCTTTTTATTAACTCTTATTAATCCAGATCCTATAACCTTTTCAACAACAAAAAAATCAACATTCTGTCTCTAATACATGCTTAGCTACGAGGCTTTAATTGAGGGGCCTGCTAACGCGCCGTCCCCTGGCGCCCGCGCCGCTGCCTTTTTGTCAACCGCTGAGGTAGTTTTTTCTTAAATTGGAATTTAGTTAAACACATTTAAGCATTTTTTAAACTTAAGCTAAGCTTTTTCAGTGTAAATAAAATTGATTAAAACAAGAAAAACAAATCACAATAAGTATTTATTACAAAAAAATCTAAAAAACACTTTTTATTAAATTAATGCATTAAATGTTCAAAATGGCCACCACTCTGTTGCAAGCACATCATTGCACGTAAGGAAATCTGTTGCGTAGCCCTGCGGAACATGTCGGGGTCATTTTTGATATTTTGCGCACATTGGACAATGCGACCGTGAAGTTCGGCCTCCGTATTAACGGTGGTGCTGTACACCCATTGTTTCATCACACCCCATAAAAAGTAATCCAGTGGTGTCAGGTGAGCGTGCTGGCCATCCCACAAGTCCTCCTTGACCTATCCAGCGATTGGGGTAGGTTTGATTCAGGAAATTTCGCACAATCGTGGCGTAGTGAGCAGGGCATCCGTCCATTTGGACAAACATGTGTCCTCTTCTTGCCAGCGACACATCCTCTAACATAAGGGGGAGATCATCTCTTAAAAGGGGCAAACACCGTTCGCCGTTTAATGTCCTTGGCAGAATAATCGGCCCAATCAATGTGTCGTCAATTAACGCCGCCCACACATTTATTGAAAATGTGCGGAAAATATCACAAATGACGCCGACATGGTCCGCAGGGCTAAAATTAAATATATATATTTTTTTTTTAATCACTTTTTTTTATCGTTAAATTGTAGTCTAGTTTCACCCATTTTCGTTTGTGCACCTTATTCGGGGACACTGTAGATTTAGAGAAGTAGCATATGATATTGAATGTCATTTTCTTGGTTATACTTCTTAGAGGATTCTTTTTCTGTAGTCGGATTTTAGTTTACGAACTATTTTTACGTATTTAAAATATTGTTTAAGTAAACAAACATTGTTAAAAAAATTACTTACCTATGAGAATTGATACAGGCTTGTGTTCGTGAATCAAAGTTATTGACATGTGATTAGCTTTCTTGCTGTCAAGAGCTTCTATTTCCATTAAGTGAAATCCATTATCCACCTGCCAATGTAATTGAAATATTGTAATTTAGACTTTTTTGGTCGCTTTAGTTGTGGTGGTATATAAGGATGGAGAGAATTTATTAAATGAACAAAGTATAGATTAAAAGCTTTTAAGGAGAATCAAAAAGTATTTAAGAAGAAGGAGAGGTTTTAAGCACAAGACAAAAGAAACACTATAATAATAATTGAGAAAGGCACCTGATATGACACGATAATCTTAATAATACGATAATAAAAGGAAAAATAGAGAGAAAAGGGGAAAAAATCAAGGAATGTTCATACAAGCATAGTACAAATGAAGGAAAAATTAGGAGTCAAGTTGTAACAGGATGTCAAGACAAAGACATTATACTGAATTAAGAAGTATAAAACAAGATTTTTTAGAGGATTGCTTGTAGGTACAGTCTGCTTCACACACCAGTAGCACTGACTGATAAGTGTGGAATTAATTAAATAAAGCTACTTAATTTAACTAGCTCACTGCATCAGAGAATGCCTCCAGCATTAAGTCCACCTTTGTACATTCAGAATAAATAAATTAAAAATACACAACTACAACTGCTCCATGTTTAGGGGATGATAATTGGAGTAAATGATGATAGATATTAATAAAAAAATATAATCACATGAAACCTTTAGTGTTATCATAATTTATTGTATAATCTATATTATATAAAGCTGTGATATTAAAACATAATTGTGATTACAACCACCAAAAGTAATGGGAGTTTCAATTTAATTCACGAAATTTTGTTCCCCTTTTATTTATTAATATTTTATTAAAAATATGTAGTAAAATATTACTGTCATAATAAATATAAGTTTTCTGAATAAGGCCTAAAGTAAACTATTAATTGAGGACATATTATTATTTAAAACATAGCCTGTATTTTTTAATACAAGGTTTTGAGGCTGTTGGTTTAATTTTTTTCTATTAAATCCTAGTTTTTTAGATGATTTTCAATGGCATAGAATTCTTTGATGAATTTCAGTAATAACCTACTGAAGGTTCAAATTATGATTTTGTTTATTACTGAATCTTTGTCACCATACTGAGTGGATCCCAGCCTTATGTCAAGCTGTTAGGTAAGCCATGCTGTAAAGAGAAGAGAGAATTGAAATGTAGTTAATTCTTACCCTTGTTGGTACTTTTGTAGTAGTGATAAAAATTCTGTAAGAAGTCACAACCTGAAATATAATATAGTATAAAATATACGAAAATTATGATAAAAAAAATTAAAAGCAAAATTAATAAATTTTATACTGTTAAATCCTATTATGTTTATTTTGCTCTGAAAGAATGATGTCTCTTATATCTAAATTCATGGGCGCCGCCAGGATTATTTTTAGGGAGGTGCATCTGCATCTACTATTATCTAATATAAAATATAGAATTATACATATATAGTATGTGAATAAATTCATAATCAAAACAGTAACTTCATACACCAAGAAATTTTTACCATATAAGTAAAATAGACTTTTTTGTTTTGTCATGAAAATGATATTATAGCCCATGTCACTCCTAACGACACATCCTTTAATGAAATCCGTCAAGCCCCTTGGGCTGGAATGCGTGCTATCGAAATGGTCTAACATACATTGGAAAAATATTACCCTCCCGCTAGTGTAGTCGGGTAAAAAATATGTAATTTTTTTCTATATATTTTCTTTCCTGACAGGGAGGTGAGGGGGTGCACTGCTTGCACCTTTTGCACTGCTTGCCGGCGCTCATGTCTAAATTATATATTGAGTCCTATACAGGGTAAATTTTGAGATACCGGCAACCTCGCAGGTATAGATAGCTAGCATCATTAACTACAACGTTTGTTCTACGACTTTTGATAATTCCTTAGATTTTACTTTCATACAAAAATAAATATTCATTTAATATAGGTACCTCTAGAATGTTCGTAACTCTACGCGCACAGCGCACGAGCGTAGCGTTGTTGTTTTCCGTCGTCGTTTATAAATAAAACATAGACTTATCAATGTCACGACAGTGCAATAAAAACTTGAAAATTGATTTTTGTTCAATGTATTGAGTTATCTTAGAACTCGTAAAACAAACGTTGTAGTTAATGATGTTAGCTATCTAATCCTGCGAGGTTGCCGGTACCTCAAAATTAACCCTGTATAATAAAGCTAAAAGAAAAAGAAAGATAGATGAACAGATTCTGAGAATAGTGTCCTAAAGATCAGGGACAGTATAGTATACTAATTCTGTCGGAAACCAAATTTGCAGTTAGCACTCGGAATCAGTAACATTGCCAATCTGAGTAAAAGAATACATTTATATTTTAAATATTTCATTGTTCCTATAATCAGTTAAAATTATTAAATGGGAATATAAGCTAATTCCATTAAAAAAATGCTACAATATAGCTACTGACTAAAATGTAACAAGAAAAAATTAAAATTAGACAAAGAATCACATACATAAAAAGAAAATCTTATTAAGTATATTGAATAACAAACATAAACTACTTACAGGTTGCAGCACAGCAGTTAAACAAAAATAGTTGCACATATCATATGAATATTTTTCTGAAAAATTAATGCTGCTATTGCTAAATCTATCCCGTTTTTGGGTCCCAAGCAAAGTGTGGCATGCAAGGGATTACTACTATTTCTGTCGTAGTCTAATACTTTTTCAATGAAGGCTTTTAAAGCACTTTATTGACATTATAGAACAGACTGCAGTCACTTCTGCTCTAGTTATGTGGTGGGAACAATGTCACTAAGTTGAATACAATCATTAGAACACACCTCATATGAGTCATATAAGTTTATGTATTAAACAGACTTTCTTAATTACGAGTCCTTTACACCAATTGCTTTAAATGACATATTTAGTATTGTTTGTATAGGTGTACTAAAATTACCCCTTCAATTTCCAGAAGCACTATAATATACAGCTCGAAGAGGAATCACACGATTACTCAGGCCCAAAAGAGCTCAGAATATACACTGATGGCTCCAAGACCAACTCAGGAACCGGGGCAGGCGTATACTCAAATGAGCTTAACATCAAGATATCCAAACCGCTAGGTAGATTCAACACCGTATTCCAAACGGAATGCGTAGGTATCATCCTGGCGGCCCTCGCCATAGAATCTAAAGGAATGTCACAATGTGTTAGAACGAATTGTGACTTCCAACCTGACACTACAGTGGATAAGAGGACACAGCGATCACTGGGCAACGATGCGGCCGACGAGCTGGCTAGGAGGGGATCCGACATAACGGCTTTCGACCCGAGCCCATCGTACCAATTCCCTTCAGCCAGATTCGCGGATGGCTGCAAGAGCTCACCCGCACACAAGCACAAGACCACTGGTTCTCGACTCCAGGGTGCAGACAGTCAAAGGAAGCCACGCCAATCCTAAATAACAAACTGACCAAACGCATATTGCGTCTGCACAGGAACAGTCTGCGGCTGGTGACGGGAACCATCACTGGACACTGCTCACTAAACAAACACTTCCACACCATAGGCATAACAGATAGCCCCCTATGCAGAGCATGCTTAGGGGCCGAGGAAACGGTGTCACATGTGCTCCTTGAGTGCACAGGTGTCACCGAAATACGAAAAAACACCTTTGGATCTCCCAATTCTGTTACAGAATCTCTGGACAGACTCGGAGATCTCATACGCTTCTGGAGGGAGGTGGGCTGGCTGGAGTGACGGCCGCCCTCACGTACAATGGTCCACCTTAAGGATTAGGTGCGGAAACCGACCCCGATAACATAACATAACATAACATACCCTTACGGCAGCCTTAGAGATTTCTCAATCTCGAACCATTGCATATTGCTCTACAAAGAGAGGTAATGAGAGCACACTACAGACTCAATACTATGGAACACAAACTGGCCACATAGAAGACATATGGGATTAAAACTAGAAGAAGAGATCCTATTGCTGGGTATGACCAGTGATAGAATGACACCTTGATATGTATTTTGGAGAGTCTTCGAAGTACACATTTCAACAAGGAAAGAATGGTATAAAGGGCTGGCACCCTCTCGGGGGTACAGCAAAATTTGGTACACGGATGAATCAAGAATGAAATCTGGTACAGGAGCAGGAATATACTGCAATAAAACAGAGATATCAATCAACATGAGCAAGCTGGCCACTGTGTTTCAATCTGAAACATATGCCATCCTAGCTTGTGCACAAAAGAATCTAGACAAAGATCGATAAAGGGTTATTTCTTTAGTATCCTGCGACAGGCGAAGAAGGGTGGGGGTTAGAGGGGAGGTTTTAGAAAAAAAAAATTCTGAGGTTAGGTCTATAAAAACTGTTCAAAATTTGCCCTAATCTAAATTTATAGCCTGCAAAAATTGTAAAAATGAGACAAAACTGTGTCTACCTCTAATCAGGGACCGGAAAACCCGTTCATTTGCTTAAGCCGTTCTAAAGGGTAACCCATTCGTATGGTAACCCAGTGGGCTCGGTAAGCCATTCAACAGGTTTCCCAACAATAACGATAACCCGTAAAATAGGGGTTACCACCCACAACAATAATTTACCGCTTACCAAATCTTAAGTGTTTATGCCGCTTAACCGCTTACTGTTCGGGTTAGGGTAACCCTTTCCCTCACGCACACCGAGCGATTGAAATAGCACTGCGGGCGCAATAACGCCAGAGTTCGGTCGCGACCTTCGGCAAATATGCGGTGCAAAAACAATCTACACGCGATATACCTAAGGTCTAAAATATTTTTTACAAATTAATCAGCGTTTAGAACGGTAACCCATTCGGAGGTTTTTGATATCGGTTAGCGGTAACCCGAATTAATTCAATCGAAGGGATTAATGTGTAAACCGGTAAGCCGTTTGAAAGCTTACCGTAAGACAAAGGGTTTAAAAACCCAGCATTATAAAATACCCCATCAAAACCCTAAGGTTACCGGCTATAACGGTAACCGGGTCCGGTCCCTGCCTCTAATGTCTGGAATTGGCACTGAATAGTCATAAAAAAATTAACTTAACCTAACCTGCATGCGTAACACAAGGATCACAACAGTATTTTCTCTGCCTGTTTCTCTACACCGAAATGTCAGTAGCGAATGAGATAGCTATTGTTTGGTGTCGAGAAAGTGACAGTTAATGATAGACATATTTATCTCGGTCCTTGTGCTACGCGTGCAGTTGTTTCAAGTGCCCCAAGTCAGTTCTGGGAGGTGATAAAAAAAATAACCTATATCCACAACTGTGTTTGAGGTGCCCCAAGTCGATTCTGGGTGGTCTTAAAAAAATTTACATTCATAATTAATATTTGCTTATTCTTTCTTATATAATTTGTGTTATTTTTTAATAGATATGAAATATTTTTTAGGGAAACTAACCTCAAAAATCTAAATTAAGATTTTTCAAACACAATGCTTTTCTGCACAAAATGCTTTTAGATTATGATTTGGGGCATCAATGCCCATTTATTAAAGCCAAAAATAGCCAAATACTAGTGCCGCAGGATACTAAAGCCAACCCTGCAAAGGCTTGAACATCTAAATTCTCAGGGATAGTCAAGCGACCTTCAAAGTGTTCAAGTGACCTTCAATGCGCACTTACGGTTGAATCCAAACTAATGATGTAGGCAATTGAAGTGCTAAGCATATTATGGAACACAGTAAGGTTAGTCTGGATATCAGGCCACAAAGGTTTCATTGGAAACGAAAAGGCTGACTACCGGGCAAGGAAGGAATCGGAAACACAGCTGGTAGGACCAGAACTATTCATCAGGATCACTCCAAAAATAGTTGGGACAGGCCTGAGAGCTCAATAGCAAAGGAGGCACCAAGAAGAATGGGCCAACCATAAAGGAATGACACATGCCAAACTCTTTATAGTGATGGAGAACTGGCTCATACAAGCCTATTGGCAGGTGCCTTCCAGGATATACCAGTTCCAAAACTTATAGAGCCTGCACAAAAGAGGAAGAGAGCATGGAGCATCGTCTGTGCTCAGACAACTCAACCAGCAGGAGGTTAAAGCTGACAGGAATGGGATACTCTAAGCTGGAAGACTACAGGGCCATAGTACTGAAGGACATCATCACTTATTGGCACGATTGACTCGACTGATGGTGGTGATGGCTTTAAGGACTAAGCACGGGGAAGAACAAAAAATCTATGACGTCGAAGTGAGAAGACCTCTAATGCGGACTAAACCCAGATGGTTTGTAAATGAATAAATATTATTTGTTATTCTAAAACTGCTACTTGAACTGAGATTTTGATGCTAAATATGTTAAGAAAAAAATTACTAAATCACAATTGCAATAAATACATTTACAATACTAAGATATTATTGCAACAGTTCTAAATTATATTTTAATATCTTTTTAAAACCATAGCTGAAGGTCAGTCATTAAGAAAATTTCACTTACCAAAACTCTATTATCAACCTTGTCTCCTCTAGATTCCATACGAATAAGAGATTTAAATAGTATTTTAACATTTTTTCCCAGTACATTACTAATACTTTCTGTAAGAATAATAATGTAACATGAAATTTTGTTGAATGACTACAAAGAATTTGTAATCTCTGTATATATCTGTGTATTTGTCCTTTGTTACAAATAAATTGTTAATGAATTACTTTAAATTTTATAGTACAAATATAAATATTTCAACTACAAACCGCTTAATTCTGTAGATATTTGTGACTTTGTTGACATTTTAGCAATTTTCTTCAGAGTCATACTCCTAGACGTAAATAACTTTTCAACACATTTTAAACCTTCAATTCCACATTACAACAAACAATATAATAATTAAAAATGTTTGATAAAACAGGCCTTCCAATCCAAATACAATAAAATTATTGACTCTTAATATCTAGCGCTCCCACAGATTAAGCTATAACTAGTCAGAGCGCTCCTCCAATAATAGAACAAAACACACCCACAGACTACACTATACCACAGACTTAGTAGAGATCACAGACTTAATAGAGATACTACGTATGTAGAGATACTACGGTGGCAATTCTGTTGGCACTAATTCGATTAAACTAAACTAAATTTAGTGTTAGTGCTGTCAAATTGTGTTTTCAGTTAAAATTTTCGAACAAAAAACACAATTTGACAGCACTAAAACTTAATTTAGTTTAGTCTATTCCAACAAATGCCAACAGAATTGACACCAATGTATCACTAATATCACTATACTAGCTAGCACAGAACACATATACCCAAGCTAGCTAGTCTCAGAAGAATAAATAAAGCATAGAAACCTAGCAAAAATAGCTACTGAACTTAATATATTTGACTCACTTTGACATTAGGCGCTGCTAATAGAAGTTAGACAGAGACACGTATATGCAAGATGTTTCGAAATTTTGTAGGTCGTCACTAATTCTCGCTTGTCAGTTCTTCTCCCAGTGATGTCGTGCTCATCACTCACCTAGTTTCAACGTCGATAATTGTATTATGTAGGTATTTAATAGATCCCTAATACTAAAATGTCTTTATTACGAGAAATATAACATAAATAAATAAGGGTAGATTTTCTTATGTAACTTATCTAGCTAATAGCTGCTGTGTCTCTTTGGTATGGTCAGGGCGTCAGGCTGGTCGTTCATGAGACTTAAAGCGGGAAGTGCGAGTCGGACTCGCCAACCGAGTGTCCTGTATAAAATTGTAGGTTATACTTTAAATAGAGACTAAATTTTTTATGATTTAATTACAAATGTGGAGTTTGAGATTTTCCCTGACTTGTAGTGTAAAACTATATAACTTCACAAATTTCATAGTTCTAGCTAGATCAACGAAAAGTACCCTATACATTTTGATGCCCGTGAGAATGTCGAAATATACGTTTTTGGAGACATAAACGGCCGTACCTTTTTTTGTTAACTTAGAAGTTTGATTTTTTCACATCTTCAAGGGACTAGAACTTGTTAGTGTAGAACTGAGTAATTATATGGTTTTAATTTCAACTCGATACCTTCACGCGAGAGCGTCGGTGGCGCAGTGGACTCGGCACTTGCCTTCCAATCGGGGGGTCGGGGTTCGAGACCCGCCATGTACCAATGTGTTTTTCGATTCGAATTTCATATGTACATTTGTCTGACGCTCCTACGGTGAAGGAAAACATTGTGAGGCAACCTGCATACATCTGCGAAGAAATTCAATGATGTATGTGAAGTCGACCAATCCGCACTGGGCCAGCGTGGTTGACTAAGGCCTAATCACCCTAATATAGGGTAGGCTCGAGCCCCTCGGTGGGGACGTGTATGGGCTGTGATGATGATGACCTTCACGCGTTTCCAAGATAGTCTTGACAGACAAACGGACAATAAAGTGATCCTATAATGGTTCAGTGTTTCTTTTGAGGTACGGAACCCTAAAATTTGGACTATTTAAGTGACGGGTATTTCCCGTTATCTAAAATGTTGGAATTTTTCTATTGCAGAGATTCACAAATTATATGGGAAGGAAATCGAAGACACACTGCTTTTATTTCATCGCTTAGATTTAATTCATTTTTTATCGCATCGCTTAGAGGTACTTGAGGTTAATCTCATATTTAATTTACTTACCCGAAAATTTAACCCTCATGGATTTTGAACCTTGGATAAATTCGTGAATGCTAAAACTACTATTTGTACATATGCTTGGAAATTAAACTAAAAACATTAACATTTGACCATAATTTATTGTTAAGACATTTTTCGATAGATTTATTACGATTGATGTGCGGCCGGGCTTAGTTAGAATGTAAATTTTCCGAAGGCGGCGTTTTGATATTTTACCTTTTTGACTCTTTCAAGTTCTTTTCTTGATCTAATATTTTAATTCTTAGAAAAAAATCATCTGAACTGGTTGTTCTTGGTATCCGTGTCAAGGATTCCTTAAAGAAATAGTTAAGAAATTAAATACGTTTTTATTTCAATAAATAATATTTTAGTTTAAAGATTTCCTTTCAATAAATAACTTGACTTACGTCATGACGTCTCCATTTCATAGTTTTACTACTAAGTACATACAAAATTAATCTGATGGAAAATATCTGGAGCAAATTTGGCTATGCTTTCTTGGACTCCAATTTCGTCTGACAATACACTTTATCCATATGTTTTTTATACATTGTCTTTAGGAAATCTGTAAAATAAAAATATCGACAAAATTTTACAACACTACGCATGATCAAGAGAACCTGAAAGTAATTTTCTAAAAATCGCTAAAACTTAAAAGTGAAGTTAATATTGTATTGTTTTTCTACAAAATGATTCAGCGATATTTCATATGTATATAAGTGTACTTATTAGCTCACATTCAAGTAACAATATGAGAAAACATGCCAATTTAAGGTCAATAAATTTTGATTATTTTCCTTTCGCGACGAATGAGACTTGCTGCCCCAAACTACACAAGACATTGTGTTACGGAGTGCACAAACACACACTATTTGTAAATACCTAAGGAATTCTTGCTTTCTAATCACTTAAATGTTGATAAAATATCATCAAAATATTACTAGCCACGGGACGCACAAACAAATATTATACGAACAATTCAAATAGTTCAAACTCGGATAGTCTATCTTCGATACAAGGTACTATAGAATTTAGCCGTGTTATATATTTTTAACCAATTTTAATTTTTAACCAAAATGACAATTCAATCAATTCATCTAGTGACCACCCTGTGATATGCCAAATATAAAAAAATTACTCATCTCTTACATTTACACAGTTTTGTACCGTATGTTAGAAAGGGACAAATAGCACACAATTAATTGTTATTTTAATCCTCCTATGCTGTAGTCATTGTTCTGAGTAGCTAGTGACTACTTCACAGAACATACATTACTCCCCTAGCCACAGAACACACTACGTACGATTAAAAATTGACTAGTATGAGATTACGAGATTATTATTTACAACGGTAATACGTTTAAAAATTGACTAGTATGAGATTATCGGATTATTTGGTATGTTTCTGATGAACAACAATATTAAAAATATTCCACAAGATGGGATAAAAAAAGTAGGACGCAATCGAATCTCAGTCGAGTTTAAAAACCCCCAGGATGCCAATGCATTCTTGGCCAATAGTTCCCTCCATAAACACAACTATATTGCTACAATCCCTACACATAATATCACACGGATAGGCCTAATAAAAGATGTTCCAATTGATATGACTGATGAAGAACTCATGAAACTAGTGAAGGTCCCCACAGGATGTGGTAATGTACTTAAAGTCAGACGTCTTCAAAAGAAAACCATAGTTGAAAATACCGCACAATGGAAACCCACCCCCACTGTTGTACTAACGTTTGACGGGCAAATCTTACCTAAAAAGGTGTTTTGTTGTTTCTCTTCCTTCCCAGTACAGCAATATGTTTACCCTACTATACAATGTTATAACTGCTGCCGCTACGGCCATACTAAACTGCAATGCAGATCAAAGACACGTTGCTTTAAGTGTGGTGAAGAACATTCTGGAGATGGATGTGACGTTAATAATGAGAATGGGTTCTGTGTTTTGTGCTCTGGGAACCATTTTGCTGATAGTAGAATGTGCCCCGAATACAATAGACAGAAATCCATTAAGGTAGTTATGGCTGATAAATGTATATCATATTATGAAGCTAGCAAAATTATCCCAAAATTAAACAGATCCTTTGCAGATACAGTTAAAGAAAAAGCTACTACTTCTTTCCAATCTCCAAACATAGTGACTTCTCTCCCCCTACCAACCTTCTCCAGAGGATACAAAAAAACTATAAGCACCCAACCCAAGCCCCGCATGCCCATGTCTCAAGGATATGATAGAGAGGCACATGCTAAACTGGTCAAAGATTATTCATTTCTTCCCACACACAATGGCTGTGCTTACAACCATAATTCTCTATCCCAAGCTTCCCAACAGTCTAATGAGACTATCCTCAATGAAATTATGCAATCACTCTCTTCTATATTCAATACTTTTGTTTCAACCCCAGACTCTTCACCTGACTTCGTTGCTGAAAAACTTATCTCTATTTTACACACAATAAAACATGCATCCTCCCACATTTCTCCAGTGGAACAGTAGAAGTTTATTCCACAAAAAACATGATTTGCTGTATTTAATTAATAAGTTTTCACCCCTTGTAGTTTCCATTGCAGAAACCTGGCTCATTCCTTCACTCAACTTTTCCGTTCCTCGATACATGGTCTATCGTCACGACCGTTCTGATGGCTATGGTGGAACAGCATTGCTGGTTCACAGAAATGCAGTTTCAACAGACATCAATATAAACTATTTGGGTGACAATATTAATATTATAGGCCGCCGTGTGGAAGGTATTTCCTTTATAAGTATTTATATTGCCCATCCGGATGTTAATCTTCTCCCATCACTTAAAAATATTCTTCAAAATATACCAGCTCCTGTCATAGTGATGGGTGATTTTAATTGCCACCACTTTCGATGGGGCTCCTCGGTGTGCGATCAGGTTGGAATAGGACTAGCTGAAATAATAGATGATTTAAACCTATGTGCCATAAATGATGGTCGATCTACACGCAGGGTCCTTCCTGGTAGGAATGCTAGCCCTGTGGATATTACATTCTCCTCTCATTCTATAGCAGGTCAACTTACTTGGGATTTGGATAAATACACATATGGCAGTGACCACTTTCCAATCATAATTAGAATGCCCCAATATAACATGCCGGAGGAATCATCTCCACCACTTCTGAAATTCAACCTAAATGAGGCAGACTGGGAAAAGTACAAAGAGCTGACAGAGATAAAATCTACTCTGTTACCACCGATACTTAATATGAATATTTCCTCTAGTGAGAAGCAGAATGAATATGAAGAATACTTCTCTGCCTTTGGGGAATTTTTGTCTTCAGCTGCTGAGGCTTGTTTTCCAACCAAAAACTTGGGTAGAAAAAGAATACCCCCCCCACCTTGGTGGGATTCCGAATGCTCAAGAATTATAAGAGAAAGGAAGAAAGCTGAGAAAGCATATAATGACAGTATGACTACTGATAACCTCATAGCTTATCGTCATATGCTAGCAAAGTCTAAACGGCTTCTCAAGTCCAAGAAACGTCAGGGCTGGACTAGGTTCTGTAACTCATTGTCCCCAACCACTCCTCCCTCTGTTGTATGGCGCCAAATCAACCGTTTTAGGAATAGCTTTTGTCCCAAACCTTCTTCCTCCATTCCTAGAGAGATAGCAGAACTCTTTTTTAGAAAAATTGCCCCTTGCTATGTTCCCAATTATGATGAAATTCCCATGATGAAATCTAACCCTGCTGACTTTTCTGACACTGATTCACAGGACATCTTTTCCATTGATGAACTCGAAACGGTTTTGTCCCAGGTACGGGATTCTTCCCCTGGAGAAGATGGATTCCCATACTCATTTCTGGTAAACCTAGGTTTATTGGGTAAAACATATTTACTCCATCTCATAAACATATGTTATGTAAATGGATTCATCCCTAAGACATGGAAGCAACAAATAATCATCCCAATACTTAAACCTGGCAAAAATAATGATGACCCAAATAACTTGCGCCCTATTGCCCTCTCCTCAGTGTTAACAAAAACTTTAGAACACCTTATTAAAAACCGATTAGAATGGCATATAGAGTATAATGATTTACTTCCTAATAGTCAATTCGGCTTTCGCAAGGGCCTTAGTACAATTGACAGTATTGCAGTCTTAGTTACAGATATACGAACTAGCTTTTCCAAATCCGAATCCATAGTTGCCACTTTTCTGGATATCTCTGCAGCTTATGACAATGTCATTTTACCAATCCTCAGGCATAAACTGCAAAAGCTGAGAATTAGTGATAGAATGACTAATTGCATAATCAATCTATATTTGGCACGAGCAGTTAAAATAAAGATTCCAGGAGAAGTATTGGAAACCAGAATGATATACAAAGGCCTACCTCAAGGCTCAGTGATAAGTCCTATTCTATATAATATATATACTCATGACTTAAAAACATCCCTCAACTATGACTGCAATATGTTGCAGTATGCAGATGACTTGGCACTTTACATCTCTAATGAGTCAATAACTGTTGCGGCATCGTCATTGGAGTTGTCTATTAACTCCCTAAATAGATGGTTAAATGACCATGGCTTGAGACTCTCACCTGTTAAAAGCTCCATTGTCGTGTTCTCTAGGAAAAGAAATATACCGCAGATTGTTATACAGGTAGACTCAGACCAGCAACCTATACCAGTCTATAACAATGTTAAATTCTTAGGTGTACACCTTGATTCAAAACTTTCAGGCAGTTATCACATCAATCATGTCATTAAAAGATGTGAAAAAGTCATACCTATTTTAAAATCTCTTGCTGGGGTCTGGTGGGGTGCTCACCCTTTTACAATGAAAATCCTTTATAATGCTTTAGTACGCAGTGTAATAGACTATGGTACTTTCCTTTTGGAACCTTGTAATAAAACTTCCCTGGCAATGTTAGATAAAATACAATCTCATTGCTTAAGAATAATTTCTGGATGCATGAAATCTTCTCCAATAAACGCTCTACAAGTGGAATGTTGCGAACCCCCTCTGAAGTTGAGACGCCAATTCCTTTCCGATCGCTTTATCTTTCGTGTTTCCTGTCTCTCCTCCCATATATTGCAATTTAAATTACGAACCCTTTATGAACTTTGTTATTCAGAAAGGAACAGTTACTGGCAGAATAAGAGCAAACCACTAATCATACTGAGCCTCCAAAAACTTCTAAATATATCATCACAAATAGTCAAACACCCTCGGCTCCCTATTTTTACTGCCCAATATAACGCTTTAATCTTTAAACCATCTATTCATTTCGATATTGGAATTACAAAGGACTCCACTTGTGCTAACATAATTTTCAAAAATGTTGTAGATAATCGTTGGAATGATTGGCAAAAATTTTATACAGATGCTTCTAAATTATCCTCATCTGGCCGTGTAGGAATATCGGTTTACTTTCAAAGTTCCCAAATTTTTCTCCAGTATACGAGTCCTCCAGAGGCATCAGTTTTTACAGGAGAGTGCATTGGTATCCTTGAAGCTTGCTTATTCATAGAAGCTCATAATATAAAAAAGGCAGTTATTTTTTCAGACTCATTAAGTGCTCTTAAAGCTATGCAAAAAAATATATTTAAATGCAAGCTCAACAGTAAAATATTGTTGGATATCAGGACATGTCTCTTCAATTGCAACAACAAGGGGCTGTCGATTGAACTCGCCTGGATTCCCAGTCACTGTGGCATTGTAGGCAATGAATGTGCTGACAATTCGGCCAAGATAGCAACTTCAGAGACCTCTGTCGCTAGTCAAAAACACAATTCTTTACAAGTGTATGACCTCTTAAATATTCCCAAAACATACTTAGAAGCTGACTGGCAAAGAGAATGGAATACATCAAGTAAAATTAAAGGAAGTCATTACTATAATATTCAACCAGACATAATTCCCCGGCCTTGGTTCTACAAATATAAAAAATTGAATAAAACCACTGTGTCTGTATTATGTCGTCTACGCATAGGTCACTGCTGTACACCAGTTTTCTTACATAAAATTAAAGTAAGAGACAACTCTCTCTGTGAATGTGGAATGGCGGAAGGCACATTAGACCATATATTTTTTGAATGTGTTAAATTTAATCAGAATTTTAATCTATATAATTCCCTATATAAGTATGACATTCCCCTACCTATTAATTTGGATTGCCTCCTAACCATTAACCCTAAGACTTGTATATATTTACTTTCTAAATTTATTCAATATTACAATATTAAGTTATGATTGACCCCATAATCTTAAATCTTTTTTAACCAAATTACTAACTTTTTATAAATAGTATATGTTTTATTATAATGTGTTTGTTCCAGGTGGTCGGATCTAACTAAATAAAGCTACAGTAGTATCACAAAAGTCAAAGCACAGTTCAAAATTTACTACCTATATTATCCAAACACATGCTCGGTTAATACACAGTAGACAGTCCATATACTAAGCCTGAGATACAGCGCTGGCAGAATTGTTGTCACAAGATAACACATTGCCATTAACAAAAGAAGAAGAAGAAGAGATTATCGAGATGACATTGAAATCTTAACGCGATTTAATTCTAATATTTAGTTAGAAGAATACCATTTTTTGATCAATTCACAATACAATTTTAATTTGGTCAAATTTCAATCTAGGTGAATGATGATTACGTGAAGCCTCGTTTTGCGTTTCTTATAAGAAATGTTAACATTTTTAGCCGCACTAATTGTTATAAATGAAACGTTAAGAACTGATTTTTCGTGCTGAATTTTGACGAGTCACCTACTTAGTCCAGTAACTAAATATTTCAAATAATACAAATCAAAATCGGCTAAGACTATTAATATCTTTCAATTTATTATTTAAATCCACTGAAAAATCACTTTGATTCGTGAAAAAAAGAGTCCAAATGTCAAATTTGAAAGCGGTCAAAAAATGGTATCAGAGGACCCAGTGCCGGATTTACCATAGAAGCTGAAAAAGCTGAAGCTTAGGGTGGCAAAATTAGGGGGGCGGCAAAAAAAAATAAAAAAGGGAATTAACGTTATTGTGAACAGTGTATCAAATTTTTGAGGTCAGTAGGGGCGGCAAAAAATTTATAGCTTTGGGGCAGCAAATGTCTAAATACAGCACTGAGAGGACCCATCTATTAGCATGGGTATTTGGTGATAACTTTTAGTGGCAAAAATTTTCAAGTGGAACACGAAACCAGCACGAAAAGTTAGCACCAAAGGCTAATGAAACGCGTTGATGCTAAAAATGTTGTAAATCCGTGCTAAACTGGAACGGGCCTTTAAAATAGCATTATTTTTAAAGAATATGTTATTAAAAAGATATTTTGGTGGAAATCGTTGCAAGATTTAACGTATTTCTTTCTCTTTTTATGAGTTTTAGGTCACAAAATCTCTAGAATTTTTTTTAAATCATTCACTCCCAACTACATTCATTCTTTATAATTTTACTTATATACTGGTAACACACCATCAATTCAGGTTGTTCTAATCTAAGTCCTGTCAAATTAGAAAAGAATATTTAGTGATGACGTGACAATAGAATAGCAACGAACTAAAACTAAATTAATTTTAGAGAATTTTTAGTTTAGTTTAGAGAGTGGTACAACAAAAATGCATTACGTTAACATACGATGCTAGCCCTGCTAGCGTTGAATCTAATGAAACGCGATGATGCCAAAAATTTTGAAAATGCTGCAAATTTGCGCTTAAGTGGAACACGCCTTACCTATATTTTCCGTATCTACACATCCACAGTCTAGAGAGATTGTATAAACAACATACCAATCCTTCCAGTTTTCATTTTATCCAAATTATTTCCCCATTCGCTTATTCAAATTTCGCGCCAAGATGGGCTGTCACTTAATATGTCAGCGACGCTACTCCTGCGCCGCTGTAGAAAAAAACTATATGATATGGCCGCCTGAGCTATGTCGTGTTACCGCACGTTATTAAGAAAAATCTGTTATTAACAACTAAAAGGTGGCTAGAAGTTTACGGACTGAATAATAGTGATCGATCAAGCCTGCCTGATTTGTGGTGTAGAAAATTCAAGTGCAATCTGGTGTATTTTATGAGATTCGCTAGCCGGCCGGCACGCAGCCTCGTCGTTGGTGGACCCCATCTCTCCTACATAATCCAGGTTAGTGTTTGTACCTTTTTCTACCATTGAAAGTCACAGGATTTCGAAACATAGTATTTGGTCATTCAGTAGCTTCTCCAGCAAAGCCTATACATTTAATTTTTGGTGCCTCCTGTGAGGAATAATAATCTCACATCTTGTTAAAAAGTTACAAGTTCTAACGTAAAATACAAGAAAATATCGTTAACTTGTTCAACTTAAAACATTTATTATTGCTACAATAATCTTATAACGTAATTTAACAAATTAAATAGGAAGGTATTTAACAATTTTTCATATCGAATAGATACGTCAATGAACTACTTACCTACCTATTTCCCGCAAATCGTTCTTGAAATTTCGAAGCACATCGAAGTGTACTTGCGCACTTCTGTGTTTCACTAAATTATTATTATACAGTTACTGTGTAACTGCATCATCTGTTAATATTATTACGGTGTGCAGTTGCAGTGTCTCGTAGTGCTCGCAATAATAGTTTTGTTTTTATTAAAAGTAGATAGTACTTTTACATATTTTTACATTAAGTAAGTATAAGTAAAATAGATTGTTACTTACTATTTAATCTTGTTCTTTAAAACATCTAAAGACGTAATTATAATAAGTAGACACCAACGTAAATTGTCTTTTGGTGTTCTATTGCTTGGTAATAAGGGTGATTTTCCCTTGCGCAGTATTGTTGAGTGGCAACTCGTTCGCTTATTGTGTACGTTACGGTGGTTCGTGTGCTCGACTATTTCGTTCGGTAGTTTGTTTATTGCCGATAACCAACAATGTCGGAGGCTCAACTATTATTACAATCTTGCATAAAAAGGCGTGAATACGAATATAAATCTATTCAAATTTTATATGATCTATCTAAAACAGTTAAAGAAAAGGGTGGAAGTATTTCTGCTTTTCGTGCTAGGTATAAAAATATAGAAAAAATTCGCCAAAATTTTATAGAATCGAATGATAACATAAACAAACTACAATTAGATGTCAATCCAAAGTTTGTTATTGACAACAAAGTGTTATTGTCTTTTGATGATTTGTACTACGCGTGTATTGAGTTCGCCGATTCACACGAAGAGGATAAGTCAGGTTCGCGGTGTGAAACTAGTCGCAAGCCTGCTACGGCACAAGTGAAATTACCTAAATTACAAATACCTAAGTTTGACGGCGCTATTGAAAATTGGCAAACTTTTAAAGATAGTTTTTTGCCCTTAGTTCATCATAATGCCTCACTGTCTGATATTGAGAAATTTCACTATTTATTGTCGTGCCTGTCGGGTTGTGCATTGTCAATCGCGAAAGGTGTTCCCATTACAGCAGCCAATTATTCCGTAGTCTTCAGTGCACTGCTAGATAGATTTGATAACAGTAGAATTCTTGCTACTGCCTATTTAGATAAAATATTCAAATTAACACCAATTAATAAACCTACCTTAACTAATTTATCCGAATTAACTAATGTTCTTTATGAAAGTGTTAATGCCTTGCGCGCGCTTAATATTGATAATTTAGGTGAATTTATACTCTTTTACATCGCCGCGCGCTCTCTTGACGCCGACACAAGGAAACGTTTCGAATTGCAAAATAGTACAGAAATACCACAATTTAAGGATTTAATTATTTTCTTACAAAACTATATAAAAGTTTTGGAGGTCAGTCAAACTACTCAGGCTACCCCATCAAACTCTCATAGTAAACCGTGGCGCACATCAAAGATTACTAATTATTCACAGACTCAAAAGTCGTTAGTGTCGTCTGCCAAGCAAACGAACAATAATTATGTTAAAAATGAGCGAATAGTCTGTATTTGTTGTGGTGAAAATCATTCAATATACCGGTGTGGTAAAAT
Source organism: Schoenobius gigantellus (assembly GCA_963935595.1). Classification (NCBI taxonomy): domain Eukaryota; kingdom Metazoa; phylum Arthropoda; class Insecta; order Lepidoptera; family Crambidae; genus Schoenobius; species Schoenobius gigantellus. The sequence continues at coordinate 15,563,606 of OZ012555.1, forward strand.
GCACTCAATGAACGTAGACGATAGACAGAAACTAGTAACTGAATTACAATTGTGTGACAATTGTTTAAGGCCCGGTCACACTAACATAAATTGTAAATCTAAATCCTTTTGTTTTATTTGTAAAGCGCGTCATAACACTTTACTGCACGTTGAACCAAAGGGTGGTGATAGCAGTCACAATACTAACACTTCACTCGCTAGTACGAATGTTAAAATATCAACCGGTTGTACTAAGATTTTGGGTTCAGCCGTTGTACGAGTGCGTCATTCGGACGGTTCCCTACATTATGCCCGTGCCCTAATTGATAGTTGTTCTATGGATTCTTTCATAACAAGTGCTTGTGCACGTAGATTAGGATTATACATAAAAAAATGTAATTTGAGTGTGACGGGTTTGGGCGAAAATGATGTTTGTAATATAAAAGGTTATACCTTTGCTTCCATACTACCGCGTATGAGCGAAACTCCTCAGTTCGACATACCTTTAGTTGTACTTCCAAAAATTACTTCTATGATGCCGTTTACGCTAATACCTTCCCTCGTCACGGAGAAGTTTAGTCATTTAGATCTCGCCGACCGTGAATTTTACAAACCCGGTCCGATCGATCTTTTGCTAGGTGTAGAATGTTTTGATCAGATATATACTGGCTCACGATTCACTGTCGGTCCCGGATTACCTTGCGCTCTGTCTAGTGTATTTGGCTGGGTGATTAGCGGCCAGTTTCTTCATAACATTCAAATTCCCCAAAACTCTGTTATGACACTCATCGCGTCTTCAAGCACGCTCGATGCGATCGTTCAACGGTTTTGGGAGACCGAAGAACCTCCCAAATGTAATATCACCATACCTGAAAATGAAATCTGCGAGAAAAAATATATAGAAGGTACTTACTGAAATCCAGATGGTCGTTACGTTGTTCCCATCATGCTAAAAGATGATGCTCCCTCGTTGGGTGATTCTACTCGTGTCGGATTAAATCGCTTTCTCAACTTAGAAAAACGACTTATCAGCCAACCGAAGTTGAAAGTCGAATATGAACATTTCATGGTGGAGTACGAAAGCTTAGGGCACATGCAGCAAGCTGAATCTTCGGCCATTAAACCGTACATTATTCCACATCATTGTGTGGTTAAACCTGATAGTTCTACTACACGCTTACGCGTGGTATTCGATGCCAGTTGTAAAACGGACAACAATTTCTGTTTGAATGACATAGTTCATGTTGGTCCTAAGCTACAGATCGACATTGTTGACCTTATTACTAAATTTAGGCTTCATACAGTAGTGTTTACCGCCGACATATGTAAAATGTATAGGCAAATTCTAATCAGGCCCGAAGACAGGTCTTATCAACATATATTATGGCGTACCAAGCCACAAGAAGCTCTTTCTGAGTACGAGTTAAATACTGTAACATACGGAGTTAGTAGCTCACCTTTTTTAGCAATCCGAACACTTCGTCAACTTGCTGCGGATCATGGTGGCGAATACAATAATAGTCGTGCCGCTCAAGTTTTATGTGAAGAGACCTTTATAGATGACATAATAACAGGGTGTTCATCTCTCGATGAAGCCAACCGGTTAAAGGCGGATCTTATTTCATTACTAAGTAAGGGTAAATTCGAATTACGAAAGTGGAGCAGTAACACTCCTAATTTGTTGTCAGAGATTCCATTAGATCATTGTCAAACTGCAAAATCCTTTGATGACACCGGTCAAGAATTTGTTAAAATATTAGGGATACAATGGGACCCAAATGAAGACAGTTTCTTTTATAAATTTTCCGATAATTTTAGCGTCAATTTTACTAAAAGGTCTATACTTTCTACTGTCGCACGGATTTTCGGTCCAGTGGGTTGGATAAGTCCAGTTATATTTACTGCAAAATGTTTGCTTCAAGAAATGTGGCGTTTAAATCTATCATGGGATGCGACTATACCTAGTCAGTTGGCAAAACAGTGGCACATAATCGCTGCGAATTTATGTGACCTGCAAAAAATAAAACTGCCACGTTTAATCCTGCCTCCTAACCCGGCTGAGATACATCTGGTAGGGTTTTGTGATGGTTCATTAAAAGGTTTTGGTTGTTGCGTTTATCTCTGCGTTGTAAATGAAAACGTTACGACTACTAATTTGTTGATGGGAAAATCAAGAGTAGCCCCTTTAAAACCGACTACGGTTAATAGGCTTGAGTTATGCGCCGCTCTCCTTCTGGCCAAAGTGTTAAGCCACATGTACAATCTCTTAAAAGAGAAAATAAATATTAACTCTATCAGAGCATATTCTGATAGTAGTACCACTCTTTCATGGTTAAACACACCTCCACATCTTCTAAAAATGTACGTAGCGAACCGAGTAGTTCAAACAACCGAATTGGTTGGACCCGACCATTGGTACCATGTGTCTACTTACGACAATCCCGCTGATTGTTGCAGTCGCGGCGTTTCTTGTTCTGAGCTGGCAGGTCATTCTCTTTGGTGGCATGGACCCTCGTGGTTGGAATCTCCACCCCTGTTATGGCCCTGTAGGGAATTAATTTCAACCAACCAAGAAGTTCCCGAGTTAAAATCGCCCACTCAGAATTTGCTTACCAGTAGTTCTCAAAACATACTTCTGACACTTACCTCTAACTGTTCATCGTATACCAAATTATTAAGAATTACGGCTTGGTGCTTACGTTTTATATCTAATATTAAATCCGAAAAGACAAATCGTAAGTTTCTTTCCCTATCTAGTGGCGAGTTAGGTCAAGCTAAAATTGTTTTGGTTAAATTTCACCAAGCTCATTATATGTCTTTGTGCGTCAGTCAAGTAAAAAATAAGGAGCGATGTATAAAATCCATCCAAAAATTAACACCCTTTTTAGATAAAGACGGTTTATTACGAGTGGGGGGTCGCATTAGTGAATCTAATTTGCCATTTTCTAATATACATCCAGTTCTTTTGCCAAAATTGTGTCATTTGTCACGTTTAATCGTGGAACATTTCCATTTAAAATACTTGCACTGTGGTCCGAGAACTTTGCAATCTTTAATTCAAAGAAGTTTTTGGATTTTAGGTCTGAGACTTCTAATTCGCACGGTTCTGTCAAAGTGTGTTCGGTGTTTCAAAGCCAAACCTACTTTCAGTCAACCTTTAATGGGTAATCTACCCGCGGTTAGGGTACAGCCTTCAAAATGTTTCCATACAACTGGTATTGATTTCGGCGGTCCATTTACTGTCAAAGAAAGTCGACGTCGCGGAGCCAAGACCTATAAGGCATATCTCTGTTTATTTGTATGCCTAAGCTCTAAGGCGGTGCATCTCGAGGCAGTTACGGAGTTAAGTACAGAAGCCTTCTTGGCTGCACTCGATCGATTTGTGGCTCGCCGTGGTCTTTGTAACACAATTATTTCAGATTGTGGCACAAATTTCGTTGGGGCAAACACCCACCTTAAAGAAATTTATGATATGTTCCGTAAAAATTTCCCTGAATTGTCAGACGAGCTGTCAACTCGACAGATTCAATGGAAATTTAACCCTCCAGGGGCTCCCCATTTTGGAGGAATTTTTGAGAGCGGTATTAAGTCTACTAAATTTCACCTAAAGCGTATTGTTGGAAATCAGATCTTAACACTTGAAGAGTTATTTACCGTTTTTTCAAAAATAGAATCAGTATTAAATTCACGTCCTCTTTGTGCAGCATCTCCGGATCCACAAGAGATAGATGTTATAACACCAGGTCACTTTCTGACAGGTGGCCCCTTAGTAGCTTTACCTGAAGAGTACCAATTGCCACATATTAAAAAAGAAGAAGAAGACTCTAGATGACAATGTTTGTCCTCGGTCACGCTGGCAGATGCTCAGGAAAATTACTCAATGTTTCTGGCGCATTTGGCAGCGCGATTATCTCCACACTCTTCAACAAAAGAGTAAATGGTTTAAAACTGTACCTAATCTAAATGTGAACGATTTAGTTGTTGTAAACGATCCGCATCTCCCACCTTTGCAGTGGAAATTAGCTAGAGTCGAACAAGTTCTCTCGGGTGCAGATAATATTGTCAGGGTTGTCACTCTTCGTACTGCTAATGGTAAAACAATAAAAAGACCCGTAGTGAAGGTCTGTCGGTTACCTATTAATTAATAATTTTTACTTAATTAAAATCTAAACTTAATATTTAATTCTTTGTAAATATACAGCATGATATTATACTCATAGTACATTTAAATTTTTTTGCGAGCATTCTTAATTTTTTTTATTATTGTATTGTGAAATCCTTGTGAATTTCAAGTGGGGGGAAAATGTATAAACATCATACCAATCCTTCCAGTTTTCATTTTATCCAAATTATTTCCCCAGCCGCTTATTCAAATTTCGCGCCAAGATGGGCTGTCACTTAATATGTCAGCGACGCTACTCCTGCGCCGGTGTAGAAAAAAACTATATGATATGGCCGCCTGAGCTATGTCGTGTTACCGCACGTTATTAAGAAAAATCTGTTATTAACAACTAAAAGGTGGCTAGAAGTTTACGGACTGAATAATAGTGATCGATCAAGCCTGCCTGATTTGTGGTGTAGAAAATTCAAGTGCAATCTGGTGTATTTTATTCGCTAGCCGGCCGGCACGCAGCCCCGTCGTTGGTGGACCCCATCTCTCCTACATAATCCAGGTTAGTGTTTGTACCTTTTTCTACCATTGAAAGTCACAGGATTTCGAAACATAGTATTTGGTCATTCAGTAGCTTCTCCAGCAAAGCCTATACAGAGATACTGACAGTGATTGTGTACTCTGTGATACTGACGCGATCCTCGATATGCCTCCACGATCGCTATCGCCTGTCAAATCTTTGTGACAGCGAGTTCACTACGAAATCACTAGATGACGTCATTAGCGAGAGCTAAAATGAAAGCGAGAGAGTTAGGCGCACGTTAGGCGTAGGTCCGCCGTATTGAACGTGTAAGGTTGTCCGAGATCCATCAACAAATACTGAAATGGAATTTGATAAATATTGAACGTCTATCATACGCCTTAGGGCTATTTGTGTTTTTTTTTTTAAAACGTCGCCCCACATTATGATTTTCTCCTGTGTCGTGGGTGCAATTACAAACATAGAATATCAAATGCACATACGCCTAGACCGGAACAAATTTCTGTAGGCCTTACAAAATATCTGTCCCGTGCGGGAATCGAACCCGTGACCCGTTGCACAGTAGGCGAAAACGACCTCTGCGCTAACCCTGTCGTCAATAGAGATTAGAGAGTTACTCGTCTCAACTTATTCATAGTATCCTCAGATTAAGTACACCAATGGATTCGCAATGTTATATATGTCTCAAATCGTCCAGTTCAGTCCGCCATTACAAATCACCGTGTTTGTTGTTGTGCTAAAATATCAGACTGTGAGCATTATTTGTGAGTGCATTTTACAGTTATACGTTTTTTATTGATTTTTTAAATGAATTCTATAAAGAAAAACATAAAAATTGTGGAATCTTGGATGCGGCGTCCCTAGTTTTTTTCCGCCATCTTAGAGCACCAACCCAAATGTTGGCACGCTTTTTTCGTACGTATTTCATGTCTATTGGTATCTATAGTCTAAGATAGTATCTCCTACGTCCTACTTGGTCTGTGACTTATATTATTATTTTTTTGTGTTTGTTGTTGTGGTGTGGTTGTGATATTGCTTTTGCATGAATTTTTTGACAAGTCAAAATAGAAACTAAATTTTTTTCTTTGTCTAAAAGTGTTAGAGAATGTAATAAAATAATGAATAAAAACTATGAAAGATGTTCTCACTGTAACCGTCGTAAATGGCTTACTACCGGATACCTTCGAAATTGGTTGAAACCGATGGAATGTAAACATCAGAGAAGTAATGAGAAAATGGATTTCAGTAATTCTGATATTATAAGTCGTGTCTTTCTTCCGGACTGTAAAACTCCTGTTAACTCTAATAAGTTTATAAAATTTTGGAAGAACAAGTTGTTTATTACTGGCAGTGTTAGATCTCTACAAAGATACTTTGATAGGAAAAACAGTGGAAGAGAAGATATTTGTAGTTTAAATAAAAGAAATATGACTTCATCTTCCGAAAAATATATCGACACGCAAGAAAATTATGAGTCAAAGGAATTAAATCAAGATAAAATACTAAAATGTCAGCATTCAGATGGACATTTGGTTTTAAGAGGTCATCACCAACACACATCTCTCGAAACATGCGCTATTTACTGCCAATTATCAAAGTAAGTGAATTAATTATTTACAACATAGTATTAAAAAGTCAAAATAAAAACAACTTATTAGAATAACCACTATTGTATTTTAAGATTAACACTAGGATATTGTCTGAAATAACTGGTATTATTTCCACTAATAGCTGATGAGAACAAAAAGCACACTAGTTTGTCTTATTGTCTGACTACTGTCTTTTTTACTATGACAAATATTTCACATCAAAAAAGTAAAATCACATCAAAAGGTATATAATAAATATAGGTATTGGGTACACTTTTAATGTAGCTAAAAATTCTCACTTTCACTTCTTGTAAATTTACCGATGAAAACCAAGTGAATCACATAGGTAAATTCAATGCAGGGAAGGGCTTTAGATTAGCAACCCACGATTTGGGGGGTGGGGGATGGAGGGGGGGTAGGGGAGGAGGGGAGCTACCCCCCTGTACCACTCCCCCCTCTCGGCAATGCGTAGTTTTCAAGATATTAATTTTTAAATTTTTCACAAACCTAACCTCAAAATGTATGGGAAAAGGTTGGGTTGTGTATTAATTCATGTTTGCGCCGCATCTAGAACCTATTTAAGAATTAGAAGATGTAAAAATTGGAAGATCAAAGAATTAATTATATGATTTTAGTGGTATAGGTTCCCAGATAATAGTATGACGCTGCGCTCGCTTCGCTCGCTCCGCTACGCATGGTCATGTTCTGAACCTAACCTAACCTACAGTAGGCAATTTCGTCACCTATTTTCTTTTTTAATGGCGGGGGGCTGCGCCGCCCCGTCCCCCTGCTCTTTAGTCTTCTAGACAAAAAGATGATTTAAACTTCGCGGCTACGACTGACGTGTTCTGACTTTGACACTTGACAGCTTGAAATCAAAATGGCCGCCATTTCATTGCGTTTTGTTAATATCAAAGTGATAAAAATATGATAATTAAATTCTTAAAATACTAATTATTTTGCAAATGACATATTTAAGTAACATTATTTTTAATATATTTGTCATTTTAATTAGTCATATTGCTTAAAACAAATTGGTTTAGTATCGATGATCAATGTAACGAAACGCATCTCACTAAAAAATGGCAAAATCTAAAGGGATGTTGCCATCAAATACAAGATAGAAGAAACTTAATCGATATTTTTCATACAAAATTACAAACTTTATTTAATTATTACAAATAAACTATAAGTTTCCGAAACGTAAAACTTCACAAATGTACTTAAAAAAATATAGTCATTCCGATGATAAGTATCTGAATGTGCAAATCGTGGGTTGTTAATCTAAAGGTGAGCCCAATGCAGAGATGGCAGAACAAAATAGTTAAGTGTTTGACAAGTAGCAAGTGCAAAACTAGTGAGCGTGCACCTTCCGGTTTTACTAATTTTTGTTGTTAACTCGTGCACACTCATAAAGTACAATAAATAAAAAGGAATTGAAACCAGAAACTATAAATAACTACCAATTGCCTGCAGCTTGCCCGGGTTGGCTGATTCCGACTATCTACCTAGATTGTGATATAGAGGTGCAGAATGAAATGAAGGGAATGCAGCTGATGACGCATGACATGATGGTGCGGTCCAAAAATTTCTGGCTGGAGAAATATGGCGATTTAAAAATAAAATAAAAACATGTTATTGTATTGGGCTCCCTTTTCCGCATTTAAACTCATATTTCGTCCATTATGCGTGTGGGATGGCCAGTTATTCTAACCAGCCCAGCTCCTTCCAGAAGCACAGAAGTTTCCTGGGACTTTCACAGGCTTCAAGGAGTGACCTTGGGTTACCAAGGATTTCCGCCCGTTGTGTGGCTACTCCCATGCATTCCAGGATTACATGGGCAGCTGATTCTTGAGCGTCCAGACATCCTCTGCACAGGGGACTGTTGGTTGCGCCTAATAAGTGTAGATGTTTGTTCAGTGTGTTGTGTCCTGTTAGAGAGCCTACCACTATTCTTAGTTCCGGGGGCCGCCCCCGTCACTCTCACGCAATGCTGCGTTATAAATACCTACCGCTAAGTAGCGCGCCGGCGCTCCGACCGGCAGAGGGCCGCTGCGCCGCCACCCGCCGCGCCGCACGCGAGACTTATTATTATTATCGAATCTTGTAACTTTTTTCATAAATTTGTTTTTTATTGGTTTCTTTTTGTTTATTTTATTGCTTTTTTGTTTATTATATTAATTTGATTTTTATTTTCTTTTTTTTATCAATAATTTTCTATTTATAAATTTCTTTTTAGAACTAAAATCTGGATTTTTATACCTAAATCGAATAATTTTTCGAAAATTTTCGGTTAAATGTTGATTCGAAAAAAGTTCTACTTGCATTGTGGTTTATAAAATCACACAATAATTTTAATTTAATCAAATTGTTTAACCATACGGCGGTACATTACTGTGAAGCTGTTGTAAGTTGTTAAAAGACAAAAAATGTTTGCATTTTTTTTCATAGTCGAAATTCGAACTAATAAGACAGTAATTCGCTGCCATTGTAACAATCTTCAGTCCTCAGCAACATCGTCACTTAACATCGGCTGAGATGAAAACCAAGAGCTTCCTTGTTGTTTGTATAAAAAATTTAGGCAGCCTGCTTGATTGCCTACTTAGTTGTACTTAAGTATAAAAAATAATAAAGTCTCGATGAACCGGCCGCAAGTACTTTATTTGATTCTTTACAAAAAAAATCCATCTTACTCCTGTTTTTTAAAGATTGCCTATTTATCACAATTATTCATACGATTCAGGATATTTTCAGTGAGTTCGAACACGAGAAAAAAACATGGATCATGTATTTTTCATAATTCGTAATTTTATTAATCATTTGTAATTTCACAACTGAATAAAATCAATGAAGAAAAAATTTCGCCTCGAGCGGGATTGGTAATTTTTTAATAATTTGATTTTTTTTATAATTTTTAAATGTATTAATGACAATAAAATAATATTCTATTCTCTTATTTTTTGACATGTACTAAGTATTTTAAAATTTTTAATATTTGCGCACTGCCAATTTAGAAGTAGATTATGAGGAATAATGTATATAATTTAACACCAATTATGTATTTTACCATATTCTTGCAAATAAAGTACTATTGTTATTATCATTTTATAAAATTAAAGCACATTTGAGTCAGGGGCTTTCCTCGCAATCAATTTATTTCATTAATCCTACGTATACCATTTTGTTTATGTTCTTTGTACAGCCCTTGTTTTCGCTCGATGACGCAATCGCGGTGTACGCGGGAATCTCGACTCTCGGCGCGCGTTCACAGAGACCTTTTCTTCTTGCAGCGACTTTTGTTTGTCGGTTTTGGCTATTATTATTACAGCGATTCGAGCGTTTCTATGGGAGTGATGTATCTGTTACGTAGTAACTATTAAATAATCTGTGGTTCCGGTCGGTTTAGGTAGAGCAGTCTGTAGGTCAGTCGCGGTGTTAGTGCAGATATTGCTTCCTTAGACTGTCGACATTTTGAGGTATTTGCCCAACAGGCATTATGTTTGTTTTGGGTGTATTGCCATGTCCAGGTTTTCATCTGACTAAAAGGGATCGGCAGCTGTGGCACAGGACCAGCCACTATGCTTTCCTAACCCCTTTTAGCCAGCTGGTCCGCAGCATCATTTCCCAACGACTGTGTCATTTGATTGTCATTTATTGTGCTTATATGTGTATAATTTTGTGGTTTCTGTTGGCTGTGGTTTTGATTTCACCGTGTTTAGAATAATAGGAAGTCTGAAAGTTTTCAAAATGTTTAAGTTGGAATATCGTTCTGTGATCAAGTTCCTAACGATGAAAGGGATCAGCCCGACCGATATAAATAAAAGGTTAGATGCTGTATACGAAGATACCTCTTCGTCATTTTCCACCATTAAAGAATGGAGTAAGCAGTTTCGTTTAGGGCAGGACTCCATTGACGACGAACCTCGCTCCGGCCGGCCTGTGAAGGCACTCATCAAATTAGTGGAAGAGGAAGTTGAGTAGACTGAGTGATCGAAGACTGAAGACTAAGGAAATAGCGGCAAGGACAGGGCTTTCGAAAACTTCAGTTCTTAGAATTCTCCATAAACATCTTCACATGAATAAAGTTAGTGCGAGGTGGGTGAACTTCTTTCGAGCTTGAAACGAATTGAGCGAAAAGCGTGCTCCCAAGAAGTTTTAGACGCGTATAGAAGACACGGACAGTGTTTTTTCGAGTCAATTGTTACAGGGGACGAAACCATGGTTTTGTACTATGATCCTCTCTCCAAAAGGGAATCGATGGAGTGGCGTCGTCCTGGTGAAAAGCCGCCTTGGAAGGCGAAAGTAACACAATCCACCAAAAAGATAATGGCTACGGTATTCTGAGATTTTCACGGAATACTATTGATTGACATAACAGAAAGGAATACCACGGTAAATGGTAGCTACTACGCCACCCTTATTGAGTAGTTACGAGAGGCGATCAAGCTGAAGCGTTGTGGAAAAGTTTTCAGAGGTTGCGAAATGTGGCTTCGAGAAAATTCACCACCCACCTTATAGTTATTTGTTCTCGAAACTTAAGGCAGACTTAAGGGGAAGAAGATTTTCTACACACGTGAATATGCTGAAGGCTGGTAATGCTACGTCTGTCTTGCTACTGCATCTGGGAAGTTGGACAAGAACCCGCAGAGTGAAAACAAGGAGTCTCAAAAAGGGGTGATCTGTTGCGATGCGACAACTGGCGTGGCATCATCACACTGTTGTCCTCCGCTGCCAAGGCACTAGCAAAAATTCTGCTCAACCGCATTGCACTTAAAGTGGCCGATACTTTAGGAGAAGAATAGGCAAGCTTTTGCCCCGGTCGCTCCTGTACTGACCACACCAACACCTTACTGAACAATGTTCCTGGCTTTCGTGAATTTCGAGAAGTCGAGCTGAGCGCATTATGGTCAAGAGTCCGTCGCGGAGTAATATTGTCCGTGCTTTGTACGAAGGTAGTACATAGAGGGTGGTTCACGACAAAGAGCTGAGAGCGCGAATTTGCAAATCTGAAGGCGTTAAACTAGGATACCTGCTGTCTCCGCTCCGTTTGATGATGCGATGAGGTAGGTGATGGCAACACCTAGAGGCATCAAATAGGGTACCAAAGACCATAAAGATCCCGACTACGCGCCCTAGACTTCGCGCTGAAGCTGCGAATTAACAAATGCAAAACATTGGAAATGTGAGTCAAATTGGACTCCGTAGACCCATTGGTGCTGGAAGGTGTACCATTAGAATCCGTCTCCAAGTTTATGTATCTCGGTAGTACCATCACAAGTCAGGGAGTAGCGGATGAAGACGTAAACAGCAGAATAAAGAAGGCTAAAGCTGAGTTCGCCCAACTCAAACCTGTTTGGGAGTGTTCTCACTCGACGCATCAAAATCTCCCTCTTCGAATCGATAGTCAAATCGGTATTGCTCTCCGGCTGTGAAACATGGAAAGTGACGAAAGGGCTAAAGAACAAGTTGAAAGTTTTCGTCAATAAGCCCGAGGTCAATCCTCCTCGTTTTCTGGCCAAAAACAATACTACGCAACGAAGACCTCTGCCAGCAATGACCTATCGGCGAAGAAATCGATCAGGAAGGCGTGGCGGGATCTTGTGGAGGCCCTGTGCACCTCTGGGGTGTCTTAGGAACAACAACAACCACACTGCCTCACATTACTATCCACATTGCACCCGTACGGAGCCGGGGCGGGGCGGGTCGCTTGTTTATTATAGGAGTAATTATGTTTCATTTAAAAAAATCATTGAGTTAATATCAGTGGGAATACCCCGTATACTCCTAACTGTTTTTGACCTGTTATAGGAGTGGCTATATAAGTATAAGGCGGTTAACACATTGCCGCCGCATCCCGCTGCGGTGTACTGAGGGACGAAATCCGCATGCGACTGCGGGGACACGGAACCGTGACACCGTACGGTTTGCTCCGTATCTCCGTCCGGAGCTGCGGTGCACGACGCCCCGCATCACCGCATTATCTATGTCGAGATCTATTACGCGTATGCACGTCCTTTCTACGTAAAAATCCGTACTATACTGCGGCTCTGCAGTCAGTCAGAGTTTCTTCCGCCATGGGCGGGTGCGGGCTTCGGGCATTTGTCGCCCATTGCCCGGACATCTTCTCGGCGAGCGGTAGCTCGCCGGTAAGATCACGTCACGTAGTGACGGGCCCCTCTTCGCCACCCCCCTGTGCTACCACTCCGGGATCGAGGCGCGGCCCTCCGCGGTCAAGCACACCAGGTTAGAGGGGCTTGTCCCAAGCCCAGCGAGCGCCGGCGAGCAGGCCGCGGCTTACTCTGCGCCCGGAGGAGCGGTGTGGGGAGGAGGGGGCCGTTGGTCTAATTAGGGTGGTGGTGTCAAATCCGGTGGTGGTGTCGCTTAGGCGAGTCACGCGCGCGAGCGGTGGGGTCCCGCGGCAGACTACAAGCCATAAGCGACACGGGGTCTGGTCAGGTGGTGGCGTCGTCAGCGAAGTCGCTGACGAAGCGGAGTCTTGGCCGGGGTGGGTCGCCTCGTCGTGGGGATGCAGCTGGTGATGGTGGTGGTGACGCTGGTAGGTCTTGGTCTCTCTCCGCCCTGGGCGACAACAAGTCGCGGGGCAGCGCTCGTCCGGAAGAGTCTGGAGGCCTGGGGACATAGGGAGCAATATTGTGGAGGTGGAGGTGGGGCCCGTTGTCGGCGCTGTCGAACATTCGACGCGCCAGACGGGCGACGAACTCCTCCACCGTCGGCATCCGAACGTCCCGGGCAATGACGTCATTCCTGACGTAGCGGCCCGCGTTCGTCACGACACGGAGAGAGACGTTCTGGACCACGTGCAGTCTGGAACGCTGGGTCGGGGAGCACAACGCATACCATGCTGGGGCGGCGTAGGTGAGCCGCGTACGAACGTAGCTCTTGTAGACCATCAGTTTCGTACGCAGTGGTAGTCGGGATGCCAGCACCGGGCGCAGGATGCCACGGGCCATCTTGGCCTGGTTGACGACGTGGTCAACCTGGGGCACCATGCGCAGTTGGCGGTCGATGCGGCATCTGAGGTACGCAACTGTGGTCTGCCAAGCTACGTCCTGTCCGCGAAGTGTCAGCGGCGGTGGCATGCGGCGCTGCGACCCGACCAGGATGGCGGCCGTCTTACCCACGTTGACGGCCATCCTCCAGTTGTCCAGCCATGTTGGCAGGCGGTCCAGAAGTTGCTGCATCCGGGCGGAGGCGAATTTCACCTTCCGCGACGAGGCGAAGAAGGCGCTGTCGTCGGCAAATAGGGCCAACACCACGTCCCGCTGCCCCTCCTGGAGCTGGTCTTGGAGGGTGGGGATGTCGTCGGTGTAGGCGGCGTACAGGCACGGCGAGAGGCAGCTGCCCTGGGGCACTCCTGCGAGGATGGGGCGTGGCTGGGAGGTGGCGTCCTCGACCGAGACCACGAAGCTCCGACCCTGGAGAAACGACGCCAGCAGTCTCACGTGGGCGGGCGGCATGCTGGTGGCGGCCAGCTTGTAGAGGAGACCGGGATGCCACACACGGTCGAAGGCCTTCTCGATGTCCAAGAAGACCCCCACGGTGTGGTTATCCCGGTTCATGGCGGCCGCGAGGTGGTGGAGCACGCGCGCCAGCTGGAGCGTGGTGGAGTGGCCGCTGCGGAATCCGAATTGCTCATCCCGGAGTGGGACGAACGGGCGGATCCTCCGCAGCAGCAGTCGCTCGAACAGCTTGGCCACGTGAGACAGCAGCGTAATGGGTCGGTAGCTGGACGGGAGGCGCCTGTCCTTACCCGGCTTGGGGAGGACGATGATACGCCCCATCTTCCAGGCCACGGGGAAGTGGCCGGTGCGCAGGATGCCATTGAAGAGCCTGGCGAGGGTCGCCAGGCCCCTGCGGGGCAGCTGCCTGAGGGCCGCGGAGGAAACGTTGTCGGGCCCGGGCGCTTTCCGCCTGTTGAGGCGGAGCACCGCTTTGCGCAGCTCTGCGGGGGAGATGAAATCGTCACCCCGCAGCTGCGGCGCTGGGGCCGACAGAAATTCCTCGACGCGGCTCAGCACGTGCCTGTGGTGCTCGACGACAGCGCAGTCGGTGGACGCTGGGTGTGGGGTAAATACCTCCTCCAGGTGATCAGCCAGAATATTGGCCCGGTCAGCGGCGGCGTAGCATCGCCTGCCCGCGCTGTCCAGCAGCGGGCAGACGGGGGCGCTGGACTTCGTCAGCTGTCTGTTGAGCCGGAAGAGGTCAGCGGTGCTATCGGCCACCTGGTCCAGGTGACTCTCCCAGGTGGCACCGCGCCATACCTTCACGGCCTCAGACAGCTGGGTGGTGAGGCGATTGAGCTCCGTCTTGACCCGCGGGCACCGGGTGCGGGCCCACAGCTGGCGCAGCTCGCGCTTTCTGCGCATCCGCGCGCGCAGGTGGGCAGGCAGTTCCTCCCTGCGTGACTTCGCAGGGGGGCGGGTGGAGGCTGCCTCCTCGGCAGCGCGGATGCGGGTGCAGATGTCGTCGGCGGCCACGTCCACATCCTCCGGGGAGGAGAGGGGGCCGCCGAGCGCGAGATCGCTGAGCGCCGAGCTGAAGGCGCCCCAGTTGGTGCGGGGGCGCGGAGCTCTCGCCTGGACGAAGTCGGCCGCCATGCTGGTGGTGATGAGGATGGGGAGGTGCTGCGTGTCCATGTCGTACAGCACCTCCACGGAGACCGGGCAGGGGATGTTCTTCGTCAGGACGATGTCCAGGACGTCTGGCTGATACCTGGCGGTGGTAGGAATGTGGGTGGGGGCGTCAGGTCCCACCACTTCGGCGTCAAGTCCGGTGGCGGCATCCAGGAGCATCCTCCCGGCGGGCGTGATGCAACGCGATCCCCATTGGGGGTGCTTCGCATTAAGGTCGCCCGCCACGAGAGTCGGCGTGTCGTCGCCGAAGAGCCCCTGGATGTCGGAGAGTTCTACTCTGGATGCGGGGGGGCGGTATGCTGCGTAGATGTGTAGCTCCCGCCCGGCTGCACTCACCCTCACTCCGATGGTGCGGGTGGAGATGAATGGGAGGAGGTTGAGTTGGTCGTGTACCACGTCGCGACGAACTAGGGCCGCCACGCCTCTCCAGGCGCGGCCCTGCGGTGTTGATTCGTCGCGGCGGTAGACGTGGTAGTTGGGCAGCCGGAAGGTGTTGTGCGGGAGCAGAAAGGTCTCACCCAGGAGGATCACGTGCAGATCCTGCGACTGGGCGAGTAGGCGCAGCTCCTGCGCCTTGTTCCTTACCCCCCCGGGATTCCAGTAGAGAACTCTCAATGTTTGAGGTCCTGTAGTAGGGCCACCAGTATGTCGATGGCCCGGTTGATTGCCGCCCGGTGGTCGCCTAGCTCCGCGGCCATCGTTAGCTGGCTGATCGCGGTTGCCACCGCGACCAACACCGATGTGGTCGAGGCCTGCGGGAGCGGGCGGGTCTGGGGGGCCGGTTGTGGTGGTGGCTGGTAGGGCTGGCGTGGTTGCCGCGGCAGAGCCGGCGGCAAGAGTGGTGGCTGGGTTTGGGATGGGCCCTGGTATGAGAGGGGCTCTGTCGGGGTTCTGCGGACGGCCGGCATCGCTTCCTGTTGGGAGGCTGGGTGTCGGCGGGGCGGCTGGTGAGGGCGGGGCGGCGGTACGGGGGTGGAGGCCGCCGCAGGTTGGTCGGAGGCAGCGGCTCTGCGGCCGCGCCTACCACGACCACGGCGTCTGCGGCGCTTCACCGCCTCACCTCTGGTGGTCGGCGGGTTGGCGGGGGGAGCCAGGGTCGGCCCAACATGGGCCTCTGGTTCGTCCGCCATAGGAGGCGCCGGATAGCGCGGGGGCGCCTGCTGGCGCGGGGGCGCCTGCTGGCGCGGGGGCGCCTGCTGGCGCGGGGGCGCCTGCTGGTTCGAGGGCGCTTGTTGGCGCGGGGGCGCCTGCTGGTGCGGGGGCGCCGACTGGCGCTGGGGCGCCTGCGGTCGGATCGGAACGGGGGGTGGCACTCTCATGCCCCTCTGCCTCCCGCCGGAAGGCTGGACAACGGCGGTCGTTGGCCGGATGCGGCTTGGCGCAATTGGCACAAGTGGGCGGCTGGTCTCGCGGGCGCGTGCAGTCGGCGGCGATGTGGTCGCCCGCACAGCGCACACACTTAATGGGCCGGTGGCAGTTAGCCGAGGCGTGCCCAAACGCCTGGCATCGGTGGCACTGCGGGGGGCCCCCGCGGCCGCGCCATCCCTCAATGGTGACGCCCGGCATCATCAGGAGCTCGGTCACCGCGTAGAGGCGGGAGAGCTCCTGGGCGTCGAGGTGCTCCAGCTGCATGTAAAAGAGGCAGCCGGAGCGGCCGCGTTGAGGTGGTATGTGGCGAACGTGAGTGGCCACAAACCCACGTTCGCGAAGCGCCGCCTGGATTGCTTCCGGCGGGGTATCAGAGGGCAGCCCTCGTAGTGCTGCCTTAGAGGGCAGCTCGCTGGCCGGCGTATACGCGTACCACGTGATCGTGGGGTCGCGTTCGGACGCCTCGGCCAGGTACCGCTGTACGATGCGGTACTCTTCTGGGGTTGTGGGAATAAATCGCACCCCGGTGCGGTATGGGCGGGCGTTAGGCGGCTTACCAAGCTTGCCCGCCAGCACATTGAAGTGTCGGGTCCACTCCGGCAAGCGCTCAACCACTATGGGAGGGTAACCGCGGGCCCGGGCGGCGGCTGGAGTCGCTGACTGGTCGGCGGCAGGGGTAGCCGACTGGGTGGTCGGCACGGCAACAGGTGGTGGCGTGGGGGCTCGAGAGCTGGGTTGGGAGGGTGCGGCGGCGAGGGCGGCGTAGGTCGCCGGCCCCGACTGTGAAGCCACGGCTTCCGGCTCGCTGGACGTCGGCGCGAAGGTCGCGTACGACGTCGATGGCGTGGGTGAGAGTGGTGGCGGATCGGACATTGCCTCTCCTGCGGCGGTACTTACGCCGGTCTCGTCGGTAGGTGAGTCGGATGTCGACTGTATGTAATAGCTCGACTCGGGCGAGCTGGATGACTGGTGGTGTTGGGGGGGCGAGGGCCCGGTGCGGGGACGCTTATCATCCCCGCCGTCCTCGCTGCTTGTGGGGCTCCTGGGCCGGGGCTCACGGGTTCTGCCGCTGCTCATACCGGCGGGAGGCGTTTCGCCTAGAAACGCCCCAGCGGTAGTGGGCGGCGCGGCTTGGACCGGAGCAACCGGCTGCGCGGCGGCCGCAACAGCCCTGTGCCCAGCAGGCCGCAGTGACGGCTCGGGGCGGCGAGTAGCGGTCGCGGCGGCGGTGGTGGTGGTGGTGGTGGTGGTGGCCGCAGCGGCCGTGGCGACGGCGGCGACGGTCAAGGGCCTCCTTGCGCGGGGGTCGCGCGGGGGAAGGGGTTTGTCCCCTGGCATGGTGACGGCACAAAAACGAAACACGGACAGCACTTGGTAAGTAGTCTAGCACACAGTAAACTGAGGGCGATCACCCCTCCCTATTTATCAAAATAGGGAGCGGGTATACGCAACACACACTCACAACACAAACAAAAAAGCGTCAATATCGCGGGTAGGTATAAGCGTCTATGTCGCGGTGTAAATAAAAACTCAACGTGGGTAGATGTGAATCCACCCACGGAGCAGGACGGCGCACGGAGCGCGAAATGCGCGCGGCGCGGTACGGTGCGTTCGCGGGAGGGGGCTCGCGGGTGCAGGGGCTCAACGATTGCTCGGAGCACTCCTGGCACGACCGGTCGGCAACACTCGCGGAACAGCACTGTCTGCGGCTCTGCGGCACAGTGTGGCATACCCCGCGGACCGCACCGCATCACCGTCCGGGAGCGCGGCACCGTCGCGTGCGCCGCACACCCGCACGCTTAGAATAATAACGCATAGAAGTATAGCCCGGCACAGAGCGCGATGATTTCATAATTAAAGTGAAGCAAAAATGACACCGCTGTGTGAAGTCGTTTACGCGCGAAACGCACACTACGATAAAAACAGTACAATTTGATGCAACTAAATGTGAGCCATATATGGCTCACATTTAGTTGCATCAAATTGTGCGCGCCGGTTGGGTTTCTATGCGTTATTATTCTAAGCCCGCACGTGTAGATGCGGTGTGAGTGTGTTATACCCTGCAGTTTTTGTATACAAAATTAAAAACTGCAGCACCGCACACAGGATCGGTGTCCGGTGCAATGTGATAATGCGCTTTAGTGGCGCCCTCATTTTTTTCCAACTCTTTTTATGGAAACTGTATGTTGTTTTCAATTTGAAGTAAAAAGGAAAGCTTACTTATTAGCGTTTTCTTAGTTATCTTTAGATTTTTTAAATTTAGACACCAACAGTATCAAAAGTTATCACAAGTTGAATAAAATTTCATTAAAATTATATTAAATTTAAAAAAATATTAAAATACAAATAACATTAAGTTACATTGAAATTATTTACATTAAATTATTGCGATACATTGTCGTTAAATAATAATTATACAAACACAATCTATCTATCTAGGTATATCTAATATATAAAATTCTCGTGTCACAGTGTTTGTTACCGAACTCCTTCGAAACGGCTTGACCGATCTTTATGAAATTTTTTGTGTATGTTCGCTACGTCTGAGAATAGGTCGTAAACTTTTTTATTATTATGGCGAAACGTAGTTCGCCGGCACAGCTAGTAATATATAAAAAGAGATGTTCCCACCTATAGACGCACACACAGCCGTAACCGCTAATGGTAGAAACGTGAAATTTGGACAGTTGTTTTAATTCAAAATGCGGACGCACACAAAGGAGGGATTTAAAAAAAATTACCCTAAAGGGATGAAATAGGGGTTGCAAGTTTGTATGGAAAAATCTTTAAATTAGCAACGATTTTGATTAAACTTGAGATTCATGCTCTTAAAAATATTTCATTGAACACGTGTTTCATGGTTTATTGGAATTCACCCCCTTAGGGTGCAAAATAGGGCTTGAAAATTTCTATGGAAAAATTATAATCTGCTCCAATTTCTATGAAATTTATTATCCGAGCTTAAATAGGGTACAAAATTATTTTCCTACGGGAAAATATGATAAATTCCCGCGGGAAAACAATAATAACGCGGGCGAAGCCGCGAGCGGAAAGCTAGTATTTTATAATTATGTCAATAGATAAAAAACAATACATTTTTGAATTATTATAAAAAATGAGCTATGCATATGATTTCAGCACCTTACTTTGAATTTGGATATGAATATGATATCGTGAAAAATGTCGATATCAATTTTGCTACATAACAAATTGTACTCCTTAAACATCCTCGCACAATTGGCGAATTAGCGCCGATATTATTTCGGACCAGAGGAATGTGAAAGGTGCTTATTATGGGCTTTCTCGGAACTCTTCTAGGCACGAATAGAGAGATGGAGCTAGCCATACTGTCTGACTGTATTATGCAATGAATCGCTTTATATAAAAACGTGAGATCATAACTGTTTTAAAATAACACGGTAATATTATACTATCTAAAGTTGTCAAAAACGTCGTGCACTCGCGAGCGCTCAACGCGGGACACGCGAACTAAAGTTCGCTGCACGTTAATTCTATTTTTTGGGGACTCTCCCTTATTTTTGACTATTCGGTTCATTAATGTCCTCGGTTATTTTCGCACGAGGGAAGCTGTTGTATACGTTATTCAATACAGTTGTAAGGGATCTATTTTGAAGAACAAAAAAGTACCCCGAGGTCTATTCCTAGTCTGCGCAGGCCTGTATGCATGCACACACATATACACACTCATGTGCACTGGCATACACATGTAGTACCTATACATTCATAATCTCCCGTACTTAAGCTGAAAACAAATTATCGGACGCGGCTGACAGCCGCGACTTATAGGTATCTAGATCTGTGCAAAATATCGGAGGTAAGTCGTGGACGTAACCTTGGGCTGACCTTGAGCGTTCGGACGTCCGACAGGAATCTGGCGCGCTGGATGTTTTTGTCAGCCGAAACCGTCCGCGGATGGTATGCACGGGTGCGGGACGCGTCCGTGCGCCAGAAGGACGCGGATTACGCGAGAGCTTGCACGTGTGCAAAATGGACGAACGGATTATCGAGTGTGTTCGAAGCAGGGAATTACTTTTAATTATAAATAAAAAAATAACAAACATGCTTCAAAAAATTTGCTGATATAGGAGTACGAAACTGTGTTAAAATTCTTTTTCAATGTCATTTTCGATGAGATATAGCAAAAAAATTAATTGATCCCCATTCATTCTCAAATAAAGCTTATACCGACGTTCGTCTCTTAATAAATTTGGATACAATGTGTGGAATTCACCACTCTGTTCTTTCTTTATATATGTGATCATGATGTAATCCTGTTATCCCACATTAGGGACATAGGGCTTGAAGAAGAGATCTCCACTTCTGTCGCTCTTGTGCGGCAATTTCCAGGTCCTTCCAGCCGAGTCCAGTTGATGCAGCCTCTTTTTCAACTGAGCGCCTCCAGGTGATACGGGGGCGGCCCGGCCTTCTTCTCTCATAGGCTTGCCACGTTAACCCTTGTTTGGATAGATGTGTGTCTGGTCTTCTCAACACATGTCCAATCCAGCGCCATTTTCTCATTAGTTTCTCCTTATCGATGGGTTTTTGGTCAGTCATCACCCACAGCCTTGCATTTGAGATGGTTCGTGGCCAGCAGATCCCCAGTATGCGCCGTAAACATTTGTTCACGAAGACCTGTAGCTTGCTGGTTACTTCTTTTTTGATGAGCCATGTCTCACATCCGTACAGGAGGACTGACTTGACATTGGAGTTGAATACTCTGATCTTTGTACGCCGTTATTATGGAAGACGTCCAAACAGGTTTCGATTGCGCATACGCGGCTCTGGCTTTGTTGATGCGCGCCTCTACATCCGCTTCTGCTCCCCCCAGTAGGTCCACGACGCTCCCCAGGTAGGTGAAGCGCTGCACTTGTTCGACAACCTCGCCATTGACATATATAGGCGCTGCGTCAGGAGTATTTAGGCGCATGTCTTTGGTCTTGCTGCGGTTGATGCGCAGCCCTTCTTTAGCAGCTTCGCTTGCGAGGTCTTGGACTGTAGGTGGACACGGGATGTGGCGAGCAGACAGAGATCGTCTGCGAAGTCTAGGTCCTCGAGGGTCTTTCCATGCAACCATGGCAGACCTCTCCCTTCTTTACTGGTTACTCTGCGCATCACATCATCCAAGACAATAAAGAACAGCAGCGGTGACAACAAGCAACCCTGTTTCACTCCGGCGGTGACCGTTATCGGGTCAGTTAGCAGGCCTTGGTGCAGCACCCGGCAAGAGGCACCCTCATAAAGGCACTTGATAATTTCTATAACCTTGACCGGTATACCTCTTCTCTTAAGGATTCGCCAGATACTAGACCACTTCACCCGATCGAAAGCTTTTTCGAAGTCCACAGAGTAGGTATAAAGTTCGTTTCGCATTTCATTGCACTCTTCTAGTATCATTCGTAACACCTGTCTTACCTATTTCTGCCGCAAAGCAGCAGTGCTTGCATTGCTGTGTTCCGGTTTGAAGGGTAAGATATAGCAGTGAAATTACTGGGTACTGTGACTTTACATCTTGTGTCACAAGTTGGCAACGTACACTGCGGTCCTTGTGGCGGTTGCAGTTTTGCTGCGAATCTCACAAGAGTCACATGTATTATAGGTGACTGTTACCACTTACCACCAGGTGGGCAGTTTGCTTGTTTGCCAACTTTCTGCAATAAAAAAAAAACATTAATCTGGTCTGCAAGATCTTCCCGCTCTGAATCCACTCTGTTCGTCCCTCAGTGTGCAGTCAACCGCTATCGTCATTCTGTCTAACAGGACTTTACATAGTATCTTGGAGCACACTGGCAACAAGTTGATTCCTCGCCAATTGAAAAACTGAAACAGGTCGCCTTTCTTTGGCAGTTTGATAATAATGCCCTCTTTCCAGCTGTCAGGCACTTGGCCTGTTTCCCATATGGCCGTCATTACGGGCATCAGTATCTCAGCCATCACGTCCGCATTAGTCTTAAATGCTTCTATCGGGATCCCATCATTACCAGGAGCTTTGCCACACTTGAGATTTTTAATGGCTCGCGAAACTTCAGCCTCGCTCGGAGGATCGACTTTAATGTCTAGACATCAATTCCTGTATCGACATCGTCGTCAGCTTCAGTATCAGCGCTCAATGTGTGGAATACCTCATTGAAGTGCTCATGCCATCTTTGCAGTTGCTCCTCCAAAGTAGTGAGGAGTTTTCCGGACTTATCCAGTATTGGTCGCGTTGCGGGTGGTTTATTGCACAACTCTCTTCCGGCACGATACAGCTCTCTGGTATTTCCGGCGTGTGCCGCAAATTCCGCTCTTTGGGCTATGGATGCAGCTCTCACACGTTTGTCACTTTTTGCACTGCGTTTTATGTCACTCTCGCACAGAAAATATTCATAAGCTAAAGTTTCTTTGTTGTTTTGATCTTTTTCCGCATTAAGTTTCTCTTTGATGGATTTTCGGTGTTGTATTTTATCCCATGTATTAGCAGATATCCACTCTTTCTTTTTTGAAGTAAGGTAGCCTAAGAACTTTTCGCAGCATCGTTGCACCGTGCTTTTAACAGCGCCCCACTCTTCCTCCACAGATCTATTCTCAACCTTCTAAGCGAAATACTGGTTGTGCAGTTCCACACTGAACTCCCGCTTTATGTCAGGATTCTGCAATTTGGAGACATCGAAACGCCGAGATAATTTGGTCGTCTTACTCTGAACCTTTGCTATCTCCTTGCGGATTTTTGCCACTTTATATATGTCATAGACCCAAATGCTTCTTTTTATTTTCTTTCTGGGTGGACAAGACAAGGACAATGCAGCCACCAGTAATTCGAGAAAATCATCCTCACATTCTCTACTCGACATGTTTCTTCGTTTACAGTTCTTTGCGGAATAGGCGTTGGAACGCGTCCGCAAGCAACGTCCAAAAGACTGTGCACACTTATCAGTCGCGGCTGTTAAGGCCGGACCGCATTACAGCGGCGCTGCGCTGCGCTGCACAGCGCGGCACAAAGCGTCAAAATATTATTTCAATCATATCGTATGATGCATATCGCACTAGAGCGGCGCTACGCCGCGCGTCGCGGCATAGTTGCCTCCGAGAGAATATTTTGACGCGCAGCGCCGCGACGCGCAGTGCAGCGACGCTCAGTGCGATATAGCAAGCGGCGCATCGCTTCAGTTTGTGTACCGCACTCGGTGAAGATATACGCGCATTGTGTTTGGTATTCGAAAATGGATTTAAACGAAGAAAAATTAATTAATATAGTTAGTGCTTACCGAGAGCTGTACGATCTCCAACATGAACACTATATGAACCAGTCAAGGAAAGACAATATATGGGCGGAAATCGCAATAGAAATGGGTGTATCAGGTAAGTGAAACAATGTTTTGATATCTTTAAAATTTAGTTTTTATTAAAATTAGAAATCTTACTACTTAGGTATGTTTATTCTACATACCTAAGTAGGTAATTCTATTAGGTATGTTTATTCTCGCCGACATCCTCTTCTAATTCTATCTCTTTGCCATGGCACTGTCCCTTCATTAGAAGT
The DNA here is from genome assembly GCA_963935595.1 of Schoenobius gigantellus. NCBI lineage: Eukaryota > Metazoa > Arthropoda > Insecta > Lepidoptera > Crambidae > Schoenobius > Schoenobius gigantellus. The sequence continues at coordinate 15,587,385 of OZ012555.1, forward strand.
AAAATAATGTTTGAATTTTTCGCGAACTTGGAAGGCATTATTTACGAAATTACCACCTATTCGTGGTAAATTTTCCCAAACTGCTTCGGATGGTATATTTTCTTCGGTAGGTTGTTGTTCATTGAAACAGGTAACTGTATCATGTCTCAGAAAATTGTGAAGACAACAAGTTGCCAGAACTATGTTATCCACATTTTTCGGACAAAGGGATATCGTGCGATAGAAAATTCTAAACTTTTGGCATAATATACCAAACGCATTTTCTGAAACACGACGTGCACGGCTGTGACGATAGTTATAAATCTTTTTTGATTCATCATCCAATTGAGTGCCAGGATAGGGTCTCATGAGGTACGTTTTCAGAGGGAAAGCTTCATCACCTACTATGACATAGGGCATTGGATCGCTTATTACTGATAAGGGTTTTGGGGAAGGTATATTTAAGCTGTTACGTTCTATTTTTTTGCGTAGTTCAGAACGGGAAAATATACCACCGTCACTGTTTTTTCCAAGATCACCCACATTTACAATTATAAATTTGTAATCTGCGTCCACTAAAGCCATCAACACGATTGAGAAAAACTTTTTATAATTATAATATAGTGACCCACTTTTGGCAGGAGCTTGTATTTTTATGTGCTTTCCATCCAGTGCTCCTAGACAATTAGGATAGTTCCATTTGTTATGAAAGTCTTCGGCTATTTTTTTCCACATTTCTTCATTTGGCTCAGGCATAACTAATTTTGATAACACTTCCCAAATAACTGCACAGGTAGTATGGATGATTTCTTGAACAGTTGAGTAGCCGAGGCGAAAACTTTCTCCTATTGTTTTAAATGAATCCCCAGTCGCCAAAAATCTGAAAAAAAAAGCATTTAGTTCATTCATTTTTACGTAGATGATCAAAAAGTTTCACAAAAATAATTTTACAGTGTTAACATAAGTGTTACATAAAGCCATAAGAGACTTAAAAATTTTAAAAAAATACTAACAGACAAATAGTACCTAATAATTATTAGAAAAATATTATTAAAACAATTTTTTTTTAATAAAGAATACTAAATATGTTTTTTTAATCATTATTTTCAGCCAAAATTTGCAAGGAAAGGTGGAAATCGTTGCGAGATGGATACAACAGAAGCCTCAAAAGACGGAAGACTAAAAGTGGAGATGGAGCAACGACATCAAAACCATGGCGCTACGAAAATAAATGGATTTTCTACAACCATTTTTTCAAGAAAGACAAGTGAAGAGCAATCTAATGAAAAGTGTATCCAGTGAAGATGACTCAAATAGCACACCAAACTCATTGCCTAATACCGAGGATAATGTACTTACATACAATAAGATCCACTCCGGCATCGACTTCATCAGCAATGTTTGCTGATATGACAAAAAGAAAGATTAGAAAGGAAGTTCAACAGAAATCTGAGGTTGCGGGAGTTCTTGGGAAATATTTAGAAGGCCGCGGAAAACAGGCAGCAAGAGCAAGCACCAATAATCCCATACATTCATTTTTCACAGCAATGGCCGATACAGTCGTGACATTCCCTCCGGATGTGCAATTAAAAATTAAAAATCAATTATATTTAGCAGTTTCGCAAGCTGAATTTGACCTTCTGCAGCGTCAACCCCTCCAGAATCTTCAAAATGTTTCTAGACCAGATAGCCCGTGCTATGTTATTGAGACTTCTACACCTCCTTCAAGAACAAGATATTTGAGTTCGGAGTCTGAGTTAGAATATACTGATATTCTAACTCAGACTCAGGTAGACAGTCCACCTCCTTCCACTTCAATGAAGAGTGAAAAATGTCTGACTGAAACATCGGATTGCAACACTGAAACTATGAGTACAACTCCTAAGCGTCAATACTACATAACTCCAGATGGTTTGGTGGTACATGCTATTTTGTAATTCTATGCATGTATCAAAACCGGCTCGTCCTCTGCTTCGAAGCAAATTGAAGAGCTGTAACAAGTAAATTAAACTCTGTTCTAATTCGAAATTTTAACTAAAAATAAATACTTACCTAATTGTAACCATGAGTCTTTCTTCTGCACCGATTGATTTTCTAAAACGAGTATCCTGTTGCTGTATATGTGGTTTCGTCCAGTACAATAGTTTATAGAATTTTGTCTTCGACATTCTGAAGTAAGTGTGAAATCGTGCAGAGTCACTAAGAAGGCGAGGAAACAAATAGTGATATTCGCCTTCTTGATTGCGTGACCTTGGTATGTCAGCAATCCATTTCTTCTTCTTTTTTTTCTCTTCCATAATTCGTTCATCTTCTGCACACAATAAAGAAATAATAACCAAATCCTCGTCACTATCACTCATCTTGATATGTTGCTCGCACGCGAACGGGTATAGAAATGACGCGAGCTGCCGCTAACTGCAGTTGTAATGCGATAGGTACCGTGAAGCGACGTGAAGCGACGCGCCGCGCAGCGCCGTTCTAATGCGGTCCCACCCTTAGTCGCGTCCGTCAGCCGCGTCCGATAGTTTGTTTCCAGCTTTACACCAACCGGTATACGAATTTGTTCCTGTTTAAAATATCTTTACCAACGAAATATAACATAATTTTTAATTTTAACAGACATGGCTGGTATTGGGGTGGGATTACTTCAAGCGAGGCCGAAGAATTGTTAGCTGGTCAACATGACAATGTCTTCCTCGTCAGGGATTCATATGATTCGCGGCATATATTATGTGTATCTTTTAGATGTGTTGGGCGAACACTACATGCTAGACTTAGGCATGCAAATGGTTTGTTCTCTCTAAACAATGAAACTTTTGTGCCTGTTAATAGGATATCAGAACATTGTGCTGCAGTAGATGTAAAGTCAAATTTATTTGAAATGCCAGTCAAGTTAGCAAGACCTTTGAATAGGTAATATGAAATAGGCTTTAAGAAATAACTAAATATTTTAAGCTTCATTATTTATTCGTGTCTATTTTTTTACAGGTTTGCAAGATTGGAGACCTTACAAATGACATGTAGATTTGTTATTAGACATACCGTTTCTGCAGATGCCTGGAAAAAGTTACCATTACCACCAGATTTGATCGCATATGTCTCTCAGGGGAGTGATTACATACTATTCTGATACTCCATTGTGCCTTCAGATTGGACATGGACATTATTGTAATCTTGTTAACCGAAAATCTATTATGATTGAAAATGTATTTGTACCATATTTTTATGAGACATTTAAATAAATAACTGTTTTGAAAGCATTAAATTTGATTTATTGTTGTTCTATAGCTTGTGGTTTCTTTTGAAATATCTTGCGTTTAAATATTTTGAAGAATACAAGATTTCATTTCCCGGAACTGGAGCATGTCTAGTACCTACGGAGTACCAGGAAATTCGATACTTTCGGTACCAAATAAAAAAGGCTGAAAAAAGTTTTAAAATCCTTCTCGAAAAAGAACCCAAAAGGGGAATGAAACTATATAATTCAACCTTAATTGCTTTAATCATAAAGCAAATCGCAGCATTTATGGGAATCATTCATTAATTATTAAATTCTTATGTAATTGAGATCTCTTTCAGTATACAATAAAATTAAATTAAGCTTTTTAACGCTCATTTTAAAGTTTTTTTTCTCACTACAATAGTCAACAACTCAACATCCACACTGAAATACTTACTTATAGTGGTAAGTAAAAAAGAATTTGGTTGGTAGTAATCAAAAAATATAGATGTAGGTACCTAAGTAAAAATCAACTAACTAAATATTAAAAATACGTATACTTAAGTATAGGAAAACGCGAAAAATTAAGTCAAAATAACGAAAGACATTATTAGTTTTTATTTGCTGAGCGCTACTTGCGCGGACCGACTACATTTATGCGTGTGGTTGACCCCAGCCGGGTCACAAAAAAAAACTGAAAAATAGATTGTTTGAGTATGTCGCTATAATAATATCTAGAGTTTGTCGGCAAGTTTCAGAGTTTGTCGCTTGCGCGTTTCAGAGATCTGTCTGGCCCGGCTGGGGTAACGTTACCCCAACCGGGCCACACAGATCTCCAAAACCAAACGACATAGCGAAAATCCGTTTGCTGATATAGATAGGCGGCTTGTCAGAGTTTGTCGATCTAACTACACTCGCGAGCAAAAGTTTGGAATCAGTTACTTGAAATTGGTTCCGCGTGATCTTGTTTACTAAATAAATTTTTAATAATCATAAAAATGACATCATGTTAAAGGTGCAACTGTCCACTTTAAATCGATATAAAATTAATTCATATCGAGCCCGTAATTGTGGAGTTATTCCGGATTAAGTGAAGGAGGTAGGAAAACAAGGAAATAGGAAAAAATAATGAATGAATAAAACAACAAAAATTATTAAATAAAAATTTTATTTATCTTTAAAAAAAGTGTCAATATTTTGTGTTCCCTCCCCTCGCCCTAATAACTGCTCCAAGACGATTCTTCATAGACCTGATCAGCTTCTGAATTGATTCTTGTGGAATACCTTCCCACTCCTCAATCAACGCTGATTTCAGCTCATTCAGACATGAAGGAGCAGGAGTTCTGGAACGAACCTTCCTCTTCAGTTCATCCCACACGTGCTCAATGGGATTCAAGTCAGTGCTGAGCGCTGGTCAGTCCAATGTGGCAATACCGACTTCTTCGAGGTATTCCGTTGTTACACGGGCAGTGTGACAACGAGCGTTATCGTGCATAAGGAGGAAGTCATCACCGATGTATCCCGCATAGGGAACGACATGTTCCAGGAGAATATCGGAAATGTACCGGTCCGAAGTTAGACCGCCTCCTCGTCCCCGCCAGGCACGAAAACAAGCTCGGTTTTACCATCGAAGGAAATGCCGGCCCACATCATACAAGAGCCGCCCCCATAAGCCACTGTTTCAGCGACACAGCACTGTGCAAATCGCTCCCCAGGCCGCCTGTAGACCCTTCCTCTTCTGTCGCTACCGTGCAAACACATCCTGCTTTCGTCGGAGAACAGGACTTGCCTCCATTGCTCAACCTCCCAATCAAGATGGATGCGAGCAAACTGAAGGCGTGCTTGTCGGTGAGCTGCCGTGTGTTTCGGGCCTGTGGCAGGCCTTTTTGGAGTCAGATTCGCTTGCTTGAGTCGTCGACGAACTGTCCATTCGCTGGCTGCTACCCCACGAACATCTCGGAGCTCCTGTTGGACGTCGACACCAGTCAAATGCCGATTTCGGAGAGAGGTTGACACGATAAAACGATCATCCCTCTCCGATGTGCACCGGCGCCGTCCAGATCTTGGTCTCGGGATAAAGCCACCAGTCTCCCGAAAGCGCTTATAAACTTTCGAAACACAGGATTGGTTTATGTGGAGCCGACGAGCGACAACCCGCTAGCCCTTGCAATAGGGCTACGATTTGTGCTGCTTCTGTAGGTGTTGTCTCCATTGTCGTACAAGGTAAAGGGTCAAAAGTGGCGGAATGTGTACCGGTCAACGTGTGAAAGTCGACTGATAAAGAAAATCCGATAACAGGTGCTTTTATAGGGGGTCAATAGGTCGCAACTCGTGACGTATCAAACAATTGAAACACGTCTTTTTCGATACACCTTCACTTAATGCGGAATGGCTCCATAAATACTGGCTTGTTTTTAATGAATTCGGTATCAGTTTAAAAGTAAAGAGTTGAACCTTTAAAATGATGTCATTTTTACGATTATTAAAAAAGTATTAACTACTCAAGATAACGCGCAACCAATTTCAAGTAACTGATTCCAAACTTTTGCTCGCGAGTGTAGTTGAAAATCCTCTTTGATTCATGAAGAAAGATTCCAAATGTCAAATTTGAAAGCTGTCAAAAAGTGGTATCAGAGGACCCTCAGAACCTCAGAACAATCACTACAGCAGTTATTCTTCTGAGAGAGGACCCATCTACTAACATGGGTATTTGATGCTAGCATTTCGTGTTAAAAATGCTTAAAAATGAAACGCATGACAAACAGCAACAAAAACTCGTATCAGCTCAGAATGTCCACTTCTCAAAATGACAAACGGACGCATAATGTCCATTTCTTAAAATGTCAACTTCTTAGAATGTCAACTTCGTACAATGAGAACTTCTTAAAATGTCATATTCGCAAAATGACAACTTCTTATAATGTCAACTTCTCATAATGTCAACTTTTAATAAGATTTATTCGCATAATGACAACTGTTCGTAATTTTTACTTTAACGATAAAATCAATGAAAAATGGGATCATTGCATCAGTTTACATAATTTTACCAAAATGTTAGTATGTATCTAATCACGTTTCACCAAAAAGTGTATGCAACATCATAAAACTTGGCAACAATATTTTTTTATTTCTTATCATATAGATCTTGTTCAGTAATATTTGGTAATGTTGCATGCACTACCTACTAAAAGTACAAGTGCAGTGTCGATGCACCATAAGATATATTTCTAAATTGGTAGGCATCTAAAGATGGTGAAAAAAGGCATATTTTTTTTCAATCAACTGTAATATAAATGCTATATTACCAATCCGCACTGGGGCAGCGTGGTTGACTAAGGCCTAATCACCCTAACATAGGGTAGGCTCGAGCCCCTCGGTGGGGACGTGCTGTGATGAGCTGTGATGATGAAGTGCTATATAATGTCTTATCATATCACATCGTACAACAAATTCAAACATCACACCGTATAAAAATTTCAGGGTATAATAACGTAAAATACTTACTTAGAATTTAGTAATTTAGATACTGTTTCTAATTCGTAATTTAAACAAACAAAACCGCAAAAAAATAATCAATCAAATGGTTTTGCCAGTTGGGTAATAAGTGCTATATGACATGTGTTATCATCACAATCATATAAACAATACAAAAATAATGTCGGAAAGCATAAAATACCTAACTACCTATATAACTGGCACTGCTTTGGATACCTTACCTGCGTCTGATGTTGATCTTATCTTCCGGTGGGGGTGGCCCAATTATTGAGCCTTCGCACTTCGACCCACCATGGATCTTTTGTGCTACCCCTTGCCGTAAAGCTTAGTCCGTAATGCCATCGCCACCAACGGTCCAGTCTATCGTGCCCATGAGCTCAACGATGTCCTTCGGTGGTATGGCCCTGTAGTCCTCCGGTTTTGGGTATCCAATTCCCGTCAGCCTTAGTCTCCTGCAAGCTAGGGCGTCACAGTGGCACAGCAGGTGCACCATGCTCTCCTCTCCCTCCTTGCAGGCCCTACAGATTTTGGAACTGGCGTGTCCCATCCTGGTTAGCATGATCCTAGTGCCGAAGTGTCCGGTTAGAGCACCCAACAGTAGGCGAATCTGGGATCTGCTTGAGCTCAGTGTAAATTTGAGCCAATTGTCTATACCCATAAAGAGCTTGGCGTGGTTCATTCCTTTTTGATTGGCCCATTCTCTTTGGTGCCTCATTTGCAGTTGAGTTCTTATACCCGTACTGACTATTTTTGGAGTGATCCCGACAAATGGTTCCGGTCCTACCAATTGTGTTTCCGATCCCTTTCTTGCCAGGTAGTTAGCTTTCTCGTTTCCGGTGAAACCCTTGTGACCTGGTATCCAAACTAGACGTACTGTATTGGTTTTACCCAATTTGTTCATTGCTTCGATTGTATTTAGCACTAGTTTGGATTCCACTTTGTATGACAGGAGCGCTTTGAGAGTCGCTTGGCTGTCACTGAGAATGTAGATGTTTAGGCCATTGCGACCCTTGTCTAGATTCTCCTGTGCACAGGCTAGGATAGCACATGTTTCAGCTTGAAACACAGTTGCCAGCTTACCCATGCTGATCGATATATCAGTTTTGTTGCAGTGTATTCCTGCCCCTGTACCAGATTTCATTTTTGATCCATCTGTATACCAGATCATGCTGTTCCCCTGAGGGGGTGCCAGCCCCTTATCCCATTCCTCCCTTGTTGGAATATGTACCTCAAAAAGTCGTCTGAAAATATATTGAGGTAACATTCTGTCGCTGATCATGCTCAGCAGCAGATTGCCTCCTTCAAACGCGAATGCCGTGTGTTTTGTGGGTGGCTGGTTCGCATTCCACATTCCCAAAGTTCTGAGCCTGTAGAGTGCCCTCATGGCTTCTCTTTGTACAGCATTGTGGAGTGGTTCGAGATTTAAAAAATCTCTCCAAGGCCGCTGTAGGGGTAGTTTTGAAAGCCCCCGTAATGGCCATACAAGCCAGCCTTTGGAATCTACCTAGTAGTTCCCTGCATGTGACTAGTTTCGTTCTTGGCCACCAGACAATACTGCCATATGTTATGACTGGCAGTATCATTATTTTGTAAATCCAGTAGAGTATCTTAGGTTTGAGACCCCAGGTTTTACCGAAGGTAGACCGGCACATATTGAGTATCCTTCCGGATTTTTCAATAGTGAGGTCTACATGTTCCTTCCACGTTAGTTCTTTATCCAGGGTAACTCCTAGATATTTCACCTTTGTGGAGTATGGTATCTCAGAGCCGTATAGTTTTAGATTTCTCATGTTGTTGAGCTTCCTCTTTTTTGTGAACGTCTGATGTTGATACTGTTACCTCGGTATAGTACCCCAAGCATGTATAAAAATATATAATTTGATGAAACAGTGGTTGGTAATGTACTCGATTATATTTTTTCATTACTAATAATATCATTTTCGACTAATATACTATTAAAGTCACAAACATTAGCACCTTCTATACTGGAATATAACGTTTGCCTATTTAGGCATTATCCCTAGATTTCCCGCGATTATTACTTGAATTACATATTTTTAGATACAAAGAATAATACTGACAATTTTTAATAAGTTTCATTGCTGTTCATGTTAAGCCAAAGCACCCATACAAACTGAACAATTCCCTTTGACCCACTTCCCGGTTTCTAATTGAGCCATTGGCGTACTTATTTATGTCAATGGTTTGAGCTGAAATTTTGCATGCATATGTATATCGCGTGACAATGCAATAATAAGAGCTTGTGTAAATTTTTTTTTGTTCTTATTTTTTAAATTTTAATCAAAAGGTTAACCGATAGTTTGTGATAATGCTAACCATAATCAATGATTCACCGTATTGCGGACAGATGGTGCTAGAAGCAATAATAATAAAATGTGATGATCATGTTTTTCATTTAATTTAATCGTTAAAGTAGAAATTACGAAGAGTTGTCATTATGCGAATAAATCTTATTAAAAGTTGACATTATGAGAAGTTGACATTATAAGAAGTTGTCATTTTGCGAATATGACATTTTAAGAAGTTGTCATTGTACGAAGTTCACATTCTAAGAAGTTGACATTTTGAGAAATGGACATTATGCGTCCGGTTGTCATTTTGAGAAGTGGACATTCTGAGCTGATACGCAAAAACTAGCATCACCGGTAATGAAACGCAGAGATGCTAAAAATGTTGATATTTATGACTAAAAATGCTTATCTGGAACGCGCCGTATGTCTAATATGAAGTAATGAATAGTCGCGTACAACTTTAAAAAAAAATTGATTTTAATAAGTGCATGCAAAGCAAGTTTATTATCATGTCGAGAATTATTAACATGTAGAGAATTGAGATCTGATTTTTATGAACTTAGGAAAATTGCTCTAAATTCAACATGGCCGCGCGTCCAAAAACAACGGATAAAAGTTGTCGTCCATACTCTCTGTCAACTCATTTGGACGTCTTTCACCGCTTAACATCAGGCGGGAGGTCATTTGCCGGGTCCTCCATAAAAAAAAGTTAGTTTCCAAAGCCAGCAATATGGGTATCAAATGAAAGGCTTTGATGAGTAAAGCAATATGAACCTCGCAACACTGACGTAAATTTAGCATGGCCGCCGCTCAAATAAGGTGGATAAAAGTTCGTTTTCTAACCTAGCAATATGGGTATTAATTGAGAGGCCGTGAAGAGTAGAGCATTATGAATCTAGGAAAATCGCTCTAAATTCAACATGGCCGCCGCTCAAAAAATGGATAACAGTTCGTTTTTTTGGCCTTTCATTTGATACTCATATTGCTGGGTAGTAATACGAGTATCAAATGAAAGGCCTTGATGAGTAGAACACTATGAATCTAGCAACATTGACATAAATTCAACATGGCCGCCGCTCAAAAAAGGTGGACAAAAGTTCATTTCCAAACCTAGCAATATGGGTATCAAATGAAAGGCCTTGAAGTAGAGCACTATGAATCTAGGGAAAATGGCCCTTAATTCAAAATGGCCGCCGCTCAAAAAAGGCGAATAAAAGTTCGTTTCGAAACCCAGCAATATGGTTATCAAATGAAGGCTTAGATGAGTAGAGCACTATGAACCTAGCAACATTGACATAAATTCAACATGACCGCTACTCAAAAAAGGTGGATAAAAGTTCGTTTCCAAGCCCAGCAATATAGGTATCAAATGAAAGGCCTTGAAAAATAGAGCACTAAAAACCTAGCAACATTGACGGAAATTCAATGTGGACGCTGCTCAAAAAAGGTGGATAAAAGTTCGTTTCCAAACCTACCAATATCGGTATCAAACGAAAGGCCTTAAAGAGTAGAGCATTATAAACCTAGCAAAATCGCACTGAATTCAACATGGCCGCGCGTTCAAAAAAATCGGATAAAAATTCAATACCAATGCCAGCAATATGGGTATCAAATGAAAGGCATTGATGAGTAAAGCACTATGAACCTGGCAACACTGACATAAATTAAGGCCTTGAAAAGTAGAGCACTAAAAACCTAGCAACATTGACGGAAATTCAACATGGACGCCGCTCAAAAAAGGTGGATAAAAGTTCGCTTCCAAACCTACCAATATCGGTATCAAACGAAAGGCCTTAAAGAGTAGAGCATTATAAACCTAGCAAAATCGCACTGAATTCAACATGGCCGCTGCTCAAAAATGGATAACAGTTCGTTTCCAAACCCAGTAATATGGGTATTAAATGAAAGGCCTTGATGAGTAGAACACTATGAACCTAGCAACATTGACAAATTCAACATGGCCGCCGCTCCAAAAAGGTGAATAAAAGTTCGATTCCAAACCTAGCAATATGGGTATCAAAGGAATGGTCTTTAAGAGTAGAGCACCATAAACCTTAGAAAATCGCCCTAAATTCAATATGGCCGTTGTTAAAAAAACGGATAACAGTTCGTTTCCAAGCCCAGCTATATAGGTATCAAACGAAAGGCCTTGAAAAGTAGAGCACTAAAAACATAGCAACATTGACAGAAATTCAACATGGCCGCCGCTCTATAAAGGCGGATAAAAGTTCGTTACCAAACCCAGCAATATGGGTATCAAATGAAAGGTCTTGATGAGTAGAGCACTATGTTTGAAGTTTGAACCTAGCAATATTGACGTCAATTCGATATGGCCGCTGCTCAAAAAAGGTGGAATCAAGTTCGTTTCCAAACCTACCAATATGGGCTTTGAATGAAAGGCCTTAGAGAGAGTAGAACATTAAGAACCTAGGAAAATCGCACTAAGTTCAACATGGCAAAAAAGGCGGATAAAAGTTCGTTTTCAAACCCAGCAATATAGGTACCAAATGAAAGGCCTTGATAAGTACCTAGAGCACTACGAACCTAGGAAAATTATCCTAATTTCGAAATTGTCGCTGCTCAAAAAAGGCAGAATCAAATTGAAACTTTATGGAATAAAATAGAGGAAAAATCTAAACAATGTGTTAAGCATTTTAAAGGCGAAACGTAGTTCGCGGGCACAGCTTGTCCAGAATAATACTACGTACCTAATCGAAATTAAAGCTAATTTTAATTAATTTAATTTGCACGCTAATTTTCACGTCTTAGCATGCTACGTGGTGTTGCTATGCTGTTTGCTAAAATCTTCTAAGATCGTAAACTGTCGGAACGGGCCGTGTCAAATTACGACCTACTCTCTAACCATGATCGCCCAAAACAATGTTAAAATCGCACTGAGAGCGGGATGGCGCTATATGCAGCAAGAGCGGTGCCTCTGTTTCAATATGTTTTTAAGCGAGCTGAGCGCTACTTGCGCGGACCGACTACATTTATGCGTGTGGTTGACCCCAGCCGGGTCACAAAAAAAAACTGAAAAATAGATTGTTTGAGTATGTCGCTATAATAATATCTAGAGTTTGTCGGCAAGTTTCAGAGTTTGTCGCTTGCGCGTTTCAGTGATCTGTCTGGCCCGGCTGGGGTAACGTTACCCCAACCGGGCCACACAGATCTCCAAAACCAAACGACATAGCGAAAATCCGTTTGCTGATATAGATAGGCGGCTTGTCAGAGTTTGTCGATCTAACTACACTCGCGAGCAAAAGTTTGGAATCAGTTACTTGAAATTGGTTCCGCGTGATCTTGCTTACTAAATAAATTTTTAATAATCATAAAAATGACATCATGTTAAAGGTGCAACTGTCCACTTTAAATCGATATAAAATTAATTCATATCGAGCCCGTAATTGTGGAGTTATTCCGGATTAAGTGAAGGAGGTAGGAAAACAAGGAAATAGGAAAAAATAATGAATGAATAAAACAACAAAAATTATTAAATAAAAATTTTATTTATCTTTAAAAAAAGTGTCAATATTTTGTGTTCCCTCCCCTCGCCCTAATAACTGCTCCAAGACGATTCTTCATAGACCTGATCAGCTTCTGAATTGATTCTTGTGGAATACCTTCCCACTCCTCAATCAACGCTGATTTCAGCTCATTCAGACATGAAGGAGCAGGAGTTCTGGAACGAACCTTCCTCTTCAGTTCATCCCACACGTGCTCAATGGGATTCAAGTCAGTGCTGAGCGCTGGTCAGTCCAATGTGGCAATACCGACTTCTTCGAGGTATTCCGTTGTTACACGGGCAGTGTGACAACGAGCGTTATCGTGCATAAGGAGGAAGTCATCACCGATGTATCCCGCATAGGGAACGACATGTTCCAGGAGAATATCGGAAATGTACCGGTCCGAAGTTAGACCGCCTCCTCGTCCCCGCCAGGCACGAAAACAAGCTCGGTTTTACCATCGAAGGAAATGCCGGCCCACATCATACAAGAGCCGCCCCCATAAGCCACTGTTTCAGCGACACAGCACTGTGCAAATCGCTCCCCAGGCCGCCTGTAGACCCTTCCTCTTCTGTCGCTACCGTGCAAACACATCCTGCTTTCGTCGGAGAACAGGACTTGCCTCCATTGCTCAACCTCCCAATCAAGATGGATGCGAGCAAACTGAAGGCGTGCTTGTCGGTGAGCTGCCGTGTGTTTCGGGCCTGTGGCAGGCCTTTTTGGAGTCAGATTCGCTTGCTTGAGTCGTCGACGAACTGTCCATTCGCTGGCTGCTACCCCACGAACATCTCGGAGCTCCTGTTGGACGTCGACACCAGTCAAATGCCGATTTCGGAGAGAGGTTGACACGATAAAACGATCATCCCTCTCCGATGTGCACCGGCGCCGTCCAGATCTTGGTCTCGGGATAAAGCCACCAGTCTCCCGAAAGCGCTTATAAACTTTCGAAACACAGGATTGGTTTATGTGGAGCCGACGAGCGACAACCCGCTAGCCCTTGCAATAGGGCTACGATTTGTGCTGCTTCTGTAGGTGTTGTCTCCATTGTCGTACAAGGTAAAGGGTCAAAAGTGGCGGAATGTGTACCGGTCAACGTGTGAAAGTCGACTGATAAAGAAAATCCGATAACAGGTGCTTTTATAGGGGGTCAATAGGTCGCAACTCGTGACGTATCAAACAATTGAAACACGTCTTTTTCGATACACCTTCACTTAATGCGGAATGGCTCCATAAATACTGGCTTGTTTTTAATGAATTCGGTATCAGTTTAAAAGTAAAGAGTTGAACCTTTAAAATGATGTCATTTTTACGATTATTAAAAAAGTATTAACTACTCAAGATAACGCGCAACCAATTTCAAGTAACTGATTCCAAACTTTTGCTCGCGAGTGTAGTTGAAAATCCTCTTTGATTCATGAAGAAAGATTCCAAATGTCAAATTTGAAAGCTGTCAAAAAGTGGTATCAGAGGAACCTCAGAACCTCAGAACAATCACTACAGCAGTTATTCTTCTGAGAGAGGACCCATCTACTAACATGGGTATTTGATGCTAGCATTTCGTGTTAAAAATGCTTAAAAATGAAACGCATGACAAACAGCAACAAAAACTCGTATCAGCTCAGAATGTCCACTTCTCAAAATGACAAACGGACGCATAATGTCCATTTCTTAAAATGTCAACTTCTTAGAATGTCAACTTCGTACAATGAGAACTTCTTAAAATGTCATATTCGCAAAATGACAACTTCTTATAATGTCAACTTCTCATAATGTCAACTTTTAATAAGATTTATTCGCATAATGACAACTGTTCGTAATTTTTACTTTAACGATAAAATCAATGAAAAATGGGATCATTGCATCAGTTTACATAATTTTACCAAAATGTTAGTATGTATCTAATCACGTTTCACCAAAAAGTGTATGCAACATCATAAAACTTGGCAACAATATTTTTTTATTTCTTATCATATAGATCTTGTTCAGTAATATTTGGTAATGTTGCATGCACTACCTACTAAAAGTACAAGTGCAGTGTCGATGCACCATAAGATATATTTCTAAATTGGTAGGCATCTAAAGATGGTGAAAAAAGGCATATTTTTTTTCAATCAACTGTAATATAAATGCTATATTACCAATCCGCACTGGGGCAGCGTGGTTGACTAAGGCCTAATCACCCTAACATAGGGTAGGCTCGAGCCCCTCGGTGGGGACGTGCTGTGATGAGCTGTGATGATGAAGTGCTATATAATGTCTTATCATATCACATCGTACAACAAATTCAAACATCACACCGTATAAAAATTTCAGGGTATAATAACGTAAAATACTTACTTAGAATTTAGTAATTTAGATACTGTTTCTAATTCGTAATTTAAACAAACAAAACCGCAAAAAAATAATCAATCAAATGGTTTTGCCAGTTGGGTAATAAGTGCTATATGACATGTGTTATCATCACAATCATATAAACAATACAAAAATAATGTCGGAAAGCATAAAATACCTAACTACCTATATAACTGGCACTGCTTTGGATACCTTACCTGCGTCTGATGTTGATCTTATCTTCCGGTGGGGGTGGCCCAATTATTGAGCCTTCGCACTTCGACCCACCATGGATCTTTTGTGCTACCCCTTGCCGTAAAGCTTAGTCCGTAATGCCATCGCCACCAACGGTCCAGTCTATCGTGCCCATGAGCTCAACGATGTCCTTCGGTGGTATGGCCCTGTAGTCCTCCGGTTTTGGGTATCCAATTCCCGTCAGCCTTAGTCTCCTGCAAGCTAGGGCGTCACAGTGGCACAGCAGGTGCACCATGCTCTCCTCTCCCTCCTTGCAGGCCCTACAGATTTTGGAACTGGCGTGTCCCATCCTGGTTAGCATGATCCTAGTGCCGAAGTGTCCGGTTAGAGCACCCAACAGTAGGCGAATCTGGGATCTGCTTGAGCTCAGTGTAAATTTGAGCCAATTGTCTATACCCATAAAGAGCTTGGCGTGGTTCATTCCTTTTTGATTGGCCCATTCTCTTTGGTGCCTCATTTGCAGTTGAGTTCTTATACCCGTACTGACTATTTTTGGAGTGATCCCGACAAATGGTTCCGGTCCTACCAATTGTGTTTCCGATCCCTTTCTTGCCAGGTAGTTAGCTTTCTCGTTTCCGGTGAAACCCTTGTGACCTGGTATCCAAACTAGACGTACTGTATTGGTTTTACCCAATTTGTTCATTGCTTCGATTGTATTTAGCACTAGTTTGGATTCCACTTTGTATGACAGGAGCGCTTTGAGAGTCGCTTGGCTGTCACTGAGAATGTAGATGTTTAGGCCATTGCGACCCTTGTCTAGATTCTCCTGTGCACAGGCTAGGATAGCACATGTTTCAGCTTGAAACACAGTTGCCAGCTTACCCATGCTGATCGATATATCAGTTTTGTTGCAGTGTATTCCTGCCCCTGTACCAGATTTCATTTTTGATCCATCTGTATACCAGATCATGCTGTTCCCCTGAGGGGGTGCCAGCCCCTTATCCCATTCCTCCCTTGTTGGAATATGTACCTCAAAAAGTCGTCTGAAAATATATTGAGGTAACATTCTGTCGCTGATCATGCTCAGCAGCAGATTGCCTCCTTCAAACGCGAATGCCGTGTGTTTTGTGGGTGGCTGGTTCGCATTCCACATTCCCAAAGTTCTGAGCCTGTAGAGTGCCCTCATGGCTTCTCTTTGTACAGCATTGTGGAGTGGTTCGAGATTTAAAAAATCTCTCCAAGGCCGCTGTAGGGGTAGTTTTGAAAGCCCCCGTAATGGCCATACAAGCCAGCCTTTGGAATCTACCTAGTAGTTCCCTGCATGTGACTAGTTTCGTTCTTGGCCACCAGACAATACTGCCATATGTTATGACTGGCAGTATCATTATTTTGTAAATCCAGTAGAGTATCTTAGGTTTGAGACCCCAGGTTTTACCGAAGGTAGACCGGCACATATTGAGTATCCTTCCGGATTTTTCAATAGTGAGGTCTACATGTTCCTTCCACGTTAGTTCTTTATCCAGGGTAACTCCTAGATATTTCACCTTTGTGGAGTATGGTATCTCAGAGCCGTATAGTTTTAGATTTCTCATGTTGTTGAGCTTCCTCTTTTTTGTGAACGTCTGATGTTGATACTGTTACCTCGGTATAGTACCCCAAGCATGTATAAAAATATATAATTTGATGAAACAGTGGTTGGTAATGTACTCGATTATATTTTTTCATTACTAATAATATCATTTTCGACTAATATACTATTAAAGTCACAAACATTAGCACCTTCTATACTGGAATATAACGTTTGCCTATTTAGGCATTATCCCTAGATTTCCCGCGATTATTACTTGAATTACATATTTTTAGATACAAAGAATAATACTGACAATTTTTAATAAGTTTCATTGCTGTTCATGTTAAGCCAAAGCACCCATACAAACTGAACAATTCCCTTTGACCCACTTCCCGGTTTCTAATTGAGCCATTGGCGTACTTATTTATGTCAATGGTTTGAGCTGAAATTTTGCATGCATATGTATATCGCGTGACAATGCAATAATAAGAGCTTGTGTAAATTTTTTTTTGTTCTTATTTTTTAAATTTTAATCAAAAGGTTAACCGATAGTTTGTGATAATGCTAACCATAATCAATGATTCACCGTATTGCGGACAGATGGTGCTAGAAGCAATAATAATAAAATGTGATGATCATGTTTTTCATTTAATTTAATCGTTAAAGTAGAAATTACGAAGAGTTGTCATTATGCGAATAAATCTTATTAAAAGTTGACATTATGAGAAGTTGACATTATAAGAAGTTGTCATTTTGCGAATATGACATTTTAAGAAGTTGTCATTGTACGAAGTTCACATTCTAAGAAGTTGACATTTTGAGAAATGGACATTATGCGTCCGGTTGTCATTTTGAGAAGTGGACATTCTGAGCTGATACGCAAAAACTAGCATCACCGGTAATGAAACGCAGAGATGCTAAAAATGTTGATATTTATGACTAAAAATGCTTATCTGGAACGCGCCGTATGTCTAATATGAAGTAATGAATAGTCGCGTACAACTTTAAAAAAAAATTGATTTTAATAAGTGCATGCAAAGCAAGTTTATTATCATGTCGAGAATTATTAACATGTAGAGAATTGAGATCTGATTTTTATGAACTTAGGAAAATTGCTCTAAATTCAACATGGCCGCGCGTCCAAAAACAACGGATAAAAGTTGTCGTCCATACTCTCTGTCAACTCATTTGGACGTCTTTCACCGCTTAACATCAGGCGGGAGGTCATTTGCCGGGTCCTCCATAAAAAAAAGTTAGTTTCCAAAGCCAGCAATATGGGTATCAAATGAAAGGCTTTGATGAGTAAAGCAATATGAACCTCGCAACACTGACGTAAATTTAGCATGGCCGCCGCTCAAATAAGGTGGATAAAAGTTCGTTTTCTAACCTAGCAATATGGGTATTAATTGAGAGGCCGTGAAGAGTAGAGCATTATGAATCTAGGAAAATCGCTCTAAATTCAACATGGCCGCCGCTCAAAAAATGGATAACAGTTCGTTTTTTTGGCCTTTCATTTGATACTCATATTGCTGGGTAGTAATACGAGTATCAAATGAAAGGCCTTGATGAGTAGAACACTATGAATCTAGCAACATTGACATAAATTCAACATGGCCGCCGCTCAAAAAAGGTGGACAAAAGTTCATTTCCAAACCTAGCAATATGGGTATCAAATGAAAGGCCTTGAAGTAGAGCACTATGAATCTAGGGAAAATGGCCCTTAATTCAAAATGGCCGCCGCTCAAAAAAGGCGAATAAAAGTTCGTTTCGAAACCCAGCAATATGGTTATCAAATGAAGGCTTAGATGAGTAGAGCACTATGAACCTAGCAACATTGACATAAATTCAACATGACCGCTACTCAAAAAAGGTGGATAAAAGTTCGTTTCCAAGCCCAGCAATATAGGTATCAAATGAAAGGCCTTGAAAAATAGAGCACTAAAAACCTAGCAACATTGACGGAAATTCAATGTGGACGCTGCTCAAAAAAGGTGGATAAAAGTTCGTTTCCAAACCTACCAATATCGGTATCAAACGAAAGGCCTTAAAGAGTAGAGCATTATAAACCTAGCAAAATCGCACTGAATTCAACATGGCCGCGCGTTCAAAAAAATCGGATAAAAATTCAATACCAATGCCAGCAATATGGGTATCAAATGAAAGGCATTGATGAGTAAAGCACTATGAACCTGGCAACACTGACATAAATTAAGGCCTTGAAAAGTAGAGCACTAAAAACCTAGCAACATTGACGGAAATTCAACATGGACGCCGCTCAAAAAAGGTGGATAAAAGTTCGCTTCCAAACCTACCAATATCGGTATCAAACGAAAGGCCTTAAAGAGTAGAGCATTATAAACCTAGCAAAATCGCACTGAATTCAACATGGCCGCTGCTCAAAAATGGATAACAGTTCGTTTCCAAACCCAGTAATATGGGTATTAAATGAAAGGCCTTGATGAGTAGAACACTATGAACCTAGCAACATTGACAAATTCAACATGGCCGCCGCTCCAAAAAGGTGAATAAAAGTTCGATTCCAAACCTAGCAATATGGGTATCAAAGGAATGGTCTTTAAGAGTAGAGCACCATAAACCTTAGAAAATCGCCCTAAATTCAATATGGCCGTTGTTAAAAAAACGGATAACAGTTCGTTTCCAAGCCCAGCTATATAGGTATCAAACGAAAGGCCTTGAAAAGTAGAGCACTAAAAACATAGCAACATTGACAGAAATTCAACATGGCCGCCGCTCTATAAAGGCGGATAAAAGTTCGTTACCAAACCCAGCAATATGGGTATCAAATGAAAGGTCTTGATGAGTAGAGCACTATGTTTGAAGTTTGAACCTAGCAATATTGACGTCAATTCGATATGGCCGCTGCTCAAAAAAGGTGGAATCAAGTTCGTTTCCAAACCTACCAATATGGGCTTTGAATGAAAGGCCTTAGAGAGAGTAGAACATTAAGAACCTAGGAAAATCGCACTAAGTTCAACATGGCAAAAAAGGCGGATAAAAGTTCGTTTTCAAACCCAGCAATATAGGTACCAAATGAAAGGCCTTGATAAGTACCTAGAGCACTACGAACCTAGGAAAATTATCCTAATTTCGAAATTGTCGCTGCTCAAAAAAGGCAGAATCAAATTGAAACTTTATGGAATAAAATAGAGGAAAAATCTAAACAATGTGTTAAGCATTTTAAAGGCGAAACGTAGTTCGCGGGCACAGCTTGTCCAGAATAATACTACGTACCTAATCGAAATTAAAGCTAATTTTAATTAATTTAATTTGCACGCTAATTTTCACGTCTTAGCATGCTACGTGGTGTTGCTATGCTGTTTGCTAAAATCTTCTAAGATCGTAAACTGTCGGAACGGGCCGTGTCAAATTACGACCTACTCTCTAACCATGATCGCCCAAAACAATGTTAAAATCGCACTGAGAGCGGGATGGCGCTATATGCAGCAAGAGCGGTGCCTCTGTTTCAATATGTTTTTAACCTTGCTATAAATAAGCGATCATGGTGCTCTGCCCCTTGATTGTGTGATAAAAATCTATCGCGATCACTTTCGAGTTTGACTGTCAAGTGCATACATCGCTATTTTTTATGACAGTCGACACAGACTCTTGTATTGACACCGCAATAATTGGCAAATTCAAGGCGATCGTGATAGCTTTTTTTCTTAGACAATAACCGCCCTGGCCCTATATGTGTAAAAGTTCCATGTATACTGGAGGGAGACTCTCTTCCGGAGTCGTCTGCTTGGGTACCTCCGACCTTCGTCTTACCAATTTCTGCGGCAAAGCAGCAGTGCTTGCATTACTGTATTCCGGTTTGAAGGGTAATAAAACATGGCAGTGAAATTACCAAACTGGGTACCGTGCCTTTTCATCTTATGTCACAAGTTGGCAACGTATACTGTGGTTCTTGTGGGGGTTGCAGATTTGCTGCGGATGTCACAAGAACCACATGTACTATAGGTGACTGTTACCACTTAACATTAGGTGGGCAGCATGATTGTTTGTCAACTTAGTTATAAAAAAAATGTTGGGGTACTGAACAGAATGCAAGGATTCCCCTCTTATACAAGTATTATTCTGCCGCGTTTTAGTAAATCCCAAAATCTCCGCTTGGGCTCCCCTACTATAATACACTCGGCGTCAAAAAATAGCACCTCTAAGAAAATCACTTTCAAATGTCATTAACTTTTGATATGCAGATGCAGTCACATTTATGATTTTATTAGCAACACTAGATTTTATTTTGTAATTTTTTTTTTTGTAAATCATCGATTGTTATTTAGGACTTAATTAAGGATTTTTATTTTTTTCATTTTAATGTTTTTTGTATCATTATAATTGAACAAAAGTTTAAATTTAATTGTTTTTTGATACTCCTTTTTGTTACCTTTGTAATGATACCCAACACTATCCTCTAAATAAGGTTTAGGAATTTTTGAACAAGATTTTTAAAAGGTGCGATTTTTTTGACGCAGAGTGTATATGGATCCCACAATAAATCAAATCACTCAGGACATTTTATTTTATACCTATTTAGAAAAAAATATCAAAAAATCTGTTTGCGAAATCGGTATTTATTTCTTTTTAATTATTAATTTTAAAGGAACTGTTCAGTCATCAGCATCACTAATATTTTACTTGAGGGTGTTAATGCCCAATATATTTTTTGCCTGAAAAGAAAAAAAACAACTTACGAGTGCATCTATAATATCTCCCCCCGAGTGGTAAGCCTTATTTATAATACTAGCTGTGCCCGCGAACTACGTTTCGCAATATATTTTGTTCCCGTTTTTGCAACATGGATGCTCAGCCCCTATTAGTCGTAGCGTGATGTAATATAGCCTAAAGCCTTCCTCTATAAATGGACTTTCCAACACAAAAAGAATTTTGCAATTTGAATCAGTATAGCTCCTGAGATTAGCGCGTTCAACCAAACAAACTCTTCAGCTTTATAATATTAAAATAATAATAATAAAATATAATATAAAAAATATGTAATATCTATTATATCTACTTACCTAATTAAAATAGGCATTATGCCTGTAGCACACCTCCGCCGCTAAACTAACAAGACGAAATCGCGACACATTGTCAGGAACAAACAAAAAGGCGAATTGAACGCGGAGGTGAGAATCGTTCAGCGGTTTCGCTACTACAGTTCCGCGGCGCAGGTGTGCTACCGGAATTATACTCATTGTTGAACTCAATCTTATAGGTATGAACGTAGAATTAATAAAATACTTTATACAAAAATTGAAGGGACCACGCGAAGGTAATAGTATATACAGTATATTACAAGCTTTTGTTTACTTTCATCTGTTCGGTGTCTGTAATGAAATCTTGCAAGTTAAATTTGACCTACTTCCCAGTCTCCGATAGAAGAAATTTTGCATGCATATGTATATCGCATGACAATACAATATTATGATTATATAAAAGCTTGTATTAAAAAAAAATTACTTGTGTTGGCTGCCTTTCCTTTCCTTGATTTATCCTTACAGTCGATCGTGTGGCTGACCCCAGCTGGGCCACAAAAAAAAGTGTGAAAAATAGATTGTTTGAGTATGTCGCTATAATGTCTAGAGTTTGTCGGCAAATTTCAGAGTTTGTCGCTTGCGCGTTTCAGAGATCTGTGTGGCCCGGCTGGGGATACGTTACCCCAGCCGGGCCACACAGATCTCGAAAACGAAACGACCTAGTGAAAATCTGTTTGCTGATGTAGATAGGCGGCAGTTTTTCGAAGTTCGTCGGATAAGTTTGAGTTTTCATCGGGTTCGCGATTAAGGGGGCTGTGTGGCCCGGCTGGGGTAACGTTACCCCAGCCGGGCCACACAGATCTCCACAACCAAACGACATAGCGAAAATCTGTTTGGTGATATAGATAGGCGGCATTTGCCAGAGTTTGTCGGACAAGTTTCAGAGTTTGTCGATCCACCATTTCAGAGCTCACCTGCAGCAAAGTTGCTGCAACTAAGCTAACTGGATATCGAAACCAAAGCGACGTAGAGAAAAACTGTTTGCTGGAATAGTGAAGCGGTAGTTTGTCGAATAAGTTCCACAGTTTGAGACATGCGCATTTCCGAGATATATGTGGCTCGGCTGGAGAAACGTTACCCCAGCCGGGCCACCTGGATCTCGAAAACGAAACGACCTAGCAAAAATCTGCTTACTGACAAAGATAGGTGGTAGTTTGTCGATACATTCTTCAAAGATTCAGAGTTTGTCGACGCCTCAATCCAAAGAACGAAAGAATTCTTTATTTGAGTAAATAGTCTAGGAGCCTGGAGTCGCAAATGTGCGAGGTTTCGTTATTTTTTATGTTTTATGTACTTACTAACAATATGAAGTTAATGTAAAATAGTTAATTGAATTCAGTGATGAAACAGAAACCGTTAATATTTAAATTTATGTAAATCCTCGATAAGTGATTGATATTTTTAAAAAAAACAACATAGGGGCTGTGAGGTGCTTACGGTGGAGGCCCGGACCTCGGTTGTGAATCATGGCCAACAAGAGAGCCAGAGCATAGGGCGGACCGGTCAACCATAGCGCCGAAACAGCCTCCCAGACAATAAGAAGAAGGTACCTCGGCAGGCTAAATTGTGCTCGCCGAACTCATCGGCAGAAGTAGAGTAACACAACACATATGCTGGAGTGATTACGGACGCCTGGGCCAAAATAAGCCTCGCGGAGCGGACTTAGAGGTATTCCAGTTCCGTAGGTCTTTGACTAGGGCGGAGTTGGAGGGTTTTAACGGTACCGTTTGTAATTTTAAAGTTATGGGTGCGTCAAAGTGGAGTTGGCTCTTTGCACTTTGCCATAATTACATAATTACCACACCGACCGTGTGCAATATTTCGTTTGTTTGTTCAGCGACGAACTGCATTTGTGACTGCTCGAGTGGATTGGATGCCATGCGTACCTAGTGCGTACCCAGATCTGTATATACTATTACCGCGACCGCGATAAGTGCAACGCACCTGTTTTTTCATTGTCAGCAAAGAATATTGAAAATAAAATTAAGCTGTCAGTATAGTCTAATTCCGCTAATGTTAACGTCGTTGTCGCGTTGCGATAGCGTTTCAATAAAACTGCTTTTGTCGCTTTTATGCGCATTTTCTGGGTCGTTACTCGTAGTCCCACTGCTTTGCCCCACTGGTGGGACTACGAGGAAATGTGGTTCCTCGTGGTCCCACTGGCCAATATAAACACGCGGAATACCATTAATCGTTCCTCGACCATTTATAGATCATCTATTTCCTTATAGCCAAACTGATGTACCAAAATAGTTTGGTCACAAGAAATTATGCCAAACCCTTATTACTTATTATGCTATACATAGGCATGCCGACCTACGCTCCCTCCACCTACCCCAAATAGGGAGAGAGTAATAAGAGTTTGTCATAATTCCTTGTGACCAAACTATATTGGTAAATTAGTTTGGCTATAAGAAACTAAAGGATTTTATAAATGTGTAAACAAGGAACGATTAATGGTATTCCGCGTGGTCTCATTGGCCAGTGGGACCATGAGGAATCACATTTCCTCGTGGTCCCACCAGTGGGGCAAAGTAGTGGGACCACGAGTAACGACCCCATTTTCTGCTACAATTTATTTGTACTACAATTTCTTGATAATTCAAGAGTGACAAATGTTCTAGTTAGTATTCGGTTAATCAACAATAACTCAAAAAGCGATGCTATTGAAGCTTTATTGACACGCCACAAATGCGTTAACGCTAGCAGAATAACGCCTCAGGTTTGCTGCCATAATAATTCATCAATTACTAATTAAATAGCACCAAAATACTTTCATACCGTTACAAATGCTGCAGTTAATGTTTGAGGTGCTGTTGCCATTGGATTTAATTTAAGAGCACTTTGTAACAACTGGGCATCTCTGATACGTGATGTTACAAAACTTCTTGTGGCTGCATAATTATTGCTCTTATCAGTAAGGTAAAAAAGTTCCGTAGCTTTATAAATACCGGCTAAGCCTACCCGTCGCAAGTACCAATTGAACTGTAATAAATAGTGTGTCATTAGTAAACTGAAAAGCATTGAATTAAGAAATATATATCAGTAAACACCTAACATACATCAACACTACGGTCACCAGAATGATAACAAATATCATCTACCAGTGAAAGTAAGGTTGCCAAACAATTAGGTACATTATTTGGAAGTGTCTGAATTGCCATTGCTTTGGGCCATGTATTTCTGAAACAATAATTCATAAATTATATACGTTACTTAACAATCTAATTTAATGAAGAACCAAAACTATACCTACTTATATGGTTCTATCATTAATAGTCTAGTCATTATTGAATTTTCAATAAACTTGGTTGGAACACTACCTTCTTTCAAATCTTCTTTCGGCCACTGAAAAATTGAAAGACCATTAAAATCTTCAAATAATGAATGTATTTAATTCAAAATCACTTACAGTTTTCATTTGGTCCACCAAACTTTCATTGCATGTGACATTGAAATAATGGACTAAATCCCCTCCTCCATTAGGGAATAAACCATGTGTTATGCCTGGATAGCCTGCAGCTTCTGCACCAGCAGTAAGAGATTCTACAGTCCATCCACTTTGGGCAACAAATTCTAGAGCTTTTTGTAAGATGTGAATTTTGACATTTTCTTCATACTGGCGTTCATCATAATCAGAAACTGTTGTTGTCACAGATTTAACATCTGTATGACTTTTGTCCTGGCTATAACTTCTTAATAACTTTACGCTTCTATGTACAGCACGAGTTGTAGTTGGCAAAACATACTTATGTCCAATTTTAAAGGCTGTTAACAAAATTAATTACACATTATACTTCTAATCTACACTCGGCGTCACAAAAATCGCACCTCTTCGAAAAGTTCGAAAATCTCATTTAAGCTTGTCCATCCATCAACGCATGCATTTAACTATGTTAAAAGTACCTATCATTTGAAAGTATTTTTAATTAACTTTAGATTAACAACAGTTACATTTTATAAATAACACAATTGTTGAGAACACGAGCCGTTAAAAAACTTTCATTAAAATACGCAATAATACGCATTACTGGACTGACTACTTGCACCACCCTAGAAGGGTATAAAACGGCCGATCAAGGTCACATGTGACATCCCAATCCTGATTGCCGAGCTACCTTCTGTACGCTCGAATCAATCATTATCAGTCACGATCGGCCCTAATTTAGGTTCCCGATCACTTCAAGCGCATATGGCCTAGTTAGCCTAGAGTAGCGCTACACACCCTTTTAACAGATACGATCGGCCTACTCTGGTCCCCGATTGATTTCAAGCGCATATGCCCTAGTTAGCTTAGGGCAGCGCTGCACCGCCTCCTCTCTCGAGGGGCAGCCGATGAAGCCTTGATGACCATACGGTTAAAGGCATAAGGTGGAGTTTAGCCGGTAAGAGCCCGGCATAACTCGTATGGCCGGCCGTGCGGGTATCCATGAGGATTCTCGACCTGGTTGGCAAACTGCGTTTGCCGTAAAAAGAAAGAAACACGTGAGTCATTCGTCATCCAGACTTTGAAGTGAACAACTCCAGCAAGAAAGAGTACTCTGAAAATGGAAATGAAACCGCTCAAGTGATCGCACTGCTGCAATCAGGGATGCAACAGTGTGATGTTGCTCGACAACTGAATTTGAGCCGTTTTTCGGTTCGACGGGTTTTCCAGCCGTCCAAGAGTGGTGGCTATATCCGAAGACGTGGCACAGGCAGCGGTGTACATCCAAAAGAGACGATCGTTTGATTGTCTCTACTTCATTACGCAATCGATTCTCCAATGCTGATGAAGTACAACAATAGCTCCGATCAGTACGCAAAACTTCTGTGAGGGTCTCCACGATGAGGAGAAGGTTACGGGAGAAGAAAATCGCTGTCCATAGAGCTGCTATAGGGCCAAAATTGGCTGCACAGCATAGGAGAGATCGACTGCTATTTGCCCGTGACCACGTGGATTGGACAATAGAGCAATGAAGGGCTGTGCTTTTCTCGGATGAGACGAGGGTGTGTCTTTTCTGCAACGATAGGCGTAGAAAAGTGTACAGGAGGCAGGGAGAACGATTCGCACAAGCCTGTATAGAAGAAACAGTGGAATACGGGGGTGGTTCCTGCATGTTCTGGGGCGGCATGTCAATCGAAGGGAAAACCAATCTAGTCTGTTTCTCGGACCGGAGGTGCTCGCGGGCAGGAGCCTTTGACTGCTTCCAGATACATAACAGAGATCCTGGAAGAGCATGTGGTCCCCTATGCGGGGTTTGTTGGCAGTGGGTGCATGTTAATGCATGATAACGCCCGCTGTCACACTGCGTTAATTGTAAGGGACTACTTGCAAGAGGTTGGGATCCCTGCTATGCAGTGGCCAGCTCGAAGTCCAGACTTGAACCCTATCAAGCATCTTTGGGACGAGCTGAAACGGCGAGTGCGGGCCGAGATCCTGCTCCTACAAGACGCCGTCATTGAAGAATGGGACAACATTCCTCAAGAAATGGTTGTTAGATTAATTAGGTCCATGAGGGAACGCATGCTAACCGTCATCAGAGCAAGGGGGGGGGGGGGGGGCAACGCTAAGTTTTAAGTTATTTTTTAGGGATTTAATTGTATTTCTAGAGTTCTGTACCTCGAAAGGAAAAAACGGAACCCTTATAGGATCACTTTGTTGTCCGTCCGTCTGTCTGTCTGTCAAGACCCTTTTCTTCAGGAACCAGTGGAGGTATCAAGCTGAAATTTATATTAAATACTCAGGTCTACTGTCCCTTGGAGATGTGAAAAATCAAACTTGTAAGCCAATGCAATCAAAGCATACAGCCGTTTATGCCGAAAATTTTCGACACTCGCAAGGGAATCAAAACCTACAGGGTACCTACTTCCTGTGAACTCAGCATCTTGAAATTTGGTACCAAGTAACATCTTATAGCACAGACACACCCCGGACACTCCATACAACGTTCGCAAATCAATTACCTATTACTACTACTTAAGCAAATGACGTTTGTACACGCGCAAATGTGTGCGTGGAATCTAGTAGGGCTGTGCGCGTCGAAATGACACGAGAAGCGGCCGGCGCTCGCGTCTACTCGATGAACGTCAAGTGGCGCCGCGCCCGAACGATCGCGTGCGCCCTTGTTTATGTGTCAGTGATGTCTACAACGAAGGCCGGGTGGGGTGAAGTATTTGGAATGAGTGCAGGGAGGTGAGTGGCCGTTCTGTACGTAGTACTATTATATCTTCTGTGGCACAGATAAAGGGAAAATTGCGAAAACCGTTAATTTTTAGTTACATCATATAATAAAAATATATGGGTGAACTTTTACCTATATATACCTACAGGTTTGTACGGAACCCTCGGTGCGCGAGTCCGACTTGCACTTGGCTGGTTTTTTCCTGTTTTTATTGTTATTGTTTGTCATTCTAATAAATCTTAATTTTCTTCTTTTTATAATTAACTCGTTTTATTTTATGGTTTAGTGAATTAAATCAAAAACCCATAAAATTTTCTGAAAGCTGTATAAATTTCCTTTCAAATGATGTACCATAGTCATACCCTTACTATTAAATAAACATGGTTTAAATGTTTTTAAGAAGATATTTGAAGAGGTGCGATTTTGGTGACGCCGACTGTATAAAAACATAAGTTGAAATCAAAACTCTTAACTTATATGATTATATCTTAGTCATCAAAATAGGATAATTTTATTGTGAAATTAATAAAAAAGTGAAAATAGGTATAAAACAATTTATTGAAAATATTTAAGCACAATCCATATTCAGAGCATTAATTTTTATTATTCATCATGCACTCCGATAACCTAGCCAAAAGGCCTTCAATTAAATGAAATGCATTTAAAGCGGAGACAATTATTTCCTTTTTATTCTCTGCAGGTATGTTATCCAAAGTATTTCCTCCTACATTGATAGTAACATCCAAATCTTTATTTGAATGTTTTATCTCATTCAATTCCTTCAGCTTCTCTTTATAGTGTGCGTTAGACATGTTAAGACCAATCCTTAACTTATCTAAATAATCAGATTCAATAAAAGAAAAGCAGTCTCTAATGCCAGTTTTATTGTCAATGTCTTTCAAAGATAAGTACCTCAAGAAGTTCAAAGTGGTAATTATTTGATCAGCAAGCTCTATTATATCTGATTCAGCTCCATATGGCAAATAACAGATTTTCTTTATCATATTTTGAAGCTGATAACCATGAAAACAATCTGCCAGGATAGGATCTTTGAATGCTTGATCAACAGAGTTCTTATATAATGTTATAGCATAACCAATCAATCCAGAATGATTTGCAGTTGCTATTATGTATTTGATAAGCATACACCTCCCATTATAATTAAATTTATTAATGTGGTGACTTATTAATTTTACTGCAAATTTTCGTATTGATTCATATACAGAAAATATAGCAACATTCATTAAAGCTTTACACAAATCAAAATGTACAGAGGATGTAAGCAAAAGATGTGAAACATTAACAGGAAGCTTTTTTAATATTGATTCACATAATGCAACAGATTTTGATAAAGGACCATATTCAGAAAACTTTAATAAGTGTATTACGGATAGCATTAATGTGTGAACTGTAAATTCAATACTATATACTTGGGGTAATGCATAATCAGGTACTTTGAAGTGGTCTGAGAAAACTATATAACTCAATCCTGAAAGTGTAGTCATATTAATTTTTTCTCTATGTTCATAAGGTGAATATTCTACTTCACTATCTATTTTTCCATACTTCTCTTTAGGGCTCTCTCTATTACAAACATCTAGTAATGTAATTAAATTAAATATATTCTTTTCCATTTTACAAATACAATCAATGAGTGTATTACAGTTTTGCCAAATTTCACTTTCTAAATTAGTATCAGGATCTAAATCAATATAGATTAATGGTTTTCCCAATAAGCTGACTAAAAAAGCTACTATTATTTGTTTGCTCTTAGTATTTGGATTTTCAGATAGTTCATTAATAAATGGAACATAAAATGATGGTAGCAATGTGTAGATTTTAGTGATTCTTCTAATATTAACATCTGAATCCAATAGCTTACATTCTTTTCCTTCCAAATTGTGTTCTGGAATAGGAATAGCTTCTATGTAGGTACTGATAGAATTTAAGCACCATTCCAGCGACCGATCCCTTTTAGCTGATAATTGTTTCAAAAGTACTTGCAAAGGTCCTAGTATAATACTAAACTGTGCATCATTTTTAGCTAGCTCTACTTGTTCAATTAATTCAAGCAACGCCTCTTCTGGTGTAGTTTTAACAATAATAAGAGATAACAATTCTTCACAAGCACCAAACAGTGAAGGTTTCACTGTAAGAGTACTATCATCAATCTTACTTATTACAATAGAGACTAAGTCACCACAGTTATTTCTAAAACTTTCGGTATATTTTTCATCATTTGGTACAGCAAGGGCTTCTTTATATTTGCCAGAATCCAGCAAATTCGATATAAAATCGACGACATAAACTTTTTCTTCCATGGGGAACTGAGGTCTTTGAAGATTCTTGAATTTTAAATAACTTTTCTTGATTTAAATATGACCCGAAATATTAAAAACAAACTTATGCTCGGGTTTAATTAAACTAAAGGCACGTCTAAAAGTCGCAAGTATTACAGAAAATAATGGATTTGAATTTGATACTCACAACAAAATATTAAGTGTGCATTCGCCATTAGTGACCAAATATTATTAAATAGGGTAGATTGTATAAATTATAGTTTCAACGACACAGAAATTAGTTTACAAGGGTGTTGTTGCCTATTAATTTTAATTATTTATTATAATTTACTCGGAACAACAACAAATATGATTACCACAGACTTATTAGAGATATGATCACAGATTACAATATAGTTATGATGATTACGATACGATCCACAGACTAATAGAGATACTATACGATCACAGACATGGAATTATTACTCAAACAGGAATGAGCTCTTGCTTAAAAAAGTGTGCCGGGCGAGAGATAAATAACTGTACCGTTTGTCTCTTTCGTAAGTTTTGTGACCACAAATTCTACAAAATAGGGATTTTTTTCTTAAAAACAATAGCATTCAACCTGAAAGATGCTTTTGAAAATCATAATATGCTTAGTAATCACGATTGTTGAGGAAGAGATCGCTTTTAGCGACGAGGTCGACCTTTGTACAATTAGTGTTAAGTGTATTATTTATACGTCGACTTTAAACTGGTTGGTGTTGTACAACAAAGAAATATTATATTCTATTCTATTATTTCAAAATGGGTTGCGCAAAAGAATTTTATATCTGCTTTTCAATACAAGATAGGTTTTATTAACATAATAATTATTTAAAAAATAATTAATGTCAATGATTGTCTTTCAATAGATGGGTCTTTCCAATCGGTATATTATGTTGAACCCACTGCCACATAACAGATAATCAAATATGTCAACTTGTCAAAAATGAGTCAACACTAAAATCTCTCTGTGATATTTAAATACATACCTAGTAAAAGAATGAGTAATATTTTAAGAAGAAAAGAATTAAAAACACATCAACGTTTCAACAATATTTAAAACTTTTGTGGTTTCGCCAATATCTTGAACAGAATGTTAATGCCAATTCCTTTTTTCTAATAACTTAACATCGCATCGTGTAAGCTAAACAATAAATAACTAATATAAATTACTTTTATTAAAAAATGTTAAAAATTGCGATAATATTTAGGTTAGGTACATACCATGTGGTCACCCTACTACAATGACAACGAAAATTACCGACATTGACAAAGAATCATTGTTGCAATATAACATTTTTTGAATACTACCACTAGAATATTTCCTGGACGTAAAATCATAGTGTTATAATTATTAATAGTAGGCTAACATAGTAATTTAATTTATTTTATGTTATAATTATTACAAAAAAAAAACAATTTAGATATTTTGGGCGTTAAAAGTAATTAAAATAAACAATAATAAAAAATCTTCATCTACCAATAGTTGTTTCATAACTACAAATATACAACAGTAGCAACACTGTGGGAAAGGGATAAAAGGTACAGTTATTGCTATCTCTCTCGGCACACTTTTGCGCTTTCAAGTGTTCAGTCTTTATTCATATAGAAATAAAGTTCAACAACAATATTTTGAAGAGCTCATTCCTGTTTGAGTAATAATTCCATGCATGAAATACCTACGAAAAAAACGTGCATACCTAAATGTGAGTCTGGCACAAAGATGGCGGCTTGCTTGCTCATGCGGCAGCCTAACACACTGCACTTACCCATAATAAATGCAGTATTATGCAATTTCAACACTTTAAACGAGCACAATTTTCACCTAGTAACAAATTTTTTTTCAAAACACTGAAACAATCAAGTCGCGATGATAACTGATGTACTTGTTGTTAACTGTGAGTCTAGGACCAAGCATCTGGTCTGGTCCTAGCTGTGAGTACTGTGACAAAACATGGCGACCGGCCGCAGTGAGATGAGATATTCTGTGACGTCGCCAAGATAATGTTGCCATTTTTGGTATTGATAAAACTACTGTTGTCCTTTTTTACTTATGATTATCCTCATAAGTTAAAAAGAGATGCCAATATGTCAGAAACTATGCCGTCGAAATACATCACATTCCTATAACTACGTTCGTTATGCCGAGTCCTCTTTTTTTCCATAGTCTGAGACGTAAACAGATAAAAATGGAACTTTTGTTCACATTTCTTATAACCGAACCTCAGAAGAATAACTAAAGCTGTAGTGATTGTTCTGAGAACCGAACGCTCCTTGTGTCAATGTTGTCATTTTTAACAGTTATTTTTTGACATTGTGATGCTATCCGAACGCGCCTTATGTAGTCTGTGACATTATAATTGTCCTGTGTTGTGGACGGTGTGATAATGTCAAAAGAAAGGCTGTAAGCCACTGTAAACCAGGGGGGCTACCGCCTAACTCATAGCGATCACTCGCTATCGCTCTCTGACATTAGAACAATAGCTCTAATGTCATCTGTGACATTAAAACTATTGTTGTAATGTCATGATAACGATAGCGAGTGCTCGCTTTGAGTTAGGCGGTACGGCCGCTGGAGCGCGTTAGCCTCTGAGGCGCGTTCAGAGCCTTCGCGCGAAGTACAACTTCTCGCTCTAACCCCGTTCAATGCCTTCGAGCGTGACAACCGGGGGGCCTACCGCCTAACTCATAGCGATCACTCGCTATGGCTTCGTGACATTAGAACAATAGCTCTAATGTCATCTGTGACATTAAAACTATTGTTCTAATGTCATGATAACGATAGCGAGTGCTCGCTTTGAGTTAGGCGGTACGGCCGCTGGAAACAACCGGCCAGCGGCCGTACCGCCTAACTCAAAGCGAGCACTCGCTATCGTTATCATGACATTAGAACAATAGTTTTTATGTCACAAATGACATTAGAGCTATTGTTCTAATGTCACGAAGCGATAGCGAGTGATCGCTATGAGTTAGGCGGTAGGCCCCCCGTTCAAGACCTTTGAGTGTCGGCGCGAGTTACAACCGAACAACCATCGAATTTGATGGTTGTAAAACGCTCTGACGTTTATGACTGAAATACTCTTACGTGATTGGATGATATTGGCGGCCATATTCTATAATGTCATCTTCAGAAAGAGAGAGAAGTAAAAAATCATGTGAAAGAGGGAGATAAAAGATTTGGTTGCATTCAACGCCTTTGAGCGAGTTAAAAAACAACCGGATAACTACACCCAGAGGCGCTGAACGCGCCTCTGTAAACTTAACTTTGGAGCATTCTGTGAAAAGATGACACTGTCACATGCATTGTAAGCAAGTATTTGTCATAGTTTGTGTAAACTTATTCAAATGTAACAAAATCTATACTAATATTATAAAGCTGAAGAGTTTGTTTGTTTGTATGCTTGAACGCGCTAATCTCAGGAACTACTGGTCCGATTTAAAAAATTCTTTCAGTGTTAGAATACACTAATATTAGAACTTTGGGGGCCGAGCCGCCGTCCGTAGGAGTAGACCCATAAAAACCGATTCCCTACACGTAGCCCCTGGTTGGTGCTAAACAGGCAGCAAACTCTGGTGGGAGGCTTTGGCCGTGGCTAGTTACCACACATCGGACTGAGTCTTCCCGTGAAGCGACCTAGTCGTGTTTCAGGAGGTAGTCCGATGTTACCATTGTGAGAGACGGGTCTGAGTAGTTGCACCTTCACAGGAGTCCGTACATGACATCACGCGCTGACGCCGGTCCCGGTGGTTAGTTCTGGAGGGTAGCGGGATCCGTAGCACGGTTCTCCGCTGGCCGACCGCAGATAGTTGGGGGCCCAAGTAGTGTGCTAGCCACACATGAAAGGCTGCCCCGCCATCTAGCGAAAAATCCTGGGGATGCGCCTTGTTGCCGGTTGGCGACCGGACGAGAGGGCCACAAGGACATCCTCGGGGGGGTACGGGCGTCCCCGCAGTCTCCAAACTAGTCACCTTTTGGTTTGGTGTCAAATCGTGTTTGTCATTGGGCAAAGTGACCCGTGCCTCACCCAACTACCGTTCTCCACCAATCTATCCACTCTACAAAAAAAAAATGGCAAAAGGAAGAAATAGTAAGTTGTGCAAACAGCGGAAGCACGCCCTCTCACTCCACGTGCACCTTAGTAACATCCGAGGTCTGCATGCAAATATCGACCCAGTCCACCATCACCTCGAGACTGCAAAACCACACTTGCTATTCCTCTCGGAGACCCAAATTAGATGTCCTGCGGACGCAGCATACCTTTCCTACCCAGGTTATGTCCTGGATGTAAGAATGTGTAGGTTTTATATCGCTTTGTATTTATTATAATCATCAGCTTGTCACACTTAAATTAAGAGCCTTGTCAATCTGTTTTATACTTTATGGTTGTCATTCAATATACATTGTCATTGCTTGTACGAAATCCGTAAATATATTTAACTTATATTCTACTTCTGTGTTTCTTTGGAGTGTTATATCTATCACAGGTTATGGGCTTGCCGAAAGATGCCAGAATAAGTAAGTAATGATAAATATGAGCTTAGATTCGGATAAACTTAGAGAAGTCAAATCTGAAGTAGCTAGTACCGATAAAACTATGAGTTTGTGTGAAGGCTAGAAGTACTACTCTTTGGTGATGACTATGTCACTATGCTATGGTTACTTAGCAACCTGTTGTTGATATTGAAACATTGTTAAAATAATATATTTCTTTTAATAGTATTATGTGTCTTACTAATATTACTTTAATAAAGGGTGCATTAGACTCAAACATCATACATCGCGCTTTTTCTATAAGAGTACGGTTCTTTCTTTCAGCTATACCATTTTGGTTTGGGGTATAAGGACATGACAATCGGCGTGAGATACCATTATTTTTCAGATAAGAATTAAAATTAAAATTTACATATTCGGTTCCGTTATCAGTTTGAAGACATTTTATTTTATTTCCAGTGTAATTTTCAGATTCATTTTTGTATTCTTTAAAGGCATCAAGCACGTCCCTCTTGCTTTTTACAAAGTACACTCTACAGTAGCGACTGTAATCATCAATAAAGGTGACAATATATCTGTTTCCACCTACTGAAGTTGTTTGTATTGGACCGCATACATCGCTATGAACGATCTCAAGTTTTTGAGTCGTGCGTGGTAGTGTAGGGTCATTTTTATTACAGGGAGTTCTGCTAATCTTAGCTTGAATACATATTTCGCAATCTCCAAGTTGATCTGTATCATCAAAATTTAGGCCTTGTAAAGATTGATTTTTCAAAGCAAACTTCATATCTTTTTCATTCATGTGACCTAATTTGGAATGCCATTCTTGAATTGAATTATATTTAACGAGGTTGCAGATATTGTTTCTTAAATTCTTTATAGATTTGGGTGAGATCAAATACAACCCATCTTTTTGTTTTGGAGCTTGCAGTATAACACCAATGTCTTTATGTACGACTGTCGCTTTCTTATTGGTGAAATTTACAGTACATCCAGCTTCCGTCATTTTTCTAACTGATAGGAGATTTACAAATAGGTCTGGTATGTAAAGAGTATCATTTAAAGTTATTTCACCGGAAGGATTAGTAACATTTAAAATTATAGATCCTTTTCCTTTTATTTCTGCCGATCCTTCTTTAGAGGCAAGGCGTAAAGTTTGCGACGTCTTTGTTAACTTTGTGAACCATTCTTTGTTATTTGACATGTGTGCTGTACAGCCAGAGTCTAATATCCACTTCATATCTTGACTACTGTCGTTGGTGTTGTTGTTCATTAATAGACAAGTAGCAAAGTGGTGAGCCAATATCTTATAAGGAGGCAATAAAAGGTACAGATAGCGAAAAATGGCTAGAGGCAATGTTATCAGAAGTAACTTCTCTTCATGAAAATAAAACGTGGGATTTGGTTGATTTGCCAAAAGGAAGACGAGCTTTGCCTAGCAAGTGGGTGTTTAAGGTTAAAATGAATCCTGATGGTACAATTGAGAGATATAAGGCAAGATTAGTTGTCAAAAGCTTTTCTCAAGAACATGGCGTCGATTTTGATAAAACGTTTAGTCCAGTTGTCAGATTAG
The DNA here is from genome assembly GCA_963935595.1 of Schoenobius gigantellus. Lineage (NCBI taxonomy): Eukaryota > Metazoa > Arthropoda > Insecta > Lepidoptera > Crambidae > Schoenobius > Schoenobius gigantellus. The sequence continues at coordinate 15,623,600 of OZ012555.1, forward strand.
CCACTGTGAGAGCCTTACTTGGAGTGGCTGTTAATGAGAATTTGAAGCTGCAGCAATTTGATGTCACAACCGCCTTCCTCAATGGAAAAGTTGATGAGGAAATCTATATTAGACAGCCAGAAAGCTATAGTGATGGCACAGATAAAGTCTGTCGATTAAAACGCAGTCTATATGGGCTTAAGCAAGCTCCGCGCTGTTGGAATACTTGTATTTCAAGTTTTCTAATCAGTGCTGGCTTTAAACAAAGCGAAGCTGATCCATGCTTGTACATAAGAAAAAGACATAACGCTAAAGTTCTCGTGGGTCTATACGTTGATGACGGATTAGTGGCGTCGACTAGTGATGAAACTGGTAGAGAGTTCATCGAAGAGCTGAAAAGCCGCTTTAAGATAACCACGAAACCAGCGTCATACTTTCTTGGGCTAGAAGTAGAAAGGAAAGAAAATAGCTCTATAACTTTGAGTCAAAAATCATACATAGCCAAGGTATTAGAAAAGTTTGGCATGACTAATTGTAAGCCTGTAGCAACACCTGCTGTAAAAACAAAAGACACGGAGGAAGAGCAGGATATTACTACTAATTTTCCTTATCGGCAAGCAGTTGGTGCATTGGCTTACCTGGTAGTAGCTACAAGGCCAGATATAGCATACGCAGTTAGTGTTGCATCACGTACTCTAGAAAATCCTTCGCCATCCGATATCCATAAAGTGAAACGTATCCTGAGGTATCTCAAAGGAACAATTGATCATGGGTTGGTATTTAACAAGGGTGCACACACACTGGAGTGCTACAGTGACGCAGATCTAGGTGGAGCGTCCAGCGGTCATTCAACGACTGGAATGATTTGTATATATTCTGGCCCTATATTGTGGAAAAGTCAAAAACAATCCACAGTTGCGATTTCGACCACAGAAGCAGAGCTGATGGCGGCAAGGGAAACAGCTAGAGAAATTATTTGGCTAAGAAAAATTATGATGGAATTAACAGACCTTAAAACTCCTCCCATTCTTCATGTGGATAATGAGAGTGCTGTGAAACTAAGCTACAATCCACCATATGAGTTTCACAATAGAACAAAGCATATTAAATTAAGGCATTTCTTCATAAGAGAATGTATTGCAAATGGAGAGCTTACAGTGAAACAAATTTCAGCGGAAAATCAACTTGCGGATATGTTCACAAAGCCTTTATTTAAGCCCCGTCTAGAAATTTTATGTAAGCGCCTAGGGCTCTTTAAAGTAGTGGGGGTGTGAAGGCTAGAAGTACTACTCTTTGGTGATGACTATGTCACTATGCTATGGTTACTTAGCAACCTGTTGTTGATATTGAAACATTGTTAAAATAATATATTTCTTTTAATAGTATTATGTGTCTTACTAATATTACTTTAATAGTTTGCCTACATTTGAGAAACTAGAAGGAAGCTCAAACTATGGCAATTGGAAATTTCTCATGGAATTACAACTAATCCATGAAGAGCTATGGGAATATACAGAGAGAGTTCCAGACCCTAGTAGCGCTGTAGATGTTAGATGCGACCAAAAAGCGAGAGTTCGTATATGCTTGATGGTAAAGCCTGAATGTCTCGTACATGTTAGAAATGCAAAAACAGCCAAAGAAGCGTGGGATGCTTTAAAAGCTGTGTTTCAAGATAAGGGCCTAAATAACAGATGCAGACTTTTATCGAAATTAGTCAGCCTAAGGTTAGAAAGATTTCCGACAATGCGAGAGTATGTGACGGAAATTCTGACAGTTGCGCAGCAACTTAGAGATCTAGGCAAAGAGATAGACGACGAACTTGTTGCGACTCTTATGTTACAAGGACTTACTGAGAAGTATCAATCATTACGACTAGCTTTAGAAGGAAGAGAGGAAACCTTGACTACAGATTTCGTAAAAATGAAACTTTTGCAATTGGAAGACTCTTTTGATGAATCAATGCCATCTACTTCTGCTTTATCTGCAAAAACGGGAAAAAATTGATACAAACGTAACACCAAAAAGAAGTTAAAGTGTTATATTTGTGAAGGGCCACATACGGCGATAGAATGTCCACAGAATCCGAAGAAGAAGGGAAATGCAATGAATGCTTTTGCTTTTGCGACCAGTGATAAGCAAGCAAGCGATGAGTGGATTATAGACTCTGGTGCTTCTAATCACATGACTAATAACAGTGCATGGTTAAGTAATATTAAGGCAATAGATAAGAGAGAAATAACGTGTGCTAATGGAGAAAAAGTTTTTGCGGAATGTATGGGATCTGTATGTCTAAATAGGTTAAGCTTAACTGTAAATGATGTCTGGTATGTACCCAGTTTATCGAATAATATACTTAGCGTTAGTACAATTGTAAATAAAGGTCATACAGTAGAGTTTAGATCTGATGGTTGTGACATAAGTCTGTCTGGCAAAGTTATTGTCAAAGGTGTGTTGGATAGGGGTGTATATAAACTTAAAAACTGTTTACAGGGAACAGCTTTATCTACGACATCCAATTCTGAAATGAGATTATGGCATCGGAGGATGGCACATCTAGGTGTACGTAATTTAAAACTTTTACGTGACAAAATGGCGATTGGGGTAAGTTTTAACAACTGTCCTGATAAAATTGAATGCGCGGATTGTTTGCTGGGCAAACAAACTAGACTAGCGTTTCAAAAAAATCAAGCTTCGAGAGCAACAGAGGTACTAGAGTTAATTCATACAGATTTATGCGGTCCTATGTCTGTAGAATCATATGGTGGTTATAAATATTTTATGACACTGATTGACGATAAAACGCGAAAAACCTTTGTTTATTTTTTAAAGAATTTAAATTATTAGCAGAGAATCAGATTGGTAAAAGAATTAAAAATATTAGGTCGGATAATGGTAGTGAGTTTGTTAATCGTGACATGGAATACTTTTTGAAAAGTAACGGTATCCATCATCAATTAACTATTCAATATACACCGCAGCAGAATGGTGTTGCCGAGCGGGCAAATCGCACTATTGTTGAAAAGGGACGATGTATGCTTCAAGAAGCTCAACTAAGCAACAAATATTGGGCTGAGGCTGTAAACACCGCCGTGTATTTGAAGAATCGTTCTCCGACATTAGCGGTAAAGAATATGACTCCTGAGGAAGCTTGGTCTGGAAAGAAAACTGATCTTAGCATGATTAGAGTTTTTGGATGTAAGGCCTTTATGCATGTTCCGGCTGAGAAGCGCACTAAGTGGGATCCTAAAAGTAAAGAGTTACTGTTTCTAGGATATTGCGAAGAGTCAAAAGGTTACCGTTTGTTTGATCCTACTGCCTCAAAATTGTATAAAGCCAGAGATGTGATATTTTTCGAGAACCAAAAATATTCACCTTCCACAGAAAAAGAGAATAAATCGACAGAAGACTCTATACAAACAAATACCGTTAAGGACTCACCTCCACGTATCAGTTCAAATGTTGAAGATGTTGTAGAACGTAACAGACAAGAGAGATTATGTGACGGAGGAGTTGATGATGAAGAAGAACAGGATGATGAAGAGTTTATAGATTGTATTGAGCCGGAAGAAGTTCAAGTTTCAGAAAATGACAGAAGAGAGGAGATATCTTTTATAGAAAGTAAATCACAAGAAGAGTTTCCTGAGGTTCCTGAAGAGAGTGTTGAACGTTTGTCAACCGAAGAAACAGAAACACGTAGATATCCTATGAGACGTAGAAAACAAAAGGATTTTTCAGATTACTATCTTTATCAGACAGTTTTAGAAGATGAAGATAAAGAACCATCGTGTATTCAAGATGCACTTTCAGGGAAAGATAAGAAGGAATGGCAGAATGCTATTCAGCCAGAATTGAACGCCTTAGAAAAAAATAACATATGGGTTCTTGTGGAACCAGAAATCGCCAAAAATGTTATTGATTCTAAGTGGGTACTCAAAATCAAAACAGAAGGGGGGAATAAGAAGCGATTTAAAGCTCGACTGGTGGCAAGAGGTTTTACTCAAGTAAAAGGTATAGATTACAACGAAACCTTTTCACCTGTTGTGCGACACAGTACGCTAAGACTGTTATTAGCAATTGCAGCGAAGAATAGACTTCAAATTGATCAAATGGATGTTGTAACGGCTTTTCTAAACGGAGATTTAACTGAAACAGTTTATATGAAACAACCAAAAGGCTTTGAAGTGGCCGGTAAAGAAAATCATATCTGTTTAATGAAAAAAGCTCTTTACAGTTTAAAGCAAGCGCCGAGGGCATGGTACGAAAAGTTAAATCAGGCACTAATCAGACTTGATTTTAAAAGATCAGAAAATGAAACATGTGTGTACATCAGAAGACGGGAAAAAAGTATGATAGTGATAGCTATTTACGTTGATGATATTCTTATTTTATGGAATAATGAGAGAGAAAGAGACACTATAAAATCGGAATTACAAAAATCTTTTGAGATGAGAGATCTTGGAAGTGTTGATTTATTTTTAGGGATGAATGTGAAGCAAACTGAAGCATTCATAAGTATTAGTCAGGAGAAGTATATAGACAAATTACTTCAGAAATTTAATATGGAGGACTGCAAGGCTGTTGCTACTCCAGGTGTACTCGGTCAATGTCTTGAAATTCCAGATCCACTTGTTTCGAGTACAGACAAAAAGTATCCATATCGTGAGTTGGTTGGATCACTCATGTACTTAGCTGTTTGCGCTCGTCCTGACATAGCACATGTGACTAGTTATCTAAGTCAGTTCAACGACAAATATGCTGAAGCTCACTGGATAGCAGCTAAAAGAGTTCTTCGGTATCTGAAGGGAACCAAAACATACGAAGTAACTTTTTCTAAGGGAGCTATCAATTCTTCAGTTGAAGGGTACGTAGATGCTGATTTTGCTGGAGATTTAGACAGAAAGTCATATTCTGGGTACGTTTTTATATGGCAAGGAGGAGCTATATCATGGAGATCAGTGAAACAACGCACTGTTGCGTTATCAACAGCAGAAGCTGAATATGTAGCGCTATCAGAAGCTACAAAAGAGGCTATCTTTTTAGGCAGGCTTACAAAGGAATTAGGTTTTCCTTTCAATCCTGTTACCCTGTATTCAGACAGTCAGTCAGCTATAGCTATTGCACAGAACCCAGTGCAGCATCATCACACCAAGCATATTGATGTAAGATATCATTTTGTCAGAGGTGCTGTTGCAGATAGTGATATAGAGCTGAAGTATAAAGAGACAGAGCGCATGTATGCTGATGTGCTTACTAAGCCATTGTTGCGAAGTAAGTTTGAATTCTGCGTGCAAGGCTTAGGTGTAAGGGTGACTGTAGTCTAAGAATGCTGAGATTAAGGAGGAGTGTAAGAACGTGTAGGTTTTATATCGCTTTGTATTTATTATAATCATCAGCTTGTCACACTTAAATTAAGAGCCTTGTCAATCTGTTTTATACTTTATGGTTGTCATTCAATATACATTGTCATTGCTTGTACGAAATCCGTAAATATATTTAACTTATATTCTACTTCTGTGTTTCTTTGGAGTGTTATATCTATCACACTGGAGCACAAGTTTAAGTCGCGCGCAGGTATATGTGTCTATGCGCGCAACGACGTCTGCTACAGGCGTCTCCGTGACCTTGAAGATTCCAGATTCTCCGTTCTGTGGATTTTGGTCGACACTGGCTTAGAGAAGATTCTTTATGCCGGTGTTTATCGCTCGCACACTGGAGATGAAGAGACAACTCAGCTATTTCAACAGCTTAATGAGACGGCAGATCTGGCTCAGCGTCGATATCCTACTTCTCAGCTGAACAAGCTGAGAAGTAGGATAGCTGGGGGACTTTAATGGCCACCACCAAGAGTGGCTCTTCCCATACCGTGAGACAGACCATGCAGGAAGAGAAGCATATAAACTGGCGATGTCACTAAACCTGACCCAACTGGTCCAGGAAGCCACGAGAGTACCAGATGTTGATAGCCACACTGCCAACTGCTTGGACCTTTTGCTGACTAATGATCCGGACAGATACTCCATTTCGGTATCTTCACCGATCGGTGGATCTGATCACTGTCTGGTGAAGACTGTATCCTCTTACACACCGCCCGATACAAGTCCTAGAGGCACTCGGCGTGTGTGGAAATACAAGTCGGCAAAATGGGATGAGATGCGGCACTTCTTTGCATCCTTTCCCTGGCAGCAAGTCCTGGCAGCAAGACAGCGCCATTGCCGTTACGGAGGTGATTGGTCAGGCTATGGAATACTTTATTCCATTTTCGGATATATCACCTTCTGGATCAGCTCGCCCATGGTTTAACGCCGAATGTGATAGCGCCGATGCGCGAAAGCACGAAGCGTATAAAGCCTGGGTTGATGCTCGTATGTGCAAGTCCGCGGATATTCGTCTAAAGAAGAAAGCTTTTAACAAAGCTGCCAAGTCCTGCAGGAAGGCAATTCGCAGAGCACGTTTCAAGCACATACGCCGAATTGGGATAAGGCTGTCCTCATACCCAACGGGTAGCAAAGCTTTCTGGTCCCTGGCGAAGTCTGTCGAATCAAATTTCTGTCGATCATCTCTGCCTCCATTAATAAAACCGGATGGATCATTAGCTCACACCGCGGTAGACAAGGCTAATTTATTTGCTTCTTTATTTGCGGACAATTCGCGTCTAGATATCTCTGGTGAAACACCTCTAAGTCTGCCTCATTGTGGCGCTACTATGCCAGACATCCACATCCATCAAAAGGAGGTGCTTAAAACACTCAAAAGCTTAGACGTGAACAAAGCTAGTGGTCCTGATGGTATACCAGCCATTGTGTTAAAATTCTGCGCGCCTGAGTTGTCTCCGATTTTGACTCGTCTTTTCCGTCTTTCTTTAGAGTCAGGTGTAGTCCCCAGGAGTTGGAAGCTTGCGAACGTTCAACCTGTTCCAAAAAAAGGAAGTCGTGCCGATCCTAGCAATTACAGGCCTATTTCGGTGACGTCCATCTTGTGTAAAGTTATGGAGCGTGTACTGAATAGGAAGCTCATGGCATACCTTGAAGTCAATAATCTCCTCAGCGACCGACAGTACGGATTTCGCCGAAACCGGTCAGCTGGGGATCTTCTCGTGTGTGCCTCTCACATCCTGAGCGAGGCTATCGAGGAACATGGCGAAGCTATAGCTGTGTCTCTCGACATATCGAAAGCCTTTGACAGGGTCTGGCATGACAGTCTCCTTAACAAGCTACCATCTTACGGACTACCTGCATCCTTGTGCACATGGATCAAAGACTTCTTGAGGGAACGATTGATTCGAGTGGTTATTGATGGCTGCTCGTCCGATCTATCGGCAATTAACGCTGGCGTACCTCAAGGGTCAGTACTATCTGCAACTCTATTCTTGCTACACATCAATGACCTGCTGAAGCCCGGCATCTATGGGTATGCAGATGACAGCACAGTTGTGGAGAAGTATACTTCCGGTCCACAGACCAAAAAGGCGGAAATCGATGCGTTGAGAGAAGGCATGGTTGAGCGTATGAATAAAGCTTTAAAAGCTGTTTCCGACTGGGGTGACGTAAATCTTGTCCAATTCAACGCTAACAAAACACAGGCTTGCCTTTTCTCCGCCAAAAAGAGTCAGTTCCCAACGTCTCCAACTTTCCGAAATGTAAGTCTACCTCTGAAAGACCGTCTTGAGCTGCTGGGACTCACATTAACTTCAAAACTCAACTTTGGACCTTACCTCGACTCTAAGGCTAAACTGGCTGGTAGAAAGCTGGGCATCCTCAATAAGGTTAAGCGGTACTTCTCACCAGGGCAGTTGCTTCATTTATATCAAGCACAAGTCCGACCATGCGTAGAGTACTGCTGCCACCTCTTCGATGGATCAGCTAAGTATCAGCTAGAGGCTTTGGAGGCGGTGGACCGCCGTGCTGTGAGGTTAATCAGAGACGAGAAACTAGTTGCCAAGAAACTGCTTAGTCTCGAGCATCGCCGTAAAGTGGCATGTCTGTCCATATTTTATAGATTGCATTTCGGTGAGTGTGCGCAAGAGCTTCACGACCTTATTCCACCCTCTCCTTTCCATTACAGGACGAGCAGAAGGTCGGCTCATTACCACCCATTTCAGATCGAAATTCCTAAAATCCGTACACAACGTTTTAGGTCCACTTTTCTTGTGCGTACTGCACAGGATTGGAACTCTCTGCCGCCTTCCTTGTTTCCTGAGAGCTATAATCTTGGGGTTTTCAAGGCTAGAGTGAATAGATATTATCTAGATCTACGTGCTTCATCTTCGACCACACCGTCGCTTACCATCAGGCGAGTTGGTGGTCAAACGTAGACCTATTACGAATAAAAAAAAAAAAAATTATAAAGCTGAAGAGTTTGTTTGTTTGCTTGAACGCGCTAATCTCGGGAACTACTGGTCCAATTAAAAAAATTCTTTCAGTGTTAGATAGCCCATTTATCGAGGAAGGCTATAGGCTATATATCATCACGCAAAGACCAATAGGACCGGAGCACCAATGAAGAATCTTTGAAAATCGGGGGATTTTTTTTCCTATTGAGAGCTTACACTGCGTGCGCTGCGTAAACGGTTAAAGTTTCGCAAAAATCATGTATGACAGAATTGTTCCCCTTTAAAAGTGCTAAAAAAAGTCTGCGACAGCATATGTCTATCTTTTAAGGTTAGCTCACTATAACCTTTTTTATGCTAACCAAATTTGTTCTAAAATAATGCATTATTTGCGAAGGTGTTTTTATAAACATGATATTAATCCAATAATCCAAATAAATACGTTGTTCATCACAAGTATTTAATTTAAAACAAAATCGCCCTTTACATCATTCGATTTAAATGAATATCTTAGGAAATATCGCAGTTTTAAAATAACATCACAGTAAAATAATGATCGAGTGCTGCGCGCACAATGTGCAAAGGCGTGCGGGCAGTCAACCTACAATCTACATGATATAAGATTATAGAACCCAGTACTTACTCACCTATATAAACGAAGTCGCGGGTTAAAGTTAGCGTTAGCCCAAAGTAACTTTTCCACGCGGACGAAGTCGCGGGCGGAAGCTAGTGTAAAGATATTTTTGGAACTCTCTTTAGACATATTCTCTCTAATCTGTGATACGTAGTATCTCCATCTCCATTACTCCATATGAAGATATGAAGTCTGTGGGTAATGTGGTGTGGTGGTGGTGTGATTGTTTTGCATAGATGTTTTGTGTTACGATATTTGATTTGTATTTAGGAGTCAGTGGGTAAAAGTGGTTAAAACTAAAAGTAAAAAATTATTACCTGATAGGATACCCCCTTAGGGTATTGTGTTCTGTGTAGGATACCAAACAATACATATTATAATATATTATTCTTTAATTCAATTCATAGGCATGTCGACCAAACAGAAGAATATTTTTACGCGAACTAAGCCTTTAATGAAAATTTACAGCAAAGTGGATAACGAAGGAAAAGAGGTGGGTGGTCGTTTGTTAACGGAGTTAAAATAAAAAAGAGGATTTTCAGTTCACCGATTTCTCCCGATGTAAACCGATTTTGAAAACTCTTTCTATTCGAAAGAAGTATATCTGAGGTGTACATCTGAGATAGTCTCATAGTTACTTAAGCACCGACTAGACTTCACGATCCATCGGGGACGATTTGCAGAAAGGGCCCTAGCTAGTGTGGTCTAATCGCTGTTAGGGAGTTAGGGTCCCGATATCGTGCGATCGTGGTTGCTCGATCGCCCTAACTCCCTAGTTAGGGCGTAAGTCGGGAGATGTAATCGCTGTTAGGGCGCGGCGCTCAGCTCATTCGCCGCACAGCGCTTGATGTGAGCGGATTGTTGCTGTGTATCGGAAGCGAAATTGGCCTTGTGTGCAAAGAAAATGTCGTCCAAAAAAAAACACTGGTTTAATTAATGTTCTGGACATGTATAAATCTATACTAAATTTATTTCTTGTCGCTAAAAATTTTTGCATCACTGCTAATCGTTGTTTAGCACTTACACTTTCTCTAAAAAATGTGTCATGTTTCTGAATATAATTATGGTGTCACTTAATTTAAAATATAAAAGATGATCAAATTGTGCCGAATTTATTCGTAAACAATTTTTGAAATCTTCTGGCTCAAATGAATATAAAATGTTCATATTGCACAGTTTTATTTTATTTTATTACAATTAATTTTTGTTTATTTACGAGTACATCGCCTCAATTTTTTTTATCTATCTATCGCAGTAAGCTTCATAAACTATTTAAATTAGATAAGGAAGTAAGCATAATGAGAGCAGCGGACTTAAAAAGGCCGCATCGCAGAATCATAATACGAATCATATTATGATTCATATTATGAATTGAGTGCAATTCATCATATGCAAATTCTATTTGACAGTTTTGTATGAATATTCGTAAAATGGTCCCAAATGACACTTTAGCAATGCCCAATTTGTGGACCATTTTACGAATATTCATACAAAGCTGTCAAATAGAATAATTGCTTATGATGAATTGCACTCTATTCATAATATGAATCATAATATGATTCGTATTATGATTCTGCGATGCAGCCTTTTTAGGTCCACAGAACTAACTGCTATATATGAGGCTTTGAAACATATTAGTAATAATCTACCGAATGTGAATGTTGTTGTACTGACAGATTCTAGGAGCTCACTGCAACATCTGGCTCGGTGTACCTCGGCTACCCGAGGAATGCCGATTGCCTATGAAATCATCAAATTATTATACTTCATACAGAGCAACAAATGTATCAAATTGCAGTGGGTTCCTTCTCATATTGGCATTAATGGAAATGAATATGTGGATGGCTTAGCTACCCAAGCTGTCACTGATGGTGACCATTTGGTCTGTAAGGTATATAGCTCAGAACTCGGTAGAAAGGCCAAACAATTGTGTTGGGATACTTGGCAAAAACACTTTAATGAACAATCAAAATTAAAGGGAATTTGGTACTGCTCCATCACAGACAGGATCTTTCAGGCGCCTTGGTTTATTCAAGCCAGCCTCTCCAGGGAACTGCTTATTTCTGCGTTTAGGGTCCGGTCAGGGCACATTCCATTAAATAAGTATTTACATATGATGCGCATTAAGCCATCACCACTATGTACCAAATGCGGTAAGGATGAAGACCTCCTTCACTTTTTGATGGAATGTGCTCTGACAAAGGAGAACAGAGATAAATATTTATCAAATTTAGATCTGAGGAATGGTGGGATAAATGTTATATTGCGGGAATGTGTAGGTGGTACAGCGGGCCAGATATATAGGTTTATAAAACAATCATTCAAGGAACGAAATTGTGAATCATGACCAACTTCTCAATCATTGGGCTGAGTAACGATCCGGAGAGCCCCTATGAGGCTGACATGGTTACTATGAGTAACGTAAAGCCTCTTAAAATACTAGATTTAAAAAAAAAAAAAAACTATCGCATTAGACAAAAACATGAGATTCAAATAGGTCAAGATTAGTCTATGCATCTTCGACTTTAAATCTGTGTGGCAGGGGTTCGATCCTGGTGTAGACCATTTTTTTTTTCATAAATTTGTTTTTTTTGTTTCTTTCAATAATTTGTTATTTTATTATTATTTTTTATTAATTGCTTGTTAATTATTTATAATTTTGTTTTCAGAAAAAAAATGATTTAAGTTAAGATTAAAAACGCGATTTTTTAATCGAATAATTTTCAGTTAAATGCCTACCATCCGAAAAAAGTATCACTTGCATCGTAGTTTCATAAAAGCACACAGTGATTCTCTTTTTTATATTATTTTTTCACATTTACACCCGCAGTTGCGGCAAGGGCAATACCATTTTTTTCATATTTGGAGAGTACAGGAGCCATCCTTCCAACACCACGTTCGGTTGCCTACTGAGTTAGGGAGGCGATCTAATGCAATGTGATCAGAACGCCCTAATTGCGCTAACTCCCGATGCGACGCCCTAACTCCCGATGGATCGTGAAGTCTAATCGCTGCTTTAGTTATGATTGATGATGGGATCTCAGTAAAATTGAGGGAAACACTGAAATTTCATTGTCAAATTCTGTTTTAATAGAAAAATAGTCTATTGTAAGTCAAAAGTGTTTTAATACCATTTTATTCATACAAATTTATGCAATACTTATGAATGCATTTTATTTTGTGACAGAAAGCAAGGTATAAATCAATAACATTGATATCAATAGACATCATTGGCGATACTGAGTACTTTTTATTTTATACTCCAATAGTCTCACAGAATATCCAGCATCATAGCGCGGCAGAATACTACTCCAACACATCCCATGTGTTTTATATTTTTTGTGAAGCTATTATTCAAGTATTTGTCTTTGACAGTCACCATCTCTAGTATTCTTCCAATATTCTGAGCTAATGATGTAAGGACTTTTAGGAGGTAGTTGTCAAATCCTCGTGGTGTACTCTGGAAAACCCTGCTATAAGCTAAGAATCTGATGAGTGGCCCCCATAAAGGGGGATGTAGGATGGCTGCGTTAACCTGGCAGCCACACTTCTTAAAAATATTTTACAGAAAATCAAAATCATGAAAAGTCAAAAATAATATAAGAATAATACAGTTGAAGTCTGCGCCAAGCAACAATTTTTTACTTTTTGGTGTTTTTGGAGTTTTTTTTTGTAAAATATATTTTCTAAATTTGTTTATCATATTTGTAATTTTCTTATTGTGCTTTGTATTCTATTGTTTAAGGTAGAAGTTCGAGAAGATGCTGAACAATTGGTTAAATGGCATGAAATATCTGATGCCCTTGTTGCAGCAGGATATTATCGTGCTCAACTTCAGGGCTTATCCGAATTTGACAAAATTGTTGGAGGTCTAACATGGTGTATTGAGCTGTGTGATATTGATGTTGATATCAGTCTGTTGTTTGAGGAGAACCTTACTATTGGGAAAAAAATGTATGTTTTGATTCAAAAAGTCATTTTTAAGGAAAGATGGAACCCTTATAGGATCACTTCGCTGTCTGTCTGTCAAGTTCCTTTTCCTCAGGAAGGCGTAGACATATCAAATTGAAATTTATATGAAATGCTTGGGTCTACTGTCTCTCTAAACTGTGAAAAAGTAAAAGTTATTAGTCAATGCTATCAAAAGATAATGATTGCTTATCTTGCATATTTTTACAAATTTTGCGATTTGGCAAAGGAATCAATAAGCTGTAGGGTTACCTCCTGTTGAACTGATTCATGAAATTAGCCAAGAAGCAAGTACTTATAGCACATGTCAAGGAAAATCTGAAGAGAGTATAGGATATGTAGCAAGGAACATATTAATTATGTATGGAACCCTCTGTTGAGTACTGTAGGTTCCCCCGAAAATTGTGGGTTTTTATTCTAAATTTCTCCTCATCCTTACATTCCATCTTTACATTCAATAATAAATTACAACAAATAATCCTTGACAATCCTTATAAGTATCTTTTTTCAGAGCTCTTACAGAAAAAATTGTAAAAATATTATCGAGGATGAAATGCCCCTACATTATAGAACCACATCAAATACAAGGCTTAGATTTTATAAATATATACCCATTGATTCAATGGCTTATAAAATATTCAAGTGAATTTCGTGATGCAAAGGAAGATGAATTAAGGAAGTTTGCTGTACTACAGTATGAAAAAAAATATATGTTTGATTCTGACAGAGCACTATTCATTCAAAGAGAGAAAATGTTACGTAACCTTGTTAATATCCAGGTATCACTGAATATTCCCTTAAGCTTTTCTTAAAATTATCTGGGTCTTAGTAAGCCTCTGTTCAATCACAGAAATATTTTACTACTTTTTAAAAACATAAATTTGGCCTATTTTATTGAACTTACCATTTCATCAAAGTATTGTTTTAGAATTTATACAAACCATGCAGGGTTCGTAAAAGGAAAGGAATGTTGCCCGCTAATGAGCTAGAGCAAGTGAATGCTGCACTCTCTGAATATGATCAGCGTATGCTCATGCACATCTCTTCTAACAAAGACTCTGTGAAAACTGACGAAGGACTTGACTTTTTGGTAATTATTATAGACAGTAATGCAAAAGAATAAGTTGGAGTATAAAAAAATATCAACTATGCAGTGCATTTGAAAAATACTAGGTTTGAGTTTGTTTTGACGACACGGTTAGCGCAGAGGTCGAGTGATCGCCTACTGCGCAACGGGTTGCGGGTTCGATTCCCGTACGGGACAAATATTTTGTATGGCCTACAGAATTTTTTTCTGGTCTGGGCGTATGTGCATGTCACATTCTATGTTTGTAACTGCACCAATGACACAGGAGAAAATCCTAGTGTGGGGCGAAGTTTTTTTTAAAATAAAGTTGCACTTGATTGTCCTGTACATACATTCCATTTTTGCTTGTTTTAATTTTATTGATTTGCAATAGTATAGTACAGTAAGTTTTCATTCAACCTACACATTTACAATACGAAAACCACCACTATCAAGAGCGACAGTATAGCTAGATAAGGGACTCACTGTACTAGCTTTGAAATTTCAATCACTTCAATACATTTTGTTTGAGTATAAAAAAAACTTTTTTTTATGCACAACTGGGAAGCTCTTGGCCTTCATCTCACATGATGGTAGGTGACGATAAGGCCAAAGATGAAAGCGAGCTTCAACACCCTCTCTTTTATATGAAACATCTGATATTCTCGCGATACAGATACAGAGTTTATATTATTTAAATCTATAATGTGCCATGCAATAATGTTTCCCACTTAGAATAATAACGCATAGAAACCCAACTGGCGCGCACAATTTGATGCAACTAAATGTGAGCCATATTATGGCCCTACGCCGGCATTGGCAGCTCCATACTGTTTTTATCGTAGTGTGCGTGTTTCGCGCGTAAGCGACTGCACACAGCGGTGTCATTTTTGCTTCACTTTAATCATCGCGCTCTTTACCGGGCTATCCTTCTATGCGTTATTATTCTAAGGTTTCCCATTTTAATTTCCTGATCTGGTAGATCATCTTGCCATGGGATTAAAATGGCCATGTGTAATTCAATTGCTCTTGTTTTTTCCCAGTATCATTATGAAAAGATGCTTGCAGACCCCTCCGACATCACAACTGAGGTAACATGATTATTGATTTACATAAATCTGAAAATGTATTAATCAATAAATAATTTTTAAGTTTGCTTTATTCTGAACCAATTTTCATGAAATCTATAAAGATCTATAAAGAAAGAGAAGGTTAATATCCAATTAGGATATTAACATTGTGAAATATTAATAGTGAATTAAGATTAAACACAGTTACAGATAAAATTTTGTTGGGGCTGGTAAGATCATGGTGGCCGAGTGGTCAAGGTGTTGACGACGCGGGTTCGATTCCCACCCGAGGCGATTTTTTAATTGATATATTTTAATACATTAACATTTTTAAAGAAAATCCAGTCACAATTATAAAAAAATACATAATCTTACAAATTGCTATTTTTTTCAACACACAGATTTCCAATGAATTACAACAATGTACTTACAACAATATTTGTTCTTGGAATTATTAAGCACAATAAATAAGACTGTTTATAGTGCTTATGCTTATTAATTTCATGTATGTATGTGTTTTGATATTTTTATAATTTTTAGGTGGCAAAACACAATGTAAACCAAGACGGCGATGAAAACTGTACAGAAACAAAAATTCATTATGCTTTACTACACTCTGAGCTGTCTGGAGAAGTTGCTGAAGAAATTGTGAAAACTGAAAAATTAAAATACTATAAAGATGTTGATAGACTTTCACAATCTATTGATGCATTGCAAAAGGATAATGAAATTTTTAAAAGTAACCATGAGATTAGAATGGAAAATGCAAAGAAGGAATATAGAGATCATGTAGAGAAACTGAAAAAAATAACAAGCAAGTTGATGAATTCAAATGATAATAGGTAGGTTTTTTATTTACTGTCGTTATTCCTCAGCTTACGAGCTGGTGTGAGCTGGTGTTGAAAAGCTATAGGCGGTACGGTGTGGTCATGTATTTCCTCCCGAGAAAAAAAGGCACGGGGAAACCAAAGTCCTAGTAGGAATGGGGCTTATATTCTATGGGATTGCGGATATCATCAGACTGCATGAATATTCGCACGATTTATTTTTATTCTGAAAAAATCTCTTAAATTTAAGTTTTTTGCAATAAATACGACAAAAACATAATATCATAAAAAATATAGATCTAATGAAATGACAATAAGAATGTAGGCTATTGAATTTATTTCTAGATTTTGGAAATACTGTGTACAGCTTGGCAAAAATGAGTTGGATGTGGTGACAGATGGAACTGAAAAGCGATTTCTGTAGTAAAACTTGTTTCACAACTAAATAGTGTATTGAGACTGTCGTTACTTCATTTTCCAAATATGTTATTTAAAAATTACTTAACTCTTTTGAAATCGTGTCTTTATTTTCGTGTTTTTTATGCGAAACTGTACTAGTGGCGCCCTCATTTTTTCTCAATTCTTTTTTGCCAAGCTGTACATTCCATTTGGAATGTGAAAATCGGGATGATAGTAATTAGGTTCAAAAAGTGGTAGCATCTTTGAATCTCCATCCCTATAATATAATCTAGGGGTAGAATAAGCAGGTGGAAATTTGTATTGAATTATGTCATTATCAAACAATGAAAATTGGCATGTAGGCTTTAAATATTGGATTTGGGAGGTTGAAATGGGGATGAAACTGTATTGGGAAATCGGTAAATTAGGAGTTAGTAATTTATGGAGGGTAGAGGTAAGGAGAGTAGTGTTGTTGAATATTGTTACGTTTGTGGGGTGGATGTTCTATAGAAAATCGCGAAACACCAACAATTATGAGATAAGATTTAATTAAGCACTAATTAAGTCACTTTACTTAACACTGAAAATCACTATAAGCACTATTGACACACAAAACTTCACTATAACACGCTTCCAAGTCGCAGGTGATCGCTCCAAGTCACTTTGTATCGCTTGATCCGCTCGGTTTGCTCTCTTGGAAAGAACTGTCAGGCTGCATTCGCCTACGCGCTTATATAGTAGGGCCGACGAACATTCGGGGCATTCGAGAATGTTCCATTCTCGAATATTCCGTACCCAATCGATTATTTATCTTCTCTTCTCGAAAGTTCCGTGGTACCCTTCGCGCTTATGTAGTAGGACCGGTGAACTTTCGAGACATTCGAGAAGGTTCTATTCTAGAACATTCCATACCCGATCGATCGTTAGTTTTCTAGAAAGTTCCGTGTATGCCTTCGCGCTTCTACAGTAGAACTGGTGAACTTCCGAGACATTCGAGAATGTTCTATTCTAGAACATTCCATACCCGATCGATTGTTTGTCTTTCTAGAAAGTTCCATCGCATTCCCGATTATGTTTGTCTTTATGAGCATGTTCTATCTCTGTCTGTCAGCACGTTTAGAAGTTTCTAGATGCATCTCGATCTATCTTTTATCTCTGGAAGGTGCCCACTATTGTTGTCCCTTTCGTATCGTGCTATCTCACTCACTCCTATTGAAAATTTAGTCATATATCGAAGTGTGGTTCAAAGGCCCATAAGGGGTCCTGAAAACGCCTGAAAACAGGTTTTCAGGTTATGATGTGGTTCGATAGAGGGTAGCCTGAAACGGACTAAAAACATGTTTCAGGCGCCTGAAAACAACGGCAACTTGGGTAAAATTTCGATATTCTAGTATGTGATAGAGTACCTCCTGAAACGCGCTGAACTGCGTTTTTAGACTGCTGAAAACGCTTCTAAGGCCAAGAAAACCACGCCGGAAGTTTCTTATACCATCGGCGCAACACTACCCCCCTCTAAAACATGCTCGTCCCGAGCATCGTTAGAACCGTGATACCTGGCCAGTCGATCAACATGGATAATCTTGCTTGGACTGCGCTGATTCCGTTGTATGCGGTAAGTGACGTCGTTGATTCTGGTGACAACCTTATACGGGCCTTCCCAATCTGGAGACAATTTCGGGGATTTCTCTTTACGTCGCATCGGATTGTGCAACCACACCAACGAACCTTCTTCAAATCTCGCATGATTAGAATTCCGGTCACATCGCGACTTCATTTTTACACTAGCCTGAAGTCCATGCTCACGAATGTGATGGTGATCATCTCCCATTCGGTCTCTGAAATCGCTTAAGTACTCCCTGATGCATTTATCCGGGGTATCCAGAGGTCGTATCTTGACTGTCGAGCAGCTCGTACACTTCTTACACCAGTCCTCGACATCTTCACGGCAGTGAATCCAATAGAATCTTTGCCGAATTCTCATAAAGGTCTTTTTCACTCCAACGTGTACACCGGATGTTCCGTCGTGATAACGTCGCAGAACTTGAATGACCTTCTTCCTTGGGACTATTATTTGTAAGTGCGCACTCTTACAATTTGCTGACTTCCATCTTCTGCAAAGTACCCCATTATGCATGACTAAGCTTTCCCATTGAGCCCAGTAGCCTTTCGTAACTGTACTCATCAGAGCTACTTCACGCCACCTTGGCTTGGGTACTCCCGCCTGGATCCAATCAAAAATGGGTTTGATGTCACGGTCCTCTTGTTGAGCTCGCTGCATGACTTCATCACTCAACTCTTCACTAACAGTATTGGTTCTCAATATCCTAACGTAGTCTCTGGCCTCTTGTCTCTGACAATGTTTACAGTCATCCTGGCTAGGTCTTCGGGAAAGGGCATCAGCGTTTCCATGTGATTTCCCTTCGTGGATCCTCCTCGCTGGTCCCGTCTGAGCTTTAGGCACAGGACGTTCTTCCGTCACCCCAGGTGTGGGTGTTCTCGGGGCGATGACAGTGAGAACGCCATCTGAAGACAACTTCGACTCCACGGTCTCTGGGTCACAATCATCAGGCAGTGCATACCGCTGCTTGAATTGGCGGGAAACTAACACGTGACCATCCTTTCTCTCTTTGTGTTCACCTTCAATCACCACGTACCGGTCAGCAGTCTTCACAAATATCTCCTCCCGATCAAAATGGGAAACGTCCAAATTTATTTGGAACTCGTTCCTATCAGATTTTATTGTGGGTCCGACATCGCGGGCTACTGCTGCGAGGTTCCTCCAAGGCCGAATGTACCTTCGGAGATGTATCGACGGCTGGTCGAGGTCGTCGCTCGCCCGCGAGATCAAAACTGGAACATTTTGACCAACAGCTAGCATTCGTCCCGAAGCCCTGACCTTTACTCGCTGCAGCTCCGGCTCAACGGAGCCTGTTCGCCACGCCGTCGGGCCTATGTCTTGCCTCTTGTTCCTTTTCGGGCAACTAGACTGTAAATGTCCGCGTTCTCCACAGTGGTAACATCTCGGTCCCAATTCGCGGCGGGGTGCAGCCGGTTCCTTGGTGGAAACTTCCCGTAACCTATATGTCCTAGAGTCCTGACGTACAGCTTCTAACTCCAGGGCATGGGCAACTGCGTCCTTCAGACTCCCATGGTGACCCAACCTGACAGCAGCTCTCACTTCTAAGTCCCGAATCCCGTCAATAAAGGCCTGCACCAGCATGCTGTCCACGAATGAGGCCGATGCAGATTGATATGCCTTCCTGACCAACTTTTCTATCTCCAGGGCCCACTGTTGTAATGATTCATTACGACCCTGGGTTCTGTCCTTCAGCTGGGCTCTGAAGACGTACTCTAAATGGCTGTCACCGTAACGGGCTTCCAAAGCTTCTAAAAGGCGGTCATAAGTCCTGTCGTTTCCAAGAGCCTCCAGGACTGTGAGAGCTCCTTCTCGCAGCGCCAACGTCAGTGCCGTTTTGGCCTGCTCCTTATTCCATCCATTCGCCTTAGAAACGGACTCGAACTGAAGCTTGTATGCGGTCCACGACGAGGTACCATCAAATGGAGGCACTTTAAATCTTCCACCTACTGGTACCGTTGTCTCTAGTCCACTGGCCACCCCGTTGGCGACTTTTATTTCAAGCTTCTTCATGTCGTTGCTTATAGCCTGAAAGCGGTTCTCATACTTTTCATTGGAGTTATGGAACTTGGTCTCCAAATTGGTAAAATCCTCACGGACCTCCGACAATTCCCTCTTCCATTGCTTTGCGGAGAACACTTAGTTGCTCATCCTGCTTCTTGGCCTGCTCTTCCTGCCGCTTGGCCTGCTCTTCCTGCCTCTTGGCCTGCTCTTCCTGCCTCTTGGCCTGCTCGTCCCGGAGGGTGCACAATTGTTTGACCTGCTCGTCCCGGAGGGCACACAGTTGTTCCGCCTGTTGTTTTGCTTGTTCTTCCTGCCTCTTAGCCTGCTCCTCCCGGAGGGTGCACAATTGTCTGGCCTGCTCGTCCCGGAGGGCGGACAGTTGCTCTGCCTGTTGTTTGGCTTGTTCTTCCTGCCTTTTGGCTTGTTCTTCCTGCCACTTGCTTTGTCCTTTGATCAGGAGCAGGATTGTATTTAAATCTACTTGTGGCGTCGGCGGAGTCGCTGTGGAGGTACTTGCAGCACCCGCATCGGCTTCGGCAGCAGTCTGGCTTCGCGTCTGAATCCTCTCCGGCTCCTTATCTCGCGGCGTAATCGGCATTTTCTATCCCACTTCTGACACCAAATGTTACGTTTGTGGGGTGGGTGTTTAATAGAAAATCGCGAAACACCAACAATTATGAGATAAGATTTAATTAAGCACTAATTAAGTCACTTTACTTAACACTGAAAATCACTATAAGCACTATTGACACACAAAACTTCACTATAACACGCTTCCAAGTCGCAGGTGATCGCTCCAAGTCACTTTGTATCGCTTGATCCGCTCGGTTTGCTCTCTTGGAAAGAACTGTCCGGCTGCATTCGCCTACGCGCTTATATAGTAGGGCCGACGAACATTCGGGGCATTCGAGAATGTTCCATTCTCGAATATTCCGTACCCAATCGATTATTTATCTTCTCTTCTCGAAAGTTCCGTGGTACCCTTCGCGCTTATGTAGTAGAACCGGTGAACTTTCGAGACATTCGAGAAGGTTCTATTCTAGAACATTCCATACCCGATCGATCGTTAGTTTTCTAGAAAGTTCCGTGTATGCCTTCGCGCTTCTACAGTAGAACTGGTGAACTTCCGAGACATTCGAGAATGTTCTATTCTAGAACATTCCATACCCGATCGATTGTTTGTCTTTCTAGAAAGTTCCATCGCATTCCCGATTATGTTTGTCTTTATGAGCATGTTCTATCTCTGTCTGTCAGCACGTTTAGAAGTTTCTAGATGCATCTCGATCTATCTTTTATCTCTGGAAGGTGCCCACTATTGTTGTCCCTTTCGTATCGTGCTATCTCACTCACTCCTATTGAAAATTTAGTCATATATCGAAGTGTGGTTCAAAGGCCCATAAGGGGTCCTGAAAACGCCTGAAAACGGGTTTTCAGGTTATGATGTGGTTCGATAGAGGGTAGCCTGAAACGGACTAAAAACATGTTTCAGGCGCCTGAAAACAACGGCAACTTGGGTAAAATTTCGATATTCTAGTATGTGATAGAGCACCTCCTGAAACGCGCTGAACTGCGTTTTTAGACTGCTGAAAACGCTTCTAAGGCCAAGAAAACCACGCCGGAAGTTTCTTATACCATCGGCGCAACAATATATTTATCAACCGTTAAAATCTATACATCTATACTCTATACAAATAAATAAAATTGAAGTGTCTGTTTGTAATGTCAAAATAACAAGTTTTTACTAAATGGGTATGAATATATATCGGGTACCAATAACAAATACACTATTTAAACATTTTTTGTCTGTCTGTCTGTTTGTTCCCGCTAATCTCCGGAACGGCTGGACCGATTTTGACGGGACTTTCTCTAATAGATAGCTAATTATATTTTATAAGGTATAAAATAGGCTACTTTTTATCAACCTTAACAAAGTTACTATTTCACGCGGACGAAGTCGCGGGCACAGCTAGTTAACTAATAAAAATATGTAACACATATATTCGATAAATATTTTCAACCATAGCGAATAAAAATATTCATTCAATTTAAGTTGACTTTAACGCGAGAGTAATAATATTTATTCGTATAGATAAATGGAACCAACTGATAAAATTATCGTAATGAATAATTTCAATCACAAACCGAATGAATAAAAATATTAATCGCCCCGATGTTAATAAAATATGAATATTGTATTTGAATAAAAATATTAACTGATATTTTCAACCATTAAAATTATCAGATATTTTTATTCAACTATTAACGCCACCTCTAAAGGAGAGCTCTCTGTTGTGAAAAAGTAGAAAACGTGTCCATCAAACTTCGTTAAAATAGGGTAGGGTTGCCACAGTAGCAACAGGGGAATTTTGTAAGAAAACGGCAAAGTTATTAATAGAAAAATAAACTGCTGTAATTTTTGGTTATGTTTACAAAAGTATTTTGGACTATGTAAATAGTTGAGGTTTGGTATACTGGACTGTCACTAATTACTCTAGTCACTAAAAATATTGAATTTTCTAACTAGGCATATTTCACTTCGTCATTATCTACTACATTCGCCCCATAGCCTTGCCTATGTCAGCGCCATCTAATTTGACGCAGTTTGACGGACACTTTCACAATAGAGACAGTTCTCCTTACCTCTACCCTCCATAGTTAGTAATAAGGCCTCTGACTACCCAATAAGATATAATGTGATGGTATGCTAAAACTGGTGATCATTTATATGAGAAAGTTATAGGATCTAGATTCTAGAATTATAAAGTGCTACCTAGTATTTGTATAAATATGTATATTTAAAGCATTCGTCTGTCTATATTTCAGTGAGAGAAATATTAAAGTATTTTATAAATCCTTAAAGGAGATGGCCCAAGAAAGAAAAGATTTACTACATGTTATTGATAGTAGACGAAAAGAACAACAAAGGATAGAAGATTTATTAAGGTAACTTTAATAACTTCAAATTAAAACAAATGGCTTTAGATTAAAGCCACATTATACTAACCCACTCCAAGTCCAATTTGTGTTGGATCCTTAAGATCAGGGACGGGAGAGAAAGGTCAGGGCCAACGCACGAAACCAGTGTGTTACGCTGAGAGGAGAAGGCAGCACATTCCTCTGGGATGTGCTGTGCTGAGTCCTCAGCGCGCCACAGTGGTGGCACTGAGCGGTCGGCTCTCGTCCAATCCAGTGCAGGTGACGACCAAAGTAGCCGTGATCACCGATGAGCTGCACTAGATGGTACGTGAGCGACCCATGCCTCCTCCCCGCCCTAGGTTTTCGCATGGGGAGCAATATTTCTATGGTTCTAAGAATTCCGGAGGCCGGTTCACCCACTCTCCTGCCACAGGCGGTACATCTCATCTGGGGTCTCGTCCAGGACAGCGACCCGCTATCTTGGGGCCAACCTATGAGCCTACTACTCCCGCGTATATAGGCGTCGGCAACTAGTATTCGGGCCTCCGATGTTAGAAAGGAAGATTTTTATTCCCAACGATTTTATTTTTATATTTTTTTTAGATTAGATTATAATCTTCGATGTAAGTATACACATGAATATAAGAACTGCAACCTCGTAGTCTTTTTTTTTTAGTTTTGCCATGTTACTCATTTAATTTATAGATCTTTTTTAATTTATTTTATCATGGATATTTTAATAGTTTTCAATGCTGAGTTAAATTCGATTATTTAAAATTACTACAATGAGCTGTAAAAAAAATCTAAAATCTCACTGTGGCAACGTTTTTAAAATTAAATAAGTACTCGTATTTACTTTCATAATTTAATTTACTGTTTCCTTTTTAGGGAAGCTAAAGATCCTCAGAAATTTGTTGAAGATCAACCGTTGACTTCAGAAGAATTAAATGAATTCCATATCAGAGAGGACAAATTGAAGTCGTTAATTTCCAATATGAGGCTTGAAGTGGCTCGATTGAATCGAGAGGTATTGAGATATTCAACAGCAATTGATGAGATTCCAGGTACTGCAGAATTACTGCAGTACGAGAAGCGGTTTATTGAACTATACAATCAAGGTGAATAAAAAAAAATAAGCCATTACTTTAGTCTCGTTTACTTTAAAAGTTAGCGCATAGATGTACTGACAGCTTTTTAAAATGTGACTAATTTTGATTTTCGTTCAATAGTTGAGTGCATTTTTAAAGTTAATCTGGATACATCACTAGCTATAATGTAAATAACCGTTACGGTAAAGAAATTCATAATTGATTGCAAATATTGGTATTTCTAATAAAGCTGATACGTTTCTTGCTCCCATTCTTCAAATCAAGTAAAAACGTCCTGAATGGGTGTTAGATATAAATAATTTGGATGATTTAAAATAACTTTTTACCAAGATTTTTTTATGTTGAATATTTTAATATTGGTCTGTGCGATGTTTCAAGAACAATTATTGTTGCAGTTGCTTCGAAACACCGAGAAACAAAGCAGTATTATATATTTTATAACACACTGTATGAAATAAAATTGTATGTGTCCAAGGAACTAAGCTTGCTTAATTCTATTCTCGACAATTATGATGAGTAAGTGAATATTGAAAATGATTATTGATGTACTTATTTTTAACTGTTTTATATATTTACACTTTTTCAATGTCAACAGGGCAATGTCTTCAACCAGGGCTAGAGAAGAGTTTATGACACAATTTGAGTCCATTGTGGACTGGGTGAATCAGACAGTTAAAAAGGTAGAAGAAAAATATAGAGTTGAAAAAGAGAGAAAATCATCTCTCCACAGTGAATATTCACACCTTTTGGAAATCCAAAGACAATATGCCGCTGCTTTAAAGAAATTGGCTGAAGAACGGCAAAAAATACATAGGGAAAAGCACAGTTAATATTTTCATCCTAAATCAAATAAGATGATAACTGCCCATATTGCCCAGCAAAAAATCAAAACTCCCTATGGCACTTTTTTGTGTTCTATGAATAGCTTATGTTAAGGGAACTATTGGTGGTACATATAAGAATTTGGTTCAAGAAATATGAAAAGTTGTCGGGTGCAATTGTAATATGTATATTATAGTCTCTTCAATGTAATTATGTGTAAGTATATACACCCAGAGGCACAATTAACCGCTTACTTATATACCCTATGCGCCTCACCCGACATTACGCTACAATACTACGCCCCCCTAAGGGCCAAAATGGGGAGTCAAAATAAGAAAATTAAACACACTATGAAAATATTGGCGTGTTTAGTTTTATTCAAAATTATCAAAAGATGGTGGCAACCTGTCGCTGACTTCGCATAGGTGGTACCGTTCGCGTCGTGCGAGTTTATATGAACAATTTTGATATTCTTTATAGTTTGATTCTGGAACCGCTCGCTGCCCCCCCCCCCCCCTCTTGGTTCACTCTACGCCCCCCTAGAGGGGCGCGCCCCACTGGTTGGGAAACCCTGCTTTAAATGTTCTCTTTTTCAATGTTATCTAATTGTTTTTATCTTTTTCAATGTTATCTAATGTCTTTTTTAATGTTATATTAAGGACGAGCATTTGTGTTAAAAAAATATAAAAAACGTTGCCATTGTTTCTTTTTTGTTATAACTGGGTATCAAAAGTGCACCAATCAACTACATAAATATGGGTTGTTCCACTATTAGCGCCTTAGAGCATTGATCTAGGCACTAAAGCGCTAAAGCGATGTATGGTGTCTTACTCACTAGACCGCCGGTCACACTGCGACTGGTTGCGTCGCCATGGTGACCCGGTGCAATAGAGCCCTTATACGTCACGTATTACGAAATCAGAAAAGATCAAACTTTGTGCAACTGTCCGTTAGTCTAGTAATGAGTGTTGCCTCCTTTGGCTTTTATGAACTTGACCTATAGTCGTTTTTGTAGTAGACCATTCATTTGTCTAGAATGTATGCATGGGCAATCTTCGCACAACAGCAATCTGCAGTTTGTCGGAAGATTTGCTATTATGCCTAATGGACTTCCGAAAATTACCGCCTGATACTATAAGTTATATTAATAGAGGTAGGTATGAGCTAGACTTTTGTAGTAATATGGTGTGTAATATAAAGTGAGTAATATGGCGGGCCACCCCGAAAAATGTCTTGCCCTTACAGTAAGGGGTTTACAAAAAAGGCTGTAGTTGTGGCAGCTCTTGCGTAGACCAAACATAAAGAACTATCCATGAAGGGATTAGAGAACATACAGCAGCTAACCGCTACGGTATTAAATCTGCGATTGCGGAGCATCTTTTAGGTAAAGGCGCAAAACCATAAGAATAACTAATAATACGAGTATAGAAGCGAATCTCCTTTGTGGGTGCGCCAAATGCCGCTATTTGCATACCTACAGCGCCCTTCCCCCTGTAACGCCCCGCAGTAGTCTGCGGACGCCGCTAGGGTCACCACATGAACGTATGGTTACCACTACAATATTTTTTATATAGGTACCTCCATATTTTACATTAAATGAGAAACTTAGCATACACCGAGTCTTATTGATTTTGTACTTTAAGCACAGAATAGATAATAGTACTACGTACAGAACGGCCACTCACCTCCCCGCACTCATTTCAAATACCTCATCCTACGCCGCACTTCGTTGTAGACATCACTGACACATAAACAAGGGCGCGCGCGATCGCTCGAACGAGTAGACGCGAGCGCCGGCCGATAACAGAGACAGCGCTATGCGGGTAAAAGAGAAGGCAGTCGCTGCACTCCTCGCGTCATTTCGATTGATAACCGCGCACTCAGCCCTACTAAATTCCACGCACACATTTGCGCGTGTAGAAACGTCATTTGCTTATGTAGTAGTAATAGGTAATTGATTTGCGAACGTTGTATGGAGTGTCCGCTACACTATCTTTAGCAATAGTACGCACATTTTAGTTTTTTTGATTCCGTAGTTATAAGAACCTGCCTATTTTTGAATAATTGAGCTTAATCCCTACACTTCGAGAACAAAATCATTAAAATGTTTCGAATTTCGATGTACAAAAATGGTTTGTAATTTAGGTATCGTACCTACGTTTATAGTCCAAGAGTTGAAGTTATGAATGTACTAATGGATAAAACCTAAGCTCACTTTTTACTATCAGACCAACATTTTCACTTGAAAAAAAATCTGTTGTTTCTTAATTTTAATCAAGTATTGATTTTATTTTCTTTTTTTAAAAACGTCGCCCCACGCAAGGACTTTCTCCTGTGTCGTGGGTGCAGTTACAAACATAGAATATCACATGCACATACGCCCAGACCGGAACAAATTTCTGTAGGCCATACAAAATATCTGTCCCATGCGGGAATCGAACCCGCGACCCGTTGCACAGTAGGCGATCACTCGACCTCTGCGCTAACCGTGTCGTCGAGTCGTCGTGTCGTCGATTGTATTTAAATTTTATATGGAACAGTGACAAAGGTCGATAAAAGGGACATCCCCGAGGTGATGCTCTCTGAGCTAGAAATCCATCAGGTTTGGTTTGCCAAAAGAGCCTTGAGGACGCACCAAAGTTCTCGCCTTCAAAATAATCAAGGTGAAGCAGTAACAGCCATGGGCGGCTAACAGCATAGGTCCCTCAAAAAAAAGGTAAACCGTTAAAATACGGCAGGTGTGCGGGTTATAGACCCTGTTCGTGTTTTGTACGGCGGTAATTGGACTAATAGTGTGAGGGTTGAGGAGGAAGATCTTCATCGGACACTGAGGCGTAACATCGCTGCTGCAGTCAGCCCGTGACCACGGATGGTGAAACCTGGCTAAATAGGTAAAAAAACGCGTTTTATTCCCGCAAAATTTTCATATTTAAATATGCAACGCGAAATTTAAAAGTGTATAAATCGTCTATCTATCTAAATCGTCTAATGGCCGGCTTCAATATTCGATCTATCTGTGGATTTCGTTACAAGCGAAAGGTATTTGACATCACTTGGCTACATTCAAAATACCTACTTCAAAATTCGTCAAAATATTTTACTAAATATTTACCGGCCGTAAATCATTGGCGATAACACTAACCCATGATAACACCCACATAACAAAATGTCATTTTTAAGGTTAGACAGGGCCCCCTTCACTACGCGCTTAGGTACAAGATAAGTACCAACACCGTTCCGCGCACACTGAGAGTGCAAAAAAGCAGCAGGGCTGCCGCGTTCTGCTCCGAGTATATTGTTCAACTTCTGTACGTAGTACTATTATGTATTTTGTGGTTATGGCAATCGGTCGCAATCACAGGTCTCCGTCCGTCACTACGCGTTTATGTACAAGATAAGTACCGAATTGTTCATCAACTGGCTAGTGTTAAACTCGCGACTGCGCGCGAGTTAGCACCTTCCGATTTTACCTAATTTTCTTGTCGTCAATTCGCGTGCACATATAAAGTACAGTCAAATAAAAGAGGAACAATAAACATTTATAAAATCTAAACAGTCTTACGTAGGTAT
Organism: Schoenobius gigantellus; assembly: GCA_963935595.1. Classification (NCBI taxonomy): domain Eukaryota; kingdom Metazoa; phylum Arthropoda; class Insecta; order Lepidoptera; family Crambidae; genus Schoenobius; species Schoenobius gigantellus. Next base: position 15,651,927 of record OZ012555.1, read on the forward strand.
GTAGAACAACTCGAATTCTTTTTCCTAGTTGTCATTATCTAAAATAGTATGACACAGGGACCCATGGGAGTTAGGGGGCCAGGAAGGCATCATGAAGAACCATGAAGAGGTTCTCCCCTGGCGATCGTGACCCATCATCACACTTTTTGTGAATTCAAAGTGAAAAACCTATTTATCAATTCTGCTATCCTGGTACCTGGAACCAACAAATTCATTTCAGTCTGTCAAAAACTAAATTTTGTTTTATTTTGAATCAAGCCGTTCATACGTCTGTTAATACGTTAAAAGTAGGTAGCTATATTAAAATTTTTATGTTTTTGCTAAAGTTGACTGTACATAAATACGTCAAATTTTCAAGTTCGAGCGAGTTGACCACAAAATAAAAATAAGTAAAATCGGAAGGTCCGAACTCGCGCGCAGACGCGAGCTTTGCACTCGCCAGTTGACAAATCGTATACTTACTTATCGTTCCGCAATGCAGCAGGTCTGTCGCTCTTTTTGTCTATGTAAAATGTCGGCTTTTTTCAAGATCAAAGGAGTGCAACTTCTGTAAGTAGTACTATTAGATATCCAACTGTGGCGATCACCACCATAACGAAAGTGTTAGTAATAGTAATTGTGTAAAAATGGTTACAGTACGACCACTTTTATAAGTCGCATCGGCAAAATTCGGCTACACAGAGGAAAGCCACCTAAAGGCGATTGAATACGAATGCCGACGCCCCCGTTAAACTATAGACTTTACTGCGTACGATAAGATTTCAAGTCACCAAAGTCAGTTGCATTCTATCTCGCCCAGAATCAGAAAATGAGACTTCCGCGCAGGTACAACTGAACCAAGCTAAGTTTGCACTTCGCTGGAATGCGGCGCTCGCCCGCTTCACCGCTCACCTCGCGATCCCGATTTTTTTTAATTATACAAGTAAAATATAACAAACATTTGTTTACGTTTTTAAAGTCATCCTTTGTTACAAATCGTACCTAAGCGTCAGTGTAACGTAATCGACGCGAGGTGCAAACTTAGCTTGGTTGAGTTGTACACATCGATGTAACTTATAAATGTGGTACTACTATACACCACTTGTGGCGGCTATTGTGCTTTTGAGTGTATAATATTTTTTGTATATAATCATCTAGTCTTGAGTAATTTCTACTTTTGTACTAAGCATTTAATAATTATATTATAAATAATAATCCACAATTATATAATGTTATGTATTTCTAAGACTGATATAGTTTTTTTTATCAATATTATTTGCTAGTAGTTTTATGAGGTGTTAGTATTTATTATAAAATAAACAGTACAAAGAAACATTCGATTATTTATTGAAGACTAATAATTGAAGAGGAACCTTAAATAATATCTGTATAACAAACTATTTATTAAGATATCTATACATTTTTCAATAAAAAATGTGTTAAACATTGCTTGTAGCAAACAAAAAATAGAAGTACTAACTAGGAATGGAGACAATACAATGAGGTTTGTTTTTGTTGTGAAAACCAATGGCTGATATATGAATAAAGCGTAAGAGTAATGACGCCATCTGCGGTAGAGATGATTTCACAGAGTAACAACGTTGCTATGGGTATGACTTTTGTGGGAGCTGGGATGTGGCGCGTGCCCGTGACTGTGGCTATGCCCGTGCGACGAGGGACTGCTCTTCTTGTACATAGTGAAAGAGATGAGCTCGCGATTCGCGTTCGTCATGGTCATGGCGTGCGACACCACGTCGTAGCCGAGCAGCCCGTGTAGTCGGTTGACGACGACAAGTGTCAACCCTTTTTGGGTCACTCGCACCGTCCTTTCCGAATCGGACGCTGTCGCAATGGCCATACCAAAGGCGGAGTTCAGCTCCTGCAAACAATTATAATCTTTTGTTATTGAACGCTTACGGCGCTATTTTTGTTCTGTGTTATTTATTTTATTAGGTTCGCCAAAATTTTAACACCAATAACATAAAATAACAAACGTTAAAAAAATAAAGAACTGAGCGAAAAAACAATTACAGGCGAACACAACTTGCTTTTCTGTTTTGAATATACTTAATTGATTTGCATACAGAGTTTTCAAACTATGTCTAAAGTTGACACTTTAAACATGCTGTTTCACTTATTTTAAAAGGTTAGAGACAGCATCATGTTTAAACAGTGTCTAATTTAAGACCGCGTTTAAAAACTTTTCGCAGGAACACCGTAGGTTTTTAATAGTTCCTAGATACTGCATTTCTTCTTATTATGGGGGTAACATTAAGCTAAGCCCACCAGTGAAACTAGCGATGGAAATTAAACGGCCGACTTTAAGCATTGCTTATTACTAATGTAGAATATGAGTGACTATATAAAACAAAATGAAACGAATGACCATTAAATTAATAAAATTATTAAACAGTAAAAAGAAATCTTCCATTTCATTTCAACTAAAACTAAAGCATCATGTGAAATTGGTGTTACTCTAGATTTAAAGTTATTCGTTTGTTAACATAATTAAGAAAAAAACAGGAAATAAAGACACGTTATGTCTATGTCGGTATGTGTCGGATCAGAGTTTGAAAAATATAAGAATACAACACAGACATATAAATAAAAGGAATACAAGAACTTGTAAAGTACCGTCAACTGTGGCATCTTTACCATAATTTTAAAGGAAAATCATGATAAATCGAAAATAAAACCACTTAGGATTAAGATTTGATTATTAATCGGTGAATAAAGCAATTGTCTATAATTTTTTAGATTGATCCCCTCTGAATATTCAAAAACCACTAAAGTAGCATCGAAAACATGGTATAGGTAAAGAAGCCAAAAAAATTGCAACATTATCTGTCTTTATTTCTCTGATAGGTTAAGCCTATTAATTTCAAATTGGTAAAGATACCTTTCCGCCTTACTTTCTCTATTTGGATGTAGTATTTTAAATAAAAAAGCTTTATACTTGCAACACTGGCTGGTAGGTAAAGATGGCACGGGTTTCATCGAAATATTCATACTAATTGTGATTCTAGCTAGGGCTGCCACTAGTTCAAAAAAATGTACTCTTTAAATAGGTAACAAAATTCTTTAATTTATATGTTCTAGAGGGCGCCATATTCAAATTAGGGTGACGTTTTATAGCCTGTAACTAGCGGATGATCAAGACGCTTCCGACAATACCTCTTTTGTTAAATTATAATAAGTAGTTTCGAAGTTATGAGGGATCAGATGAACATACATACGGGTAAAAGGCTCAGTAGTTCTGTCAACAGAACTACTCAACAGAACAGGTGGGAGTAAACGCTCCTTTTGACTTCGCCGCAGTCGGGTAAAAAGTTAATTAAAAAATAACCCCATTTATGGTACAGTTTTAACCTCCCTTTTTCGTACGTGGTCGGTTAAAAAGAGATACAACCCTAGCCTCAGGTAAAGATGCCACTTTATGGACTGTGGCAACTTTACCTAACTTCAACTATCATTACCTACGTAATTTTTTTAAAAAATTGTGTAGCAACGACCGTATTAACAGCGTCCACGTCTTCCCAGGGATGTTTTATATAGTATATATAAATATTACGTACCTCTACCTAGTAAACTCATCAGTACAATTAAAAGTTGGACCATAACCCGCATCGACAATTGTCCCGTAATTGTCATCACACGTTAATAACTTGACATATGACAGTATTACCAGCATGAAAAAATAGATGTGTGACCATTAGTTCATTACACAGCTACCATGACATTTAAAAAATTTCTACCAATTGTATTTTCTGATAAAAATGATATTTGTCAGTACTAGGCAGTCATAGGTAAAGTTAACAAGGAAAGGTAAAGATGCCGTGGTTGAAGGTACAGTAACCGCCGCGTCAAGCTATACTTTCGATCACTCTTATGTCTCTCGTAATAGCGCCCGTTTTTGTAGTGCATATATAAAGCTTTATATATGTCACATACTTACTGTACGAAAAATCACTGAACATATTAAGGCTTTTAGTTAAATGTTATTTTCTGGATTAACTACTCTGTATTTATCGAAAAAAAAACAAAATGAATGAAAATGTGATCGAAATAGGTAGGTAAGTAAATCGTGTGGCTGACCCCAGCTGAGCCACAAAAATATATGAATAGGTACAGACAACATCACACTTCTATATTGAAGTCGGTGCCAAACGATGATCTCCTAGAAAATCTTAAAATTTGTCATCGACTTCAATATAGAAGTGTGATGTTGTCTACCTATTTTTATATTATTTTTAACTTTTTAGTGAATGAAATCTTCCGATTTTCATGGGATCCCATCATCAGATCCTGACTTTGGTGACCTTGGGACCATCCCAAGAGTATACTCTATCGAATACAAAAAGAATTTAAAAAATCAGTCCACAGTTGGTGGAGTAATCGCGTAACATACACATAAAAAAAACACGCATCGAATTGAGAACCTCCTCCTTTTTTGAGGTCGGTTAAGAAACTGTGGAAAATTGAAAGTATGCCGCTATAGGTAATGTCCAGTTTGTCGGAGTTTGTCAGCTCAGTTTCAGAGATATGTGTGGCTCAGCTGGTGTAGGTAACGTTACCCCAGCTGAGCCACATTCATTTAAACATAACACTGCTCTAAGCAGAAACATGATTAATAACATTTTACTAGATAGAAGAAAATCCAAAGGTCACTCTTCAGCCCCCTTAAACAACCCCCTAAACGCGAGGCCGATGAACACTGAAACTTGTCCGACAAACTGCCGCCTATCTATATCAGCATACAGATTTTCGCTATGTCTTTTCGTTTTCGAGATCCGTGTGGCTCATATTTCTAAAACGCGCAAGCGACAAACTGAAACTCAGCCGACAACTCCGATAAAATCTGGACATTATAGCGGCATACTCAAACAATCTATTTCTTTTGTGGCTCAGCTGCGGTGAACCACACAAGTTCGTCTTTTCAAAGCGAAAAGAACGCGTTTGCACCCTGAAAACTGTGTGGCGAATAGTAAATTCGTATTAAAGAAATTCGCATGAATTGATTTGAATCACTGTGCTCAGTATCAATCGCTATGCTCGTGAAGTCGTGATTCAATTCTAGACTTCTTCAATAGTTCGTGATTAAAAGTTAGTAACTACTCACGGCTAAAATAACTGCTCTCCCGTTAAAACTAATATTTCACGTGGACAAGTCGCCATATCTACATATACTTACTAATAGTTTTAAGCTGAAGAGTTTGTTCGTTTGTTTGGTTGAACGCGCTAATCTCAGGAACTACTGATTCAAATTGAAAAATTATTTTTGTGTTGCATAGCCCACTTATCGAGGAAGGCTTTAGGCTATATACCACCACGCTACGACTAATAGGAGCTGAGCATCAATGAAAAATGTTGCAAAAACGGGGGAAAATATGGCGAAACGTAGTTCGCGGGCACAGCTAGTATAAGCCAGTCATAATCTGTATGAACTGCAATGTATACTGAATATAATTACAGACAGTATCTACTCACGATCATGTTCGTTTCATCATTTCCACCACATGTTATTCTTTTCGTTTGCGTAAAGCCATAATAAATGCAATATGTATAAAATATGACTAAGAATAACATGACCCCACAAGGTGGACCGACGAACTGGTGAAGGTCGCGGGAAGTCGCTGGATGTAAGGATCTCCAAGCAGGTGGCTTGGAGATCCTTGCATCCAAGATCCTTGATGGAGTCCTATGTCCAGCAGTGGGCATTTTTTGGCTGAAATAACTGAAAGCGGTATGTCAGGCTTACCATCCTCGTTGACTCTCTTATCATTTTGGGAACACAGGCTCAGGTAATTTTTTTTCATTTGTATTCAAATTGCAATTAATAAAATTGAATGATAAATTTTAACATAAAAACTTTACCTGGTGAATGAGTTTTTTGAACGTACGATACGATATTAGGTATAATTATACTTTTACTTATCTAGGTACTATAATTAAAATCAAAACAAAAATATTCCATATTCAAATATGATTTGATATTTTGAATGAATCGTCCAAATTTTTTACCTACCAATAATTTATTTTACAACGTTATTTTATTCAATATAACTATATTGTGATACTTATAACGTGATTTTTTTGTGTAATAAAAAGGGAAATTAGTGTTCATAAAATAATATATTAATCTAGATCCTGTAAACAGGTTCCTTTCTTTTACATATTTTCAGAAAATCCTTACTTTTTAATTATTAAATTATTATAAAAGTATGTCTTTAAGGCTAATATTTTATTTACCCGCACTAATGCCACACGTTCCTCACTTTTTAGTCCATACACGGTGGCACCATCATCCTTTAAAAGGTGGGGCGCACTGAGGCTGCCCATTACCATAACATACGGCATATTATATTCTTACTATTATTTACACAAAAATGTAGATTACACCAAAAGTTACCGACTAATTACTGGGTACATTTTTGACGAGCGATTACGAAGCGCTCTCGACGTGACTTATTACAGTACACGAGGCGACTGACGACAGGTTGTATTGTAGGTTTAGTGGACACTAGTGTGAGTGAACGAACTCAGGTAAGCGTTCGCATAGCAGCATTGTGATTCAGTGTGTATGTGTTCGAATGCGAATGGTGGTGGTTGCTTATAATCATATTAGTGTGAGACATGACGTGACGCTGACCGTCACATGGCCTTCACGGGAGCTTGCTCCGTGCGGCGCGCGTATGCGCAGCGCATATGTGCGGTGTCGAACGGCGCGCACTGACACGATCGATCCAAAAGTTAATGAAATAGTTCATGAAATAGCATTGCTGTTATCGATATGCAACTTTAGTCTTTTGGTTGATACCTATACGTATCCATGCAATTAACTGAGATAAAATTGTCATCCATAGCGTCTGTTGCACAGATCAGTCGAACGGTTCATTTAAAATCACTTTAAAACTGATTTTCCTATTGTCTACACGTTCAGTTTTTTAGTTTTAATCTCGTTCGCTGGTAGTACGCTTCAGCGGATAATGCCGTATTAATTGACTAATGTGGAGTTTGAAAAGTGTTCGGGACGAAATAAGCCATGTTTTTTATGACTACAAACTCGTAATTGGTTTTTCTGTGATATTTATGTAGATAAAAAAATACGTATATTTCAAAATTTAAGGCTTTGTAGTTCGCAAGATAGGGGCGGGTGTTCTTCCACAAAATATGTCGCACGCACGTTACAATGTTACAATTAGATTTTTTATTTCATATAGTTAAGTACTAGGTGTTTGGTCGATACCGTAACAAGCCGCAAACTTACCCATATTAACATAAAACATAGTTATATAAAAGATATATATGGCGTCATTGAAAAATCCAAATTGTTAAATTTTAATACCAAGTTATATACCGTTACACACACTTCTTTACAACTCACACAATTGTTAATTTTCCAATTTCCCACACACAGACCCAACTATTTGTATGGGGGATTTCAAATGATGCCATAACTTTTACATGTTAACAATGGGTAGGTTTCGGCTTGATGGAGTACCTATTGACCCAACACGGTGTACGCTTCCCAAAAGTCGTCGCAATTTTCTAGAATCTAGATGAACAGTGGAATTCACTTATTAAGTGTAGTTATGATGACATATTCATTAGAGATATCACTTTTATCTAATTAATTTTTTGTATATTTATTGGAATCCGCACTGGGTCAGCGTGACTAAGGCCTAAACACCCTAACTTAGGGTAGGTTCGAGCCCCTTGGTGGGGACGTTTATGAGCTGTTATCGTTGTGATTGGATGTGACAAAGCAACGCACTGATTAATTTAACCGTACTGTGACGTAATTTAGTTGCATTGTATACATTATCGTAATATGTATATGTGTATGTAACATGAGCAAAATTTGAAGGTCTGGAGCGGGCAAAAACTGATATTAGGTATCTCCGGGCTGCAGGTAACTGTGTGATGACGCGAAAATAAAACGTCAAATAATATATTTTGGGGACATGTATATTTTCAGAAATTTTGCCAAGAATAGTGGCGTTAGATGTTAATAGCATTTGTAGTAAACTCAGCAGATGAAGCCATTAATGGCGCTATGCTGTTATAGTCCGACGTCAATATTATTGCGTTATGTTATGACGCCAAAGCAACTTATTTATGGTAGATAGTATCTACCTGGTTGTTACGATCTCAGTTACAATATTGTTCTGAGGATTGTCATTTTGACATCTGATATAGAAATCAAAACAAAGTTGAATATTATAATTATTTTATTATATAATTTTTTGTGCATTATTTCAGAATGAGTCATTCTTTAAGCAGTCCTAGGAATATACAATTGGGTAAGTCCATTGGAAATCTGTTTCAAAAAATAAGTACAATATTGTTTCCTGTTTTTAATTTAGATGCAGTTTCGTCTTAAAATCCATACTGCGAGAGCTTTATACCTTTTTAACCAACAGTGCGACGCAGAACTAGATTTATTAAAAAATATGTGGGCATTTATAATAACGGTCATGGTATTAACAGGCGACGACGGTTCGTTAAACTACCGCAGTCAGTGGCTTCACTGTTTGGGGCCTGTGGTAAATTTGGGATGACTGTACGAGTATGTATAGTGGTGGTCTGGCTGAACCCAGCTGGGCCACAAAAAAACTGTGAAAAATACTCAGGACTCCAGGCTCCTAGACTATTTACCTAAATAGAGAATTCTTTTGTTCTTTGGATTGGGGCGTCGACAAACTTAGAATCTTTGAAGAATGTATCGACAAACTACCACCTATCTTTGTCAGTAAGCAGATTTTTGCTAGGTCGTTTCGTTTTCGAGATCCAGGTGGCTCAGATGGGGTAACGTTTCTCCAGCTGGGCCACACATATCTCGGAAATGCACAAGTCTCAAACTGTGGAACTTATTCGACAAACTCCGACAAACCACCGCTTCACTTCAGTTTTTATCTACGTCGCTTTGTTTTCGAGATCCAGCTAGCTCAGTTACAGCAACTTTGCTGCAGGTGAGCTCTGAAATGGTAGATGCCGCCTATCTATATCAGCAAGCAGATTTTAGCTATGTCGTTTGGTTCTGGAGATCTGTGTGGCAACATTACCTCAGCCGGGCCACTTAAACGCGAGCCCGATGAAAACTGAAACTTGTCCGACAAACTGCCGCCTATACGAGTATATATCAGCAAACAGATTTTCACTAGGTCGTTTCGTTTTCGAGATCTGTGTGGCCCAGCTGGGGTAACGTTACCCCAGCCTGCCCCCCTAGACAAGACGTTTTTCGATAATCGCTAACGCAATCGCTAGAAGGAAAATGTATGCAATTTGACATAAGCTGTCGCTTAGCTTTCGAGCGCAATTGTCAAATCTCATACATTGTCTATTTAGCGATTGCGTTAGCGATTATAGAAAGGCATCTTGTCTAGGGGGTCTGGCCACACATATCTCCGACGCGCGCAAGCGACAAACTCTGAAACTTGCCGACAAACTAGACAGTAGAGCGGCATACTCAAACAATCTATTTTTCACAGTTTTTTTGTGGCCCAGCTGGTGTCAGCCACACTAGGGCGTGGGATTCAAGAATATTCACGTTGAATTGCTGGACGAGGATTTGTAGGGGTTTGTACGTGGGAACGATTGTGGTTACACGTTATTATTTCTGATCTATATAATATTTCAGTGTTTGAGACGTATCAAAAAGCTCGGCTAGTATTCGTTCAGACGATGGCAGAATTAGCAACAAGATCAACCAACGTCAAATGCTTGGAAAGTGCTGGTGTTATAGGTAGGTACCTACTTTAAACAGAGGCCCAATTCTGCTAATAAGTTACAGCTGAATCGAAACTAAACCGTTGCGATCGATCGACCAATTAGAACGCCACATTATCACGTCATCGAACAGTTACATGGCAATATACGCGCTACGATAGTGTGTACCTGTGTGGCTAACTCCTAGCTAAAACCGTCTTAAGTTTGTCGCCTTATCACAGATTAGTTAATAGATACATTGTTGTTGTTGGGGTCGCTAGGCCTTGTAATTATAACTTGGATACTAGCGATTAAATAATAAGAGTGGACTGTAGTTTTATACTTGTACAATAAAAGATTACATAGATGACAAAATAAAACGTAGTGCACGCAGTGCGTATTGAAAGAGAAGTGACGTCTTCATTGTTATCGACGACGTAACGAATCGCGGGTCGCGAACCATTTCTTGCCCCGCGCCCCGCGTCATCTTAGTTCCGGCACAGATTAGTTAATAGTTACTACGTAACAGATACATCACTCCCATAGATACGCTCGAATCGCTGTAATAATAATAGCCAAAACCGACAAACAAAAGTCGCTGCAAGAAGAAAAGGTCTCTATAAACGCGAGCCGAGAATCGAGATTCCCGCGTACACCGCGTGATTGCGTCATCGAGCGAAAACATAAGGGTTGTACAAAGAACATAAACAAAATGGTATACGTAGGATTAATGAAATAAATTGATTGCGAGGAAAGCCCCACTCAAATGTGCTTTAATTTTATAAAATGATAATAACAATAGTACTTTATTTGCAAGAATATGGTAAAATACATGATTGGTGTTAAATTATATACATTAGTCCTCATAATCTACTTCTAAATTGGCAGTGCGCAAATATTGAAAATTTTAAAATACTTAGTACATGTCAAAAAATAAGAGAATAGAATATTATTTTATCGTCATTAATACATTTAAAAATTACAAAAAAATACAAATTCTTGGTTTTCATCTCAGCCGATGTTAAGTGACGATGTTGCTGAGGACTGAAGATTGTTACTATGGCATCGAATCACTGTCTTATTAGTTCGAATTACTTCGAATTTCGACTATGAAAAAAATAATTTTTTTTTGTCTTTTAATAACTTACAATAGCTTCACAGTAATGTACCACCGTATGGTTAAATAAATTGATTAAATTAAAATTATTGTGTGGTTTTATAAACCACAATGCAAGGAGAACTTTTTTCGAATCAACATTTAACCGAAAATTTTCGATTTTTTTTTCGATTTAGGTATAAAATTCCCGTTTTTAGTTCTGAAAAGAAATTTATAAATAAAAAATTATTGATAAAAAAAAGAAAATAAAAATCAAATAAAAAACAAATTTATGAAAAAAAAAACAAGTTACAAGATTCGATAATAATAATAAAAGTCTCGCGTGCGGCGCGGCGGCCCTCTGCCGGTCGGAGCGCCGGCGCGCTACTTAGCGGTAGGTATTTATAACGCTGCATTGCGCGAGTGACGGGGGCCTGGTTCCGGGGCCAGTGTAGGCCCGCGGCCAGTGTTGTCGCCACCAGTTGTGTTGCGACAAATAGAGGAATTATGGAGAAGCTCGCTTCCAACTCGGGACTTATCGTCACTTACCATCAGGTGAGATGACGGCCGAGAGCTTATCTGCTGTATGTAGAAAAACGCTAAAGCTTTTTAACCGTCTCCGTGGTCTAGTGGCTCAGGCCACCGGGTGTTGATCGGGAGGTCCGGGGTTCGATTCCCCATGGGGTCAGACATTATTCTGCTTGGTTTAGTTGGTGGTAGGGCTTCTGAGCCCGCTTGGCTAGCTACCACCGTCTTACTGGTCTTAGGTACCTAAGTTTGTCGCCATAATAACAATGTTTATAGCATTGTTGTGTTCCGACAATTAGATGTAAGATAACCGGTTCCAGTTGTTGGAAGTCCAGGTGAAGCTCGCTTCCACCTTCGGTCTTACACTTTCCATTAGGTGAGATGAAGGCCACAAGCTCTCTTATGTAAAAAACTGTCATTAATTAGGTAATACTGGAAAAATATTTTTTTTAAACTAAGTTGGCAAACAAGCAAACTGCCCACCTGACGACTGGTAAGTGGTAACAGTCACCTATAATACATATGTGGCTTCTGTGAGATTCGCAGTAAAACTACAGCCCCCACAAGGGCCACAGTGTACGTTGTCAACTTGTGACTTAAGATGTAAAGTCACGGTACCCAGTAATTTCAGTGCCATATCTTACCCTTCAAACCGGAACACAGCAACGCAAGCACTGCTGCTTTGCGGCAGAAATAGGTAAGACGGAGGTACCCAAGCACACGACCCTGGTACAGAGTTTTCCTCCGGTAACGAACTAAAATGAACGCACATAACATTATTGCGTCCAGAATTGCTACGGCCTCTGCTGTCAGACTCGTGCAGTACTGTGCGCCAGTGTGCGGTGGTGGCGGCTGCGCGTATGGCCGAGCACGACGAGGCGGTGGCGAGGCAGCTGCTCGACGGCGGCATGGTCACCATCACTATAGAAAATCTCAGCAAGTATAATGTAATGTTCCATAATGATCAATCGAGGACTCGCCAGCTACATGTAGGTAGGTAGTCGTCAGGAAATTATTTGATTTGACTTTCAACTTTCCACTGATGAAAACACTAATGATAGTTATCTACTTTGAAGTAGGTATGTACCTACTTAAAAGCAATTTTGAATGTTTAAAGAAAATGATCGAATTTCGATATAATAGTCTATATACCTATGCGAAGTTTTAGGGCCCTTTTACATTGCAACTTTTTCCAGCGATACAGTCGCGATGCAGCATCGATATAGTCGCAAATCGTTTACCTTTACACACACGCGCTACTCAAAGAAGCGATACAATTGCGCTGCAGTCGCGATTCAGTAGCTAGCTGCATAGACTGTAGTGATACAATCGCGATGCAAACGCGATACAGCATCGATGTAAACGCGATACAGGATCAATACAATACAAACACAACGATGTAAACCGTTCAGTATTTCGTCGACAGCCACAGCGCGATGAGTTCGCTTTAAACAGCTTTAATCACACTATCTTCTGTATTATATGATTACTTTTAAAGAAGAAACGTAAACGCATACTACGGAATTATTGGGTGCATCCATTTATAAGTGAAAGAACGATGTGTGGACCAGAGATTTAAATCTCTGGTGTGGACATTATGAATCAATATTAAAAGAAAAACCAGTGGCGTAACTATACCATCTGAGGCCCGTGGCAAATTCTTTGGTTACCCGTTGATCGAAATTTGATCGACATGTTTTTTGAATGTGTTATTCTTATGAATTTCTGTATGGTCTTTTTAAGTAGGTACATAGGTACACAATTTTGTTAAAGATGTTAGGTTATTTTCGAGTTCGCGGCCTCTTGGGCCGCGGCCGGGGCCCCCTACGGTCGGGGGCCCGTGGCATTTCTCCACCCCTGCCCTGCCACCCTATAGTTACGCCATTGAAAATAACAAACCACAGTAAAAAGTTCTTCAATTGTTATCGGATGTCATATTCCACATATCAAGAACTCCCCCTCTACCTCCGCGTCTAAATCGATACAAACATGCGTGTGCATCGCTACTCACGCGCGGCTGCTTCGATGCAAACGCGATGCAGCCGCGCTACAAATGCACGTTTCCATCGATAAAAACGCGCGTATGAATCGATACAAATACTTGTTGATTGCGGGTATCGCGATGCAATCGCGCGACTGTTAAACGCGCGTTTTTAAAAGGGGCCCTTTAAAACTACTCGTATTTTTAGCCGTACCAATTAATAATTGTACGATTGTTATTTTAGGTCTACTACAAACGGTCTGTGTTATATCTAATGAGGGCCATTTCTAAGTAAGTATATTTATTTGTAATTTTATGATGTTTGTATGTAATGGAATGCTGAAAGCTCTTCATACAGCGTTCACTCATAGTGTTGTGAGCGACACGGTTTCTAGTTTGTGATCAATGTGTGTAAACTATATAGGTAAGTTCGTAATGTAAATGATCACACGGTAATTGACATTGGCATTGAAATATGATCTCGACGTTTAATATTTTTTGCCCCTGTCCCGAACGCTCGTGATAGGTCTGAACCAGTATTTTTACCACAACAATTTTTTGCAGGCATAACGAGGAATTAGCTTCGGCTGTAGTGCGGCTCGGGGCACTGGAGCACATTGTGTCTTGTCTTGAAGACTTTGACACGCAGGTACGGCCGGCCGACCGTACTCGTATGATTTGTCTAAACACACTTAGACGAGTCACTAGAAACGATTTTAGCATTTATTTTTATGCAGTGACTGAAGTGCATAAATAAAGGAAGGTAAGGTACTTCCAGTGAATGTTAGCAATGTACCTACTACCTACCCATCCACAATATTTTATGACGTCAGCGTGTTAGAGTTACACACGTTTACATATTACCGCTGTCGAATATAATAAATGCAAAGTAGGAACATCCAATTGCAAATGTTTTTAATAAATGATTGCTCTTAGTAATAGTTACTTGTACTAACAACACACTGGTTTGATTTCCATTCTCCCGGCGCCAGAGCCAAATAAATGACCCACCGTAATATGAACACTCAATCTTTTCATGAGTATGATGGCTTAAGGCGTCCGCCATGATCACGTATTTGTGTCGGGTTAGGATCTTATCCGAGCTAGGTATATAAAGGAGCGTCTCTACTAGGGCCGCGCGGCTCTGTGAGGCCTATATAGCTGCGAGGCTGAGCCTTATATAGTGTGGACACGTTGCACAGGAACACAAAAGCTCGTGAGGCCGAGCCCCGCGGCTCCCCGCTTCCGAGCGGCTCAATGGGGACGCGCCTTTATGAAGTCATTTCAATACTTGCAGTTTGTTTTTCATCCACACGGCTGAAAGCCAGTTCTTTGGGAGTCCATAGAGCTCACAGCCAAAAATGGCAACCGTTATTAAATAATAGCTTATGTTATTATATAAGAATATAGCCAATACCTTTCGTTCATCTCTGAACCTATTATTAAAGACACAAAAATAACCCAAATTCCCAAACAGAATCGCCCATAAAATGTAATTATTTTAATATCAGGTGAAGGAAAATGCGGCGTGGGCATTGGGTTACATTGGAAAACACAGTGAACACCTTGCCGGGCTAGTTGTGGACGGAGGGGCACTGCCTTTATTAATTTTGGCTTTTCAAGAACCGGAAATGAGTCTGAAACAGGTATGCATGCGACAAAAAAGGTCGTCCGCATTAATTTTTCATATGGAAAAAGCTCGTTTGCTATTACTTGCTCATATGGCAGAATTATGTATGGACAGACTTAATTTAATCAAACTTAGCAATAGTATTAGCTACCTCGGAAATAATATGAAAGACATCAATTTTCATGTGATATAAATATTGTATACTGTCTGTTGACATCTTTCGCAATATTTTTTTTATTAATAAACACTTTAGATATGTGCTGGGGCCCTGGTAGACCTAGCGCAGCATAAGCCTGAAGCCGTGGTGGATGCAGGGGCAGTATGTCATTTAGTGCGTGGCTTGGAGAATCAAGACCCTAAATTAAAGGTACAGTTTTGATTTATTACAGTTGACGTTAGATTGAGTGTCGGCGTGACGATTTTTCAGAGTTTACATACCTAATACATTTTATTCAAATCTATTGGATGCTAAGTAACTCAGCCCTTGAAGGTGGATGCGAAGTATCCCTATTCATCAACCTCATTCGTTATAGCCAATGGTTATTTGTAACGCGTCAGTGCTGTTAATAATGTTGTTTTCAACACACTTGCTCGTAAAGTGGGTCTTATTACCTTGATTTAGACCCGTTATTCAGTAGGTATATTAAATATGAGTGCTTTTCACTGTAATCTTAACACGACAAATTCTAATTTGTTCAAGATTGCAAAGTAAATGTATGTCCAGTACGCACACATTCTTAAATTTGTCGCTTCATACACTTTTTTTTTAACACGATTTTATGCGGCTGCCAATTGGAAACAAATGAACAGCCTACTACTGGTTACTTAAATATTAAATTAACAACGACATTTAAAAAAAGACAATAATTAATAACTAAAATAAATTATTAAAAATTTACACAAACTTGTTTTTTAAAAATTTTGTTGGCTGTATGAAGTTTAGCCATGCCCGGGCAGCGCCCGAAAAAAAAGGCGCGCGACATTGTCCCGCTATTGAAATTTTTTGCCTTTTTGTTGTAATTGATAATGATTATCTACAAATATGTCGAGTCCAAGTGATGAAGAATCCATATTTTTAACTCCGCCGGAAATAATTATGGAGGCGCAAAGCGCAAGTAATAGTTTGTTGCCGCCAAAGTCAAAGGATAAATACTTGGCGACATACGATACTTTCATGCAGTGGAAGATTGATTGATATTTATAAAAAAGCGCAGTTATTTTCAGAAATATTAAGGCGCTACTTTCCCGTTTTATACAATTTCGATTAGCTGTACCGCCACGAATATAAAACATGCAGTTCTCAAATTCATATATGATATTGTTGAACATTTTATCTTAACATTCTAAATAATATATCACTTGATAGAAAAAAAATCCAAAGATTACTCTGTTCAATATTTTAAAACAGCTGTGAATCAGAAAATAAAATAATAAATGGCATAAAAGTGTTACCAATAGATATGCATTTTTATTGTCTAGAAAATTGCAAAAATACATTTTTTATTTTGTACTCCAGTTTTCCAAAAATCGAATAAAACATGTAAAAAGTAACGTTTTCGTTCGGTCACGGGCGCGTAAGCGACATTAGAAGCTATACGATTATCAACTATATTACCTAGCAATAAAGGAATCGCCGTGCACCCGTAGATTTCCAGGAAAACTTCGCCTTAATACCACAAGATCTTTTATTTTCCTCACAAGTGTGTTGAAAAACGTCGTATGATACACGCGCGCATTGGTCATTACGTACTCTGCTTTCTTGTCGCGATCGCCTGCGGCTCGCGCACAAAATCGCCTCGTAGGTACGGGTAGGTACGCAATAACTGACAGCGCGCTCGTATCATAATGTACTATTATAATATTTTTACAGCTATGGCTATAGACTTAGAAGGGTAGTCTCGTACAGCATTCTAACTTCTAAGCCAAATGGAGCAGAAAAAATCTGTATGAAATTAACCAGTAACAAAATAATGCAATGGAAATGAATTTACGTAATCAGGATTGTCATCCCGGTTATTGCGGTTTTGTAAGCTGTTGTCCAGAACCCCGTGACACGTACACCCCCAGTGAGGGATCTCTAATTGGAAAAACGTAAAGCTTATTTTTTTCACAACGCATTAGACTTTTTAATCGTAGAAGAATCCAGGCTATGCGTTTCTTACACAAAATGATTAATGGAAACTTACAGAGTAGTCGTTTGCGGGAGAGTTTTTCGTTGTCGGTACCTTACAGATATGCAAGGAAACCCTTCACAAAGATATTTGTAACTCCTTTTGCCAATACTAATCTTGGTCGTCAGTCACAATCTTTGGCACGAATTTGCAATAAATATAACAATCTGTTGGGGAAAGATTTAGATCTAGATGTTTTTTGTGATAGTATAAGAACTTTTGAAAGAAAATTGTATTGTCAGTTTAAATGTTAATTAGATTAACCGTTATTTCAATAATCTTAAGGTTTCTTAAAGTCTACTGTAAGAGCTATGTACACCGTTATTGTGTTGCATATCAGAGACTGTTATACAAGTTTTTATTATGAATTTTATAATATGTTTCATGTGGCTGTACTCAATAAATAATTAAATAAACAAGCAACCTGCTTCTTGATGGTAGATACGAGTACCTAAGTGGCTACAGTCACTTACATATGTGGTTCCTGTAAGATTTGTATAAATGCAACCTCTATAAATAAGTACCACAGTGTATGTTGCAGGGTTGATTGATTTAAATCAAATGATTTATATCATGATTTAAATAAGTGATTTATTTAAAAAAATCTATGATTTTTTTAGTATTAGGAAGATATTTAAAAAACTGTTAATGATATTTAATTTACACCATAACTCCAATTCAATATCAACAACGATTTTTATCTTAGCACGCACGATTTGGGGAATTCCGTGTTTTCTATTACTTTATTGACGTGACGTGGGTTGTTTGTGTTGTTAGCTTAATTTTTTTTTGTGCGTGATTTCTATTAAAGTTGCCAGAAATACTTAAATAAAATGATGTTAAAAAAATAAATATAAGAAATCATGACTTTTCCTTGAAGTTTCTAAAGAAAATTAAAAAAATCAAAAAAATCTGTCAAAAACAAAAAAATCACGATTTTTATCAACCCTGGTATGTTGCCAAGTTATCATTGGATGATACATTAGAAAATTCACTGACTGTTTACCTTCAAAGAGGAACACAGAAGTGCAAGCACTGCTACTTTACAGCAGAAATAAGTATAAATAAGATAAAGGGTTACATCTATCTTATCGACCGAAGATGTGCCAGGTACAGTCTCTTCCTGGCAGTGGCGTAACCATACCGTCTGAGGCTCGTGGCAAATTCTTTGGATGGGGCCCTCCCAGTAAAATTGATCGACCTCTTATTGTTTTGTATGTATTAAAATCTTAATGATTAGTTTGAATTTGAATATGGTCTTTAGTTGTGTCTCACTTTAATTGACAACAAAAATAATTTTTAAGTACTTAGGTACAAATGTAAGGTTATTTCTGAGCTCGCGGCCTCTTGGGCCGGGGCCCTCTCTAGGTCCGGGGCCCGTGGCATTTTGCCAGTCACGACGCCCTACAGTAACGCCACTGCTTCCTGGTAAACAACTGTAACTTTGTGCGCACTGTGCGCGTGTATAGCGTAGCACGCTGTGTGCGTTGGGTGCGGTGTGCGGTGCGCGCGCTGAGTTAGCGGAGGCTGTGGTGGCGGGCGGCGCTCTGCCCGTGGCGCTCCTCCATGTAGGCCACGGGTCCGCGCCCGTGCGCCGCGCGGCCGCGCTGCTTTTGCGAGACCTAGTCAAGCATTCCGTGGACGTGAGTACAAAGGCGGATTCGGCGGAGTTATTTTTTCTTTAAAATAAGTGGTTTTTTTTCGAAGAAGTATAAGTTTGTTCTTCTTAGGTACCTGTCTAAATGACATCAATTAATTAATCATATCTAAAGCTGCCTGGCAGAGAATGCGCATTGGCATTAAGTTTGCCTTTGTACACAGTACATAATGAATTATGATGAAATACTTGAAAGATTGACACTTAAATCTAAAAAATTTTCCAAATATTCCTGCCCCCTTGATTGTGTAACTCAAAATCTATTGCGATCGCTTCAATTTTGTCAATCACAGCACATCCATCACTATGCTTTATAAAAGGAAGTCGGCGCAGTCTTGTGTTGACGGCGCAATGGCTCTCCAATTAAAGGCGAGCGTGATAGATTTTTGCTTAGACAATAAACCCAAAATACAGTTTTGACACGTAATATTCCAACGATTTGTCTGACGAAACCCCCAACTATGATGCAGATGAAATAAATATTATCTCCATTTTACATTTAGTTTCCCCTACAAATTAAGTGCGTATCACTTAAGCAAGGGGATTCAGAAATAAATTGATTAATTTTTAGTTATTATTATATATTGCTAGAATAGTAGGTACTTTGTTTTAAAACAATGTTGTTATTCAAGATTCGAAAAAATTATCCAATGATTATCAAGATATAATTGTTATTGATAAATTATCACTAGCAACATGTTTTAAAAGTCTGTGAGAAGCAAAGATGGACAAAGTTGACTATTAGGATCGTTGTACCAATTAGGACTCATATAAGGACAGTGGTCTTTTCTCTTGAAAACTGAACCCAAAAAATGATGTAAAAAAAATTTAATTACAAGCAAACTTATATTGATAAAAAATAATTCATTAAAACTGCTGTGTTGTGAAAAAAATAAGAGACCACTTTTAAAGTCTTATAAACAATTGCTCCAGTTGGCCCAGTTAGTGGTGAACACTGGCGGCTGCAGTCCCTTGGTGGAGCTGCTCAAGGAATCAAATGGTGGCGCTCGTGTTCCAGCATGTATGGCTCTGGGTTTCATAGCTGGGCAATCGGACCAGCTAGCTATGGCCATAATTGAGTCAAAGGTTATTAGGCAAAGTTTGTTTATTCATGTCCAATATATTATATATTGCATTTCAGTGTCATGACAGTTAGCTTGTGTGTCTCTCTAGCACACATTTCATTAATGTTTTATGTAAACAATAGCAGATTATTTTAGTCATGTTCTCTAGTATTTCTCCTTATATGGTACAAACTAAAAGGTATTCCTAATTGATTGTAATAATTTTAGTAGTTAAGGAATGAAATTGCTGTTTTGTACCAAACATTTTTTTTAAAGCAAAACATTTATTAGTTCTAAGTTGCATCTTGTAATCAAAAATTACCCTAATTTTCAATCTTTCCTATAAAAGCTAATTGAAAAACAATTGTAACTGAATGTTGTTCATTTTTCAAATGTAAAATGTTATAGGTAGTTATCAAGTGAAAAAAGTTTACTCTGGAATCTCATACCATGCAGTTTCAATTTTTATTTAGTCAGTACATGAAATCAGTAATTTCATATTTTAACCCCTACTGAATAACAGTAGAAGAGATGACCCATAGTCTATTTAAATAACACAAATTACTTTTGATCAGGCAATCCCACCCCTTGTGGAGATATTTCAAAATCGGGAAGCGGATGAAGCAGAGCTGTGTGCCGCAGCCTGGACCCTCGGCCATATTGGGAAACACTCTCCACAACACAGCCTCGCAGTTGCCGTGGCCAATGCATTGCCCAGATTGTTACAAGTATTCATTATTATTTAAAATTAATTGACTTTTACTCAATTTATTTTCAAAGAGTCTTCAACTCTCAAAGACCTGTCAATCTTGTTATATCACTTATTAACTTTGGAAATAATTTTTAATACAATTACTGTTACTGAACGCTCAATACTATTGGTATTTCTCACATTGATTTTTTAATATTTCTTTTAGTTATACACTAACCCAAAGTCATCAGCAGAAGTTCGTGCCCGAACATCATGTGCATTGAAGCAACTGCTACAATGTTGCTTACATCGTCCCGCACTTGAGCCATTACTTCATGCAGCACCATCATGTATTTTGAAATATGTTTTAGCACAATATGCTAAGGTATGTAAAAATAATTTGACTAATTTATAAAACAAAATAAAACAGAGTAACATCAAAAAATTTCAAAAATAAAATATTCACACATTTTAATAAACTGGCCCATCATCAAGGTTATCATCTTCTTCATCATAGTCTTCACCATTGTCGAAGTAATTGTTTGCATAGTCTGTGCCATCATCAATTTCTTCATCTTGTTCTTCCTCCTCTACTAGTTCTTCATCATCATTGACTTCAGCAGGTTTTGCAGCTTCATCATCATTGTTGGCTGCGGTTTCTTCAGTCTCTTCTAGCAATTCTTTTTTTTCAAGTGTTTGTAGTCTTTTATCTATCTCAACAGGATCGTTTAATTTCCTCTTTCGTGTCACTCGTACGCGGTTAGCTTGTGGACGTAGCTCAGTTGGTATATTAGCCCAAATACAATTTAAAACTTTACCTTGTTTTGCATCAAGAGCCAGAAGTTTGTATTTATCTGAGTATCTTTCTACGCCGTCGCTTTGTAATTTAGGTTTGACAAACGCCGGCGAGTCATGTAAATATTCTATAAATTGATCTTTTACGATTAACATGTAATCTGTTGTGGCATCCATGGTGAGTGGTAGAGGTTTAGCCTCCAATTTGGGAAATAGGGGTGGAGGTGCAAGTGTAGGCGGAGCTGCATCGCCGCGTGTTAGGCCTATGCCTAGCGCTTGAAGCTGATCCTGTGTCAATGATAGGCCGCTGCCACGTCCACGTCCTCTACCTGCCATTGTAAGACTAAAAATTCTAAACTTATTTGTTTAACCTTGCATTTTATCTAACGTTGCGTATTAACTCAGCAGCAGTCATGGATTATAACTATTACAATTCCTCTTCTTCTTTAATTTGTGGCAATTGGTCGTTGTAGAGGTTAACAACAGAAACAGAATCACAAAATCTTCTTTTATAGGTAATTTGTGGCAATTTGTCGTTGGAGAATCACAAAATCACATGAATTGACAATTATGAATCAAAACAAAAAACAAAGTGGCTGTCAGTGTCAGTGTCACTTCATTTAGAACTTTTTTTTGGGAAGTCAAAGCGTCATTGCCATATTCAAAGAAGTTGAAGTTGCATCTTTCAGCATGCGGTTAATATCATCGATGGCTGTGTCTATTCGGACCCGGGTCCCAGTAGAAGTCGATTGCTATTCGGACTCGGAGCATGAAAACATGCAGTTTCATGCTTCGCTCGCTCCGCTGTCTGTGGTCACCTTTTTTTTATGGAGGGGGAATCTCTTTACGATTCAACACGGTACTGAAAAGCTGACAAGGGCTGCCCCTTGGATATGCCATTAGACTCGGGTAAAACCCCATGCCCGGCTAATTCTAAATTCTCGGGATCGAACTAGCCATTCCCCGAACGCTCCCCTTGGAGGCAGGCCCAGCAGTGCGTTATGATACTGAGCATGCGCTGGGACTTGACTTAGGGAGGGGTCACCAAGTTACCACGATGTGAACCCCCCAGACGGGCGACCAGGGAGGAAACGTAATGTCTCCCGGCCGGGCCACTTTTGTCCTGGTTGCTTAGGGTAGTTGGTGGTGCGTGCCCAAGTACGCGAGCCTCCTCCTACCCAACCGTCTGCGGCGGAGCGGGGAGGCATGAGGGTCCTCCTCCCGCACCCACTCCGCTGCCTCCTGCGAGATCACGTCTTGGCAAAAGGAGGCGGCAGCCTCCCACGCCGTCGCGCTCGTCAGCATCTTGGATACCACGCTGGCCAGCGCGACGAGCGCACCCCTACCTATGCCCAGCATGAGAACTAGTGCATCAAGCTGGGGTCTCCAGGCCGAGCACGCGGCTAGGGTGTGTCTGGCCCCAGAATGGTCCCCCCGGACACTCCTCCGGTGGAAGTGGTTGCCGTTGTCCCTCCCGTGTCGAACGTGGAATTCGACATGGTGAGGGAACGGTTCCGGCGCAAAAAAAAGGCGCCGGGACCGGACGGTGTCCCAAGTAGGGTTCTGGCCCTCGCCCTGGGACACCTTGAGGAGCGGTTCCGGGCAGTGCTAAATTTAAGCATCACCTCGGGCCGCTTCCCCAGTCGTTGGAAGGCGGGCAGGCTCTGCCTGTTAAGGAA
This sequence comes from Schoenobius gigantellus, assembly GCA_963935595.1. Taxonomy (NCBI): domain Eukaryota; kingdom Metazoa; phylum Arthropoda; class Insecta; order Lepidoptera; family Crambidae; genus Schoenobius; species Schoenobius gigantellus. Next base: position 15,674,906 of record OZ012555.1, read on the forward strand.
GGAGAGCCGCCCCGCGGATTCCCCGGCTGGGTATCGGCCGGTGGTGCTACTCGACGAGGCCGGGAAGTTCCTAGAGAAAATCCTGGCTTCCCGCATCGTCGAGCACCTAGAGGACCGGGGGCCGGACCTGGCTGACAACCAGTTCGGCTTCCGCACCGGTCGGTCCACGGTGGACGCGGTGGCCCTCCTCAAGAGGTGGACTGAAGAGGCCACAGCTCGTGGGGAGACTGTTGTTGCGGTGTCTCTTGACATTCGCAACGCTTTCAACAGCCTGCCCCACGAGTGCATAAAGGAGGCACTCCGCTTCCACCAGGTGCCTCCGTACCTCCGCGCCCTCGTGGAGGATTACCTGCAAGGCAGATCCATCCTCTACGATGGGCCGGATGGGCGTGTCCACACGTGGACAATGGCGGCGGGTGTACCCCAGGGTTCCATACTAGGTCCTCTGTTATGGAACCTGGGGTACAACTGGGTCCTGCGAGGCGACCTTCTGCTACGAACGAAGGTCGTCTGCTTCGCCGACGACACGCTTGTCGCGGCGAGAGCGAAAACGGGGGAGGAGGCGGCCCACCTTGCGTCGGTCGGCACCTCACTGGTCGTCCGACGCATCCGCCTCCTGGGCCTGGACGTGGCCCTCGACAAAACGAGGGCCATGTTATTCCACGCCCCCCGTCGCAGGATCCCACCGGGGCTCCACGTCCGAGTGGAGGGGGTACGTATACCGGTCGAGGCGCATCTCAAGTACCTCGGCTTGGTTTTGGACCCCCGATGGAGTTTCGAGGAGCATTTTAAACTCCTCGCTCCACGGCTGTGCGCCGCCGCAGCTGCACTCGGGCGGGTCCTTCCCAACGCGGGAGGACCAGGATCGGCGTGCCGTCGACTGTATCACGGGGTGATAAGGTCGATGGCACTATACGGAGCCCCGGTATGGGCGGAGTACCTCTCCCCCCGTACGGTGGCCCTACTGCGACGTCCGCAGAGGGTCATAGCAGCCCGGGCCGTGCGAGCCTATCGCACGGTCAGCCACGGCGCGGCCTGCGTTCTTGCGGGCCAAACGCCATGGGATGTCGATGCACGGGTCCATTCGGAGGTGTATCGGCATCGGGTTGCTGTACGAGAGCGGGGGGGACGGTCTGCTCCACAGGAGGTGGAGCGGGTTCGTACCCTGGCGCAGAGGGAGGCTCTGCGCCAGTGGGGTGAGGCACTCGCCTCTCCAGCTGCCGGACACCGGACGATTGAGGCAATTCGTCCGGTGTTGGAGGAGTGGGTTGGGCGCCGGCGGGGCAGCCTAACATTTCGCATGGTGCAGGTACTTACCGGGCATGGCTGCTTCGGTCACTACCTGCACCGAGTCGCCCGTCGGGAGGAAACGCCGCAGTGTCATCACTGCGACGCTCCCGATGACACTGCCGAGCACACACTATTGGTGTGCCCGGCTTGGCGATGCCAGCGCAGCGAACTCAACGCTGCGCTGGGAGGCGGAAATCTCTCGCTGCTGAGCATGGTCGTGGCCATGCTCCGCGGCGAGGCGGAATGGGGGGCTGTCGCCTCCTTCTGCGAGGGCGTAATATCGCAGAAGGAGGCCGCGGAGAGGGAGCGGGAGGCAGATCCTCAAGCCGCTCCCATCCGTCGCAGACGGATAGGCAGGAGAAGGCGGGCATTCGCACAAGCGATGCCCGTCTAATGACCCTGCCGTGGAGGCCTGCGTGCACGGTTGGCCCCGTGCACGCCGCCGTAAGGCCCTCCGTCTGGGGATTGCCCTGGTGTTCTCGGGCAATCCCCCCTTGGCGATAGCCCGACCAGGTGGTCGGGCTTGCCCGAGCGCGTGGGTAGTGGAGTCGCAGTGTGGACCTTACCTAGCGCGCTCGTAAGGGCAGGGAGAACACCGGGGGGTTTTAGTGGGTAGGCCTGGCACTCTGCCGGGAGAGCCCCACACGCTCGCCGTTTAGCCAACGGCGGGTACGGTGCGGTTATGCATTTCCCCCCGAGAAAAAAAAAAAAAAAAAGGGTGTGTCTGGCCGTGTCGTCGGCACTGCGGCGTTTGCTGCCGACGTGCGACCATTGCCGTATCAAGAGGTTCTTTCCAGGACCATGATTTTGTGTAAAGTTATCAGTATTTTGGCGACCATAATTGAATTTTGAATAGGTAGACAAACATCTCGGGGTGGGCCTTTGACCATCCTGGGGTGGGCAGGGGTCACCCGGCCCCCCTCTATATACGCCTATGCGTGCGACATGGTGCAGATAATGGCCGAAGCAGCCGTGCCCGGTCATCATCTGCACCATCCGGCAGGCGAGGCTGCCCTGCCGGCGCCCAACCCATTCCTCCACAACAGAAACAATGTTCTATCGCAAAACACGCCGTGCGGTGAATGCCGGCTGCGGCGGCGGCGCGACGCTCATGTCTACTCCATATTATTATGACCCCTATAGGGTTAAGATCACAATGGTATGGAGGAATTCTCAATACCTCATGACCATGCTCCCTTAAAATTATGTCTTCCTCGTATATTGGTTCAGGTTTGTGCCAAAACCGAAAGTTAAAATACAAAGTATCAAAATACCATGCTCAACTAAAATACAAAGGGACATCGTATCAGTGCTGCAACTTGAAAAATGTCAGGTTCAGCTTTCATTAGCCAGTTATCATGTCTAGTTTTTATATAACATTCGAATGTTATTTATAAAATACTAGCTGTGCTCGCGACTTCGTCCGCGGGGAATAGTAACTTTTTTAAAATCTTGACAAAAAGTAGCCTATGTTATACCTTATATAATTAGCTATCTATTAGTGAAAGTCCCGTCAAAATCTGTGCATAGTCCAGTCAAATAAGACCAAAAAAGTGGCAAACCTCTGAATGGAAGCGAATAAGCTGTAAATTGGTAAATATCTTTGTTTTGGTATTCTAAAGACTGGGACAAAAGTCTCATATAATCTCGTGTCCGCGTCACAAGATATTTAAGGTCAGGATAATCGGTTTTTTGCAATTATCTCAATTTCGATGGACAGTACGTCATTTGAGTTTATTATAAGTCTATTATAAAATTGTCTACAATTTTCATGTAAAGCATTTTTTGTATCTATAACCGTTCTCGAAGTACAGCGCCGAGAGAGCAACCGCACATCATTAATAGCATATAACGCTGTTATGTATACGCGGGGCCAAGAATATAGTTAGTAATTTAAAGCTAATTATTTAATTAAAATGTTTTTATTTATACTGTTATGATTATTATTTATTAATTTTATTGATAAATCCATATATTATTCAACAAATATTATATTATTTATGAATAAGAAATTCATTCATATAATAGCGTTATGTAAACTTCGAGGCTAGGTATATGTATGGTTTAGCATGTTATGTAATAATCATCTATTAAAATATGAATATAATTAATTATAAATTAAAAAAATATATTATAGATTGTGCATATAGATGAGGATTATACTCGTATGTGGAATCATGTTGAATGAAGTAGTACAATGCTAAGTGGTGGGCGCTCTAAAAGTTTCCGAAATCAAAAATAAAAAAATACTATTAATGTATAACTTAAATATTCTCCCTTTGCGTCAATGCACTTTTTATACGATTAAACCAATTTTCTATTTCACTTCTTCGTGGTGACATCAGATAAGTACATGTTTTTCATACTCTTCGACAGCCTCTTCTATGGTGATGAAAGTCGTTGATCGCGTAATTGCTGGTTCTTGATTTTTGGGAGCAAAAAGAAGTCACACAGTGCCAGGGCAGGTCTGTATGCAAGACGACTCATAAGTTGTACGTTTTTCGTCTTCAAAAACTTATTTGTCTGTCTGTCGTGTGAGAACTTGCATTTGCCGTTGTGGAAGATGATACGGCGTTTAGCGTTATTTTTACGAAGTTTGTCAACAATTTTCGGTAAACAAATGGTCATGTACCAGTCACTATCCACGGTACGACGTTTTTCTAAAGCAACAGTAGCCACGTGTGCAGTTTTGTTAAAAAGAAGCAATCATCCGCTTCGAGGCACTTTTCACGCGCACCACTGGTTTGGTTGGTTTCGGCTCATTTCGAAAGACCCATACGCTCGATTGTTGCTTTGTTTTGGGATCGTAGCTATAAATCCATATTTCGTCACATATAACTATGTCCCACACCAAATTTGAAGTCCCTTCGTTGTATCTGGCAAGCAAAGCATGGCGCCAAGTGATGCGGTCCGTTTTTTGAGCATCAGTCAAATTGTGTGGGATCCATAGAAAACACAGCTTTCTCACACGCAAATGTTTGTGTAGGATTGACTGTATTTGACTCATGCCTATGTCCAAAGATGTCCGGATCTCATGGTAGATCACATGCCTGTCTGTTTCGGTCATACGGCGCACAACTTAAATTTTTTTTGTTGTTCACAGCGGCGTACGGGAGACCTTCATGAATTTTATCATGAAGATTGACACAACCACGTTTGATTGAAGCCGAATACGAGGCTCTGCTGAGCTGTCAAATTACACTTAAAATCGTAAAAAATCATGCAACGAAAATCCATTCCAGCCCCCCTAGCACGTCCACCGAAACACGATATGATAAAGCGGTTTATCGCGGTGAACTGTCAAAATACAATAGGGTTTCGTCGTATTTTGACAGTTCACTGCGATAAATCGCTTTATGATATCGTGTTTTGGTGGACGTGCTACGGGGGCAGAGTTAAATCCATTTTATTGTAATCAATCACGCAATTTTTAAAATGACGCTACAATGTGAAAATAACTGGTAGTCAGATGTAGCAAATTGTATTCTATTGTACGGATTAAGAGTTCCATTTATAAATGTAGTAAGTAATAACTTTTTAAATATTATGTATGTAAGTGGCGATTCCGGAAACTTTAAGTGTGACCATGTTTGCAATATACGCCTTTATAAGGATGAGCACTTGCTCTCTCCGCGCTGTACCTCGAGAACGGTTATAGATACAACAAAATGCTTAAAATAAAAATTGTACCTATACAATTTTATAATCTACGTTTTATAATAACCTCAAATGACGTATTGTCCATAGAAATGGAGATAAATGCCAAAAACCGATTTGCCCGACCTTTGACCTTGAATATCTTGTGACGTGGACCCGAGATTATATGAGACTTTTGGCCCAGTCTTTAGAATGCCAAAACAAAGGTTTACCAATTTACAGCATATTCGCTTCCATTCCGAGGTTGGATGCTTATTTTACTGGACTACCAGCCGTTCCGGAGATTAGTGGGAACAAACAGACAGACAGACAAAAATTTTTAAATTGTGTTTTTGTTATTGGTACCCGATATACATTCATACCCAATAAGTAAAAACATGTTATTTTGACATTACAAACAGACACTTCAATTTTATTTATTTGTATAGATAATGATTTATTGTTTTAGATTTTACCCAACGATGCTAGAGCTCGAAGACTGTTTGTATCGACTGGCGCACTCAAACGAGTTCAGGAGATAGATACCGTCCCTGGTACATCTTTGAAGGAATACATAAATATTATTAACAGCTGTTTCCCAGAAGAAATTGTAAGGTAATTCTTAATTCCAAATTCGATTCATTGGTACATAATACTTACAATAATGTTGAAGGGCACTTAGATTTTTAAATGACAAATCACAGTTACTTTATTGTCCCCTACCATCATTTCAGGTATTATACTCCTGGTTATTCAGAGTCTTTGCTTGATAGAGTGGAAGCATATACACCACAGGTAATGTTTGGATTAAGGCAAGATTATTTTACACATTATTATTGTGCACGTTAACTTGTATATTTTCACTTCTCTATTCTAAGGCTAAGACAATAAGGCTACTATTATTTTGCCAAGTACCTAAAAAATAATAAAAGTTAATAAATAGAACTTGTTAAGTATAACATTTTATTTCTCTTCTATGTTCGTAAACTTTATAACGGCATAAAAATTAAAAATCAAGTAAGTAAGTTTCTAGCGGTGCGTATTTAGGTATTTACGGCAAAAATATCATTGTTTTATTTCCTCGCAATCGAAGTGAAAAGCAGAGTTTATAAAAAACCATTCTATCCAAGATTTTTATCCCGCCCGAGTCGTAGGTGAGGGCTTATATTAAAGCTGGGGTTAGTTCGTTTTATGCACTTGCAACATTGATTTACTTTACGTTTACGTTTGGTAGTAAATCAATAACTTGCAAGCTTTATCGAGATTTATAAATTTTTATTCACTTTGCTTTCAGATACCGGAGTTATTCACAGACAGAGTTCCAAGTGATTGCCAAAGCGAAATAACGATCGAAAACGAGATTAATTAATTTTTTTTTTAAATATATATTTTTTGTTTTTTAAATTATATGTAATTAATGACATTTAGGTTGTTGAACATATTTTATTTAAAGTCGCCCTAGAGTCCAGACCGTTTTTTGAACTCGGTCAGTTCTTCCTCCGATGCTTGATACTTCGATTACCATCGACTGGCCGCTTACTTTGTAGCTGAAATAAGATGAAAAATTAACAATTTCAACTAAAGTTTCAACATATTTACAGGTTGTCAAGTATTTGTAAGTGATCATATGACAACTTGATAAGTTAAACAACAAATTTTTACACATGCCATTTTTGGGATTCCTCACGCGTACCTCAAAAGGAAAAAACGGAACGCTTAGCCACAATATAGAGAACGATACAGTAGCCCGACTCAGGCGTGTCTTTAAAATTTATACCTAAAGCTGAACATCAGGCCGATTCGCTTACTACGGTTGGTAACTAGAACTGTCATTTTTGAAAGACACTTTATATCCATTACTGGTTTAGTGATCTTATGCGGGTATTCCACTTGGATCCCCAATTTCAATCCCCCAGGGGATCGAAAAGAACTTGCTATTACACTACGATTCCCCAGGGGATTCTAATGCACTTGCTATTCCTTTAGGATCCCCTACGGCAATGAATCTTTTTACACATAAAGGTCTATTTATATGATTCATTCCGGCATATATGAATTATGTCAGTGACATTGTTGCGACATATTCATTTCAAATAAATGCAATTAATTTATTAATTCAGCTGCTGATAACATATTATTATAATATAATTATTATCAATCACTTATACGAAATATGTTTGCCAGTGACAACGACGATAATTTTAAAATTAATTTATTAATCCGCTTCTCCAGGAAACCGTCCTGATTCCTTAACCAATTCGGCTATTGTACTGTTTTTATGCTGTAAAAAATAAGACAATCCGATGTTGAAATGGCTTGATTTTCTTTAGTTATTTTCACAGTGTTATGTTGTATGGACTACTGTGGGGATCGGTTGCTGAGATTTTTGTACTTAAATAATACCTATCAAATTATCATAATTAAAAAATACGACGCCAATGACTTAAAAAAATGGACAATTATAAGAGCTTTCTATTAAGTCATATTTTAATAAAGTTATTTTTGATGTTGAATAATATGTATATTTTCTTTATTAAAATGCAAGTACCATCTGTCGGTAGTACGAGTACTATTGGGTTCACACAGTCTCACTAGTAGCACTAAGATTAGTTGTGGTACTAAAGAGAACTAAATTTCTCGCTAGTACCGCCGGTGGTACTATTCGGTGGTACTAGTGGGAACAAAGCAAGAATTTAAGGTCAGGCAATGATTACGGACTTGATTCTTACATGAATCCAGCGTTCGAGCTTTCTTAATACTCCCAGGGAGAGAGAGAGTTGTGTTTGAATAATGTGTCATCATGATGAAAGGGCCTTTATGTTATTAATTTTACTAACAGGGGATTTATGTGGAAGCAATAATATTATTCCTCTTCGATACCCTTGATTAGGGGATCGATGTGGAATAGCAAGTGTTTTTCGATGCCCTGGGGTATTGAAATAGGGGATCCAAGTGGAATACCCGCCGCCGTACCGCCTAACTCAAAGCGAGCACTCGCTATCGTTATCATGACATTAGAACAATAGTTTTAATGTCACAGATGACATTAGAGCTATTGTTCTAATGTCAAGAGAGCGATAGCGAGTGATCGCTATGAGTTAGGCGGTAGCCCCCCAGGGGTGGAAGTCTCGACATATAGATAACGATCGTTATCTTTTGTCGATAAGTTGTAGTGTCTTTTCTAGCTAATCTATCAAAATATGGAAAGAATTTAAAATTGGGAAATGAAAACAAAATTATTCCTTATATTAGTACAATATGCTTCATTCAGTAACATGGTTGGAGATGGAGAGGATTTTGCCGACTACGCCAATTTCTAGCGACTGTTCGTCGTCGTACTTAATACCATGTTCGGTGCTCAAGAGCCAACAGATTCCAAGCTAAATATGCTTCCGCCATCATAAAAAATATAAAATTTTATAAGTTAATGTTATTAATGGCATGAGCTTTTGTTGTACAACTCGTACAGCCTATGCCAGCTAGCGACGAACATTGTAATGCTTTGCGAGATATCAAAAAGGCTCGCTATGAAATCGTTAATTTGACAGTTTTTTCAAAAAGTTAGCGCCAAAAATCGATCGGTTTGCGTAAATTTTCATGTCGAGAATTGCATTTATGGCTAAGTAAGTGTCGTTATATGTAACTGAATAAAGCATATTGTTGTACTAATATAAGAAATAATTTTGTTATCTTTTCCCAATTTTAAATTTTGATAAATTAGCTAGAAAAGACACTACAACTTATCGCCAAAAATCGCAAAGTTTACGATCGTTATATATGTCGAGCACTGACCTCTATTTGTGTAATTATAGAGGTCAGTGATGTCCACAGACTTATTAGAGATACTACGTATTGATGTCGAGACTTCTGCCCCTGGGACCCGATTCTCAAGCCATAGAGATAATGTCGAAATCGACATATGTCTAAATTAAATGGCGGATGTCGAATATTTCTCAGTTTCCGTATTCTCAAAATGTCACGTTAGAGATATGTCTATGCCTAGCGTTCGACATGTCACGAGTGGTAGATGGCAATCGACATTTGAAAAGTCGAGTACGAGCTACAGTAATTGGTTATTTCTGTGTCTGTTTTACATAATTTGTTGGAACTTTTTTTACGATTTTAGTTAATGTATGTATTTAAATTGCTAACACATTTAATTAATATGAATAATCGATGATTATTATAACAACTGTTGTTAATGTATAGTAGAAGAAGCTCGGTTTTTAGTGGAATTACCATTACATATATGCATTTAAGAACTTTCGCTTATCTAAAGAATTAGTTAACATTGTAATATATTTAGTCAATCCAAGTCTTATTGACTTCTCCCAAACAATTTAATTCCTCTGCTATACATTTCCACTTTTGTTCGGATTTTTTTAGTAAAAGTCCCCGAAAATTTGACTTTACAAAGTTCTTCAACCTTTATCTGACAAAGCCACGAATTCTGTGCTGAAGTGGGGTATTGTTTTTTATAGTCCATTATAGATTTATTACTGCATCTCTAATAATTCTGTCTAAAAATATTCAAAAATGTTACAAATACAAAACACGACGTTTTGAAACATTTCAACGTTTCGAACGATGTGAAAAAGGTTAACAATACGCTTCGTAAAGCCGAGTTGACATGCTCAAAGTCTGCTTTGAGAAAGTAACTTTGATGACAACTTGGACGCTACTTTTTTTGTGTTTTTTTTTGATCGTATTGATCAACAAAACGTAACCATTCATTTTTATGGGTGTGGTTGCATGCATGCAAACAAAAAAACCCATTTAAATCGTTTGCACTGCTCACGGACGTAAGCATTAAGATCAATTTTTGACCGAGCTTTCGATCTTTGAGTCTGTCAAATGTCAATTTGATCAGTCAATGTTATTTGAAAAAAAAAAACTGAAGGGCGACATGTATTGTCCCTCCAGTATCTTTACAGAGCACTTCTGTATCTATTGTAGATATACCTAATGAAAAAATAATTCGAAGAAATTAAATTCCGCGGGAAACTAACGTTAACTTTGTCATTGACAGTTCTAGAGACAGTGCACTCCTCTTTTCTGTCATACCGCTTACAAATGCGCATATTATGAGCAATATTGAACCGACTTTTTGCACGCAAAACGCGCACACGAGCGCTGATATCAAATTTCGGACCGCACCCTCATAGTCATTCGACCATCATTCGACATACATCTCTATTGCCAGCGAGAATACGATTTTTTCATATCATAGACATTTTTGAGAGATTATTAGTAGAGATGCAATGTAATAGAGATATGTCGAATTAGAGATATCTCTAAAAAACTGAGAATCGGCCCCCAGGGACCCGATTCTCAAGCCATAGACATAATGTCGAATTCGACATATGTCTAAATTAAATGGCGGATGTCGAATATTTCTCAGTTTCCGTATTCTCAAAATGTCACGATAGAGATATGTCTATGCCTAGCGTTCGACATGTCACAAGTGGTAGATAGCAATCGACATTTGAAAAGTCGAACACGAGCTACAGTAATTGGTTATTTCTGTGTCTGTTTTACATAATTTGTTGGAACTTTTTTTACGATTTTAGTTTATGTATTTATTTTAACTGTTACCACATTTGATTAAAATGAATAATCGATGATTTTTATAACAACTGTTGTTAATGTATAGTAGAAGAAGCTCGGTTTTTAGTGGAATTACCTTGAAGACGGCCCTTATGGCGTGACGACCCTTTCGAAATACGACATCTAATGCATTTAAGAACTTTCGCTTATCTAAAGAATTAGTTAACACGTAATATATTTAGTCAATTCAAGACTTATTGACTTCTCCCAAACAACTTAATTCCTCTGCTATACATTTCCACTTTTGTTCGGATTTTTTTAGTAAAAGTTTCCGAAAATTTGTCTTTACGAAGTTCGTCATCCCTTTCATTTGACTGACAAAGCCACGAATTCTGTGCTAAAGTGGGGTATTGTTTTTTATAGTCCATTATAGATTCATTACTGTATCTCTAATATCTGTGTTCTAAAAATATTGATTAATGTAAAAAACATCGATCACATATCGTGATAAAGGAAAGTGGACAGACCAAACTCTCCGTTTGCGGGTTTCCATTTTTTTTCTTGTTTAAGCTTCACATTGTACTATACTGGAGTAACATTATAAAGATATGTAAACTATGAAGGATGTCAAAAATAACAAAATTGCCCAAAGTAAACAATGTAGGTATCAACTGGAATCAAAGTATACTTTGATCAAAGCTATTTATCGTAGCTACTTTGTCAAAGCAGACTTTGAGCATGTCAACGAAGCTAAAACAAAACGTAACCATTCATTTCTATTGAGGGACATCCATAATCGGACAACAATAAACGTTGGCATGCATGCAAACAAAACAACCCATTCACATTGTTTGCACTGCTCACGGACGTAAGCATTAAGATCAATTTTTGACCGACCTTTCGATTTGTGAGTCTGTCAAATGTCAATTTTATCAATCAATGTTATTTGAAAAGAAAAATTGAAGAGGTTGAGGAGGAGGCCTGTATTGTCCCTCCAGTATCTTTACAGAGCACTTCTATATCTATTGTAGATAAGTATACCTAATGAAAAAAATAATTCGAACAAATTAAACTCCGCGGGAAACTAACGTTAACTTTGTCACTGACAGTTCTATGACAGTACACTCCTCTTTCTGTCATACCGCTTACAAATGCGCATATTATGAGCAATTTTGAACCGACTGTTTGCACGCAAAAAGTGCATACGAGCGCTGATATCAAATTTCGGACCGCACCCTCATAGTCATTCGATATACATCTCTATTGCCAGCGAGAATACGATTAGTTCATATCATAGACATTTTTGAGAGATTATTAGTAGAGATGCAAAGTAATAGAGATATGTCGAATTAGAGATATCTCTAAAAAACTGAGAATCGGCCCCCAGATCTTGTGTTACGGCAGCGTTCATGATAGCAGTAATGGATGTTAAGTTCCTTTCAAAAATGACAGTTCTACTTAGCAACCGAAGTTAGCGAATAGGCCTGCTGGGCGCTAGGGTTGGTGCCTACAAAAAAATCGGCGAACGTATACGTACACGCCGCGCGTGAGCGGCGCGGCGGCGTGTACGTGGAGCACAACAATCTCGGCCGGAGCGGCGTGACACTACGTTGCTATGCCGTTCAAAGCATGCTTGGCGGCCGTGTAAACGACGTTTGTATGTGTGCGTGCGCCGATTCGTCTCTTTAGTCAACGTAAGGTATCGTTCTCTATATTGTGTCTTAGCGGATCACATCGTTATCCGTCTGTCAAAACCCTTATTCTCGGGAACACGTCGAGATATTGAAAATATTTAATACACAGAGGCCTTACCGCCTATCTCAAATTTTAAAGCGATCACTCGCTATCGCTTTCGTGACATTAGAATAAGTTTTAATGTGACAGGTGACATCAGCGGCCCTACCGCCTATCTCAAAGCTATGGTCGTGACAAAATTATCCCTAAAAGTCAACGCGAACAAAAGTTATTAGTTTTTAGTTTCAATAAACTTTTATTAACCTAGAATACTTACCTAATCGCTACCTTTTATAAAAATCATGGTATTTAGATTTAAAGAAAATTTTAATTATACTCTAGCCAAATCCGATGAAGAATGTTTAATAACAAAACGTTGCCCAGCAACCACTGACAGGCATATAATAACAACCTTTTTCTATCAGACAACAGTATACAATTTTTATAAAAAATTGGGCAATGTGTTTATTGGTTAATTATAATGTTTTCTTTATGAAAAATGAAAATGCCATTTTATAAACAATATAATACGACCAAATTATATTTTCACGTTTCGTTATTCCATTCAGTAAAATACTTTTTATTAAAGACGCGATATTATTAATATAATTTCATTAAATAATTAAACCGTTATTCATAAACTTGTTATTTAAAACAATGCAATAAATTCAAAATGCTATATTGCTTCGGAAACATTAGTAGGGTAAATAAAAAATAAAAGTGTATGTCGTGTTAAATAGTGAAACGAAACGTAGGACTTCCAAACGCGTTCGGGTTATAGTGCAATAATTACGCGACCAATATTATTTCAACATTAATCAGGGTAAAGGAACACGAAAGAAAGTGATTGCCAACTTCAGTTGGAAGGTTTGTATAATAAGTGCGAAAATGTTCATAATACCTGAATTCTTTTTGGTTATAGGGCTGTCTACTAAAAATTATTTATGCTTAATTTTTTTTCTTTTTTTTTACTAAAATATTAACGTTTTGCGAATGTTTCTAGTGATATATTGCAGAAAAAATATATTACTTAAAGTATTATTAAATAATGTGTAGTAATCTAGTCAGAAATACGACCTTCAGAAAAAAAATGTAACCTCAGTTGTGATGACTGATGACCCTAAATTGGTTTGTTTACATTTATTCGTCATCGGATTTGGCTGGAGTATAGGTACTTTGTCTGTCATATTTCGACAGCAATAAAAAAAAAGAAATATAACATAAGTTGTAAAGCTCGGCAAAAAAGAGTTTGGAAAAAATGAGGGCGCCACTAGTACAGTTTCGCATAAGAAACACGAAAATAGACATAATTTCAAAAAAGTTAAGTAATTTTGTAATAACATTTGGAAAATTAGGTAACGACAGTCTCATTAATACACTATCTAGTTGTGAAACTACTACATATTACTACGGGAATCGTTTTTTAGTTTTAGCTGTCACCGCTCCAAACTCTTTTTTGCCAGGCTGTATAGGGTTAAAGTTTAAAACCATAATGGTATAGAGGAAGTCTAAACACCTCATGACTATTCTTCCTTAAAATTTCGTCTGCCCATATTACAGATTTTAGCAGTTTTTACTACAGATAAAAGGTTCAAGGCATCTGGCAACACTGGTCACACTATTACACCGAGATTATACCCTTGTACGTAGTATCTCTTAGTTAGTCTGTGAACCAGTGTAAATAAGCGTCGTCGTGCTTCACACGTGATTTTCTTTTAGCCAAAGACTTTTTTTGGGAATTTATTGTGCATTTCCGAAATGTGGCTAGTCTATTTGAATTAGTAATGTGATTTTCAATGTCATAATGAGACTTTAAATCTAAATTTTATTAAAGCCACAGCTTATTTTTCCGCAGTCGTTTTGCAGAAATGTTAAGTTTTCTATTGGCACTTGTTATAATTTGACTGGGTTTGATCAAACTTGTTAATACGTAATTTAACTTTTGATTTTGGTACAGAAACTGCGAGCATGGACTTTTCGATCGACATAATATCGATCGATGAAAGCATCTGTCCTTTTCACTCCTTAGGAATATCTGTCAAATTTATCGATTTTTGTCGAGTATGTCGATCTTAGCTGTCAAATTTTGTTTATCGAGAGTTTTTGTGTTTCTGTACCAAAACCAAAAGTTAAATTACGAATTAACAAGTTTGATCAAACTCAGTCAAATATAACAAGTAAGTGCCAATAGAAAATTTAACATTTCTGCAAAACGACTGCGGAAAAATAAGCTGTGGCTATAATAAAATTTAGGTTTAAAGACTCATTATGACATTGAAAATCACATTACTAATTCAAATAGACTAGCCACATTTCGGAAATGCACAATAAATTGATTTCCCCAAAAAAGTCTTTGGCTAAAAGAATATCACGTGTGAAGCACGACAACGCTTTTTACACTGGTACACAGACTAAGTAGGAGATACTACGTACACTGGTATAGAGGGTATAATAGTGCGTGCGACCAACTTAACTGAATTAAAGGGTGGCGCTGGCGACGCTATATTAAAATCCAAGCGAGGTTCTTTTTAAGTACCTATATGAAAATAAATTGATTTTTAGAATAATTATAATTGTTTTATATTTGATTTGAGCATCATTAAATAAACACGAACATAACAAACTGAACCTATAAAAGCTTTTTCAAATAATATTTTATAATTACAGCTGTAGTTCCAATTTTTGCCATTCTACAGATAAGTTTGTGGCACTCAAGAAGCTTAACGTTAAGCTTCTTGGTGGCACTGTGTAGTGTAGGTAACGTCATTATCACCAATTATCATGGACTTATCAATGAATCCATGCCCCACGACAGGAGAAAATCCTAGTGAGGGGCGACGTTTTTTTTTTAAATATAATATACCTATTCTGTGACAGAACACAAGAGGCAAAGGGCTCTAAAATTGATTTGTAAAGAGCAAGTAGGTATATCAAATCTACTTTAAGGGTTGTTTAAGAATAAGGTTTTGCTCATTTTATTAACAAGGAAATGTTATATATACCTCAAGAAATTATACTTCAGTACTTACCTATAGTCAGAGCTTAGCAGGTTCAGCAGATACACGCCCTCAATATCAATTTCAAACAACTTAAGTTGCTCACTTTGATTGTAATTAATTTGAATAGTCCGAAGATGATTTTCAACACCTTGTGAAATATTTGTGGTGAGACCCTGAATAAATTTATTAATTAATATATATTAATTCGAGGTTTCCAATATAAGTTAAACTTCTATAAGGAGGAGTAAGCACCCCATTTATCAGAGTTGATCAAGGTTTTGTAACCTCTCCTTATGGATAAAAATCCTCAGTGGCCCTTATATACCTGGATTTTGCATGTTGTAGCACTTGGAGTTACAAACTCAGTCACTGTAATGTAATGCATAGTAAACTGATATGTAGGACACACTCGCGCGAAATCATGAAACGATAAAATGAGCGTAGTGATAAAATGCTAATGGAAATGAGGTCAACGTGGTTTGTGGTTAGTGCAAAAAACTGATTAGGGTCATTTAAAATACAGGGTTGAATTTGAACCGTAGATTAAAAAGTTATATATCTCATTCATGATAGCTTTCGGTAGCTCCATTTAAATAGCGTGAGGTTAGTAGGATGTTATTTGCACTTTTGTCTAATTCTAAGGTTGTTGTCTCGCCCAGTAACTTTTTACTGCAATTGTCTCCGCTGGTTGTGTAGATAACTTGCTCTCTCGCTATGTATGATTTTTAATCAATTGCTTCAAACAGGTGCGTTTCCGGACGTTTGGAAAACTGCGTATATAGTCCCTATTTTTAAGTCTGGTGATAGATCGTGTTGCGAGAATTACAGACCCATCAGCATTCTTTCCTGTCTTGCGAAGTTGCACGAATCAGTAATATATGATATCTTATACTCTCACGTACAACCACTACTATCCCCAAATCAACATGGATTTGTCAAAAACAAATCAACAGTTAGTAACCTTTTAGAGTATAACAATTATTTATGCAGGGCCTTTGCTACAAATACACAGGTTGACTCAGTGTACACGGATTTTTCGAAGGCTTTTGATAATGTTAAATAAACAACTTTTATTAAATCGCAAATTATATTATTTTCAAAGCATATCAGTAAACAAAATCCAAGAAGAAGAAATAACGCACAAAATTCTCAGTACATGAATTTGACAGCCCACTTTTTCTCACGTTCCAGAACGTTCAGCAATTAAAGAAAATAATGCTCCGAAGCGTTCAGGAAAATGACAAATAATGCCTATCCATTATAACAGTTTCCTCTCTCTTAAGGAAATGAATACAATACAAGTTATTGGCTGTTATATACAATACAAGTTATTAACCGATACACAATACTATTTTCACTGTATTCCAGAAAGCAGGCAAATCATGAAATTATTATTAATATACTACAAATTAAGTTTGATTACAGGCTTCACAATTCTATTACTTCTACGTAGAACAGGTTCTGGACGAGTATTATCGGATTCAGTTAAAGAATTATTTTTTTTTTCATGAGATTGAAAAGGAACAGGACTAGTATCATTGTGCTGCAAAGTTCTCTCAGCATCCTGTTGATGTTGATTATCATTAAATGGTAAATTAGGGTCTGATCCCATATAATCAGGTGTTTGAAAAACTGATTTTGAGCTTGAACTTTGCACGTCACCTGGAATGTAACCGTTTGAAAGATGTTCAACAACAACAGGTATTTTATCACCGACTCGACGCAACTGATCAATGTGCCGACGCCACAAGTCGCCATTGTCCATTCTTATCAAATAAAGTAATTTCCCAAGTGCTTCCTCGACAACACCCAATTTCCAAATTCCTTCCCTATTATAATTTCGAGCAACCACTCTATCACCAGGTAGCAATGTCCTTACACGTGTCACTCGTAGTTCTTTCTGAGGTAAATCAGTGTACTTGTTTGGACAAAGTAATGAGAAACGTGAGGTTGGACGGTAAGTTAATATCATCTCCGATGGAGATTTTCCAGTTGCTGGGTGAGGGGTAATACGATATTGGAACAGTATTTGATTTAATTTTGCTTGCATATTTATTTTATTGGAGTTAAGACACCGAAGTTTATTTTTAAATGTTTGAACGTATCGTTCAACTTGGCCATTTGTGGCTGGGTGGTATGGAGCTGATCTCTTGTGTATTATGCCATGTTTTTTAAGATAAAAATCAAATTTGGGGTTTACAAACTGAGTACCATTATCACTAGTTAATATGTTTGGATAGCCAAAAGTGGCAAATATTCTATCTAAAACTTCAATTGTAGAATCTGTATCTATTCTGTTTAAAATGTGAATCTCCGGCCATTTTGAATAAGCATCAATCAGTAGAAGAAAATATACATTTTGAAATTTTCCTGCAAAATCTATGTGAACTCTCTGAAACGGTTTGGTGGGATATTCCCAAGTGTGTTTTGATGCTACTTCAGGGGGGGAATTCAAATGTAATGCACAATCTAAGCAATTTTTTGCAGCCTCTTTTATGTCCTTGTCAATTCCAGGCCACCAACAGTAACTCCGAGCCAAAGATAACATTCTATTTACTCCAAAATGGCAGGAATGTAGATCTGATAAAATTGCATTTCTGTAAGCATTTGGTATCACCACGCGGGCCCCTCTCATTAAGCAATCTTCAAGCAAAGAAAACTCTGTTTGATCTATACCGAATCTATCTGCGTAAGCAACTCTTTTTCCTGTAAGAATACCTGTTATTAATGGTTTAAGGGACTTGTCATTAATGGTTGCCATTGCTATATCTTTAACAGTGATGGGTAGAACACTCATCATTCCTATTTGATAAACATCAGCTTCATCTGGTACTGTATCCTCATCGGCAACTGGTAAACGTGAGAATGCATCTGCATTTGCATTCTCTTTGGAGGTCTTATATTTAATATCATATTGAAAACCTTGTAGGAAGACTGCATAATGCTGCATGCGCGTCGCAGAAAGGTGTGGTAAAGCCTTAGAAGGTGAAAAAATTTGCACAAGTGGTTTGTGGTCAGTATACAGGACAAATTTTCTACCGTACAGGTATTGGAAGAATCGCTTTACCCCAAAAATTATAGAATATGCCTCCTTGTCTATTTGTGCCCATTTACGTTGACTCGAGTTTAAGGTCTGTGAAGCAAACTGAATAGGACGTTCAGAGCCATCTGGCATAATATGTGACAGGACAGCTCCTACCCCAGTAGAAGACGCATCAGTAGCTAATATTAGAGGTAGATCTGGTGAATAATGTGCTAATACTACATCTGAAAGCATTTGTTTTTTTATGGTCTGCAAAGCCCTATCACACGCAGAAGACCATTTCCATGGTGTTTCTTTTCTTAATAGTTGATGTAAAGGTTCTAAGGTGTTACTGAGATTGGGTAAAAATCTTCCATAATAATTAACAAGGCCAAGGAGTGCTTGTAATTCAGACACATTTGTAGGTCTCAAGGCATCTACAACTGCTTTGACTTTACTCTCAGCCTTATGAATGCCGTGTCGACTAATCCTATATCCACAGTACTCAATCTCATCCTTCATAAACTCAGATTTTTCTAAATTTACTTTTAAACCATACTCTGACAGTCTAGTAAATACTTGTTTTAGCCTATCAAGATGTTCTGTATCATTACATCCTGTAATTCTAATATCATCGATGAAACAATGCACTCCTGGTATCCCTTTTAAGATGCTCTCAATTTTTCTCTGCCATTTAGCAGGAGCACAATTAAGACCAAACATTAATCTTGTACATTTGTAAAGTCCTTTATGAGTATTAAGTGTTAACAATGGTTGGTCCTCTACTTTTACTTTCCAGTTTAAATAGGCATTCCGAAGATCTATTTTAGAATATTTGTCACCCCCAGCCAACCCACTAAATAATTCTTCTGAAGTTGGTAATGGATGTTCATCAACAAGTAATTGCTTATTTAAGGTAAGTTTGTAATCTCCACAAATTCTGATTTTACCATTTGGCTTTACGACTGGCACAATTGGAGTAGCATATTCACTATAGTCAACTTTAACAAGAACACCTAACTGTACTAGATTTTCAATTTCTTGTTCTACCTTTTCTTTTAAAGCAAAAGGTATGGATCTAGCTCGACAGAAAATGGGTTTAGAGTCAGGCTTGAGATGTAAAGAGACAGGATCTCCCTTTACTTCCCCTATATTTTTGTCATCAAACAAGTCACTGAACTCCTCAAGAAGATTTTTTAAAGGTGAATCATGCAAGACATTACCTGTAGATACTTGGTTAACTTGTTGCATCCAATCTCGAAAACTTTTAAATGCATTAAATGTCAGTATCCATTCCCTCCCCAAGAGTGGATGCTGGTTACCGGGAATAATGTATAATTTCACTTGGTGAGTGTCCTGTCCAATGGTGACTGTGACGTTGGCTACACCTAAAACATTAATAATGTCATTAGAGTATGTACATAATTTTACATTGGTTCCTGACAGTTTATGATTGCATAATATATTTTTAAAATCATTCATGTTCATAATAGACACTGCTGAACCACTATCGAATTCCATAAGCACCTTAGCTCCATTAATGTTTGCATTGATCCAAAACTTTTTGTTGGCAGAGTCTACTTCACAGTTATTAATATAAAGAATCTCCTCATTGTGACTATTTTGACTATTCGAAAAGGCTTCAGGTTGTACTAAATCAATTGCATTTACTTTTTTCATCTTTAAACACATTTTCTTTATATGACCGATCTTCTGGCAATAATTGCATTTTGTACTGATCATCATACATTTATTTGCAAAATGGTTTCCACCACATCTATAACAAATAATTTTATTTGGTTCGGTTGTCATCTTTGATACGCTTGGTACAGCATTAAATTTCTTCCTTACTGAAATAGCCTGCACCTCTTGAGTTTTGGTATAAAGACTTTCAGCCTCTGCACTCTCCATTCCTGCAGTAATGTCAATCGCTTTCTCTAAAGTGAGATCCCGTATTTCAAGCAGCCTGTCTTTAATCTTTTGTGATCGAATCCCACATACTAATTGGTTCCTAAGAGCAGTCTTAAGGAAAGCGCCAAAATTACAGTTAGTGGCCATTCTACGCAATGCAGCGATATATTCCTTCACTGGTTCACCTTCCTTTTGGTGTCTATGGTGAAATTTAAAATATTCTGCTATTTCCAACGGGGTTGGATCAAGATGATTTTGTAGTATATTGACATTGTCTGCATAGCTCAATTTCTCAGGTTTGTTTGGAGAGACCAAATCGCAAAGCACTTCATACAGATCTGCACCAATGTAATGTAGGAAATACGAATTCTTACTTGAGGCATTTGCTATACTGTAAATTGAAAACGCTCCCTCCAGTCTTTGCACCCATCTTTCGAATTTATTTTTCGGATCATAAAATTCTATAAAGTTCGGTGGAATACTTGCAGTAGGTTCGCTGGTTTGAGCCATTTTCCAAGTGGATTCTTCAGTCTCGTCGCCAGTGTTAAATAAACAACTTTTATTAAATCGCAAATTATATTATTTTCAAAGCATATCAGTAAACAAAATCCAAGAAGAAGCAATAACCACAAACTATATAGAACACAAACTATATAGAGATACTACGTATAACTAAAATAACGCGTGGAAATAACGCACAAAATTCTCAGTACATGAATTTGACAGCTCACTTTTTCTCACGTTCCAGAACGTTCAGCAATTAAAGAAAATAATGCTCCGAAGCGTTCAGGAAAATGACAAATAATGCCTATCCATTATAACAGATAAGGTCAGCCATCCTATACTCTATCGAAAACTGAAATCGATTGGTATACATGGCTCGTTGCTGCGTTGGGTTGAATCTTACCTTGCTCGCAGGAATCAATTAGTTGGACTTAAGGCTGAGCTTTCTACACCTGTCTGCGTAACCTCCGGCGTGCCCCAAGGCTCTCACCTTGGACCTTTATTTTTTATTGTATTTATTAATGACCTCATAGAGAGCCTAAGTTGTCCCTGTCTTTTATATGCAGACGACTTGAAAGTTTTCTCAACAATAAAAAGCATTAGTGACACAGAAAAACTTCAAGAAAACTTAAATACAGTTAACCGGTGGTGTATAATTAATAACATGTCATTAAATATCAGCAAGTGCTTTGTAGTGACATTCACTAGAAAAAGGAACAAGATTCTTTATAGTTACAACGTCAACGGTCAAACACTAAAGCATCGTAATCAGGCTAAAGATCTAGGTATAACATTTGATGCCGAATTATCGTTTAAAACTCACTATAGTAACATTCACAATAAAGCTACTCGACTTCTCGGTTTTATTTTACGATTGACAAAAGAATTTCAAAATCCGTATAGTATCATCTATTTATTTAATTCTATAGTTCGTAGCAATCTAGAATATAGATCAGTCATTTGGTCACCGTATTATAAAGTCCATACTAAACTGATAGAGAGTGTGCAAAGAAAGTTCTTACGATGCCTAGCTTTTCGTCAAGGTCTATCTCGGAAATTAAGTTGCTATAGTGACAGATTAACTAAATGCAATGTTACAACCTTAGAAAACAGAAGAAAGTAGAGCGATTTAATTCATCTCTACAAAATAGCATAAGAATAAGTAATAATACGAGTATAGAAGCGAATCTCCTTTGTGGGTGCGCCAAATGCCGCTATTTGCATACCTACAGCGCCCTTCCCCCTGTAACGCCCCGCAGTAGTCTGCGGACGCCGCTAGAGTCACCACATGGACGTATGGTTACCACTACAATATTTTTTATATAGGTACCTCCATATTTTACATTAAATGAGAAACTGAGCATACACCAAGTCTTATTGATTTTGTACTTCAAGTGTAGCGAGCGAGCGACTATCTTTAGCAATAGTACGCACATTTTTAGTTTTTTTGATTTCGTAGTTATAAGAACCTGCCTATTTTTGATTAATTGAGCTTAATCCATACACTTCGAGAACAAAATCATTAAAATGTTTCGAATTTCGATGTACAAAAATGGTTTGTAATTTAGGTATCGTACCTACGTTTATAGTCCAAGAGTTGAAGTTATGAATGTACTAATGGATAAAACCTAAGCTCACTTTTTACTATCAGATCAACATTTTCACTTGAAAAAAAATCTATTGTTTCATAATTTTAATCAAGTATTGATTTTTTTTTCTTTTTTTAAATACGTCGCCCAACACTAGGATTTTCTCCTGTGTCGTGGGTGCAGTTACAAACATAGAATATCACATGCACATACGCCCAGACCGGAACAAATTACTGTAGGCCATACAAAATATCTGTCCCATGCGGGAATCGAACCCGCGACCCGTTACACAGTAAGCGATCACTCGACCTCTGCGCTAACCGTGTCGTCGAGTCGTCGTGTCGTCGATTGTATTTAAATTTTATATGGAACAGTGACAAAGGTCGATAAAAATATATATAGCAGTACCAAAGTTTCTCATAATTCAAATTATTCCCGACTTGACAAAAAAAATCCCATAAGTACTTACAGAGTTTCAAAATTGCACTACAATGACAGCTTTAGAAACTCGATACATTATATTGTATTAGCTTTGACATGTAATGAATATTACGAATAAAACTGTATCTGTATCTAGGGTAGGTATAATAAAAATAATTTTAAAGTATTCAATCATTTTTATTTAAGAGGTTTCAATTCAACAGAAATATTTACAAATGTCTGATATTTATAAAAGATGGCGTTTTTGTAGATGATTGGAAGTTTCGGTTATTAAACTTCAGCGCGTAGTAAATACGCATTCTTATAAAAACCTTAATCTGCCCCCGTAGCACGTCCACCAAAACACGATATGATAAAGCGATTTATCGCGGTGAACTGTCAAAATACGATGAAACCCTATTGTATTTTGACAGTTCACCGCGCTAAACCGCTTTATCATATCGTGTTTTGGTGGACGTGCTAGGGGGGCAGGTAATCAATAGGAAAGGAAAACATTCACAAGGTACCTGAATGAAACACACGGTGCGCGCCTTGACTGGCGATTCCGTTCAACGGAAATCAAACGGTAGGTAAATAACGTGGCCTTGAACGCTCGACGGCCGGGAGTTTCGCTTCTATACTCGTATTATTAGTTATTCTTATGAAAATAGTTACCTCAGATATAGATTCTCCGCCCTTACTTTCCTCAATAAATTTTAACATATCCTACAGAACACGAAATCCTGTGTTATTTTCTTTACAAGTTTATCGCAACAATACATCCTGGTCGTAGGTCGGTTCCGGGTAAACTCGACCTTATTGCACATAATCACACTTGCCTACATTCATCTAATAACCAAACCACGAAGTGTATAGGGTAGATTAGCCTGTTTTCGACCAATTAGTGGAGTTGCCAACTTTGGGAATAAAAATATGTGTGTTCTGACATGTATTTTGTATCAAAATAAATTGTGGTAACTCCTCATATAGTCTATTTTTAATAATTATATATTTTATAATAGTCAAATTAACAGTTTTTTTTATTATTCAATCCAAGCGTCAAATTGCCGATTTTACCAGTTTTCGACCAAAAATTTAGTTTTCGTCCATCTGTTGACCAGTTTTCGACCAATTAATTAAGAAAGATTTTTATGAATAAAAGTATGATAGAATTTTTTTTTTTTAATAAAAATACTAAAATAATCAGCTTTTAATATTTATTAAGGCTGTGTCTATTTGAACCCGGGTCCTAATCATCATCATCGACCTACACTCGTCCACTGCTGGACATATGTCTCCCCTAATGCACGCCACCGCTCCCGATCTTCGGCTACTCTCATCCAGCCCACTCCAGCCAGCCTACATATATCGTCATCCCATCTTGTCGCAGGGCGTCCCACACTACGTTTACCGAGTCGCGGTCTCCACTCAAGCACCTTACGACTCCAACGGCCGTCAGTTCTGCGGCTCATTAGGCCAGCCCACCGCCATTTCAGTTTACTAATTCGGTGGGCTATGTCGGTGACTTTGGTTCTCTGACGGATCACATCATTTCTGATACGGTCTTTCAGAGATACTCCGAGTATAGCCCTTTCCATAGCACGCTTAGTGACTTTAAATTGGTGGATTAGTCGAGCCGTGAGTATCCACGTCTCGGCACCGTATGTCATGACTGGGAGGACGCACTGGTCGAAGACTTTCGACTTAAGACACCGAGAAATGGGTGAGGAGAAGACATGTCGAAGCTTACGAAATGCTGCCCAGCCCAGCTGAATTCTTCTGTTGGCTTCCCTCTCGAAGTTGTTTCTGCCTAGTTGAAGAGTTTGACCTAGGTACACATATTCCTGTACAACTTCGAGAGATACTCCATTTACTACAACCTGTCCCAGATCAACGAGCTCGTTGAACATGACCTTGGATTTTATCCAAGTTTATCCAGAGACCGATGCGTTCGGAAGACTCAACCAGGCTGTTCACCATCTCTTGTAAGTCTTGCAGAGTTTCAGCCATAATGACGATATCGTCCGCGAATCGTAAGTGTGAGATGCACTCGTCGTTTATATTAATGCCACGTCCTGTCCAGTTGAGCGTTTCGAATACATCCTGCAGCGCAGCGGAGAAAAGAGTTTCGGTGATATTACATCCCCCGGCCTCACACCACGTCACAGGAGGATAGGCTCAGTTTGACCATTCTGGACAACGACGAACATATAAGCAGCGTCATACAAACATCTCAGCATTTCGATATATCGCCAATCAACTTGGCACCTCTGCAAAGACTAGAACAGACCAGGTCTCGACGGAGTCAAAAGCTTTCTCATAGCCCACAAATGCCATGCACAGGGGTTGGTTATACTCATTGGTCTTCTGTATAACCTGCCTTACTGTGTGAATGTGGTCTATGGTGCTATAAATTCGTCGGAACCCGGCCTGCTCCGAAAGTTGAGCTTCGTCAAGTCTTCGTGTAAGACGGTTCGAGACGACTCTTGAAAACAACTTATAGACATGGCTCAAGAGTGAAATTAGTCGATAGTTCTTCAACAAAGTCTTGTCGCCCTTCTTGAAGAACAATACGCCTAAACTCCATGTGCCATGCCTTAGGAGTTCTCCCGGAGAAAATAATAGAATCAGTGCTCGAATTGAACATTTTTACGAGACGGAACGCTAGGCCTGAACATTTTTACGAGACGGAACGCTAGGCCGCTATTCGCTATTCCGCCGTATTCCACGAGACGGAACGGTAACTTCATAAATTTTCACGAACCGGAACGGCGTTCCGGCGTGTTCCTGCTCAATTCGAGCAGTGAATAGAATTAAATATACGCTGGAGCTTCTTCAGTATCGGCTTGCCAGCAGCTTTCAGAAGCTCCGTTGTGATTCCATCCTCCCCCGGGGCTTTTCCATTTTTAAGTTGCCCAAGAGCCTTCTCGATTTCGTCTAGGCTGATGTCTGGGAGATCCTTCGTTGCATGGCGGGTTAAGGTGGCTCTTGGATCCTTCTCATCCGGCGCGGGACGGGGTGAGTGCGATGCGTATAGCTGACTGTAGAAGGTGCTAGTGCTAACTTCCGAAAGAATCTCCGATTTCGAAGCGACGATTTCTCCGTTTGCTTTGGTCAACTTCGTCAACGGGTCCTAATCGGACGTCTATTTATTCCTAATCAAATCCGGAGTATGAAAACATGCAGTTTTAATTCAGATTCATGTGGTCACAATATCTAACCTTTTTTTTAAGGAGGGGTAATCTCTTTACGATTCGACAAGGGACTGAAAAGCTGACAAGGCCGCCCCAAGGATATGCCATTGGACTCGGGTTTAACCCCATACCTGGCTAAACCACCCTCCAGCAACTTTTAACTCCATAGAGGCACAATCAGGATCGGCGTTAGCCATTCCCTGAGTGCGCCCACTGCAGACTGGCACGGCGGTGAGCCAGCATCACTGACCCAAGCGTAGGGCCTTACTCTACGGAGGGGTCGCCAAGTGCAATAATGCCCTAGACGGGCAGGCCAGGGGTAGAAAAGTAATGTCTCCCAACCGGTTGTCGGCCGGCCGGGCCATTTCATCCCCAGCTTGCTTCATCATCATCATCATCATCATCACAGCTCATATACGTCCCCACCGAGGGGTTCGAGCCTACCCTATGTAAGGGTGATTAGGCCTTAGTCAACCACGCTGGCCCAGTGCGGAGCTTGAATATTACTAATTAAATTTTAATATTTTTACAATGAATTTCTAATTAGAATGTATAATAATATTTATAAAATAGCTATAATTAATTTTAAACTTTAACTAACCAAAAAACGGTCGATAATTGGAATGATTTTACACTATAAGTAGGTACCCAATTTTCGACCAACATGACTTTTCGAATTTTCGAAGTATTTATTTAAAAAGTAAACACAATCTAAAATTTATTTTGATTAAGAAGTGGGAGTTAATTAGAATTCATTCAAATAGTTTTGAATAATTAATTCAATTCTTTTGATTTTAGCTAAACGAAAAAAGGCAGTCGGAAACTGGGATGATTATACCATATTTCTAATTTTCGACCAACAACATTGTTTGTCATATTCAGTTTATATTAAAAAAGTAAAATATTGGACGAAAATTGGCCATTAGATAATATATGTAAATAAAGCTCACATTATCAAATTAGATTTAATATCTTTCCATACATTTTAAAACAACATAGAAATCTTATTTGTAGGTGCCTTACCTATTTTTCGACCACCCGGTCGAAAACTGAATTTTTTGAGTAAAGCGTGTACCCTTTCTTGACCACCTCATTTTATGAATTTGGTCATGAAATTTACGTTAAAATCTAATTAATCCACACAATAAAGGTCATAAACTAGCTGCACAAACAATAAATAATCCAATATTACTTAAGATTAATTAAAAACTTTCCGTACAAGTAGTGGCACCTTACTATTCTTTTCTTAATATTCAACGCATGTGACGCTCTCCGCTGCTAACCTCAGACAAATAATTGGTTAGTTTTCGCAGCTTTCGTTCAATTCTTCTAGTTTGTGTATGTGGGGGGAACAATGTATTCAGGTTGCTACTTGTTTATGTTTTGGTGATGCAAGTATACCAATATTACTATTTTTGATCATTTAACAAGGGAGGACCGTTAAATGGTCGAAAATTGGCAGTGGTCGGGAAACAGGCGCATCTACCCTATGTCCCAATATACAACAATGTAAGGAAGCTACTTATCTTGGCCTCATTATCGATAGCCGACTTAACTGGGGACCGCATATTGATGCATTGTGTGAGAAACTCCGAATCATTCTGTCTAAGTTTTATATAATTAAATATAAATTACCATATAAAGTATTAATTAATCTATATAATGCCTTGGCAGACTCACTAATATCATACGGACTTTCCAGCTACGGTAGAACCTTCAAAACATATCTAGATAAAATATATAATCTACAATTGAGAATATTTAAACAAATCGTACCAATAAAAATAAAAAATAAATTCAAGGAAAACTATAGTAAACTATTTAGTTTCTGTAAAATCTTACCTATACACACTAAAGTAAAATATTCAATAGTCTTGGAAAATATAATGAACAATAAAATGATTACACCTATAAAATTAAAAACCCAAATTAGAAAAATAACACAAAAGAAAATAATGACAATCGGAAGTAACAATCTATACGGAAAAAGAACAATAGCTTATATCTTTCCCCGTCTGTACAATGACCTACCACTCACAGTAAAGGAAACAATTAATAATAAAAACAAAAAATATATGCTAACTAAATATTTTTTCGACTTTATTCAAGTAAGCTAATTCATGCATAATAATGATCTCGCGCGCAAACCCCACTAAACGCTTGGAAACCTGTTTTGCCACGGCGAAGACTAACTAGCCTACTACGTTTCGACAAATTATATCATGAATTATGTGTATTGTAATGTAACGCAGGCAAGTTTGTTTGTGAATGAAATGTCTAGACTGGCCATGACTAAGTGTCGAGATAAACCCGATAGGGTTTAACGATGCTTTTACGTTTTAAGACTAACATTACGAGTATTGTATATTAATAAATAAAAATAAAAAAAAATATTACAATCCAATAGTCCGCATGTGTCGCCTTTACAACGAGATAAGTCATAACAACTCGGACTTAGATTTATTTAGCAACAACTCAATATGAGTTGTTGCCAAATAATCATTTAAAAATAATTGTCATTTAAAAATAAAAATTTTATTATTTGTAAATAATTAAGAACATTCATATTATTGTAATGTAATTTTATTTATTTATTTATTTATTTATTCAGTGTACATGTTGACTTACAGTTTCCCAAATTGCCAACATGCTAGTCAAGGACATAACCACAAAAATAATGTACGTATTAACAACAGTCAATGGTTTACAAAAAATTTCAAAAATTAAATTAAATTACTATCCAATACACAATATATGCAATAATAATTAGCTAACATTTCAGACAGGTACTTACATCGTCAAATAAACAAATGTCAATAAAAATTATCAAAATAATAATAATTAAATAGATTGATTATAATGTCAATAATTTGAATTTAAGGAATGCAGAATTATCATGTCATATACAAGCTTTATTTATGTCAAAGATTACAAATTACATTTACATTACATTCACAAAGTTTTATGTCAAAGATTACAATGTCTTCATCGTTTTATGTCAAAAATTACAATGTCGAGATCGAAGTCGGTTAAAAATACACATGCGAATAATTATGTCACAATAAAAAAAAGAATAAATATTTAAATCAAAAATTAAATTTTAATTTTTTTCTTAAGTATAAGATAAAAAAATGTCATAACAGGGTCAAATTTTATTTTATTTCGTGGAATTAATCATTCTGTAATTATACTAAGAATACATTTATGTAACCACATCAACGTAAACACATCAATCAAACAATAACATTAAGAAGTTTTTTCGTAGAAATTTAGTCTAACCAACTGCTCATATACGCTAGTCATGTTATAGATATACATGTTTGTAGGTTATAGTTCGATCCCGGACCATTGTTTGCATACTTACCTACCTATATTTGTTGTAACTGTAACCTGTTATGTGTCTTATAAATAAATAAATAAATACTCGTATCAACGAATGGTAGATTGTTTACAACTTTATTGATCTTTTGAGAACTGTAGAGACATGTCGTCGTTATAATAGCATTTTCCTGTTACTTTTCTCGCAAACGACTGGTCATTGGAGTGTCTAGTTTTTTTTTCAGGGGGATCTGCCCCATGATTTTTGTTTGAAGTAATCACTTTTTGGCGTCACTCATATAATTTTGAAACTGTACCAGGCGCGGATCCAGCTCTCAAAAAAGGTTGTGGTCATAATCATCCGAGAATCGGCCAAGTGCTAGTCGAAGTATGACCTCGCTCAGGATCGTACAGTGTATCCCTACAAAGATATTTCCAAAAAATATGACACTGACCAAGATTAATTGTATTTTTAAGGCATTGGATATAATATCAGCCTATCGATCTCAATAGACCATAAAAGTGTGACGTCACAAGTCTATTAGGGTTGTGGGCATGCCCATCGTGCCCATAACGGTGGATCCGCGCTTGAACTGTACTGTAGCCTAACATCCTTTAGTGTGGGCACTCTAGACCCGGGGTGCTTAACCCTTAATAAGCCATAGGACTATTATTTCCCACCTCAGTGTTGCTCACAAATCAATTTATTATTTTTTTACTTTTACAGAAACAATCAAATAAATTGAACGCATCTTAAGATGAGTAGTTTTTTAAAGTTTTTTTCTGGAAACACTTCTTTCTAAACGTCGTCTGTCAATGTCAATAGTCATTCAAAGTGAAACGTTCAGTTTAACGTCCATTTTCTCCTGAATCTTGAAATAGTTTTTGAAACTACGCCCAGAAAAATTCCTGTAAGTATGCTATTGTTTTTATTTCGTAAAGTAGAACATGTATTTTGTCCATTACTAACAAGATAACCTACGAAACCTGTTACGTTGTTATATTTTTTCTTATTCGAAAATAGTGGGAAATTATTAACCTATAGCCGTGTATAAAATCTTCAAGTGGGAAATTGTTTCCCTATAACCCTTAAGAAATACAAAATGTTTGTCTATATATAATTGAAGTTGTTTTGTCTTTTTGTTTTTTTATACATAAATTTCGTTTTTTAGATAATGGCTCCGCCGTTTTCCAAGAAGAAAAAACTTAATGAAAAGGAATTACAAGAAATCGGCGATGGTTTATCCGTTCTTCATTTCCATTGGATGATAATCTAGTTCCATTGGATGATAATTCTTTTCTTTACATAATTATATTACAAGCATTTTTAATAAACAATTCATTTAATGTTGCATTTTTTATTTTCTGTCCCTATATAAAAATCGACGAGTAAAGACGCAGACAAAAGCTAGTCAATTGGGAAATTATTTCCCACTTGTATGTTCATGGACATAGGGAAATAATTTCCCACAATATATAACTTTTAATCGTTATAGGGAAATAATTTCCCACTGCAAAAAAAAACTACTTACCACCTACTAATTTCTTTTTTAGTATTTAAGTCTTTAATCTCAATATAACCCCGTACTGATATATTAAAATCAACTTGTTTGAAGCCATGGCCGATTAAGGGTTAAGGTTGAACTGCTGGCGATCTATTTCAATATTGTTAAACTACAATCGGTCGACTCTGTGAGGTGCAAGTAATGTATGATGCAAGATTGTAGTTCTGAAACAACTGTACTAACACACTATGAGCCTCTGATGCTTCAAAATAAAAGATTTTTATTTATTATTGTCGTCTACAAAGGTTAGGTTCTATGGCGCAGTTATAAGTATATAGGGACTATTAGGAACATTGCAGAATTTCATGGCTATGCATCCACGTTAAGCTTAGACCATTTAGTACTAAATGGTCTAAGACGTTAAGCAATCAAGGTAGGTGTAGATCTGCTTTAGAAAGTCAATAAAAAAACTAGGCTTTCGACGTGGTTTATAAGCGGTCCGCCAAACACGCTGCTCCTCAGCGGGATCAAAAACGCGCATCGCGATTTTTTTCATTGACAATACCTACCTACCGCGCGTTCCTAATTTGATAAAGCAGCCTCCCCCCCCGTAGCATGACCACCGAAATACGATACCTATATCGATATAAACTGTTTTAGATTTCTTTCTTTTCTGAGAAGTTTTGAGTATGTTTTAGATATTGGTATTGTTATTTTGGGCATTGTTAAATATATTAATGTCGATAAAATTGAATGTAATTCCTTTCCCGTCTTTCCCCTATTGAATATGCCGTCTCATTCTTTCGTCCCAAGGTTGCCTGGAAGAGATTTTTAGCAATAAGGCCGCCTATTTGTACTGGTCTGTTTTTTTGTGTAATGTTTCATACAGTTTTTGTTCTTTTTTCATACTTTATTTCCATCAGAATTTAAATATTCGATTTTAAAAGAAACTGCTTTTAATTTCTTGAGGTACGTACTAAATTGCGGTTTAATCTGTTACATCAAATAGTTAGTAACTTTAATGTTAGAGCATGATCCCGCCATATGACCTTTATTGTCATAACTCAGCGATCACTCGCTATCGC
Source organism: Schoenobius gigantellus (assembly GCA_963935595.1). Classification (NCBI taxonomy): domain Eukaryota; kingdom Metazoa; phylum Arthropoda; class Insecta; order Lepidoptera; family Crambidae; genus Schoenobius; species Schoenobius gigantellus. The sequence goes on from OZ012555.1 coordinate 15,706,660, forward strand.
TTTCGTGACAGAACAATAGTTCTAATGTCACGATAACGAAAGCGAGTGATCGCTTTGAGTTAGGCGGTAGCCCCCCCCCCCCCCGTGGGTCATGTCCACCCCAGTATGGTCTAGGCCCTACCGCCTACAGTGCAGTCACATGTATTTTACCCGATAGGTACTCTAACCTTACTATATACCTACGCCTATGCGACTGGTGTCGCCCCGCCCGCCACCGACTACGTCCGAATGGGGGGTGTAAGTAACACATATACCCAGAGACACATCATACACAGAGAGAAGGATGAGAGAGTAGTTAGATAGCTAGGTATATGCATTACCATCATCCGGCGTGACGGGCGGACGGGACGAAAGTATTCTATGTATGGCAGGTTTAATTAAGTTACAATACAAATCTCATACCTGAGTTATCTTCTATCTTTGTCTCATTTATATCTGCTTCGCATTTAGATACATCTGCACCTGAGATATGAGCATCCCATGTATATCTAATTTCCACTGGATTGTACCGTTCACCTCCTGTGGGTTAAATTTAACTATTAACTAAATACCTTACATCATCAAGTAGTTTCAACTTCTTATCGTTGGTATTCAACGCTAGCAGCCTACGCTGCACAACACAAACACACTTGATTTCCCATCATGTACTACTAAACACCTTGGAGGTACTGCAGACCCGGTGACCAACAACCATCACCGCGGCTCTACCAACCTTAATAGACCCAGAGCTTCTTCTCTGGACGTCTCCAGTCGACTAGGCCTGGAACACTTATTATACCAGGTCTTTCTTGGCGGATCCCGGGCCATTTATTCTGGAGGCCCGGGGCTCGGCTTGTTGCCAGGACCTTACGTCCCGGAACCTCACCTACCCGATCACCTTCTTGGATCCCGGGCCATTTATTCTGGAGGCCCGGACTCGGCTTGTTGCCAGGACCTCACGTCCCGGCAACCTCGCCTAACCGTGAACTTAGGGGGAAACCAAGTTACACTTATAACAATGAATCACACACATTACTGATCTTCTAACTACAAGATATGCAAGATACTTAGAATTATATCGACGGCACTTCAGGACTCAGCTTCAGCCACAGCAAACTTTATATTTCACTTTTACATCGAAAACTTTATTCTATTTACAAACTTATTTTGCCATAGACTAAAGAATCGCTATTAGCCTTATCTTAACTATGATTGGTTGAAGCGTGCGTCACTAGTGTTGCTATTTTATTATTGTCTATTCGCGACCTTCGCGACACTCCCGACGCAAGGAAGAAGAATAGCAACCAGGTTACTTGTGCATTCTTTTGTCGAGAGCTCTTACAGCAGCATCTCGACGAGGAGTTCTATCATCAGAACAATCTACCGGTCCAATTGTTTGACCTTCATAATCAGGATCATTGTCTGAACCTTTTAGTTTATCATTATCATTTGAATTTCCACCTTTTCTTTTTCCACCCTTTCCTTCCCTTCCATTAATAGCCTCTATGTATTCATTCACATTATTGACAGCATCCATAGTTTTATCAATTAGATTTATGCCTTGATTTGGAGGTGGCAATTGAAATGTATTACTGGAATCATCAATCTTTGAAGCTTCCTTCTGCACATCACGGCAATTTTCTTCACCTTCTTCTATCTCTAGTGGATAGAGATGAGCAATAGATCTGGTAAACACATTATTATCCACTTGAAGTTTAGCAATACGACAGAATCCATCAGTTGCTCTGATTAATGAGACTATTTTGCGTACCTTCCATATTGTTCTATTTTTGTTGTCATCTTTAATTTGAACGATCTGTCCTATGGCTGGTAGTAACTTTGATGTCACTGTTGGTTCTCTGGGTGAGTGCCAATATCTTTTACGTAGGCTTGGTAAATATCTGTTTGAGAACATTTGTTTAAACTCTTCTAATATTGTGAGTGCTCGTTTCCAGCCTCTGACAATTTACACAAATGCATTTTCGTAAGGAAATCGGAAGGCTTCAGTACGTGTTCTATTTCTGTATCCACACTGGTAAGTGGTCTCATGTTTATAACTGCTTCTATTTCCTTGATCATAGTAACTAACTGATTGTATCTTAGTAAATGTTTCTGAAAGGTTCTTTTAATACCGTTTTTACGATTCCAATCAGACGTTCATAAAATCCTCCAAACCAGGGGGCCAACTGAGGAATGAATTTCCACTTTATTTTCTTATCTATGTCGAATATTCACTATCTAGTATTTCGGACATTAGGTTAAGTGTTGTGCATTATCTGATGTGATTAAGATTTTCTATGTGATTAAGGTTCTTCTGCATGACATGAATCTTCTTAATGCTAGCAAGCCATCTTTTGCCGTCAGATTTTGAACAACCTCATGATGAATCGCCCTTACGGCCAAACACGTAAATAGGGAAATCCCTCTCTTACAATGTCTGTTCTCCATTATTAATTAGTACTCGAAAGTATTCCATTTGAATCTTATTTTCTGTCTCTGTTTCTAAATTTCTATTGTGTTGTCCTTCACACATAGTTTCTTCCTTGTCTTTGTCCTTATCATGTTGGATTTCAGAAATAGCACCTACATTATTTTTCGGGGTTGTATCTTTCTAAGCGTGTTCGGTCAGAACCTCTCTCGACAAAAAGGAAGAAGCAGATGAAGCAATATTGGGTGGCCATAACGCTGGGTCTTCATTAAGAAAGTCTGGCCCTATTAACCATCTTTGCTTTTCTTCAATTGAACTCATTATTCTTGTAGCTAAAAACATCTGCTGGATTAAGCGCAGAGGGAACAATTATGTTATTTCTAATTCTTTATTCCTTTTAATTTCTTCAACTCTTCTAGAAACAAGTGGTCTTCTACCACCATTCAAATACAGTCTCACTATCAATCCAAAGAATTTGTCTACTCATAGTACCCATAAAATATTTTAGTGTAAAATTTATCAAACATGTAATATTTAGGACTGCCATCAGCTCAATCGAGGAATCTTTATACTGTTCTGGTCTTTCAATGGAACTAATCTGAATTTTCCAATAAGGAACTGTAAAAACATAGAATACAGGACAATCAAAATTTCCTTTTAGGAAATATATATCAATTTGTATATTTCTTATATCATTGATATTTGTTTTTAATTTCTTTCCATCCACAAACTATATAGAGATACTACGATCTGAAAGATGTTTCCATCTTTCAGACTTTTTTTTTTTTTTTTTACTATTTAGAAAGGTACTATGAATAAATCAACATGGATCATACACTGACGCTATCACTTTAAATATACATATTTTTGTGTTTATAGTTGTCTGGAGTATAGTGATTTCTTTAGCATTTACATCAGTTATGTTGTGGTCTCCGGTTTCTGTATACTAACAGTTTCGTTAATTCTCGTAGGGCACAGTACTCTATTATGATATCCATTTTCACTATGGCGGCATTTCTTCTTAGTGTCACAACTCTGAAAAACATGTCTTCGTCAAAGACAGTTGTAACAGCGGCCTCGTAGTCTAGCTTTTCTTTCAAGTATGGTTTTAAATTTGTTACATTCATCGTTATTGTGGCCTCCGTCACAAAATATGCATGTAGGTTTTTTATTCTCTTCATTGCAGGTATGCCTTTTAATCTCTTTCTTTATTCCCTCAAAATTTTTCCCGACTTTCATATCGTCGCTTCCGCTGGTTTATGATTTTTTTTTCTGTGTTATTTTCGTTTTTCTCAAGTCTGTACTCTTTAATTTTGTTTCTTGATTGATTTCCATTTCTAATTCTAGTTTTAAATCTTCCTTGGCTTGATTTGGTTTGTTGAAGGTCACGCACATGAAGTGTTTCCACAGTGCATGGTTCTGAAAGCTCAGAACATTTTCTGAATGCAATTCTATCAGCATCTTCTTTAGCTGTAATCATTATATCCAACTGTTTTTTTATTTCTTCTATAGCATTAGTACTTGTTCTAATTTTAATCTCATAAATCAAATCTGAAGGGAACCTTTCCATAATGAGAAATCTAAGGTGATTGTGATTAATATCTTCTCCTGAAGTTTCCAATATCCGAAGATGTCTTTCCAAATCGTCGAAGACTTTCCTACAATTGGTTATGTTATTATCAGCGGATTCTATTTTATATAATGCTGAGTAGTGTGCATCAATGAGATATTTCACCTTGCCATATCTTTCCCGAAGGGTGTTTAGGGCAATAAGATAGTTTTTATCGGTATTGCATTCTTAGGTTCTCCAATTAGTGAAGCTTTTAAATAAAGAAGTTTATTTACATCTGAGATGTTTTTACTATGTACACTCGATTTGAACCTATCAAAGAATGAGTGCCAGTTGACAATATCCCCATTAAAGGTAGGTAGTGCTACCTTTGGGAGTTTACCGGCATCATATGACTTTTCTTTATTACTCAATTCCATTTTTGCAGAATTAATATAACTTATGTTAGTCTTCAGCTCAACAAACACTTCTTCAGCGAGAAGTTGTTTTTCTGACATGACCGATATCTCTTCTATAGGAGTATCTTCATTTATTTTTAAATATTCAGTCAATTTATCTTTGAAACTTTTATATTTGAGTTTAATTTATTATACAATATTTGTGCGCCTCAAATCTCATTTGAGGTAAGGGTATTTGGAAGGTCTTTGATTCTTTCAAGATTTTTATCAATATGTTCATATACTAATTGAAGTCTCTTTTTCCGAATTTCTTTCATATTGAATCTTGTAAGTGAATATATTTCTCACATCTATAGGTAAGACTTATGACTTAAGTATCCCTTTGTCAAATATTTTTTTTTTATTATTTATTTTATTGTTATTTAGACTTTATTAATTTTTTATTCAGCTGGTTAACTAGTTTAACTAGTAATAAGTTATTACTAATACAAATTAGAAACTTAACTTATTATTAATCAATCACTTGCAAATATCAAGAACACACAATTACATATACTTGGTTTTCATCTGTGTATAACAAGCACTATAAGTATTTAAATACCAATATTATTAATAAATATATTTATTTGACTGATCACAGTACTTTCCAAGATCATCATCCATCCATAGTTAAGTTATAATAAATTGAACCAGTTAAGTCAAGAATATTATTTTCAGTAGTCTAATTCAAAAAAGAATAAAATGAGTGGTTCTTTGTTCTTCATTCAATTCCTTTTGTTAGAATTTACCAACAAGGGAACAATAATTGTTTAAATGAAAATCATAAACTTGTTACCACTATTTAAACAACTTCAAAAGAGAGAGTACCTAGATGTAAACTTTTCTTCTTGATTTTTAGTTTTTTTTTTGGTATTTTTTTTTATTTTTATATAGCTTAGGCCTCTTAAAGATTAAAGTTTCATTAAATATGTGGGAATAAAACCACAAATAAATCAGTTTCACTTCACATGGGATAACATGTACTTACATTTACTGAATAAAATTTGTTATTTACATGATAGTCGCAGGCTTCCCTTACCAATCAGTGAACCAATAATATTCTCACAAAGTAAGGTAGTGTTTTCTTTCAATTCTTCTATTCTATTCTATCTAACACTGACAGTACATGTAGCTGTACATGTTGCTGTAGATATACTGTCTAAGAAAATGGGTAACCAGTTAGACAAGCCTGTGCAAATATGCCGTTTCATTATCTAAAATTATAATTTTTTGTTTGAATCTGAACCTTTAATAAGTTTCTTATATTCTTTGATAAATTAAAGTACCTAAGCAAATATTAACACACCTCTGCTAGCTCAAGTAAGTTTTAAAAATAAAATACACTATGACACGCTCAGTGTATTCACACACTATTTATTTTCTCTTTATTTATTCTTTAAAACACTGAGAAAAGGCTTATAAATTAGCTGGTATTTATCTTCTTTCACTCATGTTAAATAAACACATATCTTACCAAATATGTCATATTTTAATAAATGTACAACATTTACTCTTCACCAGTGTTATTTATAACTTTAGCCAAATTCCCCTTTTTACAAAAGAGAACAAGAACATGCAAAACATACAAAGTGACGCCAGTTTAGGGTCAATAGGAATCATGCCTTGTTGCAACATTGTCAAACAATGTGGCTTTATTATTTAGTAAGTTAGTTTTTGTTTTTAGTAAAAAATGTACAACCAATAATATTGCTATCGGTATGGCCGTGCATGCTATAGCGTATTTGTGTGCCTCCTCATCCTCATTCTCACTTGTTTTCAGCAATTCTGGCAAGTGATGAAGTTTGTATTAAGTATGATACAATCACACCAAACCCATACCTTGTTAGGTCTTAAAAGTAGGCTTAAGTAATTAAGACAATTAAGGCAAGTGCTCGTGCTTGAATGCAAGCTATGAAACAGCTTCAGATTTTCTTATCCACATAAATTACTTGGCATTTTCTTAACAAATTGTTATACACATTGCAAAATCACAAAACTCCTTTTGTTGTTTCTTTCTACTTTTTTCTTTAAAGTTTTTAGCATAAAATTGCAGGATGGCGCCAGAGTTCATGGAATGGACGGAACTTTAATATAGCGTCGCTCCACATGTACACATACCTATTCAAACAACAAAGCTTCGCACACATAAAAACAAACTGTTGTCAGCCAACACACCACAAATTGATGTTTCCATTAGCGGGAATTTTGAGTTTCAATTGTTTTAACAAATAAACATAAATTCTTTAATAGTTACAGGTAATGAATGAAACAAAATGAGAATTTCTAATCAGCTAGGCATAACCAAGAGTAATTACATCCCAATTTTATTAAATATTTTGCATTTCATTTCTCATAAGTTTTCTTCATGAGTGACTTATTGTGTGCCATCTGTTGAGATGTATACATGTAAGTTTTATAATCCTTTATCTCCAACTTTTCTATGTAGAGGCCATAACCAGCAAACAAACAAACAATGTTTTTTCCTTTTTTTGGAACAAACAATTTTATGGAAGGAAAGGGTATTTATCTCAGAACATGATTCATTTTATTATTCACAACTTCACATATTCAGCTCCATTTTCTTCTATGGAAATTATAGCTCAGTTTTTGCTTTATGTTAATACCAATTTTTACTAATTCAGAAATCTCAATGCCACATATAATTATGCTCTTCATATCTCAGGTACAGATCTCATGAGGTGATCCCAGCACCTCCACCATGTCGCCCCGCCCGCCACCGACTACGTCCGAATGGGGGGTGTAAGTAACACATATACCCAGAGACACATCATACACAGAGAGAAGGATGAGAGAGTAGTTAGATAGCTAGGTATATGCATTACCATCATCCGGCGTGACGGGCGGACGGGACGAAAGTATTCTATGTATGGCAGGTTTAATTAAGTTACAATACAAATCTCATACCTTTTTTTTTTTTTTTTTTACAAGAGAGAAAATACAGTCTTTACGGTATTCGACAAGGGAATTGAGCTGACTAGGCCACCCCTTGGATATGCAGGCCTCGGGTAGAAGACCCACTACCGGCTAAAAACTCTCTAGATACTTATACCTCCGTGGAGACACAATCGGGATCGGCGTTGGCCATTCCCCGATTGTGCCCCCTGGAGGGTTGCCTGGTGCCAGGGCTTACCTCTACGGAGGGGGTCGACAAGTATCTTGAGAAATTCGACCCCCCCAGACGGCCAAGCTAGGGGTGAAAAGTATCTCTCGGCCGGTGGTCATCCGGCCGAGCCATTTCAACCGCCAGCTTGCTAGGGGAGCTGGCGCGCGTTGAGGAACGCACGCCTCCTCCTCCCCAACCGCCTGCGCCGGAGCGGTGCGGCGAGAGGGTCATCCTCTCGCGCCCGCTCCGCAGCCTCCTTCTGCGAGATAACGTCCTCGCAGAAGGAGGCGACAGCCTCCCACGCCGCCGCGCTGGTCAGCATCTCCCGTGCGACGCTGGCCAGCGCGACGGGCGTACCCCTACCTAGGCCCAGCGCGAGGGCTAATGCATCGCGCTGGGGTCGCCAGGCCGGGCACTCCGAGAGGGTGTGCCCGGCCGTGTCGTCGGGAGCGCCGCAATGGTGACACTGCGGCGTCTGCTCCCTCCGTGCGACATGATGCAGATAATGTCCGAAGCACCCGTGCCCGGTCATCATCTGCACCATCCGGTAGGTGAGGCTGCCTCGCCGGCGCCCAACCCACTCCTCCAACACTGGACGAACGGCCTCGATCGTCCAGTGGCCGGCAGCTGGGTGGGCGAGCGTCTCGGCCCACTGGCGGAGAGCCTCCCTCTGCGCCAGGTGCCTCGCGCGCGCCACCTCCTGCGGGAGGGGCCGCTCCCCCCGACTCCTCGCTGCCACCCGATGTCGGTGCACGGCCGCAAGGACGCGTGCCTCAACATCCCACGGAGGCGAGCCCGCTAGAACGCAGGCCGCCCCGTGAGAGACCGTGCGGTAGGCCCGCACGGCCCGAGTGGCAATGACCCTCTGCGGCCTGCGCAGGAGGGCCATCGTTCGGGGGGCGAGACGCTCCGCCCAAATCGGGGCTCCGTACAGCGCCATCGACTTTATCACCGTCTGATAAAGTCGACGGCACGCTGCGCCCGGTCCCCCCACGTTGGGGAGGACCCGTCCGAGGGCTGCCGCGGCGGCAGACAGCCTTGGGGCGAGGAGCTTGAAATGCTCCTCGAAATCCCATCGGGGGTCCAGCACCAGACCGAGATACTTCATGGAGCTCTCGACCTGGACTTGGACCCCCTCCACTCGGACACGGAGCCCCACCTGGGGTCTGCGTCGACGCGGCGGCCTGAACGTCATGGCCGTCGTCTTCTCGACGGCCACGTCCAGCCCGAGGAGGCGGATGCGCCGGACGACCATCGTAGTGCCGACCGACGCCAGGTGGACCGCCTCCTCGTACGTGCGCCCCTTCGCCGCGACAAGGGTGTCGTCGGCGAAGCAGACAACCTCCATATTCGGCAGGAGGTTGCCCCGCAGAACCCAGTTGTACCCCAGGTTCCAGAGCAGAGGGCCCAGCACGGAACCCTGGGGTACTCCCGCCGCCATCGGCCACCTGTGGACGCGACCGTCCGCCCCCTCATACACGATTTCCCTCCTGCGGAGGTAATCGGTGATGAGGGAGCGGAGGTAGAGGGGCACTCCGTGGAAACGCAGTGCCTCCTCTATGCATTCGTGGGGGAGGCTGTTGAATGCGTTGCGGATGTCTAACGACACCGCAACGACAACCTCCCCCGCCGACGTGGCCCCCTCAGTCCACCTCTTGAGGTGGGCCACCGCGTCCACGGTGGACCGGCCGGTGCGGAAACCGTACTGGCGCTCGGCCAAGTCCGGTCCCGGGCCCTCCAGATGCTCGACGAGCCGGGAAGCGAGAATTTTCTCAAAAAACTTCCCGGCCTCGTCGAGCAGCACCACCGGCCTGTACCCCGACGGGGCATCGGCGGGGCGATTCGGCTTCCGCAGAAGGCAGAGTCGCCCCACCTTCCAGCCCTGAGGGAACCGGCCCGAGGCGATGCTCGTATTGAGCACCGCCCGGAACCGCTCCTCCAGGGGGCCCAGTGCCAGGCACAGGACCCTCGCTGGCACCCCGTCCGGTCCCGGCGCCTTCCCCTTCCCCTTGCGCCGGAACCGCTCCCTCACCGCGTCGAACTCGAGGTCCGACACGGGAGGGCCCGCTTCCTCCACTTCGAGGGAGGCGCTGGGGGCGACCATCCTCGGGGGCTCGAAGGGTCCAGGGTCGGGGAAGAGCGACCCTAGAACCCTCTGCACGAGCCCCTCGTCCAACTGGTGTATCGGGGGAGCACTGTTTCCGTACTTCCCCCTCACCAGTCGGTACGGCCGTCCCCAGGGGTCGGAGTCGAGGAGCTCTATAAAAGAGTTCCACGACTCCGTTTTGGCCCTCAAGATCTCCGTCTTGAGGGCCTTGCTCGCCTCCCTGTACGCCCGACGCAGAGTTTCCTCCTCGTCGGGCGTCCTCCTGGTGGCGCGCCTTCTGCACCGCAGGTAGGCGCGCCGCGCCCTCCAACTGGTGGCGCGCAGATCCGCTATGGTCTGCGACCACCAGTACGCCTGCCGCTTGCGCGCGGCTGGTTTCGCTCGCGGCATGGCGGCGTCGCAGACGACGCTAAGGTCCTCCGTGAAGTGCGCCGCCATGCCGTCTGCGTCGCCGGCGAGGTGCGGGGGCAGCTCGGACCACTCCCGCACCATCGCCGCCTCCAGCGCCACGTCGGGCTGGAGGTGCGTCACCGCCCATCGGCGGAAGGCGGCACCCGTTCCCGCTGGAGACGTGGAGGCGTGCGAGGGGGAGACCGAATATCGGACGTACCGGTGGTCCGACATGGTCTCCTCCTCTGCCTCCACTCTCCAGTCCCTCACCCTCGCGGCGAGGGGTGCGGTGGCCAGGGTCACGTCGACGATCGACGAACCCTGCCACCGCACGCACGTCGGGGTGGACCCTCGATTGAGGACGTCGAGGCCCAGGCTCGTGGCCCAGGACTCGACTAAACCACCCCTGATGTCCGTGGCGGGCGAGCCCCACACGTGCGATTTCGCGTTGAGGTCGCCCGCCACCAAAACTTGCAGGGGCGCCGCCCTCCTCACCACCCCCTCGACCGCAGTCAGGTAGGCCTCAAAGTCTGCCCGGCTGCGGTTCGGGGAGAAGTAGGTGGATACCACCACCACTTCTCCCCACTTGACGGCCACGTACCCGGGCCCCCTCTCCCTAACCGAGATGGGGGGGGCCGAACTCGTGGGTGGCACCACAACGGCCGCCAAACCGTCGGTGGACTCAGCCCACTTCGTGGACTGAGGCACCGCGTACGGCTCGGAGACCACCGCCAGGTCTATCTGCCACTGCGCCATCGACTGGCACAGGAGATCCTGTGCCGCGGCGCAGTGGTTGATGTTGACTTGGAGGAGATTCCCTGTGGACCTACTGGCCATTGGCGGTGTCCATGGGAATCTCCTCCCTGGCGGACAGTGCTGCCCGCCCGGTAGCCGCCGCTGTGGCAGCCCTCGGCATCAGTCTTCCCCTCACCGGTGGGGGATTGCAACTGAGGCCCCCCATCCGGTGAGTGGAAGGCTTGCCGGCGTCCGCGCACACGGCGCACTTCACCTGCCCTTGGCAGGTGGCGGCTGCGTGCCCCTCCGAACCGCAGCGGAAGCAGAGCGCGCTGCGGTCCTTGGCGGAGGGGCACCGCTGCACGGGGTGACCGATCCCCATGCAGCGGAAGCAGCGCATGGGGCGCTGCTCCAGCAGGCGGATGGAGGCGCTGCTCCATCCCACCGTCACCTTGCCAGCGCTCGCGAGGCGCTTCGCCACATCGATGGGAGCCGACACGTTGGCGGCTCCCATGCCCCTGAGTCCAGGGTGGACCGTGCCCACTCTGATCGCAACGCGGGGGCACTCTGCCAACGCCGCCAAGGCCTCGCCCACCTCCTCCGCGGTCACCGAGTCATCCAGTCCGGTGACTCGGATGTCCGCGGTCTTGGTCGGGCGCGCCACTCTGGCGGCGTCGCCGAGCACCTCCGCTATGCGCGTGGCGAGCGCATCCGCCTGCTCCGGCGAGGTGCCTTTCGGGAGCTCGATGACACGGGCTCCCGTCATCCCCGTCCGGAACTTGGCACTTCCTACTATCCCCAAGTCCCCCAGCTTGATGTTACCCTTCGCCGTCGCAATGGCAGCGCCGTACGTGGCGCCATTTGCCACCGCTTCCGGCGAAAGAGTAATGACCACCGCCAAGGTCTTAGGTGCCGTAGGCATCTTAGGCTTGGCGGCGGTGGCTGGGGGTGGAGGGGGCGCGGCCTTGGACGCTGCCGTCGCCGTCGCCGCCTTGACTGACTTGCGGCGCCCCCTCTTTACTACCGTGCTCCAGCCCTCCGCTTCAGGGGGTTTGGAGGTGTCGGGCCTCGAAGGCCCCGCCACCGGTTCTGGCGCAGCGGTCGGAGCCGCCGGAGTCTTCTTGGCTTTGACCTCCCTGGCCTTCTTCGGCAGGTTCGCCTCAGGGGCCAGGGTGGTCACTCCCTTCTTCTTCCCCCCAGTCGCGGGCGCTGGCGGTGCTTCCGCAACAGCGGCGGGGGGTGCCTGCTCGGCGGGCTGTCTCTTGGTGGCCTTGTCGCTGGCCAGTGGGGGCCGGTGCGATTTGGCCGGCAGGAGGCGCCCGTCCACCTCCAGGCCATCCAGCCTGGCCGCACACATGTTCCCGAAAAGGGACATCATGTCCGATTGGAACGAGTCCATGAATGACATGAACTCGTCCCGGGTCACGACGTCCCCCTTCGGGGCCACTGCTGCTGTTGCTGCTGGTGCCGTCACTGGCGGTGGGCTCGCCCTCTGGCGTGGGCTCGCCCCCCCTCCCCGCTCCGAGAAGTCCCTCCTTAGGGCGACAAGCTCCGACTGAATAGCGTCAAGCTGCCCTTTCAGCCGGCGGTTGTCGGCCTGTAGCCGTCGAACCTCCTCGGAGGTCTTCCTATCAGCCAGAATTCTGGCAACCCCCAGGATGGACGTGGAGGCCTCTTTGAGGTCTCTCACGCACGTACCCTTGAGGTTACCAGACTTCTTGGCAACCTCGGTAATTGCCGCGGCGCTAGCTTCCGCCCTCCTCAGCAGTTCTTCATTTGTGAGCCCCTCTGGTGAGGAGGGCCTGTCCTTCTTTAAGGTCTTCCCTTTTCCTTTACCCTTTGGTGGTTTAGGGACTTTGAATTCAGCTGGGCCCTCCTCGAGCTCCTTGCGGGCGCCAGAGAGCCCGGCCGAATGGAGTAGTTCACTACCATCAGGTGGTTGATTGGTTGGTTCCCCACCTTTACCACCCTTGCGAGCCTTATTGGCTTTACGGGCCACCTTCGGCAAGGGGGTTCTAGCTCCCCCGGTCTCGATTTCAGTGTCCATCTCCGAATCCGTGCCGGAGCTGGCGCTAAAAAACTTGCCAAGATTTGGCCTCTTCCTGCTGGCCCTATCGACCCACAGTGAAGTAAGCTCGCTAGCCGCACGAGCGTCCTCCTCATCCGCATAGTAGGCCTCTCCCATGATATCTCTTACCTCATTATCTGACGCCCCTGTGGCGTCAGACACGCTAAAGGTGTCCATAATGGACCACGTTACGGGTCTCGCCCGTCACATACACACAAAGTACACAAAGACAATTTTTTTTTTTTTTTTTTGCACACCTTAAGACTAAAACTTAAACAACCTTATAATCTATGCACACTAGTGTTTGTAACTTAGAACTACGCCACTAGGGTCCACAAATTGTCCTTACAACTACCTTATAGACTAACACTTACGGTCTATATGGAGTCTTGATGCGCACGATGCGGCCGCACGGCAGTCCTGTCTGCACAGCAACACGCACACGACACAGCACCACACGACACAGCACCACACGACACAGCACCACACAACACCGCGTTCGCCCGACGCAAGAGCGCCGGGGTCGCCACCACACTGCACAGCACCACTAAGCACCGGGAGATCCGATCCGACAAAAAATCGGATACAGGAACCAGGACCGGCGGGACCGGGACCGGCGGGACCAGGACCGGTGAGACCGGGACCAGGACCGGCAAGACCAGGGCCAGAACCGGCGGGACCGGGACCGGGACCAGGACCGGCGAGACCGGGACCAGGACCGGCGGGACCGGGACCAGGACCGGCGAGACCGGGACCAGGACCGGCGGGACCGGGACCAGGACCGGCGAGACCGGGACCAGGACCAACGAGACCGGGACCAGGACCGGCAAGACCGGGGCCAGGACCGGTAGGACCAGGACCAACGCTTTGCCCGTTCTTCCTTTCTTCAGCGATACCAGCACTTCCAGCACTTTACTTGGCACTTAACGTGTTCGCCACGACACTAAATTTGTGTTCGGGGGTCTCACTACACTTTTATCGACTGGTCCGGGACCAGGACCAGCAAGACCGGGGCCAGGACCAACGGGACCAGGACCGGCGGGACCGGCGGGACCAGCGGGACCAGGGCCGAGACCGGCGGGACCAACGGGACCAGGGCCGAGACCGGCGGGACCGGGACCAGGACCGGTGAGACCGACACTTGTAAGCTATTACGAGCGACCGGCGGAGCGTCTCGGTGGGCGCGTGCGCTCAGGACGACGGTCAGAGTGCGAATCACAAATCTCATACCTGAGTTATCTTCTATCTTTGTCTCATTTATATCTGCTTCGCATTTAGATACATCTGCACCTGAGATATGAGCATCCCATGTATATCTAATTTCCACTGGATTGTACCGTTCACCTCCTGTGGGTTAAATTTAACTATTAACTAAATACCTTACATCATCAAGTAGTTTCAACTTCTTATCGTTGGTATTCAACGCTAGCAGCCTACGCTGCACAACACAAACACACTTGATTTCCCATCATGTACTACTAAACACCTTGGAGGTACTGCAGACCCGGTGACCAACAACCATCACCGCGGCTCTACCAACCTTAATAGACCCAGAGCTTCTTCTCTGGACGTCTCCAGTCGACTAGGCCTGGAACACTTATTATACCAGGTCTTTCTTGGCGGATCCCGGGCCATTTATTCTGGAGGCCCGGGGCTCGGCTTGTTGCCAGGACCTTACGTCCCGGAACCTCACCTACCCGATCACCTTCTTGGATCCCGGGCCATTTATTCTGGAGGCCCGGACTCGGCTTGTTGCCAGGACCTCACGTCCCGGCAACCTCGCCTAACCGTGAACTTAGGGGGAAACCAAGTTACACTTATAACAATGAATCACACACATTACTGATCTTCTAACTACAAGATATGCAAGATACTTAGAATTATATCGACGGCACTTCAGGACTCAGCTTCAGCCACAGCAAACTTTATATTTCACTTCACAAACTATATAGAGATACTACGTATTTCACTTTTACATCGAAAACTTTATTCTATTTACAAACTTATTTTGCCATAGACTAAAGAATCGCTATTAGCCTTATCTTAACTATGATTGGTTGAAGCGTGCGTCACTAGTGTTGCTATTTTATTATTGTCTATTCGCGACCTTCGCGACAACTGGTGGAGTGGTGGAATAAGTGGACTTGTGTCATAGGCGAATGCTACACGTTCAAGATATTTGGATTACGATCCTGGGGGCTGGTCACATCCCCAGTTACCATCAGGTGAGATGAAGGAATAGAACTTCCGTTATATGTAAAAAAAAAACAAGTGTAACGGAACGCATCAAAAAGTTGTTGGCGCACTTGATTGAAACAAATCGACTGATGCGACGACTCATCCGTTGTGTGATCTGTTTAACTACTGCTGTTATCTCCCTGTGCCTTGTGCTTGGCTGCAGTAGAATAAAAATGAAGCGAAAAATGTTTTCCTCTAAACCGTTTTGATTTTTGCAAGAAAACAAGTAAAAAAATATTCTTATTTTTCTATACTTTATGGTTATTTTCTATACTCACAAATATGCGACCTATCCTATTATAGTGTGCATTACCGCAGCAAAATGTTGTGCTTTAGAGAAGTGAGAGTATATCAAATAATTAGTTCATCATGAGGAGAAATTAGTTCATGAATAGCAAAATTTGTTCGCATTGTAGTTTTAAAGTTATTCGAGAAAAACAGATTTTGCTGGAGTAATGTTCGAAACGTTACCCTGGCAAAATCTTTTTTTATAAAATCGTTTCCATCCAGAACCAAATACATGAATAGATAGCTTTTGTTGCGTATTAAATGTTTGTGAATAGCAAAATTTGTGCGTGTTGTAATTCTTAAGTTATTTAAGATTTTGCTGCGGTAACGTTTTAGGATATCCCAGATCTCGAAATCGGTTGAACATAGAAGTTTAAAAAAAATACCAATAATAGACCTTAATTTGTTCAAATTTGTTCAAGCATTAGTTTTTGATTTGCTTGTTGAATACCAATGTAATTAAATGTTTTCAAAAATCAGAAAAAACGAATTTCTCAGTAAACCAGTACACATACAATAAAATAAAAGGCTGTAACATGTACCCTTGTTACACCTTTATAACGACAGTAAACTAAGATTATGTAACTTTACGCAATATGCACATATAGAGAATTTTACAAAGGTTTTTTAAGTCATCGAATACGCAGCTTCCATTAAACAAGGAAACATGGCATACTATGAACAAATTAAAATGTTCCATCAATAAACAATCCTGTTAATTCCAGCTTTGAATTACGGCTATTATGAAAGTTATATCAAAAATAAGATATATCAGTAATTTGTCAATAAGCCGACCGAATTATAAAGGTTGCGTAAAAGCGACCGCATCATACATAAGGCTAACCATTTAAAATGAACGGTATAATATTGATGTTTCGTTAGTACAGTTGCGAAAAAAAGGGTATAATAAAATAATGAAACGAGAACGACATTTTTTTATTTAAAAATCAGTCTTATACAAATGATATTTTTTACTTATTAAAAATCACAGATAATTTTTTTTTTTTATTCATTTATTTAAGGTCGCTCAAACATCTAAGGTCATTAGCGACCACAGTAGGGTACAATTTAAATTTCTTTGTAATAGCTAGTTAACTTAAGAAACTTTAGGGTATTTTGAGGCTCATCTAGACATTTTTTTAGATTTCTAGTAAGGTTTACTTTAAGTCTATCTGCATTAAAGAATGAGCATTCTATAAGAAGGTGCTTTACAGTCATATCGCTATTGCATTTTGTACATTTGTTCCTATTTTCTTTTGTTATGAGGTGTATGTGAGTTAAATTAGTGTGCCCTATTCTTAACCTATTTATTACAACTTGGTCTCTTCTATTGTGAATTTGTAAATTCTTTTTTTCAAATATTGATTTCCTAATTTTAAACAATACACTAGTGTTATCATTTACCCAATAGCTGTTCCAAAGCTTTTTGATGCTTACTTTAATGTGTTTCTTAAGGTCACTGATATTAGCTGTTAGGTAATTACAATTTTCTAGGTCAGTTGCTTTATTAGCCTCTTTATCCGCTCTTTCGTTCCCAGCGATCCCTTGGTGACTTGGTATCCAAACTATTTCTATATTGTATCCAAGGTTCATTAGTGATAGTAATTTATTTTGGATATTGTTTATAAGGGGATCATTATTTTTCCTGTTAGAAATAGCCATGAGACAAGATTTTGAATCGGTGAAAATTTTGAAGTCGTATTTAGTCTTATCTTATCTATACACTCCAGGATAGCTACTGCTTCACAAGTAAAAATCGAGGAGTAGTTAGGTAGCCTGTAAATGTAATTATCATTAGCCGTAACTATAGCGCAACCAGTTCTATTCCCGGAAACAGAGCCATCGGTATAGTATGGTTCAAATTTTGAATATCGCTCGCTTATTTCATTAAACAAGTTTTTATAAATATATTTAGGAGTAGTTTCGCGTGGGTATTTAGCTATTTCTAGGTTAATTGGGATTTCAGTATTTTGCCAAGGAGGTTGATTTGACTGTGTACGTACAAATATAGGGGGAAGTTCAAATTGAATCTCTTTCAGGTATTTTTTTATTCGTAACCGTAAGGGAAGCGCTAATGAGGGACGTAGGCTATATTCAATATCTGATGGAAGAGAACTAGCTATTGTGGAATTCTTGTTATTTGCTATATGACTTGCAGCAAACGACATACATAATTCTTTTCTTCTTAATCTTAGGGGTATTTCATCCGCTTCAACAAGCATACTGTTAACAGGGCTAGTTCTAAAGGCACCTAAACCTAATCTAATGCAGGTGTTGTGTATGGGCTCTAATATTTGTAGAATGTTGGGAGATGCAGAGTCATAAATAATTGAACCATAATCAAGTTTTGATCTTATTAATGCCTTATATGTATTTAATATGCATCTATTGTCAGATCCCCATTTATAAGAAGATAATATTTTAATGACGTTGAGTCTATTATAGCATTCAGACTTTAATTTTTTAATGTGTGTTACCCAATTAATTTTTGGATCAAACGTTAAGCCTAATATTTTTAGTGTTGTTGTTTCTTTTATAGTGTGATTATTTAATTTTAATTTAATTTTTTCTTTATTTTTCTTCTTTGTTAAAATCATGAATTTTGTTTTAGTTTCTGAAAATTTAAATCCGGTAAGATTGCACCAGTCGTTTAGTTTATCTAAGGTATTTTGTACAAGCTTTTGAGTGAGTGTAAGATTTTTACCACTACAAATTATGGTCAGGTCATCTGCAAATAAATACCCTTTCACTGGTTTATCTATAACATCAAGCACATTATTAATAGATATTAAAAATAGAATAACACTAAGAACTGATCCGGTTGGTAACCCATTTTCTGTAGAATGAGGGGTAGATATAGAATTTTCTAGTTTAACACATATAGTTCTATCGCTTAAAAAGTTTTTCACAAATGCTAGTAGATTTCCTTTTACATTGAGCTGTTCAAGAAGAGTCAGAACTCTATGCTTCCAAACCATTTCGTAGGCCTTTTCCAAATCCAGGGCAACTGCTATAACCTTATTTTTAGTAGCAAAAGACGTTAATATTTCGTTTTCGAGTTGTGATAAATGATCTAATGTTGAGCGAAATTGTCTAAAACCAAACTGATTTGTTGATATGAGTTGACGGGATTCTATATACCACCTTAGCCTATTAGAAATGATTTTTCCAATAGTTTACAGAGATTACATTTTTTATTTTTTATTTTTATTTTATTTTATTAGGGACAACAAACAGTATTCACAATAAGATATAACAAATGGTACAATGCTTAATGTATGTTAGTTCATTGTGATACCCACACCGTTATCCACAAGTTACTCAAAGCAGTGTATTAGAATTATAATTAGTCTGTAAGATTTCTTGTCTGTGGAGCTCTCGCTCTACTTTCTCTACTCTGTAATCATGGAATAATGCAAGACGTGTATTTTTGTGTGTGCTCATAATAAAGATATTAAAGTTAATTCAGTGTTCACATTATGAAACCCCAACTAGAACTTAAAGTCCAATAGGTTATGGGCCCAGACGAGATAAGAAAGAAGAGTTTAGGTAAAAGTTGAAGAAATAAATAGAAAATAGAAAAACGAAAAATGGCGGAAGGGACACTTTCCGTACCACTCTTCACTGGCGAGAATTTTAATAGTTGGGTGTTTCGCATAAAATGCGTGATGGAGGAGAAAAATTGTCTAGAGGCAATTGAAACAAGCAATATAGAAAAACAGTTAAGTGAACAAGAAAAGGCGACATTAAAAATGAAAAATATACATGCACGCAATATTATAGTAAGAGGTTTACCGGACAAATTTTTAGAAATAATAAAGGACTTACAAAGTGCCCGCGAAATGTTAGAAAAACTTTCTAAAATTTATGAAAGAAAAAGTACTTTGTCCATGTTTTACAATAAAAAGAAATTGTTAGCGCTAAAATGCAGAGAAGGGCAGGACCTAAATGAACATTTTAGCATCTTTGACTCACTTGTAAGTAAATTCGAAAAAATGGAAGAGGAAGACAAGGTGTGTCACCTACTTTAAACATTGCCCAATAGTTATGAAAGAATAATAGTGGCCCTAGAAACAACTAATACTGAGTTAACCTTAGATTATGTGAAAAGTAAATTATTGGATGCCGAGTTAAAGATGAAAAATAGTGACAGTAAATATAAAAATAAAGAAGAGTATAGTTTTAACACATCTACAATAAAATGTTTTAAATATTCGAAAATGGGGCACTATGCTAGAGATTATCGCACACAAATTAGAACCTTCCGAGGAAGAGGAAGAGGTATGAGACGTAATAGATATCAAAATAATAATCAAAGACCAAGTACAAATATAACTGAAGATACAAACGAGAACTCACTTACATTCATAGCAGAACACGAAGCATATGCTGTTCAAGATGAAGAAAAAGAGATAACTTTTGTTATAGATTCTGGCGCTACTCATAATATGATAAATATAAAATATGAAAAGCTTATGACAAAAATAGAACAAATAAATGAGTTGAAAATCATAGTAGCAAACAGACAAATAATTAAAATAAATAAGAAGGGAATCATAAATTTAAAGACAGACAGAGGAAACAATGTAATGATTGAAGCACTTATTGTTGAAAATTTATCTCACAATTTGTTATCAGTAAAAAGAATGAATAGTAAAGGATTTAAAGTTATATTTGAGAAAAACAAAGCATTAATATTAAAGAATTCATATAGATTAATTGGAAAGTCATATAAAACAGGATTATTTACTATAAATTTCAAAATAAATGAGTATGGCAAAGGATACATTACAGAAATAGACAAGGGTATGTTATGGCACAAAAGAATGAACCATCTGAATCATCAAGGACTAAAATTAATTGGTTTGCCAACATCACAACAAAAATGTAACTCATGTATGGAGGGAAAGGCAACTAGAATACCTTTCAAGTCAGTTGAACATCCTAAGAGTAAAAGAATTGGAGAACTAATATATGTGGACATAGGAGGACCCATCAGCCCAAGCACAGATTTAGATGAAAAATACTACTTGACAATTATTGATGACTATTCACACTTCACAGAAACTTATTTATTAAAAGGTAAAGATCAAGCAAAATTTTATATATTTGAGTACATAAATAGAATGAATAATAATGGAAATAGAGTATTAAGAGTTAGATCAGATCAAGGAACAGAATTTTTAAATAAAGAACTCAAGAATTTTTATTACAATAAGGGCATTAAACAAGAAACTACCTGCAGTTACACACCTCAACAAAATTCAGTGTGTGAGAGAATGAACAGAACCTTATTAGACAAAGTAAGAACAATGTTTATAGATACAAATCTTCCAAAAAGTATGTGGGGTGAAGCAATAAAATGTGCTACATATACAATAAATAGATCACCTACAAAATCCCTGAATGGAGACGTACCAGCACATAAGTTTTATGGTAGAGTATCATATGACAACTTGAGAATTTTTGGTTGTAAAGCTTGGACCACAATATTACCAAAGGGAAACAAACTTGATAAAAGAGGAAGATCAGTAAGATTTGTAGGATATAGTGGTAATGGTTATCGCCTATGGGATCCATTAACAGGAGAGATCATAATATCAAGAGATGTTCGATTTGATGAGAATGATTTGATATATAAAAATGAAAATGATATAACAGAGAAAATGAAAATATATGAAGATGTTATACAGACAAATTCACAAAACCATGAAATAAGAGATGAAGAAACAAAAGAATATTCAGAAGATGAAAGTGAAGAAACAATAAATAAAACGGAAGTGACACAGGAAAATGTTCAAGAAGATAATACAAAGAGACAAAAGGCTATTCCAAAGAAATATGAAGATTATGAAATGTACGTAGCGTATGCATTAATATCGGGAGATCCAATGACATTTAAAGAAGCAATAGATGAAGGAGGTTGGAACATTGCTATAGACAATGAACTCGCAGCTCACAAGAAAATGCAGACTTGGGAAGTATCAGAACTACCAACCGGAAAAAAGGCCATTGACACAAAATGGGTATTCAAAACCAAACAAGATGGAACAAGAAAAGCGAGACTAGTCGCAAAGGGTTTCCAAGAGGAAACTGTACAGAATTTGTACGCACCTGTAGCAAGAATTTCTACTGTTAGGTTATTCCTAGCGAAGGCTGTACAAGAAAATCTATGCACTAGACAACTAGATATACCAACGGCTTTTCTAAATGGTAAATTAAAATCAGACATATATATAAAATGTCCAGAAGGAGTCCATGCAGAAGAAGGAAAAGTATTAAAGTTGAAAAAGGCTTTGTATGGCTTGCGAGAATCGCCAAGGCTATGGAACGAGAGATTACATGATTTCTTAACAAAAAATGGATTAAAACAATCCCTAAATGATTTCTGTTTATATGATTTTCAGACGCAGACTGGGGAGGCAATAGAGATGACAGGAAAAGCGTAAGTGGAGCAGCTGTATTCTTCAAAGGCAACTTGGTCAGCTGGTCTTCAAAGAAACAATCATCTGTTGCACTCTCCACCGCTGAGGCAGAGTATGTCGCCGCTGCATTAGCTGTAAGTGAAATGATTTACATTAAAGGCATAATAAAAGATTTAAATACAGATATAAACTCAACATTGTTATACATAGATAATCAGAGTAGTATCCAAATGATAAATAGTTATGAAAACAGTAAAAGATCAAAGCATATAGATATTAGAGTACACTTTATAAAAGATATAGTAAACAAAGGATTGTTAAAATTAAATTACATAAATACAAATGAAAACATATCAGATATTTTTACCAAATCACTAAGTCTAGAAAAACATAATTACTTTAGTAGTAAACTAAACTTAAATTAAATAATACGTAAAATGTATGTAAACAGATAGATACTTTGTTATTATTAATCATATAATTAATAAAATAAGTACAATATAACTTGTAGATTATGTTAACAGAATGTTGATAATTTATGTATAAAACACTTGAAATTTGTAAGGTTTAATAATCGATGTTTATTTTTTGTAGATTTGCGAAGTGTCAATATCAGTTGTCAAATTTTCGAGTATGTCACTTAAGATGTTAGAGTTGCCATAATATAATTAAAATTACCTTTGCAATTAAGATGTTAGTGTTGTCATATCATTATAATTAAAAATTACTATATTGTTGTTGACCAAGTTACAAGTCTTATGTTTGTTATTAAAAGGGGACTTGAACTTGAAGGGGGGTATTAGAATTATAATTAGTCTGTAAGATTTCTTGTCTGTGGAGCTCTCGCTCTACTTTCTCTACTCTGTAATCATGGAATAATGCAAGACGTGTATTTTTGTGTGTGCTCATAATAAAGATATTAAAGTTAATTCAGTGTTCACATTATGAAACCCCAACTAGAACTTAAAGTCCAATACAGTGTTACTCGATACAGATAATAATAGTTTAACAATTATATTAATAATCAGATAATACTCAACATATATAGGTACAAAAAAAAAGGAAAGAAAGGTCATACAATATTAGCCGTGAAATAATTAAACCTATCAATAATATTAGTTACTCGTTACTAAGGTGTTCTATGACTAGCTTTTTAAATTTTTTTTCATTACAAGCAAAGATATCAAGTTCTGGAAAAGTTTTATTGTATGCATCCACTAAGTGACGTAAAGGTACGCGCTCACCCGCGCGTGTGCGGCACGGCGGCGTGTGAAACACGCGTCCAGCACGCACAGCGCACCGGAGTGCGGGATTCGGAACTACATAACACAAATTGTTGCTCAGCTCAGTACAGTCAAACTTATTACTACATATACCGTGCAAGGTCATAACGCCCAGAAGTGTACGTCTCTTTTCTAAGCTTAACAGATTGTATTTGTCTAAAAGTTGAGCGTATGACTGACGGACACGACAAACCCTATAATCTACACGGCGTAAGAATTTGCGTTGTACCTTCTCCAAATAATCTATGTACTTTATATATATTGGGTTCCAAACCGGTGTGGCATACTCCAACTGGGGTCTAATAAGTGACTTGTACAAATAAAGAAATGTAGAAGGACGTCTAAAATCAACCGCAGATCTCATCACAAAACCGTACATTCTAAATGCTTTATCCCTAACAGCACTAATGTGATGATCAAAGTGCAACTGTGAGTCAAATAGTATTCCTAGATCTTTGACGACTTTGACCTTATTAAGTTTATTGTCCAGTAAACAGTATTCGCAATCCATAGTACGTTTGTTTTTAGTAAATGTTATAGTTTGACATTTAGGTATACTAAGTTGCAACTTATTGTCGAGACAATAGGTTGCGAATCTGTCCAGGTCTTGCTGAAGTAGAATAGTGTCATTAATATCTTTGACCGTAGTGTAAATTTTTAAGTCATCGGCATACATAAGAAAGTGTGAATTTTGAAAGCAGTTTTGGATATCATTGACATAAAGTATAAATAGTAGTGGCCCAAGGATAGAACCTTGAGGCACTCCCGATGATAAGTCAACCGTCTCAGATCTATAGCCGTTTATCACAACTGTCTGCAACCTTCCTGATATATACGATGTGAACCACCGCAACAAGTTACCGCGAATGCCGTTAAATGCGAGCTTCCGTAAGAGTAGTTCATGATCAACCTTGTCAAAACACTTTCGAAAATCAGTGTAGACAGCATCAGTTTGAAGGCGCCGATCCATATTCTCAAATAAAAAGTTAGCAAAAGTCATCAGATTCGTTGTTGTAGATCGTCGCCTGACAAACCCATGCTGCTGTGGTATAATAATGCCATGGAGAATGGGGTAAATTATATTATGCACTAAGCCCTCAAAAAGCTTCGACAAGGCTGACAATATGGAGATGGGCCGGTAATTCTCCACGTCATGTTTGTCACCGTCCTTGTATACAGGTGTAATGTTGGCTTGTTTCCATATTGATGGAAAAACCCCTTCACGCAGACACTTGTTAATAATAATGTCCTCCTAACCGATATTCGGTCACGGCGGCCAATCTCCACAGAGACTAGCCATCTGCGCAGGAGATATTATAGTGCACAAGTGACTGCGCAAACGCAAGTGCACTCTCTGTTCCTTCACTCGCCTAGTCCGATGGGACGGCTAACCGACACGACCGGGGCGAGATCAGGCGCAGGACCCACTGTTTAACGTGCCTTCCGAAGCACGGAGGAACTTGAGATGTTTCTTATTTTGGTCACCCATCCTAGGACTGACCACAGCGAACGTTGCTTAACCTAAGTAATCGTTCGCTGAGTGCACGCGCCAATACGCCACCAAGCTCCTGTGCCACACTTGTTATAAAGTATATAAAGGGGGCACGCCAGGGCATTGGCTGTGGACCTTAAGAAATGAACAGATAGGCCATCAGGTCCGGGACCCTTAGCAGGATCTAAGTCTTTAAGTGCTTTTTTTATAGAGCATAATTCAATGTGTATATCTGCAATTTGCATAGAATTGTCTGCATAACACGAGCTTTGACCAGACTGCCAGTTCGCTGATCGTTCCGCAGACTCAAATACTGAATGAAAAAAAGATGAAAATAAATCGCAAATTTCTGCGGGATCGTTGGAGTTTCTGTCTTTATAAAACATAGTGGCTGGTATACGAGAAGATTTTTTTCGGTTAGCTATATAGGTCCAAAAATGTTTAGTATTTAAAGTTATACTTTCTTCTACACGTTGCATATAATTAGAGTAGCAAAGATTGCACTGAGATTTGAACCTGGCTCGATATTTAGAAAAAATTTCGTAATCGCTAATGTTACTGTAAGTCTTCCATACCATATACATGTCAAGGAAATAGGTCTATAGCTCGAAGTTAAGGTAGCTGGTTTCCCTGGTTTTGGAATAGCTATTACTGTGGCCATTCTCCACTTATGAGGAAACACTTGGTTGGTCCATATGAAGTTATATATATCTAAAAGATGTTCAAGAGCGTTAAGGGGTAGTTGTCTTATTAGAGTATTGGAGATATTATCTGGTCCTGGACTAGAGTTGCCTAATTGGTGTAGAATTGTAATAAGTTCGTTCATGTTAATGATACTATTAAATGCGGCGCTATTGTCTGTCAAGTCGAAGGTAGTTTTTTGGTTCTCTAATTGTCTTTTTTGTGGTAAAAAATTTGGGCTGTAGTTGTTAGAGCTAGAATTTGAAGCAAAGGCTGAAGCCAAGAGTTCAGAATTTATATTAGGATCACCAATTAGTTCATCTTCATCATTTTTTAAAATAATAGTTTGTCTTTTAGTTCGTCTGCCGTTTATGGAATTAATTTTCCGCCAAATATTTCCTAAAGGTGTAAAGCTATTGATAGAAGAAATAAATTTTTCCCAGTTACTTTTTCTACTTTCCTTAAATATTCGTCTTGTTTTAGCTCTATTTCTACGGAATTCTATCTTGTAGGTCTCTATATTCATCTGTTCATCTGTCATAGGCGTAATATGTTGGTTCAATTGGCTATTTTCTTTTAACTGCTTACTTTTCTTTTTGTACAATCTGTAAGCCCTTTTAGTGTCTTTTAGTGCCTTAGAACATTCTTCATTCCACCATGGAACTTGTGGTTTTTTAGATTTGCCTGAGGTTTTAGGTATATACTTTTCAGCGGCATTTATTATTATAAGGTTAAATTCGTTCACTATTTCATTAATACATCTATTAGAATCAAGGTTTAATTTATCAATATGTTTAATATTATTTTCTATTTCACAGCGATAATTTGGCCAATCCGCAAGTTGATATTTCCAATATTTTGCCGTGGTTATATTATTTAATGTTAGATCTATCTGAGACGTAAGTAGTATTGGAAAATGATCACTGTCATATAAATCGTCAAGAGCGTTCCAGTCAAAGTAAGTTGAGATACTTTGTGAAGCAAATGCTAAATCTATATTACTTGTGTGACCGTTTCTGACATTAAAATGGGTAGGCTGATGGGTGTTCAAAAGTATAATGTTGTCATGTGAGTCTAACCAGTTAGCCACGGTTCTACCCCTTTGATCACAATTGCTAGATCCCCAATAAAGATGATGGCTATTAAAATCTCCTAGTAATAGGAATGGCTTTGGAAGTTGGTTAATTAAATTATTTAAATCATTTTCAGTGAAGGGGCAGCTATTGGGTAAATAGATATTACATATCGTCAGAGTAATGGGAAATTTAATTCTTATCGCTAGTACCTCTAAGGAAGTATTTAAATAGATTAATTCCGGTAGGGTGTGTGGCTTAATATAGGTAGCTACTCCACCACTGGCTATGCTGCTATGGGTTCTATTTTTATTAAAAACTTCGTAATTTTTTAATTTAGCACAATAGTTATTTGAAAAATTTGTTTCCTGTATACAAAAGCAAAGTGGATCCATTTTATTCAAAATTATTTTTATGTTTTCGAATCGAGCAGAAAAACTATTAACGTTCCACTGTAATATATTCATAGGTATGAATTTGTTATTTAATGAATAGAGTTGATACTAATAATTAATTGCTTGTGTTACCTTTACGAATACTGATATCTTGAAGTTTACGAGAAAGCCGTGAGCACCTATTTTTTAACTTATTGTTTAGTTTAGGATGTAGGTATAAACACATATTTATTAACTTAGGAAGATTGTCAGTGTAGTCTTTGATTAATTCTTGAATATTTTGTTTACCACGGGAATTGTCTAATAGGCTTACAAATTGGTCAATCGTTAGGGGAAGGTCTAGTTGGGTGGATGAGTCACGTAGTTCAAACTTAATATCTTCCCATATTTGTTCTTCGGTCCTGCTGTCCAGAGTTTTCTGTCTCTTTTTTACTGTCCTGGTTTTCAGAGGTTCGTCGTCAAGTGAGCAGTCGCTGCCAGTACCACATGTACTGCTTGCGTCATCTGTATAATCACCCGCTGAGAAATTTTCTTCCACCATACTTTGAACCATTATTTGCTCGGACTGTGAGGGTTCTGTAGTGGTAGATGAACGCGCACGCTTGGTACCTTTGTTTGGTTCTTCTTTGTCTATGTAGGATTTCATCGTTTGGGTCTTAGGTTTCTTAAATTCAATTGGTGGGTAGTTTTGATTTTCGTAATTACTAGTAGTATCAGTTGTTGATTGTAAGACTTGAGTAAGGTCGGGGTTCTGTTTATTTTGGGGGCAGTGTTTTGCTGAGTGACCGTTTCCGTTGCAGACAAAGCATTTCATTGAGTCATTCGTTATGTATATCCAATAATTGGTATCTTCGTAGGTTAATTGTATCGATTCTGGAAGACGCTTTTCATCCTCTGGGGAAACATATAATTGTCGTCTGAAGCTCATGATATGTGAAAATCCAAGGTCGGAGATACCTACTTTCATAAAATTGATGGGAGACAATATTTTAATATTCATCTGTTAAAATTTTTCCTCAATTACTTCGTGGGGTATTACTGGGCATACGTTAGATAGTACGATTCTTTTGTTTCTAGAAATCAAGGGGCGAATGTCAAGGTAATAATCATTGACTTTCACTTTTTTTACTATATTTACAAGATCGTCAGCTGTTTGTTTTGAGTCCATGTAAATACATACTCTTGAGTTAGCAATTCGAGAAATAAAAGGGATAGCAGATGATTTGGTAACTTTGGAGAGGCACACGAGGTAATCTTTTATCGTAACTCCATCGATGGATTCCAAGACTATGGCTTGATCTTTCTTTGGATGCATTGTTTTTGATGTTACGTTGGCGTAGCTTCCTGTGGGGTTAGAGTTTTCCATGTTGAGTTGGGGGTTCCTGTTGCCAGGAGAGCCCCTTACCGTGGGTTTGAACTATTAATAATATAAGGTACACAATAATCACTCGCGACCACAATTACTCGGGCGTAGTGCATCGACGAGACGCAGTAGTGACGGACGGCACGCGTGAACCGTTCGGCTGCCACCGAGCAACTGAGATAATTTTTATAAGGCACACATGCACATTATACGTGAATATAAAATCATCGGATTGGTAGAGTGACATTAATCTGTTGAGCCGCGTAATACTCCCGAGAACATTAAGACAATGAAAATATCCTTCATACAGAGCCATGTTTGTGCGATCTGAGAAACAAACTATACACGGTGTTTCATAATAACCCATAAATAATTAATGCCTTATCTAAAAATAATTATTAAAAATGTGTTTACACGTAATGTCATTTAACCCAATATTTTCATGTATATCATAGTATCATCATCATGTCTATGATTTACATGAAAATTTTGGGTTGAATGACATTACGGGTAAAAACAATTAAATAATTAGTTTTAGATAACGCATTGATTATTTATTGGTTATTATGAAACACCGTGTATAAAAAAAATCATGCAACACAAATTGATACTTGGCGAAGAATCTTAGATTAATTACCATGTAACACAATATTAGATGAAATTTAAAAAAGGAAACCCTACTAGCTAGCTTGAAATCCAACAATCATTTCATTCGGCAAGAACATAGCCATTTACGGCAATTCCTGTTAGCGTGGTGACTTATCGTCTTGTTTATCGCGATGATTGGGGCAACGGGGCAACATTTCCATTTTTAATGTTAATTTGGTTTTAAATATACAGGGTGGAAACTTTCAGCGGGGCAGTAAGGAGAAGTACCTAATCTGAAATACAAAAAAATAAAATAATCACGTAGAATTTTACACATATCAAAAAGAGGGCGTATTAATTTTCTTTTTTTATTAACTAAAATAACTTGATGATGTTATTCTTATTTAAAATCTTGCTGTTTCTTGCCCTACGATATCAAGTGCTCGAAGTGACCGCCATTTTGACGAATACATAAATTGATTCGTTTCTGTACCAACCTAGTGGCTGCTAACAATTTATTTGAATGAATTCCATACAAAATTGTGGTTAGTGAGTCTTTAAGTTCTCGAACACTATCGTATTGCTTTTTGTAAACCTCGCAGTTTTCAGGTAGCCCCACAAAAATAAATCTAGAGGCGTTCGATCTGGACTACGCGCTTGCCAAGAAATAGGACCATGTGTTTCTATCCATTGATCACCAAATTGTCAAGATTGTTTTTTAATTAATAAAAACGAGTTCGAAATTTGAATTGTTTTTAAACTTATCTTGTTATTCAGTCAACAAAAAGATCACAAAACAAAAAGTCACAAAAAAACTTTTGCGTAAAATTTTCATACAAAATGTACGGGAAAAGCTTTTTGCAATTTGTGACTTTTTGAGTACTCCAACGATGGTTGATCTCATAGAAGATTTTGATCAGTATTAGAAACAGGATCGATTGGCATCAAAAAATGTTTTTATGTAATATTACTATTTTCTTGCTAACTGTACATTTTTTTGAAAATCTGTGAATGGTGATCAAAATTCCATAAAAAATTATGGGTAGTCTCCTAAAACCATTTTCGTGTAGCTGGAACGGATAAGGTACTTCTCCTTACTGCCCCGCTGAAAGTTTCCACACTGTATACTTAAGTCATTAAATTGTATAATAATACTGTTGATTATCATGATTGCAATTTACAAAAAAGAAAACTGGTAGAAATATTTAAAAATCGGTTGTCCGAATTACTATTCTACCCGACTGTACACTACGTCACATACTACGCTGCTAATTTGCGAAGTATACCCGTATGTATGGTGCGGTCGCTTTTACGTAACCTTTATAATTCGGTCGGCTTATTGACAAATTACTGATATATCTTATTTTTTATATAACTTTCATAATAACCGTAATTCAAAGCTGGAATTAACAGGATTGTTTATTGATGGAACATTTTAATTTGTTCATAGTATGCCATGTTTCCTTGTTTAATGGAAGCTGCGTATTCGATGAGTTAAAAAAACCTTTGTAAAATTCTCTATATGTTCATATTGCGTAAAGTTACATAATCTTAGTTTACTGTCGTTATAAAGGTGTAACAAGGGTACATGTTACAGCCTTTTATTTTATTGTATGTGTACTGGTTTACTGAGAAATTCGTTTTTTCTGATTTTTGAAAACATTTTATTACATTGGTATTCAACAAGCAAATCAAAAACTAATGCTTGAACAAATTAAGGTCTATTATTGGTATTTTTTTCAAACTTCTATGTTCAACCGATTTCGAGATCTGGGATATCCTAAAACGTTACCGCAGCAAAATCTTAAATAACTTAAGAATTACAACACGCACAAATTTTGCTATTCACAAACATTTAATACGCAACAAAAGCTATCTATTCATGTATTTGGTTCTGGATGGAAACGATTTTATAAAAAAATATTTTGCCAGGGTAACGTTTCGAACATTACTCCAGCAAAATCTGTTTTTCTCGAATAACTTTAAAACTACAACGCGAACAAATTTTGCTATCCATGAACTAATTTCTCCTCATGATGAACTAATTATTTGATATACTCTCACTTCTCTAAAGCGCAACATTTTGCTGCGGTAATGCACACCCTATTATAATCTAGCGGTCCAATTAATAAAAATTTTACTCCATGGATCCTCCTCGATTTAGTTATTCCGTGTTTTGTCTTATTTTAATATATGACAGCCGACATGTGCGGAAACAAGACAAAACACGGAGTAACTAATCCGAGGATGATCCAAGGCGTAAAATTTATATTAATAAGGCCGTAGATGTATAATTAAAAAAGAGTAGGTATCAAATAAAAAAAAATATTTTTTTCTTTTCAATTTTATTGTTCGTCAATCCTAATACATAATTTGCTATAAGCATTATAAAACAAAACTTGTAGAGCTTTTATGAGTTCTGTAATTAAGAATAATTTAATGTATACATTGCGTTTTTGTGT
Organism: Schoenobius gigantellus; assembly: GCA_963935595.1. Lineage (NCBI taxonomy): Eukaryota > Metazoa > Arthropoda > Insecta > Lepidoptera > Crambidae > Schoenobius > Schoenobius gigantellus. The sequence goes on from OZ012555.1 coordinate 15,737,786, forward strand.
ACCTAACAATAATTTTTAAACAAAATGCAAACAAATATAAGAATTATTAAGTACCTTTAGCGGCCGGCGCCGTTACAAGGCGCTCACAAAAAGTTTAAAGAAAATTAACGAGCCAGCCCATAACAATGTTGCGATGGAGAACTTCTTCGGAGAAAGTGGTACTTATTGATTGAAAGAGGCGTGGCAAATATTATCGGTCAATATTCTTGAGGTTGATTTTCAGGGAACCCAGCCCTGTGAAAGTAACATTTGGCTGATTAAACAACAATAAAAAACATTATGTTCTCAATTATACTGGAGTATAATTAATTGGTCAGAATTAAAGTTGTCTTCAAGATATTACAGATATATGCTTGTCTTTTGAGTTCATCATGTAGAATGAAATTTTATAGGTACATATAGCTACAGCTACTATTATATGTATAAATCTCGCGACACGATGTTTCATCATCACAGCTCTTATACGTCCCCACCGAGGGGTTCGAGCCTACCCTATGTTAGGGTGATTAGGCCTTAGTCAACCACGCTGGCCCAGTGCGGATTGGTCGACTTCACATACATCATTGAATTTCTTCGCAGATGTATGCAGGTTGCCTCACGATGTTTTCCTTCACCGTAGGAGCATCAGACAAATGTACATATGAAATTCGAAACGAAAAACACATTGGTACATGGCGGGTCTCGAACTCCGACCTCCCGATTGGAAGGCAAGTGCCGAAACCACAGCGCCACCGACGCTCACCGACACGATGTTTATGCGGGATAAACTCAAAGGATGATGAGTTTTAATACAAGCGACTTAATTATGTATAATTTGATCCATTTCGCTTATTAGTGCCTAGATTTATTTTCATCCATATTTGCATGTCTCATCTTATGTCACCACTTTTAAAACAAATAAAAAATATTACATTCGAAACTAAACTTTTGATGAAATTTAGCTTACTGCATGTAATTTGGTCTTACTAAAAGATAGGATAGTTTGTATCTCTATTAAAGACCTCAATATGTATTATTGTGTTAGATTATTAAAACAAAATTAGTTCGCGGACAATCGCGGGCACAGCTAATATTTTTTTTATTTCGAACGGCCTACTAATATTGTGTAATGTAAAAAAAAACAATTTTAATATTTTTAGGGCTTATTGGGTAATTTTCATTGATACGTTGACATTTTTTGGCTTATTGAAACTATTTTAATAAATTAAATTATATATTAATTATTATTAAATTATATACATATAATATATTAAAATAGTAAATTAAATTATATATTAATTATTATTAAATTATATACATATAATATATTAAAATAGTTTCAATAAGCCAAAAAAACATTGTTCAAGGTAACGATGAGAATTAACTTGATACCTGCTAAATTCTTAGATACGGAACATATGATTTTTTGCGGGCTTTTTTATTCTTAGCAATTTTTTTGCGGGCTTTTGTTATTCTTAGCAATTTTTTTTTGACAAAGATTTGTTATAGTGGCGTGAACAGAACTTCATTTGATAATTTTGGATAATAATGCCAGCTCTTAGCTTTGCTCAGGTGTCGTATGCGGTCCAGCTTTTCTCGTTCACACCTAAATTGGAACTAACCAAATTCGATGAGGCCTGAAGAAAAGACCTCTTTACTGATGAGTCTAGCTGGATTCTGTCTTGAGACAGATGATAGGAGCGTCTTAGTATTAAGATGACCCGGAAAAAAAAAGAAGTGTAACATTGTTGGAAAACAGTCTTATGGTGGAGGCTCGGTTATTTGTGTAAGAGCAAGCACTGATTGCGGCAAAATGATGCCTGTTGTCCCATTCATTGAGGATACTTTTCATTTTGCATAATAATGCTGGACTCCACACTGCGGCGGTAGTTTCGAAGTATCTTACTGTGGTCGGAATTTGATAGCTAGAGAAGGCAACACAAAACTAATTGTGTCAGCCCCATTATGAAAAAAAAACCAGTGCTTGCAACAATATTCAATTACATTTATGTTATGTCAAAACTCACTCACAATTTAAGGAACTAACTTTACTGCGCAAACTTTGTTTTCACCGCCTATAATTTGCATTATATTTGTATTTTTTATGTTCAACAATTTTAAGTTAGTAAATTGATTCTATTCAACAATTTAAAAAAAAACTTTATTGTTAAAATGTTTTTTATATCTTTTTTTGCGTTCCTCTAAATATCCATGAGTGTATTTTTATTACTAAATACGTGCACATGTTAATTCAACATACCTATCAATCACAGCAATCTTTTAAGATATTTACACAATAAAATATATTAACAATAAAACTGTAATTACATATAATAAGCATGTTTAAATAACACAATTTTATTAAAACAACAATACTGACCGATTGAAACATGACGTCATAATTCTTTTTTTTTGGCAGTAACTATGGTGGGGCCTTCTGCATTTCTGAAATAAAAAATATTTATTACTCATTGATTTTTGAAAGCACTATAGATTTTAAATATAATGTAATAATATTCAGTTGTTACCATACCATACATTCCCCATGGTTGTGTGAGACAGGGATAACTATTTATTTCATCATATTAAATAAACGCAATTGTGTTTGATGAAACACGAATATCAAATTCTGTATCAACTTTCATATAGCATTAAATATCACTAAGAAGTGATATTTATTTTAATAATCGGATATTATAAGGGCCGGCGCATGTCGTAGCGAAGCGCAGAGTATGGCCGCGAATTTTCATACATTCTTTGGAATTATCGAAGCGACGGCGAGCAGCAATGTACATTAACGGGTATTGGATTGTCACGTTACACGTTACACGCGACGGACCACAACGACCACAAAATACAGAAAAGAGAAAAGTAGTTTTCTAACCATTTTCCTCGTGTGCGTTTGGTAAGCGCACCGCTAGTAATTTATACAATATATCTAACTTTATACTTAGAGAAATGCCTAACTAAAGGAGCGAACTAAAAACGCGTTAGTACTCTCCATTCATTCAGACCATTATAATTAACTTATACAAAACATAAATATTGATGGCAAATGAAATTTATTTTTAGGTTTTAAAATACAACTCCAAAAAGTAATACGTAATGTAACGTGCGCTACGGATAATATCGTCTTTGCATGAGTCAGCGGCTCGTGGCGACAAATACAATACGCGCTGTAAATAATATATTTTATTTGTTAATTCAGATTTTTTCTTTGATGTTTCTTTGGACGAAATTCTTTGGAGGAAATTAACAATAATGTTCCAATCAGTTTGCTATAAAAACCTCGAAAAAATAATTGTCACTCCAAATTTAAATACTCGGTAGCTACTAAATTACGGTACGGTTTAGAAGACAAAAATGATGTTGACGATGGGTTCACTAGGTGGGTTTCGGCTTTGGGTTCGGTCTTTTTACACCCGACATACTACTACTATTTTCCAAAACAAGTGTCCACGAATACGCATTTTGACTATTCACGCTTATGCGTTATTTCTGCGCATAAACCCTCAACCCTTCGCTGTATGCGGGTGATTAAGCCGCGTTACAGAGGATAACAGCGTGGTCCAGGAATTGAATGGTGTATTCTGCACTTTGCTATAGCGCGCGGCCCTAATATAACAAATAAATAAACATTTACCTGAATAAAGAGAGGTTATTTTTGGTTTTAAATAAAGTCAATTATAATATAGCGCACCAGCACCTGAAATGAAAATTTAAATTTAAAAAAATAATATTTAACAAGTAAAATACTAAGGTTAAAAATTGTATTATGTCAGTTACTACTATCAATCAACATAATTTTCAGACAGGGGCGATACTATACTTCATCATAAATTGTACAGCATATTGTAAGATACAAAAACTTTAGAGAACCGTCAAAGGTATTCGTTATATTTTTTTAGTAATTTAAATTAATATACAATGAAAAATTGAATTTGAAGAAAATATGAATGAAGTCGATATTACCTTTCCAAAACTTCCATAATTTTTATGATTCAATCCAGTCCAGATTTATAGTTTGGCTAGAAATTAAAATGATTTGGTCAGTTTTATTTCCTATTAATATTTATCTCAACACAAAACTGAACCGTGTCAGGAAAGATCGAACATCATATTTCAGCTAGGGGCGATACAAAAAAACATCATTCAAGCAGCCAATAAACAGACTAATTATTTTTTTTAAAAATAACTTACATAATACTGTAGGCGCCTCAGTCACGACTTAAGAACCTTTAAACAAATAATGTTTTGTTTAATAAACATTAAATTCTACATATTATTATGCTGTTTGTTGGTAATTTTCAATATTCAGATAATACCACACCATATTTTCCCCACGATTTTGTGAGACAGGGATAACTATGATAATCATCATGGAACGTTATGGAATTACTCGTATTGGGGTTTAGAGAGAATCACTTTTTGCAGACTTATGATTTTTAATAAGACAATTTTAATAATCATGCTTTAAACTATATTATTCAAAGTAAAGCAGAAACGGAATATGATAAGTGATTATCTTAAGGACTTAATATTCTAGTTTTTAAGTAGGTAAATAGTTTAAGTTTGCATTACTCGTCATTTATACATGGACATAAGTACTTTATTTCAAAGGCACCTAGAAATAGGCGCTGTGCGTTGTAATCACAACAACACGCGACTTTATATGTCGACCTTGGGAATGTTTTTATGTCGCTCGTAATAACGACGTCTTTCGCAATGCAAACGCGTAGCTTGATCTGTTGCTGACTGTACCTTAGTTTTATTATAGTTTTCAATGAAATGAATATTACCTATGGTGTTTTTTGATGTTGCAACTTCTCTTGTTACTTTAACTTTATTTCCTGAAAGAAAAAGAAAAAATGATCTGAATGCTTTGCTTGTAAGTCAAATAGATATTCATAATATCATCCATAAAGTATAGGTAATCCATCAGTAACTAATTTTCATCAAAAAAATATGATATATGCTTGTATAGTAGAACATCATTATTTAGTTCATAAAAACAATAATACATTCTTGAGTTTTTGTTATTACCTAAAAATACAGTACTTTATCATTTAAAGGAAAATAATTATACTTACAATTTTATTATTTTCAATGCAGCTATTGACACTTCTTTTTTCTGTAATGATGAATTAAATGTCAAAAGCCTTCACTATTGCAACTAGTGGACATTTGTAAATAATATTTTAAATCAGTAAGTAGTTTTCAGCAAAAATATATGATATATGCTTGTATACTAGAACATCATTCAGCATATTAACAATTAAATCGAAACGTTTTAATATTAAAATACTCTTTAAATGAATAACATTATTAAAATGTACTTGGACAGGACAGTGTCCGTGCACTTGTACCAAGAACAAGAAAATTTTGTTAAGGTAGGGTGACAAGCAAGACAAATAAAAATCGTATAATAGGGCAAACAAGGGGATACATACCTAGCAGCAAAAAGAGACTTATGTAATTCTTCTTTGAGCATCAAACATTATTTATCTGCAACAAAACATTATAATTAATAGATGTGTTTTCTAAAAATTATTTTAAATAGTAGACAAGTACATAATTGTTCAGTTATTAAACCATATTTTCCCCATGGTTCTGTGAGACAGGGATAACTAAATTAGATCATCATAACAGTATTTCTTATGAATGGCCGAAATTGCAAGGACATTTTGTAAATTTGTAGTTTATTTTTGACATATGCACCATTCAGAATTGTTTAAAAATGTATTTAGATATACTTGGTTTATCAACAGGTTTTGAGAAGAAGGAAACTACCAAACACAAAGATGAAGACATTAAAATTGAATATAAAACAAAGAGAAATATCTTACCATGACATTAAGTTTCTTCAGTAATTGTTGCGACATTCGTGAAATCTGTAACAAAAGACTATTTTTTTATTTAATTTCTTCAATATTATCTAAGCAGCATCATGACAATCAATCAATCAGAATATTATCGATCAACATGACTTCAGCTAGGGGCGATACTATACGTCATCATAGTAAAATTTTAATTTAGTATTGGTTACTTATTATTAAATGAAAAAAAAAAATATATAACAACAGGGTTATCAACAAAATTTTATGAAACTGAAGACTTCTGCCTTAGGTATTGGTTAGTCTTGTTACACGCTAAACTAATAAAATGGATATACACGGTGTTTCATAATAACCAATAAATAATCAATGCCTTATCGAAAACTAATTATTGAAATGTGTTTACACGTAATGTCATTCAACCCAAAATTTTCATGTGTATCATAGTGTCTATGATTTACATGAAAATTTTGATAAAATTTGAGATTCATGCTCTTCAAAATATTTCATTGAATACGTGTTTCATGGTTTATTGGAATTCACCCCCTAAGGGTGCAAAATAGGGGTTGAAAGTTTCTATGGAAAATATTCAAAATTTAGTCCAATTTCTACGAAATTTATTATCCAGGCTTAAATAGGCTGCAAAATTATTTTTCCTACGGGAAAATATAAATTCCCACGGGAAAACAATAATAACGCGGGCGAAGCCGCGAGCGGAAAGCTAGTAATAAATAAAAATAAAAGAAATATTAATATTACCTTAGACAATGTAGGTATGCTGGTAGTTCTTGCGACATCAGTCCATATTGGGTAGTTGCTATGGCCTGTTGGTAAGAGGAAAACAAAAAAGGTAAATATTTTTGAAGAAATAGTACATTGCACAAAATAATATAATCTGTAGAAAAGCTTTGAGAAATACTTGTTTATTTAAGTATAAGAAAATATTACACTCAACCCTTAGAAGTGGAACTACAGCAGTTCCTCTTCTTACACGGAGTGTGTTAATGTTCCTATCCAGAGTCAAGCATGCCAGACTGTCTGTGCATACATCGGCTTTGGTAGGGTATCTTGTGCATTAGTACTGCATTACTAACTGACTGAATGGAAAAGTGTAAGTACTAATATGTTGAAAAAATTTAAACTTTAGTAGAAAATGCAAACCTTGCCTTTCAAAATTACATGTCACATACCTGTCTTTTACTTGTCATAACGTTATTTTTAAAGATAGTAAAGGATTTTAAGCCTTATGCCAAAATAGTAGATGTTAAATATTAGTGGATAAAAAGAAAGTTCTAAATCTATATTATAGATTACTGGGGTGGAATCAGAATCTGTATATACTATAATAGAAAGTCGTGATAGTGACACTATTTATAACTTAAGAACGGTTGAACCGATTTGGCTGAAAATTGGTGAGGTAGCTTAGAACCAGGAGACGGACATAGGATAGCGTTTATCGCAGAAATCACTCCTTAAGAGGGTGAAAAGGGGGGTGGAAGTTTGTATGGGGAATCAGTAACAGCTGAACCGATTTAGATGAAATTTAGTATGGAGATAGTTTGAGTTGTGGGGAAGGATAAAGAATAGTTTTTATCCCCGAAATCATTCCAAGGGGTGAAAAAAGGTAATAAATAAAGAGAATCAATAAACAAGGATTTCCACGCGGACGAAGTCGCAGGCAAAAAAAAGCTAGTACCTTATAAAAAACCGGTAGTTTTTGTACATTACATACCCTGTACTTTATTAGTGATGAAAACAGTAGTCTCCGTTTGATTTTCACTGGTGATCTGAAATATATAATTTTTAAAATGAATTTTCTTCAAGCAGCAACGTAATTATAACTTTTATTTACTGTTAAGTCAGATACTATCAATCAACATGGATTCAGATAGGGGCGATACTATATATCATCATATAAAATACTTTCGTGAAAATAAGGTGGAGCAATCATCAAAATAAAGATTCAGAGAAAGCAGACAATTCATTTGCTTAGAGCAGGGGTTCCTAAACTTTAAAGATGACGGAACACCAACCAAATACCCTTTATTTTATGGAACCCCATATCAAATGATTACAAATCAACACTGAAATTTATATTTTTTTTTAAATGTGTAATATAATTGAAATACATTATTATTCAATAGCTAATAATAAATAATTTTGGCAGAACCCAGATGACTATTCTACGGAAACCAGTTTGGGAATCCCTGGCAATAAAACATCAAAAAAAATTGGGGTTTTAAGCATTATACTATAATTTCCAGAATTTATTATTCTCCAAATTAACTAAATACTTATGTTAAGTAACTTGAGAGACTTTGTTACTCATATTTTTAACTAAAGATATTATTCTAGTAATATCATATTTTTTTATTTTACAGCATAATTATAGGTGACTGTTACCACTTACCATCAGGTGGGCAGTTTGCTTGTTTGCCAACTTAGTAGCAATAAAAAAAAAATTGTATAAGCCAACATAAATCCTACAGCTGCCCTTACGTAGTTTGAGAATGTGCATATTTTAAAAATTTCAATTATTAAAAATTACAGAATAATAAATAACAAAAGAAATATAAATATTACCTTAGACAATGTAGGTATGTTGGTCATTCTTGTGATATCAGTCCACATTAAGTAGTTGCTATGGCCTGTTGGTAAGAGGAAAATAAAAAATCTAAACATTTTTTAAGAAACACTGCAAAAAATAATATGATCTGTAGAAAAGCTTTGAGAAATACTTGTTAAATTAAATATAAGAAAATGTTACACTCAACCCTTAGAAGTGGAACTACAGTAGTTCCTCTTCTTACACGGAGTGTGTTAATGTTCCTATCCAGAGTCAAGCATGCCAGACTGTCTGTGCATACATCGGCTTTGGTAGGGTATCTTGTGCATTAGTACTGCATTTTGTAAATGTCTTGTACAAAAAATTATTCGAATGCTCCATTAACATTTTGCTACTTCTATAACTTGTGCTGCCAGCAATAATTCCCTAAATACTGCTGGCTGTAGCAGGATCGAGAAATGTGCGGGTTTATTCAGTCACAACTCACTTCATTATCAAGACCCCAACGATAGCATGTGCAGAAATTGTAAATATTTTGCAATATGGTTTTCTTAATATCAGCCATAACTGTTGGAGCCTCTAATTTCCGATGCAAATACGGATCTCCCTCTATAGAAACTTATGGTTTCCAATAGCTCTAAAAAAAGGCAACACCAGGCAGTGCGAGTAGCAGAGACAATAGCATGAGAAGTATAAGGGCGCTTGCGCAATTGGTCACTATCCCTTGGTAACAAAGTTATGGCAATTTCATTTCCTACACTTTGTGAAATAATGTCCCTATCCTTATCCAGTCAAAATATGCATATAACTGCGACTATTTCTTGTTTGATATTGATAATACATCCATTTCTACCAGTAGCAGCGGTTGTAAGTTGTGAAATATTAAATTGTCAGTCTTGCTACCATCAGACAGTAATAATACAGGTAACTTTATTGCCCTTGCATGCTACTACTGCAGTGTAAGTTGTAAGAAAGGAAATATTATCTTTCATTTCACTTATTTTTTTAACCTATATTTTGTTTTCAAGTTTTTATTTAACACTAATATTTCTTTATGATTTACTGTATTGTATTTGTATGTACTACTTAAACCCATATCGGGGTTTGAAAAAAAAAGTGGTCTGCCATTTTGTGGTGGCGCCCATCTTGGATTTACAATGATGATTACCAAATTTGAGATGAATGGGTCAGCAAGGGGGGTAAAATCTTATGTAGTAAATTTCACAACAATAACTGAGCGCGAGCGCACACGACCAACAATTGGCGGCCGATTTTTTGTTGGTAACATATACATTTATGAACATTAAAATTTTCACCGATTTGGTCCTTCTGACCCGTTTGGTCAGCCGGGATTGACTCATATTTTGTTGTCCGAAATATATCTCATGTTTTTCCACCATTAAAAATTGGTCACCTAAGTCAGTTGTGTGCGTTGACGCTAATAGCGCAAGCTAAGAACCATTTAAAAATTTTGATAAGCCTGGTTACCTTTATAATGATGATTTATTCACTAATAAGTCATGGGTACTAGTTGAAATTTGCTCCAACAAATCATCGAGATCTATAAAAAAAGAAATGATACTATATTATTGTTATCAAGCAATCTATAGAATAAGCAGTTGGTATAGTAGTATCAGGTACAGTGGTAAAGTTATAATCACATAGTTCATACGAACGAGACAAAATAATTCATCATATAATCCACAAAATAAAAAGAAAATTTTGATAAATTACATAGGTTTTACATTTGTTATAGGAAAGATAAGACAATGTCATATTCAATATAACATCTATTTTATAAACAAGTTTTAAAATTAACTGTTATATTTGTTATACATACCTAATTTTTTATTTGATCCTTTATTATCTTGTTGCAACCTGTAGACAAATAAATAAGTATTGATTCAAGGCACTCAGATTTTATGTAACTTTTAAGCTTAACTATATAAATTATCAGTAAAGTGGTATGTTTAAAATCATTAAATCTCATCCGAACGAGACTATTATAAAAATTCATCACATATGAGCTGGAGGCTAATAGCAATAAATAAATGCAGCTGGATTGGAATTGAACTTCGAGTGAACTACAACTTTTATGACAATTTGTATTGCAAATGATTTGACAGATTGGAATGCAACCCGCAGCAGTACTACCGCCTAACTCCAAGCGATCACTCGCTATCACTATAGTGACATTAGAACAATAGTTTTAATGTCTAATTGTTCTAATGTCACGAAAGCGATGAGTGATGAGTTAGGCAGTAGCCCCCTCGATTAAAGTTGGAGCGCAACTGCTGTCAAAATACATAGCTCATGCGACGCTACTTCTTTTTTGGTTTGAAGTTTGGCTTTTTTCATAGTTCTGTTTTCTCTTTCTGTTATTTTTAGAGTTCCTAATGCGATCTAGCTTCGCTTGCGGTTTAACTCACAATGTGTAGGAATTAGCGCAATACAAATTTTGTCCTATGTTGAATTATAATTAGAACTAGATTGGAATTGATCCTTGGCGATCCATTCGAACTGTAATTAACATGATTGCCCCCTCTTTTACTAACATTTCACACATTAAAGACCCTTAGGGGGTCAAGGTGCGGGGCCCATAAGGACCCCAATGTAAGATAACATTTCACACATACCTCATGAATCTGTCGGAGATACTGCAGACGAACTGAAAGTAAAAACAAATTAAGTAAAGAAAACATATCAATTTTACTGTAAAAGAATTAACTCACCTATTATTTTATTAATTGATGGAGTATTTCATAAACAATAATATACTAAATAGCTTAAAGTAATTCTTTATTTGTATGTCCTTAGATACTAAAACTTGTAACTTGCAGACACAATGGAATTACTTCTTGGCTGGTTTTTTGGAGGCAGGCTTCTTCGTACGTAGCTTCTTGGCAGGAGCTTTAGGGACTTTATTTTTGCCAAATGTACCAGCACGGGCAGCCTTAACCTTCATGCTCTTGAATACTGCAGTTCTCGCGCGATTCCTCTTTACTCGTGCAGCTGTCAGTTTGAATCTGTCAAAATCAGTCATCTGAGCTCGCTTTTCTTTGTTTGCAAGTTTTTGGGCCCATTGACTTTCAGCCCATTTGTCATTCAGTTTAGCATCTGTCCACGCTTTTCGAACCATGCGTGTTGGCGCTGTGAATGGGTACTTCAGGCGGAACTTAGTAAGATGAAGCTGGTTTAGGCGAATTTGCTGTCGTGCAACACCACTGCCGGGACCATCTACTAGAGCGCGAGTCTGATCAATGACATCAACCACACTCACCAGCTTGCCCTTCAGTGGCCCTTCGGCCACTAGGGCAACGCGCCCAGGTTCTACAAATCTTGCGAATGGCATGACGTCCTAGAATTAAGATATTCGATTTATTATTTGTATCTAATAGTCACGATTTCAAAATAACACTCCGGGCCTATGGTTTAAACAAAACGATTTGCCGACAAATAACTAATTGTCTAAAAGTAGGTTTTTATCAAAAATAGATATGAAATAAAATGCTGTACTACATAATGGTTAGAAAGAATTCTTTAAATTCGAAGAAATAGCACTGAACTTCTTGGATTTAAATAGATTTAATTCAAACTAACCTCACAACGTCTTTACAATGACACAACAACTAGCTAAAAGAGCCACAGATTAGAGCACAGAACACTTAAAGAGAATAAAAGAGCATAGATCACAGACTAAGGTAAGGAGAGATAAAGGGTGCGGTTCATAATCAGATATCAGTGCAAACGTTTGCTTGCATGCATGCTAACAATTAACAACCCGTTCAAATCGTTAGCACTGAGGCGCGTTTAGCCCCCTAGACAAATGCCACACGCTAACTTTTCCGCAGTCGTTCCTCAGAAAAAATGTATGCAGATGACATTAACTGCGGAAAAAATAGCGTGAGGTTGTCGTAAGCTAATGCCATTTCCATACATTTTTTCTGCTGAACGACTGCGGAAAAGTTAGCGTGTGGCATTTGTCTTGGGCCTCAGAGCCTCTGGATGTAGTTGTCCGGTTGTTTTTTAACTCGCTCAGCCCCTGTAGCACGTCCACCAAAACACGATATGATAAAGGGATTTATCGCGGTGAAATGTCAAAATACGACGAAACCCTATTGTATTTTGATAGTTCACCGCGATAAACCGCTTTATCATATCGTGTTATGGTGGACGTGCTAGGGGGGCAGAGGCGTTGAACGGATTGCAGCAACCAAATCTTCTATCTCCCTCTTTCACATGATTTTTTATTCCTCTCTCTTTCTAGTAGATGACATTATAGAATATGGCTGTTGAGAATATCATCCAATCACGTAAGAGTATTTCAGTAATACACGTCAGAGCGTTTTACAACCATCAAATTCGATGGTTGTTCGGTTGTAACTCACGCCGACACTCTAAGGTCTTGAACGGGCCGGTTGTTTCACCCGGTTGTCACGCTCGAAGGCATTGAACGGGGTTAGAGCGAGTGTTGACGATGTCAACCTTTTCTGTAGAAAGAAATATCAATGAATTTCTTTAAAAAAAAGCAGTATCTATGTATTAGTGATCAATATACAAAAAAAACTATTGGCTGATTTAAAAGAAAACTTTCACTAGTAGATGTTTCATTATTACATTATCACTGAGTTACTAAACGTTAACGAAGTCATCGTTTACCCATGTGAAACTGGGACGTTCCGCTAGAAAATAAAATTTGTTTAGCGAATAATAATAATTAGATTCTAAGGCAATAAAAAAATAAGATATTAAAACTTATTATGATGATGTTAATAAGATTGTAACGAGGTGCTATACTCTAGATATAGTAACTCGTTGCATTCCCGCCTAACCTGAGTGCATTTTAAGCCTCATATTTTGTCTCAATGACATTCTGTTCTCCTGTCACTGCTTTACGGACATCGAGACGCAAAAAAGTAGCGATGGCTAATTAATATAAATTAATATTTTTATTAGCACCTTTTCTATAAATCTGAGAAAATAATGTAACGAATAAGGCACTTATGTAGTGCCTTTTCCTTATTATTATAATATTTGTAACGATTGGAGAATATTATATATATATCAGTGACACAACTCTGGTGCTTCATTTCGCTGACCTCCCTAACCACTGCACCACTGCGTCACCTCCTCACCCGTTACAAGATAGCTTTTATTGTATTTTTAAAGGACTTCTTAGATTCATGAAATATGTCGATTGATGAAAAATTGTCGTTATAAAGACGAGGAAGACTGGTTAAGACGGAATTACTTCCGTATCGAGTATGGTGCATTGGCACATGAAAACTTCGCCCGAAGGCTCTGAACGCGCCTCTGCTCACGAACGTAAGCACTCAGATCAATTTCGAACCGAGCTATCGATCTGTGAGTCTGTCAAGTTGACAGTTAATGTAATTTAAATAGAAAAATTGGAGGGAGACGTATCGTGCCTCCAGTATCTCTATAGAGCACTCCTATATTAATTGTAGATAATTTAATGAAAAAATAAATTTAAACAAACTAAAATAAAAATAAAACTGATGTTGACTTTGACATTGACAGTTCTGGAGACAGTGCACTACCTCTTTTCTGTTAGCACTGTCAGCATCAATCGGTGACGTCATCAATTACGTCATAAATACCGCATGCAAAATGCGCACATGAGCAATTTTGGACCGATTGTTTGCGTGCAAATACACGAGCGCTGATATCAAATTATGAACCGCACTCATAGATAGGTGCCGGCCACTGACCTCTATAAGGTCCAGTGGTGCCGGAAAACATCTTGAACAATTTCACAGATAAAAAATACATGCGCAGACAAATGCCACACGCTTAGAATAATAACGCATAGAAACCCAACCGGCGCGCACTATTTGAAGCAACTAAATGTGCGCCATATATGGTTCACTACGCCGGCAGCTCCATACTATTTTTATCGGAGTGTGCGTGTTTCGCGCTTAAGCGACTGCACACAGCGGTGTCATTTTTGCTTCACTTTAATCATGGCGCTATTTCCGGGCTGTCCTTCTATGCGTTTTTATTCTAAGGCCACACGCTAACTTTTCCGCAGTCGTTCCTCAGAAAAAATGTATCCGTAATTGAATGCTAGATTTTGCATTCAATTACGGATACGCACACTATGATAATATTACCTCACTATAAAGAAACACACACACAACGACAAATTAACCTGTATCTACGCAATCGCCCGCAAATCATGCCCGTGTCCTGTGTTGAGCTACCAACGTACCATTGTATTTTTCTATCGTAACGGCATAAAAAAAACGAGTGCTACTTAAAACCGACTCAGTCGACCCCGACTCCACGTAGTCTTGTCTGCCCTACCCCTAGAGTGTTATTTAGAACCGCGAAGGCACGGAGGGGTGAGGCAGCCCGCATGCTGAAGAGCAGGTGGCTATGAGCGATCAATGATCCTAACCTACAGTTTTCAGTTTGATCCTTAGAGCATTTAGCCTATGGAGATGGTACGCATTAAATCACAGTATATATTTTTCTGCCACATTTTGCGGGAGGCGACGCATGGCACTCTACAAAAATCTAGAATTCAGACAGTACCAACACCTCATCCACCTATCTAAAATGTTAGGATATTATATTCAGGAAGGAATATTTTTGTAAACGACATTTCGTGGTTGAAATATAACTTTTGCAAAAAGTTCATGGGGAAAAAGACACTGTCAAGAGGTTCTGTTGGTTAACACTCACTGACATACCGTTTTGTTGGGTCCATGGGCCAAATGTTCTTCGGGCGAAAAGCTATTGGTCAAAACATTCTGTCGATTAAACATTCACTGATGTACAGTCAGGGCTGTAGCTAGAGTCGAATCTGAGGTAGGGCAGCATTGGTTACAGGTAGGAGGTAGGGCGGAAATAATAAAAATATCATAATTGATCTGCCCTCGAAGCACGAGCTCCTAAATCAATCACCATGTATATGTATAATATATGTAAATGTACATCACTGAACTAGAGGTCAGTGATGTAGAGGTATGAGGAATACCATAGCTAACATTACCAACATGAGTTGACCAACCGGTTGCCATGGAACTAGGAGTAGCGATTGTATTTTGTGCTTCCACCTGTTTTGAGCAGTGAGATTCTTCGTGGTCAATTTGCTCCTCAACTCTTCGTTTTTTTTCCAAAGAAAGCCCGTATATCCATCGCAAAATCAATGAATCTTCAATTTATAGCGATAAAAATAACAATTATCGATTTTTGACTAAACACTCTTTAGCATACACTTCACTTAACCAAACTACAAACAAACATAATCAATATCTAGTTTATGTTTATTTTAGTTTAAAAGGGACTTCCCTATACTATAGATTGCAATATGCGCTCGCGCGCACGCTAGCGTACGGACCTCTGCATCTAAGGTTTGCGAAAATATCAGTTATTCACAATAGTCATTGTGAAGTTCGTGTTTCAATGGGAAAGAAATGTGATGGGTGTGACACTGCATTATATGATTTATGATATATTGAGTGTTCGATTGGAAAATGCAAGAAACTGTACCATTTAAAGTGCCTTGCGTTAACGGAAGAAAAATTTCAAGCATTTTCTGAAGAGTATAAAAGTAATTGGAGGTGTCCTGAATGCTTACGGAAGATTCCAAAGGGGGATAATTCAGATAGAGTCTGACACACGAAACATGAACCTGACATTTTTTCAAGTAGCAACACTGATACAATGTCCCCATGTAGTTCAACATGGTGAGTTTGATACTTTGTAATAAACAATTTCATAATATTTTTTTTTAATTTCTGTCGAAATATTACAGATATTAAGTAATTTTAACATTCATGAAATCCAAATACAGCAATTTCTTATAAAAGGATCATTGTTTGAAGTTCATTAAAACTAAACATTACCTAATATTTAATTTAAAAAAGTATAAACTCCTTTTTTTCCTACTATATTCAAGGAAAAAAAGACAATCCTTTCACAAATTTTACATTCTAAATTACTACATAAATAAAAAAATATTAGAATATTTCAAGTATCAAAATGTAATTTACCTTCTGTAGAAAGTATTACCAGAGCTAGAATTTTTGAATTTGCCGCTTTTTTCCAAGCTCGTGTTTCGTGTGTCAGACTTTACACCAGTTCGCGGTCAAATTACACTTAACAAGACGTTTACACCTAGCAACTACGTGAATACATAACGCGGTGGTAGTTCTTACGTAAACGGGGTATCCACGATAGAAAATGAGTGTAGCATCTTAACAGAAATGAAGGAGTTTCGTCAGGAAATGAGAAACAAGATGAACGAGCAAATATTTAAGTATGAAAAGCTTCAAAATATGTTATTAAATACGGAAACTGAACTAAAACAAATAATAAACATGTTGAAGGTAGCTCAAGAAAAAGCGGGCAAGGTTGACGAATTAGAAAACAAAATTAAAATACTAATAAGCAAGAATGATAATTATTTAAATTATTAATAGGGAAAGGTGATAATCCCGAATTACTAGGGGGAATATATTTGAACGTACCAGATCGGTACGTGGAGCGCCGGCGTCGGCTGCCGCTGCTGGCAGTGCCGCACGCTCGCCATGCCATCTATACACAGAACAAATAATTTTTTCTCAAACATGCTCGGAAATGTAGGTATTATTGTAGTAAAAAGAAGACACGAAGTTTGTAATTCTTGGCTCATGCATTACTTTACCGGCCTAGGCCAGGAAAGTAAGCACAGACTAAGAAGAGATACTACGAAAGTAAGCATGTAAATTCATTTCTGGCCGCTGCTGATATTTTTTTTTATTAATCTATATCTTGAATGATGTAACTTGTCATACAGCCAATTGCTACCACGTTATAAAAAACGCACTCTTAGAGCATATATTATATGAATAAGATCTGACAACAATTTTATTAAAATGTTGGTATAAAATCACACGAAAATATGCTTAATTTTCGTTGCGAGAGAAAAAGCCATAATCTACAGTATTACATTTTTTGCATAAAATATGACTGGGCATGTATGCTGTATACAACGTGTCTCATATCTCCCCAAATATAAAAATTAATTTTATTTCAACTATCAAAAATGCCAACCTAAAACTGTTCTAAAATTGAAATTTCATAAATTTGACAATTATATTTGATCATATGATAAGTTAATAAGGTTGACACTTTATTTTCGGTTAAATAATTATTATAATTTTTATGGTGAGTTATGAGACACTTTGTTTACGCGTAAAATACTCGTATATCAAACATTACGTTTAACATTAATAAATTGCTTTATTCGTTATTTTATTCATATTATATTCATTTGTTTCCAGTATTACGTCTTTCATTATTTCCTTACATTTATTGAGAAAAGCACTATACATACCTCGGCGGGAATGGGATTGCCGGACTCGTAATTATTGTCAAAGTTTACTCGTCCGGCGGCAATTCCTAACTTCCCGGCCTCTGCAGTAATGTTCTATTATAATATGCAGTGAATGTCACAAACTGTGGTATGTTCGGAAAGTTTAGATACCTATCGCTACAATTTTTTTTATCTCAAACTATGAACATACAATTTAATTATAATGTCACATTTACACATGCGTGTTCGCCATTCGACGAAACATTCGACGAAATATTCGACGAAACATTTGTGTTGTGGCGTTTACACATTCGTGTTCGCTATTCGACGAAACATTCGTATACGAGTGCCACCGCGAACTACTGTTCACACATTCGCGGGTGATTCATTTTGATATTAGCACACGAACATAGAGGACGTGAAAATAATGGCGGCATGCTTGCTACATTTTAATTTTTAATAATTTAAGCTTTAATGTTACAAACGGTTTGTACATATGGCGGACTTATACATATTGTATATGTGTGTGTGTAAGTGTTATATGTATTGTGTATGAATGTGTTTATATATACACATACATACTTGCATATATGCATACATACACAGATACATAAATATATGATTAATTACTATATACTAAAATAAATATTCAGATGAAGCTACATCTATTGAGTGTATACAATTTTTGAGATATCCAATCCCATTCTAGTTGATATACGGTTTCATGCATCGTTTATCTTTTCTTTATTTTTATCCGACTTCAAAAAATATATTTTACAAAAAATAAAAACCGACTTCAAAAACACTGAAAAGTTAAAAATAATATAAGAATAGGTATCTACAGACAACATCACACTTCTATACAAGGTTATTTTTTAATTACCAAAATAATTTTGTGTGCTTGTTCAGACAAGCAAACGGAACAACTTTCACTATGGGATCAACTTTGAAATCGCAAAAAAAATCAGCTATTCCATACATCTAGGTTCAGTGAATGTTGAACATTTGTACGAAACAGCTGATTTTTTTTGCGATTTCAAAGTTTGCTTGTCTGAACAAGCACACAAAATTTTTTTGTTAATTAAAAAATAAACTTGTATATTGAAGTCGGTACGAAACGATGATCTCTTATAAAGTCTTAAGGGAGATGGCCCAAAATTGCCCCAGAGTCATTTCATGTTTGAATAGAGAAAATTACCTTGAGACCTGGACATAAATATTGTATTAAAATTACTTAAAATTTATAATTTTGTTTGCTATATACAGAAATAAAGTAGTTAGCGGGGTTTTAAAAATTATAATAAGAAAGTAGCATTTGCGTTGTGGCAGTCTGAATTTTATGCGAAGTTCCACGATTATCCCCGTGGTCCGAAATGCGCAAACATTACTAACATTGCGCTCAGTGCAAACGCATCCGAATTGAATACGGCGATATTATACATTTTGTAACATAATGTGAGTTGCAGCATTAGCTAAACATGCAGAATTGTCAATAAATAAGTTTTTATCGACTCAAACTTCATAAATATATTTATGAAGTTAAATTATATTTTTTATTTCAAGCCGTCTAAACGTCAAGACTTTGGATATTTGTGCACATACTGTACTACCTCTTTTTCGTGTGCATCGTTTTAATCGCAGCTAATAGCACAGAGTAGCTCGATTCGGAACACGGAGTATGTATTTTGTTTCGTTTCGTAATGTGACGTTCTTTGCTTCGTTGTGTGTGTCGGTTGTGTGTTGTGTGCAAAGAGTAAAGTTCTATGGAGGAAGTTGTTTGTGTTGCGCCTTCATGGAGTTCTTGTTGTAATTCTTTTAGAAATTCGGTCTATATCGAGTCGAGTTTTCAATTCTCAGTTAATTTGCCACTTTCTAACTTAATATTTCGTGAGTAAAAAGTGAAGAAATTGTTTCCGTTGTGGTATCTCGATTGCGCAAAGTCGCTTATCGTCACTTACCATCAGGTGATATGAAGCCCAAGAGCTTCCCTGTCGTGTAAAAATCAGCGGGTGCACCAGTTCCAAATAGTAATTCCAATATTTATTGAAAGAATAGGTATATTTTACATAGACATAACCTATGTCGGTATTTTTAGTGAAATGTTATGATACTCAGATTGCTAAAACCCCGCTACATAGAGCTAATAATACTATTTATTATCAATCTAGGATGGAAAACCAACCAAAATATAAAAGTTTGATCGTGACGCATGATTTTTTTTTGGTGGGGCAAACAATGTATGGGGCGTGGGCCATCTCCTTTCACACCGACTTCAATATAGAATTTTGATGTTGTCAGTACCTATTCTTATGTTATTTTGACATTTTCAGTGTTTTTGAAGTCGGTTTTTATTTTGTGTAATTATGATAGCGATGTTTTGGGTTCCAAATGAGCTCTTCTCTATAATAAAGTTCTAGGAATTCTAAAATTCGCTCTCCACTCCACTCTATTTTGTCAACACGTTCGGTTGGGTCGGGCGCTAGCTGTCAACTAAATGTATGCGAATGTGTAAACAGTAAGTTCGTGTTCGCCATTCGTGCCCTTTGATTCGCGTCCAAAAAACCGCTCCCAACGCGAACTCACGAATCGCGAGGCGAATGGGCGAGGCGAATAGCGAACTTACTGTTTACACATGCGTGTTCGTTCGTTCGCGATTCGCGCGAATGTGTAAACGCGCTATTTCGCGCGAATCGAGAGATGAATAGCGAGACGAATAGCGAGGCGAATAACGAACACGCATATGTAAACAGCTAGTTCGTTATTCGCCTCGCTATTCGCCTCGCGATTCGCGCGAATGTGTAAACACGGTGTTATAATTTATCTTAGTTTTGGTATTTTTAAGGTAGGGCATTGTGATTTCAAGGTAGGGCATTGCCCCACAATGTCCCCCCCCTAGCTACGGCCTTGCGTACAGTTATGTTGGCGAAACGTTCGTGGGTGAAAAGTCCTTTGGATGAAAAGTTAATTGTTTAGGGATATTGGTTTGGTTTAGGGAAATTTTCGACAACAATTCACTACCGGGGGGGGGGGGGGGGGTGTAGTTCTAATGTCGCCTATGATATCTCCGTTCTATACGGACCCGGAACCCTTCAGAAGTCAATTGCTATTCGCACCCAGGCAACAAAAAAATGGCGACGAGGTGGATTTGACTCAATAATTAATCATTGCGAACGGAGCATGAAACATGCATGCATTTAATGCTCCGCGGCCCTACCGCCTATCTGGGTCACAATGTCTAACCTAACCGACAGTTTTCATTTGCGGAGTGGCTATTCGGACCCGCGACCGCCTAACAATAGCTCTAATGTCATCTGTGACATTAACACTATTGTTCTAATGTCATGATAACGATAGCGAGTGCTCGCTTTGAGTTAGGCGGTACGGCCGCGGGTCCCAATAGAAGTCGATCGCTATTCGAACCCGCAGCCCTACCGCCTATCTCAAAGAGTTAGGCGGTAGCCCCCCCGATAGAAGCATAATCAAAAATAACTTAAATAAAATTAAATAACATAAATAACTGATAGTCGGCGGCCCTACCGCCTAATTCACTCGTTATAATTTTAGCTCTCTATCGCCATCGTTAATCGCTATGAGTTAGGCGGTAGGGCCGTGGGTTCCTATAGAGTTCGATTGCTATCTGATCGCCTACCAAAGCAAACTCGTGAAATTAAAACGATAGCGAGTCTCTTGCTATCGCCATCGTTAATCGCTATGAGTTAGGAGGTAGGGCCGCCCATAGTGAATTGTTATCTAACAATTGTTATAGGATCAAACTGAAATCTGGGAGGCTACCGCCTAACTCATAGCGATCACTCGCTATCGCTTTCGTGATATTAAAACAATAGCTCGAATGTCATCTGTGACATTAAAACTATTGTTCTAATGTCACGATAACGATAGCGAGTGATCGCTTTGAGTTAGGCGGTACGGCCGCGGGTCCGAATAGCAATCGACTTTTATTACGACCAGCGGCCGTACCGCCTAATTCAAAGCGATCATTCGCTATCGTTATCGTGACATTACAACAATAGTTTTAATGTCACAGGTGACATTAAAACTATTATACTTATATGTTACGCTTAGATCATTTAACCTATGGATGCGGTACGCACATCTCTACTAAGTCTGTGGGTACGCAACAAATCGCAGTGTAAATTTTTCTGCCACTTTTCGCGGGAGGCGAGGTAAACAAGCACGCACACTAGGAAAATGTAGAATATACTTACAGAGACGTTGTTCTTATGTTTACGAACACACACTATGAAAATATTACCCTTCAATGACGAAACACACACACATCGACAAATTAACGTGTATCTACGCAATCGCCCCACCACAAAGAATTAATGTCCCTAGTGATGTGACACAAAGAATGAGTAACTATTTGGGTCGTCATGAGTGAATGATTGAAATGTTACAATAAATTGTATTTTTATTACTATACCCTGTTCGGCTAGAGTTGATAAAAATACAATGAAGACAGGGTTTCTTAAATTAGTACAAAGCGAGGCGCGCTAATTATTATTAAAATGCTTTAATTAGATTTTTATGTCTAATACAGCAATTTCACTTGCTGTTTAGCTGATCGACTGAAATAAATATATATTTTCAGTCATAGGCGTAGGTATAATGTTTTGATAAGGAGGGGGGAGGGGGGACGAATTTATATTTTCAGTTAAAGAGTAATAATTAAGTATATATTTCAATAATATACCAACAATAATTTTCCCTGTTTTGTTTACAGTATATCAGCAACTACAAATAAACTTTAAAAAAATTGTTGGTCATATAAATGCAGATGCCGATGCTACAGGTGGAGGGCCTCTCCAAGTAGCTTTATTGCCAGACTGGGTCTGGTGATTTTTGGCTCTGTTGCAACTGGGATTCGGTCAAACAGCCCCTTAAGTGATCGTTCGACCCCTTCTAGATGAGGTGATTTTTTATAACATACATGTTTTATATAATTTCAGTGCTTTAATTAACTATAATAACATAATGTTTCTTATTAACAACAACCTTCCATCTCTGGGAGTACAGCTGAGTCACAGATGGTGTTACTCGAGATAGAAGACTTTGCACACTGAGTAAATATTTTATTATATTAATTAATTAAGATGATATCTATACTATATAAAAGTACTATATAAATGCTTGTAATTGATGATACTAAAAGTACTTGTTTGTTTTAGCTCACCCATTAGCTACGTTGGATGAGGCACAGAGAAGTTGAGATGCAGCAGATGCTGCTGCTAAAGCTTTATTGGGCTATTGAGCTACTGACACACAATTTTTTGCCCTTAGCTGATGATGCCGGAATCTAGGGCTACTAGGGAGTAGTCATATGATAAAACATCTTATATTATCAGTCCATTTTTAACCGATTTCAAATAAGGAGGAGACTGTATCTATTTTTTATGTATGTTCACCAATTACTCAGCCATTTGTGGACCGATTTTCAAGATTCTTTTTGTAATCGAAAGAGTATACTCCCGAGGTGGTTTCATTGTCACCATGTCATGATCTGATGACGTCAGCTTTATGTTTTGTAAAAAAAAATATATTCCAAATACCTTAGTTCACTTAGTTTAATATTTGTATGACTTTATAATAAACATCATTTACTGAAGAGGTCCATATAACCTAACTAGCTCCACCAATGCATTTTATTTTATGTCTTCTTAATACCTAAGTTCATATATAACAATATAAAGTTTACTTAGGGTATGTTTAACATTTATTAAAACATTACTTTACCTTTAATTAAAATGGGTTTGTTTCAAAATTTATTTTTTCTCTTGTTCTATTCAATTATTTTATTACATCATAGTATTAGTTTATATATTTTAATTAATTTTGTTTCTGTATAGATTGTATGTCTTTATGGCTACTTTGAGGAATAAATGTGCACATCGATTGCTATGTCAACATGTCAACATGCCAACAGATGCAGGTTCGGTTATTATACTTTATCTAGGTGTATTATAATAATTGTTATAAATAAATAAATAAAAAGCAATATTTATATTGTTTTGTTTAATTTAAAAGAAATAAACTCTGACCACTCATGATCGTGCACCGATTCTCCAGCAGCTAAATGGTCAACTCTTCTGGTTGTTTCATTATATGCATTTCGTATCTGAAACATACACATTACATAATTCCAATACTTTGTAAAGTGTTAGTATGTTTATTCCTAAAAAGTGGAACCCTCGTTTAATAGTTGTGCTCATTCAATGACAATGTAACTACCCACCTGCATGGTGATTTCACTGTGCTCCTCTTGTGGTGTTAATGACAACACGGGCAACCTAGCCGCATTACAAATGTTATGTAACATTACACAAGCATTTGTGATCATTCCAACAGTTGTGGGATGATACTGTAGCTTGCGATCCACCAGTAAATATCGCCAGCAAGATTTGAGTATCCCGATACAATTTGTATCGATATAGTGCCACTGCGGAGAACCCGGCTTGGTGTTTACTATTGTATCATCAGAGCCGAGCGTAAGGGATAGCCCGAATCACCTGAAAAAAGTTTGTTTGATGTGGTCAGGCGTAACATAGCCGAATATAGGTACAACATCAGACTTATCTTGGTACTTACCTAAGGACCATGATGTTTTATTTTCAACCTGGTGAAGTCGTTCGAGATGCAGTTTAAGAGGGTGGTAGTTCCAAATGAAGGAATCATAGCTTGCACCTCGTGGCTGGCATCAATATTGAAATCTGAATCACATAGGTACCTACCTAAAAACAAATAAGAATATCTTTTTAATTTTTAAGCTATGGGGTAACTACATAAAGTTCTACATCTAACTAAGTAGGTACTGTAGCGCCCTACGCGCGCTTCGGGATCGTTGGGAACTTGGGACGTTAACTTAAACCATTTAGATATATTTCAATCTGTTCTATTTCTCAACTCTCTTTACGATCTCTCAAGTTACAATGTTACAATGTGCAATGCCGCAATGTAATGTGTCAAATACTCCTGGTGATCGTCCTTTATATGTCAATACTTCTAGAATGTTCTCATTCTATATTTAAAAAGGTGACATTCCTTGCCCCTGAGCACATTTATGCAATGAGGTGGGAATGCGGTGTCATAGACGCAAGGAGGTCACCACAGTACCTAAGCAATAATGCTAAAATTAGTTTTTTTTACCCAAAATAAAATCAAATAAAACCAAAATAAAATAAAAGCTTAGTGCACTTAATACCTACCTTAAAAAATAACATTATTTTCATAAATTACTAACAAGAGTCTTATATTATTATAAGAATAATAGGCACAGAGGTATCTACTTCACTTTAATTTTATTTTTCAAATGTTCATAGAAATATAGGTTGGGGAAAAAGTCTTTTCGCATTATAGTATGTATAAACTTGTAATAAAATCTCTTTGGCTATACTATTTGTATCTGGCTGGTTTTGGTATCATTGAAAGTTTAAATTTTAAAGAACATAATTCCAAATTCAAATTAGGAAAATGTGTGATTTTCATTTGTTTTTCGTACCGCCAAGATGAGTGAATCTAATGAAGAAATTCGATACATTTTAAAATTTTACTACAAAAAAGGTAAAAATGCAACGCAAGCCGCGAAAAAAATTTGCGATGTTTATGGACCTAGTGCAGTGTCTGTGAGAGTAGCACAAATTTGGTTTAAGCGTTTTCAATCCGGAAATTTTGATGTCAAAGATGCACGTCGCTCTGGTCGCCCTATTACAGATAAAATGAATGCCATTTTTGAAAAAGTGGAGCAAGATCGGCATGTCAGTAGTTACGACGTAGCTGAAGAACTGGGAATTGACCACAAAACAGTTTTGACGCATTTGAAAAAACTGGGTACACAAAAAAGCTCGACATTTGGGTACCTCACGAGCTCACTGAAAGAAACCTAATGAACCGTGTACTCATTTGTGATTCTTTATTACGACGTAATGAAACCGAACCATTTTTGAAGAAGCTGATAACTGGTGATGAAAAGTGGATCACGTACGACAAGAACGTGCGAAAAAGGTCGTGGTCAAAGGTCGGTCAGGCTTCACAGACTGTGGCGAAACCCGGGTTAACTCGCAACAAGGTGATGCTGTGTGTGTGGTGGGATTGGAAGGGCATTATTCATTATGAGCTGTTACCACCAGGCAGGACCATCGATTCTGAACTCTACTGCGAACAACTGATGAGATTAAAGCAAGAAGTTGAGAGAAAGCGGCCGGAATTAATCAACAGAAGGGGTATGGTTTTTCATCATGATAACGCTAGACCTCACACATCTTTAGCCACTCAGCAAAAATTAAGAGAGTTTGACTGGGAGGTGTTAATGCATCCGCCGTATAGTCCTGACCTTGCACCTTCAGATTTCCACCTGTTTCGGTCTCTTCAGAATTCTTTAGGCAGTGTCAGGTTAACATCACGAGAGGACTGCCAAAACCACTTGTCGCGGTATTTTGACCAGAAGTCCCAAAATTTCTATAGCAATGGGATCATGTCCCTACCTACAAGATGGCAAAAAGTTATCGAACAAAATGGTACCTACATACTTTAGTTAAATGTAAATAAACTATATCAAAAAATGTTTTGAATTTTCTTAAAAAATGCGAAGAAACTTTTTCCCCAACCTATTATATATCTACTTACTTTGGAGGCAGTACTTATTTCACCAAGTCTAGCTGGTAAATAAGGTTCTAACTCATATATGAGGTCACGACACAAGCTTTTATTGAGCCGAAACAGTCCAACAAATTCAGCGTCCGGTATCTCAAAAGCTTTTTATTTTCCGAAGAGCCTCACTTCGTCGACGGTAAAAAAAGCTCTCCATAACACGGGCATGTTCTAAAAAGTTTTCATAGAGGCCTAAATCTGCAATTATTAAATTATTTTTGGAATACACGAAAAAATGAATTGCGAGATGTTGGTCTTGAGTAACTTCTTATGATTCTGCTAATTGACAGGCGAGCAATTCCTATTTTGTGAACCATTTTACGAATATTCATACAAAGCTGTCAAACAGAAGAATTGCATAAGATGAATTGTATTCAATTCATAATAGGAATTGCGACATGTTGGCCATTTTATGACTACTAAAATGATTCATATTATGATCATATTATGATTCTGCCGATGCGGCCTTTTTAGGTCTGCTGTCATTGATTTACTACCAAACGTAGATAGAGCACTTCATACAAAAACGCGCTAAAAATCTGTCACCTAATCGACTATACATTTGTACTTACTCGCTGATATATTGTTGAATATGCACGCCCGAATTAAAATTACCATAAAGAAAGGACCGTATTTATCGAATTCAACCTTATTCTACATTATTACGGCAACTTTACAACTGTACAACCGTGTGAAGTTACATCATTTCATACCTAGCCACAGATCAATTGACGTTTTAGTAACTATGGAAAAAAACTGCACGAGTCGCGATTGGGCAGTTCTTCACCGGCCCACTTCTCGAGCGATCATGCGTTATCTACGTTTGGTAGTAAATCAATGTCTGCTGTACTCAAATTAGCTCATTGCTCACAACTTTGTCCGTGTTGATTTCTGATTTTAAGTTTGACGTGTCTGTGTGTGTGTGTTTGTGTGTGTGTGTGTCTGTGGCATCGTAGCTCCTGAGCGGATGAACGGATTTTGATTTTTTTTTTGTTTGAATAGTGAATTAGTCGGGAGTGTTCTTAGCTATGTTTGCTGACTATCGATCCAAGATGGCCGCCGCCACAAAATGGTGGATTACGTATTTTTTCACAACTCTCTTAATATGGGTATCAAATGAAAGGGCTTGACTGGTAGAATACCACACACTATGATAAATGTAACTGGTTTATTTACATTAAAATACGTCAAGTAATTTGTCATGGTCAAAGTAAAATAAAGGTACCATGAAAAGTCAGTAAACAAATAACAGAACGACACTCCGGAGTGCAATCAAAACAATGACTAGTGTGACTTGACTTGCGCCACGCTTCTATCTGAACACGTTGAAACAATTTAGCGTGGGGTGGAGTTATACCGGGAATGTCTTAGATATTTTACATGAGAATTGTTAATATACCAAGAACTAATTTCTGATTTTTTATTATAAATCTGCATAGTTATAAACATGTTTAATAGGTAGGTACTTTTTCGTTTAGCTTTGCTCGTAGGGTAGTAATTTGCTATCTCGTGCAAGTAAAAAGCACGAGATAGCAACTTACTGCCATACAAACAAAATTAGTATTTTAGAAAACCTTTCATTTGCGATAGGGCCCCACGTGTTATAACGCTTGGGACGACACCGGGCATTTTCCTTTAAGTTGCACCAAAAAATGTGAGTTAAAGTAAACATAAAATTCCTTGCTACACGTATGTGGCCTTAGTTCTACCATTTTAGCTTAGTAAATGTTTACTACTATAAAAGTTTTTATTTAGATATAGTAAGACATGTTATTCATTTGTCATAACGTGAGGTTCAAAGTGTTTTTGTTTACATTGGCCGTAAGAACTTAAAAGCCACTAAAATAAGTAGAAAAAGCTTTATTGTGTGATTTTAATAATTATGTTGCATTATTAAAATTTTCTCTGATGACGACGATGACGACAATCACTTGCTTTGTGCTCTTTACTGATGTCCCGACAACTTGCTGCATAGAGCAGGTGGCATGAAACCGCAATGCAACGCGGAAACGAAACGAAAACGCGGTTAACGGTGACCGCAAACAATAGTTTTTCTATTTTGTCTGCTGTTTGGCAGTCAACGTATAAAATTAAATAGAAGTACAGTTGAATAAAATATACTTGAGAGTTTATGAACATTCTGCATCTTTTCAGCCTTTCAAAAAAAAAAAACTAAACTGTACTTATGACCTCAACTACAACATAAAATTAAGAGGACATTATATGACATTTTTATATCTGGAGTAAACACGAGTGATGATGCCATCTCTAGGGGTTAACTTACATTGCATTTTATAAAATACCAATAAAGGTTATTTAATAGGCTTAAAATCAAATGAGACGCAGTCGAAAAATTGTTTAGAATAAGTATATTGTATAGAAAAAGATTTTTAGTCTACAAAGCAAAGTTGAAGCAAATTAATAAGTAATATTTTCTTGATATTATTTTGTTCAATTAAATTCCACTTGAATTTCTATTTTAATCTTATATCTCGTTAAACAATAAACAAACTCCGGAGGGAATGAATGATAAATAAAAATATGAATCAACATCATTCACTCACGTTGTCCCAGCACTATCGCCGTGTCACAGATAATATAATGCCCGTGTATTGTGTTGAGCTACCATCGTACCATTGTATTTTTCTATCGTAACGGCATAAAAAATACTTCAAAATTGTAAACAAATGAAACACGGTAATGTATATTTTATACTTAGATGTGATAGGAAACGCCATAATCTCGAAGATTTGAGTAGCCGGATCGCCTTTTGCAAGAGGAAACTGCACGATTAACCATTTTTTGGAGCTCTTAGTGCGACAGAAAACGACACCAAATGGCAGCGGCCGCGCGTCAACTAGTTTTATATAACGTGTATGGTCATATGGTCAGCGTAAATTGACAGAGGGGTTCGCTCAGCCTTGCCGTCTCCCGTATGAATGCTCTAAGGTGTTTAGCATCATCGCGTTTCATTAGCTTTTGACGTAATTCATCGTATGTAAACGTTCCTCTTAAACAATATCAATATTTTTAGATTAAGTTTCCTTTGTTACGATTTCTTCAAATAGCGCGGTTAAAAATGTTACCATTTCTTAATAGAAACGCAAAACACGGTTAACATTTGATGTGAGCGTGAAAAAATGCTGACGCTTAAATGGAAAAACGGGTTGGTGTAAACTGTTGAAAATATGCGGTACTAAGCCGCCATGTTTAGACACGTAGGTATGCACGATTTTTTCGTAAGGCGCAAGCCAGACAGAGGCGCCGCGGCGCGCATCAGTCGCACCCGGTGGCGCACTCGCAGCGCGCCTTCAGCGCGCTTCAGGCGCGCCTGTGGGCGCGAACAGCGCTTATATGCTACGGTGCGCCAGCGAGTGAGTACGTTGGTGCCATATTTTGTCTTGTACGTAACGATTACAGTATTCAGAACGATTATAATCATATAGTGGTGGGTGTTCTTTAATTATTTCGCAAAATTTAATGTTAAAATCAACATCGTCACGTAATTGACGCATTTTTTTTTTGAAAGAAACGTCTGGTCCCCCGCATCACTCACTATAGACTGAGGTACGTACGTACGCGGCTGCGCGCCAGCAGTGCGACGGCCGGCGCGCCCGTCGTTGCAACCGTAGCGCGCCATCTGGAAGCTTGTCGAATGATCTTTCATACTAATTGTATGAAAACGGACGGGCACAAAACAGATAGAAGCGGTGCGCCGCGCCCGCGCCTTTTCTATCTGGCCCACGCCTAAGTATGGCAGTTCCATTAGTTTCCTTATTCAGAGGTTACGGCAGCGTTCATGATAGCAGTAATGGATGTTAAGTTCCTTTCAAAAATGACAGTTCTAGTTAGCAACAGAAGTTACAGAATAGGCCTGTAGGGGGGATACCGCCTAACTCATAGCGATCACTCACTATCGCTTTCGTGACATTAGAACAATAGTTCAAATGTCACCTGTGACATTAAAACTATTGTTCTAATGTCACGATAACAATAGCGAGTGATCGCTTTGAGTTAGGCGGTACGGCCGCTGGGGTCTGAATAGATTTTGCATAGCACAGGCTTTCAGTTTTATCCTGTAAGTTATTTTTCGATTACGCTTCTATCGGGTCCGAATAGCAATCGACTCTGTAGGTAGATCGTAGATACATAATGAGTTATCTGTGTATAATATCTCTAATTAGTCTGTGGAAGGTAGGTAGCCGCGGGAAACTTTGATTGAATAGGTAGACGGTGGTAGAAGGTAGACAAACTAAATAGAGTTCTAATGGGTGAGAATAGGTAGGTAATTAGATTTTTCTTTGGCTACCTATGTTCTACTATACTATAGTCTACTTAATTGATAACGACACAAAATCAATAAATGATTATGATAACTTTCTCTGTTTTACTCATTTCCGAATATTTTTCATAGCGGTCACTTGTCTTTGCTAAATGAAAAAAGCTGGAAAAAAGTATGTCGCAATGTTGTTGCTAAGCAACAATCTAATGAAAACAAATACCCCTTGGGGTATTGTGTTCTGTGGAATTGAGAGATCAATGCAAAATAAGAAAAATGCGTTTAAAATATTCGAAAACATTATTGGAGGCCCAGGTAATGATATACAATAATATTATTATTATTTTTTAAAGGTGTTATAAAGAGTGGTCGTGCCAATATTTGCCATTAGGAAACATTTAATGTTGTCTTTGGTTACAAGAAAGCACATTTAACACAACACGCACACTAAAATTCACCGTCTTTCCTATCGTTTCGCCTTCATCCAGGCGTTTGACTTGAATACTAGCTTAACGGCGAAGCAACTCCGCGCAGGCAAAGGTCACCCCAGAGGTGGCAGGCTGAGGTTAGCTAGGAGTCAGGCTGATTGGTCAAAATGCTTCGATAGTGGCCACACTGGTAACGTGTGCCTGGTGATTTTAGACAAGACAAAAAGCCAACGCAATTAAAATATACCCACATATAATATACTCTTTATTGCATACTCAACAAAAAAGTTTGTACAAAAATGCATGAACATAGTATGCAAGGGCGGACTTATCTATTATAGAGATCTCTTCCAGTCAACCGATAACATTTGAAGCGTACGTAAATGTAGTAGACAACAACACGGATAAATAGCGATATACACGGTTATTTTTTTGTCACCCTGGAAAATTTAAGGGACGCTTTACGACATGGTATTAGAATGAAAAACTCACTTACTGAATAGTACACGGCCGGCTCTTTGGGGGGCAGAAAACCCTCGCCTTGAACACATACCAAAAGTCCGGGGTGTACTTTCGTCCGTGTTACACGGAGCTAGTACCTATGGCAGGTTAGATTTGCCTTAGGTATCACTCAAAATTATAATAAAACAATATAATAAACACTCACGGTGGTATCCCAGGAAATCACCTGCACCGCTGCTTAGAGGGACGTCCCTCTTTGGTGACGCTGCTTCTCTTGAACACCTCAAACGCTCACAAACACAGTTCACGTGACAAAAAGAACAATACTCTTACACAGGACCCTAATAGGTGACCAAGACACCTGATTACTTAATAATGTACCTAATAAGTAATTAAACTCGCGAGTCGGGCGCATTTCTACTCGTGCGCAGCGTAACCGACGACCTTTCAATACGCGGGCTCTCAACGGCGACACCTTTTTGGGAGGGGGATCTAGCGCGTGCCACAGATTCCGAACACTTACTTAATTTTATATTAATTTTCTAAAATATCCAAAAAATCTGCAGTAGTCGAGAGCAGCATTATTAGAGATTTTTTAATTTTGTAAAAAAAAATTATTTCATTTTTTATTTTTTATATTTTTTTTTTTTTTTTTTTTTTTAATTTATTTATCAAATCAAGGGTACAAATTTAAAACTTATCAATATAACTAACACAAATGAAACCACAAAGGTTTATAATATGTGCTAGGGTTCTACATTAGGATGGTCTTAATTTAATTCATTAATGCTGTCCAACAAATATTTTTTCAATTTACACTTAACATTATTAGGAGTAATACTTGCAATTAATTGGGTGGGTAGTTGGTTAATAAATCTAGGCACAATATAACTGGCCGTCCTCTCGCCGTAAACATTGCTGGCCTGCTCGGTCATTAGTCTACCTTTAGCAATAGCACGCGTGTATACAGGATGCTTTATTGTTCGTAAA
The DNA here is from genome assembly GCA_963935595.1 of Schoenobius gigantellus. Taxonomy (NCBI): domain Eukaryota; kingdom Metazoa; phylum Arthropoda; class Insecta; order Lepidoptera; family Crambidae; genus Schoenobius; species Schoenobius gigantellus. Next base: position 15,770,313 of record OZ012555.1, read on the forward strand.
ATGCTTTTATCGAAAAAGTATTTCTTAAGTATTTCGAATTTCAGTAATGTGTGTATCGGCAATATTTTACAATGCTTAAATAGATCCAGTTCGTTACTTTGGTATCTCAATTTAACTTTCGGGGATACGATTGTTTTTATAATTTTTAATTGCAGCTTATATATTTGTTTAAGATAAGTATGATACGTTCTGCCGTAACAGCACAGTCCATACTGAATGTACGACTCTGCCAGTGAATGGTATAACATAATTTTAGTTTTAAACGGTATACGTCTATTAAGTATAACAATATTAGCTAAAAATTGTCGCAGTTTATTGCAAACATGTTCTATGTGTACATTCCAGTGAAATTTGCTGTCGATTTTTAAGCCTAGGTATGTTTGTGACTCAACATTTTTTATCAATGGGCATCCGCACGTACCCTTACCATGTAAACAAGTATGGTTATGAGCTATTATATCAATTGAGCTGTCAAACTTTATATACGGTGATTTTATATGCAGTAAACTTGTTTTTTCGGCATTTAGTACCAAGCCAGCATCATGACACCACCTTATTAGTGAGCAAAAGTCGCGCTGTAAAAGCTCGCGCGCCTTAAATGGGTCCCTATCAACAGCAACCATGCAGGTATCGTCTGCAAATTGATAGCAGGTTGTGTGTTTTACACAATTACTCATGTCATTAACATATGTTAAAAAATGTAATGGGCCGAGTACCGATCCCTGAGCTGTACCATCCGTAGATATAATGGATTTACTGCAAGTATCATTAACTTTGACCACGTACGACCGGCGCTGTAGATAATCGTGGCACCACTTTAATAGAGGGCCACGTATTCCACATTGGTCGAGCTTAGATATAATTCGGTTATGATTGAGGGTATCAAAAGCTCGAGAAAAATCAATAAACAAAACTAGCACATGTTTTTTTGCATTAAGTTGTTTGTTAACATAATCTGTAAAATTAGATAGGAGATCAACTGTACTCTTCCCTTTTTGGAAACCAAATTGATTGGGGCAGATAACGTCATGTTTTTTATAGAAGTCATGAATTTGATCACATATGTATTTCTCTACTATTTTATCTATTGATGAAAGGAGCGTTATCGGCCGGTAATTGGAAAAGTCATTATGTTTACCTTTTTTATAAATGGGTCTTACACAGCCCCGTTTTAGTTTATCTGGATACCTGCCCGTTTCAATACTCCGGTTAATCAAATTAGCCACCGCCGTCGCTACACCTCTAGATATTAGCTTGATATCGGATATTCTAATCTTGTCAAGACCGGGACTTTTTTTCGCATTTAATTTAGTAATTATTTTGTCTATTGAAGCACTAGAAGCTTTCCTAAATAATATACTAGAATCAATAATTTTGACTATAGAATCATTACTGAGTTTTTCACTACATTTTGGAATAATATTTTGAACTATGCTATGAAATTTATTCGCAAAACCGTCAACAATCGATTCAGCGGAAAGGCGTTGATTTTCGAAAGCTTTTGTAATAGCTATATCAATAGATACGGTGACACGGCCCATCATTTCATTTACGATACCATAAACTTTCTTTGTATCTTTAAAATTTTCTTGTATTTTATTCATGAAATAAATATTCTTTTTATATTCAAGGACTCTGTGTACCTTGTTCCGCACTTTGTTGTATAGCAATCTTAAATTAGCATCATTAGGGTTTTCTCTCAAGGATTTGTACAAAATATCTCGTTTTTCGCAGAGTTGTGAAACATTCTTGTCGATCCACGGTATCCTAAAAGATAGTTCCTTATTTTTAAAGTTTTTTTTAGTTGTTGCTGCTGTTCTTGCATCTTGAAATGATTTATGAATAAAATTTAAAATATTGTCGGGGCTATTCATGTCATTTGTAAGAGACCAATCAATGTTTTTAAGCTCTTCATGTAAAATATTGTTATTGATTACATCCTTAGGAACAGCCTGTATACACGGATTGCATTTTTTTCCATTCGAACTTGTACACGCTAAAATCACGGCGCGATGGTCGGCCAGTACAGTGTCGAGCACCGCGCAGTACGGATGTAGTGTGCGGAACCGTGTAAATATATGATCAATACAAGATCTCGTGATTATATTGAGTTTAGATTCAATTCTTGTATATTGATTTATGCCACACACCAATCCGCGCTCGCTTAGTGCATTCAAATATGCAGTGGTATGCGAATTTATAGATCGTAAGTTGATATTTGTGTCCCCAATTAATAGCAAATTAGGTTGTGTGTCATAATTACAAAGGATTTTGTTGAGCTCTGTAATAAATACAATTCTATTAGTTGAGGGCGGCTTGTATACGGCACAAACATTAACATTTTGCTTACATGGAAGTTTTAAATTACCAATTATGCATTCAAATGTGAAAGTTTTTTGCTCAAAAGATGTAAACTTTAAGTGATTTTTTACATACAATATAATGCCACCGCCTTTTTTTCTACATCGTAATTGAGAGAATAGATTATATCCAGGTATATTGAATAAATTAACAATCTTATCAGAAATACCGGCTTCTGTGATTATAATTAGGTCTAAAGGAAACTTACAACTGTGCACAACTTCAAGCAGTTTGTTAAAATTTTTAATTAGAGATCTAATGTTAATATGAAGGCAAGTTAAATTTAACTGGTTTTGTGGCGGTATAAGCTGTATAAAAGAGTTAGCTGTAGTACAATTTTGCAGTTCTGTAATTTGAGATTGATTTTCCATTTTTTTATGTAGCATCAATCAAAGGTTAAATAATGATTTAATTGCGTTTTTCAACAGTGTTTCATATAATAATGGATGTGTCCTGAAGCGTCCCTAATATTTTCCAGGGTGATAAAAAAATATATTTCTACATAAATAATACACAAAATATACATACCTGATAATCATTGGACTTATTCATAAACTTTTCTGATATAATTTTGCTTAACGCAGGATTTAAAGCTAGGTAAGTTAAGTATGTAAGGTAAGTATGTGACTGAAATATAAATTACTTATTATTTTATATAATACTAGCTTTCCGATCGCAGCTCGCCCGCATTATTTTTGTTTTCCCGTGGGAATTTTATATTTTCCCGTAGAAAAAACAATTTTATAGCCTATGTTCATCAGGGATAATGTAGGATTCTCAATGAGAAAATTTTTTAAATCGGTCCAGTAGTTTCGGAGCCTATTCAATACAAACAAACAAACAATCAAATCTTTCCTCTTTATAACATTAGTAAGTAAGTATAGATACAGATATAGGTCAACGAGAAGCATCCGATAGGTTTTGATTTCCATGTAAAATCGCAAAATTTGCTAGAATATGCGACATTAATGGTCATAGGTATATAATATGTTAAGTAACTGAAATATATGACCTGTATATATCTGTTATGTAATTGAAATATATGACCATTAATGTCGCATATTCTAGCAAATTTTGCGATTTTACATAGGAATCAAAACTTGTGGGGTGCTTCCCGTTGACCTGCAATTATTAAATTTGGCAAGGTCTCATAGCACATGTAAAGAAAAAAACCTGAAAATCGTAAATATGTATAAAGCATAGGAAGGAACTTGTATCTTATTTACGGTATTACAAAGTATCCGTTAAGCGGAAAGGGGGTTAAAGGGTCGCTAGAAAAGAGTCTTTGGCCGGTGTTTTGTTAAATTTAATCATATTACAAATCAATAGTTTCCTGTGGGTAGTGCTACTGGATAAAAAATGTCAGAAAATGACCGTGTATAAGATAAGGTATCACCAATTCAGACAATACGTATGGTGTGGCAGGACAAGGAAAGCCCAGTGGCGGACATCGCTTGGTCGCCAAATAGTGTGAAGCTCGCGGTGGCGACATGCGATCGGGTCATCATGCTGTTCGACCGCGACGGCACGCGCCGGGACAAGTTCAGCACCAAGCCCGCAGACCCAACAGCGGGCAAAAAATCATATGTCATCACTGGTAAGATGGGTTGCGAGTACGTAAACCTAATGGAATGGTTTCCCTTAGCGTGAATAATTATTTATTGCCTTCTAGAACATAGGGAAATCACAATCGTTGGTTTGGTCGGTTTTGAGCAACAATAAACTTATAGCTTAGTAAAGTACCTAGCTCTAATATAAACATATGCTTGTAGACTACGTCTCACCTGATACTCAGTAACTCCTTTTTATCCTACTCATTTGTTATATTATAAGTAATTGTGTGCATCAGGAACAGGGCCGCCATAACGTGTGACAAGGAGTGAGCTATAGTCTCGACGACACAACACAACTGTTTGCGTAAGAGACTGTCATGTGCTATAAAGTTCTTTATAGTACATTAATGGTAGGGGGGAGTGGCTTGAGGATAAATAGTGTTTTTCGTTTTTCGAATTTTATATGTACATTTGTCTGACGCTCCTACGGTGAAGGATAACATCGTGAGGCAACCTGCATACATCTGCGAAGAAATTCAAAGGTGTATGTGACGTCGACCGATCCGCACTGGGCCAGCGTGGTTGACTAAAGCCTAAACATCCTAACTTAGGGTAGGCTCGAGCCCCTCGGTGGGGACGTATATGAGCTGTGATGATGACTGATAGTGACGTAAGAGGTCACCGCCACCCAATTCCGGTGATCCTAGGCAGTTGAAGTTACAGACGATAGAAGATCATTCTTTGAATACTCTCCCTCCAAGATTGCTTGCAAACATCTATAATTCTATAGGTACATTTTTTATAATATTAGTAAATAGGTATAGTAATGGACTTCAAAATAATTTCTTTTCAGGCATAACATTCAGCGACAGCTCTGAACTGCTGGGAGTTGCGCAAAGCGACAATATGGTGTTCGTATACAGAGTTGGCGCTGACTGGAGCGGTAAGAAGGTCATTTGTAATAAATTTCCGTTGACGGGTTCTCCGATGCGGCTGTTGTCTTCTGAGAATGGATTCTTCGCTGGTACTTCTGATGGAAAGATAAGGTATTGATGTCGTTAGTTTGAATTCCATTATTACCTAAAGCATACTCGTATAAGTTTCTAAGTGTAAGCGTGTTTCTAAAGTCTCTAAAGGTTACATAAGAAATATATCTAGTGTTTATGTATAGGTCTAGTAAATTGTATTTGATTCTTTTTCTACATCAAATCTACATTTGACTCTACATCAAAATCAATAGGAAAAACACTGCCATCTAGTGGCGGGATTTAGAAACATTGTATTCTTGTTTCGTATTTGGATAGATGGATAGATAAACAATTTATTTGCATCATTATTAACACACAAAGAACGTATAAAACATAATACAAAATGAATTAAAATAACCATATGAAATACAATACTAAAAATACATCTTGATAGATTAAGCCCATCACACACAATGAAGATACTATAAAATATATCTTATCTGCGACGTATCGCTAACCCTACATTTCAATGGATCACCACACACAGTTAATAGGTATGATATATATTTTACATTAGAGTATCTTAAGATACTGAGCGATATGTGAAAGATATCTTAACCTAGCAACGATATCTTAAGATATTGAAATATATATTAATATACTCGGCGATATTTATCTTAAGATAAACTAAAGTATGTTCTATCTAGCGCTGCTCTTTTGGTTCTTAAGTGGTCCTCTGCCCAGATTTTACACTTTTTTCTTCTCGACGCAATACATATATGATCAAATTCACTGTCCCATTCGTCACCAGACGACCTGTCAAGTACCTTTACATCTAGCAACAGCAGTCAGATTTGTATGCGGTTCATGGCAAAAAAAAAACACTTTGTATAAGGAACGAAACCGGCGACTCGCAAGACTGCCTCTAATACAATGATGCAGTTGCGATATATTATCGTATCGCACGTCCACCATAACACGATATGATAAAGCGGTTTATCGCGGTGAACTTTTAAAATACAATAGGGTTTCGTCGTATTTTGACATTTCACCGCGATAAATTGCTTTATCATATCGTGTTTTGGTGGACGTGCTACAGGGGCTGAACTGTGTGTGGTTCTTTAAGATAATATATTTTTATATTAGATGCTATAATATATATTATCTTCACTGTGTGTGATGGGCTTTATTGTGTGTCACAGCGATGCAAATAGGCTAAAGCTCAGCGATGTATTTGCCTTAGGTACGAAAGCAAAACGCTGATTTTCAGCTTCTGCTCAGATAGCAGGTACCTACGAGATCGCGAAAACAAAAACCGACTGTGTTAATATTATTATCATTTACACTTATATCAACAAAAATGCAAGTCTAAAGTCTAACATAAGCATAAAATAAGAATGCTATTATCATTACAATATAAAATATAAAAAAATAATAATAATTGGTTTTATGAAACGACGATGCTATTAAAAATACATTTCAAGTAAAAAAATAAGTATGCAATAGTGTAAACAAGTAAGTAATAATTATTACTAATTAGGGTTCTAACCATAAGCATAAGAATAACTAATAATACGAGTAATAAGTAATAATACTCGTATTAAGGTATTAAAGGTAAGTTTTGACTTCACTTGCCTTATTATGTCGTTCCAGCACTTAGTCGCTTGATGACGGAAACTACCTGTGAAGTTCACAGTGCGGTGAATTTGATATGCCAGCAACGGCCGATAAGAAAAAAGATATACGGATATGTTTAAAAAATCCGCAAAAGTAGCATAAAATTGTATGGAAATCCAGAAACTGGAAAGTCTGATTCTTATATCTCTAAGAACGCTGATCAGATCAGTTTGTTGTGTATAGCGATTTCAATCTCATCAGATCACAGCTAGTTCAATCCTTGGCGGAGAACCAAAGCTTCAAAGATACCTTGTTTGTATGAAAATCAACTGTTGTCTTTAATTATATGACCGCCACTGTATTTATTTAAAAATCACAGTTTTGATTAGAATTAAATCTTAATCAACAAAATATTTATGTTACTCGTAACACTTAAATCTACATGATTACAGATAAAACCAAATGCAAATAAAAAATTGTACGCTTGCAAATGTTTACATAAAAAAATATGAATAGTATTTAGGTTAAACATAGCTGTAATTAAAATATGTCTGTTTATTACGAAAAATTGACATTGAATGAAATGCTGATAATCATTACTGCAAAAATCAAAACAGTTTTAACACTTTTTTCATATAACAAGCTTACTAAAAATTAACAAGTTAAACTGCTAATTTATTAACAATGAATTAGAAATAAAAATCACCTACATATCTGTATACCTATGTATATAAAATTTTAGAAAAAAATAGTAATAAGGTTCAGTCTCATATCGATCATAATTATTATATTCAGCATCACATATTTTTTATTAAGTACTGCTGTGTTAATTTAAACTTTAAAACCAAATAACATACGAAAATCAACTACATATTCAAAAGTATAATTTAAAAATATAATCAACTTAAATAAAAACATAACAACTTCACACATTAATGACACCTCACAGGACACCTCCGCCCCTACGGGTTTCATACCCGTAGGGGCAGAGGTGTCCTGTGAGGTGACCTGGGAACAGTGTAAAAAATTGCGACTATTTTATCTTTATTTCGTTTCCCATCCCAATATTTAGGTTTAAATTTTATTTACTTCAAAAAATTGTTGACAAAAATGTTTACACAACAATAAAGTATTTATTATGTTTAATTAAATATATTAAAATAAAATTATCCTAAGACATTTTCAATAGCAAAATCTAGTTCCAAACTAAGCCAGTTTATACTTTGGGTATTAGACAAAAGCAACTATGTACATTATTTTTTTTTAACAAGAAGAAAACTTAGTTTTGTCATAATTGCACTCACCTTCGTAATAAAATCACTTATACGTATGCACACACACAATATGGCTGAAGGGATTTGTGACACTATCTCTAAAACCGTCACTTACACCCGGTCTATCTATAATTTTTTTATAACAGCAGTTGTTTTTCTTGACTGTACTTCCTCATTATAAAAAATAACGGTAGAAACTGTCTCCACATTTGTGGTCCCATTGAACCACTTAAAATAAATACAAATTTCAAGGTGGCGTTCGGGACCACGGTTGTGGTCCCGAATGACTCCTCAATTTTAATAATTAATTCCAAAGGGGCTTTTGGGACCGCGGTCCTGGTCCCAAAAGCCTCCCGACCCGTCAGACTATAGATATTAACCTTGAGTTGAGACCGACCTTATATGGCTCGTAATGGCGAAGGTTTTTGTAGTGCAAATGTAGAGATTGGTGCGTTGTTGTCTGTACAATGATCGCTATTTAAAATATCAAATACTAGTGGGCCCAGCAGACGTTGTCTTGCCCGATTTCTCCCAACTTTACGTTTAAATCTTCCTTGGACCTATTCAAACATACACAGAAAATTTCGTAAGAATCTGTCGAGCCGTTTTAGAGTATAAGCGAGACTAACACACAGCGTTTTATTTTTATATATACGAAGAAGAAGAAGATCTAAAATTAATAAACTAATAGTTAACGACCATGTTCATTCAAAAAGTCAGGGTAATATGATATTTTGACAAAATTAAACACTATTTACATAGTGAAAATGGAAGACCTTAAAACAAATATGGGATTTACCTGATTCAGTTTGGCGAAGATATTTTCAAATTTTCCAAAAATGTTTGCAGGTCGTTAGATTGTAAGAGCAATAAAGGTTCCAGTTTGTGGACTGCAAATGCTTGTTGCGTGTCCTTGGCCCGCGGTGGCGAGGGTACCCTAGCCTCTGGCCACGTGGACGGTACCCTCTATCTCAATGGGAGACTACTGCTGCGGTACGCGCTTCCTCCTACTGCTCTAATGCTTTTATTACCCCATGTAAGTGCAAACGTTAAAGTTTCAAACAATAGCAAGCACCTTATATTATTGGGGATACCGGGGGATGTTATTTGAAAAAGTTTAAAACAGACTATTTTTAGTCCACCTATACCAATTTTTAGACTCGTCCGAAAATAAAGTTTGAGCTGTGCACTGATAGAATAGTCAATTAGTCAGTAACTCTCCTTTATTATATACAACAATACATAATATTAATTGGCACCCAGCATTAAATACCAGGGTGCGTCGGTGGCGCTGTGGACTCGGCACTTGCCTTCCAATCGGGAGGTCGGGGTTCGAGACCCGCCATGTACCAATGTGTTTTTCGTTTCGCATTTCATATGTACATTTGTCTGACGCTCCTACGGTGAAGGAAAACATCGCGAGGCAACCTGCATACATCTGCGAAGAAATTCAATGATGTATGTGAAGTCGACCAATCCGCATTGGGCCAGCGTGGTTGACTAACCCCTAATCACCCTAACATAGGGTAGGCTCGAGCCCCTCGGTGAGGACGTATATGAGCTGTGATGATGATGATGATTAAATACCAAACTTAATGGATTCTTATATTTGCTGTGCCTGGATTCCAGTTAATAGTCGGATCGTGTGATGGTCGCATAAGTGTGTACGAAGCTCAGCGCGGGACTCTCCTGCGCAATATAGAACCACAGCTTCCTCCTGACATGCGCGACTTCATCGCGGCCGAACCTAGCCCCTCTGGTCAGGTATGTTTGATATTTGCCATTAATACTTTTGTAAATCATACTAAAACACTGTTCAGTAATAATTACATCCATGCGAGTATTCAAATGCCTATTTAATTTTAAAATTGGAATTATTTTCAAAATTGAAGTACTAAGTATTATATCTAAATAAATACTATATCGTAAAGTTTATCTTCTGTTATATTCCTGTTGGTTATGAACGTCTCGAGTTCGAACCTGGGGTCGGGCATCTGATTTATAACATTTTTCATTAGTACTAAGAAATCCTCAGTAACTACTCGGTGATTTCACACATCTTGCTCAGTGAGTTGCAATAGGTGCACAGCTACTATTTATTAGCTGGGATAAAAAAAATAGACATACCAACTACATATTAGAATGTAAACTATTGTAGAACTATTAGAATGTGTTAGAGGTGTATAAACTCCTCTATATAATCCTGGGCTGGGTATATAGTAAATGTAATGTTAATGCAATAAATATCACTAATTTATTTCAATAAAATAACAATCTTAATCAATAAAAAATGACTATTGATCGACTTGAAAATATTTGATCCAATCATTTTCAATTTAATCCATTATTTTTCTTAGACAGTCGCCTTCGGTATTTTCGACGGGTGTCTCGTAGGGGAAGTGAAGGAATCAGGCGCAGTAGATCTACAGCCGTTAAATATTCCAAACATGTATGCTGTCCGAGCGTTGGCGTGGAGTGGTGATGGAACGAAGCTCGCAGTGGCCTCCCAAACTGGCACTGTTATACAGCTAGAAGCAGTTCTTAGGTGATATATTAATATATAATGTTATCCTAATTATACTACATTCCAAATGGTATTTCGCCTTTTATTTGTAATAGTGAGGATATTTAAAGAGGTTGTTCAGTTTCGACCAAAATCATCTGACATGCAAAAAATCTGTGTGCGGAGTGCGAGTTTTATCGAGCTCTTTTCGATCACACGCATGGAACGCATAAACGCGAATTTGTATGGAATTAGAGCAGCGCCATCTAGTAGTCACTAGATGAAGCTGTCTCTCATTCTATAAAGCTCGATAAAACTCACACTCCGCACACGGATGTTTTATAATAGAAGTTAAAGAGACCTTCTCGATCGAATTCTATGGAGCAAGAGTTGTAAGAGCGCCTATAGTAAAAACTGTTGTACAGTTTGATGCTTAAACTTTTCGGAATACTTAGTATAGATACAGGAAAAAATCAGCTGTTTCATACATTCCCCCAGTTTCTGAAAGGCTGATCAAAATATTGTTCAACTAACATCCATGTCATCTTAACAGCAGTGTCAAATCAATTTGAGTTTCCGAAACGTTGGTTAGCCAAAATTTACTTATCTCAAATAATTTGATTTCTCGTGAGAAATATTTTAAGACACGGTCACATTGCTGAAATCATATATTTTGTTTTATTCATATGTATTTTGGAAACCCAAAATGGGTCTTTCCTTAATAATTTTGAAATAAATTTGACAGCTGTGTCAACTAACACAGTGATAAGTTGATTTAGCTTTCAGCAACTCAATTCATAGTTAGTATTAGATTGACAGCTTGTTAGTTAATTTTATCACTGAACAGCCTTTCAGAAACTGGGTGTTAGATTCAGATCTTGAATAACTATATGGAACAGGTAAATTTTTCGCCATTTAAAAATTGATCCCATAGTAACAGTCGTTCAGTTTGCTTGTCTGAACAAGCTCACAACGTTTTTCTCGGGCTTTTAAAGTAACCTTGTATATGTAGCATACTTCTCAGATTCCAAGCAAAGGATTTTTTCCAATCTCAATAAATTTCATTCAAATCCATTCAGTCAGCGTTTTTGTGTGACTAAGATTCAAATTTTCACTTTCATTATGGTCGTCATAAAAATTACCTATATACATACAGCCCCCCTAGCACGTCCACCAAAACACGATATTATAAAGCGGTTTATCGCGGTTAACTGTCAAAATACAATAGGTTTTCGTCGTATTTTGACAGTTCACTGCGATACATCGCTTTATCGTATCGTGTTTTGGTGGACGTGCTACGGGGGCAGGGCTACTTTTTTATCACCCCGGAAAATTTAAGGGCCGTTTCAGAACACGTTAGTAAAATGATTAAAATATTAAAAAAAAAATAACTCGTCTATTTAATTTTATATAAATTTTCTAAAATATCCAATAAATACTGCACTTGTTTAGTGCAGCATTTTTTATTATTTTTTGTATTTTTGTTTTATTTTTTTACTTGTTATAAAGTATTGGATGGGTCCTGAAGCGTCCCTTAAATTTTCCAGGGTGATAACAAAGTAAACCTGTATAAATAATTTGACGTTGAAGTTCCATATTATTTCAAAAGTTAATATAATATATGTTTCGAAAATTGTAACACTTTAGTGTTTGATGGTGTTAAATAGAAGGATTGTATTTCAGACGCTGGATCCTGGAGGATTGCACGGATGTGGACACATATAATGACAGGTTTGTGGAAACTGTCCTTACGGTGGGTTCGAAGTTTTTGAAACCCAGCCGTACTAAGCAAAGGAGCAAGATCTCAGAGCCGACAATTAAGCTCATGGAAGAAAGGCGTGGGATGGGTCTGCAGTGTTCTGAAGATGCTCGTCGGCGACTCAACAAACAGATCTCGAAGTCTCTGACTCGCGACATACGCCGATCTAATACGGAACGTATTAAGGAAGCCATCGAGCGGAACAAGGGCTCCAAAGTGTTCGCAAGAGATCTGTCACTCGGTCAGAGTCTGCTGACGAAGCTGAAGACAGAGGACGGCAGAGTCGTTACGTCTCGACCTGAGCTTATGGCTGAGATCGAACGCTTCTATGGACAGCTTTACACAACATCGCAGGCACCTGTCATTCAGGCTACAGATCCTAGAGCCAAATTGATCCGGCATTACACCGAAGACATCCCGGACGTCAGCCTGTACGAGATTAGTGTGGCTCTCAAACAGCTAAAAAACAACAAGGCACCGGGTGATGATGGAGTTACAGCTGAGCTTTTGAAAGCGGGTGGACTACCAGTCCGGAAAACGCTGCAGAGGCTATTTAACTCCATCATACTCGAGGGCAATACGCCTAAAGCATGGCACAGGGGTGTGGTGGCACTTTTCTTCAAAAAGGGCGACAGGGCCCAGTTGAAGAACTACAGACCCATCACGCTCCTGAGTCATGTATACAAGCTGTTCTCGAGAGTTATCACGAATCGTCTCGCGCGCAGGTTTGACGACTTCCAGCCTCCCGAACAAGCCGGTTTCCGTAAAGGCTATAGTACCATAGACCACATCCATACGCTGCGGCAGGTTATACAGAAGACCGAGGAGTATAATCTGCCACTATGCTTGGCGTTTGTGGACTATGAGAAAGCCTTCGATTCTGTCGAGACCTGGGCCGTACTTAGATCACTCCAGAGGTGCCAAATAGACTATCGGTACATCCAAGTGTTGCAGTCATTGTACGAAAACGCCACCATGTCAGTCCGCCTTCAGGACCAAAACTCGAAACCAGTACGACTTCAGCGTGGTGTGAGACAGGGTGACGTTATATCGCCGAAACTGTTCACAGCCGCGTTGGAGGATGTATTTAAGCTTTTGGACTGGAGAGGACTCGGCATCAACATAAACGGCGAGTACATGACCCACCTTCGTTTTGCCGATGATATCGTAGTCATGGCTGAGACCGTGGAAGATCTAGGCACAATGCTCGAAGACCTCTGTAGAGTTTCCCAACAAGTGGGTCTTAAAATGAACATGGCCAAGACCAAAATCATGGTGAATTCCCATGTAGTACCCACTCCTGTGAAGGTTGGCGGCTCTACACTGGAAGTTGTTGACGAATATGTTTACCTGGGACAAATAGTCCAGCTCGGTAAGTCCAACTTCCAGAAAGAGGTAAATCGACGAATCCAACTCGGCTGGGCAGCGTTCGGGAAGCTACGCAGTATATTCTCGGCCAATCTACCGCAGTGTCCAAGACGAAAGTCTTCAATTCATGCGTGTTGCCAGTGATGACGTACGGAACTGAGACGTGGCCGTTTACAATGGGTCTCATCAGAAGGCTCAATGTCACTCAAAGGGCAATGGAGAGGGCTATGCTCGGGGTTTCTCTACGCGATCGCATCAGAAATGAAGAGATCCGTAGAAGAACTAGAGTCACCGACATAGCCCAAAGAATTGCAAACCTTAAGTGGCAGTGGGCAGGACACATAGCTCGCAGGACTGACGGCCGTTGGGGCGGAAAGGTCCTTGAGTGGCGGCCACGTACCGGGAGACGCAGCGTTGGTAGGCCCCCCACAAGGTGGACCGACGATCTGGTGAAGGTCGCGGGAAGCCGCTGGATGCGGGAGGCGCAGGACCGATCGGTTTGGAGATCCCTGGGGGAGGCCTATGTCCAGCAGTGGGCGTCTCTTGGCTGAAATGATGATGATGATGATGATTTCAGACGCTGGGTATGGCGTGACACTGTGGAGGTCCAGCACGTAAGCCCTAAGCAGTTGGTGCTAACGCGGTTGGGTCGAGATGCGCCTCCTCTCTCCGTTAGCACTAAGCAAGCACCAGACATATTTAACGTCAGATTTATTGGTAAGCGTAGTTTTAATCGGCGACCGACCAACCGAGAGATAAATGCATGTTACGCATTGCGAGAGGACGGGAAGGACAGAATTTGTAAAGTCAAGAGATCCGCGCGGTAGAGTGAAATCGATCGATCACGTCGTCTTGTTTGCCCTAGCAGACTACGTGGGTTTGAATGATTATACTGGGGATTACCTTGAGTGTATTATAATGGCCGAAACGCGATAGATGCGTGTAGAACTTGCGATTGCACTCTACCGCGCGGAACTCTTGACTCTACAAATTCTGTCCCTCCCGCCCTCTCGCAAAGTGTACATAGAGTCGGTTTTACAGCGATTCGTTTTTGTCACTCACTACTGATTGAAACAATAACTTCATCAATAAAATGCCCAGCCGAGTTGAATTAAATAAATTTATGGTTCCAACGATCCAAACTATTGTCTTTAATTAAGAATATTATGGTTACATAAGCGTTTTCATCATAATGCCAAAAGAAACCTATGCCAATACATTTTAGTGCATTTAACATTAAAAATATGAAATTAGGATTTTCAATTTTCATACCAAATTAGTAATAATGAGAAAATAAGTGTTAGGCTAAAAAACAGCAATTGTACATTAACGGTCTTATTACAAAACATTGTGTCAATTTAGTCTTGGTTTAAACCTTAGATTAAGGTTACACTATCAGTATTTCATCAGTTTGATCAATCAATCTGGTATGATTGACGCCAGACTGATCGTGTAACCCAGTGACTGACGAAACACTATGATTTTTCGCCAGTCTAGCGGAGACTGATGAAATACTGATACCAGACTGATGCATCAAACTGTTGAAATACTGATGATGTAACCAGAGCCAGAGGCTTAGGATTTCTGTAATCTAGTTCTATCAACACAAGTGAAAGCGCATCAGGTTTAAACCAAGACTAAGTGTAGGCCAGGTTTTAACCAGGTTTTGTAATAAGACCGTAAAAGTTTAGGCCAAATGTTATCCCACCAAAAACATTCTGTAAAAATAGCCAAGTCTCGACGGAGCTGCTTGTTTATCTCTAAAAAGTAATGAAATCTAGACAAAGTCGTGCCAAGTCTAAGGTTCCTTACTGCGGGAGTACCCCAGGGTTCCGTGCTGGGCCCTCTGCTCTGGAACCTGGGGTACAACTGGGTTCTGCGGGGCAACCTCCTGCCGAACATGGAGGTTGTCTGCTTCTCCGACGACACCCTTGTCGCGGCGAAGGGGCGCACGTATGAGGAGGCGGTCCACCTGGTGTCGGTCGGCACGACGATGGTCGTCTGGCGCATCCGCCTCCTCGGGCTGGACGTGGCCGTAGAGAAGACGACGGCCATGACGTTCAGGCCGCCGCATCGCCGCAGACCCCAGGCGGGGCTCCGTGTCCGAGTGGAGGGGGTCCAAGTCCAGATCGAGAGCTCCATGAAGTATCTCGGTCTGGTGCTGGACCCCCGATGGGATTTCGAGGAGCATTTTAAGCACCTCGGCTATCTGCCGCCGCGGCAGCCCTCGGACGGGTCCTCCCCAACGTGGGGGGGACCGGGCGCAGCGTGCCGTCGACTTTATCAGACGGTGATAAGGTCGATGGCGCTGTACGGAGCCCCGATTTGGGCGGAGCGTCTAGCCCCCCGAACGGTGGCCCTCCTGCGCAAGCCGTAGAGGGTCATTGCCACCCGGGCCATGCGGGCCTACCGCACGGTCTCTCACGGGGCGGCCTGCGTTCTAGCGGGCTCGCTAGAACGCAGGCGGCCGACACGCTCGCCCACCCAGCTGCCGGCCACTGGACGATCGAGGCCGTTCGTCCAGTGTTGGAGGAGTGGGTTGGGCGCCGGCTAGGCAGCCTCACCTACCGGATGGTGCAGATGATGACCGGGCACGGGTGCTTCGGCCATTATCTGCATCATGTCGCACGGAGGGAGCAGACGCCGCAGTGTCACCATTGCGGCGTTCCCGACGACACGGCCGGGCACACCCTCTCGGAGTGCCCGGCCTGGCCACCCCAGCGCGATGCATTAGCCCTCGCGCTGGGCCTAGGTAGGGGTACGCCCGTCGCGTTGGCCAGCGTCGCACGGAAGATGCTGACCAGCGCGGCGGCGTGGGAGGCTGTCGCCTCCTTCTGTGAGGATGTTATCTCGCAGAAGAAGGCTGCGGAGCGGGCGCGATAGGATGACCCTCTCGCCGCCCCGCTCCGGCGCAGGCGGTTGAGGAGGAGAAGGCGTGCGTTCCTGGATGCGCGCCACCAGCTCCCCTAGCAAGCTGAGGACTGAAACGGCTCGGCCGGCTGACTACCGGTCGAGAGACACTTTTCACCCCTAGCTTGGCCGCCTGGGGGTTGAATTTCTCAAGATACTTGTCGACCCCCCCGTAGAGGTAAGTTCTGGCGCGTGCGCCAGGCAACCCTCCAGGGGGCACAATCGGGGAATCGAAATCGGTGTCTCTAGGGAGGGAGAAGTATCTAGAGGGTTTTTAGCCGGTATTGGGTCTTCTACCCGAGTCCGGCATATCCTTCCGAGTCCGGCATATCCTTGGGGTGGCCTAGTCAGCTCAAGTCCCTTGTTGAATACTGTAAATGTATCTTCCCTCTATAAAAGAAAAGGTTCCTTACTGCGATTTCTTTATTACTATAGTAAATGTTGTGTGACTTGGCCGTTGACTTGTACCTACTAACGTATAACGAATGTTCAACGACCTGCCCCCGTAGCACGTCCACCAAAACACGATACGATAAAGCGATGTAACGCAGTGAACTGTCAAAATACGACGAAACCCTATTGTATTTTGACAGTTAACCACGATAAACCGCTTTATCATATCGTGTTTTGGTGGACGTGCACGTGGTGTGACGTAGGGGGGCAAGTCACACAACATTAACTATAATAATAAAGAAATCGCAGTAAGGAACCTTAGACTTGGCACGACTTTGTCTAGATTTCATTACTTTTTAGAGATAAACAAGCAGCTCCATCGAGACTTGGTTAGTTTTTTACAGAATGTTTTTGGTGGGATTTCACTTCTTTTTGTAGAAACGTGAGTTTATTGATTTATTTTATTAGATTTTGTTATTTGACACAGTTTTTTTCTTTTTAGGGGTAGTTTTTTTATTATTACAAATCTTTCTTTTCTTTTTTCTTTTCTTTATTGGAAGCGGCTCACCAAGTTGAATATTTTTTGTAAAGGCGGTATGTCGATATCTCTAATAGTTTGGTTGGGCTTTTGTGTTTTCTAATCAGGGTCACCAGGTACTCCAGATCTTCGATTATCCTAGTTTTTATAGTTTTCCCTTTATATGGCCATTAAACCCTAACTCTGTACCAAATTTCAGCTCTCTGAGTTTATGGGAAGTACTAGTTCTATTTTGATGATCATGAGTGAGTGAGTGAGTGTCATAAATGCGAAACTTTGCTTTCGCTTAACTTCGGAACTAAATGACCTACAGACTTGAAATTTTGGATTTTAAGTATGTGATTATAGCTTACTGGATGACGAAAATTTCTGCGTTCTGATCTTATCCAGAGGTTCACAAATAGGGGCCTGAAAATGTAGCGAAATGGTTCCAGTAAAGGATGGTATGGCAGTGTTTGCTTCGCGCTCGACTTGGCGGGGGCACTACCGTGCCCCCAGATAATGACTAGCAGTTTTTGGCGAGCCAATGGGCATCCACCACGAATGCTTGAATGTGTTTGAAACTATAAGTAATGACTAAAAACCAAATATAGCCTCGTACTCGTGCAAATAAAATACAATATTGTATCCAAATACTACCAATTCATTCAAGACATGATTTTTTGTCATTAGGTAATGATTGGTATGCAGTTTGTCGGACAAGTGCTTCTTTAATACTATGTGACATTGCCCGCGGCTTGACTAGCGAGGTAAGTCAGGATATACTCTTAAGCTCGAGAAGTAAAAATCAATGGTGCAAATTATTGAAAGTTCATCTGAATTTATGCAGATCCTATGGAGCGGTAGTGGGGAACGTGTTTACGCAGCAGTCGGCGGTGCCTGCTTAATACACCGAGCCGGTGAGCTCAGCGTAGTCGAGTACGGGCTCGATAAAGTACTGCACACGGTGATTATTATTGACTATATCACAGATAATAATATTATTTAGAGTGTTTGAAAATAGTACATTACGATATAAGTGCGGTATGGTGGTTGTAACTCACATATACGCACGTATATCGTACGGCGATTTTCAACACACTTGTGAGGAAAAAATACTTAACTGAATCTTTGAATTAAATAACACAAATCATTATTAATTTCTATACAATTAAATTTGTTAATTTGTATACCATTTAATTTTGTCTATAGACGAAATTAAATAATGATATGAAAATAATCGTTTGAATAATAATGTAGTTCGTTGATGTCTTTTATATTACCTCCAGCTTTTAAAAAAATATAGGTAGTACATTACTGCCGCGGCCGGCAAGTGCAGCATTGCCGGACTCTATGATGCGTGCTTCGGCTATAACACACGCGTGTTTTATGAGCTGTTTTATGTATCTAAAACCGGTAACCGCACACTGAGAGGTGCGACAATTGTCGAAATATATGACATATTTCATTTATATATTTACTATTGTCGCACCTGTCAAAGATGGTGGGGCAGGATGGGCAGCCTGCTTGTTTGTCAACTTTGTTGTGTAAAAAAAGGTTATAATTCTAAGAAGCAGCAGCTGCCTCACAGCGATTCAACGACGATATATGTTAGGTGCGGACGGAACGTGTAAACCCTCATGTGCTGAGTGTCCGCATAAATGAAGGCATTGAGCGCGGCGAAACGCGGGAGCGCAAGCACCTCGCGTACCTTCTTGACCGGCAGACCATCGCTGTGGTGGATCTCATAACGGGTAAGTATTTGATCAACATAAAAAGTTTACGAATAATAAGATCTGCAGCCCTACCGCCTAACTCATAAGATCTGCAGCCCTACCGCCAAACTCGTAGCGATTAACGATGGCGATAGCGAGTGACCTGCTATCGTTTTAATTTCACAAGTTTGCTATGATAGACGGTACGAAATCACAAGATTAGGGAGCTAATACTATAACGAGTGAATTAGGCGGTAGGGCTGCCACCTATCATAGCAAACTCGTCAAATTAAAACGATAGCGAGTCACTCGCTATGGCCATCGCTAATCGCTAGGAGTTAGGCGGTAGGGCCGCTGCTAAAATGAGGGGTAATCGCAGTTTTTACGAAACGTTTCCGTTCCCATACATTTGGACAACACCTTGACAGCTGTCAGATGTCAAATTATATGAGAACGGTAACGATTTGCTTTTGGATAAAACGTTCTTAAATAGTGCGATTGCCCCTTTAGGTCTTCTTACACGTAGAATAAGTAAATTAGAAAAAGCCGTCTTCTCGATATGCTCAGATGACATTGTTATACTTAGCTGATTTGATTCGTCTCGTCTTTCGACTGTTTGGTGAAGCCAATTACCCTTTCAGCCTTGCTACGAGTCGAACTCTATCGCTAACTTGTTAATAAGAATTTACAAGGTAACATATATGAATTATTGCACAAACAATGTTTTTGACAATTTCTATTGGCAGGGGTTCAATTAGGCCAATGGTGGCACGAGTCTCGCGTGGACTGGCTGGAGCTGAACGAGACCGGACAGTTGTTGCTGCTACGTGATACGCGTCGACGACTCGCGCTCTTGCGTCTCGATGGAGGGGAGAAGGTATGTTTGGTACAATAGTCTTTTCAACACAGTACATTTTTATTGGGGTATTAATACATGTGATTTTTTAAGGAAATTATTGCAAGTGGTGTTGGTTTCGTACAGTGGATCGAAAATAGTGACGCAGTTGTTGCTCAAACGCCGACACACTTACTTGTATGGTAGGTATAATATTTATTTAAGTAAGGTAGGTACTGTGTAGTAATCGATATACATATAATGTAATTATTGGGTAATAAATATTATTTTACAAAAAATAAAAACCGACTTCAAAAACACTGAAAAGTTAAAAATAATATAAGCTCGATTTTCATGGGATCCCATCATCAGATCCTGCATTTGATAACTTTGAGACCACCTCAGGACTATACTGTATTGAATACCAAAAATAATTTTGAAAACCGTTCCAGAATTGGCGGCGTAATCGCGTGACATACACAAAAAAAAACATACGCATCAAATTGAGGACCTCCTCCTTTTTTGAAGTCGTTTAAAAAGAGAGCACATATTGGTCATCGTTTTTGAATTCTACATTTTTATTCAATAACTTTGTTCGGGAAGCTAACCAGTATTAATTCAAATACCGCAGTGTCTCAAAACGAAAATCTGCAATTCGTGCGTGATGTCAGTGATGACGTACGGAATTGAGTAAGTCAATGCGGGACACCCACCCCTATCCACAACAAGACCAAGGATGTGTTAGTGCTGCACTTAAATTAGAAACAAACAACACTACTACTGAATCAACATTTATTATTAAAGTCATATTTTTCACATGAGTGCATTTTTTACTAGCTTCGGGCTTCATACCTAACTACGCTAACGTTTCGAGTCGTTCGTACTTTTGATGTGGAACACTAGTATATGCGAGGGAGACGATGGGAAACGAATCTACATCTACAAAAAAACATATTTGGAGATACTTAAGTTTGATAGCCATTAGTGGGCTGAAATGATGAGTAAATAACTCCAAAACTACTATATTTTCCCAATATTAATAAGAAAATTTAACAAGACGTATGACAGAATAGTCTGAGATCCGTTTGCTTTCCCGGGAATAGTTTAAAAAAATACTACAAAATATTTACGTCATAATATGGGGGCTACGGTGAATGATCGTTTCTGTACCGAATTTAAAAAACGCAAATTAATTATTTTTTTTGAGTTAATCTTTAAAAATTGTCGAAAATAT
This sequence comes from Schoenobius gigantellus, assembly GCA_963935595.1. Lineage (NCBI taxonomy): Eukaryota > Metazoa > Arthropoda > Insecta > Lepidoptera > Crambidae > Schoenobius > Schoenobius gigantellus. The sequence goes on from OZ012555.1 coordinate 15,791,320, forward strand.
CTGTATACTATCATTGTAAAAGGTTTACAAAAAATGTCAATAACCCTATTTCTATCGGTACCAACAGACGTCCCTTTGTCGAAAGCATTGGCGTAGGTAAGGGGGACACCCCCCATTGAAAATCAACATACACTAGATATAATGAACTTTTGGAGCAGGTATCAGCATATACTAGGTAAATTGAAGGTTTAATCTGGACCCCCCCATCAAAAAGTTATACTTACGCCTATGGTCAGAAGCTCTATGTTTCTGATTGATGTGTTTGATGGCGATATTTGTTTGGCACTGGAACAGTTTAACGTTATTCTGAGTAATATTTTCATTGTTTTCTTCATAAAAACTTTTCCAGAATCAACCGAACAAAAAGAATCAACCGAATCCAGGTCAAGGCGTTTTTTAATTTTGCGCGTAGCGACATATTTAGCGATCAGTTTTTATGTACATAGATTAGGTAATGCATGCATGTTAACTATCATACGCAAAGTTTGTTATTCATTATTAAAATTGAAGGTATAGTGTTTGGGAGCCGAACAGTGTGGAAATGGCCGAATGTAGCGGAGGAATGGCCGTTGAGGTTAGTGCACGGCGCGTGCTGCTTGAAGGAGGGCAACTACCTTATTTGCAACTGGACGAACATCGACTAGCATTCAGTAAGAAAATGGTTGAATATGTATTTCAGAGTTATCAAGTATTTCTCATTCGTCATAAAAAATATCTTATTTATTTATTGCTTCCATGTTGTAGGTAAATCTTGTATCTTAATTTTCTACCGGTCGACTTCGGCCACTTCCTAAATTGTCCATTTTCAAAATCGTCCACTTCCTAATTCGTCCACTCCTACAACGTCCTTTTCCTAAAATGTCTCTTTATGTTCCGTATTCTTCCACTTCCAATTTTGTCAATTCCTAAACTGTCCACTTCCTATTCAGTCGATTCTTAAGTTGTCTACTTCCAATTCGGAACATTTCTAATGCTTAATCTTTTCGTACAAAAGGCGGACTTAATGCCATAAAGCATTCTCTACCAGTCAAGCTTTGGGCAAAGTAGATAGATTCTAGGCGGTGCCAGCACACTACCCGATATGACTTCCGATATCACTTAACAATAACAAATAAGTACAACTAGAGATATGTATAAATTAGTGACCGATCGAAGTTTCGATTTCGGCCATTTTCGGAAAAAAAACTAGTTTCGGTCGGTCACTAATATAAATACAAGATTAGGTTTATGAAACCCATTTTATCGAAAGATGCACTTTCTACATTTTATCGAAAGATGCACTTTCTCCAAAGGCACTTGTTTAGAAGGATCACTTTTTCAGAACGCGCAGTCTCAAAATGTGCACTTACAGTCAACCAATTTGATTTCTGGGCCACTTCGTACCTGTGACAGTGAAAATCTATATGAAAGTCGGTAAGAGATCTCATAATAATGTCACTGTGACAAGGTACAAAGTGGTGCAAATATGAAATTGGTTGACTGTACCTATTGGTATGGGAACGATGTGTGCCTCATTCGTGGTATTCCTGTTTCATTGGATAAAATATAATAATAATAAATCCATTTTATTTCCTCTTTACAATTCGTTAAATAGATTTCATTACATTATGACACTTTATAGAGGCTGGTGCCTGAAGTAACTATAAAATATACCTTTATTACAGGTCACCAGGCCCCCACTCATCGGATACATTGAGTATATGTATTATGTAGTTACAAATCACATTTTAGTTAAAAGGAGACAAAAAATAAAATAAGGAAAAATTTTGAGAATTTATAACATCTTAAAAATAAGGTTGCAGGCGAATTGGTGTTGTAGGGAGTATGTGTGCGCGTGTGTGTGTGTGTGTGCGGGGTGTGAGTTCGTGCGTGTGTGTGTGTGAGTGTGTGAATGTGCGTATGTGTATATGTGTTTACTGAGTAGTGTAGATAGAGGGTTAGCAGGTATGCATTACTTTATTTTAATAGGGCCGAAATTTAGTTTGGTATTAAGCCAGGATGCGAAGGATGTTTTCCGTGTCATTATAATCAAGAGATTTTAACCATTCCGACACAGTCGATCTGCAGCTGGACCTCTGAAGGGAGTATATAGACAACAAATGGTTGATTTTATTATAGAGATATGAACAGAGAAAAAGAAAGAATTTACGAGAAAAGCTTGTGTAAGTGGGTTCCGGGACACAAACCCTACCTCTCCTACGTTTACTCATCATTAATTCTGGATCATAAGATAACTCTTGGTGTTTCTTGAGAACGGTTTGAAGTATAAAAATTTGTCTGACCGTTAACAGATCCCACTCCTTGTACAGTTTAACAGTTGGAAATCGATAAGGTAAACCAGCTGCCGTTTTCAAAATCTGTGCCCTCTCCACTTCTAATAAATGAGTTCTGGCAATACCTCCCCATGAAGTTATGCAGTAACTAATCAGAGATTGGCACATCGCACAATAGACCATTCTGATTATGTGACGATCGGCCGCGTGTCTCAAAGTTTTAAATATATAAATCAATTTACGCAGCCGAGAAACCAATGTATGAAGGTGCGATTGGAAATTGGATTAGGAAGGGAGGATTGAGATTGGCCTGTAGTTATTAACAATGACCCCATCACCACCCTTGTGTATAGGCTTAACGATAGCTGATTTAAAAGCTCGAGGAAATACACCAGATACTAAGGCGAGGTTGCAAATGTGTGTTATAGGTGTGACAAGAAGAGAAATATACCGCTTAATAATTTTACTTGAAATTTGATCAATACCAACAGCACAGTCATCCTTCAGATTCATAATAAGCTGTTTAACTCCATTTTCATCAGTCTGAAGGATCGCCATAGATTTTGCTGAAATATTAGATGGGAGGGTATCTGAACAGAGGTGAAGAACAGTCTTAGAATTAGCAGCTGCAAGTTTACTCCCTATCTCGACGAAATACTTGTTAATATTGTTAATGTCTGTGCAAGGGTTGTCACGTGATAGTAACCCAGGTGAAGGGTCAGGCGCTTTCTTATTTACACCACTTACGTTTGATATGGTGTCCCAAAGATTCTTCTTATTGCCCTTTGATTTAAGAATAGTTTCTCTCTCGTAAGATCTTTTTACTTTTTTAATAAGAGAATTACAAAAATTCCTATATCTCTTGTATGTCATTTTAACAACCTCATTTGAAGGGTCTTTTTTTAGTTTCTTATAGAGATTATCCCTGTTTCTCATGCATCGTAATAACCCCAAAGTGATCCAAGGCTTGTCTGTTCTTTTCCTTCTAGATACTACAATCTTTTTTGTATTTTTAAGTATGATAGAACTTAAGCTTGAGGTGAGGAGATCTGTTGCTTCGTTGACGTCTGTACAATTAATAATTCCGTTAACATCAAACACACTCATGTCACTGTCTAAGGCATTATAGTTCACTTTTTGTCGTATTTTGTTAAGGATATTAAGCCTTGTATGTAGATTAATACCAGCTGCAATGCACTCATGATCAGTAACATCTGATTCAATAACAAGACACGAGACCTCCAGTTTAGTTTTCAATATCAGATGATCTAGGCACGTCAGGCCATGAGTAGGAATAACATGTCCGGGAAGAAGACCGTGGAAAGCCAGCATGTTCAAATATTCAAGTGAGCGCTTGTCAGTGGTATTGGGGGCAATGTCAATATTTATATCCCCACAGATGATAATATATTTATAATAATGAAGACTAGTTAACAAGCTGTTTAATGAGTTAATAAAATTGCACGTATTATATACACTTGGAGGTCTGTACAAACCGATGACACATAGATCAGAGTTATATTTAAGCAGAAGGCAGTTTGCATCACTGACTTGTGGTTCTTCCACTGTTACGTCATACTGCTCACGACAATAAATAACGACGCCCTCATTTTGTGATGTGTTTAATAAATTGGAATAACTGTTATAGTTGGTTAAGGGCGGTATGAATTTTGCTGATTTAAGCCAACACTCAGTCAAAACTATAACATCCCAGTCAGTTTTTGATCTAGTTATAAGTGTATGAAGGTTATCAATATTACAAGTAATGCTCCTAATGTTCTGTGAAAAAAGCTTAAGACTATGACTATGAGAATATTTTGATAAAACTAGATTGACATCATCGGGGTGGTACTGCATTGATTCAGCTATCACTACTGAATCCAAATTGGTATTCATGATATCATTAATATTTCGATGAAACGAATCCATTTTTATTTATAAATACACCTGATACATATTTAGGGGCAACGTTCTGGTAAGAGGATAAAGAGCCAAGCTTAATTATTCGTAGATATGCAAGTAAAATGCAATACCGTAATTAATTTAAAACAAATGTAGTGGGGGGTAGACATGATACAAAGAGAGTAATACAGATATTTGTTACAAGGAATGTTGGAATGCTGAGTAAGAGATTGTGTGAGAGTATGTGTATGTACAGTGAGTATATATGTATAATGTGTAATGAACTACAACTTTTATAAAAAACATAGAATAATCTGCAATTAAAATAATAATTAAAATAAAATTCGAGCAACGTATTAATATCGAAAAATGGCTCAAGTTTAAATATTAATAAAAATAACATAAAAAAGCAGGGTGTGTTAACAATATATGAACAATATAGTCACATAAGTAATTTCGACAAATCGGCATCATTATCTATACGGTTTGATGTTTGAGTCTCTTCTTTCTTGACATAAACCTTTCCGAAAGAAGTCCATGCGGCAAAAAGTTTATGATTTTTTACTTGCTCACGTGCAAGATAGTATAGACGTTTGGCTTTGATGGTGAGGAATTCGGATATATAAATCACTTTGTTCGGACACGGTAGGTTAATTGTATGCGTGCAAAACATAGGCTGCTTATTCTCTCGATTTCTCTTGTTATATCTTTTTAGGTTAGATATCATAGTCTCCTTCCTATTTGTCGTAGTGAAATCGACAACAATAGCTGCTGACTTAGTCCGATAAATATCCCGAAATTCCAAGTCTAGAATTGGTTCTTCTGGTAAAATAACCGATCCTATGTTTTTAACCAAGCTTATTATAGACTGACGATTTTCATTGTTTTGTAATGGTATGTTACGAATTTCAACTGTCGAGCTGCGTACCTTTTTTTCTACCAAATCGAGTTTTGATTCTAAATTGGCAATATGCTTTTTATAGGTGGTATTTTCTAGTTCTAGTAATGATATTTTTTGGTGCAGTTCGTCGTATTGGCCGGAGATAAATTCCATAGATTTTTGAATATCTTGATTTTGGCTAATAATAACTTGCATAGCACTGGTCAATGCATCAAATTTTTGGTCTTGCTGAGATTTTATTTCGACTATCAACATCTTTATTTCAGAATTAGACATTGGCGCAGACTCTGGTAACGAAAACTTGTTGAAAGTACGCTTTGCCGTTTTTTTATATTTTGAAAAGCTTCGGTGGGTTCTCGAGAAGACAATTCATTGATAGCAGAATCAGAAGCATAGTGGGCCACCGCAGGAGTTGTTAAATTTAAGTCATTTTGTGGCGGCGAACGCTGAACGGACATGGTTTACGCAAAACAGCAGTTAATTCTAGGCCTAAATATTACGACGGCAAGCACACTGGGCGGGGCTGCACACACTACCTAAAATATGCAAATACCGTGATTTCATTTCTGTATTTATAATATTTAAATGTGAAATTTAAATATTATAAATACAGAAACCTTATTTACAAAAATATATATTATTTACAAGTTCCCACAGGAAACAAGAATCCGACGAAACCTTGAATTATTATTATTAACGTTACTTACTATCCGTGATATAGTCCATTAAAAATTTTTTTTTTCAAAAAATAAAACCGACTTCAAAAATGCACAAAAGATTGGAAAATAATGGTAAAACAAATAATTTTCAGATTTTCATATTGAAGTCGGTGACAAAGAGGATTGCCATTGATTTACTCTTAAATCAATGGCACCGACTTCCATATGAAAATCTGAAAAGCCATGTAATGAAGAAAAAATAGAAACAAAAACAGAATATTTTGTTATAAATCAGAAACCAATAAAACAAAATTCACTTCTTCAAAATAAAAAAAACAAGAAAGTTTTATGAGAAATAGATAAATCAATATCCAATTATGACAGACAGATGATACTCACAACAGCTGTCATGTTTTTTTTTTCACTTGGTAGAAATTACCACTACCAGTTCCGAGCCCAGGACAACTTGGGAGGTAGATAAATTAAAGTGGACAAGTTAGGAAGTGGACAAGTTAGGAAGTGGGCAACGTTGGAAGTGGACGAATTAGGAAGTGGTCGGAGTCGACCGGAGGGCTTAATTTCTATATATATTTTACGAGTACATTATATTTTAAATGAAATTTAATTATTTTTTAATGAAACCATAACCGCAATGTTCCTTTGTTGTTCTATTAGATAATGCTGTGAGAAGCGGTGATTTAAGTGGTTGTGCTAAGTACTTGGATGGCGTTGGCAGTAACGCTGACGTTGCCCCCCTGTGGCGGCAATTGGCTGAGCGTGCTTTGTCCATTGACGACATTCAGGCATGTTTACTTCAAACAATAATTTTTACAATTAACACAAAGGTTAGATTCCGTAGATAATTAGCTAATGTAGTCTTGTATATAAATTGTTTCAAAAAGTTATGTTAATATTGTTGACCCACCAACAAATGGAAAAAACTATCCAAGAAAAAGAGAAACAAAATACAAAAAAAGAGGAACAATCTTTATTTGATCGTCTATGAAATATGAAGTTAACTTTATCTATTTAAAATAAAATAAGTAAAATAAAAGTTAAATAATATTTTCACCCCCCATCTCGGAAAGAGTATTTTTGCTGTTCAATATCTGACCGCCAAAGCCCTTTTTATCCGCTTGAGATTAAAGTAAATTTTAATGTAGAACATCGCGTGCATTAGGTATGTGATTTCTAAACATCATTAAACCTATTTACTTCCACCTCCATGGTGCCGAATTTATCATACAACTTTTTTAAATTTGTTAAAAACTCAGACTCTGAACCTCCTTGGTGTACTTTTGTTTTTAATTTGCTTTGTTTCATTTCCTCGCTGATGGGGGATGAAAACTTACGTGTTGCACTCGAGTGCAAAGATTTTTCACCTTGTGCTCTTTTGATTCCCTCGCTAACGCTCAGGATTCTAATTTTAGAATCCTTCGCTTGCTCGGTCATCAAAGTTGAGCGCGCGGTTAAAAAGCAACTTTGCACTCATGTATAACAAATAACTATTATTTTAATAGCTCGCCGCGAAATGCTTCAGGGAAGTGGGCGATGAGGCACGCACATATTATTTGGATGAAATAATAAACTTGGCTACCGTGGAAGGAAATGGCGATGTCGCAGTTGGTATGGTGACCTGAATAGTAATCATGATAATTTGTTGTTATTATTTGCATATACATATATGTTCAAAGTATTTATATATTGATCTATATGTTAAAGTATTCATATGGATATTGATTTCTAGAATATATTTCATGAACATTTTACATTTCTTTTTCATATCTAGCATAAAATTTAATTTACGTTGTTGTTGCCGTTGTAATTTACGTTGTAATCTTCGGAGAAAGTATTTATTTATTTATTGATTCTTTATGTACATAATTTTCGTACAAAGGCGGACTTAATGCCCGTAGCAGTTTCTTCCAGTCAACCTAAATGCCAAAGTAAATGTAGGCCAGAGAAGTTCGGGGTGGGGAAAAGTGTAAGGGGAAAAGCAAGCGCAAATAGGGTTACCACGACTACTGCAAAGCTGTGGATATTTTCGATGAAAGCGATTTATATTTTTTTAATAATATAAAAAAATACGTGTCTATTGTGTACTATGCATGCGTAAAAACATGTACTACACATTTTTTTACGCACTGCTCCTAAATAACCCTGTATAATTTAAATTACGTGGCATTGCTACACATGCCGATTACATCTAGTTGCCAGTGAAAATGCAGCCAAATGTACCTGTACGGTTATTTGATTGTTGCACAGTTTGATTTTCAATTTATAGGTTTACGTAGTGCCTTGGTGCGCGCTCGTTTGGCAATATTCGCCGGAGACCTAGCGTTGGCTGAAGATTACTACGTGAAAAAGGCCAACCAACCAGATCAGGCCATTGACATGTACAAGCAGATCAACCGCTGGGCCGACGCCGTTGCGCTCGCAGAGAAAGTCGACCGCGGTTCTGTTGCTATCCTAAGACAACAGCACATGGACTATTTGACTTCCACGGGTAAATTGAAACTCGCCATATTATCAGTGTGCGAAGTGCGAGTTTTATCGAGCTTTACTCGATTACACGCATCGAACGCGTAAACGCGAATTTGTATGGAATTAGAGCAGCGCCATCTAGTAGCTGCTATGGAATGAGACAGCTTCATATAGTGGCTACTAGATGGCACTGCTCTAATTCCATACAAATTCGCGTTTACGCGTTCGATGCGTGTGATCGAGTAAAATTCGCACTTCGCACACAAACGACTTTTGCTCGCGATTTTGTCCATTTTGGCCATTTCTAGGTTGAATTTATTAAAAACGTAATATGTGTAGGAACTTTTTTAAGTCCTTTGTAAAATTTACGGAGTACTACATGTGCAATGATAAATAAGATTTTTCTCAAACAGTAGTAGAAAAGCATTAAATAGACGTGTATTTTAAATACTCTTGATTTATTAGGTTCCAAAGATATGACAAAAGATTTTGTTCTTGATTTATTAGGTTCCAAAGATATGACAAGAGATTTTCTTTGATTTAACTTATTGCCTACGTAAATTACTCGATGAACCTTGGATTCAGATATTTAGGGTCATGCTTTCATATTACGAAGGGCATCTAAGCTAATCTTCATAACCTATGGTGTTTCAATTGATTTTTGTTGTTCATACTATTGTACTTAGTTGCTCCATCATTAGCAAGAACAAACTATCAAAATTAGATTTATTAGCGTAGTAACCACAGGCTATAATAAAATACAGATATATCTTTTTAGGGTGTTTATACGAATAGTTTATTTTATTCGCAAATATATTGTATTCAAGGGCGCCTAGGCGAAGCGGGCGCAGCTCTGGCAGCGTCCGGAGATGTGAAGGGTGCCGTAAGACTTTGGTTGAAAGGAGGCCGTGCGAGACGAGCGGCGTCGTTACTCCTACAGAATTCGTCGTTGCTGCGAGACAATGAACTGGTGGACTCTGTTCACACGCAGCTCATACAGGTTTGGTGTGATCGGCAGCTGAGCTTGCTATGTTGTGATACTGATTTTACTCTAAGGTTTTAATCTAAACAGGCATTCTCTGATGTTATATGTAGGAGGAATGGTGGGAAATGGCCGGAGAGATATCGGAGAAGAGGGGCGATACGCGTACCGCAGTGGAATACTACGCTAAGGGGAACAATTTTGCCAGAGCTGTCCAGCTCGCCCGAGAGGTTTGAGTGTTTACTACATATAAATTCCTAAGATATTTCTTTGATTTAAGAACATTTGTCATTGTTACGTATTCATATTCAACAGATTTTTACCCTCTTTGTTGGTTAAATCTTCAAAAAGCTGGCACGTATGTATAATTAATTTAATTTCAAGTGTTTCTACAAGACTTGAAGCTAAATAAGTTAAAAAAATTGAACTTTCAAACGATATGAACGAAAGATTTCAAAAAATACAAACTTTCATCCTCTATTTCACCTTTTTATAGTTTTAATTTGGAGAAAGTAAGAAAAGAAGAGTCATATCATAACTAATAAAAATCTGTTCAGCGGCTTGGTCATGAAAGCATATCAGATAAAAAAGCAGTAATTGTAGCATTTGAATTATACGTATGAACTGCAATATGATTGTGTGGGAGAATTAAATGCTTAGCTTTTCCTAACTCGCACCTGGCAGCATCGTGGTGGGAAACGGCCCAAATCTCCCTTGCTTCATTTCCAGTGGGTGAACTGTATATCAAGCAGCGTCGATGGCGCAGTGCGTAAGGCCGTCGCCTTCCATTTGGGAGGTAGCGGTTCCAATCCCGCCACCTACCAATATGTTTCCAAATTTTGAATTCATACGTAGGTACGTTTATTTGACACTTTTACGGTGAAGGAAAACTTCGTGCGGAAACCTGCACACACTTGTGAAGAAAGAACCCCCAACTTGGCCAGCGTGGTTGACAAAGGCCTAATCGCTCTAGTATAGGGTAGGCTCGAGCCCCTCGGTGGGAACATAATAATATATAATTTGTTGATGACCTTTGTATTATTATTATTATATATACACTATTGCGCACAAAATCTAAATATAAACATATGTAGTTATAAATCGCGTTACAAAGGCGGATTTATCTCTATTAGAGATTTCTTCCAGCCAACCTGTAAGTGTGTTGGAAATTATATAAGTAGAAGGAAACATAAAAGTACACAAGTGAGATATTAGATTATCCGAAATACATTTGTATAACTATAATAAACACAACATTCATATATGTCATTCATATATGTCATTCAATCCAAAATTTTCATGTATATCATAGTATCATCATCATGTCTATGATTTACATGAAAATTTTGGGTTGAATGACATTACGGATAAACACAATTTAATAATTAGTTTTAGATAACGCATTGATTATTTATTGGTTATTATGAAACACCGTGTATAAATATAAATACACACTATAATATACAGATGATGACAATGCGATTGCTAAGGCGGATTTAATATTTGCGATTGAAAGTGCTGCCTTAGCCTGTATTTAAAGCAAGGCACGGAAGGACTCTGTTGAACTACAGAGGGCAGGTGGTTCCACATTTGGGCGGCACGAAAGCTGAATGAGTGTAGCGAAAAGCTTGTATTAGGTTTGGTGTATGGAATAATGATGATAGTGGTGCGTACACCAGGCTTATACTGGGGAGGTGACCCGGCTGGAGGGCATGTGGGGTGCGTGCTGTTGATGATCTGTGTATGGAATAATGATGATAGTGGTGAGTACACCAGGCTTGTCCCGCCCGGGGAGGTGACCCGGCTGGAGGGCATGTGGGGCGCGTGCTGTTGATGATCTGTGTATGGAATAATGATGGTGGTGGTGCGTACACCAGGCTTGTCCCGGGGAGGTGACCCGGCTGGAGGGCATGTGGGGCGCGTGCTGTTGATGATCTGTGTATGGAATAATGATGATGGTGGTGCGTACACCAGGCTTGTCCCGGGGAGGTGACCCGGCTGGAGGGCATGTGGGGCGTGTGCTGTTGATGATCTGTGTATGAAATAATGATGGTGGTGGTGCGTACACCAGGCTTGTCCCGGGGAGGTGACCCGGCTGGAGGGCATTTGGGGCGCGTGCTGTTGATGATCTGTGTATGGAATAATGATGGTGGTGGTGCGTACATCAGGCTTGTCCCGGGGAGGTGACCCGGCTCGAGGGCATGTGGGGCGCGTGGTTGGCGGGCGCGCGGCAGGCGGGCGCCGCGGTGCCGCACCTCATCGAGGCGGGGGACACGCGCGCCGCGCTCGCAGCCGCGCTCAGGGCGCACCTCTACAGGAAGGCGCTGCACATCGTACAGGTAGGGTTGTTCGAAACGGCTATAAAGTCCTAGCGCGCTATATACTATTTGCTATCTATGTAATAGCGCGCTATATTTTAGGAAGCGTGTTGAGGCTCGTGGCATGCTACGTTACATGTAGCTAGATGGATAAGAAATCAATCGCGCGCGATAATGTAGCGTACGGCAGGAGCAAGCGTAGCAACATGCATAGCGTCTAATAGCTTTAGCGCTCACGCGACGCGATTACTGCCAGCGTGAGCCGGCCGCGATCATGGTAAGGCAGGGGCTTTACTATGATCGCTTGGCCGAATGTGATTCACTATAGTACAATATAGAGACTAAAAGAATATCATCGTCTAGTACAAGTAAGTAATACTAGATGATATCGTTAAGAAATATTATTGTAAAATATTATACACTAACTTTTCACACTAGAAGATGAAATATCAATCTTTTCATCTGACTGTGAACTGGCCTGGCCTTAATTTAGCATTGATTACGTTTTGCGTGTCAAACTTACTATCATTATTCCAATTTAACAGGCCATCGACGATAAGGAGTCAATAAAAGAGCAATGTGAGCAATTAGGCGACCATTTCATATCGACCCAAGTAAGAAATATTTGTTACTACAATATGCAATATGTTGTTATTGCAAATCAATGTCATTTGAATCCAAACTATTCATTTTAAAGGAATGGGAAATAGCCGAGCAGGTATTCTGCTCTAGTGACATGGCGGAGCGATGCGTACGCGCATACAATGCAGCTGGTCGTGTGTCTGACGGCTTGCGATTGGCTGCTGCACACTTAACCGAGGAAGAGACTAGAGACATATATCTGCCGCTAGCTGAGCAGATGAGGGAAACTGGACAGTTGCGCAAAGCTGAGCAGATTTATATAGGTCTAGGGGAGCCAGATGAAGCCATATCCATGTATAAGGTTAGTGGCAGAAAGATATCGTTTTATCACAAAAAATAACTAGCTCACTACTTGAAAAATGTGACAAGTCTTTTTAGGTACGTATATCGTGTCAAGGCTAAGGAAGAGGTAACAAAAATTTGAGATTCAATTGAGATGCAATTCATATCCTATTATTTTATTTGAGACTTTTTTTTGATCCGCTAACATTACTGTTTTATTTTTATTTGACAGTATTTAAAAACCATGACAATTACATACGGTAGCGTCTTTAACGAAATTTCTAATAGGTAATCTGTCAAATACATTTTAAGATAAAAAACAACATTTTTCGAAAGCTATCAAATCTTATACTACCTGTACAATGTACAATTACTCATCTTCAGGAAGCATCCCAATATGAAGCGATGTTGCGATTAGTGGCGGCACACCGTGGCTCTCTGTTGGAAGCTACACGACGCCATGTGGCTCAAGCACTACACGCCTCGGGTGACTTGAGAGCGGCCGAAAATTATTATGTGCAAGCAGGTATGGTCAGATATAATATGAGTGTTGGAGCTTCCACGAGAAAACTTTGAATAAGGGTTGAATTTTAATGCATGGAATTTCATCCAGGCGATTGGAAAGGTGCGATTCAAATGTATCGGTCAGCTGGCCAGTGGGAGGGCGCTGAGAGAGTTGCTCGTGCACATGCGCCTAGTGCGGTTCAACAACAGGTAATATGTTGTTATTTTGTTGATATCTGCTTGTACGGTCGAAGAATTTAATTCCTGATCCATATTTCGTGGACATATTGCTAGACACTGACAATGCAATGAATTGAAAACTCCAAAAGATAATATGTCAAATGATGCCTAAAAACGTAAACAGTGTAGGTATGCAAAGTCCTCATAGCAAAATTCGTTGCTTTTATGGCGCAATATTGCTTTACGATATTTAGGTGAGTCGCAAGTTAAATTCCTTGACTGTACCACTTTCTATATATCTTATCCACGGATAGAAGTAAGCTTACTATAGTTTGTTTACTAAGTAATTTTTATTGCGAGTATTTTACAAAAAATAGCAAGAGTTGCTTTGTTACGAAACTGCTGTAAGTCTTTATCTGCGGATATAATATTCAAATCGACCAACTAGGGGTATTGCTAAAAGGCTATATAGATGCAATTGACCAACAGAAGCCGTATTTGTGAATGATGAGGAGGACGCTCACCATGTTTTGTAAGTGTCCGCTGTATGAAGACCTGCGGTGAAAGACTGATAGACGGATGAGGACCTGCGTTAAAGACTGATGGACTGGATATATAACGAAGTTAAGATTGTGAGCTTCACCCCAGAAAGGAAGAAAACGACACACAGGGGAGGATGGGAGGAAAATAATTTGTTGGGAGTCAAGAATTGCGCGCGGAACGACTGCAGTCTACCGTGCGCAATTCTTGACTCCCAACAAATTATTTTCCTCCCGTTTCCCGTGTTTCGGCCACTATAACCGAAAGGGTAGTACACCCATAGTTACTGGTGGATATTAGGCCTATTGAATACCTTTTCTTCGACATGAGTTATGCATCGATGTCAATGACTTCATGTCGTGCTTCTTCTTTCGTTCAACTTCACCACTTGGATTAAGAAATTGGAATTTGTACCTACTCTTAGAGAGAGAAAACAGTAGATATAGTTAAATCACGGCATGCATGATTATTGAAAAACATTTAGGTCATCGAAAATCTAGGAAAACAAAGGTTAGAATAAAATTGTTTTGTCATAAGGATGCATTTTTGGACCGTTGTTAAAATTATTTTCTCACGGGACATTGTTTAATCATTTTCCTACGTGTTTCGAATTTAGTAATTTATATTGCATGTTTTGTGCCAATGACATTTATCATTATGGAAAGTATTATACACAGGTGGCATTGCAATGGGCTGCAGCATTAGGCGGTGCCCCAGCAGCAAGACTATTGGCCGCTAGAGGTTTGGCAGCGCTCGGAGCTAAATGGGCTTTGCAAGCCCAACGGTAAGTAATATTATCAAGAAACATCACTGTATAGCGATATAATTAGTTGATCATAAGGAAGTTACTCACAACTTTATCGTAAACGGAGAAAGATCACTCACATCGAATGAGATGTGAATTAAATTATCCGAAAATAATATGAGACTAAGAATTATTGTATAGGTATTATGAACACCGTGTTGGAATTCGATAGGTAGTTAATTAGGAAGACTTTACAGGTCCTCAAGATCTTTAACATCCAGGGGGCCTTGACAAAGTAATAATTCTAAAACGATAGCTAAGTTAGAAAATAACAAAATGTATGGATGTGATTCCACATCACGCATCGTTCTCATACATTATTACTGTTCGTAAACGTAACGAACGCGATTGATACTTTGGCTACAGGCACTGTATCGACCGGCAATGTATGAGAATGATTCTTGACTTGATGTGGAATCATTCCGATACATTTTGTTCTATTCTAACTTCGTTATCTTATCGTTTTTGAATTGTTAATTTGTCTAGCTAAACTGCCCTGTTATTCAAATTTGTGAACGCTGACTAGTAGAAACCGTAATTTTGTATGTCAACACATTTATTGTAATTTGGGCTATTATGCGGAGAAGACATAATAGAGTTTTTGGTCTGTTCTTCTGGCCCTCCTTATTTCCAAACAGGTGGTAGAGTTAACTTTTTGTGTGCGACATCGATAAGAGCGTGTAAAGGTCTATGTTGAATTTGTGTTTCAATTATGGATGGAGAATGATATTGTGAAGCCATAACTTACGTCCGGATGCACTATTCTCACTTGTTACAATTTTGTAAAATGTAACATTAAAAGTTCTATTCCACAAAAAAATGGGTTGTTCCATTTTTTAAATATCCCATTCATATTTCGTTTTTTTTTGTTACGTAGCATACGTTAAGAATAAATTGAAACTAAAATCGTAAGATGCTAATTTCATACCTATAGGTAATATGAAAAGTATGAGAGAGGAAACGTCGATTTTTCGAATGGATCCAGTTTATTCTATGAACCATTATTGATGCCATTTGATAGAGCTCGTAGAACACTTTAAGGGTCAGTAAGTTATAGTTTTCTGATATGTTATTATAGTTTATAAATAATCGGGTGACTTAAGAGGATTGTGAAGTAATCGTGCGCGGCGCGAGTAGGTATTTTTTAAAATGCTATCTGTTTCACACCGCTCCGCCTCCGGTCTGGCGTTTACACCACAAATACAACATGCGCAAATTCTCACGCACACTACGACAGCCTGCAGCGCGCGACTTGGCGGCGGGCGGCCGGCGCGAGAGCTCGAGATTATTATTCTATCGTTCTTAATGTTTTGCGTTGCTTATATTTCTGACTCCCGTTCCGCTCGCAACTTCGCCATCGTTACTTTCTTTTTTCGTGTGGGAATTTTATGTTTTCACATAGGAAAAACAATTTTATAGCCTATATTACTTAGTGATAATGTAGCATTCTATTAGCCAAAGAATTTTTAAAATCAGTCTGGTAGTTTTTGAGTTTATTAATTACAAACAAAAATACAAACGTTAAGTACGTTCTTTCTTTATAATATTTAGTAGATAAGTTTCGGAATACAGAAATTATTTACATTTCGTAAATTATTTCTGTATTGAAATTTATTGTGAAGGCACTTACTTACTTGGTATCCCTATACCTTATAGGATTGAGGGTGAGGAATATTTGTTATGAAAGTATGTATCCATTGAGGTAGCTATCACGTCATTAAATAAAGACCTTGAAGCTATACGGTCATGGGCCCAATCTTTTGGTCTCCTTGTAAACCCAGCTAAATCTCAAGCTATGATTGTAGGCAGCAGTAGACTGAGAAGCAGGTTAAGGCTGGATCATTTGCCACCGATCATCTTTAATGGGGTTGCAATTGCTTACGCTGACAGAGTTAAGAATCTCGGACTGACAATGGATTGTGAAATGACCTGGAAACCTCAAATTGACAATTTAAGTAAGCGTATGCATTTCTCCTTCCACTCCCTCAAGCGATTTCAATACTTTCTCCCATTTCACACCAAAATAATGCTTGCGCAAGCTCTCTTACTCCCCATCCTGGATTATGCCGACGTCTGTTATCTGGATTTGACTGAAGAGCAGTTGAATAAACTCGAGCGTCTGCAGAATCTGGCCATACGGTTCGTGTACGGACTTCAAAAATACGACAGAATTTCCCAATACCGATCTGCTTTGAAATGGCTTCCAATACGCGACCGTAGAAATATGCACATCCTTACACTCCTTTACAAAATCCTATATGACCCCTATGCCCCTCCTTACCTGTGTTCCCGCTTCCAAGTTCGTCCTTCTCCCACGCGCTCTATGCGTTCCTGTCGTTCCCTTGTGCTTGATCTCCCTAAAACGAATACCAAGTTTGCCTTTCGGTCATTTGGATTTCGTGCCGCCCAACTTTGGAACAGGCTACCGGATGGCATTCAACGGAGTCCATCAGCTACCTGCTTCAAAAAACAATTAAGACAACTCTATCTGTCTAAGCTTTCCACCTCTGTGTAAGTTAAAAGTCATCATCTTCTTCATCGTTGAATAGGATATTTATGTATATATATATAATATTTATGTATATATTTGAGTATGCCATATATATTTCAGATTATTAAGTATCTATGAGTGTAGTATTTTTGTCTTTTTATTGCTTAAGTGCTTCAGTGTTACCCACAATATTCTTCTCTGCCGCGTTCACAGGTTGGCTGGAAGAGATCTCTCTAAGAGATAAGTCCACCCTTGCTCACTATTTTTTTTGGGTTTATTGTTTTGTACTGTTTGTTTTATGCAATAAAGAGTATATATATATATCCTACATTTACCTGTCTAAGGAAAATACCATTTTTTAAGATAAGTGTTATACTGAATTAAAATGATTTGCATTTGAGATGTGAAACTTTTCTGAAAAAAAACCACTAAACATATAATAATACTTTTACATACAAACTAAATAGGAACAGGGATACAAAAATAAAAAGTAATAATAAATAAGAATAATATTTTCTTGATTGGGCCGGGCAGCTTTTGCAAAACTTGGCTTTGCTTTTAATATGAACATTAGCATAAAACAGAAGGCGCGGATCTTTAACCAGTGTGTCCTACCAGGCTTACTTATGGAGCCGAGACATGGGTAACAACTAAGGCCATCGTCCAAAAACTAGAGGTGGCACAAAGAGCAATGGTAAGAAAATTGGTAGGAGTACTTATGGAGCCGAGACATGGGTAACAACTAAGGCCATCGTCCAAAAACTAGAGGTTGCACAAAGAGCAATGGTAAGAAAATTGGTAGGAGTAACACTCCGGGATAGGAAAACGAATAGTTGGCTCCGAAAACGGAGTCAGGTCTCGGACATTACACACCGCGTAGCAAAGCTCAAGTGGCAATGGGCTGGACATATAGCCAAAAAGCCGGACTCGTGGTGCAGAACTGGCTTAGAGTGGAGGCCATGAAAGAGTAAAAGACGCAACGGGAGACCACAAATGCGCTAGAAGGACGACATCGTAAAGATGGTGGGCACGAACTGGATTAGAGTAGCCCAAAATAGAACGGAATAGAGAAAGTTGAAGGAGGCCTATACCGCCATGGTAGAAGAAAAGGCTTAGATGATGAATAATATTTTTTAATAATATAATTATTTTTGTTGGTGTTCAACTCAATTTCTTTAATAATAAGCCAAACGTAACATCATCTGCAACTAGGGAATGCAAATCTCGCGAGATTGGGGCTCAAGCGAGATCCCGCGAGTTTATGTATAACAATACTGCGAGATGTCGCCAATTTCGAGATCTCGCGAGATTAGCAGTTTGGTGTGTTTTTTTTTGGAAATAATCACAATATTTGAATAAAGTAGCAAAAAAATAATAAATATTATAAGTATTATGAGATAAATATTTATTTTCACGAATTTTTTCAATAGACTTTTATGCATCAAATATTGTTTGACGTATCTGTCTTTAATTTTTTAATAAACTTCTAATTAATAAACTTTGACATACGTATCTATCAAATAACAAATGAAAGAAACAACCAGTCTTCTCTTTTAATATCAAACAAAAATCTTTTAGTAATAAAACAGTTCTTTTATAACAAACAAAACAACGAGAAGTCAAAAATAATGCAAGTTATTATCTAAGTTGAGTCGACTATTAAACTGAGATATTATTATTAATTAAATGAAAGTAATGAAACTATATCTACTCGGTAGATCCATTAGATATTACAGATTAATTAACAACACATAGCAATTAGTCAGACTATTGGACTATTTTATGCACAAGTGCAATCTCGTTAAACTCGTGAGATCTCGCCTTTTTTTCGTCCGAGATCAATCTCGCTAAAAAAGGCCAAGATCTCGCGAGAACGAGATTGCATTCCCTATCTGCAACTAGCTCCATCTCCATCCATCTTTGAATTAGTCAGCAGCAAAACAGAAGCTACGTTTGGCTTATTAGTAAAGAAATTGAGGTGAACACCAACAAAAATAATCATATAATTTTTTTAAAATATTATTCATCATCTAAGCCTTTTCTTTTACCATGGCGGTATAGGCCTCCTTAAGGAAAAGGTGGCTAGTTGACATTAAAAAAGAAGACTGGACTGACATATCCGCAATTAAAAAACGCAGCAAAGGATCTTACACGTCGGCGTAAGGGCAAGGGCGTTTTATTGAGTAAATAACTTTTTTCAGAAACATTGTAGAAAGTTATTAACCAAAGAATACTTGTAGTCAAGCAGTTGATGAAAAGTCTATGCTGTCAGAAATACAGGAATAATACTGTATGAAAGTACCCCATGTGTGGGGTAGATTCGGACGAATTTCAATTTAGAGTTAAGTCATAATTATGCAACAAATATAAAATACCTCTCATTTTTATACAATAATCTCGGGTACCTAGTTATACTAATAGTTTTAGAATTTTAATTTTTACCACTTCCGTGGTCTAGTGGTTGAGGCCACCGGGTATTGATCGGGAGGTCCGGGGTTCGATTCCCATCGGGGACAGAAGCTTTTCTGCTCGGTTTCGTTGGTGGTAGGGCTTCTAAGCCCACCTGGCTAGCTACCACCGTCTTACCTAAGTTTGTCGCCATAATAACATGTTAATAGCATTGCTGTTGCCGATATAAGGCCAAGAGCTTCCCTGTCGTATGAAAAAAATACCTATTAGTAGGATTATATGTAATCAGCTGCTTTAAATTATATTGTTAAAATGAAAAAAAAAAAACTCAAAACCGTACGAAGGGTGCCTTCTCCACATATATGCCTACTCTGCCTATCTACATATATTATTTACTATGTCGTTTGTATTTTTTATACATTCGTAGATTCCATATCGCGAGTACAAATAAAATAATATTGAAAATAACGCTACTTGCATATAGTTTGTTACACGTTTTTAGCTGCTCCAACTTGGTTATACGAAAAATAGTTTGTGAGCAACTTAGAATACGATAACGAACATACAATGCATAGGTAACAAATACATATCACAAGAAACAAAAAACGAGGAAACGGCCTTTCTTTTGAGTTTGTGTCTTTGTGGCACATATTTAGTATAACAAACAACTACATACTTACAATTTATTTTCTTATTTTGATTTTGGAAATTTACAGTTAGTAAACAGGCTACAGGCTGCTTACCCTTAAATAAGGTTTGTATTGAAATAAGATCTTTAAAATAAAACACTAAAATCGATAAATGTATTCGAAAAGACATTTACTTTTTCATGTAGAAGGTATTTGTGTAGATTAATAATTCTGACTTGAATAATACCTTTCAGTATTTATCGATATATCGATATTACTTTCTCCTCCCTAGGCAACAATAACTACGATAACATCATGTCACATCACTACATTATGCCCCATTATACCCCTGCCCCCGACCCGTATCGTGCGATAGAGAGAGTTGCAAGAACTGGTCGAAATTGCCTACAATTCCTGTTTGAAATATTGTTTCGGGCGATAACTGTTTTACCACCCTAAACCTTTATGAAATTAGACACTTTTGGTCTCATTCGATTCAGTATACCATAAACTATGTTTGTACGTTTTGTTTTTTTTTTTAATTCAGTAAAATTTAGTCAAATAAAGATAAAAATGCTCGAGGTAGTTTTTAAGTCTAAAATATAGATATTTAGATGCTAATAATTTATATTCTGAGCAATATTTCTTCAAAATCAAAACGTACAAACCTAGATCTTCATTATATCTACAACATTTCCAAAAATTATGAAAATTGGACTATGTTTAGTGGGAGAAAAGCGTTATCGCTTTTTGTATGAAAATTGACAGCTTCACAATCCTCTTAACTTATTGTATTGCTGTATGCGTTTGCGTTCACTAGAGCCTTTTCTTTCGGTTCGCGGTCAGGGCGGTGATTTTGTAACTCATCGATTGATGGGCAATCGTTTTCAAATTGGATGGCTTGATGAAGAAAAGCGGAATTTAGT
The DNA here is from genome assembly GCA_963935595.1 of Schoenobius gigantellus. Classification (NCBI taxonomy): domain Eukaryota; kingdom Metazoa; phylum Arthropoda; class Insecta; order Lepidoptera; family Crambidae; genus Schoenobius; species Schoenobius gigantellus. Next base: position 15,812,247 of record OZ012555.1, read on the forward strand.
TAATTTGCTATAAGTATTGGTTGATTTATTCAACAAATATGCCAAGATCATTCAGACGACGACGTTACATAATGTGAAACATATTAAAAATCGAGTGATCTAAAGCGTATTTATAGACATATATTTTGCTATAGTAAAATGTCTCTCTTTTAATTTTTTCTATAAAATTGCTTCTTAATTTCGAAGTAATCGAACATGTTGAGTACGTGATATTAATATGTCGACGTCTACTAAATGAGAATTTGAAATTTTATACAAAAAAAGTAAAACATAGTAATAATATCACTGTAAAACAATTGTAAAATATCGCTTACTTCTTGTCACAATTTCTTAACACACATAAATTGTTTACGTAACGTGTCGGAAGGAGTTCACAATGACTCGTTTTTATAAACAGAGGGCTATTATCAATCAGTTTCTCCACAATGCATCCTAGTAATCTAAGCAAATAACCGACGAGTCCGTTCGCCTCGCTAACCGCTAAGCCGCTATCCAGGCTCCAAGCGTCCTACCTAGCGAGCGGTTTATCCGCGCGCATAGCGTGCAATGTGTTGGTTCACTGGGATGAGTCATCGAAGCGACCAACTAACCTCTTGCCGCTAAGCGTGCCACCTCCGGTGTGGCCTTTGCCTTACAAAATCACCCACCAGGTGGGACATAGCCACGGAGCTGAGCGAGCTCGGCGGCGGGATCAGCAAGCGCGAGGTGCTGCGGCACGAGGCGGCCGCGCTGGCGGACGAGCGGCCCGAGGAGGCCGAGGCGGCGTTCCTGCGCGCCGGCGCGCCCGACGACGCCGTGAGGCTGTGGCTCGCCAGGGGACATCCGCAGCGGGCGCTGGCACTGGCTGAACGACACGCCGACCACATGGTCAGTGTTACCAACATAGACAGCTGATAATGTCCTCCTAACCGATATTCGGTCACGGCGGCCAATCTCAACAGAGACTAGCCATCTGCGCAGGAGATATTATAGTGCACAAGTGACTGCGCAAACGCAACTGCTCTCTCTGTTCCTTCACTCGCCTAGTCCGATGGGACGGTTAACCGATACGACCGGGGCGAGATTAGGCGCAGGACTCACTGTTTAACGTGCCTTCCGAAGCACAGAGGATCTTCAGAGGTGTCTTATTTTGGTCACCCATCATAGGACTGTCACCACAGCGAACGTTGCTTAACCTTAGCAATCGTTCGCTGAGCGCACGCGCCAATGCGCCACAAAGCTCCATAGACAGATACCGCTGACAGATATAGATCGAGTCAGTTACCGCCTCCGTGGTCTAGTGGTTGCGACGGTGGCACTGTGGACTCGATATTTGCTTTCCAATCGGGAGGTCCGGGGTTCAAGACTGCCATTTATCAATGTGTTTTACGTTTTTCATATGTACATTTGTTTGACACTCCTACGGTGAAGGAAAACGTCGTGAGGCAACCTGCATACATCTGCGAAGAAATTCAAAGGTGTATTTGTAGTCGACCAATCTGCACTGGGCCTGCGTGGTTGACTAAGGTCTAAACATCCTAACTTAGGGTAGGCTCGAGCCCCTCGGTGGGGACGTACTCGTATATGAGCGTTATGATGATGATGATCTAGTGGTTGAGACCATCGACTGCTGATCGGGGTTTTATTTCCTATGGTGGCAGAAATTTGATCTGAGCCCGTCTGGCTAGCTACCACCATCTTACCTAAGTTTGTTGCCATAAAAACAATGTTAAATGCATATTATTGTTGTGTTCCGACAGTTAGAGGTAAGATAGCCAGTTCCTCAGTTGTTGAGAACTCCAGGTTAAGTTAAGGTTAAGTTAACTTCCACCTTCAGCCTTATCGTACGGAGAGATTAGCTGGGGCCAAGCTGTGGCTCACAGTGGGTTACCCACAACGGGCGCTGGATCTGGCTGAACACGTGGCCAGTGGTGGACACCAATACATGGTCAGATTAGCTGCTGCGACCAGGCCGTGACTCCCTAGGGGACAACTGTAGTGGTTTCTGTCTCTGGCCGAGCGACACGCCAAACACGTGGTTAGTTTTACCAACACAGACAGATTGGCTACGGCCAGGCTGTGACTCGCTAGGGGATACCTGTAGTGAGCGCTGTCTCTGGTTAGGCTACCGACACAAACAGTGGAACTGCAGTCAGGCTGTGATTCGTGAAGGATACTCGCAGTGAGCGCTGGCTCTGACTAAGCGACATGCAGAGCACAGTTAGGTTTACCGCCACACTGTCTGACTGTGGCTCGCGAGAAGACATCCGCAGCGGGCACTGGCTCTGGCCGAACGAAAATTATGTTAGATGTGTCTCGGCGGCCCCTAAAATACCTAAAAGACTAAATATTTGGTCTCAACTTACTTAAATGCACTCACGCTCGTGATATCTGTGTCAGGTGGAAGAAGTACTCGTGGAAGGCGCTCGTGCCGCTGCTGAGAGAGGGGACCTCGCTCAGTTTGAGACGCTTATGATCCGTGCCAACCGGCCGAGGGAAGTTGTCCAACATTATAAAGAACTGGGTGGGTTCAGCGTGATCTTTCAGATACGTTCACCATTTGCCACAAATATATAACATTGTGTGCTTTATTAATGTACCTACAGGCATTTAACAGATTTAAGCGATTTTTTAAAATATTACTACTGAAAATGCTAAATACTCACATAACATACTCTTGCAAACAATATTTAATAAGCGTACGTAATTATATATTTATTAACGCACATATTCAAAGCTTAAATTGGTTATAAGGCAGACTCAATCCGTTATCTTCTGCAGCCATTCGCAATGTACCCAATAAAGCTTTTATCGTTTCAATAGCTCATCTATTTTACCTATTTCTCCCGCCAAGCAGCGGTGCTTGCATTGCGCGTTCGGCAAGCTTATAGACCACTCTAGATACCTAGACTACTCTATACCTTATAGATCATAGACCACTTAGTATCACTAAGTGGTCTATGATCAACAACCAAATGAAGCAATCGTTCGATGTGTTCCTCAAGAATTGACGCGAATTTTTAGTTCGTCAGTCGGTCGCATGTGGCGCTATCGTAGCGCATTCCAACGTTCCATAATACGAATTTGAGATTTTTTAAGCAATAATTGTACAATCGCATTAAATGCGAGACCAGTAATAACTTATTACCGATCTTTAAAGACAGTCGCAATTGATGCGATAATAAGCCTGCCGGTTTAAAGGGTAAGTAAGACAGGCAGTGAAATTACTGGGCACTGTGACTTGACATCTTATGTCTCAAGCTGGCAACGTACATTGCCGTCTTTTGAGGGGTTGTGGAACTTGTGGATTTGCAAATCATATAGGAAACACATGCACTAAAGGCGATTGTAGCCACTTACAATCATGTGGGCAGCCTGCTTGTTTACCAACTTTGTTGTATAAAAAAAAGATATCTTTACCGAAACATTATCAAAATTGGCGATTTACTTACTTTACTAATACCTACACACACATTACAACGGCCCCCACGCATACTATCGAAAAAAAAAAAAAAAATTTTCGTTTTATTGCATTAATAGCAACTAGAGATAAAGATCTATAATTCTAATATATAAAATATGTGCCAATTTTAATACCTGCTACTGTTTTCCAATTGAACAGAGTCGAAGGTGCATAAAATGAACATATTAAAACATTGAAACTAAACTTAGAATCGCTCTCCTGTAAAGTAGAGGATTTACAGTTTCGATAGTTTACGTGGGGACTATCGATTATACTATTCTACCTTTATTTTGGTTACAATAATTTTCAAGTATTCCATGTCGAAATTCTCCTGTGTAACAGAGCTTTGGGAAGAGGCGGCTCGCGTGTCTCGCGAATACTTGCCGGAGGGCGGCGAGCCCGTGCCGCCGGAGGTTCCTCCGCTGTTGCAGCGAGCCGCGGAACACGCTGATAGGTTCTTATATTAATTACACTCTAGCTTTCCGCTCGCGACTTCGTTTCCGTTATTTTTGTTTTCCCGTAGGAAAATTACCCTACCCTTCCCCTGGTCTCGCTCAACTATCCTATAACTATCCCTATACCAACTTTCATCAAAATCGGTTCAGTAGTTTCGAAGCCTATTCAAAACAAACAAACAATCAAATCTTTCCTCTTTATAATATTAGTATAGATTCAAAAATAGTGATTGACTAATGATGGGCTTGCTTTAACTGATATTATTTTTAAAGTGAAACTTTACATCGCCTCAATGTTTTTCGTCCATTTATCGCATGTCGCATTACCCAAAAACATGAGAGAGGTTCACTACTTCATATAGGCCAGGATTGGGCCATGCTTTAGATCTTTGATTTTTAATCTGTGTAGCAGGTGGTTCGATCCTCGTATAAAGTGTTGTATTTTCATAAATTTGTTTTTTATCATGTATTTTATTTTCTTATTACATCCTTGTCAATTTTATTAATTAGTTTTTTAAATTTTATAGTACTTTTTTCTTTTTTTTGTTAATTAGATTTCTCTATTTATAATTTTCTTTTCAGAAGAAAAACTTTTAAGTTAAGATTACAAACGCGATTTTAATAGGTATTCTAAATCTAATTTTAAGTTAAATGCTTACGATTCGGAAAGAAGTTTCACTTGCATCGTGGTTTCATAAAACCACATAATGATTTTTTGCTTTCGAATTAATTAGTTTATTTAAGTTAATTGGCCAATTTCACCAACCTAGTCTTAGCTTAGGAAACTCCTAAGGCGTATGCTGTCACTTTTTGTCTTTATTGAAAAGAATGTGACAGCATGCCACCTAAGAGTATCTTAAGCTAAGACAAGGTTGGTGAAATTGGCCATTAGTCTTCGCAATTAGTAGTTATAGCAGCCGCTTTATAGCCTAAACTAGCTGTGCCCGCGACTTCGTCCGCGTGGAATTGTAACGACTAGAATCTTGATAAAAAAATAGCCTATGTTATACCTTATTTAATTACCTATATATTAGTGGAAGTCCCGTCAAAATCGGTCCAGCCGTTCCGGAGATTAGCGGGAACAAACAGACAGACAGACAGACAATTTTAAAAAAATTGTGTTTTCGTTATTGGTACCCATTTATAGATATACATTCATACCCATTTAGTAAAAACTTGTTATTTTGACATTACAAACAGACACTTCAATTTTATTTATTTGTATAGATATATGTGTAGATGTATAGATGACCATTTCTAGCTAAAATTGTTCGTTTTGAGTGAGAGATAAACTGTTGCGACGTTAATCGTGCAAAATCTAAGAATATTTTTAAGGCACTATACTGATTACGGTATAGGATGCTACAATTTAATTATTTTATTTGATATAAATTAAATCTTTTATATTCTCCTAGAATATTGTAGGTGAAAAAAACTACTTTTCATTAATAAAGGAATAATATTTATGATTATTTTTTTTACTCAGAGGTGAATGGTGGGAGGCCGTGGAATTGTTGTTAAACGCGAGCGCAGCCGGCGCTAATGGCGGGGCCACGAAGCTAGCGGAAAGAGCGGCGCTGCGAGCCGCGCGATTGGCTCGCGATCATTTACACGACGCCAGACGACGGGCAGCTGCTGATATGCTTTACGAGAGGTATCAATGAAAGTTCACTGGTTGAGATCTGATCGGTTAACAAAACAAAAAAAAAAATATGTTTGGTTCTTTGAATGTTAGAGAACGTAAGTACGGTCATAGGGACCGTGGCCGAAAAGAAAGTCAGTAATTTTGAGAATAATTAGTTAATGCTGCAAATAAGATAAACTTTTTGTTTTTGTGGTAACTTGTGGCACATAGTGATTGATTGTCTTAAATCAATTATTTTGTTTTTGTCAATATAATGAAAGTGTTATCGCATTTTATTACGAAAATCGATAAAATATGAACCTTATGATTCTTGATTGGTTGCTTTTTATTAGAGTAATAACAGCGCTTTTGAAAATTTACGTGGAAATTATACTTGTAGCTTTTTATTAGGTTCGTCGCAATTGACCAAAGTGATATTGGAGAGCAGCTGAGAGCGGCACTAATCGAGGGTTACGGTGGAGATGACGACGTGACAGGTAATAAATTTAAAAACATTAATACACTAGACGGTGGGAAATATTTGAGACATGTTCTTGGTTAGTTAGAATTTTGTGGTTATGTTTATAAGAGGTTTTTGAATTTGTGTTATTGCCGTTCAAATAAAATTTAAAACATTTTTAGGCGGCTCTGCGGATTATGAAGAGGGCGTTACACCTGTAGTATCCCAGCCACGCGAGATGGAACATGATAGTGAATCTGAGGCATTGGAGCGGTTGGCTCGCGCGGGTCACTGGCAGCGTTGCCTCGCACACGCCGGTTCTAGGGCCCCACACTACGCCCTGCGATACGCCGTTCATCTTTTTAAAGCTCATCCGGTAAAAAAGTCCTAAGTGTTGACTATTTTTATTTACCGCAAGCAAGCTTTTTTGCAAGATTTCTTTCATTTAAATTATAATAATAATAAAAAACGTTATTTTTCTGCTACAGAACACACACAAAGCAAATAGAAATGATAAAGACATAACATAGCTTTATATATTATAGATAGATACCACACATAAACACAAACAACAGCATATACGAGTACACAGGCAATGACTAACACAATGGTATACAAACGCAAAGCGGCCGGTGTGTGTGTGTGTTTGTGCTACAACAGGCGAAATTAGGCGACAGCTCAGCGTAATATTTCCTTGTAAGGCAAGCAAATCGCTGATTTTCAGCTGTGACCTGATATTCCATTAAAGTATCTCCTCGTATGCTCGAACCGTGGACCGGAAATATTGCAATTAATATAAAATACAATGGTATACAGCCATTGGCGTAGGTGGGAGGGGGGGGGGGTCCAGACACCCCCCACTGTAAATCTACTTATACTAGATAAAATAAAATCATTGATTGAAAATTATAATAATTTAATAATTTTATTCCATTTATGCTCATTCAACGATTAATTTAATATTTTAGAAATGCTCTCGTTAATTTTAATTGAATTTGGATACTTGCAATTTGACACAACAACAAGAATATTTAAAAAGCGATTATTTGGATTAAATTACAAAAATATATTTTATTGTCGCTTATACGAGACTTATTCTGAATCCTAGTACATTTAGGATATTCGTTTTGCAGCGGATGGAAGGTGTCGATATCACGAGCGAGAATGTTCCAGAAGCTCTATCGCAAGCTTTAGAGGCGCTGAGGCAGTACGTGGTTAGTTCCGAAGGCGCGGATTCGTCGGTCACGAGCACAGACGCCCCGTTGGCGAGGGCGGTGTGTAGTGAACTGTTGACTCGCGTGTCCATGGCGCCTAGAGCATTGGAAGCGTTGAAAGACGCCGCTACAGTAATGCACGCTATCGGCGCTGATGACAGAGCTATGCAGGTAAGAAGCGGGTAAAATGAGCGTTGCGACATTCTCGCAAGTAGCAGATTACTGTGTGTCCTAAATGCGAATAGGAGAGCCAATGACCTTAAACTGTCAAAGAGAACCTTAAACATGAAAAGTATTGATTGTTTATAAAATAAAGCATATAAATACTGTTATTTTCTTTTACTTTAGTTAACTTGTTCAAAATAGTGCAAAAGCTATACATACATGTCAAAATTATTATTGTTGTCAGGCATTTATTCGTATGAAAACATTTTATTGTATTGTATATTAATAAATGATTTTCATTGTATCTCGATTGATGGCAGAATTTCTATACAATGCAAAGTGGAAGCTATTGTCAATGATGTCACAATATAGCGAATGTTTGTTCCTGTTCTCATTTGAAAAAACGCATAGTATATTCCTATTGATATGAACGCTGCAAAGGAAGTGGAGACAGTGCGAGTCTTGTGTTGCACACTTTGGCTAGCATCCTCTGCGTACGTTATTACATATGCATAGTGCATTTAGCTAAAATAGCTAATGTATGAAAGCAAAAAATCGTGTCTTTATGTTATTTTATTAAATTTTATATTAATCATGACAGGCGATTACTCTGTTGGTGGCTCTTCATGTTCCGCAAGTGGCCGGTAAAGCTGCGCGTGCGTTGCCGCGATATACCGACACACTTGTAGCGGACGTTGGTGAGTGTAGTTTACCGTTTCAGCTTTGTATTATTATTACATTGAACAAGAAATTGTATTGTAATCATTCAAAAGTCAATGACAGTAAAAAAACTATTCTGGCGAATAATGACCTTGAAGTGGCTGACTACGAATATTAAATTGATAGAAGTAGATATGTACATTCTATATCCGATATTTGTAGCTCTATATCGTAGGGGCAGTGTGTAAGGGACACTGCGACTTATTGCAGCATTACAGTCATGATGTAAAGGTGATGAAGGCACGATAGAGTAGCAATGCACTCGCGCGAATGCATCACCTACCACTGTATCGTGTTTGCATCGGAGACTATTGCGATTCAAATGCTATGGATTTTGGCTATGTCAGTAGTATTTAGTCGATATGCATTACATCAATTAATGAAGTCAGTCTAAGCTCGACCACTCTTTGCTTGCCGTCACCGGTACCGTTCCCAAAATAACAAGCTACGCACTACACATCTGACTACGTACGAGTAGCGTGTAGCGCTACAGGCGTAGTATTAGCGCTACTGGCGTAGTGTTATAATAATATGTATTATGCTACGGACTCGGAGCGACTACGCGATTACGTAGCGTCATAAATGCCCTTCGTCTACGTTCGTAAGCAAAGTTACATAACCAGTTGCAAGAGAAGATTTTTTTTCGCTGTTTGGTAACTAGTTCTGAGAGAAGAATTATTTTTCCATTTTCGTAGATTACATTATTTCCATTTTTGTAACCAACTACCTAGTTACAAGAGAATAATTTTCTTTCGCTGTTGGTAACTAATTGTGTCAGAATTAGGGAACGTCCCCGTCGTCCACGTTCGTAACCATTTTTAACCGACTTCGCAAAAGGTTCTATGTATCTATTTTTTTAATGTATGTTCACCGATTACTCCGCCATTTGTGGACTGATTTTCAAAATTTTTTTTGTAATCGAAAGAGTATACTTCTGAGGTGGTCCCATTGTCACCATGTCATGATCTGATGATGGGATCTCATGAAAATCGAGGGAAACCCTTGAATTTCATAGGCATGTCCAACGTGTTTCATGTTTTTGCTGAAGATATTTAGGTATTTACATCTGGTAGTCATCATATCATGTTACTGAGCTGATGATGGAAGGTTTCTGGTAGGTTAGGAGTTCGGGAATAATTCTTTCAGTACTATTTAGAGCGAAAGACGTTTTATTTAAAGTTATTTTGGTGTTTGCCTTGGTTCAAATTCTAAAACGCATGAAATAAATTAAAAAGATTGAAAAAAAAAATTTTTACAAAAAAAATAAAACCGACTTTGAAAAACACCAAAAAGTCATAAATAATATAAGAATACATACAAAATCACAGTTTTATATTGAAGTCGGTGCCAAGCAATGATCACCTGGAAAGACTTAAAAAATGAAAATAACAATTAATATAGTTACTTACTTAAAATTTGGCACTAACTTCAATATAAAACTGTGATTTTGTATGTATTCTTATATTATTTATGACTTTTTGGTGTTTTTGAAGTCGGTTTTGTTTTTTGTAAAAAAATTTTTGCAGAAATATAAGGATCGGGAAAATATTACGCGTTAGTTAAATTACTGAAAAGCTATAGTAGTTAAAACGGTCAATTTTTTCGCAAATCCGTTTAATGAATATATTACGTGAATTATCGCTGTGCTTTAATTTAGTCTTTAACCAAACAAGCATGCAAAATTGTCATGTTTTTACTTGCAACTATGATTTGATTCGTACTATAATATGCCTCGTTGAAATACGTGTTCGGACTTCCTTCGGGCAGTATACTACTCGTGCGGTACGTGCGTCAGGGCTGAGGGTAGCGGCGGCGCTCGCGAGGCCTTCGTTATGCTGAACCGGTGCCTGGACCTGGCCGAGGCCGCGGACGACGACTCCGCCCATCTCCTCGACTACACGGACTTTGGTATACCATTTTGAGCAATATATCGGCGATACGTTCACTGATCTAGTCAAACAACAAAAAAGAAAGGACTTCTGAGTAGAATAAAATTAAGGGTGCTGTAAATGATGCAGGCGCTTCTTGATGGTGGGCAGTGACTTGGAGTATACAATAAGTACGCGACAACACCGTGAAAATTGTATATTTTACACACTGATACAATATATGGAATAAATGCAGTTACTTTGCGAACAGATGCGTAAACAGACAGACACTATTAGATGAACTAACACCGCGGTAACAATTTAGCGGCTTTTTATGCAATTACAACAATTAATAAACAATTTACCCTCTTTTATCATAATACAAATATAAGACCATACAGTGACGCTAAATTAATAATAAAAATACCTTTAGTTTACAAAAATATCAATTTCAAATAACCTTCAACATATAAATAAAAAAATTAAAAATGCCGTCGCCAACACTCCCCACCCCAGTGCTAGAACTAGCACTCTTTAACCATAGGCACGGGGGCGACGCGCGCCGCGGACCGCCTCAGCGTCCCGCTGGCAGTCCTTACTTCCACCACTCGGACACGACCATCTCGCCCAGGAAAAACTTCAGTGATGACCCCTTTAGGCCATATATTGCGGGATGAGCTAGGGTCCACAATATAAACAAAGTCCCCAACTTTCAATGGCGTGGACTCACCTTGCCATTTAGGCCGTTGTATGAGTTCAGGGAGGTACTCCCTCAACCAGCGTTTCCAATACATGTCAGCCATCCTCTGAGCAATACGCCACTGCTTCCTTAGGTACAGGTCACTGTCATCAAACACTCCAGCCACCGGCATGTTTGATGATGAGCCTAAGAGAAAGTGGTTCGGCGTGAGAGACTCTAAGCTACCTGGCTCCACAGAGACATGCGTCAAAGGTCGCCCATTGACAATGGCCTGCACTTCGGCGAGGAGGGTGTTCAAGGTCTCATCCTTAGGAGCGCGCTCTTTAAGTACTACCTGAAGAGATGACTTGACGCTCCGTATGAGCCTTTCCCACGCCCCACCCCAATGAGGGCTAGCCGGCGGAATAAATCTCCACAGTGTACCATGGTTGGCTGCAGCAGTCTTCAGAAGCTGTTGGTCTACCGCTTGGAGAGACTTACGCAACTCCGCTTCAGCACCCCGCAGGTTAGTGCCGTTGTCGGAATACAAATACCGTGGCCAACCACGACACGCAGCCATGCGACGCAATACCATAATGAGAGCATCGGCAGTCAGTGAATGGACAACCTCGATGTGAATGGCGCGCACTGTGAGGCAAGTGAAAAGGACACCATACCTTTTTTCTCGGCGTCGACCAACTTGAACCTCCATGGGACCGAAAAGGTCCAATCCACAGTGCGTGAATGGTCGGTGATGGTGTGCCATTCGAGCTTTAGGTAGGTCACCCATCCGAGGCACTGACACTTGCGCCTTCCTCAACCTGCAAAGCATACACTGTGACGTCACAGCCTTCACTGAAGGCCGCAGTCTCACAACCCAATATTTTTGTTTCATGTCGTTAACAACTTTCTCCTGGTTGCTATGTGCAGCATTGACATGATAATGCATTATCAAGAGCTTCACAGTCGGATGGCTTCCGTCTAATATAATTGGCCTCTTGACTTCGGAAGACACATCAGGTGCCGCGTCGATGCGGCCGCCCACCCGAAGCAAGCCGTTACTGTCCACATAGGGACACAAGCCCCTCAGACGACTATCATTTCGCAGACTCTTACCTTGTAGTAAAAGTGAAACGTCACTCGCAAATGTGTCAGCCTGAGCCTGTTGAAGTAGAAGGAGTTCAGCCCGCTCCATGATCGCGCAGCTATCGTCACAGGTAAGTCTTCTACACTTGTTTATGAACAGAATTACCATTGCAGTAGACCTTAACAAGCGAAGCCACGATGAGAACCTGTGAGGGTTAGGTATAGGTAAGTCTACAGATAATTGCTGAACAACTCCCACTAGCTCCAAGTGATCATCATCACTAACCGGCTGCAGCACATCTTGCGGCCAGGATGTTTCATTCAGATATAAAAAATCGGGCCCACTAAACCATTTATTTAAAAATAAATTATAATTAAAAACATCCCTAGTGGCTATATCTGCGACATTAAGGTTAGTGGGTACATACCGCCACTCCGAAACGTCCGTGAGCTCGTCTATTTCCCCTAATCGGTTTGCTTCAAACGTTTTATATGTGCGGGTCTTATTGCGCAACCAATGTAGCACTGTTGTCGAGTCGCACCAAAATACTCGCCTTACCACTTTTACTTTGTGTTCGCCCATAATTGTGTTCGCGAGCCTCGCAGCCAATAATGCACCCTGTAGTTCCAACCGGGGAACAGTGACAGACTTAACTGGTGCAACCCTACACTTACTTGTCACAAAGGAAACGCATATTTGGTTATTTTCTAACCATCTGTAGTATGCGACCGCGCACATCGCCTTCTGTGAAGCATCACAAAATATATGTAATTCTAGGTTGCTATAGCTCACCGTCGCAGCAGTCGTGTATTTATTGTCCGCGCCACCGCTAGTCGTAGCATCTGCTACAGCAGTAGTGCTACGCGGCGCTACGGCTTCGGAACGTTGGTTGTCCATCTCGCTCACACTTATCGTGGCGCGCTTATACCATCTCGGCACTCGTATTGAATGTATGTTTTTAAGCAAATCTAACCACTCGGTCCATTTCAATAAAATAGGTTGCGGAATAAAATCATCCCAGCTGATATTTGCGCGCCACGTATCTTGCAACATTATTTTCCCTTGAATTGTGAAAGGGGAAAGAAAACCAAAAACATCAAAAATTGACATAATCACACGAAGCATTATCCTTTTAGTCGGTATTTGCTTACCGTTCAAAATGCATTCAGGGATGCGCTTAAACGATACGTCGAACGCTAACTCATCAGTACTCGGATACCAGATTAGGCCGAGTGTGCGTTCGCCGTCACACTGTTGTTCGACCTTGAACTTCACTGCGCTACTCCCCAAAGAATCTTTTGAGACTGCGTCGAGTACAGCTAAGCTGTTACTCGCCCAATTTCTAATGTCAAACCCTCCTTCACTATGAATATAAGAAATGTTTCTTACCATTTCAACGGCCGTCGCTTCATCAGGTAAGCTTTGAATGTAGTCATCCATGTAATGCGAGTTTAAAATCGCATCGACAGCTGCCGGCATTGACCCTTCAAACCGCGCAGCATTTTTATTTTTAATAAATTGCGCGATAAAAGGGGAGCATCGAGCACCAAAAATAAGCGAACTCATTACGTACGTTTTTATCGGTTCCGTAGACTTTTTCCTCCAGAGAAACCTTAAAGCGTGCTGGTCACTCAGCAACACTTTTATTCTAAGGAACATATCTTTTATGTCGCCGATAACTGCAATCTCGTTCTCACGAAATCGCAACATAATCCCGAACAGCGAGTTCAGCAGGTCCGGTCCTTTTAATAAATAATCATTAAGTGACAAACCTCTTGTTTTAGCTGCAGCATCGAACACCAGCCGGAGTTTATTTTTATTCGGGTTGTCAACGCCAAAGTGTGGTAGGTACCAAGTTTTCTGCGTGGGTTGAGTGTCAATTAATTCCCTAGCGTAATCATTATCAAATAAATGATTTACTCTCTCCACGTACCTGTCGGCGTATCCCTTATCCCTTCCTAATTTCCTTTCTACTCCCGTCAGTCTGCTCACAGCCCCCAAGTAGGAATCAGGCATGGTGCACTTCGGATTCTTCCAGGGAAGGCCGACGTGCCACCTGCCGTCAATCAGTTGAGCAGTTTGTTGCAAACAGTCGACGGCTCGTACATCTTCTTCATTAAGCCTAGGCTTACCTGCTACTCCCATTGACTCGAGCGCGAAGTACTGGTGAACCTCCTCGTGCAGGTCGCGCAGATCTTGCTCCTCCGCAGCGTCCTGCTCTGCTACGAGCAGAATGGCGTCACCACCCTGCTCAAGGCTGCCGGCCTTGACCGCCGCGCGCGTCCCTCCCGGCACGCTAACAAAACCATGAAGTGACCAGCCTAAAGGAGTAAGTGTGGCGGACGGCTCATTCTTTTGACCCAACAATATTTTTAAAGGCAATAACAAATGATAATTATCTTGGCCAATTAATATTTCTGGTTTACAGTCAATGTTACACAAAATATGTTTCGCAGAATCTAAATGTACATAAGAATTCAAATCTACAATAGAACATGATTGTATAGGTAACATTAAATTGTTAACACTTCGTGCTTTAATACAATGAACCTTATTATCTAAGCCAGAAAGTCTCAAATTCAGTACCGTTACATCGCACTTGACCTCGTTGTCCGCCCAGGGGCCGCGGACGCACATCGTCTCGCGGCGCCCGCTCAAGCCAGCCCGCTCGGCCAGCTCGCTGCTGATCATCGTCACTGTCGACCCGTCATCAAGTAACGCACTTGTATCGATATAGCCGCCACTGTCAGTACACACGCGTATAGGTACAACTTTTAAGAGCACTTTGCCGGCACTCGCGGTAACGTGAGTCACAGTTTCACTCGCAGAAGGCACTATTTGTTGTTCGCGTGCTCCCGTTGCGCTGCCCGGCCGGCCGTCGCTGTCGTCCCTCGGATAGTGAAGCAAGTTATGATGCGCTTGCTTACATATATCGCACGGTGGCGCGGGGCAAGTTTCTCGACTGTGGTTCGATTCCAGACATTGAAAACAAATCCCATGTCGCTTCACGTGCGCCCATCTCGTTTTCCGTAGTGACTTCTTGAATCGGTTACAATCAATTAGTTTATGAACAAACTTACGGCAGAACAGGCACCTCTTGCTGCGGTCTTCCGATTGTAACAACACAGCCTGCGATCTTATGTTGCTGCCGTGTTGTCTACTATAATGACTATCGCGTGCTGATACATCATGCATATTTGGCATAGTGGATGATACTTTAATAGCTTCCATTCTTAAAAACTCAGATAAAAATTCTAATCTCGGCCTTTTGTGTTCTTTCAGCAAGGGAAAGCTATAGTCGGACCACTTAGAGAGTAACACTGGTGGCAATTTAGATAAAATAAGTGAAACCATGCTCATACCTTGTAAGTATTCTTCTCGTTCCACGGCACGCACGGCTTCGACAAAATTCTGCACCTTTATGGAAAATGGCACCAAATCCTTCTGGTACTCAGTAGACACGGGTTGTATCCTCTTAATGTCTTGTGTAAGGCGTTGTACAATACTGTCCGGGTTTCCATACTGTAGCTCCAACGTTTCCATTATTCGGTTTGGTGATGTGGCACTTATGAGCAGTGCTGAGACAGATTCTTTCGCCTTGCCATGTAGACATTTTCTTAGTCTCCATAAATTTTCCTTCGAAGTGAATTTGCATACCTCGGTAGACTCTTCAAAAGCCCGTTTAAACTGCAGCCATTCCATCGGGTCACCAGAGAAACTAGGGAGGTCCTTTGGTGTGCAAATACGGCTAAGCAAGTGGGCGTCGGGGTTAGCATGGCTGGAGGCCGCTGTCAGGTTCTGAAGTGCGGCGACAAGCATTTGGATGGTTCCATCAGTGCCGGCGGCCTCGCGGCCCGTCGACGGGTGCAGATCGACGCCCTGAGTTTTACCATAATCGTGGGCGCTCTGCTGTTGATCCACCTCGTGCATGCTTCTCTCCATCCAAGTTTCAACATTTTGGCGTATGCAGTCGTTGTTAATTTGTGAACTGTATTCTTCCTCTTCATCCAATTTCGCTAGGTCTGCCTCCAATTGTGCATCTATCAACTGCACCTTCAGTTTTGCCTTTTCTTGTTCCGCCGCCAAAATCAACTGCTTTCTTCGCGCCTCGACAGAAACCGTTGACATTTTTGAATTTCTTGATGACGCAACAGAGGGTACTTTAGCGGGCGGTCGGGATTCCGTTTTCACGCTGGAAATCTTGATTCCCGATGACTTCTTTGGCAATTCTTCTTTATGCTCGCTGCCATGAGGTTTATTCTCCACTTCCCCTTGGTCGCGGTCGCGTCGCGTTGTACTCCGTGTGCCCACCATTTTGCTTGTCGGTGTACGGAACATGAGATCCGGCTCGAAGGACCACTTTGTAAATGATGCAGGCGCTTCTTGATGGTGGGCAGTGACTTGGAGTATACAATAAGTACGCGACAACACCGTGAAAATTGTATATTTTACACACTGATACAATATATGGAATAAATGCAGTTACTTTGCGAACAGATGCGTAAACAGACAGACACTATTAGATGAACTAACACCGCGGTAACAATTTAGCGGCTTTTTATGCAATTACAACAATTAATAAACAATTTACCCTCTTTTATCATAATACAAATATAAGACCATACAGTGACGCTAAATTAATAATAAAAATACCTTTAGTTTACAAAAATATCAATTTCAAATAACCTTCAACATATAAATAAAAAAATTAGCCGTCGCCAACAGGTGCCATTTAGATATCCACATAAGTTCGTGGAACCTCTCTGCCCACCTAACCACCGTACAGTGTCCGCATCTAACTCTCCATTCGCTCGCATGTGTAAGCTTTATAACAACTATAGGTATGCACGCAATATTTATGTCAAAAATAAAACATGTAATTATAACTTCACCAGCCTTAGCTATTCCGTAGCAAAGCATTTGTAAAAGCATTAAGATTGTTTTACTTTTAGTTTTAAATAATATTTATCACATTTTTAACCGACTTCAAAAATGGAGGAGGTTATCAATTCGGTTGTTTTTTTTATGTTTGTTTCCTCATAACTCCGTCATTTTTAAACCGATTTCCAAAATTCTTTTGTATTTGATAGAGTATACTGCAAGAGTGGTCCCATGGTTACCAAAGTCAGGATCTGATGATGGAATCCCATAGAAAATCGAGGAAAACACTAATTAGACCAATTTTACCATATTCTAGATCATCGTTTGGCGCCGACTTCAATATAGAAGTGTGATGTTGTCTGTACCTATTCTTATATTATTTTAAAGTTTTCAGTGTTTTTGAAGTCGGTTTTATTTTTTGTAAAAAAAATTTTTTATAATATTTATATTGCATGTGGTATTTATCTTTTATAAGCCACCACACTTTCACCGAAATACTAGATATTTAGGTGCTACTTTTTACTAAGTAAATTACATGTATTAAAGATGGGATAAACAATGTAGTTCTAAGCAATCTTTACAAATATAAAAAATCGATAGTTAGTCAAGAGGCGAGTGTGGTAGCCCACACTCCGCTCTGTATCTAGGGCGTTCTTATGAAACCAACCTTGTTCGGATTGATAATTTATAAACCAAGAAAATCAGATGAGAAACTTTTTTTAGGATCTTTTACATCTCTCATGTTCGGTAAGTAGTTCCTTATTCCCCCCAAATGGGGCTTGTAGGAGACCAATTGGCGCTCTAGGGTAATAATGTAGCTAGAAAAGCCCTAGGGCTGTAAGTATTTTATTGCCAGTATGATGGTTAGATGTACGCGAACTTTTTGAAATAGTGAAGTGTTTTTTTTAATTACTTACCGCCCTAGGGCTTGCCAAGCTACATTATTACCCTAGAGCGCTTATTGGTCACCTACAAGCCCTATTTGGGGGTAATAAGGACCTACTTACCTCACAATCGAGATGTAAAGCAGATTGGTTAGCTCGGGTGTAAGCACCAATTGCACCCTCGAAATATAGGCGCCCTTGCTGCGCTCGTGCGCCTAATTATCTCGGCCTGCAATCGATGCCTTACAGCCCTTAGCTACTAATCTACTATTATTGTCACGCGATTGATAGATTGTCAGTAATAGGTTTATTTAGGTTTGTTTTAGTTTTATTGTGTTTGGGCCTTATTAAAATTACTTATTTATTAATATTACCTTTGGGTCCGGGACCGGACCGGACTAGGGTCACGGGTAAGGACTTGGATTTTTTACTTACAGCGGAAATGTTGAATAAACATTCATTTCTTGCGAATCATTGCTGCGACTTGCCTCGATATTATAATTTAATTATATTATAATATATAATCGAGCTTAATATACGAGTATTATAGATTTCTTGCTTTAATGTGATAGTTTCACATAAGTTCATGACATGAGCATTGAGATCTCAGGACAACAAATTAAAATAGAGTCATGTTAGTAAAGTCATCAAGGTTTGTTTTCTTGGTCTGTTTAAAAATTTTCGATGACCTGATTTGTTGAATGCCTACACATGTCATTTTCTGCGATTATTTTTCTATAACAATACCTATTTATAAAGTTATTTTGTTAAAAGAATGTACGGATTGGTCGCGAACACCCCTGTTGCTGGAGAGTGCGTGCATCCGCGACGCGCCTCTGGACGACGTGCGCGAGTGGGTGCTGGCCGTCTCTATGGACCAGGCGGTGGAACAGGTGACAGTGTGTGATTATTATGTACTAGCTTTTGCTCGCGGCTTCGCTCGCGTTAAATTCGGGGTAACACCATAAGAATAACTAATAATACAAGTATAGAAGCGAAACTCCCGGCTGTCGAGCGCTCAAGGCCACGTTATTTACCTACCGTTTGATTTCCGTTGAACGGAATCGTCAGTCAAGGCGCGCACCGTGTGTTTCGGGTACCTTGTGAATGTTTTCCTATTGATTACATGATTAAGCTTTTTATAAGAATGCGTATTTACTACGCGCTGAAGTTTAATAACCGAAACTTCAAATCATCTACAAAAACGCCATCTTTTATAAATATCAGACATTTGTAAATATTTCTGTTGAATTGAAACCTTTTAAATAAAAAATGATTGAATACTTTAAAATTATTTTTATTATACCTACCCGAGATACAGATACCGTTTTATTCGTAATATTCATTACATGTCAAAGCTAAAACAATATAATGTATCGAATTTCTAAAGCTGTCATTGTAGTGCAATTTTGAAACTCTGTAAGTATGGGATTTTTTTTGTCAAGTCGGGAATAATTTGAATTATGAGAAACTTTGGTACTGCTATACATATATCATTTTATCGACCTTTGTCACTGTTCCATATAACATTTAAATACAATCAATACTTGATTAAAATTATGAAACAACAGATTTTTTTTCAAGTGAAAATGTTGGTCTGATAGTAAAAAGTGAGCTTAGGTTTTATCCATTAGTACATTCATAACTTCAACTGTTGGACTATAAACGTAGGTACGATACCTAAATTACAAACCATTTTTGTACATCGAAATTCGAAACATTTTAATGATTTTGTTCGCGAAGTGTAGGGATTAAGCTCAATTAATCAAAAATAGGCAGGTTCTTATAACTACGGAATCAAAAAAACTAAAAATGTGCGTACTATTTCTAAAGATAGTCGCTCGCTCGCTACACTTGAAGTACAAAATCAATAAGACTCGGTGTATGCTCAGTTTCTCATTTAATGTAAAATATGGAGGTACCTATATAAAAAATATTGTCCATGTGGTGACCCTAGCGGCATCCGCAGACTACTGCGGGGCGTTACAGGGGAAAGGGCGCTGTAGGTATGCAAATAGCGGCATTTGGCGCACCCACAAAGGAGATTCGCTTCTATACTCGTATTATTAGTTATTCTTATGGTAACACGGAAGATTTCTCAAAAAAAAAATAAGGCAGGTATGTTTCGTTGGTAATAAAGAGTCTGTGTACCGATTTTAGCTTCCTACCTTAAAAACTGCGAAAAATCCCATATAAAATTTCACCCCCTCTTTTAAGGGGTTGGGGCAGATTTCCAAAAAAAATGATGCTGCAATGATTTTTTTGTTAGTCACAAATAGTCCGCATACCAATTTTTAGATTTCTACCTTGAAAATTGCAGAATGCTCCATACAAACTTCCACCCCCCATTTTAGGGAAGTGGGAGGTTAGAAAGAGACTAAAAGTAGCCTATGTCACTCTCCATCCCTTCAACTATCTCCACTTAAAAAATCATGTTAATTCGTCGCTCCGTTTTGCCGTGAAAGACGGACAAACAAACACACATACACTTTCCCATTTATAATATTAGTATGGATTAGATTTACCGGAAAAAAAGAAAGGAAGAAGGCGTTCAAAGGAAAAAGTGTAAATCTATTTTCCCTCGGGAACTACTTACTTTTCCGGGATAATAAGTAACCTATACGTTAATCCATGACGTAACCCGTCTACATACAAAATTTCATCCAAATCCATTCAGTAGTTTTTGCGTGAAAGAGTAACAAACATCCATACATGCAAGCTTTCGCCTTTATAATATTAGAAAGGATTGTAATGACCAGCCCGGTTATACAGGATGCACGGATTGGTCACGCACGTCACTATTATTGGAGTGTGTGTTCAGGGTATGCCTCTCTAGACACGTGACTTGGATTTGCAGGGTGCACGGATTAGTCAACTCGACCTGCTATCCATTGATTACATACTCGTATAGCACCTATGTAAATCATCTTATTTATCCAAAGTGTTTCACATTGAACGTCGGTTTGTCAGACTCTACCACTGGACAACCGCGAGCTGTATAGTTCATGCTTGAGCGCAGAGGAGCAATGCTGCGTTGTCACCGGTTATCCTCTCGGATCCCGATTGGTCACTTTTACCAATGGTTTGTATAATTTTCGTTATTTGTTGCCTCATATTATTTTATTTTTACAAATGGTATTATTTTATTTAGCCACATGACAGATTTAATATGTTAATGTGACGATAAACTATCTAGCCGTGTTTAAATTAACATGTCCACTTATAGGTAGTTAGCGGGGTGTGGAGGCCTGCGTGCACGGTTGGCCCCGTGCACGCCGCCGTAAGGCCCTCCGTCTGGGGATTGCCCTGGTGTTCTCGGGCAATCCCCCCTTGGCGATAGCCTGACCAGGTGGTCAGGCTTGCCCGGGCGCGTGGGTAGTGGAGTCGCAGTGTGGACCTTACCATGCGCGCCCACAAGGGCAGGGAGAACACCGGGGGGTTTTAGTGGGTCGGCCTGGAACTTCGCCGGGCCAGCCCCACACACGCCTGCCGTCTAGCCAACGGCGGGTACGGTGCGCTTACGCATTTCCCCCCGACAAAAAAAAAAAAAAAAAAAAAAAAAAGGTAGTTAGCGGGTTAAACAATTTTGACTATTCGAAGGAGCTCTTATTAAAAAGTCATTTTTTAAAAATTCATCCTAACCTAACCTTTCCTTGTGTTTCGGTTATTTAACCTTTGCACGGAGATACCTGTATACACCAGATTGAATTCAATAAATAAACACATGAGTAATATGCTATACCAAAGAAAATATAAATTATGAAAAATACATAACTGGGTTATTTTTCCAGCAGGAGTCAAATTTTGTGTGCATGTTCTGACAAGCAAAATGAAGATCTTTTACTATGGGACCAATCTCGAAATCTTGAAAAAAAAATTAGCTGCTCCATACAAATGTTCAACATCCACTGAACCTAAATGTATGGAACAGCTGATTTTTTTTGGTGATTTCGAGTTTGGTTCCATAGTAAAAATTTTTCATTTTGCTTGTCTAAACAAGCATACAAAATTTGGCTTCTGATGGAAATTAGATTAGATTTAATTTAAAATAACCCGGTAGATTGCTTCTATGATGTACTGCTATGTACAGTCAAAAAAAGTTCGCGGTCTACCAGTAGAGTTTTTTTGGGGAGCATTATTTCAAACAATAGGAGGTATAAAGCAATCATTTAAATCATGTATGAAAATCCTAAAATACTTCTATTTTATATAATACTAGCTTTCCGCTCGCGAATTCGCCCGCGTTTGTTTTTGTTTTACCGTTGTAATTTTTTTTCCCGTAGGAAAATTACTCCTTTCCCTGGTCTCGAACTATCCCTATACCAACTTTCATCAAAATCGGTTCAGTAGCTGCGAAGCCTATTCAATACAAACAAACAATCAAATCTTTCCTCTTTATAATATTAGTATAGAATAAAACCTGTTTTAACGCTTTTACTTTTTCAAATATCGCCGACCAAAAAAACTCTACTGGTAGATCGGCAACTTTGTTGGCTGTACGTTGTTTCTTAGATATTACCTTAGATCATTCCGGACCACCCAAATCGAGCCACCTTGCACTTTTAGATTATATTATATAGTCCTTAATTTAAAAAAAAATGTTTAGTCGACCAATAATATTTATGCAGTTTTGTAGGTGGCATATTCATAAATCAGCATATCAGGTGTAGTGCGCCGCCTTCCAATCCGGAGGTAGCGGTTCGAACCCCGCCACTTATCAATGTATTTTCAAATTGTAAATTCATATGTAGACGCTTTTACGGTGAAGGAAAAGATCGTGAGGAAACCTGCACACACCTGTGAAGAAAAATTTATTTACAGGTTGTGTGTGAAGTCGACCAACCCATACTTGGCCAGCGTGGTTGTCTAGGTCTAATCATCCTAATTTAGGGTAGGCTCGAGCCCCTCAGTGGGGATGTATATGAGCTGTTGATGATAATGATGACGTCAGCTACAAAATTGCATAAACGCTCTTTGTTTGTCCAAATATTTTTTTAAGTTATGGACGGTATAATCCAAATCCAATCCAGTGCAAGGTGGCTCGATTTAGGTGTCTCGGAGTGTATTATTCCAATTAACGTTTGACATTAATATGAGTAATATTGTGTGTGTGTGTTTAAGTTAAGTTCACAAAAATCCATATATTTCGTCATGCATACAAAGTCAATAAGAAGTAGCTTTTTGTTGTAATTTCTTGATGGAACTCCATGGTATCTTGTTATTAAAACGCTAATTTCACTAGTTCCACTTGAATCTTTATTATGTTTAAGTTATTCCGACCGGTTTCGATACATCACGACGAATCGCCTGACGATGATGTATCGAAACCGGTCGCAATAACTTTAAATTTCACTAGTTCCACAAAGATTCATGTGGAACTAGTGAAATTAGTGTTTTAATAACAAGATCAATAAGAAGTAATATACGTCCGGCTAGGTCGTTGCGCCAACCGCGAGTGGTGGTCCCGGGTGTCGAGCGCGTCTCGCTCCGGCGCCGGCGCAACTCCCGCGGCCGCGCTGCTGAGCCTCGTCGGCCGCTGGTGCGGACCGGCCGACTATACGCACGTGTGAACGCCGCAGGCCATGTTTTTTTTTATTGCAATTGGGATGATGACTGAATTCTAATTTTCACGTCTCGTCATAAAATATTAAAATACCGTAGAAAAAGATGCAATCATGTGAAATTAATCGGAATTAAAATCGGCTTAGAAATACGTGAGATACAAGCATTTTAAACTGTTAATTTGGAAGCGATTAGACAGAGAGATCCGACAACAACCGTGACGTCATTGTTTAGTACGGCCATACAAACTCCATGTAAATTGCCGTTTAGCTAGAAAGAGACGGATAATTTTTTTTAATACCTTATATCTGGTTGTTTTTATAGTTATTCGAAAACCGATTTTTTCTTTCTGTTTATTATGTGAATGAACTTCTATTAAAGAACATAAAAATTGTTTAGTCATCTAGCCTATTAAGTTGGCAAACAAGCAAACTGCCCACCTGATGGTAAGTGGTAACAGTCACCTATAATACATGTGGCTCCTGTGAGATTCGCAGCAAAACTGCAACCCCCACAAGAACCACAGTGTAGGTACGTTGCCAACTTGTGACTTAAGATGGAAAGTCACGGTACCCAGTAATTTCAATGCCTCTTACCCTTGGCTATCTATATCTTACTCATGCTATCTTACCCTTCCAACCGGAACACAGCAATGCAAGCATTGCTGCTTTGCGGAAGAAATAGTGGCATTGCATTACGATTGTCATACTTACGCGGCTACATTTTAATAAGGAGACAAATTTAGAAACGCGATTTAGTGTCACTGACTTAATCGATGTATGTAAATTATTTTTACATATTTGATTATTTCTATACGCGCCGTAAAAAGTGGAACGCTTGAAAATAATGTAATCTTATTTAAAAATAGTCAGTGTACTTACTGAAATCGCAAAAATACTCGCTAGAGCACTCAAAAATAACTTGCAGCTGTTTATTGCGGCTCTCTGTATTCGACAAATACTATGATGAAGTACTTAATTATAATCGTAAAGACAAATAACATTTTTTAAAATTTGGTTTCCGATTGAAATGTAACCTTGTATATTTAAAAAAATATGTAATATGGCTTACTTATATTATTATAGATATTTATTTCAAGTAAATCGTCTTTATAAATAAATAAAAAATATATATACGTTTTAATGAAAGTGCACAAAACCTGAAATTAGTTTGTTCAGGATCGAGAGTTCCTTTTTTAGTTAGTGGAAGTTACACGAATACAAAAAAAAACAAAAAATATTTTTCAACTGCGCCGCTTTTTAAATTTACTTAACTCTATCGTCTCTATCTCTTTATTGACGGCGCGCGCGTAGCGCGGCAACAACGTTCTCCCAGGAGCGTGACCAATTGAACATAGAGTTTAAAATTTGCAAGATATGTATCAAAATAAGAAAAAGCACATTTCTTCGTAGATAATAGTCCCCGGAACATTTTTTTATTTTCGTAATTTATATATATTTTTTTATAATAAAAATAATTTAGGGTGACTAAGGTTTTGTGCTGTTTAAATAACATGTTGTATTAAGTACACTTCTAGAAACATTAATTCTATGCTTTTGATTTACTTATTAAATTGTAAAACTGTACTCAAGTCCTTCTAAGTTAAGTCGTCATTAATAAATATTTGAATCTTTATAACCTTTTTATTCATTGACATGTAATAACTAGCTCATTTAACATTCTTTCTAGGAACCTATTTAAAGGGAAAAATATTCTTCACAAGCGGACGGGTAATGTCTTTTTGTACAGATGCAAATAACTAGCTAGGCTAGGACAGATAAGGTCATATTGCATTGTCATCTGACATAATTATTTCATTATTGAGTATCCTATTCTTGTACTTGTAGTTACAAAATAATCATTATATGTTTATTAGCTATAATTTTGCTTTAACAATTTTGCTAAAAATAGGGGGAAAATAAAACCACAAGGTTATTGTTAATATCGCTATAATAAACTCATTTGTTATCACATTTATTTAATAATAATATACTTTGACACATATATTTGTTACGTACTAGAATTTGTAGAGTTCTACTCCGTTTTTTGACGAATACCGAGATATAAACAAGCAAACAGACAATTTCATTACCTTTGCACAGAGAAATGGATACAGACACTTATATACTATTATACATTAGGTACATAGACAAAGTCACATGAAGTATTCGTTGCGTTAAAACTAGAAGAACAGTCATGTATGGCAATCATAATTGAATTGCTATATATAATACTCGCACGTCAAAGAATATCTACAAAAAAGGATTTTTTCGTAATTGTTATTCGAAGTTTAAGTTTAACTGTACAATGTGTAGTGTAGGCAGTGCACGTCGCTTATCCAAGAATAGCATAAACGCAGCAATGTACAATAAAACTGGGCACTAAACAGCGATCCATCAGTAAATAGAAGAGAGAATAAATGAGTTAAATAGAGAATAGTCCCTCTGAATGTGACTTTGCCAAACAAAGATACGTTCATATGACTTTGTAGTATGAGAGGAGTTTCGATCTCTGCATTCGTCACGAAAACGAATTTCTTTTCTTGTATCTAGGAAGAAATAATGTAATACTAAGAAATTTAAGGTACAATTTTGATATCCGATACCATTATCATATCACAATGATTCGTCATTCACGCTAATTGGTGAAATGTCTAGGAAGCATTCCGATCCTGTTAGTCGCTATTATGAAGCGGCAGCTCGGAAGCGGCCTTATACACACTCGGACACCTAAATCGAGCCACCTTGCACTTATGTATTATATCGTCCATAACTTTTAAAAAATCTTTTGTCGACCAAAAAGTTTTATTCAATTTTTTAGCTGGCATATTCATAATCAGCACATAAGATTGACCATGAATATGTCGGCTACAAAATTGCATAAAACCTTTTGTGTCTAAATATTTTTTTAAAGTTATAGACGATATAATCCAAAAGTGCAAGGTGGCTTAATTTAGGTGTCCGGAAATGTACTTACTTCCCCATCGTACAACCAGTTGGACATAACAGTTGTACAAGGGTCAGTAGCGTTACCGTGGGCTGTATTTTTGTATCATTCGTTAGGCGTTGAGTGTTCGTCAAAGTCATCTGCGTTCGATTTCTACCGATTTCGTTTTGTTTTCGTCCTAATATTTTATTGATTTTTATCGCAAAAGAAACGAAGATCAATAGAAATCGAGCATGACGTTAGATGAGCGCTCGAAGATAAACGAATCACCGCTTAGAACAAGGTTCAAATAATATTGAAACAGAGACACCGATATTGCGGCATATAGCGCCATCTCGGTCTCGCTGTGGTTTTAATACTGTTTTAAGCGATTGTGGTAAGGGGGTTGGGCTGGCGGTTGTGTGGAATGGAAGGCATTCCGAAAGCGGCGACTCGCGCATTTCACTAGTACCCTCACTCTGCATTATTAAGACAGTGTACTTGCGGTGATCGATGTACCCTCAATGGTACAAGTGGTATTAAGTAGTTCCAGTCAAAGCTTTGTGAGGAAATATAATAAGGTCTTATTTGTTGGTAATTGTATGTCGGTA
The DNA here is from genome assembly GCA_963935595.1 of Schoenobius gigantellus. Lineage (NCBI taxonomy): Eukaryota > Metazoa > Arthropoda > Insecta > Lepidoptera > Crambidae > Schoenobius > Schoenobius gigantellus. The sequence continues at coordinate 15,838,824 of OZ012555.1, forward strand.
ACACAGAATACTCAATAACACGTAAATCTGTCCAGAGTAAACCAGGGACAGCGGTAGTTAATATTTCGAGTTACTAGTGATACAAAATAGTTATATCTAGTAGCGCTAGTAAGGGTACTACAGAAACTATTCGGAGTCGCGCTGTCAAATTGCGCTGAGTTGCTCGGCTGCCTTGATTGTAAGATTTGTAAATCTCTACCATAATAGGGGTGTGAACTGAGTATGAAAATCGAAATCCAATTATTACGTTAATTAGACAGCAAAAAAGAAACAGACACGCATTTTTGCTTTGTTAAAATAAGAAAAGAAATCTGAGATGAAACTATTTAAAATTAAGAGTAGTGGGGGCTGACTACGTCACAAGTAAGTAGATGTATCTACGTAAATAAAGAATAAATTTGTGTCCAATATTTTTTAATAACCTACATATAAAAAATCATGCGAGCCTTATAGTCGTCGCCTAATACCCGCGCCACGGCCCTACCGCCTATCTTAAAGCAATCACTCGCTATCGCTTTCGTCACATTAGAACAAAAGTTTTAACTTCACATGAAAGCGACAGCGAGTGATACAATTCGTTTTGCTACAGACAGCAAAATTTTTACATTTATCCTATGGAAAATATGTCATCATAATATAACTGTTGGTGGCAAAAACGGATCGTTTTCTGAATATAAAAAACCGGGCATTGGATGTCTAATATTTGCCATTTTCTGACGGCCAACTCTGCCAAATAGCTCGCTCATTATCAAATAGCGCTCGTTCAGCTTCCTGTAACACACTTCCGTCCTAATTCACGAAATCAATTTCACAGATGGAAGAAAGCGAGCGAGAGAAAACTCTCTCTCTCTCTAAATCTCTAAAAATGCTGCTCTCAACTAGTGCAGCATTTTTTGGATATTTTAGAATATTAATAAAAAATTACGTAAGTTATTTTTTTATTCATATTTAAATAATTCTAATACCATGTCGTAAAGCGTCCCTTAAATTCTCCAGGGTGATATAAAAATAACCGTGTACCTACCCTCGTACCTACAAAGCGGTGCAGCGCTGCCGGGAGGCCATTGCTGTGTCCCGACTGCCGAGCGGCAACTGCCAAGATCGGAATGACACCTCTCGAGTAGACCTCGAATGTATAGCCAAATTTATCTATACGGATATGTCTCGGACTTGGTAATATATAGTCTTAGATAGATTATTTAGTGCTATTTTGCGAAATGTTACGAATAGTCAAACATCTATACAGATATGTTTCGGACACGATAAGATATAGTTTTAGATATAGAATTTTATTGTGAATGACTATGATACAGTTCGATAACACGCCTACTACGAAGATTTATAGGTACATGTGTATCCAGTGGTATCGGGCTCTTCGAGGCACATAACAATATATATAAGATATTATGACTTTACATTTGTCACTTACGTAAGAATATTAATTTTGTTTATACTAATATACATATAATACCAAGATAATAAGCGTAAGTTAGTTTCGACCGACTCCTATGTCGTTAGGAGCCGATACCCTTTAATTTATAATTTATCTAAGAATTTATAGAATATTCACTGAAAAAATAAACATATTCAAGCAATATTGTATTTTTTATAAATATGTGTTTGTGTTTATTCACAATTAAATTTGTTTGATTTGCAATTATGACATTCAATAAGATATAAAGGTATGTATTATATATTATATATCTCTCTCTTAGGACATATACAACCATTACGAAACGCTAGATAGAATGATGAACTAGTCTATCGTGCGATGCGGTAACGAGAAGACGAGCGAAGTATTGTCAGGTAGAGCCACTAAGCTATGAGATTCTTGGAAGAACACAGATTTTGATTAAATATTAATATACATTAGATTCTCTTAGGATATGTGCTTCAATATGCATCTAAACATCGACGAACAAAAGTATCATTCACTCATGAATATTACATCTACGTTAAATATTTATTCAATTATGTACTACTATTTTGTTGTGACCTAGGCCAGTCGGTTTGTGGCTAGCCCTGTTGAGTAAATATCTATTTAAAATGCTGTATGTCTTCTACATCAGTTACATCACTATTGAATTACGCGCATTACACTTAACTAACAGAACTATATTTTAGAGGACGCCTATTATTCCATAAATGGGACAAAATTTTAATTATTTAGATGAAAATTTGTCAGAATTGTGAACATTTGTCTTTGTTATTTATAGAGTATAAAAAGATTTTAAACATTAATTCTATCACGAAAATAGTTGTGCGTAGAAAATTTTGGAAAAATACTACACTGTATTTACAGCTCATAGAAATAGGAAGATATAAGAGAAGAAAAAGTTCCAACAATGGTAGATAACTTTAGCGATGTATATAAACAAAGTAGAAGGTAAGAGGTATACGTTAGGGAAAATTCACTAAAGCACAACCTTGGAAGAATAGTATCTAGACGCACTTACTTACTAGAATAACTTTAGAAGTTTTTTTTAATCATATAAGGCAAAGTGTCAAAGTGGGGTTATTTGTGATGAAATAGTATCTTATACGGTATTTATAGTCAGTATAATATACTCTAGCTAGATACATTACAGACAAGTACAGTTCACTACTTGCGAATCGATATATAACGTCTATGTCTATGTACGAGAACACTTTGTATTTTGAGATCAACGTCAAAGGTCAGAAGAAAATTAACAATGAAAACATTAAACACGGGAAACTACATACATATAAACACTGTTTGAGAACGCAACACTACTATGGCGTATTATCTACGTTTCGTAAATTTGAAAGAACTTCGCGTAATATGCACCTAAAGATGGTAAATAAATTCTTTACGTAGATAACTATGCTATATTACACAAAGCATATAAAATTACTGCAATTATTTACATTAAACCTAAACAATAAAATCTCTCACTTCGATGGAAAAATGCGGGCAATTAGCTGGGCTCGGGGTTTACCTAATGATCTTTGTGAGAGATTCTAATACTCAAGTTTAAGGTGCGTTAGAATCGAAGCAATCTTCTATAAGCTCCTCAATCATCTACTATCTAAATGGTGTCTCCATTCCATCTGCGGGTCCCGCCCTCACACTAACATCAATATAACATCAAATCGACTGAGACGCAAGAGGCCACATTATTTACATTAAGGTATTATAAAATCCATTAATATATCAAGTCCACAAAAAGTCGAGACACGCTATATTTGTAAGTCAGCTATCCTTATTAATTTTATTTACAACATTTAAATTGTGACGTATGACGGACCTAAGTTCAATTTTATGTGGGCGCATTAATTTTCAACAAATTACATCATCATTAGCCGCGATTTCACCGATGATAATTAGTAGCAGAGAAAGCGTGTCATACAATAGGGTCATACATACTGGGGTCATACAAGTTAAATGTCGACCCTACAAGAATTTCACACAGTAATTTTCCCTACAACGCCTAGGAAGTCCGCCAGTTAACTCGACAGCAAAGAGTTAAGTACAGTACTGGAAACTATGTATTGTAAAATGAGTAAAATCGCGACTGAAATGAAATATGCAGCTTAGTAATAGCCGTTGCAGCCGACATCCTTGATAAGCTGGGCGCTAGCCATTAGGGCAAATATCAGCCGTTGCAAAATTAAGCCGGATTTCAATATTTTATGTACAGGTGAATTCGTACAACTCGTAGCCATCTTAAATTTACGTCACGGTAAATTGCTAAACGGGCCAATAAGGAATTCTGTGCAGTTGACGCATCTGTATCTAAGGTTTTTATGTTACATGTTATTTTTAGCAAGTGTCGAAGTAGCATTATGTGTTTTAAATAATTACGATTATTAAAGTAGTAGGTATGTTGTAAAATCGGTTTCTATAGAACGCATTTAAGCATGCTAATAGCATGCTACCTTTGTATGTGTGTGTACTCTTACTACGCACCCCTCTAGTATCAGTGCAGTTGTAAGCATAGTTACCGGACTGCTGAAATTAATTAGTAGCTTACTAGTTCGTCGTTACAAAGTATTGAAACGATTTAGAGGCAGTAGTTTAGGTGAAAGTACTAAAAACCGGACTATTGCAACATATTGATGTTACTAGCCGGACTGCTGATACTAGTCAGTTTTGGCAGTCAGGCAACCAGTTTAACAATCGAACTACTGATACTAGACGCGTAAGCCGGAGAGCTATTAAATCGTATTCCAACCGTTTTGACCGATTATTCTATCAGAGTGAAATTAATTCGGCGGCAAATAAAAAATATTGAAATCCGGCTAGTCGCCGCGGCCGCGGCGAAGCGATGCCGTCCCGGGCGCTCAGTCGTGGTGGCGCTCCGGCGACGGCTCCCGCGATCAGTCGGGCGACTCGTCGGCCGCGAGCGAGGTGGCCGGGAACAGCGGGTACCAGCCGTAGGTGCGCTGCGGCAGCGTGAGCTTGTCGAGGCAGATCTCGGCGCCACCGAGCGCCAGGTTGTGCTCGAAGCCGCCGCAGCGCTGCCACAGCATCACCACCAGCGTGCGGCCCAGCGCCTCGCTCGCCTGCGAATGTCCGCCGTGCTCGTGTAGCTGAAGCGCGGCTCGTCCGCTGCCTTCTCTTTAATTGTGCGAGTCACAACATCTACACAACACGGCTGTACGGGGCTACGGACAACACCTCACGGAATCCAGGAACTTGGGGACGGCCCAAACCTTCTCGTATTATGGCCGGAATGATAATCACAAGTAGTGCCAAGCATGTCTACATGACGCGCAGTGCAAGAATTTCGAAAAAATAGTTTTAGTATTTCGCCGCCCTTTCTCTAGTTGAGTAAAAAGCTGATACTTTAGCGTTATTTTCAATATGAAATCTGGTATTATTTAATAAAAATAGCAACTATAAAAATGTATTATTCTACCAATAGTGACAATACAAAATCATTTTAAATAAGGAAACTACTACGCGTCTTCACCTATAGCTCATTTTTGACACCCATGACTAACTCCGAAGAGCTTGTGCTCCGATCAAGACTATTAAATTGAGTAGTACGTAGGACCTCTATGCACGTCAGGTAAACTGTCGATACAAAGCACACAAAAAGCCACCAGACTACTGAACGTCACAGTCAATTAGGTAATCACCTGATATTTGAGCGTTTGCTTGAAGTGCGGCTCTGTGGTGCGGCGGATGACGCGGGTCTTGCGCTTGTGCAGCCACTTGTCGCCGTCGCGCAGGTAGCACTTGACGTACGAGTCTGGCACCTCGCCGTTCACGCCGTACACGCGCCGGGCATGAGATACCTAGAATTGTACGGAAAATCCTCAACTCCTATTTCATACGGTGATCTCTCTACGAATCCTATTTTTTACTTTTAAGGGAAACTGTTAAGTTTATTTTCAACAAGATGGCGCTCCACCACATAACAGCCGCTGTACGCGTTCCGATTTAAACAGGACACAGTGGATAGGGACACATGGTCCAATAAAGTGGCCTTGCAGCCTCGATCTAACGCCACTAGATATTTTTTATGGGGCTACCTAAAAAACGAAATCTACAAAAAGAAATACGACAGTGTTCACGAACTGAGAGATGCATTGACGAGGACTTTAAATAACATCCATCCAAGAAAATAATTAGCTGCTACGTCCTCAGTACAAAAGCGAGTAAACTTATGTATTCGTGAAGACGGCGGACATTTTGAGCAATTTATTTCATAGATAGATTAGATATTTTTGCGTTTGTTTAAAAATACATGTTTAAATGATTTAATTTAGTATTTATTTAAATTACAGATTCCTTTAAAAGTAAGAAATAGGATTCATAGAGAGATCACCTTAAGAAATGGATCCGACGATTTTCCGTACAAAATGTATGGGAAATGTTTTTGGCGATTTCTGTCGTTTCTAGTACTCATACCTTAAATGGCCCCATAGAGTCTTTTGATCCCTACATGAAATAGGATCGATAGGCATAAAAAATTTTTTTTTGCTATCTCAGCATTTTTTTGTTGACTAACTTTTTTTCAAAATCTGTGAATGCAGATCAGAGGGACTATTTATAACGTTTCAACCAAATCAGAAACGTTTCCGTTCCCAATTTAGACAACACCTTGACAGCAGTCAGATGTCAAAACATATGGTTTTTGGTTTTGATTCAAACGTTCGTAAATAGTGCGATTGCCCCTCAGAATATCTTAAAAAGTTATGGATGGTTGCCTAACAATGTTTTCTTGTAACTATAACGGTTAATGTACCTGCCCTTTAAATCCCATCTCAAAAATCCATCCTGTATATTATTACCTATACCTATCTACTTTGATATATATTGTTATGTAAGAATTATCTCAACTCAGCAGTATCTTGTATAACAGCTGTCTGTGAGCTACGCGGTGCCCTTGCAGGGTGCATGTACTGATTCCGTGAAATTTGTAACATCTTTCGTAACGTGCATGTAAGCTGGCAAATGGATGAACAAATAAATAAGTTGCACGTGTGCCGCGCACCGGGGGCGGAGCGTCGGTGGCGCAGTGGACTCGGCACTTGCCTTCCAATCGGGGGGTCGGGGTTCGAGACCCGCCATGTACCAATGTGTTTTTCGTTTCGAATTTCATATGTACATTTGTCTGACGCTCCTACGGTGAAGGAAAACATCGTGAGGCAACCTGCATACATCTGCGAAGAAATTCAATGATGTATGTGAAGTCGACCAATCCGCACTGGGCCAGCGTGGTTGACTAAGGCCTAATCACCCTAATATAGGGTAGGCTCGAGCCCCTCGGTGGGGACGTGTATGGGCTGTGATGGTGGTGCCGCGCACCGTACCTCCAACTCCAGCTGGCCCTTGACCATGATGATGCTGACGTTGATCTCGGCGTGCAGCGGCGGCAGGTGCGCGTTGCGCGGCGGCAGCTGGCCGGGCCCGAGCGGCACGTCGTCTCCGCTGGCCGCGTCGCCCGCGCCCGCCGCCGGCACCGCCGCCCACATGCTGCCCTTGCGGCCCGTCGCCGTCCCTGCCCACCCACCGACCACATGCAGCGCGCGACCCACCCCGCACAACCCAAACCACCCACCACTCGCACCCGCCCGCGCAGGCAGCCGCCACAGACTCCGCATTGGTTAAGTAGGACACGTTTTTGGACAATCGAACGAACAAACAACTAAACGTTGGCGAGACAATTGGTCGCCAATCGACCAACCGAGTAGTGGTGATGCTGATATGTAGCAAAGCATGCTAAGTGTTCTTCGAATTTAAAAAAATTGTGTTGTTGACGTGTAGTTTTTGGTTTATGTTGTATGGTCAGGATCTAAATTTTTGTAGTTTTTTGTTTTTTGGCGTATAGTAGAATATGTAAATATTGTTAATTGTGGCTGTAAACCTTCCTATAAAATAAAATAAAATAAAAATTTATCTACTCTGTAAGTTTCTTGCAAAAAAAGTAAAGCAGTAGCTCTTAAGTTTAACTTAAGACAGTACCTACAGAAAAATGGTTAATTCCTGTAATCTAATGTAGGTACTTAATAATTCATTGCAATATTTAATTTAGGTACTTGCAATATTTTATTTAAGACATACTTTAAACACTTATATCTAATTTAGTAAACGCTAATAGTGTACGGTTCCGTGACGTGGGAACCTGGTGACCAATAATACAGATTTACCTAGTACAGGCACCAGTCTCCCACAAATATTTAAATTAAAATCTGTAGTCCTTTCTGTTCATTTACTGATATGTTTGGAGGATACTTACGTGTGGAGAATAATAAACTGATTATTGATTATGATTATTAAGAGGCTGACAAACTGTTTTAGCAACACCTGTTTTATATTCCGTTGTAAAAAATATATGTACTCTACAAAATATTTCTGAGAATATCCATATGTCACCAAAACAAATTTTAATCAAAATTTTTCGTTTAAAAAATGCCAAAGACACCCACCAAAAAGAGCTTCCAGAAGAAAAATTAGAGTTATTTAACAAAGATTATTTAATGATTTTCAGGGAATTAACTCGATACACTTAATTTGATAATATTGATGTTTCATATCTTCAAATACGTTACTACCTTGTTTTTTTAAAATAATTGATTTCTTTACTCAATTTCAATAACGCACTGCGCCCGTTATCCAGTTGAAACTCATTTCTCTAATTCGTTGGCGTTGCTCAGCCTCTTAAGCGATGCATTTTAACATAACTTTCGGCTACAGATAAATCCATCCAAATCTAGATTTCCTGAAGGTGTCTATATTATTTGTAAATGTATTTTTTATGTACTACATTTTATTTCACAAATACTTTTAATGCACACTGATAGGAGAATCAGCACGAGTGTGAATCGTAGTGATAATTAAAGCGCAATTAGGTCACAAAATGCAATAAGATTTCCAGTTTCGTGCAGAGTCTGTTACGGTTGCCTGGCCTATATCCCACTCCAACCAGTATTAGGTACCACCGCGCTTAGTTAGCCGGTCTGTCCGATCGGATTACACAGTTCGTCCCGAGAGGAAATGGTTTAAGCGCCAAATTGAAATCGAATTATAAGAAATGCTACAGGCGCAACACACTTCCACTAGTTACGGACTGCGGGATCCGATTCCTGTGGCCACCACACATCTAAGTTTGCTCAATGACCAAAGTAACATTCATATCAAAATAACACAAATGAAATCACGAAATAGTTAAACCATTCAATCGAACACTGAAAAATGACCAAAATAAACATTACATAAAAATAAGCACGTCAAAACCAGCTTCGTGCCAAATGTATACAGTTTGTTGTACATAGATTCGGATCGTCCCGTTCCTAAATACACAAATGGAAAAGAAAGCGTCTCAACGTGTGCAGCCAAGAGTGTAGTCGAGATACTAATAGTTGCCTGAAGCGATCATCAACTTGTTAGGTAATGTAAGCATTCCGTGTTATGAACAGCCATTAATTAATAAATTCTTAGGTAAAACAGATGCGTTCTGCGAGGACGATTTGGTAGCGCATGCCCGCGCCCGGCGTGTGCGCGGGCGGCCGGGCCTACGCGGGCGCCATCGCCATCCGCCCGCTTGCTAAATATACATTCATTCATTCCCTACTCGGTGAATTTAAATGAAACATATTTAGTAAACTTCTACGGCCTATTAAAAAGATAATTATTTACAAGAAATCTAATAGAATGCGCATCGTAACAATGAGTGACATTCGCAGAATAATGAAATCCATAACATCCTAGGCGACACAATGCCATCAAGATGAACGTAGACGGGCAGCCGAACAGACGGTACACAGAGACAGATGAAGTGAGCGTGATCGCCCGCGGCCGGGCATGCTTCAGGACAGTACAGAACAGACACAGTGAAGTGATGAAAAGCTTCGGGCGCAGCCACATTCAACGGTGCGTGCGCGCGGCCGCCGCGCAAGCGATGTATGACCCATGCTACTACGTGGCCCGGGACTCCACTGCGATCCTCCACTCGGCCCCCCGTCAGTAGCCTTCCGCCCGACGCGAGCATCGGACAGAATGCGCCTTTCGAGGGGGCGTATCCGTAGAGAATCGCAGCGGAGGGGCTGGCGGCCGCCGGACGTCACAAGGGATCGGTACACCGACACCGCGCGAGACGCGGGCGCGGGCACTATGGTCGCTTACCGAGGGTCTAACGGTCCGTCGCTGCTGACCAAAACAAGCACAACACAGTACAAGTCAGTACTACCCTTATTCGCACAATTTCACGGTTTCTGCTGGACGGTGGGGGCTCGGTCTAGAGGCAGATGTTACGGTTATTAGGTGGCAATCGATTCTCAAGGGTGTAGGTACATCACAAAATCAAAAGGTGACAATCGATTCAAATCAGTTGCAAGGTACATGGCAAATCAAACCTACTTTTAGGGAACGCTCATTTAAAAGAAACCGTGCCAATGGTGAAAACAAACAAAAAATGGTATTGAATCAACTAAGGGAAAATAAAAGGCATAAATGTGATATGCTGAAGTAAAATAATCACAATATTATTTTATAACATTTAAAATTTTGGTGCGTAGGTAATAAGAGATTAGAACATCTTTATTATATTATTATGCTCACTAGTGATGTTAGGCCTCCCAACTGTAAAAACATTGATATTATTATAACTGTTTTAATTTTCCCTATATTCCAAAAACATAAACAAAATGCAAAGAGGCCAGAATCATTGTTAGAAATATTTGTTTATTTGAGTTATACTAAATATGTCAATTTACTTTTAAAATTGTAGTTTATTGAATAATCGATGATTCTGGCGATTAAAAGTCAGTAGGTAATCAGTTTAGGGCGAAAACTTGCTTTTGATTTTCTAATTTTCTAAATCGAGCGATGCTGGCAAACTACGAAGGCATAGAAATACGAGTAGTGTCTATTATTTACTTTCAAAAAATATATTTATATTAATAATAAATATCAATAAAGTGTAATTTTTAACAAAACTGGTAATTAAATGGTTTGCCACAACGCTGCGACTCTAGATTAATTATTAGATAACTTACGATTTGTTTCATATTCAATGCAATTTTAAAATTTTTGAAAAAATCATCATGCTAACCAACAGAAAGAATATTTGCCATAAACTGTTTATCTATTTGAGTCGATGAAAAGTGGTTGCATAGTTTCGCATTCCGCCACCGGCTCTGTCGACAAGTATGATAATTAAAGTGTGAGGTAGGTACCCTACTAGAAAGATACCGCGTAAAATCGTCAAAGTACGGACATACGACTGCAGACGACTGACCTGTATTTTGATTTTTAATGGGATTAATTTTACATTGCTAAATATACGAGTAAATGCATATTTTTTTATTTAGTCGGTTATACAAATCTAGATCCGATTGTCAATTTGCACGTCTTGAATGCGACATTTCAACACGTGCAAATTGACTTTCGATTCGGTCTTAGCGATTGTACGATTTATATTAGGCAATGAACCTGAAAGTTGAGTCTTACGAACATTAACTTTGTTTTGGATCAATTATCTTTAATTGCGACCAAATAGTCGCACGATACTTTCTAGGAGACGTCTGCTGAGAATTTGGAATCGTATATAGGCTTCCATTAAATATGGAACTAGTTTAACGGGAAATATGGTCGTAAAGTGAGACAAAAGATTTGAACAACAAAAGTTAGTCGTCTGCTGACAAGTTGAAACAGATGCTTAATAAAAATTTTACTCCTTGGATCATCCTTGGATTAGTTACTCCGTGTTTTGTCTTATTTTGACATATTATGACAGTTGACATGACAAAACATGGAGTAACTAATCCGACGATGATCCAAGTAAATTAGACGCCAGCGATAAGCGACGGTGGGCGACTGCTCATGCAACTCGATTTAATTTTACCGTTATATTACAGGTTCCTATTTGGTAAAAAATCTTGTCTTTTATGGATATTAATATTGTAAGCTATTTATTATCTACAACCGTATTTTAATAAAATTTTACACCAAGATTACCAAATCGGACTCTGTTGAATGAATGGAGTAATTTGTATAGACCGCAGTTATGTAGCGGTCGCACCGCTCGCCAGTCGCCGGCATCCAGTGAGCACTAGGCGCGCCTATGCAACCACAGAGTATAAACGATCAGATTGTAGAGATGACAGGGGAGCATAGTTGCTAGTGGTGGTCAGTGGGCGAACTTACGCCTGGCGGTGGAGCCAGACAGCGAGAGCGTGCGGCCCAGCTCGCCCTTGACGGCGCGCAGCGAGCGCAGGATGTCGTCGGGGTCGCGGCGCACGCACGACGAGCGGCGGCGCTCACGGCGCCCGCCCCCCACTACACCCACGCTCACCTCGCCGCCGCCGTCTGCGCCAGCGTTGGATTTCGTAGTATAATTATACTATTTGTACCATTATTTCATGATGTGTAGTATGTAGTATCGTAATGCCAGGATACTACGCGAACGTACCATAATTTTACCCTCAGCTCGATTGACAATGGTTCAATCATTCTCCTTTTTATTATTTAACAAATAATCAAAGTATCTACTCTACAATATAAGTAAGTTCTGTTCTGTATGTACGAGTATATGTATGGCACCATCGAAACAGCCAGCGACAAGCTCCGGCCGGGGATTCCTTGCATAGTGTTTTATTATTTCATCTCGGTTGTTCTGACAGAGTAAGACGGAAGTACTTTATGTATGTGTACATATCAAGCAATTGGATCTCTCCATTTAGCCAAAAAAACGAAACGTAGTATAATTTTTGACAAGTAGTATATTTTTCATTTCCATAGACAAGAATTTTGTGAGTGTCTGAATCCAACGCTGGTCTGCGCACAGTGCACGCACCGACGCATTACGAGAAGCGTAGGTTTTTCTGATACTTTTTCAGTAGGTAAGTTTGTACTCAACATTTTAATAAAAACGACCATGTTGCTATGTGCATCTTAATGGTTCGAAAACGCATTAGACTTCATAAAAATTAAAATGATTATAGGATAAATGAACATTTCGACACTTTTATAAACGTGTTAAGAATATACCTATATACCTCTCCTCTGTGTTCTGTGGTCTACATTGATTTTTACAACTCCTTATTTTAAAGTTAGTACCTACATAATTATTGGTAGAAAATATCCAGCGAAGTAAAAAGTGAATCCACGCGAGGAGACAGCTTGAAATCACGAAAACAGTTAAGCATATATTTCTTATACAAGGTTAGTGTGCTTGTTCAGTCAAGCCAACTGAACAAATTTTACTACGGGACCAATCTTGAAATCGCGAAAAAACATCAGCTCTTCCATACATGTTCCATACAGGCTCCACCTTCAAAAATAACCCTGTATACGCATTTATAAGGCAATCCGTGATATGTTGATATTCAAGAAACATGACTACAGCTCGACAAAAAAAGGTGATGATAGTCTTTGGTAGCTGCAATTGAGTAAAAAATAAACATCTGTTGTACTTGTACTAGATTGCCAATATTGCGTGAAGATTTTTATCAATTTTTCCAGTATCTTATTTTATGTTGCCCATAATTGCATTATCAACATTTTCTCATTGAAATACTCAAGTGAACCAAAAGATTATTAGCTTACCTTTTTCTTGCTGCTGGAATGAGGAGCGACGCGAGCCGGGCAGAGAGCGGGAGAAGTCCTTGCCGAGCTGGTAGACCTCCACCTCCAGGGTCTCCGACTGGGACGAACCGCGGCGCGAGCCCGCCACCCACGCGTGGTCGGGGTGCAGCAGGGAAGCGCACTCCCCGATGGAATCCACGTCATCTAGTCACCGACACAGCCTTTCAACTCTTTTGTTTACAATACCACAGATTATAGTGATAGTTAGTAGTAGTGTCTTTTATTTGTTGGGTTTGTTCTGAAGGGTATATCTCAGAAGAATAACTAAAGCTTTAGTTATTGATCTGAGGGGGATATGAAACCAACTTTTTGGAATAAGTAACTAAAGCTTTAGTTATTGTTCTGAGGAGTATATGAAACCAACTTTTTGGATTTAACTTACGTAAATTTTACAGTAAAAATATTCATCTATAGGTACTAGCTTCTTTTTTAAAATTGTAGGCAGAATGTATGCCCTTCCTATTGTAGACGGACAGTAGTGTATGTAAAGATTCCGCTCGGTGATCAATGTACTATTTGCCGACCCACAAACGTTTTACAACATTAGTAAATTACAGTCATTCTGTGACTAGTGCCTAATGCTATTCGGCGTTTTAAGCGTCTTCGGGCAAACTCAATAAAAAATATACGTGAGTTAAATCCGGGAAGTATGTATTGCTTTTTATAAAACAGAGTAGTCGCTAGAAAATAAAATAGTTTTCATCCCCCCATCTCGAAAAGAGTATTTTTGCTATTCGATATCTGACAGCCAAAGCCGTTTTTATCCGCTTGAGGTTAAAGTAAATTTGAATTTAGAACATCGCGTGCACTAGGTATCTGATTTCAAAACATCATTAAACCTATTTACTTCCATCTCCATGGTACCGAATTTATCATACAACTTTTTTAAATTTGTTAAAAACTCAGACTCTGAAGCTCCTTGGTGTACTTTTGTTTATTTCCTCGCTGAGGGGGGATGAAAAGTTACGTGTTGAACTCGAGTGCAAAGATTTTTCACTAACGCTCAGGATTCTAATTTTAGAATCCTTCGCTTGCTCGGTCATCAAAGTTGAGCACGCGGTTAAAAAGCAACTTTGCACTCATGTATAACAAATAACTATTTATAAGCACCGATAAGAAATATCAATTAGAATAAAAGTGTTACCTATTTAAAAATTAATTGGACTATTTATGCAAACAAAGAACAACAAAACAAGCAGCACCTTCGTTCCCATTTTATATTATGTTTTGTTCACTCAATTTTGCGACTATGTAAAATTTCTCTAAATAAATAAATGTACGATTATTCTAAAGCAACTACTTGAGTGAGCTATTCTCACACTGCCGCTCACCTTGTACGGTCAGCAACGTAAGTTTTTAATCTAAATGAAAAATACAAGCGTTTAATAAGACCGTCCCAAATGTTTATATTTATTAAATGTGAGTGCAATATTCAATTTCATTTTAATATATCGTTATTTTACGGAAAATTACCTATGTATCATTATATTCATTATAAAATTCAGTCATGTTTTGGTTTTAATGTAAAATTTAACTGTTTTTTTTTGTTTCTAATACTTACTTCCTTTTTGTGTTTTATGAAATTATGTTACCAATTTTGTCAGTCTAAAAATAATTCAAGTAATTCGATTAGACTGGTCAATTTGTCGACTACTCTGCTAGTTAATTAACACGATCAAAGATTTTTACTTGAGCAACATCTGCAATATTTAAAAAGGACAAGGGTAAAATAACGTGCCTTTGAAAAATTGTCGATTGATTCTGTTAAAAGCAAGTGCCGCGTCATGACCAAAACCATTCGCGTAGCACAAATATGTCCAATCCATTAACGAATAAATTACTAGCCAAATGACGCTTAGATACCTCGTTTTTATGCCTAGTTATCAAAAGTGTCATGCAATAATAATGTGGACAACAATTTATTATTCTGTGAGGTAAAATAATGGACAGTTAAGTACAAGACAACAAAAAATATTTAGAGTTTTTCCACTTCATCAGGGACTGATTAGTATTAAGTCGAACAAAGTGTATGCGGCGGCGGTGAACTATAGCGGTTACGTTATCTCGCTGCAGTTGTCTTCCCGGCAATCACGCGTTATTCATAAAATATTAGTTACGAAAAATTATCAGAACGCAATTAAAAAATATTTTTTATAGTAGTCAACTTTTCAAAACGCCTTAATTTTTTAAGCAGTCATTACAGACAAATACGCCGCCGCCGTTACCATAAGTCAAGAGCGAGTGAACGCGGTATCCACGCAAGTTTTCTAATAGGCTCGTGTTCTAATATTACATGTACAGCAAGCTCCCATTCAAGCTATACATTTACACTACAAAACCCGCCACTATTATGGACGTCATAATAACGGTCTAAAGGTCAAACAGTACAGTTTGACAAGTAGCTTACTGTAGTATTAGGACGTGAGTCTGCAAAGTATGAAGAGAAATCAAATAATTATGTATTCAATTGTCCGACTGATGTTGTAGTGATCGGTGTGCTAAAATAAATTGTTAGTAGGTACTAGAATACCGAGGTAGTACATTAGGCGATCGTATTAGTTCTCTGGATTTACTATACTATTTACGAATCTTTTAACCATAACTGAATCGTTACCGTTCCCATATGTTTTGACATCTGACAGCTGCTATGGTGTTGAGCGCTTTTGAGAGTATTTCACTCACAGTGTATAGCAACGTTTCGCGCGCTTTTTTGCGTGCGCTTGATTAATTAATTTCAGCCACAACCCTATCACTCGCGCTCGTGCGACGTGAGGCGTGAGGCTGCAGAATTACTAATAACATACGCTAACGCGTCACGTCACGTTAAGGTGTAATTCAGCGTGATTGCTCAAAGCTTAGGTGTTTAAAATGGAGTGCAACTTCTGTACGTAACTATTATCTACGCTACGTTTACCACGCTGACATATTGTAATTTAATGTAGACTTTTTTTTCTCTGTTCATATGCCTATAAGGATAAGGTTATACACGGCTGTACTCTTTAATTTTAACATCTATGTTTATACCCATGTTTTATGAGCAAATAAATGAATTATGATTTATTCTGTGATTCGCCTGGTGACCTGTAAGCTTCAGCAGCTTCTCACCACATTGTATACAAAAATTGAACGATATACACGATGTTTCATAATAACCAATAAATAATAAATTCTTTATCGAAATCTAATTATTAAAATGTGTTTACAGGTAATGTCATTCAACCCAAAATGTTCATGCATATCATAGTATCATCATCATGTCTATGATTTACATGAAAATTTTGGGTTGAATGACATTACGTGTAAACACATTTTAATAATTAGTTTTCGATAAGGAATTGATTATTTATTGGTTATTATGAAACACCGTGTATATAAGTTACATTGTAAGTTATCTTGTTGTGAGAGAAATAAATAGGTAATTTTATTATCATTATTCCGTGATTATAGCCGAAGTGCAGCGAGATAACGCGACTGCTGTTGGCTGGCTCTCGGTGGCCGAGTGGGGGTCTCGTACGCTGTCTGTCTGTACAGTGCGCGTCGCGTCGCGTCGCGTCCGTTGCTGGCCGTACCGGAGGCGGAGCGCTGCGTGGCGAAGTCGCCGCGGCGCGGCGCGCGCGCACCGGTGCCGGTGAGCGAGCCGCGCGGCGACGCCGACGCCGACCGCGTGCCGCGCTCCTCCAGCGTCCACCACACCGCGCGCTCCTCCGCGAACGCCTTCTCCACCTCCATCTGGAACCGTAGCACAGTAGGCTCACTCTCGAACCAATTCCGTAGATCGACATTGGGATTGTGATTTTTTGTACGCTCGAGTAGAGCAGCACTAGCGCAAAATTGGTTCCGTATCCTGTGAAAATTATATTATACTACCTTTCCGCTCGCGACTTCGTCCGCGTTATTTTTGTTCTCCCGTGGGAATTTCATATTTTCCCGTAGGAAAATTACCCTATGTACTTCCCCTGGTCTCGAACTATCTCTGTACCAACTTTCATCAAAATCGGTTCAGTAGTTTCGAAGCCTATTCAATACAAACAAACAATCAATCAAATCTTTCCTCTTTATAATATTAGTATTAGTATAGATTGAGTTTGGTGCACTCAGAATCCGCGCAATAGATACAGGTTCAATTTGGCGCCAATGTCGCGTATGTAATGTATAAGCGTATGAAAAATCACAATCTCAATCTCGATCGGAATTTGTTCAAAAGTAAGCCTGCAGGAGGCTAAGAAAAGCTCTCGACACACAAAGCGATTGCGAAAAGTTCCTTTTGTTTGTCGGGAATGCGATTTGATTTATTTTTTAGTGGGTAGGCCTCATTAAGGAGAGTCCCACATAATCGCAGGTGGGCCCCACTCCCACTGCGGTAATTTAAAATCTTTTTTAACTGGGTGAAAAATAAGGGGGGGGGGGGCTAAGACAAGTGGCAATCGTTTCACGCCGAAACGATAATTAAATTCGTCATCGTCTAGTATCCATATTTTAATTGTTGATATAATATATATTAGTTTTTTTAATTTTTGTATTTATGTATTAGGATATTATTGTAAGTTTTGTATTTTGATAATCATAAAATTGATGATGCTAAATTGGTCTGCTACTATTTTGGTACATCTATCACACCTGCTTTCTTCCCCACCCTAAGGTTGGCTGGTAGAGAATGCCTTAGGCATTAAGCCCGCCTTTATACACGGTGTACATGAAGTATTAATAAATAAATTATTATTATTTACTTAAATAATAGCATGTTTAAGCCGGGGAACGAAAACGCCAATGGAAGGAAATTAACATTTTTTATAAATTTTTACGATACCGATTCATAGAGCAACTAATAAAGAACAAATAACACCTACATATTACCCCTTTTTTACCCAATTAAAAAGTTTTTACACCTACCGCAGTGGATGTGGCGCTCTCCTGCGGTTATGTGGGACTCTCCCCTAACGAGGCCTTCCCACTAAAAATACTGGGGGGTTCCATCAAAATCGCATTCCCGACACACAAAGGGAATTTCTCGCAATTGCTTTGTTTGTCGAGAGACCTACTACATATTACCCCAAAAATTGTTAAACACCAAAAAATTACGTAAGAAGAATTCATGTGTAAATAAAAAGGTTTAGAGACAGAGCCATTTACATCCAGAAATGCAGAAGATATTACTTACAGTGCATTCTCCAATCAGAACCGGATCGATTCCAGGGCAGGCATCCCACAGAGTAAGTTCCAGAGCACGCCCGACTAGTAAATCTGCTGTCAGACCGCCAAATCCAAGTGTGGCGTTCCACACTGGGCTGCAGGATGCGGAGGCTGGATCCGTTTCCACCGGAGGGCAACTCTCACTAGAATCAGAAATTATGAACATAACTCATTTGTTGATAAGTTGTAATAGCACCATACAAATCCATACATACAGAGAAGGCAAGAGGCGTATTCTAGCGAAAGCTTCGGGCTCATCTCCGTATCCGAGAGTATGATCTCTTGGAGGCAGATCGTCTGCGGCGATGAGTACCACCACAAGCTTGCGCAACTCGCTCTCGAACCATACTTGAAGTTGCGCACGCGCCGGCGGACGCTCGCGCGCTCGTTCTGCGCGCTCTTGCTCCTACACATGCAATATTACGAATATAATTAAAGGATAGTTATAAAATATTTCAAATCAGCAGTGTTATCAAGTTATTACTCGACGAAGTTTAACCCAATAACACTGTAAACTACATAAACCACAAAATACTACAAAAAAACATATAAAGAACACGAAGTGTGGACTTTAAGGCAAAATGTAAAAAATAATTACATAAACAAATTTAACAAAATTTTCGTCCAAAAACCTCAATGCAATTCTAAATAATCGTACCGATCGGGGAATGCATTGCACTTGTTATCGTAACATGCAGCAACCATCAGCTATTTTGATCTTATTAACGGGAGATGAGTTCCATAAATTTATTTCATTCTGTGCGATTTGCAGCCACGCAGTCACATAACCACCAATTTAAGGAATTAAATTTCAATTCATTTTTCCACTTGCAAAATAGGTATTTATTTCAAGAAACATGCTTCGGGCTGAGGCATTTCTATCAAAACACAAATTAATGAAAAATCGGACGCTTTCATCCGCCATGCAGTAAGCGGTATCATGCTGATACTGGTTGATAAAGCTGCATGTAGGTACCTAAGCTTAGGATGTTTTCAAAAACAATTATTTCTCAAAATGTTGCCTATACATAGGATTGCATATTTTACTTTATTGTTATCTATGGGGTAAATCTAATATAATTGTTACTGGCATTTGAGGAATTCTAGAAAAAGGCTATGAGGTGTCTACTTTGTATGTATAAACGTAATTATAGGGGTTTCTACATTATCTAATTTTCGATATTATTGAGCGGTGTCACGGTGTGTAATTTAATATCAGATTATTGTTGAGGAATTTTTCTTAATAAACTACCTTTTTAGGTACAGTTTGGTAATATATTTAAATGGAAAATGTGATTAGGATGATGTTTTTAAGTGTCTAGTGTACCTATCGCAGCATCACATTACAATATTAGGTAGCATTCTTTCACATCCAAATGTTAATGTAAAAATTAATTAATTTACAAAAATTCAAGCGTATATAAACGATAAACACTTAAATGTCGACTATACTCATAACCCGATATAACTTAGTATTGGTAAAATCATTCGCACACTGTATCGTAAACTTGTGTCACAATCAAAGGCCTCACTCCCGATTACGGTGCGTAGCTCTAGATCATTACGCGCATATCCACACTGTGTGACTTCATGCATTTCTGAGCGACTTGGACAATCAACTACTTGAAAGAGCGGAGCAGTATGTACATCGTGTCGTGTGGCGGTCGTCGTGTCACGTGACGGAAGCGTCGGTGCGCGCCTGTCGTTCAAGGTGTTCCGGCGGTGCGGTGAGCCGTGCTGCCACCACTCGAAGCCCTAGACTATTCGCTGCGAGCACCTCTCCATACAAGTGCGGCATCACACTACGCTAAGTCAACAGCAAGATCGGTAACAGACACTCGATGCGCAAGACATGAGACGGTATAAACGCAGTTTCTCCGCCCTCACCTCGCCGGGCGCCGCTCCATTCCTCCTATGCGGCGAGGCCCTCATCAGAATGCGCGTCTCTTCACTTTGTTTGTTGTAGCGAGTGGACTGAATTCGGCGGTATGAATGCGCAACTGTTCAATGGTACTGAATCTGTTTTGATTTAGCTAAGCTTAAGCGGCGGCGGAACTAGCTCTTCTAAGTTTCGAAATTTATCGATTGTTAATGACTAATCATCCACGGTATCCTATAATAGATGAAACATATCGACATCGGGACTCTTTCCCCTAATCTACCATCGAACACTAAAATCTTGATTAGCGTGTTTCTACACTTACTGATTGCAAAATGGATTCTGTATATTTTGTCATTTTGGCGATCTTTCCCTACATTTGAACTCCGCCCGGCGCCGTTGGCAACATTATGAAATTGGTCGGGTGATAGAAAAAATAAAAATCTGAAAATAAGTAGGCAGCATTTTTTCACACACTTCATTTAGGTTACGTATATAAACGATAACGTATATTTAACAAATGGATTTAAAAACATTCGTAGGTATAAATATACTCGTATTAGTCAACAAACAGAGTATCGTTCCTAACCCAGTTAACAAAGTTAATGTACATTAATCTACGGTTGTCAATAGAAACACTAAACTTACAACTATGCTAACGTGGAAGATGTCTGACTGATAAGTGCTACATATCACAGCAGTTCAACAGAGACCAGCCCCTGCACTCTACTTTTTTATTGGACTCAAACACAACAATATTAGTGCACGCAATAATTACACATTTTACTTGCTTTCTCAACTATTTATCTCATGATGTGATAGAATAGTTTAGTACAGTATCTCGACGGGTTTTGAATTTCACTGTGATTCTACAGTATTTTTATAAAGGTTATTGGTAATTTGTTAGTTGATAATATCATTTTCACTTTACTCACATCACTGCACAACGATGTATTTTATCAATTCATTCTAAATGCATGGCACATAGAAGAACTCTTTACATAATTTATTAAGCACCATGAATATCATATGCGACACTCAAATAATTATTGATATATAAACAGTTCCCTTCATAATGTTTGCAAAGAGTGACAGAGTAATAGTTACATAAATTATAGTTTGGGGTTTAGGGCACACGGTTTCACCGGCGTGAGTTGAACGGTGATTACACGTTTTTCCCGTGGTCTCGGTGGTAAAATGGCGTGATATAAAAGAGAATTACAACAGTAAATAAACATCAAAACTGTTGGGAACAGTTAGAAATACATCATGGCATTAAACTTGGCAATCATAACGTCATTTGAATGTTCGCTTTATAAGATCTTACTAAAAATATTTTCTACATCTAAAAGCTGACATATATCTACCTGTTCCCAAACAATAGCTGGCATCTAGAAATTTTTATTTGATACTAGTTATTGGATCGTCTAAAACAATACAAAGAAGTTATTGTATTTACGACATTAACATTTGTATACTTATTTTAAATATCCTGATACTAAGAACATAATATATAAAAGGAACAGGCATTAAAGATTTTCATAAAGAGTTATAGATCGGTAACATTTCGATTGATTAATTTCGAACAAAGCTCGACAAGACGGAGAAAGTTTGACTACTTTTTTGTCTTTGAAAATTATCTATTTACTTAGGAATGTGCAAACATGAAGCTCTAAATACGTATATGAAAAAGCTTCGATTAATTATAGATCTTTTTCTTGTTTATTTTTTAGATGCTCTTTAATTAAGTTGTTTTTTTTTAATTTTATGTAAGTTAAAGATGATCCATTAACCAAAAATATTACAATAGGTGTCTTACTCAGTCACTATATAAAAAGTGATCCGAGAAGCGCAGAGGAGTAGGTAGGCACCAAGTGATAGTCTCTACTAGAGTTTATGAAGAAGAGCGAGCATTGTCTCAATGTCCCATGGGTTCACAACACATATTGAACAATTAAAGCCTATTATTGGTATTATACCGGGGTTTTCGGCAATTTCCGTCGAGTCGGCGACGATGGTGATTTGTCGGTATCCGGTTCTGTGAACCAAAATAACGTGCATTACACTACTAAGAAGCCTAGAGCTTAATTTACAATCATCTAAAACAATAAAAACATGTTGATCAACAAAAAGAAAAAATACTACCGTGGAATATGGAAGAACTTGAAAATGAGTAAGTTAAAAGTGCAATAAGTAGAAAAAAGCTTATTATGTTCATGATTGTTTTGATACAGAGAATGAAAGTGAAATAAATTTAAGAGTTTCAAATAAAGTGACAGAGAAAGTACGATATAAAAAGGCAACCAATGTGTAAAGGATACAAGATGAAGCAAATTCATATATCGAGAATATCAATTTGGTACTAGTTTAATTTACGATAATGTCATATTTCATCAATAGTTCAACTTAGGGTAATTTTTGATATAAACATATCATTATACCTTCTCTTGGCCAGTTTCAATAAGCTGTCTGTAGTCAGAGATAGGTTCGTCTTGGTTTAATAATATTAAGGAAATAAAATTGTAGTAGACCGCTCTTTCTTGGGATAGGTTATCGAAGATGGCCGTAAAGCAAGTCACTCGGATCAGTTTATGAATTTTTAAACATTTAAATAATATAAGTACCAATAGAGACTTGTTACAAGTTATTTTTAATAATAAATTTCATTCAAAAGTAGTAGTAATATTTCATATTAATTAATGTTTATTAGCATGACTAATAATAATCCTCGTTTTATGCATTTTTTTATAGAAACACTAGCTGGTAGATGTTTTTCAAATGTTCGATGATGAATGAATGGCTCGATTCAGGCCATTTCTTTCTCTCTGTACCTGTCTTATGCTTTACCTGCTGAGTCATTAGACAAAAACCATTCGATTGTATTCCCGCAGGTCGTTTGTTTTCACTTCTCCTGCACGAAAAGGGCACTTTTGCTGCCTTAAAACTTGGAGTTTAATCATTTTCAATTTGGAGCAAAATCGGTTTTTATTGAGAATATCAACCCCGCAGCGTGAGTAAGACATTCAAAATTCAAACACCACTTTCTGGAATTATTCGACCGTAAACATGGATGTACTCTAAAAAAAAAGGTACACAATCTCGTAAAAGCGTCGACCAAAAAGTATTGGAGATTTGCTGCATAGACGCATAGCTAGCAATATATTGATAAGCTAAACATGCTCACACAATTTTAGATGGTATTTTTACGATAAAGGTGAAAATCTAATAGCACAGGCACAGTGACGTATGATTTGAGGAAATTTCAAATTGAGGTCATCGTATACAAGTTATGTTTATCTCATTTAATCTTTACCGAAAGTAAGAGATAGGTGCGTCGAAATATTCCGACAAACCGCCTTGCTAACTTGTGATATTAAAGCAAATAAAGTAATATTTTCTCTTTAAATATACGGATTTTTTACTTTAATTACGCAAAATATAATTTTACGCAGTTTGCAGTTTTTTTAACTCAGCACTTCGTCACTGTGACGCGTTGTTGCCACGTGTGAACGAAACGGGAGTGAAGAAAAACGCTGCTCACTCGCCGCGCTGAAGTGAGTTCTGACTCCGACATTGATTACACGAGATTATATATCTAGTTCTTTTATAGAACATCAATGACCGTAAAAAAGGCAGGCCCTTTCCGTGAGGAGAAAGTGAAAAAGTATTAATTTGACATTAGCTGCGGAATTACATGGCGTGAGGTTGTCGCATGCCGACGTCATTTCCATGCACTTTTCCCGCGGAAAAACGAGTGTACGTGCCGCCGTACACTCGCACACGCCGCATCTTTGAATTTGTTGTATGAAATTATATGCAACCTCGTACATTTGGCTGCACCGTACGCGCCGAATTTCAAAAATGCGGTAGCTGTGCGGGTATTGAAAAACGCAAGCTGATGACGTCATATAATGCAGCTCGTACTATTTGCAGCACATAAATCGAACTAAAATGGCTGCCATCTGCGGAGGTGCAATAGTAAAAGTAAATGTTATGTGAATATTTGCCTACGAAATTTAAATTGCTACTGCTAAATCTGCCACATTGCTACGATTTTTGGATCTCAAACGAAGTGCGACACGCGAGGGTTTTACAATAGGCTAGATGAATGAAAAAAAAAAAATTGCTTTAATAGCAGCTCATTCATATCATAAACAGAAAGAAAAAAATCGGTTTTCGAATAACTATAAAAACAACCAAGATATAAGGTATTAAAGATTTTTCTCCATCTCTTTCTAGCAAAACGGCATTTTACATGGAGTTTATATGGCTGTACTCAACGATGACGTCACGGTTGATGTCGGATCTCCCTGTCTAATCGCTTCAAAATTAACAGCTTAAAATGCTTCTATCTTATGTATTTCTAAGCCGATATTAATTCTAATTACACATGATTGCATCTTTTTCTACGCTATTTTAAGATTTTATGTCGAGATGTGAAAATTAGAATTCATTCAGTCATCATCCCAATTATTATTTCTGCGCAGACGGCAGCCATTTTGATTCAACTTATGTGTCGCGATCCGTGCGGCGCGTGCTGATAATGTGCGTTCAGCTTTTGGCGGCGCGGCGTGACTTTGTCGCGACGGCTCTGCGTGTGTTTGCGTGTGATGCGGGTGGCTCACCGTATAGCGCGTGGTGCAGGTGCGTGGGCGGCGGCGGCGGCGGCGCGTCGTCGTGGTGCGGCGCGGGCTCCACCAGCAGCTCCACGCTGTCGCCGCCGCGCTCCAGCACCGCGCACACCTCCTCGAAACTGCGCTCGGTCAGCGGCACCCCGCCCCACTCTAGCACCTGCAATACCTTTGTTCACTGATAGTCTTGTCCTTGATACTGTCTTTTATTTGCACGAGTGCTACACTTTTAAATAAAACTACACTTTGATCTGTCCACCCACTCTAGCAGCTGCAATACCTTTGTTCACTGACAGTCTTGTCCTGTCTGTAATTTGCACGAGTAAAGTTGCCGGCATGTAAGTTGGCAAGAACGGGGGATATTAATACAAATATTGGCTCGAATAGCGGACACTATGAATAATAATAATACTGAAATAATAAGAATGGAAATTAAACGAAAAGCAGTAACAATTTTTGTTGCACACGAGGGTTCATGCATAAATCACAAAATCGACGTCAAATTATTGCCAAGTTAGGTGCCGGCAACTGTACTACTAAATAAAACTACACTTTGATCTGTCATGTGCCAAATTCCCTTTCATCAAGATATTATGCATTTACATATTGGACTGTGGCTGTGGCCTCTTTTATAAAGGGCAAACAAAGAGAAGCGTCGCAACACGGATTAAAGAACATTTATACTTAGCTGGCGTAAAACATAGACGCGAAACAGAATCTGCAGTTTGTAAGCACGCTCTTGACGGACCCAGCCATTATTTAAGATTTGATAATCCACAGATCCTCACCAAAGAACACAGATTTATCCCAGTGATGCTACGCGAGGCTATTGATATTCAAATCAAAAACATTCGAATTTTAAAAGTGATCATGGTTGGAGTATTCCCACTGCTTGCCCTAATCAACTTCATGCTTTTAATTTCGGTCATTACTTGGATACAAATTCTCTTCCTTCTATAAGCGACTAGCGTGACGCCTATGGTTTCGCCCGTCTAAATAGTTACGTTTTGTTTGCGTTTTCGCTGAAAACTCGGAAATCGTCGAGAAATAATTTGCTAAATAATAGTGGCTGTTATCTACACGCCAACATTAAAAGTCCATCAGTTACGAATTTCCATGCAAAGGTTCAAGCCCTTTTTAAAACATTAGGTATTGGGTATAGGTATGTTTGAAGTGAAGTTTGATTAAAGTTTTGCGTTTTGTGACCAAAACTTAATCGGCCTTTAGAATATAAGTTTATAACTGCAGAATTCTTTGAATAACGGCTCAACATTAATTTCATCTTTAAAATCATTTTATACACTTAGTTGGAAACAAAAAAAAATGGATTGAACTTACTTCAGTATCCAGAGTCCTTACCTTGTCCCCTTGCTGCAGGCCGGCCAAATCGGCAGGGCCGCCGGGCACTGTCCACACGATGACCGCCTCGCGCCGCCCGCTCGCGTCCGGCTTGCCGCCGACCACGCGCATGCCGAAGCCTCGCGCTAACCATGTTAAATAAAGGTACCTTATCAGTGATAAGTTTAATTAATACTATTTAATAAGCTGACTTGGTTGGTAATGATGAAAATCGCAGTTAAGCAATGTATGTTACATTGTGCTGCTACGCCTCTGTTTGTCAGTGGAATTAGGCCTCTGTTTGCATTAATTGTATCGCGATTTTGTTTATGAAAAAAAGTTAGAAAGAAACGATTGGAAAGAGAAGAGAAGAAGATGTGCTTAAAATGCTTCGATACGAAAAAATTGTCACGATTTGATTTTTTAAGCAGTTGAAAAAGAACTTCAATAGTAGATTACCCAACAAGTGAAAAAAAGGTGAATTCTCTTCGAGACACTAAGTTGTATCCCGAGAGGAGCGAAGGATTCTAAAGTGGAATCAAGAGCGTAGCGAGGGATTCTACAATAAATTCCTGAGCGGATCAAGGGATACAAGAGCCGAGATGATTTTTTTTTCACGTGTTAGGTACTCTACTTTTGCATCATCGACTGCTAGAGAATAATTACTCTTAAAATTTTAAATTGAGGCATATTCCATATAGCCAGTTATTACGTTTTGGTGGTTTTTAGTACATTTTTATAGCGAGAGTGTGCAACCTCTTTGCACTTTTTCCTTTTCTCTTACTATAATTCGTATTTTTATTCACTCAGTGAAACAAAGAGCGCTTTATTCACTGTTTTTGAAGAATCGCGAACCCTTTGTCGAGTGCCAATGGTACAAAAGTAATCGGAATTGGTCTTTGGTAGGACTTCTATAAAATAATTTCGTTCCTGGCTCATGGAAATATTGTGTAGGTACTGCGATCAAAGAAACATTTTTGAGTTGGAATTAATAAATAACTGCTTTATTGGTCAAGTGGGCAACTATGTAATAACTCGTTAAACAACATCAAAAGCTTGGAAATGTCTAGTGAAAACATAAGTTTCTTATAAATTATTTATGATCACGGATGTAATACATACCGACAGCAAAGGGAAAACCGCCGATACAAACTAAACAGTCAAGAAATAGGACTGAAAATATTATTACAAAGGTTTTATTGGATGAAACCCTTGTTGTTTGTTGGATAGATGTTTTCTACACGAAATTACAGGGTTAAATTGAAATAAGGAGCCATATTTGAAACAATTTTTCTGTTTTTGCCAATATTTAATGATCTTGATTTCCGATAGTTGTAATTGGCTAGATGACTAAAATTTTCTTTTTTTTGCTTTAATAGAAGCTCATTCATATAATAAACAGAAAGAATAAATCACTTTTCGATTAACTATAAAAACAACCAAGATATAAGGTATTAAAGATTTTTCTCCATCTCTTTCTAGCAAAACGGCAATTTACAAGGAGTTTATATGGCCGTACTCAACGATGACGTCACGGTTGATGTCGGATCTCTCTGTCTAATCGCCTTCAAATTAACAACTTAAAATGCTTGTATCTAATGTATTTTTAAGCCGATTTTAATTCTAATTTCACAGGTCTGCATCTTTTTCTACGGTATTTTAATATTTAATGACGAGACGTAAAAATTTGACTTCAGTCATCATCCCAATTGTGAAATGTAATTTTTTTACGCGGGCCATGACTACGAGATAAACCCGGGAGAGTTTAATGATGCTCTGCGTTGTAAGACTACCTAATATTATTGTGTAAACGATTATTTTGATTCAAAAAAATAAAAAAATTAAAGAGATGTATTGTCTACTTTGCTGTGTTGTAAATGAAGTAATACCGAGAATGATGTTCCAAGAGAGATATTTCCCCGACAGTGCGTTCTCCATTTTTAACCGACTTAAAAAATGGAGGTTCTCAATTTTGATTTGTGTGTATGTTACACCGCCAATTGGGATGATGACTGAATTCTAATTGTCACGTCTCGTCATAAAATATTAAAATACCGTAGAAAAAGATGCAATCATGTGAAATTAGAATTGAAATCGGTTTAGAAATACGTGAGATATAAGCATTTTAAACTGTTAATTTGGAAGCGATTAGATTATTGTGGATCGATTTTCAATATAGAGTATACATACACCTGAGGTGGTCCCATGAGTCTTATAGCATGTCCTGTAAGATTACGCCGTTCGCCGGCGAAATACAAAGACTACGAGCCATAAACAATTATATGCTATGTTGCTAAGGTACGATGTTTGTTAAGTTGGTATCTTTGATCGTACGACTCTCGCGCCAAAACACACACACATGTGGATTGTCATTACTCTATATACTCATTTGGGCACTGTCTGTGTTGATTCAAAACCAGCAAAGACTGCTATGTATTCTCTCAATGTTAAATTAGGTATGGTTCTGTGAAAACCTATAGTTTAGAAATAAATGAAATACGCCACGATTTGTAAGTGTTTATTTTATAACAAACAGTGATACGTGACTGAGGTGTTCTTCATATTCATCCCACACGTTGGACCCTACCAATGCACACCGCTACTACAAAATGAAATAAGCGAAAGGTATACTTACACCTATGTCCTTTGTCGTTGGGATCGCGGCGCAACGACACGCGTCGCGGCGTGCGGTCGTCGACGTCGTGGATAACGATTTTGATCGCCTCCGCGTCGACGGACATCTGCCGCGCGGCCGCGGCTGCGGCAGCGGCGGCGGCGGCGACGGCCGATTGCTCTGCTGCGTCGGAGCCCCGCGACGCGAGCGCTGCCATCGCGCTTAGAGCGCCTGATCGTTGCTGTAGAGCTGCTATATCTGGCCTGATAGAGATATACGAATAGCCTAATAGAGGCAGATACAACATAGTACAATAACACAGTAGATACTGTTGCGCCGATGGTATAAGAAACTTCCGGCGTGGTTTTCTTGGCCTGAGAAGCGTTTTCAGCGGCCTGAAAACGCAGTTCAGCGCGTTTCAGGAGGTGCTCTATTACATACTAGAATATTGAAATTTTACCCAAGTTGCCGTTGTTTTCAGGCGCCTGAAACATGTTTTCAGTCCGTTTCAGGCTACCCTCTATCGAACCACATCATAACCTGAAAACCCGTTTTCAGGCGTTTTCAGGACCCCTTATGGGCCTTTGAACCACACTTTGAACCACACCCCTTATGGGCCTTTGAACCACACTTTGCTCCTCCGGGCGCAGAGTAAGCCGCGGCCTGCTCGCCGGCGCTCGCTGGGCTTGGGACAAGCCCCTCTAACCTGGTGTGCTTGACCGCGGAGGGCCGCGCCTCGATCCCGGAGTGGTAGCACAGGGGGGTGGCGAAGAGGGGCCCGTCACTACGTGACGTGCCCAACACCGGCGAGCTACTGCTCGCCGAGAAGATGCCCGGGCAATGGGCGACAAATGCCCGAAGCCCGCACCCGCCCATGGCGGAAGAAACTCTGACTGACTGACTGACCACACTTCGATATATGACTAAATTTTCAATAGGAGTGAGTGAGATAGCACGATAAGAAAGAGACAACAATAGTGGGCACCTTCCAGAGATAAAAGATAGATCGAGATGTATCTAGAAACTTCTAAACGTGCTGACAGACAGAGATAGAACATGCTCATAAAGACAAACATAATCGGGAATGCGATGGAACTTTCTAGAAAGACAAACAATCGATCGGGTATGGAATGTTCTAGAATAGAACATTCTCGAATGTCTCGGAAGTTCACCGGTTCTATTGTAGAAGCGCGAAGGCATACACGGAACTTTCTAGAAGACTAACGATCGATCGGGTATGGAATGTTCTAGAATAGGACCTTCTCGAATGTCTCGAAAGTTCACCGGTCCTACTACATAAGCGCGAAGGGTACCATGGAACTTTCGAGAAGAGAAGTTAAATAATCGATTGGGTACGGAATATTCGAGAATGGAACATTCTCGAATGCCCCGAATGTTCGTCGGCCCTACTATATAAGCGCGTAGGCGAATGCAGCCGGACAGTTCTTTTCAAGAGAGCGAACCGAACGGATCAAGCGATACAAAGTGACTTGAAAGCGCTTTATAGTGAAGAATTCTGTGTGTTCAGTGCTTAGTAACGACTAAAAGTGAAGTGATTTGTGTCCATAGTGTTACTGTAAAGTTTTTAGTGTTTGTAAAGTAGTTTTCAGTGTTAAGTAAAGTTGCTTAATTGGTGCTTAATTAAATCTTATCTCTAATTGTCGGTGTTTCGCGATTTTCTATTAAACACCCACCCCACAAACGTAACATTTGGTGTCAGAAGTGGGATAGAAAATGCCGATTACGCCGCGAGATAAGGAGCCGGAGAGGGTTCAGACGCGAAGCCAGGCTGCTGCCGAAGCGGGTGCTGCAAGTACGTCTACAGTGACTTCCCCGACGCCGCAAGTAGACTTAAACACAATCCTGCTCCTGATAAAGCACAGGGCAAGTGGCAGGAAGAACAAGCCCAACAACAGGCCAAACAACCTCCGTGACGAGCAGGTTAAACAATTATGCACCCTCCGTGACGAGCAGGCCAAACAATTATGCACCCTTCGGGAGGAGCAGTCCAAGAAGCAGGATGAGCAACTGAGTGTCCTCCGAGAAGTTCAAGAGGCCGCAAGGCAATGGAAGACGGAATTGTCGGAGGCACGTGAAGATCTCTCTAATTTGGAGACCAAGTTCGAGGCCGCCTTCATGATTCCAATGAAAAGATTGAGGAAAATGAGAACCGCCTTCAGGTCATAAGTCACGACATGAAGAAGCTCGAAATAAAAGTAGCCAACGGAGTTGTCGGTGGAGTAGAGGCACTAGTACCAGTAGGTGGAAGATTTAAAGTGCCTCCATTTGATGGTACCTCGTCATGGACCGCATACAAGCTCCAGTTCGAATCCGTTTCCAAGGCGAATGGATGGAATAAGGAGCAGGCCAAAACGGCACTAACGTTGGCGCTGCGAGAAGGAGCTCTCACAGTCCTGGAGGCTCTTGGAAATGACAGGACTTATGACCGCCTTTTAGAAGCTCTGGAAGCCCGTTACGGTGACAGCCATTTAGAGCACGTCTTCAGAGCCCAGCTGAAGGACAGAACCCAGGGTCGTAATGAATCATTACAACAGTGGGCCCTGGAGATAGAAAAGTTGGTTAGGAAGGCATATCAATCTGCATCGGCCTCATTCGTGGACAGCATGCTGGTGCAGGCCTTTATTGACGGGATTCGGGACTTGGAAGTGAGAGCTGCTGTCAGGTTGGGTCACCATGGGAGTCTGAAGGACGCAGTTGCCCATGCCCTGGAGGTAGAAGCTGTACGTCAGGACTCTAGGACATATAGGTTACGGGAAGTTTCCACCAAGGAGCCGGCTGCACCCCGCCGCGAATTTGGCCCGAGATGTTACCACTGTGGAGAACGCGGCCATTTACAATCTAGTTGCCCGAAAAGAAACAAGAGGCAAGATACGGGCTCAACAGTACGGCAAATAGCCTGTGATGAACCGGAGCCGCAGCAGGGAAACGAGTAAAAGCCAGGGCTGCGGGACGAGTACTCGCTAGTAGTCAAAATGTCCCAGTTATGATCTCACAGGCGAGTGATGGAAATAGTCTGGTCATCAGGGGAAGTGTTGAAGGAATACTGTGCCACCTCACAATCGATACTGGAGCCTCTCGTACCGTGATCAGTCCTCGGCTGTTGAAACACCTGTCTAGAGATCATCTAGTCCGACCTAAGCATCTCCAGCTGCAAACGGCTACCGGCCAGCACATTTTCGTCCTGGGGGAGCGAGAGGTGGTAGTAAGAATTGGAGAGAAGAAATACTGGCACGACGTCATCGTTGCGAATATCGTCGACGATTGCATCATCGGGTTGGACTTCATGAGAAGATTCGGCTGTAACATCGATTTAAAGGGTGGCGTCCTAAATTTTGGAGTTGAAGAAGTCCCTATGGATGGTGGAGTGAATGGAAAAGTCTACTGTGCAAGAAGGACTATTCTCCAACCAAGGTCACAAGCCCTAGTCCCGGTAAAATTACCATGCAATACGGGGCGAGGATCTCGTCGCTGCGTTTGAGTAGAAAAATTAGCTGAAAACAAAACGTGGATAACATCTCGCACGATCGTGACAACGTCATCCGCAGCATTTGTACGGGTTCTCAATTTAAGTGATACCAAGCACGACCTTAACAAAGGAACGCCTATCGGGTCTTGTGAGGAAATCTCTTGGATACGGAGCTGTAAAGGACCCAAAACGAATGATAAACCAGTACGCACGGATTTGGACACCGAAAGGTTACTGGGTGACTGCAAGGGTGACCTCACCAAAGATGAACTTCTCAAGGCACGCCATTTTCTGATGCGGTTTATTAACGTCTTCTCTATGCACGATGGTGACATCGGAAGAACTGGGGTAGTGCGGCATGAAATTAACACTGGTGATGTTACGCCAATTCGTCAACGACCTCGACGAGTACCAGTAGCTAAGGAGAAGGAAGTTGAAGACATGATCACAGAAATGAAAAGGTGTAATGTAATTGAGCCTTCGACGAGTCCATGGTGTTCACCGGTGGTTTTAGTTAAGAAGAATGACGGATTCATGAGATTTTGCGTCGATTACCGTCGACTCAATGACGTTACCAAGAAGGACAGTTATCCACTGCCGCGAATTGACGACACTTTGGATACGTTGAATGGTATGCAATGGTTTTCAACCCTGGACTTGAAGAGTGGTTACTGGCAAGTGGAAATCAAGGACCAGGATAAAGAGAAAACTGCATTTTCTACTGGAAAGGGACTTTGGCAGTTCAACGTAATGCCATTTGGGTTGTGCAACGCTCCTGCGACATTTGAGCGACTGATGGAGCAGATTCTAGCAGGCCTGTTGGGAGACACCTGCCTGGTTTACCTGGATGACATTATCATAGTTGGGAAAAACTTCGATGACCACCTCAGGAATTTGGAGCAAGTTTTATCCAAACTAAAAGCTGTTAATCTCAAACTAAGTCCGAAGAAGTGCTCGCTTTTTAAGCGCAAAGTAAACTATTTGGGACATGTCATTTCAATGGATGGCATTCAGACAGACCCAGAGAAGATTAGCGCTGTTAAGGACTGGCCGACGCCGAAAGATAAGACTGCAGTTCGTGCCTTTTTGGGACTTTGCTCATACTATCGACGGTTTGTGAAAAACTTTTCGGATATAGCAAAGCCTTTGCATCAATTGACGGAAGAAAAACGACCATTCATCTGGAATGATCAGTGTGCAACGTCCTTCACTCAGCTCAAGCAAAGACTTTGTGAGACACCTATATTGGGATACCCAGATCCAGAGAATGACTTTATTGTCGACACAGACGCAAGTAATACTGGAATTGGGGGAGTATTATCGCAAAGGAAAGGGGACCAGGAAATTGTGATAGCTTATTTCAGTAAGTCGCTGTCAAAACCGGAGAGGAATTACTATGTCACTCGAAGAGAGTTGCTGGCGGTTGTCAAAACATTGCAACACTTCAGCAAGTATTTGTTGGGACGCAAGTTTCGTATCAGGACTGACCACGCTGCTCTTAAGTGGTTATTAGAGTTTAAAAACCCTGAAGGTCAAGTGGCGCGATGGATTGAACAACTCCAGGAATATGATTTCATCATTGAACATCGCAGTGGAAAATCACATGGCAACGCTGATGCCCTTTCCCGAAGACCGTGCCAGGATGACTGTAAACATTGTCAGAGACAAGAGGCCAAAGACTGCGTAAGGATGTTGAGAACCGACACTGTTAGCGGAGAGTGGAGTGATGAAGTCATGCAGCAAGCGCAACAGGAGGACCTTGACATCAAACCCATTTTCGATTGGATCCAGGCGGGAGTACCCAAGCCAAGGTGGTATGAAGTAGCTCCGATGAGTACAGTCACGAGGAGTTACTGGGCTCAGTGGGAAAGCTTAGTCATGCATAACGGGGTACTCTGCAGAAAGTGGGAGTCGACAAATGGCAAGGATGCGCACTTGCAAATAATAGTCCCAAAGAAGAAGGTCAGTAAAGTGCTGAGACTTTATCACGATGGAATATCCGGTGGGCACCTTGGAGTGAAAAGGACCTTGCTGAAAATTCGGCAAAGATTCTATTGGATTCACTACCGTGAAGATGTGGAAGACTGGTGTAAGAAATGCACGAGCTGCTCGTCGGTCAAAGGTCCTCATACACGCAGCAGAGGAGCGCTTTAGTTGTACAACATTGGAGCACCTTGGGAAAGGATTGCCTTAGATGTTGCAGGCCCATTTCCAACATCAGAGTCTGGAAACAAGTACATCTTGGTAGTGATGGATTATTTCACCAAATGGCCTGAAGCGTTTGCCATTCCTAACCAGGAAGCTGTGACAGTGGCAGAGAAGTTGGTAATGGAGGTGTTCACTCGATTTGGGGTGCCACTCGAAATTCACAGCGATCAAGGCAGAAACTTCGAATCCCAGGTATTTCAAGAAACATGCCGAATCATGGGGATTCATAAGACGAGAACTACACCATACCACCCACAGTCAGATGGAATGGTTGAGAGATTCAACCAGACATTGGAGAGACACCTGGCGAAGGTTGTGGAGAACCACCAAAAAGACTGGGATAGACATATTTCCCTTTTCCTGATGTCATATAGATCGGCAACTCATGAGAGCACAGCTGCCACGCCAGCAAGTGCGAATTTCGGAAGAGAACTTCGTTTACCTGCTGACCTGTTAACAGGGCGACCTCCGGATACCCCACAATGCATCACGGAGTACGTGAGTGACTTAAGAAACCGAATGGAAGGTGTTTACAATCACATTCGTGAACATGGACTTCAGGCTAGTGAAAAAATGAAGTCGCGATATGACCGGAATTCTAATCATGCGAGATTTGATGAAGGTTCATTGGTGTGGTTGCACAATCCGATGCGACGTAAAGGGAAATCCCCGAAATTGTCTCCAGATTGGGAAGGCCCGTATAAGGTTGTAACCAGAATCAACGACGTCACTTACCGCATACAACGGAATCAGCGCAGTCCAGGCAAGATTGTCCATGTTGATCGATTGGCCAGGTATCACGGTTCTAACGATGCTCGGGACGAGCATGTTTTAGAGGGGGGTTGTGTTGCGCCGATGGTATAAGAAACTTCCGGCGTGGTTTTCTTGGCCTTAGAAGCGTTTTCAGCGGCCTGAAAACGCAGTTCAGCGCGTTTCAGGAGGTGCTCTATCACATACTAGAATATTGAAATTTTACCCAAGTTGCCGTTGTTTTCAGGCGCCTGAAACATGTTTTCAGTCCGTTTCAGGCTACCCTCTATCGAACCACATCATAACCTGAAAACCCGTTTTCAGGCGTTTTCAGGACCCCTTATGGGCCTTTGAACCACACTTCGATATATGACTAAATTTTCAATAGGAGTGAGTGAGATAGCACGATAAGAAAGAGACAACAATACTGGGCACCTTCCAGAGATAAAAGATAGATCGAGATGTATCTAGAAACTTCTAAACGTGCTAACAGACAGAGATAGAACATGCTCATAAAGACAAACATAATCGGGAATGCGATGGAACTTTCTAGAAAGACAAACAATCGATCGGGTATGGAATGTTCTAGAATAGAACATTCTCGAATGTCTCGGAAGTTCACCGGTTCTACTGTAGAAGCGCGAAGGCATACACGGAACTTTCTAGAAGACTAACGATCGATCGGGTATGGAATGTTCTAGAATAGGACCTTCTCGAATGTCTCGAAAGTTCACCGGTCCTACTACATAAGCGCGAAGGGTACCACGGAACTTTCGAGAAGAGAAGATAAATAATCGATTGGGTACGGAATATTCGAGAATGGAACATTCTCGAATGCCCCGAATGTTCGTCGGCCCTACTATATAAGCGCGTAGGCGAATGCAGCCGGACAGTCCACCCTCCACGACACGGCGAACTCGAGCGTCCGAGCCTCAGAGGCGCGCTCAAGTTGCAGCCGATCCCCACACCGGCTCAGACCGGCCTGGTGACTCTACTCAGAGAGCGGGACACCCCTGTGGTGATGCCTCTCTGAGATAGAAATCCATCAGGTTCGGTAAGCCAAACGAGGCTTGAGGACCCACCAAAGTTCTCGCCTTCTTATAAATAATTAAGGTGAAGCTGTAACAGCCATCTGCGGCTAACAGCATAGGTCCCTCAAAAAAAAAAAAAAAAAAAAAAGCCGGACAGTTCTTTTCAAGAGAGCGAACCGAACGGATCAAGCGATACAAAGTGACTTGGAAGCGCTTCATAGTGAAGAATTCTGTGTGTTCAGTGCTTAGTAACGACTAAAAGTGAAGTGATTTGTGTCCATAGTGTTACTGTAAAGTTTTTAGTGTTTGTAAAGTAGTTTTCAGTGTTAAGTAAAGTTGCTTAATTGGTGCTTAATTAAATCTTATCTCTAATTGTCGGTGTTTCGCGATTTTCTATTAAACACCCACCCCACAAACGTAACAATACTTTGAACATTTAGAAATCACACATAGGACACTAAGGTAAATTGCACACAATCACACATATGACGCTAAGGTAAATTGCATACGATCTGTGTAAATGAATATTATGAACTTGTGTCATCCGTCATCAGACCATAAAAAGTTGTGATGTACTGTGAGTCGCTCTGGCATGATTGCGGACTGCTTAAATACTCAGTTATTTATATTATTGGCAATAATTATAATTGGGACGGGTATCGCAAAATTATGAAACTCTAACAACAAATATGTTTACAGCATAAAATTCAGATTACTTGGCCTCTTTTGGAAGCGGGGGAATGTCTTTGCGATTCGACAAGGCGCTAAGCTGACTTGACCGCCCACTTGGATATGCTGGGAATCAGTGATTCCGCTGTCTTTCACCACACCCTGGAGCCTCTCCGCTCCCGGTGGGCTTACGTTCGAGCTCGGAAGGCCAATTTGCCGACTAGTTTACTGGCCTAGGCCCGTGTTTTCAACATGAACAGCCGGTCATTGAGGGTGTACACTAAGACTCGCGAGGAATGCACGCTTGCGTGTCTGTATTGAAAAACACTGAATTGCCGCTCACAGAATCTTTCATGTAGAGTACATGCCATTTAGCGAATAAACAAATATGAGCTGTTTAAAACTGTTGTGAGGACGTATGATCGACGAATACGCACGCTCCCCGGAGCGGACACGCACTACGTGGCCCCACAAGTTGTAGGTTGTCACCTTAGAATGTTATTACTTATTCTTCTATGGTTGTTATATTTGCTACCTACACTCTTGCTACTTACGCATAAAAACAATTATGAAAATTTGTATTTTTTTCCTGCCTAATAACTCAATTAACTTTTAAGAAGTTTTGAATTTAAAACCTTTATACATTCCCACCCCACCATGCTACTGTTTTATTTCATCATCAACACGCGGTTTTGTGGAAAATATGTGATATCGCCTTATTTACTCCACAAAACTACACTTGTTACCTACACTCTTGCTATTTTCGTATAAAAAATAAACACGAATTTAAACATTTTATTCATTTTCTGTTAGCTACTTTATATAATAAATACTCGGTTTTGTGGAACAAATGTATCTATATCTGAACAGTAATTAAGTGCTGGAAAATTTATTTTATGGAAATTTGTAAGAAGCTCAAAGTTGTTAAGAGAAATGCAAATGTATATACATTAGCTTGCTCTCGATGATTTAACAACTTTATGTCAAAGAACATCTTGTTCATAAATATTTAATAAATTACTTTTATTATTATGAAATTGTGTTTGGCCAATTTGTTCAAATATCTACTTAAAATAATATTTAAAAAGTGCATAAATCGTGCAATTCGTAAATAGCATCGTCGTAATTTATAGGCAAAGCCTGTTACGTATTGGATCTCTATATCATATTTTGAAATTCAAGATCCTATAATATCATCTTATATACCTAGTGTAACTTTTCATTTACGGGAAATTCACAGAAAAAAGCAAATTTATGGGGTTAAAACATTTAAATATCTAGCTAAATCGAACATTTTGTCGAATGTTGTACATAACACCACACTTTGAAGTAACAAGTACGGAACAAGCATCAGTATAACACACAGAGCACAATGAAAGAGGTTAGAATGGTAATACAATGGACTTTGTACGAGAACCGCTGACGCTGACTACTATATTTTCTAATTATCTACTTCAAATTGAGTCAGAATTGCATAACGTTTTAAAGATTATTATTTAATTTCTTCTTCCAATATCAGCAACTTCTGCATTTATTGAAAAATAAAGTTGCTGAGGTGAGCATAATCGGACTAATTTAAATTAAATATAATCAGAATTGGTGGTATTATTCACTTAAAATATAGAAAATTGGAATATCCTAATGGTTTCATTTATTATCGTAACATTTAAATTTTTTTACCGCCATCTACAATATTTTTCGAGGAAGGTAAGTTTTTAAAATACTATAGGTAACCTATATTATTTAAAAAAGTTGGCAACCCTAGGTACAACACATTCAGCAATCGTGTGTAACATACAGTTGACTCCCGCGTCGCCTGATGGGCCGCTCCTCGTCAACGCTCAGCCCGCCGATCTGAGGTGTGGAGTCGGGGTCTTCCGCGCGGTACGAGCCCCGTCGCGACTGTGAGCCCCCCACCACGTCCACTGCGGATGCCCTGTAATTGATGTTGGTGGTGGTGAACTAATTTTCGATTCCGTACCCTGTTCAAGGATGATAAAATGTTACTTAGGCGATAAACAAACATACGGATTTTAATATAGTTAAGTGGTTACCGTTGCCTGATTAATGACTAGGAGGTATAACCGGTAGCTATTGAAAATGGTGACAAATGTGAGAGAAAGAGAAGAGAAATCAATTGTAAGAGAGTCTCGTATTTGCTGAGATCTGTGAGTTGTAGGTATTGTAGTTAAGCCTAACCAAACCTACAAAGAAACTACAAATGTGTAATCACGGTAATTCATTTATGGTCAGGTTCCCAGACGGCTAGTGTAGATACAGTCTTCACATCGAGTGAAAAATGAGAAATAGTAATAGATTTTTTGGAAATGTCTTTCATTATCCATTTCACCTCTGTAAGTTTTTATTGATCGAAATGGTTAGACAGAATGTTGCTTTTGCATTTTTAAGGTTAGCTTTGTATCTAGTGTTATTTTTGTATTGTTGGCAACAAAATCAAGCACGTTCTTGTAATATGCACTTTTTTCACCAAAGTATAATAATGTTACTTTTAAGCACAAGCAAAGCACTCCAATACTTAAATCAGACTGACTAGGATTAAATACTAGGGCTTAACGTGTCTCAAAGTTGAGATCGATCTTAAGCTGCAGTTTTGACGTTTAGTAGTGCTAACAACCCCAATCAGTGTCTGCATTATTTGGACCACCACGCCGCCTATCATCATACAGTCCACTATCAAACCACCAAGAAAACAACAATAACGTTTTAATAATAGTTTATTTGTTGTCCCTGTTGATGTTTTGTGAAAGTAGAAGGTTGAACGTTACCTTCTGGAAATGGGCGGTGGTGCGGCGAGGGCTGGAGGGGGAGCAGGCTGGTCCTCGTCGCAGGAGCGCTGGCGCGGCGCGCGCACCGAGCGCCGCCGCGCCGGCGTCACCGTGCTGGGGCGCCGCGAGGCCGCCTCCGGAGTGGTACTGCCGCCGCCCTTTAACTAGCGCGGTTAACACACCCGTTTACACACACACAGCAACATGATCCAAGCTACATGCACTTACGGTTCACGTGCATCCGTCTATGGAGGAGTGAGCTCGAGTAGACAGGAAGAGAGAAGAACATTCAGATGGGGTGTCTCTTGATGTATCATTCCGGAGTTGTGTTTGCGGCTATTTTTGGTACGCACACTTAGTTTTGCACAGGTCATGGTCACATCAATCAAATTGCGCTTTGGGTGGTGATTTTATTAAATTTTACGTAACACGACGTATGTAATTTTTTGGTTAAAAGGTTAATGAAATATAACGAAATATAACAAACGATTAACTTAAGGAGGTGCCAAAAGTAACTGATAAAAAGTAAGCTACAAAATTTCAACGTTTTGATAAATTTCTTAGGTAACGGTTGAATTTCTACAAATGATATAGATTTCGTGTAACGTTAATTAAGTAAACAAATGCTACTGTGACAATTTGTGAGATGTGAACGAACAACATATTCGCAGGTAGGAACACATATAAGCACTTGTGAAGACCAATGGCCAGATAGTGGAGTCTTGCAACTACGGCATCCGTCAAAGCATCACTGTGTCTGGAAACAGTTCAAATGAGGTTTATTGAGCCATTAATGCATCGACAGTTTCTTGCGCCACGGGAAGACAGCAACACTCAGGTAATCAGCCCCTTGTAGTCTAATGTTAGTTGCTATCGTAATCCCTTTCAAAGCACACTCTAGTACAAGCACACAAAAATTCAATTTATTTCTGATTTATTTATTTTAATAAGAGTTTTTTATTGGCCGTGGCAATAAGCATCGTAGTGGATACATGTACAATTATCTTATTTAAATTACTCATATATAAAATTGGGTATACATTATACATTCTATTGATTTTTATCAAACTTGATTAATTTAAAAAAATAAAGAATGAATTAAAAAATGAAGTGGTTATTAAGAAGTTGAAAATGACACATAGGTCCAGGATAATCCAGGAGCAATTCCTAACAATAAAAGGAAAGTCTCGTGATAAAGGAGTTACGAGTACCAAAGTGTCTCATATTAAGGGATTACTATCGCAACTTAAATTAGACAATAATTTCGGTCAAATTACAAAACGTAAACTCAATTCAGTCACTGTGTTTATTTAAGGCTATCAATTTTGTTTAAAAAAACTTTATAAACAGGATTTATTCCTGTTTATATAGTTTTTTTTATTACAAACGAGCTTATAAGAAAAGAAGTAAATATTATATGTAATGACTTTTCAAAAAGGTGAAGAAATCTAAAATTGTTCAAACACGCTGTTGATTTTCTTAAATAAATTAAATAAAAAAAACAGAATTCTATTCATTTATCTTGGTTATTTTATTATAAAAATCCAGTTACTTCAATCGTTACAGATATTGAAAAAAATATAATCTTCATCATTGATTAAATAGGTATCTGTCAAATAGAGATGCTATTTAATTATTCTTCAAAAAAAATGTATACACATCAACGACTTTTAACGACAGTGACAATTTTCAGGAACTTTAAATTTTGACTAGTAAAAAAAAACATTCATCCGTTTTGTAAGAAGACCGTTAGGGTGCTACGGCGAATTGTCGGCGTCTGTTACCTTTTCGAGCTCTTTCAGCGAGGCCGGCGAGACGTCCGAGTGCCTGCGGAGTTCCGGCGACCGGGGCGGCGCGAGGCCCGAGGAGCTGCCGCCGCTGCCCAGCCGCGCCTCCGAGTGACGCCGCTGGAGCGCCTCCAGCACTGGTACGTCGAGCAGCGAGTCTGTGCTGTCTTGAGCGGCAGGCGGCAGCCGCGGCGCTGCCTTGCGCCGGCACACGGAGCACCGCCACGAACTCTGTGGCAATAAGAACAGGAATACACACCTTCACACCTTACAGCCAAGATGGCGCGTACTGTACTCTTTCGATGGAATTTTCTTACGCGTTTGGCAAAGGTTTCTTCTAGCTCGCCTGGGAGTTTCTGCCATAGGTTGTGAAAGAATTTATTGATTTATTCATCGAATAATGATAGATTATAATCTATCATTGTAATTCTTACAGGATTCACTTAATGAGATAAAGTGATGTATACCTACTTTTTATACAACTAAAAGAGTGACAAACAAGAATATGGTGAACCAATATTTTTTTATGATGTTACCTCAGAAGAATAACTAAAGCAGTGCTTTAGTTATTCTTCTGAGGATGTTACTGTAACGGCTACGGCTCTGAAAGCTACGGTGTAGCTGTCAGCTACGGCGTAGGCTCTCACTTACGGCGTAGACTCTCACCTACGTCGCCGCGGCGTAGACTATCTACTAGGCTATAGTACAGTATGGGCTACGGCATAGGCGATAGACGCTTGTGATTACAGTCATTTGTGTTACTCGCGCGTTAACAACCCAGAACTCCACGCCACTACTGGCACAATATTACTAACAGTAAATGAGCTCTAGTGAACGCACAACACAATAACATGATGTTATTAAGAGTTGCGGTCTACCCCAAGGTGGAAGTACTTTCATAGGCTGCTTGTTATGCTCGGACTGCACCTGCATTATAAGCGAATAAACGCAATAATTTTGATAATTATCGTGTTAATTAGTATGTGGCATTGTTAGTGACGTGAGACGTTTATAACTTTTATAGTTAAATCCGCCTATGTAGCCTCTGTTTGAAGGCGTTATTTAAAACGCGTATTACGATGCAGATTTAAACACTTAAATTAACGCAGGAGATCATAACATAAGAGTACACATTATGCTGTGTCCACTACGAATACCTTTACTTTAAGTATAGTCTGTACGGGAAATCCGCCCCTGTAAAATATTACTTATTACCTATAATACCTATCAGTTAGTTAACCATCCTCAGTCCCCTTATTACAGATAGACCTTTCAATAATAGTGAAACTGCCAAATTGCTGAAATATGCCTTAATGCCGAGAAAATATTTCACATAATAGACTTTTCACTTAACGAAATTACTTTTTCTTTGTAATTTAAGCTTTATAAATTGAATAATTCGAGTTTCCTTCTTGTAGATAATTTAAAAATAAAACCCAGTAAAATTATTGTATCACAAAGTTACTACTAAGTCATATCGTAGGATTAACTTTTGAGGCTTGTAGAGCAAAGTTTACGTAAGTTATCTCGGCGGTGAAAACCTATTTATCATAAACGTCGTATTGCCGTGAAAATTATCGGTCTCGTGCGCGGCGTTGCATAAATTTTAAAATGAATTTACGTTAACTATATCGAACGTAATCGAATCCGGCGGCTACAGGTAATTTGGGTTTTCAATTAAGTTATAAATTGTAGATAACACAAGGTATCAATGTATGAATATGTAAAATGATTGACCTAATAACGCTATGTTAATATAAATTAATGTTACTTTTGCATATCGACTTTGAATAGAAGTGAAGATAATTTTGTTAGAAAATGTTTACCTCACTACTTTTTAGTTAAGTTATCGGGTAAATTGTTCCTATCTTAGGCTAAAAAGGCTCTGATTTATTAAAAGAGAGAAAGACAAATAGGAAGAGAAAAAGACAAAAATATGTCATTTTTTAACCGACTTC
Organism: Schoenobius gigantellus; assembly: GCA_963935595.1. NCBI lineage: Eukaryota > Metazoa > Arthropoda > Insecta > Lepidoptera > Crambidae > Schoenobius > Schoenobius gigantellus. The sequence continues at coordinate 15,882,212 of OZ012555.1, forward strand.
AAAAAAGGAGGAGGTTCTCAATTCGATGCTTGTGTTTTTTTTATATTACGCGATTACTCCGCCAATTGTAGACCTATTTTCAAATGTCCTTTTGTATTCGATAGAGTATTCTCCTGGAGTAATCTCAAGGTCACCAAAGTCAGGATCAGATGTTTGCATATTTGCGTCTGGTAGGCATGAACAGAGCAGCTGATGATGAAGGATTCTTAACATTTAGGAGTAAGAGGTTAGTTTTTTAAATACAATAGGCATGTACTATCATGTGAATTTTATAGTTTTAAAATCACAAAAAAAAATATTTTACAAAAAATGAAACACTGCATAGACTTCAAAAACACTGAACAGTTAAAAATAATATAACAGGTACAGACAACATCACACTTCTATGTTGAAGTAGCGGTGCCAAACGATGACTATCTTTTTTTTCTCGGGTGAAAATGCGTCACCGCACTGTACACGCCGTTGGCTAGACGGCGAGCATGTGTGGGGCTCTCCCGGCAGGGTGCCAGGCCTACCCACTAAAACCCCCCGGTGTTCTCCCTGCCCTTATGGGCGCGCTAGGTAAGGTCCACACTGCGACTCCACTACCCACGTGCCCGTAGAAAACGATGATCACCTAGAAAGTATTAAGATTTGGTGTGTAACATCCTCGTGTGGAGGCACAACTTGTTAAGAATAAAGTTAAGGGTCTTTTTTGTTTTTCCGCCCATATTATTATTATTATTTATTTATTGCTTCAAGTTACAAAACTCATCAGTGTTAGTAAGACTTATTTTATGTTAGTATTTTACATTATTAGGGTACATTAATCATCGCTGCGATACTCCGTGTGAAATATCACAGCAGCGACTAATATACCTGCAATCCAGTCTACTGGCAATCATGGCCAGGATACTGTTGGGGCTGCCCCGCACGCGGCGCACCAGAGAAGCACAGCGTTTCCGCATAAGTGCATAAAAACAATCAATTTGAGCCTCCGCAAACATCCCCGACGCACTACAAAAGCGGGGCAGCCCCATCAGCACCCTGAAAGCATTATTGAATTGTACACGGAGAGCGCTGTGAGCCCTCTGCGTATACCTGACCCACAGGCTGCACGTGTAAAAAGATGTACAATATGCTCTAAATAATGTAATTTTGACATTTCTCGAACAGCGTGCAAACCTGCGAGCCAACATATTCGCCCTAACTGACAACGCCCTTCTTTCTCTTTTTCAACATCATCGTCATCCTTTCTCGGGGAAACTTGGACTTAGGAAAATTGGAATTAATAAACAAATTGATAAAATACGACTTTTCATGTAACATCAGTTACACTGCTAACTTAAGTACGCATGTGATTTCAGTAGGAAGTTACATATCCGCACCAAATGACCCGAGCTAGGAATCTTCCGTGACTCGGTATGTTAAAACTTGCTCGCATAAATTACAGAAAGCCTGATTCATTACGAGGATTATTCTAACTAAAAGTCGACATTTGCGTTTGTGTGCTGCGTTAACTAAGCTTATCCTACAACTTGGAACAGGTAGGTACGTCGGAGTTCGGAAGCTTCGTGGATAGAACATTGTTTGTTGGTCTTAGGTAGTAATTAGAAGTGCTTTGGCTAAGTGATGTATGGATGTACTGAATTTCTGGGAAGCGAGAATGTACCACATGTATTCTATTCAGTGCCTAATCAGAAATGGCTGGCACAAAGCGAGGTCTCGGCACGTGAACCGAAATATGATAACTTATTTATTTTCTTTTTATTCTAGTCTGCCTATTTGTAAGTTTCACATAATTTATAAAATAAAAGTTTTACATTTTCTTTATGAGCTTTTAAATTTTATAGTAGCTAAATGTAAAATTTAATATTTGGAGCATTTAAAGGTAATCACAACATTAGGTCTACATTTCGTGATCTAGATTTTATAATTATGCGCTATGTGTAGTAATAATACTGTATTGTATATTATACATACCGCAGCTTTCTCTTCATTTCCCGAATTCCTAACTCACTTTTGCTTTTTTGAATTCACAGCGTTAATGCGGCCTGTGTATTGCGCATAACGATACGTAATACACTCAGTGTAGTAGAACTGCCTTAACGGTATTATAATTTTCTAGTTCCATTTATAAATCAAAATCAGAATGCTGCCATTAATTTTTCGAAAATATATCATGTTTCTGATGATTCCAAAACTTGCATATTCACGAAGTTCTTCTTTATTGTAGACAAATGAACAAAGAAAACATATTACAGAGAAGAGCAATGAATAATGGTTAGCTATTTGATTATCTGAGGGGCTAGCACGATCGCGTCAAAATATTCGTTATCGTCAATGAAGTCATCGTGAAATATTTGTATTAGAATTGTATAATATACTTGGCATTAAAATTCTCATACAAATATTTCACGATGACGTCATTGACGATACGAATACCTTGACGTTAATGTTAGTGCTAGCCCTACTGAGATGATTTATTCAGTCTATTTTATTTTAATAAAACTATCATTAAAGACGCTGGTAGCCCTAAGAGAGGATGGCTCTCTAGGGATATAAACTTCGTTTGCGATCCGGATTCCGCACGGATTAAGTTGGGGACAAAACGTACATTATTAAACATCGCTAAGAAGTTAAGAACATTTAATACACTGCGTTGTCGTTTAGGGAATATTTTCATTTAATGACTAGATGGGTTCGCATTGACTGATGTTGATTTAATTATGTACAAGCTTTTATTTACTTTCACCAGTCCCGTGTCTGTAATGAAATCTTGCAGGCTAAATTTGACCCACTTCCCGGTTATCGATTGAGCTGAGATTTTGCATGCATATGTATATCGCGGGACAATGGAATAATAAAAGCTTGTTAAAAAATACTATCAATCATTTCATACTAGCTTCTGCCCGCGACTTAGTCTGCGTGGACTTCAGAATTGAGTCTAAAGCTTCGCTGCCCGCGGCTTGGCTCGTAAACAATTTTCAATTTTCCCTCAAAAACTACTTAAGGAATCGGGATAAAAGGTAGCCTATGTTCTTTTCCATGTCAAAGGCTAATTGCATGCCGAATTTCATCCAAATCTGTTCAGCCGTTTTTGCGTGATTGAGTAACAAACATCCAAACAACCACACTTTCACATTTATAATATTATATAGTAGGATAACGGTAGGATTGAACTTATTGATGAAGAAACTGACAGATATGTTTCCGATTACCCATAAAAATAGATAAAGGTATTATTTTAAGTCAGGGCATTTAGTCTATTGAAAAAAATTGAAATATGAAAGCACTTTCTAATGATTAATTAGTAAATGCCACTTACCGCCTCTTCGTCGCTAGCTGGTTTGGAGTAGGACGAGCAGTCTTCGCAGACGCGGTGCTGGCAGCCATTGCATGTGTGGAACACCTCTCCCGGCTTCAGAGCCTTCAGGCACACGCGGCACGCGCCCGCCCGCGATGGAGCTTTGCCGGCCTCTCTATAAAAAAATAAATGAAGATTGAATTGAGGTTGAACGTTTGGCTAAGAAGCTTAACTATCAAATTTATGATCAATGCTTAGCAATTCATCACGGAGAGAAATAATATTTTATCAGCCACTTAATGTTTACTTTAGAGTGACGGGTGAGGGTCAAAACGCACCATGCGTTTTGACCCTCTCCCTAGAAGTGGAAAGTTTTTTTTTATTTCTTTAGAAGGCAGACGAGCAAATGGCCCACCTGATGGTAAGTGGTAACCGCCGCCCATGGACTTTGCCAATATCAGGGACATAGCCAAGCCGCTGCCTACTTTGAATACAATACTCTTCTTAAACCTCGCTTGAAAATAGACATGTTATAGCGCTCGGGAAACACAGCAGCAGGAAGTTCATTCCAGAGCCGTGGTAAAAAAGAGCGCTGAAAGCGAACCGTGCTAGACGATATTGCTTCCAGGTAGTAAGGATGAACTGTACTGCGGTGCCGAGTGATACATTGATAAAAAGGTGACGTTGGTACCAAGTCGAACAGTTCCTCGGAGCACTCACCGTTGAAAATTCGATAGAAGACACAGAGAGATCCGAAGTCCCTCCGTGACTCCAGCGACTCTAACGAGTCCAGCAGATCAGAATCACCTATGATTCGAGCCGTCCGTCTTTGTAGGGAGTCAAATGGTTCAAGTTGGTATTTTGGGGCTCCTGCCCAGAGATGTGAACAGTACTCCACGTGCGGACGAACTTGAGCTTTGTAAAGCACATGACGTTGATGTGGCGTAAAGTACCGCTTTGCTCTGTTCAGGACGCCCAGCCTTTTGCTAGCTAGTTTAGCCTTGCTTTCCAAATGACTCCCGAACTGGATTTTGCTCGATATATCAACACCTAGGATCCCGATACTGTTACAGATTTGAAGGGGTACTCCTTGGCGGTGCTTTGGCGAGGCGCTATAGAAAAGGGGACCTTCTTGGCAGTTCAACCGCACAAAGACACAGACTTGTGTCTTTGTGCGGTTGAACTGTCGATGCGTCGAAGCGTCGATGGCGTAGTGCGTAAGGCTGTCGCCTTCCAATCGGGAGGTAGAGGTTCGAACCCCGCCACGTACTAATGTGTTTTCAAATTTTGAATTCATATGTACGTTCATTCGACGCTTTTACGGTGAAGGAAAACATCGCGAGGAAGCCTGTACACACCTGTGAAGAAAGAATTTCTTTACAGGTTGTGTGTGAAGTCGACCAACCCGCACTTGGCCAGCGTGGTGACTAAGGCCTAATCGCCCTAGTTTAGGGTAGGCTCGAGCCCCTCGGTGGGGACGTATATATGAGCTGTTGATGAGGGGTTGAACTGAACTAAATTCAATCCTCCCATTCTGAGGCCCGCCCTAAAAAATCCTCAACTTCGGACACAAGTTCTGATCGTCTCTCCAATACAGAGCTCCGGAAGACCTTCTGAATGCTGGTATATCGCGCATCACCCGTGCTGTCATCCACATAGCAATGAATGTTCTCTATAGACAACAAGTCATTGATATGCAGGATGAACAACGTTGGGAGAGCATCGAGCCTTTAAGATGTTTTGGTGTCATTTTCAACGTGTTAACCGACGTGTTGTTCCGTAGAAACTCACCTTTCAGTCTTAGTGGGTTGAGCAGGGGTAGGTGGCGGCTGCGCAGGTGGCGGCGCAGGTGCAGGCTCGGCTGCTGCTTCTGTTGCACCCTGTCGCGGCCCCAGTTTGGTTACTGTTGGCATATAAACAAACATTATGACGATAAAATATTTGATTAGTCTTGAAGTTATCCGAATACTCGTATTATATTAATAAGATATTTTAGGCAATAAGAAAGTGTGGTATAAGAAAGAGTGGCAATAAGAAATTGACACTATACCATAGTGTCAATTCATAAATAAATTTTATGTTTAATTCAAAGTTCTTACATCTTTTATTTATACTATAAATTTTCGAAACAGTAGGTACCCGCTATGATACTACGTCATGATGTCAGTAAACAAAGTACGATAATAACCGTAACGTATTTTTGAGAAGAGAGTAAAATACCTTATATAGGCTGACTGACACCATTTTATGAAGTAGAATTCAAAGACGAACCGTATCCATCACCGGCTAGGCAGTGGGTGTGTATCGTATTCACATCGTAGGGTCTGCCCCTTAGCGCATAAAGCAATATTAAAGCCCTGAGGCTCGCTATTGCTAGCGAGTTAGGAAACTTTCCTAGAGGAGCTTGAATGACTGGAGTGATCCGGCTTCCTATCCTCCTACACAAAACAGGCGTAAAGTCGTCGAGTCGCGGAAAATACCCGTAAAAAGAAGACGAAGAAAAACGCAGTGAGAATAAGGTGGCGCAATTTGCAGTGTCTATATATCTCAATACTTGTTCAACAGTGCTCTAAGCGATCATGGTGGGGCTCTATTTTTGAATCATTCGTCAGGCGTTGAGTGTTAGATTTCTCCTTATTTTTTTTTGTTTCGGACGAAAAACAAAATAATATTGGTTTTCGTTATAATGATTCTATTGATTTTTTTATGATTTTTCATTTATTTTCATTTCTTCTGTAATGAAAATCAATTTAATTATTTTTTTTTAATCTGTCAGGTTTTTGCTTTTCATGCAATATCGCACCTGGTTATTTGTGATGAGTAAGTGAAAGATGCAATCTGGCTTTAATTAACCAGATATATTATCTCTAATAGGATATGAAAAGAAAAAAAAAATGATCAGAAAAATTACTTTTATTTCGTGAAATACAAATAGTCTAGTCAACAAGTGCCTTTTTGGCCAACTTTTTTCAGCAGTCTCCGAAAATTATGAGCAAGGTGTCATTCGATTCAGAATGGCATCTAGATGATTTTTCAAAAAAAATGAAGTTCCGCAAACAAAAATTGCAAAAGTTATTAACAATTAACTAAAAAAAAAAGAGGGGTTTACTTTTTTGCAAACATCTCAAAAACTAATAAAGATTCTTCAAAATTATAAAAAGATTCAAAAAGAGGAGAAAATTTTCAAAAAAACCTCGACTCCCGAAACTGTAGGACGAATATTTATAATTTTCCCAGAGGGATGAAAATACGGCCGAAAACGGGTGCTGCGGCTTCCGTAAGCCGTACTTTGGACACTTTATTAATAAAAATTATTTTAACATATTAAATATAAAATTTAAGAAATTAAAAATTCAGGGGCTTACTGGATAGATAAATGAACAATAATCCGCCTGAATTTTTTTTTATCACAATTTTTCAATTAATTATGCAATTGTTAACTAATAATTTTTTTGTGCTTGAACATGAACATTGCAAGTGTGATAATTGTTAAACTATAAATTTGAGATTTTTTCCTCTCTTGGAGCAATTTTTGGAAGGCTTCAGAATAGATCCCCGTTGGAAAAATTAAAAAAAAATATTTTTCAGTTTTTTATTAATAATTTTCGTTGTTGCAAAATTAAAAACTTAAATTAATCATCGAAAAAAATTTTTTTTCAAATATTGTAAATGATCCGTTTTTATGTTATTAGAAGCTGCATTTTTTTTTAAGTTTTTATCTGTTATTGTTTAAAAAATTGTTATAAACAAATGCGTTGTTTATTAGATAATTGAAATTTTTTATATGGAATTTCAATCTTTGATACAAATAATGATTTTTAAAAGAAAAATTGTTTCTTTAAATTATTTTTTTATTGCTTAAAAACGCATTTCTTAATTAACAATTATTTTCTCTCACTTTTTTTTTTTTTTTTATTAACATAAATTTACGAAACAAAAATACTTATTAAATGAAATTGCACTGATAAACCCCAAACGGGTTTGTTCCAGTGCCACTTGTAGTTATGTGGATAGCAAAAAGATTACTTAACACTAAACGGTAAACACACATACAGCTCCTATGACTATCTTATACCTATGCATACACACTAGCTACTTGTGCAGCGCACCCGCATGCGCCGGCCGGCCGACCGGTATTGATGCGCAAGGAGGGGATCGGACACGATACAGGCTGCTCCACTATTTCATACATAATCTAGTCACGCCTTCATCTCTACAGAGTCGGCAGAGTGTGTATAAATAAACACCTGAATAATAATAAATACAAAATATTAGAGATAATTTTAGGAAGAATCGCTTATTTGTTCTTGAAAATATTTTTTTAGTACGCACGATATATTTTTTGGGTTTATTTGTTGTTTTATTTCTTTAGGTAAGTTATTTATAAGTTCTGGTACAATAAAATCTGATCTCCTTTTACCGTAAAAGTTAGTATACCTAGGTTTTTGTAAAAACTTTTTTTCGGACCGTCTTGTTTGATATCTTGTAAATATTTCTTCTAATTAATATTAAGAAACATTTTTTTTTATTCATTATTTGTTTTTCTTTTCGATATAAAAAAATTTTTTTCGTTTTATTTAATTTTTTATGCAATAAACAATTTGTTATAAACAAATGAATTTTTACCTTATATTTTTTTCCTATTCTACTTACTGTCACAAGAACAGACATGATTTTGTTTTATTTTTAATATATATTTTTTTATTAAAAAAAATATAATTTATTTTTAAAAACAAAATCATGTCTGTTCTTGTTACGGTAAGTAGAAAAGGAAAATAAAATATAAGGTAAAAATTTATTTGTTTATAACAAATTGTTTATTGCATAAACAATGAAAAATTAAATAAAACGAATTTTTTTTTATATCGAAAAGAAAAACAAATAATGATTTAAAAAAAATTGTTTCTTAATATTAATTAGAAGTGGGAGAAAATAATTGTTAATTAACAAATGCGTTTTTAAGCAATAACAATTTCTTTTAAGGAACAATTTTTCTTTTAAAAATCAGTATTTGTATCAAAGATTGAAATTCCATATAAAAAATTTCAAGTGTCTAATAAACAACGCATTTGTTTATAACAATTTTTTAAACAATAACAGATAAAAACTTTTAAAAAATATATTTATGCAGCTTTTAATAACATAAAAACGAATCATTAATAATATTTGAAAAAAAAATTTTTCGATGATTAATTTAAGTTTTTAATTTTGCAACAACGAAAATTATTAATAAAAAACTGAAGAAAAAAAATTTTTATTTTTCCAACGGGGATCTATTCTAAAGCCTTCCAAAAATTGCTCCAAGAGAGGAAAAAAATCTCAAATTTATAGTTTAACAATTATCACACTTGCAATGTTCATGTTCAAGCACAAAAAAATTATTAGTTAACAATTGCATAGCTAATTGAAAAATTGTGATAAAAAAAATTCAGGCGGATTATTGTTCATTTATCTATCCAGTAAGACCCTTTTTCATTTCTTGAATTTTATATTTAATATGTTAAAATAATTTTTATTAATAAAGTGTCCAAAGTAGGCGTGGCTTATGAAAGCCACAGCACCCGTTTTCGGCCGTATTTTCGTCCCTCTGGGAAAATTATAAATATTGGTCCTACAGTTTAGGGAGTCAAGGTTTTTTTTAGGAAATTTCCTCCTCTTTTAGAATCTTTTTTTTATTTTGAAAAATCTTTATTAGTTTTTGAGATTTTTGCAAAAAACTAAACCCCTCTTTTTTTTTAGTTGATTGTTAATAACTTTTGCAATTTTTGTTTGCGGAACTTCATTTTTTTTGAAAAATCATCTAGATGCCATTCTGAATCGAATGACACCTTGCTCATAATTTTCGGAGACTGCTGAAAAAAGTTGGCCAAAAAGGCACTTGTTGACTAGACTAAAAATAACAAAAAGTTTCGATGTCAAAATAACAAAAGAAAAAGTTATAGAGTAGGGGCTTGTTACTCACGCTTCAAGTCGTCATTTTAATCTATTTTAAGATTTTAATCCTGTCGCAAGTTTCTGGTCAGGTCGAAAATCAATAAAATTGTTGTAAATTTTTTTGAAATTTACCTGACAGTCCGAATAATGTTTTAGGTCCCTTTACGCCTATTGTTTGAGAACCAACAATCGAATTAATATTGCTGTTACTTATGTTTATGGTGGTAATATGTTTATAAATAGTTTTTGCCATTTTAGCCACATGAATTTAAAAGCGGGTGGCGGGTTTAGGTCTTGCAAAGTAAAAAATGAATTTGGTTGTTATAGAAACCGTTTTTCTAATTAATGTTTTGTTACTTAAGTAATAAAGTAGTTGTACTTTAGTAATGAGTTTAAAGTAGAATACGTTGTAAAACGTATTTTGTTTCAAAACAAAAAAAAAATAAGATTAAACAGTGCGATTTCAATTCTTGCAAATGTTAGCAATACCATTCCAATCATAAACTACAAATAAATAATGGAAACGTCTGGTAAACACCGTAAGTCGGCACATTATATTCCAGTTATAAGTTTCTGGTTGTGAGTGGGTGCGAGATCGTATTGAATGTCTTCAAAGATACTCACAATATCTAGACAAATTGATTGACGTAAGAATCATTAAAACCAGCCCACGCGTTTAGCCTCTAGAGTACCACGAAGGAACAAACGTACATAATAATATAAGCCGGTAAAACCGTCTGCGTCACGCAGTCGGGTAAAAAGCAGTTGCTACTATGACAAAGACATTTATTAACTTTTTTAGAATCGTTTGTTCCAAAACCAACAAACCGTATAGGCAATAAACTGTCCACAAACTGTTATGAGTGATGTACCGTCGCCTCGTAAACCGCAAAACAATGTTACCACTATAACGGCTCTGCTGTGTTCCGGTAATAAATTGTACAGGAGCCAGTAAGTACACTAAACAAGGCTTTAATGTAGCTTGTATCCGATACTTGATTTTTGTTTACTGCTCTCTTACTACAATAACATTTATTTATATTTGTTGCATTTTTCAATTAATGAATTGTAACTTTTACAACTAACGAGTCACGGTTGGCACTAACTTAACCGAAAAAATATCTCTTTACGGGGGATTAAAAACAAAAATTAATTTTTATACCTAATAACAAATACAACTATAGTTTTTCTACTCAAATAGGAAAGGGAAAACACAATATTTTAATTATAGTCTGGCAGATTACTGAAAAATATTGCACACGAATTTTCCCTTTTTAGGTTTCCGTAGTCAATAAGGAACCACTATGGTTTCGCTATGTCCGTCTATCTGTTTATATCTTAGAGCATTCATAGGTTAAATGATCTAAGGTTTATCTGTCCGTCTGTGGCTTAGTTTAGAGACTTTTTGTACTGGAAAGGTGTAATTTGGCATGAATATTTTTTTACGCTGACAAAGTACCCGCATGTAAAGTGAAGATTAATTTTTTTCTCGTCTATTCCATGGTGTGGTGTGTCGTTGGATAAGTCAAAAATATTGTGGGTGTGTGAAGACCATTTTTCGAATAAGCGACCTGTAAATTTAGTATAAATTACATTGAAAATTAGTTATATAAAGTTGTTCGTTAAGTAAACAGGTAGTAAATATTGATTTACGAATCATGTGAACTTTTGGAAAATAAAACCTTAAAATAGCCTTAACTATTCTCATAGTACGGTACCCTATACATTGCGCGTAGCCTGAATTCTGATACGTACACGATACTGGTTTTTCTACGTAATCCACAACTTGCGAAAATATTTTGATTTGAAGTGATTCAAGACCTAGTTAAATTTTCTACTTAATTATGACGTAGCCAACCCTCACTCCATAACTCTAAAGCAAAAAAAGTGTTTGTTATTTTTTTATTATCTAATTGACGGGCTTATTAAAGGTCGATTTTTCATTCATACCTATTTTGAGACTAGTTTTCTAGTCAACTCACAAAAGAGTCAACTTACGTTATTTCGGATAGCTTGTGACTCTGTGACAGTCAACAGTACAATCATTTGTAAAAGATCGACAGCCAAAAGACTTATTTAGTACTGACAATACGCCACATTATTGTCTTTACGTAGTTATCTCCACATAAAAACTAAACACAAGGAACTTACTCCTATATTACCCCTTTGCGACCCTAATTGACCATTTCAACGAGACGAAGATAATTCAAAGAAGCCCAAAAGTCATTCAGACTGAAATTACATTCAGTTCATTGTTATGAGATACTAGATTGGAATGAAATGGCGGGAATTCAAATAAGTGCGCAGTTGTGTCTACCTTCGCGGCGGAATCCAGTGACAATGCGTGCCAGCCTCCCTGAACTCGCGATATTTCGCTATGAATATTGAGAAATGATCATAAATTCCATTGCGAGGTTCTCGGAGCACCGGAATCCCTGACCTCCAATTTAAGACGTTTTTCTCATACCGGATTCCTAACTGCAGCTGCTTTGGACTAGGTTACCTATATTAGTCTTTCTTATAATTTTTTGGTTATACATAAATTTTATGTTTATTGCATAAACATTTTCGTTCTGAATAGGGATATTGAAGAATTTTCAGGACTGTTTTCATTTTATAGATATATAATAGGTTGGGGAAAAAGTTTCTTCGCATTTTTTAAGAAAATTCAAAACATTTTTTAATATAGTTTATTTACATTTAACTAAAGTATGTAGGTACCATTTGTTCGATAACTTTTTGCCATCTTGTAGGTAGGGACATGATCCCATTGCTAGAGAAATTTTGGGACTTCTGGTCAAAATACCGCGACAAGTGGTTTTGGCAGTCCTCTCGTGATGTTAACCTGACACTGCCTAAAGAATTCTGAAGAGACCGAAACAGGTGGAAATCTGAAGGTGCAAGATCAGGACTATACGGCGGATGCATTAACACCTCCCAGCCAAACTCTCTTAATTTTTGCTGAGTGGCTAAAGATGTGTGAGGTCTAGCGTTATCATGATGAAAAACCACACCCCTTCTGTTGATTAATTCCGGCCGCTTTCTCTCAACTTCTTGCTTTAATCTCATCAGTGGTTCGCAGTAGAGTTCAGAATCGATGGTCCTGCCTGGTGGTAACAGCTCATAATGAATAATGCCCTTCCAATCCCACCACACACACAGCATCACCTTGTTGCGAGTTAACCCGGGTTTCGCCAGTCTGTGAAGCCTGACCGGCCTTTGACCACGACCTTTTTCGCACGTTCTTGTCGTACGTGATCCACTTTTCATCACCAGTTATCAGCTTCTTCAAAAATGGTTCGGTTTCATTACGTCGTAATAAAGAATCACAAATGAGTACACGGTTCATTAGGTTTCTTTCAGTGAGCTCGTGAGGTACCCAAATGTCGAGCTTTTTTGTGTACCCAGTTTTTTTCAAATGCGCCAAAACTGTTTTGTGGTCAATTCCCAGTTCTTCAGCTACGTCGTAACTACTGACATGCCGAACTTGCTCCACTTTTTCAAAAATGGCATCCATTTTATCTGTAATAGGGCGACCAGAGCGACGTGCATCTTTGACATCAAAATTTCCGGATTGAAAACGCTTAAACCAAATTTGTGCTACTCTCACAGACACTGCACTAGGTCCATAAACATCGCAAATTTTTTTCGCGGCTTGCGTTGCATTTTTACCTTTTTTGTAGTAAAATTTTAAAATGTATCGAATTTCTTCTTTAGATTCACTTATCTTGGCGGTACGAAAAACAAATGAAAATCACACATTTTCCTAATTTGAATTTGGAATTATGTTCTTTAAAATTTAAACTTTCAATGATACCAAAACCAGCCAGATACAAATGGTATAGCCAAAGAGATTTTATTACAAGTTTATACATACTATAATGCGAAAAGACTTTTTCCCCAACCTAATATATACATGTAATAATTATATATATACATGTAATTATTACGAAAAAATGTATAAAAAATATTTATTCATTAATTTTAAATAAAAATTCACGTTTAAAGTTTGTTGTTTAAATGTTGCGCCTAAATGCTCCAAGCTGTCACGTGATCTTTATGACGTCACAATGTGTTGTCAAACCTCAGTTTCAAACTGTGGGTCAAGGCGAAGATCATCTCCATAAGATTCCCCTGAAGATCTAAAATAAAAATAATTCCATAACTTTTCAGTGTTTTTTAATAGCCATTTAGTAGATTCACTAGCCAAATGTAGTTCACGGGCACAGATAGAAATATATATTTTGTTTGTCATGTCATATCATAACGTAGTGTCTTTGGCATTGATATATTAAAATAATATTATGTTTGATAACATACTACTAAAAATAGTATAGGGAGTAAAATCATAAGAAATCGTACAGTAATACATTGTTACCCTAGGAGTGAATGTAACTTATTCATTTCCGAGACGGGGTTTGGTGCCCGAGCGTAGTGAGGGCGCCAATAGTTCGAGGGATTAAATAAGTCTTTTACCTGAGGTAAACACTGTGCTTTTCATTACAAATACAAGGAAAGTAAAAATAAAAGCATGAATTAGCTAAAGAAAAAATGAGTGAATATTATTTTCTACTAGTGCGTTAGCCTCATCTCTTTTAAAATCCAGCGTTAAATCCACATCTGAATTAGATGAACTCATACAAATCTCTACTCGAAAACACAAATGAAGGTCGGATTGCCGCTTTTCCGTCTATTTTGTTTTTTTTTCTGTGGGTGGCCAGCAGCTATTCAGCCGTTACTTTTCATTTTCTTCATTGAAAATATTCTGCCCAAAACTATGTTATTTTAAAGAAATAGTAGAAAGTAAATTATAATAAAGTCATTTAAAAAATATATTCTTTCATACTTAATTTTATGTTATTTCAATTTTACATCGCGCTGTTATTGAGTGGCTGCATAGAAAGTTGGAACTTGGTTCAATAGAAATAGTTTTTTTTAAATAATTTGACAGCTGTCAGTTGAAAACGATTCTTCCTAGGGCTGAAAAGCATTACTTTCAACCCGCCCCTCAGGCAACTCAGACTTACCTTTAGAGTATAATGAACATATTCTTTTCTATCGAACAATTTAAATTTCGAACATCATTCTAAATTCCTCTGTGAAAATCTTTTTTTTTGAATATGAAACCCTCCAGGGTAAGCTGTATAGCATTATGCATATAATACCTACTATGAAGCCATTGTATTCTTTGATGAGCTGGAATATGGTGTAAGTTCATTAAACGCAGCATATCGATCCCGAGTATCACACCGTAGGGCGAGGTGGACTTCAAAGCGACTCATTGCATGCAGCGCCCTTGGGGAAACGAAAAGTGAAACACACAACCATCGATTAGGTTGCAAACTGAAAATTGTCGACTAGTGCAGGGGTTCCAAATCTTTTACCCTATGCGCCTCACCCAACATTATGCAAAAATACTACACCCCCCTAGGGGCCAAAATGGGGAGTCAAAATAAGAAAATTATACAAACGGCGTGTTTAGTTATATCGGCGTTTTTAGTTTTATTCAAAAGTAGGTCATCAACTTAGAAAACTAAACTCTGTGGCTGCACTTTATTAACAGCACAGCGAAGATCATTTTCCTCAAAATACTTTTAGTCCAATCAACGCACGGAGGGACACGCTCCATACAAGGGCGGTCATAAATAGTTAAAGTCCTGTTACTATCAATACATTGTATTATTTTAGTGACTTATAGTTGTAAAAGTGTTTTAGGAACATTAAAATGAAAGAAGTACATGTATTTACGGAATAAAAAACGTTTACTTCAGTAAAAAACAAATATAAACAATAACATACTTTTACCTAAATTTATCATGAACAAACACTTAAAAATTGGAATGTAAAACATATATTTTAAATAAAATAAGAGTCAAAACAATTGATAACATTATTTAATTATAATAAAATAATAGAAATAAATAAATTAAAATTAATTAAATACAAAAAAAAACAAAACAACTAACAAAATACAAATAAATTATTCTTATTCTAACAATATTAAACATGTAACAATTCTATTACACTTTGTGACAGAGTATTTTTCTTTTTAGGGGGAAGTTTCCGAAGACTTGTAATATAAGGATCTGAATGTAATAATAGTCGTTGTATTAAATCTTGATTGGTAACTTCACGTGACATTTTTCGAGTGTGACTTCGTCTATAAATTTTGATATACTTATTTGTCGCTTCAGCAGCTTCTTCGGAAAGTTCTCCTATAGATAACAATGCATAACTTATAATATCTGATCCATGTACGAGCACCTTGTGGACAGAAGCAGGAAGACTTTACCACGGATATTCCTCGACCAGGCTGTATGCTGTTTGTAATGCATAGTCTTTAAACTTGCATTCATTAATTTTATGTCCAGAAGATAACGTTTGTAATATTACACAACAACGATCTATGAGATCCTTATTCAAACCTGTAATTTCAGCAGATACAGCTGATTCCAAAAAAAACTTCCTGGCCGTGTTTCCGTCGTTAGACGTCCCGCTTCCACCACTACGCGGCTTGTCAACTATTAAACCTAATCGTTCCTAAACTGGGACTGTACATATTGTTTTTTATTTGATAACAATTGTTTATCACTATCTAGCCTAACTTGCCATTTTTTTATGTCTAATCTATATGAAAGATGAATAAAATATTCGAAGAAACGTATCCAAGAATGTAGTGGTGATAATCCAAATTGGTATCTACTCTCTATTACAGGTTTTTGTAAACATTCGTCTATTTTATTCATCTCTTTAGGGGTAGCATTACATATATAACATCTACTTGTAGATGTTTCACTTAAAGCACTACAAATTTTACCATCTACCATTGAAAGCTGCAACTTATGAGAAACGACCAATTCACGATTGTCGATCTGAATAAAAGTAGGTTGCAAACTTTCAATTTTATCCTTAAAATAAGCTTCCTCTTGCAAAGACACTGCTGTGCTTTCTTTCAAAAATTGAAATCGAATAGGACGGCAGTACCTAGTGGAAGAGGGTCGAGGATTTTTCCATAAAATTTTACAATTATCTTCAGCTAATTTTACAATAATTTGAAGGGGTACATAATATGTTACAAACAAACTACTATCTTCTAAAGTTGAATCTGAAAAAAATTGTTTGTATTCACTATGTCCAGTGCTGCCATCGAATCCCCATTTCCCAAGTAAAGAGATATTAGACAAACAATCATCAGGAATCTGATCTAAGACCTCTTTTTGAGATTCAAGGATTCGAGAAGCTGTGTGATCAAAAAGACTTTGTAATTCAACTTCAGCTGAAGACTCGGAAACAGTTATATTAGAAGGGTAACATCTCTGTTTCGCTTTAGTAATTTGTTGGTAACATGGTAATACATTAGGAGAAATCTTACTATTAACAAAGTTTTTAATTAATAAATACTGATGTTTTGTCAACTGAGCATCAGTCACAAGTGACAAGACATCATCAGTGCTAACTCTAGATATACACGAATCGAATGAACAGTCTGAAACATCAAGCAATGCACTCACAGTAGAATCATCAGACTTTGACAAATTAGCTACTCTCCGACGTTTAGTCCTTTTACTACATTGCGTAAAAGGTTTTCGAGGACGACCACGGGAATGACACGGCGACGTTTCAGACGGAGTACATTGCTTATTGTTTTTCACAAGTTGAATTTTTTCAATAACATTAAACCAATCGGAATTCTTATATAAAAGCTTGGTTTTATCCCTATTACATTTTTTCCAGAATCGAGCAATAGCTTTACATAAATTATTAACAATTTTCTCTAAATAATGAATATCAATGTTCTCAGCATCGTCGTTCAGAGTAGTCAACAAACTTTGTAGGACTTGACGACACTTTTCCGAGTCATTATCGGTATTGACAGTTAGCCATATTTCAAGAATATGCATTCTTGAAAACGAGCATATATATAAATTACCTAAAACAAAAAAAAACGGTTAAAATTCAGTCACAAAACCTACACAAAGCACTAAGACTAAATAAACTAATTTCGTAGCAAATGCTACGAGATAATCTGGCAACCGTAGCACCCTTGTCATCGCCAAAAGGGCAGATAAGGGCAGCCAAGTTTTAATTTTCCTAAGATAAGAAAGTCTAAAGATTATGGTGCAATATACCTCCATAGTCGGAGCGAGTGGGAACATATTTAAAAGTTTATTCAAACTTTGAATATTAAAATATAATACTCCAAGAAAAGTCGCCTCGTAGCAATGACACACTAAAGAAAATATATACTAAGATACAATTAAAATAAAAATATTAATTATTACATACCCTGTTCTTGGATATCCATTTCAGAAAAAACTCACACAGCACTCACAGGTCCCGCAATGACAACAAATGACGTCACGCTTTTTAATGACTCACTGATAACAGTATTTACGATTGGCGATGCGCTCTCTTTGAATGCACAATAGATAATGAAGGCGCACTCTAATTACTGACCTATTTATAGTTTCAGAAGGTACCGCAACTATCCAATGTAACGACAAGGAATAAAATGTAAAACAAGAAAGCAGGTTTTTAAGATTTATGACCTATGGATGTCCCACAGTGCAACGGGGCATTTGTAACCCGAAAAATTCTTCTGCCTCTGAAATTTGGCATGTGGTGAAAATACCTAATACAGATGACAGATGTACAATAATCCAACAAAATTTATAATGGGAAGTTAGGTATTTTTACCTAAACATGAAAAACGCTTATAGCTCTCTGTGGATATTTCCTCAGTTCGAAATTATTTTTGTATACGTACGTATGTACTAGTTAGAACAAGTATGTAAAGTAATCCAACATTTTTTCGATTTGAGTGATGCACTAAATTGAACTTTTAACATTTTGCGCAATAACTTCTATTGAAAAATTGCTCTGCTAATTTTTATTTTTTAATATGGTCTTATTTCCTTAAATGAATAGGTTTGTTAAGTAATCCAATAAATTTTCCTTTTTAAACATTTTTTTTTTATTTTTGCTTAATAACTTGATGTGAAAAATTACTCCGTCCATTTTTATACCTTTATAGGTTATATGATTTAATATTAAAACAGAATTATCAATAATCCAACAAATTTTCCAACGTTCATATATTTTTTAAAACATGTTCGCTATTAAATAGTCAATTATTACTGGCGCGACCCGCAAGTGCAGCATTGCCGGGCGATAGGTGAGTATGCGGGCCGCGCTTCGCCTAGGCACGCATCACAGATTAATACAATAATAATTACAATACGATAATATTTCATTAGACTCAAAAATCTTGGCGACAATTAATTAGTAATGTTTTTAACATTGGATATACGAGTATGTATTACCTAACCAGCATTTGGTTTTACTTTTGTAGCCACAACATATGGATTATAAATTAGACATTACATTAGACGATAAAAATAGTCAAGCCGCGCGCAAATACCGACTATTTTTTTATACTTTTCAAAAGAATTTATCTAGCAGAGCATTCTTTTTGTTGTGCCGGTTCGAAATTCATATAAAACTTATGTAAGTTACCTCTTTAGTAACCATGTAAGGGCTTTAAATAAATTTTCACTTCTCATGCTCGCAAAGCTCGTCTTTATGTCGTTTATAGGCTGCATAAAATGGCTTTCATGTTCTAGAGCATAAAGTAAAATTTTCTTTTAGACGAAGATTCTTAGGCCCAACAACCAACAATGCTCAGCCTAAAACTTCACAGAATAATAACTTGCGATAATTTATTTATTTGCTTTAATTTATTTGTCTTGTGTTTTCTACCTCAAAAGTTATGAAACCAGATAAAAATAGTAACCAGTTATTATTAAAACGCATCGAAATATTTTTATTACTTGGCAGAATTTTTCGTATATATTTCGAAGTAATTGTTTAATTTTCTTGCAATCGAAGTGAAAAGCAGAGTGTAAAACACTGGCATAAACAAGTCATTGTACTCCTCAACTTACTATCCACCCTCGCCTACGGCTCGGGTGGATAAAATCGTATCGGGCTACAGTACCTCATTTTATGTCCTTGTTGTACAATCTACTATTGTTCCATTTTCAAATTATATTGCCGGGCGTTCTAGCACGCTAGATAAAAAATTGCTGCTGCTGCTTGGTCTTTATTTACGAGGAGAAAGCCTTTACGTACCTCCAAGCCCTTGGGTAGGGGCAAGGGTGCGTAGGACTCCACGGTAGAGTGCCGCATATAGCCACTAAACCCTCCGGGAACACCTATCCGGCAATTCAGAGCGGCTGCGAGCAGGCGCATAGCGCTGCGCTCGCGTGAGCCAGCTCGGCCTATAGACTATCCTCTCTGCATTAGAGCAGCTTGTGTCCCAGAGCTGCTCCTACCGTCACAGGGATCGAGTGCAAAACAGGCAACACGGCGCCCAACTGTGTTGCCCGCCGCCCCCACTAAGGTGGCGGAATCAGGGCGTTGTAGCCACTTCTTCGCAACCCTAACCTTTTCGCACCTGCACGAGGTGGAAGGTGAGGGTGTCGAATCTCCTTGTAACCCAGTCACGGAGGACAGGATGGAGCACCGCGTTGATCCACTGACCATATTCTGCTCTTTCGAGCCTTGAAGGCCACGAGGACCCAAGAACTGAATTCATGGCCTCTTGACGCCAACTTTTCACCTCTCTCTCAGTCGGGCGACTCTTTTATTATATACCGCCGTTAGTACATGTGCCTCCAAATCCCAAGGTGGCATCGATGCCAAGGCGCAGGCGGACTCCGTTGAAATAGTCCGGTATCCCCGGATAGCCCTCGTCACAAGACAGCACTAGGACCTTTGGTGTTGGGTAACAACCTCCCCAGTGCCATGGCTGTGGATACCAATTTTGGATCCAGTCGAGAAAAATTTTCTCTAAAGTTCCAGCTCCTGTCCAGCACTAAACCCAGATACTTCAAGTGTGGAGTAATATCCACCCATTGATCATGAGATAGGTGGGGGTCCCTTGCGAGGCCCATGGACGACTAGGGCCTCCGTTTTATCGAGAGCCCTAATCTTTCAATTCTTGAGACGACTTGTTCCCCGCCAGCTGTAGCTATTAGGGAAGCCTCTCTGTAATTCTTTCCACGAACTGTAACAAGAGTATTGTCGGCGTAACACACTACCTCCAGTCCGCGGGGTAAGTTCCCTCTTAGTACATAATTATACCCGATGTGCAACAGAAGAGGGCCAAGGACCGATCCCTATGGAACACCGAGCATCATAGACTTTCGAACAACATGTCCGTTGCTGTCAGTGTAAAGGACGATTCGCTCTCTAAAATAATCAGCAATAACGTGCTGCAGGTATAGGGGAACCTCGTGGTAGTTGAGTGCCTTTAAGACGCACTGAGGTGGAAGCGTGTTAAAAGTATTCGCTATGTCTAAAGAAACTGCTATCAAGACGCAGCTATCGGAGGTAGCCTCTTTGGAAAGGGATTTGACCTAGCGGAGCGCGTTATTCGTGAAACTGGTTCTCCGCCAGGTCAGGCCCGTCAATGCTCAAGTAGCGGTTTATTCAAAAGGCGAGGATACGCTCGAACATTTTCGACGTTTCGTTAAGCAGAACGATGGGCCGATATCCTTAAGGAGAATCAGCTGGTTTGCCTACTTTTCTAAGAAGAACGAGTCGCCTTGTCTGCCAATCTTTTGGAAATCATCCTTCGGTGAGGCATTTATCCATGAGGTCCCTAAACCGAGACTTTAGCGGAGGTAAAGCTACCACCAGAGTCCGTCCAGGGACGCCGATTGGTCCTGGTGCGGTTTTTTGGCTTTAAGCCTGAATAAAGCTACTTCATACTCCCCATTCGTGATGGTCGGAATGGAGGGCAACGGAAGGACCTCCCTTGCGGGAATCATGCGGGGCGGTGTAAAATCTGAGGAGCTCCGAGGAAAAAGAGTAGTGATCACCCTGTCTAAGAAGTCTGGCTTAAGAGAGACCGTTAATGGTGGGGCAAGTGTTTGAAGCTTGTTTTAAACCATACGATATGGCCGTTCCCACGTGTCTTGGTTTAGTCCTTCCAACAACTCCTGCCATGCTCGATTTTTGACTTCGTTGATCGCAATCTGTAGATTTTTTTGAGGAAGACGCTGGTCTCGAGGCATAGCTGCATCACACTTTGGTGAGCGCGTCGCGCAGCCAGTCTGCCTCAGCATCGACCCCCTCGAACGACAGTGAGTTCGCAAGCCAGGCTTGTGCCACAGCTGACTCATTAGTAAGCTCCTTGTCCATCCTGGAGATGGCCCAGCAAGGAAAAATGGAGCCAGCATTCCTTCCGTGACTTGCCCAGTTCGATATGGTGGATGGAGACCCGCCAATCAGTGACTTTGCATTCGATAGCAGGGGTAGCAAACGTGAGGTCTCTCCTGCTGTCGAACACAAGTGTTTGTTGAGCCGCGGTTAAAGAAAGAAAGGCCAGATATTATGGCCCATTCCTCCACCAGCTTACCCCTCCGATCAGTGGCCGGGGATCCCCAAGCCGCCGAATTGGCATAAGATCGCCTAGAACAATCATTGAGGGCGTAGAGTTCCGCTGGATTGCGGCTCCCAGCTCGTCAATGAAGTTCTCAAATTCGACGAACGTTCGGTTTGAAGAGAAATAGATTCCAATTAGAGCCATTTCCGCTATCTCCGTGACAACGAAACTGTGCCCCTTTTCGATGGTGTGGAGAGAGGGCGAGCCAGACCGTGATCACGTGACAATCGCAGCAATACTATCTTTGTAAATTGGAAGGCCAGTTCTGTCCATTCGAAACCAAGTATAGTTCCGCGATAATTCCGACGTCGATTGACCACTGTGCCATTGACTGCAGGAATAGATTCTGAGCGGCGGCGCACTAACTTAGATTCCCTTGAAGATATTTCCTGGAGATCCTATCAACTATTAGGTCTTCATAGGCCGTTCGCTTTTTCGGAGCGTGCGTCATTAGTAGCTATTCCTAATTAGGAACCACCAAACGCTGAGGAAACGCTACCCTTAAGGGTAGCGTTTCCTCAGCGTTTGGGTGGGTTGCAGCTTCTTCCACCCATTACGTGATTTGCCACCTTCTTGAAATCTGTGCAAATCTCAAAGAAGGTGGCAATTCTTGATATCTGTGCAAATCGCACAGTTTGGAGTGGCATTGCATCCCGACGACTTGTGAACGGCTATCCCACAACGGAAGCAAAGGTCACTGCTCTCATTCCCCGTCGAGTATTTTGCTCTGGTGTGCCCGGTCTCAAGGCATTTAAAACAGCGCGTTGACCTCGGCTCCAGGATTTGACACATAACCCAGACGATATCGAGCGACTAAGGTTTCTATTTTATTTCACCCACCCTTGTTGCCTCAGTAGAGCAGCCGCCCTTTTCGAAAAATCGCGCTGCGCCCATCCTCCTTGGTTACAGAGTCGTCCAGGCCGGAACTACGCAAATCGGCACACTTTACCGGTCTAACGACACTGACATTTTCAGGGAAGATGTTTTTTAAATTGCTTACCAATAAGACTGCTTTTTTAGAGGGAGTTTCCTTCGGAAGCTCGATAAGACGAGCCCCTGTGGCAGTTCTCCTGAATCGGAGGTCATTGATGCCCAGCTCATCCCACTTTAACTTGCTTCTGGCCATTCCTCCTGAGCTTCAGGCCTGATGGTAAGTACCACCGCAGGATTGCAGGGGGCCTTCATCGCTCTCTTGATGTTGGCCTTGGCTGCTTTAGCCTTGGCCTTAGCTCCCTTCTCTTTAAGGGTAGCTGCTTTAGCCGCCAGGGCTTGGACCTGCTCCTGATTTCTTTTGGTTCTTGCTCTACACCCCAGAGCCTTAGTCCACTTATCGAAACTTTCCGACACTTTTAAAGGGGGAGGGGCTCCTGCGTCTCTCTTGGAGATCGAGAGAACCGGAACAGGTGTCTCGGTTACCTTATTTACAAGCAACATCTAAGATGACCTGATAATTGGTTTTGACGACCTCCTCCGAGTCGATCGCTGTCTTCCCCGATGAGATAACAAGTACCTCACTGCCGCTCATGCAACGGGTCCTGGTTTCATTACCCTTGCGATACATAAGCGCCACCCCTTGGTCAAGATGAGCTTGTTCTTCGGCTTTCTTAGCAGCTGCCAGATCTCGTTTATCTTGCGCCAAGCCAAGACATATTTACCCGTCGTGGAGGGACGACCGCGACCGCGACCACGTCCCCTCGTCAAGTCCCCAGACCTGAGCCATTCGATCTCTTTTTTTCTTCTTGCGGACTTACCGTCACCGTTCGGAAGCAGCACCACCAGCATCTGAGACATCACCGGTCGTCATTCTAATGGCATCAGTGCAAGATATCATAGATTGCACCGACTCATTAGACGTGTCAGAATCGTCCAACCGTCTCTTTTCCCCCTTATCGGGTACATCTGTAATGACGATTATTTCAACCCTGCCCCCGTAGCACGTCCATCAAAACACGATATGATAAAGCGATTTATCGCTGTGAACTGTCAAAATACGACGAAACCCTATTGTATTTTGAGAGTTCGCCGCGATAAGCCGCTTTATCATATCGTGTTTTGGTGCACGTGCTAGGGGGGCTGGAACCTTCTATTGACATTAGCGAAACCGCCGATTTCGTCAACTTACTATCTACATCCTTAGCACTAGATTTGCTACTATACTTAGAGCTAGACTTGTCGCTACTATTTACAATACTAATATTATTCTGTACACTCGCCGCAGATCTGCTGAGCGATCGAGTTAAACGCGGTGTTTCCTCTCCACTCCCATAACGGAGTTCTCCCTCATCAATAATACTTCCACTCGCCTCGGTTACATTTTCCACCGCCGCCGGCCCGAATACCGACGGTGGCCCACTCTTAACGGGTTCGCATTTTTAATTCGCATCTGAAGAAGTGGATCTCGATTAGCACAGCACCAAATATGCCCGGCTGCCCATAGCCACCTTGCGCGGTCCTACGGGGGAGACTGAAACCCCCTGGTGTGTTTGTTTTTCGTCACTAAGATCTATGTTGCGCTTTGCAGGGTGAACTCCCTAGGGTGGCCGTTCTGGACTGGAGACCCTCTAGCCAGTCATCCCATCGGCACGGACCAGACGGCCCGATGCTCAGTGCGCCGGACCCCCGGCTCGGCTAAGTGCGGGTAATGGGTTTGCCGGACAGCAGACTCTACTGAATCCACTGCCGCGCATACGAGCCAGAGCTTGAAGAAGTCTGGATCGGACACCCCGAACAGAACAACAACAAGAGACGCGAAGCGTCATAGTGAACAATTGGTCCCTTACAGCCAGCAAAATAACTACTGGATTCAAGCCAAACTACGATCCGCAACGGGTCAGCGGTCAATAGCCAAATCCCCTTCTTACAACAAGAAGGAGAGACTTCGCCATGGGGGCTACTTGTCAGACTATTAGCCCGTGGGTTGCCCGAGGTGCACCACGTGGAGGTTGTCTGACATCGCACCCACCGCTGCTGGGCCTAGTACTGCAAGTTCGATTTATTCCAAAGAATTTTTGGTTGTATATCGTAGTATGTTTGAGAAAAATAAGTGTTTATTATTTGACCAGATTTACTTACCTATTTCATAAAAACATTTTTTTAAAGAATTACCTATACTTATCAAGAACAAGTTGAATAGGTATTGTGTCCCTGTTTATCTACACAGGTAAATCTCGCGACAAGCTTTTATGCTATGATAGCTGTGCCCGCGACTTCGTTCACATGGATGTCGGAAAATAAAAAAAAATCCCCCGTTTCTACAGCATTTTTCATTGATGCTCAGCTTCTATTAGTCGTAGCGTGTGTTATATAACCTATAGCCTTCCTTGATAAATGGACTATTCAACACAAAAATAATTTTTCAATTTAAATCAGTAGTTCTTGAGATTAGCGCGTATAACCAAACAAACAAACTCTTCAGTTTTATAATATTAGGAAGTACAGACACGGTAATATTATATTACCGTGGTAAAGATAAAATAAATTGCAAAGTGCGGGTTGGACTCGTGCACCGAAGCAAAGGTTCCTTACAAACTTATCTAAGTTATATACGTTCCTAACTATGAGTATGTACATATTTACGGTTTTCAGTATTTATTTTTCCTCAACGTGTGATATAAGACCTTGCTTCTTGGAAAATTTCAGTATTCTAGGTCAACGGGAAGTACCCTATAGTTTTGATTCCCTTATAAAATCGCAAAATTTGCGAAAATATGGTCATATCTTTTGACCTCCTTCACTTACAATTTATGATTTTTCACATCTGAAAGAGACCGTAGACACGAATGTTTTGTAAGTATAAATTTCTGTTTGATATCTTTACGCGTTCCCGAGAAAAAGGACCGAGAAGAAGACAAAAACGGACAACAAAGTGATCCTATATGGGTTCCGTTTTTTCCTTTCGAGGTACGGAACTCTTGGAAAAAATGCGGCATGTAACAAATTGATGGGCTTAATTTAATTTAAAGTTTAATTTCCCCTTATAAGAGCATTAAAATAAAATTATGTTTTTACAATGTTTCTTTACTCGTATTAGAGTTAGTTTTGTAGGTATTATTATTAATTCATGTGGTGCAAAACGAAGTAAAAGTAGCTCCGAGCGGTCACGTGAAGATCAACTACGCACAAATTGCGTGATGTATAAGGTACGCACAAATATAAATCGACATACATCATAAAAATATATGAACGTTGGAAAATTTGTTGGATTATTGATAATTATGTTTTAGTATTAAATCATATAACGTATAAAGTTATAAAAATGGACGGAGTAATTTTTCACATCACGTTATTAAGCAAAAATCAAAAAAATATGTTTAAAAAGGAAAATCTATTGGATTACTTAACAAACCTATTTATTTAGGGAAATAAGACCATATTAAAAAAAAAAATTAGCAGAGCAATTTTTCAATAGAAGTTATTGCGCAAAATGTTAAAAGTTCAATTTAATGCATCACCCAAATCGAAAAAATGTTGGATTACTTTATATACTTGTTCTAACTGGTACTTAAGTACGTATACAAGAATAATTTCAAACTGAGTAAATATCCACAGAGAACTATAAGCATTTTTCATGTTTAGGTAAAAATACCCAACTTCCCATTATAAATTTTGTTGGATTATTGTACATCTGTCATCTGTATTAGGTATCATCACCACATGCCAAATTTCATAGACGGAAGAATTTGTCGGATGTCTCCATACAACGAATGTCCTCGTTGACTGGACTATTTATACAGTTTCATTCTGGAGCCGCTCGCTACGCCCCCCCCCCCCCCCCCCTTGGTTCACTCTACGCCCCCCAAGTGGGGCGCGCCTCACTGGTTGAGAAACCCTGGACTAGTGGGACGGTAGCAATAACGACTATAGGGATGACGACCATTGTCATCGTGCAACCAATATAACAGCCGAATTTTATTAAAACAACATTTACCAAAAACTAAGACCAAAAATGGTAATCTTTGACTGTATTTCTCCCTTCAGACATATCAGGTTGATATGTTCTTAAAGATATTATCAGTGTTCAGGAGGATATGCTTATTAATGTTTTTATTAGAGCTGAGACAAAAATTACCATAACCATACCTTTGTAAAGACATGGAAATATTGAAAGAAAATCCTAAACCAACCTGGTGGTGGTGTAATAGATTACACTTGGTTCTCGTCGAAGGAGAGACCTTTGTCCAGCACAGGGACATACATGGGTTGTAGTGATGAGTGATGAAGTCTAAATAAAAAAAGTACATAAAAGTGTAATACTATGTATCTACATTTAAGGTAAACAATATAAACTTAAAACAACTTTAAATTAAATGTAATGATAATAATTATTATTTCTGTACTTTCCAGTACTATCTTTTTTGTTTTAACAACTTTAGAGATTGTCGTAAATGAATTTTTAACAGGCATATGAATTTTCACGTAATTAACATGAGAATTAATTAGCGGAGTAAAGTACAAATAAGCAAAATTGTTTTCAAATCTTCTATTTCTGCTCACGTACATAATGCTACGTATACATATATTAAATACTCATTTTTATAACACGCAAAACTTTCATTGTTATTGAAAGAAAGATTGAAACTTCAATAAGTAATATAAAGTCTCGGTCACGTAGACGTGACGTGTAGGCATAGGCCAAAATAAAAGGATCGACTACAACACACTCTCCAATATAAATTCCACATTTTACGCAACAGACTCTTGGCATAAAATATCTGTGGCTCCCTCACGAGAAGCGAATTTCGTTAGCATCGGATACATAAATAAGGGTTAAGTTGTCCCGGGAAACAACCACCGAACTCCAATCTCGAACTCGCAGAGATAGTTCGCGAACCGTAGAATTATTGCCCCATCTCGATACAGCGCCGCGCAATTATATCCCACGTGCGCGTTCCATCTCCGTCAACTTTGTGGTCAAAACAAAAGTTTAGGTTCATATGTAATCGTGACGGTGTGATATTTGAGCTTTTTCATGCTGACGAGTGGAATTTCGGCTGTGATAAATGGGACGGTGGTGGCGGCGGCGGCGCGAAAGATAATACGATATTCGTTGTTAGGCGCAGTCGGGCGTGTAGAGCAGTGGATTGTTGATTTTCCGCTTCATGCCTGCTATGAATGCAGTCCTGCCTATCATATGTTACAAAGTATACCTTTTGAGAGGTGCAAACATATGCTACACTAGCTTTCTGCTCGCGACTTTTTTTCCCGTGGGATTTTTTTCCCGACCGAAAATTACCCTATCTCCTTCCCCTGGTCTCGAACGGTCTCGAACTATCCCTATACCAACTTTCATCAAAATCGGTTGAGTAGTTTCGAAGCCTAACCAATACAAACAAACAAACAATCAAATCTTTCCTCTTTATAATATTATAGTATATATCCATACTAATATAATTATTAATATTATAAATGGGAAAGTGTGTGTGTGTGTTTGTTTGTCCGTCTTTCACGGCAAAACGGAGCGACGGATTAAATGATTTTTTAAGTGGAGATAGTTGAACGGATGGAGAGTGACATAGGCTACTTTTTGTCTCTTTCTAACCCCCCACTTCCCTAAAATGGGGGGTGGAAGTTTGTATGGAGCATTCCGCAATTTTCAAGGTAGAAAGCTAAAAATTGGTATGCGAACTATTTGTGACTAACAAAAAAATCGTGCATCATTTTTTTTTGGAAATCTGCCCCAACCCCTTAAAAGAGGGGGTGAAATTTTATATGGGACTTTTTGCAGTTTTCAAGGTAGGAAGCTAAAAATCGGTACACAGACTCTTTGTTACCAACGAAAAATACCTGCCTTATTATTTTTTTTGAAATCTTCGGTGTTACGCCGAATTTAACGCGAGCGAAGCCGCGGGCAAAAGCTAGTATGAAAATAAACTTAAAGACGAAAAAACTTAAGGAAAAAGATGCGCGGTATTTATAAGTAGCATTATTTTATTCGTTTCTGCGTTTTCGAATTTGTAACAAAAACAGCTAAAAACTGTTTAATCATAACATCTTACCTAATATAATACTTTGTGTACCATATTGATATTAGATTCTTGTGTAATGTAGTTTTGAAGAAATCGTGAATCGTGTTTTGGGGCAACCTTTGATAAAGTGTCAGAATACATTTTGTGTGACCCATATAAGTATTACGTTGTGTAAGCTGCTGGTGAAGTGGGCCACAGCTCGAACTCACAACAGGAAACGCGCCGACGTGAATAACTGAAAAGTATCCAATATCGTAACCGCGTGTTTCATAATTTTGAAATTAATCATATGATTCATTAAAATATAATGAAACACACGAGATATTATATTTTACAAAAATCATATCATGAAATTAGTGAGTTATTTTTACAAATTAAATTATTTTGTTTAAATAATTTAGGTTTGCCAATATACATATATCAAATGAACTATGAAATACGAAGTTATGGCAAATGTAATTATTGCAAACGTGATTGTGTTTAATAGTTGCT
Source organism: Schoenobius gigantellus (assembly GCA_963935595.1). NCBI lineage: Eukaryota > Metazoa > Arthropoda > Insecta > Lepidoptera > Crambidae > Schoenobius > Schoenobius gigantellus. The sequence continues at coordinate 15,911,340 of OZ012555.1, forward strand.
TTTTATAATACACATACTGTCTGTTCGAAAACCAGCTTAGGTAACGATTATCAAACCCATTGCGTGAGAACTAAAAGAGGTCGCAAAAAAAATTGCAACCGAGCAAAATTGGAATCTAACTATTACGCATTATAATAATAATAATAAAATTTATTTAGACAACACCGACAGTTTACAAAATACTTACATAATATTATATACACTTTCACAACAACAGTGTTAAATATGCAGTACAGAGTGTACTCCTAACTCCCAAACTAGGAAATCCCTGAAAGAAATCCCAAAAAAAATTGGAATGGAATGGAACAAACGTGACTTTGTTTCAACAAGAAACGAACTTTCAGTTGTTTTAATTACGAACACGATTACTAGTTAATCGTCTGGTAGCAACTATTCACACGAATGTCGATTTACAAAGCCAGCAAATAGGGGCTTTTAGTAATCATCCAAATCAGACCTGTAGCTGGACATAATAGGGTGACCTCCGTCAAATGTTATGTAGCGTACATACAACTTTTTCGATTATGGAGCTAAGGAATAAAATATACGGCCTTATGTTGTTCTGGACAATATTTTTATAAACTTTCCACCTGCATGAATTCGCCAATTGTCAATGAATCTTCTCATATGTGGTGTTTACTAGCCCTTTAATGTATTATCAGTAGTTATAAGGATCTATTCTAACGGGAAGTACCCTGTAGGTTTTGATTCCTTTGCGAGTGTCGAAAATTTGCGGCATAAACGGCTGTATCTTTTGATTGCGTTGGCTTAGAAGTTTGATTCTTTCACAGCGCCAAGGGACAGTAAACCTGAGTATTTGGTATAAATTTCAGCTTGATAACTCCACGCGTTCCTGAGAAAAAGGGTCTTGACAGACAGACAGACGGACGGACGGACGGACAACAAAATGATCCTATAAGGGTTCCGTTTTTTCCTTTCGAGGTACAGAACTCTAAAAACGAGGCTTTAGTTTGAATTTGATGCAGTATTTTTCAATTTCATAAATACACGGGAATCTTTTACCTACTAAGTGTGTGGGATGATATTATCGTATGAAGAACAGAGCATGACAAAGTTTGTAGTTGTGTTTGCGACATTGCCATTCCATTAACGTACATTGTTGGCGCAGAGTCTGTTTTCTACTGTGATGAAGCAAAACTATTAAACTAATTACATACATTGCCAGCCAAGCCGCGTCCTCGATTCGTTGGGCTTTCGTTAAGACCCCCAGTTCAACCCCGCCATTACTTGTGTGATATTGTCTTATTATTCCTTATACAACGTTAAATTGTGACCCGCAGCTTTTTTTACCTGTAATTAAGCCCTATTTACCTGCTGAGAATGGCGTGAAAAGTGTCATTAAATTACCGCAATTAAGTTATAATTTCTTAGAATGAATGAGTGTTACGATTTACGCATTTGCAGTACAATGTGTGTTGTTAACAAGATTATGTTTTGGTAGTTTGACGCAAGATCATCATGTTTGATTTATTTCTATCGCACTTTAGTATTAATTATCATCAGTTATATATAACACATTTGATTTCATAAAAAGATCTTGAGCCCTAGGTGACCCTATAGGTATAGTTCGCGATAGGTGAATATATTCAAATTAGATTTTAATTACAAAATTACAATTAACATACGCGAGCGATATCGATGTCGGTAAATGCGGTCGATGCGTTAGTGTGGTTTGCTGTGTCAGTAGAGCAGGTATGCTGAACATTTTCCATCTGAATTTCATAGCCATAGCCCCGATTGCAACGATGAACTGTCGCAAACTAAAGTTATCATTTATGCGTTTCGGTAGTTACAAAATAATAGCAATTAGTAGCAATCAGTAGGTGTCAAGACGTTTGTTGGAGAGAATATTCTTTTGGTTGGACCTGGTTTTATTGCTAGTTTCCAGGTGAAATGAAATTTTACGTAATTATTTCTCATAACAACGGAATATTTACTTTTAGTATGATTTTTATCCAGCTTATCGTCTTATTTTTAATCTGTTAAAAAACAATGTTGATAAATTTGAAAACTAAGCAAACAACATAAAACGTGAACAGAGATAATAAATGTGTAACATTGGTGACAAATGTTTGTTGTGCAGTTAATTTATTGAGACAGGTACCAAGGAACGGTCGGAGGCATTGTACTCGTATTTTGAAATGAAGTCTAAGAGATCCTGATAGAAGATAATCGAGGCAACTGGTGTCACGTCGCGGGCTACCTACCTCTTCTATGGACTGAACCACAACTATGTAGTAACACACGATTGAACTGTCATTTAGACAAACACTTTAAATCCATTCCTGCGATAAAGAAAGCCGAAAGATAACTCTTATTAAAATAGTAATTTATTTTAAAGTGACAGCTTGCAGTTTCCAAACATAATATAGGGCTACGTCTCAACTCGGATTACGTTGCGCAATTGCGTATTAGTGCTCTGTATTTTGGCTGCTACGACCATTATTAAAATTTACAATAAATAACATTTTATAAAAAAATACGAAAAACAGACAAAAATAATATCCATTTCAAGTATTTTAATTTAACATTTTCAAATTAATGACGTAAGTGCAGTTGAATATGGTTGTACAAAAAGAAAAAAAAGTTTAATTATGACTTTTTGGGTGTGTTTGGGTGAAGTGGGATTCTCTCGGTATATCGGTTTTTCGACCCATTGAACGGTGGAAGTGGAGGAATAAAAATTGCATTTTCCTTTATTTAAACACAATAGTTAAGTTTCTTTGAAAAATGACAGTTCTTGGTAGCAAGCCAGGCGGGCTCAGAAGCCCTTCCACGAAACGCTTATGCTCTGAATCACCCGTGTAGATGTTTAGTTTCTCGAAGTAAGCCGCCATGTGTACTTTCTTTACCTTTGTCCTGGGCGTTAAGCAGTGAGGAGGAGAGCGTCTGGCGTAGCTTGCCGAAAGTGCCTGGCGCTTCGATTTGGCCCGGCACCGCGCTTGGGCTGTCCTCCGTCGCCACCATCTGTAACCAATTACAATTTGTAATTATTTGCTTAAATACAAATTCAATATAGTTTATTCAAATTGGATTAATACATAATCACTTTTGCACGTCAAAGAAGCTACGCCAATGGTTCACAAGTCTACGGCGGAGACATTGTACTGGAAAGAACAAGAAGAAAACCAGCAAGGGCAATTTTTTTCTCCCTGTATTCCTACAGAGTCGTCAAGTGGAAGCTGACCTCAAAGCAAAAGTTTGAGCTCAACTTCCATTGCAAATTTAGATGTGTCAGTTCTCTTCTTACTATGTTATGTTGGGTACATACATAGTTAATACACAACAATAAATGATATGAGTAAACAATTGCCACCAGTTGGTCATAGTTGTAGAGCCATTTTTTCTTATTACTTGGTTAAGGTGTATGATACAAGGTTTAAATAATAGATTGTATTATCATACTTATTACATTTTGAATTAGATTCTCGGTCAACCGGATTTTTGTATATTGTTTGACGTCAATATGTGCCTGTAAAGGCGTAAGATTTTTTATATGTGACTTAGCATTAAAGGAGATCAATACAGCAAACAATTTCGCCAAATACACGATATGTTGGAGACGCGGGTTCAAATCCCGCCCGAGACGAATTTTTTTTCTTTATTGATTTATTCATCATTTTTTCTGCCTATACAAGTTTATTTTTTTATAACCAAAAAATTTTGTGTGCTTATTCAGACAAGCAAACTGAACAACTTTCAATATGGGACCAATTTGAAATCGCAAAAAAAATCCATACATCAATATTCACTGAACATAGATGTATGGAACAGCTGATTTTTTTACGATTTCAAAGTTGGTTCCATAGTGAAAGTTGTTCAGTTTGCTTGTCTGAACAAGCACTCAAAATTTTATTGGTGATTAAAAAATAACCCTGTAATGAATAAAGGTTTTTGAGTTTGAGTTTATAGTGGAGGTTTTGGGCGATGAGATTATGTGGTCTTCCACTTAAGGTTGTTTAAGTTCAGTTTCCAATATTTGATTGATTTTCGCCTGTACTATTTTACATTTAGCGATTTAGAAATATTTTGAAATTTTGTATAAACTGATAGACCGTTTTTTTGGTGGACCGTACATTGCTGCTGCATATGATACGCATCCCGACGATGAATGACATAATCTCGTGTGGTATAAAATCATACAGGTTTTAACTGAATGAAAGTACTAATTGAAATAACTATTCTACTATCTCGCCACGGACACTGTTATCGTAAAAATATCGATGCTTCGGATAGAATGTCAGTACTGATTTAAATAATTGCAATGTTAATAAAATTAAAAAAAAACTAATTGCAAGACAGGCGCATTGCTTTTCTTCTTTAATTTCAATAGTTTCCTCTTAACTTAGAGATATGACTTTGAGTTTAGAGAAATTCCGTACGACTGTAAAAATAGAATCAATAATAAATGCCCGCTTTCCTCATGGACCAATTATGTATGTACAACTAGTTGTACCATTAGGTATTTCTTTGTTAGGTCTTCAAAAACATTCGATTAAAAAAAATATTTTTCAAAAAATAAAAATTGACTTCGAAAACACTGAGAAGTTGAAGTCGGTTAAAAAGTAAAAGAAAATCGACACTGCATCAGAGAATAAAAAATGCTGTGTTGAGTAAAGTGACATGACGGAACGATAAAATTCTTCATACAAAAATAACGACTCGGTAATACTGTCGTAAATTTTATGGAGAGCAACAGATGGAGAATGAAATACATCAGAGCCGGGAAAATCAATAATCTCGTCTCACGAACTCGACAGAGGAGCGTTTTTATTGCTTCGCTCGCGAGCCATCCTAAACTTTTTGTTCAATAACCGAGTACCTATCCGTCGCGTATGAACCTCTCAATCGTTGCCTTGGCTTTGTAAAAATATCAGAACGACTATTATTATGATGAAAGTAGGCACGTAGTTGCTTGAAAGAGTACTTTTTTTAATTTTTCGAAATATTGAAACCCTTAGTAATATTATCTTGTCGTCTTCTCCATCTATCTGTACTAATACTAATGTTACCGAATCCAAAAGACCAATTCAGTTGAAATTTCGAGCACATTTAAATGTAAATATATGACTCTTAAATTTTGCCGTGTAACGTTAATAATCTGATATAATGTCAGGGTAAGATTCGTAGCGTAAAATTGAATTTGAAAACAATTAAAGTAAAAGTGATCATGCAATAGTCTTCTACAAAATTCTTCATTAACAGTACTTAGGTACCCGTATTCCAAAAACGATTGAAACTGAACGTGTTTAATTTTAGCTTACGCAGGTATCTTTGAGAAGTCTAGGACCTAAAAAAATATTAAGATAACTGTACAGAATCCGCTACGTACGACTTCTTCGCAGTTATAAGCTATTTTTTGCTTTATTTCCGAGCGGTATTAAAGAGATACATCGCCGGTTAGGTTAACTTGGAAGTCTTTCACAAAGGCGCATGCCTCATAACGGATGTGGTAAAATGAGCGCACGATGACGGAGCACAGGAAAAAGGGAAGGAAGAAAGCTGTAAGAACGCAGTAGATGGGCTATAGGAAGTCATGCTAAGGGAACATAAATGATCGTTTGTCAGCGGCTGCCCAAAGAATGAAGGAAAATTTTAAGATCGTTTAGAACATAACTTGATAACATGGAATCAGAGTAATACCTTTTGTTGGAAACACATCTTTTTAAAACTACAAATGGCTGAACTTACATATCGATTTGAAAATGGATGTTAATATTGCCTTTGAAGTAGTAACCTTGAAATGATGTTTCAACCAACTTTCAATAAAGGTTACATGCGAACGAGTCAACTATAATGCTAATGCTCGGAATCCTCCGGCGTCGTATATCGGTATAGAATAGTTTTGATATCCCACACATATGGCCAACAGCTTAACATGTTGCAATAGCGGACAGTGCCACATACCAATTGTATGTGGTATTGTTAACCGTTAACTGTTAATAACTGTTTTATCACTCATGCAATGTAAATTGAATTTTCATTACTCATACTCTGAAAGTAGGTCTGAAGTTGCCTGAGGAGCGGGTTGAAAGTAATACTTTTCAGCCCCAGGGAGAATCACTTTCAACTGACAGCTGCTGTCACATTTTAAGAACTAGTTCTTTTTTCACATTTTTATTGAACCATGTTCCGACTTTCTATACAGCCACTCAATTACAGCGCGGTGTAAAATTGAAATAACATAATGTTAAGTATTTAAAGAATATATTTTTTAAATTACTTTATTATAATTTATTTTCAATTATTTCTTTAAAATAACATAGATTTGGGCAAAATATTTACCATTTTTTAAATTATGAAAATGAAAAATAATGGCTGGAACGGCCACAGAAAAAAAAAACAAAATAAGCGGGAAAGCGGCAATGCGATCTTCATTTGTTTTTTTCCATTTGTAGAGTTTTGTTAATACTTCCATATAGCAGAGATTTGTATTAACTGTTAATTATATTTGTGTAACTTGTGTTCAGAATTAACACAATGAGTTCATCTAATTCAGGTATGGAGTTTTTTTATAAGAGAAAAAAAAGCGGGCTAAAGCAGAAGTTGTTAATTTAGGTAAAAAAATTTACACGTTTTTTCTTTAGCTAATTCATTGTTTTATTTTTACTTTCCTTGTATTCGTAATGAAAAGCACAGTGTTTACCTCGGGTTAAAGACTTATTTAGTCCCTCGAACTATTGGTGCCCTCGCTACGCTCGGGCGCCAAACACCGTCTAGGGACTAAATAAGTTACTTTCACCCCTAGGGTAACAATGTACTATTACATCCCATGGGATGAAGTGCGAAAATGTGTAAGCATTGCTTGGAAGTCTGAAAGTTTTTAGTCTTAAGTCTGCATATAGACATAATCTTATATTTATTTATATAATATCAAAATCAAATTCTATTTGTTAATATACGTTACGACACGTTTAGCGCAAAGGTCGAGTGATCACCTACTGCGCAACGGGTCGCGGGTTCGATTCCCGTACGGGACAAATGTTTTGTATGGCCTACAGAAATTTGTTCCGGTCTGGGCATATGTGCATGTGATATTCTATGTTTGTAACTGCACCCACGACACAGGAGAAAATCCTAGTGTGGGGCGACGTTTTTTTTTTTAAAAAAATGTCATTTTTTTTTCAAATTTAGATATAATTTGGATATTCCAATATTAATACGTTTGGACCTGATTAAGTATATAAATAATTGACTAAAACCATTACTAAAACTGTGAAAGCTTAATAATGATACGAGTATATAAAGTATTATAATAATAAGCTTTAACAATTTATTTATTTAATAGCTACTACATTCACCGCAAAAGTCAAAACCAATGCAAACCACTTCACCAAATAAATAACATAAGACAAGTTTATGATAAAACTTGATAGGTATATTTATTTCGTGTAAATTTACTTATTTACACGAAATAAATATTAATTTAACAAAATATTTGTTACGTTACATAAATTATGTTTATTACTAAACAAAAAATAGAATTTTTATTATCTACCTGATATAGTAATCATAAGGTACTACGGCTTAGAAAGTTATCTATACAAATAAATACAGAGAAATAAGAATATTTTATTTAGGTATATTAATACTTATTATAACACACAAAATGTTAGTTACTCATCCAAACTTATTTTAACACATTCAATAGTAGATTGCTTTATAAGGGTGGAAAGGAATCAATCCCTACGAGGTTGTTAGACGCCCGAGCGCAGCGAGGGCGGCTATAGTCCGAGTAGGGTTTGATTCCTTTTACCCGTGTGTAGCACTCTACTTTTCATTTCGAATGCAAGGAAAATAAAAAATAGCTTTTCTAATAAAATTTATTAATAAAAATACTCCTAACATGACATATCGACATCGTGTTTTACACTTAGTGTACTTTTAAGCATTGAATATCTGCTCCATAGCGTAGACGCCTGCACTTTATGAGATAGTTCATTAAAGTATATAAGAAATACATTTTCAGAAAATGATTTTATATTCCTTGCATCTCGCCACTTCATAAAGTCGGAATATGTATTTAAATATCTTTCCTTTGAAATTTTTGGCAAAAAAATTTCGAGTATTGTATTTGCTTCGTTCGTGACTGAATCTGGAGCCGAAATTTCAGAATCGCTTGAATTCATTGTTTTTCTTAAATACCTAAATCACACAATCAAGATTTCGGTACAGCGTAACAGATTCCCCTCCCGCCAAAATTATCTTTTTCACAGGTATTTTTAAATTTGGAACACATCGCGTTACCTGTTACTGGCCATTCAGCCAAATACTTTTATTATCATTGTACCAAAGATTGTATGTACGTAACCTAATTCAGTTCTATTTTTAAAATTTTACTTTCCGCCCTAAGGAGGGAAGTAAATAGTATGAGAATTTCCCGCCCGCTGGTGGGAACTAGCGTTTTCCTCCCAATACTCAGATCAAGGAAACGCTCCTTTCCGAGCATGAGGAATGAAAAGTATATTCCTTCAGAAACGATACACTTACGCCAACGAATAATAACGTAATCATCAAAACATATTTTTATAGCTTTTTCCGGAACTGAGTTCAGTTCTCGCCGCGAATTCTACTCCTTTATATGTTTTACCGAATAAAAACGGATACTTCAAAGTGGTAACTTGAGTTTGAGAAAAAGAAGTGCGAAGGCGCATTATGGTGGTGCAAAATACAGGAATTTTCAAGAACCATAAACAAATCATTCATTTCCGATACTTTTTTGATACAATCTATATAAACTGTAATATAAATATACATTTAATTTCATACATGTAATATAATAAATATAAGAATTTTTATGATGAGTCTCTTTTCTATACTTATATTTAAGTTAGAGAAAAAAGATTTCTAAATTTATAGATTCCTAAGAAAAAAGTCTTTGTATTTTATTAACTAAAATAACCAATACGTACGCAGGGTATTTTGTGGCACTAGACTGCAGCTCGTTGGCGGGAAACCTTTCATGGAAAATAGGTCATTGATATCGAGCTTTCCTGATAATTGGGTGCTCAACGCACACAGGTAATTAATATCAAGCCTAGACCACCCGGGGTCGCTGTTATGTTAACTCGCGCGCTCACCCGTAAAGCGACAGGATTAAAGTAGATTCGACCGGAGATCCAACCCTCTGCTGATTTAGATTTACTCCAAAGCAGTTCCGGCCGGCCGAATCCAAACTACCTTAATGTGATTTCTGAAGGATGGCCTTAAACTCCCCAATGGAAGACGCCGCGAAGCAGTAATCTCTGAAATTAGTTTTTCTCTTTCTCCTCGACACCTTGCTCCTTATTTGTAGCGACATCTTATTCTTTCATTTATTCGTACTTGTGCGATGTCTCGCTTTAAATGTCACTTTTATATCCAAACTGAATTCTTTCTATCGAGTAGTATGTAGGTAGGTAATTAAAAAAGACACTGGGGATTTTTTATAATTAAATCTGAAGTAAACTAATTCGCCTGTTCTCGTCGTACAAATAATTGCTTTTTCCTTTCATTACCGTCTCTTTGTTTCGTTGATTCGGAAAATCCTTTAAGCTGTATTGATTTCGCTTGCTGGGAACAGGTAACAGGCCTTGCGCACTGTGCTGAAATACAGATAGAGGTTTTCATCAGCTAACGATCGAAAAGCCAACGTATTTTCTACTTTGTATATGAAGGTAGCTCTATTTGGTCAAGCGCTAGTTACAAATAATTTACTTAGTGAAAAAGAAATTAAATTCATTGATAGTGTTTTTACACATAATAGGGAAAGTTTTGGCCTTAATCTACCTGATGGTAAGTGACGATAAGGTGGAAGATGGAAGCGTAAGGAACACAAGAATTTAATTTACAATGTCATTATGACGACAAAGGTGAATTTACGTAGCCAGCCTGGTCCAGAAACCCCACAAAACAAAATTGGAAGGAAAATCCACAATTATGGATAGTCCTCGTTAGTCAATGTCATGGAGTCTGACGGCGACTGTGGAGTTCGAGCTGGTTAGCGTGCAATGTGACATCTTCCAATAAATGTTTGATTTTGCTGAATATGGGGACGAATAACTATTTGCGCTGTAGTCGTTGCCAGAACACATCCTTAAAATCTCATCTATGATAATCCAAACAGATATATACCAGATAACGTTATGGAATTGAAATGTGAGTTATGTTAACATTTGAATGTAATAAAACCGGATTACACTTTAATATTTCCATTATTGTACTTATTGTTGCGACCATATTGCAGAGATAGACGAGGGCATCGGTGGGTATAATACTTAAGATTTTTTGTACAATTGCACAACCGCCCGCCTCGAATAACATTTTTTAACATAGTTTACTCACGTTTTGCTTGTTGTGCAAAGAAGTTTAATTAAATAACAGAAAAGTCATCTGTTTTTTTCTTTTTAATGTGTTAAAACACTATTTACTATGCAAATGAATTATTATTATTCTGTTTCTTACTTAAAAAAGTCATTGAGCTAAACGTATTAAAAAAACCTAGTAGAATATGAGTCGTACTCAGATGATTCTAAGTGACGAAATCATAATGGACTCGAAAAAATTGGAAATTCATGTGTTTATTCATCGAGGAACAGGTGCATACAACTTCTTATTAATTAGTTTGAGTATGCCGTGAACTTACTCGTATTTCCAAGTCCATGGAGTATTCATAAACTTTATAAAGTTTAAATTAAGCTTATTCTTTAAGGACTTACGAAGTATAAGCAGCAGTTTTTTCATTTCATTGACAATCTGTATCCCGTACGTCTTCTAATGTTAAAAATAAACCCGTCGTATAAAGATAAAACTACTTCTTATTCCGGTCAGTGACGATGCTACGAATAAATTTGGGGCGGAGCCAATAGTTTTATCAATATAAAGACAAAAAGTCACGTAAAGCAGCCTACTTGTGTTATACATGAGCCGTTAGCTAATATTGGAACAATCATTTTTTTTGTTGTTGTCTCATTTGTTTTTCTCGAAGGAGACAATAATATTATTTACGATCAATGTTTATAACAAACCTTGTTATTAAAACACTAATTTCACAAGTTCCACTTGAATCTTTATTATATTTAAATTATTGCGACCGGTTTCGATACATCATCGTCAGGCAATAAACAAATTTCATAATTAATTTTGTTTATTGCCTGACGATGATGTATCGAAACCGGTCGCAATAATTTAAATATAATAAAGATTCAAGTGGAACTTGTGAAATTAGTGTTTTAATAACAAGATACCATGGAGTTCCATCAAGAAATTACAACACAAAGCTTTAACTGTTTATAACAAAACCATAGTACTGTTTATTCCTAAAATCTATCCCATCAACATTGTCATCACCTCAACCCATACACGCCCCACTGTTGGGCACGCGTCTCTCAGACGAGGTGGAACTGGCGTCTTGCATCAGTGGGCTTACTCTTGAATCTTGAACTAATGCTTTTATTCCAATTCGATTCCGTGTCTTGAGAAAATTAAATAATACCACAGATAATATAATACTACAGTAATAATACTGAGTTCGGTTCACAAGTTACATGCAATACGGGTTCAATTTGGCGCCTATATGGCAACTCCAGCTTAGAAAAAATCACAATCTCAATGTCGAAAGATCGGAATTGGTTCAAGAGTAGAGGCTGGCAGTACGGGTGTAGAGTATTGCCGTCTCTGCGCAGAGACGGTAAGGTAAGGAAGGTAAATGCAGTTAGTTGACTGTTACGATATCTGCTGGAGGAAAGAGAGTGGTGACACATGCATTCTATGTATATCCGTCATCAGACAAAATCTATCATGATCGCTTTTCATTTCGATATTCCATTTATATTAGTGCTTTGTAGCTTTGTAAGGCTAGATTAGTACCTGACAGCTATACCTAATAATAAAGTTACACAGGAAGCCACCTGACATATTTAATAATATTTATTTCTTTATGTCCAACAGTGGGCGTCTCTTGGCTGATATGATGATGATGATTTCTTTATAGCTATATTTGGTACTACCTTACCGCTTGCAGCCTCGACCGTGTTTTTTTCGCATTTCCCTGAGGAATTCAGTATTTTAATGTAGCATTTTACAGTGAAAAAAAAAACTCCATTACGTTTTAAATTTATTCATTATAAACAAAAATACAATTTTTTTCTCTTTATAATATTTGTATAGGTTCTCTTCTCTTTATATATTTCATTATTTATGGAATCGCCTACATTCATAATCGACGACATATATTTTAGTGTGCGAAGCAAATAGAAAGACCTTTCTATATACATATAGGTTATATGTCTTTGTGTCTCGCTGGAGCGCAATTACATTCCCTTGTGTCACACTAAACGATTTCTTTTCTCTTCTTTGCAGACAAGCTTCAGTTCTTTGAACACGTGGCTGTTTATTGTGTTCGCTTCTGCTATCCCGTAATACGACAATAAACCGAGTTACTGCGCTTAAAATTATAAGATACGGGAACATTGTTCAGTTTCTTCGTTAATTACACTTTAGATTTTTTATGATTATACAAGATCAGGGGTTTAAAAAAACCTTTTTTAAATCTTGTACCACAAGTTCCCAAAACTGTAAGATTTCGTGTAAAATCAGCGCGAATACTAACCGAATTACGTAGAAAGTGTGTTCAACGTTACCTCCCAAAAGCTTTTTGATAGAGGTACTGGAGCGAAAGCTTTTTAATCAAAGCTCGGACGGAAATCTTGCACTGGCTTAGCTATCGTAAATTACGGCACATTCGTTTAGGCAACCAGCTCTCACCTTTTTTGTTTTGCTGTAATATCAAATAACAAAGTTACCAAGATGTACCTACTAATAAAACATAACAATACTTTTTTAGTAATTGTGTTGCATTTACATTTTCTAATATTTTCCCTTCTTTATTTAAAAATACATTCCTCTATTGATTCCAATAAATATATGTTAATATTCAGCAGATTCGTTATTTCTTCTATGAAAAATATAATTTTAAGTACCTACCTAACCAACAGACATTTTGTCATGTTTTAAAAGGGACTCTCCATTTACAGCTTTATCGTACTCATCTTCGCGGAGAGACGTCGAAATTAAGAAAGGTTGACCCAAAGGCGGCAATAAAGAAAAGGAGTTGTAATGTAAATAGCGGGCTGAGGCAACAAGTGGGTCAAACAGGGCCGCGGCGCCCCGCCCGCCGCGGCCGGGTCATGAACAAACGTTGTTCATGACCCACTTTATCTCGGGAATCGCCGGTACAGGTTAATCGAAGCGCACCCAGCATCCCTAAAGAACTATCTGATTCACTCCGATATTGCAACGGCTGTGATCATAAGTGCATTAGAGTTGTCATTTTAATACTTTTATTACAGTCACTGGTTTAAATGGTATATCCGCCTTTTTGTTTTGAAAATTAATTTTGAGTTTCTTACTCTTCATTTTGATTAAGTGCTGTTTGGTCATCATGTAAATGAGAGATAGTTGTGATAGGATAAGCTTTTGTATATTGTATCTAGCGTGCTCGTCATTTAATGTTATTTTCAACACGCTTGCTCGTAAAGTGGATTTAATTTGACCGGATTTAGATATATAAAGCAGCTCATAAAACACGCATGTGTTATAGCCGAGGCACGCATCACAGATTCCGGCAATGCTGCACTTGCCGGTCTCGGCAGTAATGTACTATATTTTTTAAAAGCTAGAGGTAATATAAAAGACATTAACAAACTACACTATTTTTTAAACGATTATTTTCATACCATTATTTAGTTTTGTCTAAAAATTAACAATGATTTGTGTTATTTAATTCAAAAATTCAGTTTATTAAGTATTTTTTCCTCACAAGTGTGTTGAAAATCGTCGTACAATATACGTGCGTATATTCGATATAATCACACTCGGCTCTATTGCGAAAATTGAAATTCCGCCTCGTGAGTTATAACCATCATACCGCACTTATATCGTAATGTACTATTTCAACACACTTGCTCGTAAAGTGGGTCTTATAACCTTGCATTTAGACCCATTATTCAGTATATTAAACACGAGTGCTTTTCACTTTACATAATCGCACAAGTGCGGTAATCTTAACACGACAAATTCTAATTTGTTCAAAATTGCAAAGTAAATGTATGTCCAGTACGCATTCTTAAATTAGTCGCTTAATACTTTTTTTTAACACGACTTTATGCGGCTCCCAATTGGAAACAAATAAACAGCCTTAATATTGGTTACTTAAATATTAACTTGGCTAACTGATGATATTAGAAATTGTATGGCTAAAAGGAACAAAGCAAAAAATAAATATAAACTAGACCCTTCGATTGAAAATAAAACAAGATATAATGCTGCAAGAAATCGTTGCAATACTGTGATAAGTGACGCCCAAAGACGCCACATACATAAGTCAGTCCAGAATGAAGACCCAGCAAAAGTTTGGAAGTTCCTTAAATCTCTTGGTATTGGCAAATCTCGAATATATAGTAATGACTTCAAGTTAGATATTAATGGTCTTAATTCACACTTCACTTCAATGACACCTTTTATTGGTGCTCGTAAATCTGAGACTCTAAACAATCTTTTTTCCTTGCCTGTACCTGATTATAGCCCTTTCTTTTTTGAGCAATTTATGGATAGTGATGTTAAGAGAACTGTACTTTCTATATCCTCTGGTGCTATTGGCAACGACTGTATTGGTCGTAATATGATCCTTCCTTTACTAGATATCCTTGTCCCAATTATTTCACATATCCTTAATACTTCTATTACCACTGGTAAATTTCCCTGTGCATGGAAAGATGCTTTTGTAATTCCACTTCCGAAAAAATCCAATCCTGGCTCCTTCTCTGATTTTCGTCCTATATCGATTCTCCCTTTCCTTTCCAAAGTCCTTGAAAAACTAGTTCATCGTCAGCTCCTCAAGTTCCTTAATGTTAATAATCTACTTAATCCAATGCAATCCGGTTTCCGAATGGGTCATAGTACGACCACTGCTTTAACCAAAATCACACATGATATTCGCCAGGGTATGGAAAACCGTCAACTTACACTAATGACTCTCTTAGACTTTAGTAATGACTTTAATTCCGTGGATTTTGATGTACTTACTAGTGTGCTACGTTCTCTTGGCATATCTCCTACCGTAGTTGTCTGGTTTCGTAGTTACCTGCTAGGGCGCCGGCAACGTATACGCATTGAGGATTCTTTTTCTGACTGGTGCAGTATCAATGCGGGTGTCCCTCAGGGTAGCGTATTGTCTCCACTTCTTTTCTATATATTTATTAATTCCATTACACATTCACTTTCGTGTCTCTATCACTTGTATGCTGATGACTTGCAGATCTATACGCAAGCAACGTTATCAAATCTCTCTCATGCTATCGCTGAAACTAACAGCAATCTTAACTTGATCGACAATTGGAGCAAATCATATGGACTACTCATTAATCCTACAAAATCGCAAGCAATTATTATTGGCAGTCCGTATTTTGTTTCAAGGATTGATTATAGTTTGTTACCAGCAGTAATATTTGGTGGCACTATTGTTCCTTTTAGCAATTGCGTAAAAAATTTGGGTTTGGTCTTTGATCAGTGCTTATCATGGCGACCGCAAGTTGAAGCTATTCGCAAAAAGATCTATGCTGCATATGGTTCACTCAACAGGTTTCGTAACTTTCTTCCAATTAGTACTAAATCAGTATTAGCACAATCACTTTTACTTTCACTGCTCGACTATGCTGATTGTGCCTGGGTGGATCTGTCTGAGGAACTTCTCGACAAGCTGGAGCGTCTACAAAATGTGGCCATTCGATTTATTTTTAATTTAAGAAAATTTGACCATGTTTCTTACCGCTCTCAATTCAAATGGCTACGAATTCGACAGCGTAGAGACTTACATGTCTTGTCACTCCTTTACAATATTTTGTTCCATCCAATATCTCCACCTTATCTTAAGTCTCATTTCTCTTTTCGGTCCAATACTTCGAGTCGTACTTTGCGATCTAATTACATTTTATCCCTTGACATCCCGCCTCGTTCAACTCAGTTTTTGACATACTCGTTTCCTTCTCAAGCCGTCCGGCTATGGAATTCTCTCCCTGAGAGTAGTCGAGGAGCGCGTACGCTAGATTCTTTCAAATCCCAAGTTCGTAGTCACTTCCTATCTATAAATCCTTAGCCGCTTATTGTTATGTAATTTCCTTCCCTATGACACAATCGGTTTTTTTTATTCCTATTTCTGCACCCTTCCCCTTGATTATCCCTTTCCCATTTTCCAGTCTTAAGGTTGCCTGGAAGAGATTGCTTTATAGCAATAAGGCCGCCCACTTGTACATTTCTTCTTTTTAAGTTTGTTTCTTTTGTTACGTGTATTATTTGTGCAATAAAAAGTTAATTATTATTAATTATTATTATTAAATTAACAACGACATCTAAACACAAACGTTTAAAAACAATAATTAATAACTATAACTAAAATAAATTATTAAAAATTCACACAAACTTGTTTTTTAAAAACTAAAATATTCGGTTTATTCAGTTTTGAATTTTGGATGTTTGGCCCTTTTTTTGTTAATGAAGAGTTCAGCCATGCCCGGGCAGCGCGCGAAAAAAAAGGTGCGCGGCATTTTCCCGCAATTGAATTTTTTTGCCTTTTTGTTGTAATTGATAATTGATTATCTACAAATATGTCAAGTCCAAGTGAAGAAGAATCCATATTATTAACTCCGCCCGAAATAATTATGGAGGCGCAAAGCGCAAGTAATAGTTTGTTGCCGCCAAAGTCAAAGGATAAATACTTGGCGGCATACGATATTTTCATGCAGTGGAAGATTGATAAAAAAGCGGAGTCATTTTCAGAAAAATATTAATACCACAAGATCTTTTATTTTCCTCACAAGTGTGTTGAAAAACGTCGTATGATACACGCGCGCATTGGTCATTACGTACTCTGCTTTCTTGTCGCGCTCGCCTGCGGCTCGTGCACAATATCGCCTCGTACGCAATAACCGACATAGCGCGCTCGTATCATAATGTACTATTATATCAAATGATATTGTGAAAAAGACGTCGGTCAACCTTTTTTGGTCAAATGCAATTCAGACTTAAAAGACAATATTTAAGTCACCAGTAGTAGGCTGTTTAATTTGTTTCCAATTGGCTGCGGCTGCCAATTGGAAACTTTTAAAGTCGTGTTAAAAAAAAGTATTAAGCGACTAATTTAAGAATGCGCACTGGACATACCTACATTTACTTTGCAATCTTGAACAAATTAGAACTTGTCGTGTTAAGATTACCGCACTTGTGCGATTATGTAAAGTGAAAAGCACTCGTGTTTAATATACTGAATAACGGGTCTAAATGCAAGGTAATAAGACTCACTTTACGAGCAAGTGTGTTGAAAATATAATTTTACTGAACTGCGTTTCGCTGATTTTCAAAATATATTTTACTACTACAGAGTTTTTTTGATTGGTCACGCCTTCTGAACACCCCTGGCTAACACCGTTCTACAGAATAACTCACAATTAGAGGTCATAATAAGCTAGTTCCTCGGTTGTTGAGGAGTCCCTGTAAGCTCGCTTCCATTCTTATTATCAAGTGATATCAGTGATCATCAGGCGAGATGTTCGCCAAATAGTTGGTACTCCAATATTTAAACGTCATGATTGGAAAATTGATTTTCGCACATCGCGCAAATGTTTGACTCATCGTCTCTAGAATTTAGAATGTATAATGGATATCAAAAAAGCAAGCAAAATTCAGAGGAACCGAATGAAAAGCTCACACATTTTACTCGAACATACAACATCGAACTAGCACATGATGTTGAATGAAAGTTCGTAACAATTAATATGCAAATTAATGGAATAAAAGCCGTAGCTCTGGACATTTCGGTCCACACAATGCAATCCGCTAATCTACATCAAGTAATCAAATTAACTCATAGGGCAACAGTGAAATTGAAATCGTATGTTTTGATGTAATTTGATGAAAATAAATGCTAGGGGCGTGGAACACACGGCAGTAATTGCTTGATCAAAGATATTAGGCCACGCCAGCGGTGTAAAGATGTTTAACAATATTTAATGGGTTGTTTATATAGGTAACTAGATGTGCCCGCAAACTACGTTTCGCCATATATTTTTTCCTGTTTTTGGAACATTTTTCATTGATGCTCAGCTCCTATTAGTCGTAGCGTAATGTTATATAGCCTATAGCCTGCCTCAATAAATGGACTATCCAACACAAAAATAATTTTTCAATTTCAATCAGTAGTTCCTGAGATTAGCGCGTTTAACCAAACAAACAAACAAACTCTTCAGCTTTATAATATTAGTAAGTATAGATTAATTGGATACTAGCACTTTCGTGTAATGATCGTTACCATAAAACTCCTGATTTTTCAGGAATATCTAAAGGTTAAAGATTTTTGTGCGGTCATTTTAATAATTATGTCAATTCATGTTCAATTCATCAATCATATTTTAATATTTTTCATTTTTCAATCATTTTTTAATATTTGCAATATTTGAAAAAATAGTAATCGTCATCTTAAAGTAGCAACAAGTATTTGCTCTTAAAACGTAATTAATTCATTCTACATATTTTGTGCTCAGTAAATGATATCACTCCCTGAAAAAAATGAAATAAACGTACTTTTTCTTTAAGTACAAGGATACTGCAACAGCCTTGACAGTCTAGACATGGCTCCTGTTAGATTGGCGGATGTGCAACCCTTAAAAGAACCACAGAGTACATTGGCAACTTCTGACAAGTGCCTCGGCCCGTGCCCGTCTACTGCCTCCCGTCAATATTGTATCCGAGACGTACATGTGTGACCAAAACACTCGTACAACCGGACTGCGATACCCGATTTTTATCGAATTCTTTCACGGTGACAGCTGTCCGGTTATGGAATGGACTGCCAAAGGACATCCGCGAGAGTTCATATATGTATTTAAAAGGAAGCTTAAAGAGCATTTGTTTAATGTATCTCGTTGAGAAAATATTTATTATGCATCTTTATATATTTTGTATATATTTAATAAGTATTTATATGATATAGTTTGTTTATTTATTTTGTATTAATTTCATATGTACGAGTATATACTTTATATAGTTTATGTGAATTACTCATTAAGGATGTGTTGCATTTTTTATCTTCCCCGCTTGGTCCAATTTCACCAATATTTTAACAGGTGGTTAGTTAACTAACAAACAAATTTTTGACATTTCACTCATACAATAAGTGTCAAAAACGGTTGTTTGTTAACTATAACCGCCTGTTAAATGTTGGTGAAATTCGACCTTTTAATCTCTTTGTCTGTATACACCCAGTGAGATTGGCTGGAAGAGATCTCTTTAAAGGATAAGTCCACCTGTGTACATGTTCCATCTTTAATGTTTGACAAGTGAATGTTTATATGTGCAATAAAGAATATTTATATAAAGTCGCAGTATCCAGTAGTTTCACAGCCAATTTTAAGAAATTAATATTGCTACCAAAATTATTCTTATGTCGACATACTAAGTAAGACGGTGATCGCTAGTCAGGCATACCCAGAAGCTCTACCACTAAACCATGCAGAAAATTTCGGTCTCGGTAAGGCTATTCCGGATATTGCAAACTAGAACTGTCATTTTTGCCTTTGAAAGGAACTTAACATCCATTACTGCTATCATGAGCGCTGCCGTAACACATAACATCACTAAAACAGTAATGGATATAAAGTGTCTTTCAAAAATGACAGTTCTAGTTACCAACCGTAGTTAGCGAATATTATTAGCTGGTCTAAAATTAGTGGTATCAAAAACTAGAGCACGGAGGGCCATTAAGATTTATGTGGATTTTCGATGTGAATTTAGGTCGAAGCTACAAGACATTTGACAAGATTCGATAAATATTATTGCAAACAAAGAAACTTATACTACACATGGACACATTAATAGGTATAAGCGGCGATCTTATCGTTAAGAGTGATATCTTCTAGACAACTGTAGAGTAGAAATGGGGTGACAAGAATAACAAAAAAAATCGTCTGATTCAGCATTCTTAACTTTTCATAATAGTGCATCTACATAGAAGAAACATAATAAAAATAAAATATTATCGAAATTTAATGTACTATTAACTCACACATCGCGTACCTATATAGCTTATAGAAAATCTCTAATGCTCTATATTTCGCCGTATACACTCACCATACATATAAAAAATCGGTCAAGTGCGAGTCGGACTCGCGCACCGAGGGTTCCGTACAAACCTGTCGGTATAAAAGTAAAAATTTACGGTTTTCGTAATTTCTCCTTTATCTGTGTTATAAGACGTTACTTCGTACCAAATTTCAAGATTCTTAGTTCACGGGATACCCTGTAGGTTTTGATTCCCTTGCGAGTGTCGAAAATTCGCTGAAATTTGCGGCATAAACGGCTGTATATTTGATTGCGTTGGCTTAGAAGTTTGAGTTTTTCACAGCTCTAAGAGACAGTAGATCTGAGTATTTGAAATAAATTTCAGCTTGATAACTACGCGTTCCTGAGAAAAAGGGTCTTGACAGACAGACAGACGGACGGACGGACGGATAACAGGGTGATCCTACAAGGGTTCCTTTTTTTCCTTTCGAGGTACGGAACCCTAAAAATTGTGAAAAATCTCAAAAAGCCTAAGCCTAGGGATAAACATGACCTATTTAAATTAATGGGTATCGTGAAGCGAAAACGGCCTTACTACGAGTTCGGAATAGTCGACGGTTAATTTCAAATGTTCGGTCGTTAAGAGTGTCCGTGAGACGTCACGCTTGTTGGGTGACGTGACGGCTGGATAATTGATGTAATTAATTGTTATGTAAAATAACTTTTTACACTACAATGTATTACATCAATTACTCTGAATTCTAATACTTGCTTTATGTGTGCTATAAAAAGCGGGTAGTATTTAACTCCTAATCGAAACATCCTTTTTTTTTAAAGAAATCCCATCCCTTTTTTAAAAAATAGTGATTGCACAGTAGCATATAGTTACCTCAAAATACGATTATTTTTGCAACTATTTAATTTCGTAACGCATCGCTATATATTGAAAACTGGATCTTTTTTATGAACGCTTGATTATCTAATAAAAACTAGTGCACAATAATCCTAAGAGAAACACCAGTTTGTCTGCAATTTTACAAAATGAGAGTAGATAAATCGTTAGTGAATAAAAATAACTATTTGCTCTAACCAAGTGAGAATTTGGTTCTGGCGATGTGATCGCAGTTCTTACATAACCTAGCCATTTTGGTCGATTTCGATCATTTTTCCATCTAGAAATTGATTTATTATATTATATTTTAGTTGTTCTTTGACTTGCACTATGATAATATTAATGCACACAAAAGGACTAATTGTATTATAATTTATATCTATCTAAGATATTTTGTTCCTCTTATTTTTTTTTGTAGTTGTGTTTCACGTATTTGAGAATGCCTAAAAAGGCTCTTGTTAATATTTTTGAGTGTGTATTTAGAGCAAAAGTTATTATTCATTATACAGTACATTGCGATTGTCTTAAGGTACATTCAATTGTAGTTTCAATTGGTCCATTGCTTGTATATTGATTTTTGTTGTCGGCCAATGCGCGCTTCACACAAGACAGGAAAATCAAATCCTTTGCGGTTGCAATTTTTTTTTTCTCAGGGAGAAATTCGTAGCCGCACCGTACCCGCCGTTGCGTTGGCTAGACGGCGAGCGTGTGTGGGGCTCTCCCGGCAGAGTGTCAGGCCTACCCACTAAAACCCCCCGATGTTCTCCCTGCCCTTATGGGCGCGTTAGGTAAGGTCCACATTGCCACTCCACTACCCACGCGCCCGGGCAAGCCCGACCATTTGGTCGGGCTTTCGCCAAGGGGTGCGGTTGCAATATCTATCATAATAATTGGTCATACATATAAATATCTGCACAGTCTATTTTTTATTGTAGCTCTGTAAATAACCCGAAAAGGAAAGTACTGCCTTGTACTGCTTTATGTGCTTGCCGAAATTTCTATATCGACCTCAAGATTTTTATAATTTGGGTACCTTTAGAGTTTTGAGCACGTACCTACAACATTGACAAGCTTGGACGTAGCCAACTTTAACTCAGTACATTCGCGTACCAACAAATTTTTTATAAGCAAAGTAATTTTGCAGCATAGCAGTATGAGAAACAATGTTTGCAGGGTCGCATAATTCGGAAACAGAGAGGAAGATACTCGTACATCTCTAGGTATTTATGTGGGAACAGAAAGGAATCCAATAGCTACTGCTCCTTAACAATAGATGTTACTATGGTGCGATCCATGTTAAGCTTTCTTGACTAAGCACTAATGTGAGGCCTAGGAAAGTTCACCTATTCAAATCAGTTTCCTATTAACATTTGTAGAAGTCCTGAAAAAGGATTCGCCTCGTATGTAACTTAGTATTTGGCATTAGTATTCTTTATGTTGGGCAAAAATGGCCAAGTATGCCATCGTAATCCTTTATAGCGGGGTCGGGTTGCCGTAATGTACGTAAGCCCTTCATCTGCGGGGCGACCACACGCCTTGATCGCATAATTTTCTGGGACAGCCTTAGTATAGGTACATCTTGACATGTATCCTGACATTAAGAGATTCTACTCCAAAATGCCTTTAGGGTCTCATAATAAAGGTTACGCAGTGATGATAAGATCTTGGTAGGCTTGGTCCACACGCATGCCTGAATTTTAAAAGGCATTGTTAACGGGCCATGCACCTGTGAGGGACTCAAATTCCGGAGCTATTTCAAAGAACGTTATTAACAATCAAATGTGAAAAAATACCATTTTTGTATGGGGACCTAGATACTCATTATGCTGTAATTCTCTACGCAAAGTAACGGAAGTAATGTATTTTGTCTCTTTTCTTAGAACAGGGCTTTTGGATGTTTTGCAAGTAAAGCCACTGTGTGAATGCCGGTGAGATCATATGATGTACGAGTAGCTTAAGAATGATGTCTTTTTTGCTGTGAAATCAACTAGATAATCACAGGAACTGGCAGGATAGCGCTGTATTAGGTTTTTGTTCAAGCCTTGTACGGCATACGCTGAGCCAGACTCCTTTTGTCCCAAATAGTCTTGTTTTTTTTGCCTTTGTTTTTATTTTAATTGTTAAACTACGTATAAATTTTATTTGTTGTGTAATAATTACATTAATTTGCATATAAATGTAAAATCATGATTTTGTGGACAATAAACATTTATTATCATTATTATATTATTATCATACTAATATTATGAATGCAAAAGTGAGTTAGTCTGTTTATTTTTTTTATTGCTACTTAGTTGGCAAACAAGCAAACTGCCCACCTGATGGTAAGTGGTAACAGTCACCTATAATACATGTGGCTCCTGTGTGATTCGCAGTAAAACTGCAACCACCACAAGAACCACAGTGTACGTTGCCAACTTGTGACATCAGATGTAAAGGCACGGTACCCAGTAATTTCAGTGCCATATCTTACCCTTCAAACCGGAACACAGCAATGCAAGCACTGCTGCTTTGCGGCAGAAATAGGTAAGATGGAGGTACCCATGCACACGACCCTGGTACAATTTTTTTACCGGAGGGAGACTCTGTACCAGGGTCGTGTGCATGGGTACCTCCATCTTACCTATTTCTGCCGCAAAGCAGCAGTGCTTGCATTGCTGTGTTCCGGTTTGAAGGGTAAGATATGGCACTGAAATTACTGGGTACCGTGCCTTTACATCTGATGTCACAAGTTGGCAACGTACACTGTGGTTCTTGTGGTGGTTGCAGTTTTGCGAATCTCACAGGAACCAGCAGATGTGTTATAGGTGACTGTTACCACTTATCATCAGGTGGGCAGTTTGCTTGTTTGCCAACTTAATTGCAATAAAAAAAACTTAAGCCCTTGGAACTAACATAGGCTACTTTTTATCCCGAATTTTAATGACTTTCCTAGAGACGCAGACGAAATCGCGGCCTGCAGCTAGTATTTTCTGATTGGAATGTTTTGACAACCAACATACCAGGTGTCAAAGTATCAGACGAGCCAAGATTTGTGTGAAAACTAATTAGCTAACACTACTTTAGCGAAGGACTTCTGTCGCGACACTTTCACGAAATATATATTGTATATAGCAACACTGATATTTTGTTAAAGGTAAGCAAAGACAATGTATTAGTCTATACATCCTTCATTCATCATCCGACCTTATGACAGCCATATTAAGCATACGTCAGTGCAGTAAGCGTCGATTGTACATTATGGCGGGTAACTCATGTAGTTTGATTCTGATTAGCTTGTGAAAGTCTAATAAAGTAGAATCAGTGCTCAATAGTTGTTAACTTGAGGAGCTGACCGGACTGACGGGTTGATGAAAGCTAAGTGCCTAGGGTTAATCTATTACTTACCTAACTTGTGTGTGTGTCCTGCGGGACTTGGTATGATGACCAGATTATGAGAGAACCAACTTAGACACTCATAATGAAGGACTCTGAAAAGGTGCTTGCACCCATGACTGATACCTGGTAGCTCTTCTACAGGTACAGAGTCTCGTTGTACCCCCAAACTTGTGTGGGGCCTGCCGGCAGAAGGGATACCCAACCTACGGCGAACTTGGACGCAGGGGCCTTGTTCGTGGTGCACAGCATCATATCCATATCACCGAACTTTAGGTGACGACGGTCAATCGTATTTACTAACAACAAACAGTACTTATGTTGTGTTAAGGTAAACCTATGCACTTAGATTCCATTACATGGGAATAATGTTCGTTTAATACCTACAGGTCGGAGATGAACGAGGGCTTGTAACTGTTTACGGGTAACAGGAGGAACACAGATGGTCTACAAAGCGAAGCACCCGTTACATCCATTGCGAAGCACAATATTATACAGGTGAGTCAAAGTAATGCATTACCGAACCCCACTACAATTATCGACAAGTCGTGTTTTGGGCAAAGCAACTCGCTGACTCGGTCAGAGGAGTTAACACATAAACGATTTGCCGACATGGTGGAGGTGCTGGGATCAGGTTTAAATTGATTGTGATGAATCCATGGGTTTGGTGATGATTGCTTTGGCTTAGAAAAGTAGAAATCATGATTTCATATTGCAAGGTGTATTTCATTCAATACACGTAACGCCATCTGTGTTTCTATAAAGAAACGAATCTTGACTATTCGTTCACTTCAGAGTGAACGGTCTATGGCAACTCACTCGCGAAGCTTGTGTTAAAGCTGTTTTCACACGGAGCATTTAGTACGCCGGTGACAAAATACACTTTGGTAATTTTCCATGTCTGTATAATTTTGACAGTATTTAGAATTAAATAACAATAATATTATATAAGGAGTGTTTTCATAAATAACTTGATGGTATTTTTGAAGTTTCTAGTTGGACTACATATTACTCTGTGCCCGTGAACTTCACTTCGCCATAAGTAACATTTTTGTGCTGACCATAATTATCACTTAGCGGCATAAAAGTAGTATGTGATTCATTCTTGGATCTACTAAATATACACGATTTTTTTTATAAAACTTTGTTCAAACTGTTTCCTAGGAGTGTGGTTAAGACACTGTCGTTCGCGACGAATACTCTGCTCGCTCTGCTGATATTAAGAACAAATACAATGTTAACGTTAATTATAGAAATATATAAAAAATGGTAATATGAAGCAAATAAGAAAAAACAATTAGGCATAAGAATTACATATAACAACAATACTTACTTAAATATTTTAGATATTCTTACCTATTTAAATTCACGCGCCTCTGACTAATATGTACTGTGTTGGTTGCTTTAATAATAAAATTGTAATCCTGTTGAAATAGTTGTTCGTTCGTCGCATATTACAATTGCGCGAACTTTCGAGTTTAATACAAAATTAACTTCCATCCCGATCGCGCACTCGCTACGTATCCCTGATTTATGGTCTAGGACTGTGACACGAGAATTTTATATTTATAGATATAGCACTCATATCTGCTACTTGCAAAAAATCTAGAACAAATTTCGTTTTATATGTATTTTATTTACAGGATTGAATATTTACTTGTACAATATTCAATATTTGATTTATTATTTACACCTAATAGGTATTAAAAATATCCAAGCATTATGAAATACTATTTTATCAGAACTCGTCATAATTAGTATCAACATGCTGAACCGCTTGAAGACCGCTTAGTACAGTACAGACTGTGTATGGACCACCTTATTTATAACAAACTTTCGTTCATTCATATTCACTTCGTTCAACAAACAAAGTTCAGTTCGTTTCAATTAAATACAAAAGTTGAGACGCCAACCGATCGCCATTTACCCTTAACTTTTGATCACTTGTTGCTTGTTTTATAAAACCTTTTAGTTTGTGAGAAAACCATATATGCATTGTGATGAAAGAACCCTTTAAGGTAAGAATAGTAACGATTATATGACTGTTAAAATATTTTGTTTCGATTACGCCGCATGACGTGGGTTTAAACCGGCTATCCGTAGCTATTTTTTATGCACATGGTAATTCATGTTTTTCAAATCAAAATGGATCTATCTATGATTGATGCACGAAGCAAATGCAAAGGCTTAAATTACCATATGTGGCAGATGCATGACGAAGGTTATTGGCGGGTTTTGGTTGCCTGTTCTGATGATTTCCTTTCATAGTTGGACAATACAATATAGGTATTCATGATTATGTTGCTTGAGGAAGTACTCATACTTTACTGTTGAACTTTCCTATTGAAAATGGGGACGCTTTAGATAAATTTGTTTGTTTTAATTTTTGAGAATATGCGATTAAATTGTCATACCAACTTGTATTATCTTTATGAAGTAATGTTTAGGTGGGAACATAATATTCAGTTGTACCAAGTCAATTGCTACATAAAATCACTTAAATGTCTATTCATAAGTGAAAGAATTAATACCTACCTACTTTTGATACAGTTAATTTCAGAATATATTCTACCCATGTTGCAATTCAAATTAAATCAGTGTGCCTTGATTCTATTCAAAATCAACAGTACTTATGTAATGTATAACTCAAATATTGCTTTAGTGTTACTATGAAAATTTGATAATGTTATTTCTAGGTAACATTAAGAATTTTGAATATAAATTAACAATTCATGTTTCATTAAACTAATTATTAATAAACATTTATAGGAAGATGTTAGTAAATGTATATGAATTTATTGATGATTAAAGTGATGCCATGCCACCTAAGTACTTTTACAAGGAAATTTATGAGTGGTAGTAATAGTTTAATGAATATTTGACACAAATGGGTATTCACATTAAATGATTTTCCACAAAGTTAATTGATTGAAAGAGAGTGTATAGTTAACTCTTCTTATTTTTGTGCTAATGAACATGTTTGAATATTTTTTATGTTAAGGCCAAGTTACACTCAAGTTGAACTTAAGGCGAAGTCTTGTTTAAGGCCAAGTGAATTTTAAAATCAAGTTAAACTTAAGGTGAAGTCTAGCTTAAGGCCAAGTTAATTAAGTAATTACACCATCAAATAAAATAGATTAAGTTAAAATTTTAAATTACTTACATGTACACAAGTGTATAGTAACAAACACTTTTCAGAATTGACACCTTAAAATGGAAACAATACTAATCAACCGTCTGTCTAAATTCACTGAAGAAATTAAATCTTTGTCAACGCAAGCGTATGATCTCTCAAAGAACTTAAATAATGACAATTTAGAACAGGCTAAAGTCCAGTCAGCAAAACTCAAATCAATTCTAACACGCTTCTCATCTGAATTATATAACTACTTTAACATTTGTAAGAATCCTGATCCGGACGAGATCTCTAACTTTACCACATATCAACTTCAAGGGGAAGAGATTTTAGCTGAACTAGACGCAAAGATCAAATACAAATGTGAAACTGTGATACTACCAGCCAAGGAACCTTCATCATACGGCAAGCTTCCAGATCTTAATTTACCTCAGTTCGAAGGTAATCTTCTTGAATGGTGCTCCTTTTGGGATCAATTTAATTCAAGTATAAACCAAAGAAAACTAAGTGATGTGGATAAGTTATTATACCTCAAGAGCTCAGTCAAGGGTAATGCTCTTCGGTTAATAGAAGGATTGAACACTACCAATAAGAACTATCAAATTGCTGTCGACACTTTGAAAGCTCGATATGGAAAAGAACATGAAGTTATTCATGCGCATCATCGAGCCATGAATAATGTGAAACGGGCTGAAAACTTTGATGATTGTCGAACTACGTTGGATGAAATTCAACGTCATTTGAGAATACTGCAATCCATGGGAGAAAATACAGATACAAATCAAATGAGATTTTTGATTATGGAAAAGTTTCCTGCTGATATCATTTATGACACCAAAATGAGACTTGGTTCTGACAGTACACTTACCGTGGAAAGTATTCTAAAGCATCTATCCTTGATAATCTCTACTAAAGAGGAAGCTATAAGAATAACTCAACAGCCTAGTAAGAGTGATGTAGTTGAAAGTCCATACACTACAGAGACTTTGCACATAAAGGATGCTACAAACCTAGACAGACCTGGACCATCCAAGAACAATTTCACTAATGGTGCAAAACCATTCAAGAAACATCAACAGAATGTCAAATTGAGATATAATTGGAACTCAAAGGATAGAAAACCTATAAAGAGAAAATTTGATCAAATTAGAGAACGGGGAATCCATAATTCAGAAAAAAGGAAGAAACGTTGGAGTTCTATTTTTTGCAATGAAGATCATTTCAATGCAAATTGTGACAAAATCAAAACCATTAATGAACGGAAAGCAAAACTGAAAGATAGATGCTTCATCTGCTTTAGAACAGGGCATGGCAGATTGCAATGTGAGCGAAAAAGGAAATGTAAATTTTGTGGTAAGCATGGGGTTCATAATCAGGCATTATGTCCCAACAAATTCCAACAAAGGACTAAACAAGAAAAAGAATCCACCAGTGTAATGCATATACGCAGGAAGGAGACTACAATATTGCAAACAGCAGTTGTTGAAGTACTAGGTCATCATAACATCAGAAGGACCTGCAGGATATTGTTAGACACTGGAAGTGGGAGAAGCTATATTACAAAAACTATGGCTAAAGAGCTGAATCTTCAAGAAGAAGAACGCAACAACCTCGCTATATTTACATTTGGATCTCAACATCCTAGAGAGATACAAAGCTCACTAGTAAAGATAAACATTATAACAAAAAATAACATAGTCAAAACAATGTTTACCCACATAGTACCATTAATATCTCCAGGAGTGCCTTATCCAAATGAAAATTTACTTGGCTGGAGGAATGATGGAAGATATCAGTTAGCTGATGATGGCTCCCTACTTGACCGCATTGACATATTAATAGGCAATGATTATTATTACACTATTATGTCTACTGATAAAATACAAATTAGACAGGATTTGTACTTGGTACAGTCAGATTTTGGTTGGATAGTTTCTGGTAGAATACCTGCAAACAAAAGCATCGAACGGTTATCAGTATTAACATATTTTGAAACTTCTTGTGAAGTCAGTTTTAATCAACTAGATCCACCACTAGATAGTGGAAGTTTAAAATGCCTGTGGGACTTGGAGTCTATAGGTATAACAGACTCGCCAAAAGCAAATAGGGATGAAGAAGCTATCAAGCATTTTAACGAAACAACAGAATTTAAAGATCAAAGGTATTATATCAGTTGGCCATGGAGTGATAGTCCTACAGGGCTGCCATCCAACTTTGGGCTGGCATTGGGACGACTAAAAACTTTACTTAAAAGACTAGATCCAGCTACATTAACGTCATATGATGAGATAATAAAAGATCAATGGAATCAAGGAATAATTGAAGAAGTTCCTAATGGAAAAGTAGACCATGCAATACATTATATTCCTCATCACGGCATCTCTGCACCAGGGAAACTACTATGTATAGTCTACGACGGATCAGCACGGGTTAAAGAGAGTAAAAGTCTAAATCTTTATTGTGGACCTC
This sequence comes from Schoenobius gigantellus, assembly GCA_963935595.1. Classification (NCBI taxonomy): domain Eukaryota; kingdom Metazoa; phylum Arthropoda; class Insecta; order Lepidoptera; family Crambidae; genus Schoenobius; species Schoenobius gigantellus. The sequence continues at coordinate 15,941,321 of OZ012555.1, forward strand.
TGTTATTAGAGGACTTAACTGGTCTCTTAATTAAATTCAGATGTCACGCTATTGGTATAACAGCAGATGTTGAGAAGGCATTCCTTCAAATTGCTCTTAAAAAACCGGATAGAGATGTGACACGATTCTTATGGTTAAAGGACCTTCACAAACCAGTAACAGATCACAACCTCATACACCTTAGATTTACCCGTGTTCCATTTGGTCTTACATCGTCACCATTTATTCTAAATGCAACTGTCAGGCACCATTTGACATGTTCAGAAAACGAAAGTGTTAAGAGAGTAGCTAACGATATATATGTGGATAACCTGTTAACTGGATCTAATAGTGTTGAAGAAGCCTTAAAATTATACAATAATTTGAAAAATACATTTAATCAGATCTCTATGAATTTAAGACAGTGGAGTTCTAACTCTAAAAGATTCATAGACCATGTTCCAGACGCAGGTGTATGCCTTGACAAAACGGTGAAAGTACTAGGTTTAGATTGGAATCTAGAGGACGACACACTAAGTCTGAGAGTGAAGATAAACAAAAATAATGAATACACAAAAAGAGGAGTCTTGAAAACAATAGCAGCCGTTTACGACCCCTGCGGATTTAGTATACCTATCATGCTAACATCAAAAATTCTCTTACAAGATCTATGGAAAAAAAAAGTGAAATGGGATACTCTCCTAGACAATGAAACCATGGAACGATGGAAGACAATTTTGGAGGAAATGAAGGACGTCGAGAATATTTGCATACCCCGCAGAACCATTAGTACCTTAAACGAGGATAAAGCTGAACTACACTGCTTCACAGATTCTTCCTTGCAGGCTTACGCAGCAGTGGTTTACTTGGTGCAAGGAAGGAACATTCATTTCTTAATAGGAAAGTCACAACTCGTACCAATAAAAGATCAGCAAAATTTAAGTATACCCAGATTGGAGTTACTTGGTGTACTTATTGGCAGTAGACTGATCAAATATGTTCTTAGATTCTTACAAGTGCGGGTCACTCGACAGATCTTGTGGACAGATAGCCAAATTGTAATAGACTGGTATAATTCTAACAAACTACTTGCACCATTTGTAACAAGGAGATTGGATGAAGTGAAACAGAATAAGGATCTGATACTAAAACACGTTCCATCACAACAAAACCCTGCCGATATAGCAACGAGACCATACGCTTCAGAAGAAGAGAGGTCAAGGTGGTTACTGGGGCCAGAATTCCTGAAGGAGGACCAGACAGAATGGCCAGTTAGTCCATCAAATACCGTTACTCTTCTGGCGCGGGAGGATCTGCCGAATGCAGAAAGTCCACTCATGAATATAACACAAGAAGAAAATATATGTAAGAAAATGGCCGAGGAGACTCAGACACAAGAATTACCAGACAAATTACCAGAACAATGGAAACCTGAAAACAATATATTGAAAGAAATTAAGAAATTACAAGCAGCGTACTTTGGAGACGAAATAAAAGGAAAAGAAACTAGTCTTAGTCGAAATCTAGGACTCTTCAAGGATATTGACGGTATTCTTCGTTGCAGAGGTAGACTGAAGTATGCGGGATGGGCATTTGACAAGAGATACCCAGTGATTATACCGAAAAATTGCGAATTTACCTCTAAAGTGATCATAGACACACATGAAAGGAATTATCATGTTGGCGTAAACCATACACTGAGTATAATTCGTGAAACTTATTGGATACCTCAAGGGAAAAGTCAAGTTAAGAAAACATTGAGTAAATGTTCTCGATGCATAAAACATGGTGGTGGACCATTTAAATTACCAGCCGCACCTCCGCTGCCACCTGAAAGAGTCAATTACAGTAAGCCATTTACTTTTACTGGTGTCGACTACCTTGGGCCGATACTAGTCAAGTCAGAAAAGGGAACAAGTAAGAGATGGATATGCCTATTCACTTGTCTCGCTGTAAGGGCCGTACACCTCGAAGTGGTTGAAGATCTGTCAGCTGAACAAGGACTTCTCGCCTTAAGGCGAATGATTTCAACCAGAGGTATTCCAAATCTCATAACTTCTGACAATGCCTTACATTTCAAATTAATTTCGGACATAGTAGCAAATTCATATTGTATTGAGAACAAAATAAAATGGCGATTTATACCTGAACTTGCACCATGGCATGGAGGATTTTATGAACGTTTGGTAGGACTGATTAAACACTGTATGCGACGAACATTCCATAAACACCTTTTAAGAGATAGTCAACTGCTAACAATGATAAAGGAAATCGAAGCTATAGTAAATTGCAGACCTTTAACTTGTGTTGATGTAGAACTTGAACATATTTTGAAACCATCCGATTTTCTTCAACCTGGCAGATGTGTCACTCTAGAGACTGCAAAAAATGATGTTTTATTACAAGGAACATCAACAAAAACCAATTTGATTATGGGTTGGAAGAAGGCTAGAATAATATTAGATGAATTCAAGGAAATGTTCCAAAACCGCTACTTACCTAGCTTAAGAGAGCGATATAGACATTCACCTAAACAACCACGTGTTACTTCAAATCTTAATCCACAAGAAGGCCAAATAGTACAGATAAAAGGAGATAGAAATAGAGAAGGCTGGAAGGTGGGAAAAATAGTTTCCTTAGTAAAAGGTTCCGATGGTCTGATTAGAGTAGCACGAGTAAGAGTAGGGAATACGATCTTTACGCGTTCTATTGCACATTTATATCCCCTAGAAATTGAAGATAACGAAATTTATGATACAATAACTCAAGAAACTAAAGAAGGATTTCAACCTTTTCAATTACCTGTAGAAATTTCTGATGAAGTAGTTGTTTCACCACGTGCTATCACAGAAACAGAAGTTGCTCAGAATGAAACATTACCTGATCAGGAAACGAGACAGATAGTAGACACAGAAATGACAGATAATACAATGATTGACACAAGTAACGAACCAAATGTTGAAATTGAGAGCGCTGATAGAATGGACAGTAATGATTTGAGAGATCTTTCAAATGACATGATGGACAATGATACGTCAAGCAGAGATTTGAGACATAAACGTGCTGCTGCCGTCCGAGCCCTTGGGAAGATAAGGGAGTGGACGCAGAATTTGATGACAACTTTGTTTTAAATGTTTCCGGCGGGAGTGTCGCGACACTTTCACGAAATATATATTGTATATATATAGCAACACTGATATTTTGTACAAGGTAAGCAAAGACAATGTATTAGTCTATACATCCTTCATTCATCATCCGACCTTATGACAGCCATATTAAGCATACGTCAGTGCAGTAAGCGTCGATTGTACATTATGGCGGGTAACTCATGTAGTTTGATTCTGATTAGCTTGTGAAAGTCTAATAAAGTAGAATCAGTGCTCAATAGTTGTTAACTTGAGGAGCTGACCGGACTGACGGGTTGATGAAAGCTAAGTGCCTAGGGTTAATCTATTACTTACCTAACTTGTGTGTGTGTCCTGCGGGACTTGGTATGATGACCAGATTATGAGAGAACCAACTTAGACACTCATAATGAAGGACTCTGAAAAGGTGCTTGCACCCATGACTGATACCTGGTAGCTCTTCTACAGGTACAGAGTCTCGTTGTACCCCCAAACTTGTGTGGGGCCTGCCGGCAGAAGGGATACCCAACCTACGGCGAACTTGGACGCAGGGGCCTTGTTCGTGGTGCACAGCATCATATCCATATCACCGAACTTTAGGTGACGACGGTCAATCGTATTTACTAACAACAAACAGTACTTATGTTGTGTTAAGGTAAACCTATGCACTTAGATTCCATTACATGGGAATAATGTTCGTTTAATACCTACAGGTCGGAGATGAACGAGGGCTTGTAACTGTTTACGGGTAACAGGAGGAACACAGATGGTCTACAAAGCGAAGCACCCGTTACATCCATTGCGAAGCACAATATTATACAGGTGAGTCAAAGTAATGCATTACCGAACCCCACTACAATTATCGACAAGTCGTGTTTTGGGCAAAGCAACTCGCTGACTCGGTCAGAGGAGTTAACACATAAACGATTTGCCGACAACTTCTTTACATTGACATTTTCGTGACTAACATTTTTAATGCATATTCTACGAGTATAAGACTTTTGATTTTATTATACTGCGTTATTAAATACTATTTTTGACATTTTATTTGACAACATGATTATAGCAGTTAATCCCTTCATTGATATATTATATAACCTTTAATAATTTATGTTTAATATAATATTTAAATTGTCTTCAATTTTTATGATAAGTGCTTGAATATAATTATTACACACTTTTTAAAGTCGTAAAAGTAATAAGAAACATTTGTCAAAACGAATCAATAAACCTGAAATCTAAAAACCTACTTATATATAATATGTGCTTCAACTGTAATTGAATTGACAAATTCTTTGCGACAGATTTTATTTATCCGGCGAGCTACAAGCAGAGAATTTAAATGTAAATTAGAATATTGTGTCAAGCACTACCTACGTAAATATTCACTGCTGCACACTGTGCAATGATGCAAATTGAAAAAGTTCCGGTGAAAGTTAAAAATGAACAGAATTAATTACAAACTAGGCGCTTGGAACTTTTCGTAGAGGGAAATGAATACTTGCGAAAATTCGTTGCTCAGTAAACGAAGGTATTCTTTACTAAAATTCGAATTGCGGACTCTCAGATTTACAAAAATTTCTAGTCTAGATAATGTATGTAATAGGAAACATGTAAATCCAGACGATAACATTTTTGTATCATAGCATTCTCTTTATGAGTTGCTTAGTTAAGTATTTTTTTCTGATTATTGTTTTTTTGTTACGTGTAAAGAGGCTTTATTGGTTTTTGTTATATATTTGTGTGTTATTTATTTTTTATAATGTTAGCTAATCAAATAAAATAAATATAATTTATTTTATTTTAATATAATATTTAATATAAAATATAAAGACATCGCGACACGACTGTCGGACACCACGAGTGATAAGAGGGCTGGTCTTTATCTCGCGCAGAGAATTAGTCTCGCTATTCAGCGAGGCAATTCGATCAGCCTTCTTGGCACACTTCCAGCGGCGGAGGGCCTGGCAGGTGTTTTTTATTTGTAAATAATATAATACTTTTCGTACACTATCTGCATTGTCGTTATTATTCTTTTTAACATTGATTTTATTTTCTTGTTATTATTAAATTTTCATACTTAAAAAATGATAAACACGTATTGTATTTTGACAGTTCACCGCGATAAACTGCTTTATCATATCGTGTTTTAGTGGTTATGATACGGGGGCAGGAGCGATGTAAACGCGAAACAGGCGCGATGCAAATGCGCGGGTGTAACGAACAAAGACCATATTACGACCGCAGCGCAACTGTATCGCTACAAAAAGTCGCAATGTGTAAGAAATCGAAGCGCGGATACGCTCTTTTACAAGCTTTTATTTACTTTCCGCCCCGGTGTCTGTCTGACACAGGGACAAACGGAGACAGATTTAAATAATTTGTAGGAAGTCAAGAAGTGCGGCGCGGTAGAGTGCGATTCGCAGGTTCCGCGCGCATTCCCGATGATTCTGCCCGTATAACCAGGATTGATTCAATATGGCCATGGGTGGTTGGAGGAGTTTGTCCCGGTGTCTGTAATGAAATCTTGCATATTAAATTTGACCCACTTCCGATTTCCGTTCCGGTTTCCGATTGAGCTGAAGTTTCCGATTGAGCTGAGCCGATTGAGCCGATTGAATTCCCTCGCTAACGCTCAGGATTCTAATTTTTTAATCACTCGCTGCGCTCGTGATTCAATTTTAGAATCCTTTGCTTGATCGGTCATCAAAGTTGAGCACGCGGTTAAAAAGCAACTTTGCACTCATGTATAACAAATAACTATTAACCCGAGGTAAACATTGTGCTTTTCATTACGAATACAAGGAAAGTAAAATAAAACAATGAATTAGCTAAAAAAACCTGTAAATTATATTTTGCATAAATCAACAACTTCTGCTTTAGCCCGCTTTCGCTTATACAAGCAGGCGTTAACTCCATACCTGAATCAGATGAACTCATTGTGTTAATTTAACACAATGATAAACAAATAAATAATTAACAGAATCTCTGCCTATACATACGGAAGTGTGTAAATGGAAAAACAAATGAAGATCGCATTGCCACTTTCCCGCTTATTCAGCCAGCTATTCAGCCATTATTTTTCATTTTCATAATTTTAAAAATGGTAAATATTTTGCCCAAATCTATGTTATTTTAAAGAAAAACTTGAAAATAATATATAATAAAGTCATTTAAAAAATATATTCTTTAAATACTATTAAATAAATAAATAACATTATGTTATTTTAATTTTACACCGCGCTGTAATTGAATGGCTGTATAGAAAGTCGGAACATGGTTCAATAAAAATGTGAAAAAAGAACTAGTTTCTTTTCGAAAATTTGACAGCAGCTGTCAGTTGAAAGTGATTCTCCCTAGGGCTGAAAAGTATTACTTTCAACCCGCTCCTTAGGCAACTTCGGACCTATTTTCAGAGTATGAGTAATGAAAACATTTTTTATATAACCAAGCAGGCGGCATCTGCTGGTAAGTGGCTACAGTCGCCTATGTGATTCTTGTAAGACTTGCAAATCTACAGCTACAACCCCCTCTACGACCCCAATGTACGTAGTGACATGCAATTACAAGTTACGTTATCCAGTAATTTCATTGTGTCTAGTCCCTTCAAACCGCAACACAGCATGTAATTACCGCTGTTTGGTATCAGAAATAAGCAGGGTGCCTGCGCAGACGACTCTAGAGCGGAGTCTTACTTTAGTAATAATTTAAAGAATTTTCGTATTTAAATCATTGATATTCATTCAGAAATATGAACCGTTCAGTCCCGTGTGTTATTCGGAATCGATTTTATACACCCATATAATCATATAACCCGTTATGTGATCACAAAATACACACATAAAACTAACAAACCTGTTTTCTAACATAATTAATGAAGTAATCATTTTAATATTATGAGTACGTTCAACGTCTTTGATCATCAATTAAATGGAAGAATGAAATAAATGAGTAAGTGTATGTTTTGTTATATTTATAGTAGAATGTATTTACAGCCCTCACAAGGCTGTAAATATATTCTGTACATACTATAGGTATACTCGTAACAAAACATACACTTATTGAGAGCGTTACAGATAGGTACAGTGTTACTTTATAAAATAATAAGGTAAACGTTGATAATAAGGATTGCATGGGTTTCCCGATTATCACCTCATTAGAGCGACTGAGAGACGCGCCGCTATGCAAGTTCGTACAGAAGCAACTTTTACTAATGTGCTTTAGCAACGCAGATCCTGCACGACTCTTAGCTGTTTCTAAATGGGAATCTGGGTTATCGCTCCAAGCACTTTCTTCATAAGATAACGAGACGTTGATGGATATTATCCATAAGGGCTTTCACAGTTGCAAATTTCGCAGGTATTTTAGAATATTTGGCCTCTTGCGTATCGGCGATGAAAGTTTCGATTGATTGATTCTTGTTCCTTGAAACATGGTGCGGCCTCTGGTGTTGGATATTATTTATGATGACGCTTGTCGTAAGAATTGTGGTAGCTATTTACTTTATCATATATGATTTTGTAACTGTAGGACGTTGTATCAGATCTGTTAATTTAAGGGAAACCTACTATTGGCCTTTTTGTTATAAAACCATTATGTAAAAGGAAATTGTAACGCTGTTGGTTTTCTTAATAATAAATAAATAAAAAAAAATAAATAAATGACACGCTAGAACCATCTCTTTCACCTTAACAGAACTTAGAACAAGCGCGGTGGCCGAATTTGCCGATAACTTTGAAGGCGGAAAAAATTGTACACTCTATTCTATTTTGACCGACTCCATGGTCTAATGATCGAGAGGTTCGATTCCCCCATGGGGTCAGTTTTCTTCTCGGTGTGATTGGTGGTAAGGTTTCCTCCCCTGGCTAGCTACCACCGTCTGACCTAAGTTTGTCGCCATAATGACCATGTTAATATAGCCCTGTTGTGTTGCGACAGTTAGATGTAAGATCCTCGTTTCTTAGTTGTCATGAGATGAAGGCCAAGAGCTGTCCTGCCGTATGTAAAAAAAACACTCGACAGTAGCTATTCGTTTAAGCTTATGATATTTGACTCAATTTCTAATATTCTGTCGTATGTACACAAGAGCCAGTACAAAATATCCATACCCAGCAAAAAATCTTGCCGTATTATTTATTGAATACTGAAATGTAATTACGTTATTTGTAGATAGGGTGGAAAAAATATCAAATATCGTATCCTGGGAGAATGTTTCAGATATATCTGGAATTAATATTAATTTACTCGGGGAATGACCCTGGCGGCCTAAAATCGATACTTGTTCAGCGCTTTATTAATAGATTGTTTTGTATGCTCGCTCAGAGGAGTACTGTATTGAGAATAACAAATAACTGTGCCTATAGAAAGTTCGTAATATGTGAAAAGTTTGAGTAAATGTTTAATAATCGCGTTCATAATAAACATGACATTTTAATATTCCAGATGCTATCGAGCTTTATATATTACTAGCTGTGCCAGCGAACTACGTTTCGCCGTATGTTTTTACCCGTTTTTGCAACATTTGTCATTGATGCTCAGCTCCTATTAGCCGTAGCGTGATGTTATATAGCCTAAAGCCTTCCTCGATAAATGGACTATCCAACACAAAAAGAATTTTCCAATTTGAATCAGTAGTTCCTGAGATTAGCGCGTTCAAGCAAACAAACAAACAAACTCTTCAGCTTAATAATATGAGTATAGATAGATAGATTACATACGTAATAAAAAGGTACTACAAATATAAAAGTTACATACGTGCTTGATGTAATATCAGATTATTAATATTACTGGGTATTATTAGTTATATCCTTTTTAGCTAAATGTACGAGTATCTCTATAAACGTGATTCTAATGGGTAAATGTATTGAAAAAGAATTGAAATTTACCTCTAGAGGGCCATTTCGAAATATAGAGTATTTCTTACTCTATTGTCACAAGAACTGTGACTGTACTCTGACCATTTGAAAGTCTGAAGTTTTGAAAATCTGGCCAACTGAAAACAAACGCTAAAAATGTATGCAAAACAGGTTAGCCGTATGTCAAGAAATGGTTTTAACTCAACTTGCAAGAATTGAAGTTAATAATTTTAATAAAAATATATTGCAAGAAATTAGTACCGCCAGCAACTTTGGATCGATCGTGCCGCAATAGTTAGTGGGAGTAAGAGCGAGTGAGGGGAATTTGTAAAAGCATATACGCACGTGAGATGAAATTAAATAATAAGGGCATGATATGAAATACGGACGCTTTGACGTACTGGCCATATTGAATTAAAATTAAACCTGCAAGGTGTAGGACTCCAGAGTGAAACTTTTTCACACGATTACATTCTAAATTTAAAAAATGTTGGTTATGCTTTTTGTTCGTTGTGCCGCAACCTCCACTTATTTCTGTGGGGTTCTGTTATTTACTTCTTCATGAAACGCAACTCTTTTAACCGACTTAAAAAAATGAGGAGGTTCGCAATTCGATGCGTGCTTTTTGTTGTGTGTATATTACGCGATTACTCCGCCAATTGTGGACTAATTTTCAAAATTATTTTTGTAGCCGATAGAGTATACTCCTGAGGTGGTCCCACTATCACCAAAGTCAGGATCTGATGGTGGGATCGGTGGGATGAACATCGAGGGAAACCCTTTAATTTTATAGGTACTTCCAACGTGTTTCACGTTTTATCTGAAGTTTTTCAGTCTGGTTGTCATGAACCGAGCTGATGATGGAAGGATCCACAACTTTTAGGGGTTAGAGTTAAGAATTTTAAATTCAATAGGCACATACTGATCCTTTATCGTATTCTCACTAAAAGATAAAAAAATAATTTACAAAAAATAAAAACCGACTTCAAAATTTCAAATACACTGAAAAGTTAATAATAATATAGGAATACTAGTTGTGCCGGCGAACTACGTGTCGTGTCGTAATAATAAAAAATAGTCCACGACCTATTCTCAGACCTACTGAATATACACAAAAAATTTCATAAAGATCGGTCAAGCCGTTTCGGAGGAGTTTGGTAACAAACACTGTGACACGAGAATTTTATATATTGGACTAGCTGTGCCGGCGAACTACGTTTCGCCATTACAAATAATAGTTTACGACCTATTCTCAAGTCTACCGAACATACACAAAAAAATTCATAAAGATCGGTCGAGCCGTTTCGGAGGAATTCGGTAACAAACACTGTGACACGAGAATTTTATATATTAGACTAGTTGTGCCGGCGAACTACGTTTCGCCATAATATAAAAAATAGTTTACGACCTATTTACAGACCTACCGAACATACACAAAAAAATTCATAAAGATCGGTCGAGCCGTTTCGGAGGAGTTCGGTAACAAACACTGTGACACGAGAATTTTATATATTAGACTAGCTGTGCCGGCGAACTACGTTTCGCCATAATAACGGCGAACTTACGTTTCGCCATAATAAAAAATAGTTTACGACCTATTCTCAGACCTACCGAATGTACACAAAAAAATTCATAGAGATCGGTCAAGCCGTTTCGGAGGAGTTCGGTAACAAACACTGTGACACGGGAATTTTATATATTAGACTAGCTGTGCCGGCTAACTACGTTTCGCCATAATAACGGCGAACTTACGTTTCGCCATAACAAAAAATAGTTTACGACCTATTCTCAGACCTACTGAACATACACAAAAAATTTCATAAAGATCGGTCAAGCCGTTTCGGAGGAGTTCGGTAACAAACACTGTGACACGAGAATTTTATATATTAGACTAGCTGTGCCGGCGAACTACGTTTCGCCATAATAACGGCGAACTTACGTTTCGCCGTTATTAAAAAATAGTTTACGACCTATTCTCAGACCTACTGAATATACACAAAAAATTTCATAATGATCGGTCAAGCCGTTTCGGAGGAGTTTGGTAACAAACACTGTGACACGAGAATTTTATATATTAGATTAGAAGATGTTCATCGATTATCCTGCAATTTGTGGGGCGATTTTCAAAATTATTTTTGTTGTCGAAAGAGTATACACCTGAGTGATTCAATTCGGAACCCAGGAAAATCGAGAGAAGCCCTTAAATTTCATAGCCACATCTTTTTGTTTCAGGCAATGTGTTTGAAGTTTTTTCTAAATACTTCAAGGAATTTGCATCTGGCAGTTATCATATTATGTTACTAAGCTGATGATGGCAGGTTTGGAAGTTAGGAAGTAGTTCTTTCAATATAATGCGATCTATATTCACCATTATTTACATTCTTTTTTAAGCAAGCGCTCGGACATCCAAGATTTGGGAGGAGGGTCTAAGTGCATCAGCCGCATCTAGGAGTTTGGTCTCCAACAAACGAAATGTTGACGCCCCATCTAACGTCAGTTACAAACCCGAGGTATTTGGTGTGGGGCTTCAGTTGGATAGCCTCACCTCCCAACGTAATGCATGTTCCCGCGTGAGTTTTCTGCGGGGGCCATAGAAGACTAGACTAGAGGCTCTGTTTTGGAGAGCGCAACTTTTAGACCCAGCATGGCCATTTGGTCCACGACCAATGTGCTTGCTACCAAAACTAGGCGGAAATCAATGAGCACCTGGAAAGACTTAAAAAATATTAGAAAAACTAATGTAGCTAGTTAGGCACCAACTTTAATATCAATATATGATGTATGTATTCTTCTAATATTTTTGACTTTTTGGTGTGTTTGAAGTAGGTTGAAACCGTAATAGGCGTAGGTATAACTTTTCGATGGGGGGAGGTACGGGGTTCAGGTTCAGATTGTAGACTTGCCTATCTATACAAAACCGTTTTACTTGGAGGAAAAATTCATTCTATCTAGTGTACACTGATCTTCAATGGGGGGTGTCCGAACCCCAAGCTCCCCTCCCCTTACCTACGCCAATAGTTAAAACTAAGACATATGTTATGGGCGAGAGTAGATCGATGATTGATGGGAGTGTGCGTAAATTATGTATCGATATATCGCATGTTTCGTTTAATGTAATAAAACACATCATTGGAATGCTAATCAGTCGTGTTCAGTCAGGGTGTCAATGAGATTTATGAGCCGTACGTGACGGGTGACTCAAACCAGCTCGTCGGAATACGCAGCTATTTCGGGGACCATTTTATTCGTGAATTTTCTAAGAGTGTCATTCTTTATTTAACGTATTAAAATTAGAAATATTTTAAAATACATATCTTGTAATAATAATAAAATGATGCAAAATATTTTTTTTTCTTCACTTTACAGAAAGCACAGATAATATAATACTACAAAGGCAGTTTGTAGTGAACAAACAGTTTTTGTGGCCGATATTTCACCAGAAAAAATATAGCGCGTCGGACGGATCTTAGTAAAAAGTTGACGCTAAACAAAATATCACTATTAATATGTCAAAAACACAGATACATTATAATATGAGATAAAATAAAATAAAATCAAATGAAAAACATATTATGTTTACTCGCAATGATTGATTAATTATAAGTTGTCTCTTGAACACACTATTGTGTTTTGTGTACAATGATTGTATTTATTTAATATTTTCAATAAAGAATTTTCATTTCTACTGCTCAATAAGTCCGTCATTGTACCGTAATAGAGCGGGGCTAAAATAGCATTTTTAGCCCTAGGGGATAAATTATTTTTTTTCTTTTCACTCTTCCTGCAGGCAGTTTTATTTGTTATTTTTTATAACTATCACATTGTTATAAAAATTTAGTTTTTTATTCGTATGACTTCTAAATCATTTCATCATGGACTAAGGACAAGGACTAGGTTTACTGAAAGTAAGTCATAGAAAGTAGTTTTTTTTATATTTGTCTCTTTCCAAAGACCCTGCAAAAACGAAAAAGTATTTATTGACATACAGAATAATTATGAATAAATAATGTTTCTTATATAAATAACATTTTATTATTGAAAATGGAACTGAAGGCGGCTATCATTACAATTAAACTCTCTGTAGCCGAGTCACAACATTGCGTTGCGACTCGGCTACAGAAGAGTTTAGGAAGAAATGAAAAAGGCATTGGCGCGATATCTTAAGAGTATATTGCAAATTGAGAGTAATTTATTTACTATTGGATTATTTTATTTTCTCGTGATCGTCATCGTAGTGAAATAGTGTAAAATACAACTCAGTAAAAAGAGTATTAGGTACTCGTATAACTGGCAGTGAAAAATATAACTCGGTTTCTTTTTGCCTCGAATGTAGTGGGGTTTTGGTGCAGTGTGTTACACTCTACATTTCACCAGCCCCTTTTATTAACAATATAGTATCATATTATTATAAGAGAAAACACATTACATTTTTAGGTCCACACATTTAAATAAGTCATACTTAACTCGCATAAATTTGATTATAAAAAGGATGACTCAAACATTTCAATTTTAATAAAAGCACTAGTGAACTAGGGTTCTCCATGTTGCTTTATAAATATTTTATCTCTAATTTAGTCGTTATACAACTCGTCTAATATCTCTATGCCTAACTATTGTCATATAAAAATTGTAATCTTTTAACATTGGAATGTCTTAATTCGGTTCTCATACCTAACACATATCATTATTCAGCTTGACGTAATAGGCCTGGGGCACAGAATATACACGGTTATTTTTTATCACCCTGGAAAATTTTAGGGACGATTCAGGACACATCCATTATTATATAGAAAATATATATAAAATTAAGTAAGAGAGTTATTTTTTTATTTATATATAAATCATTCTAATACCATGTCGTGATGCGTCCCTTAAATTTTCCAGGGTGATAAAAAAAATAACAGTGTATAATAGTACTCCATCCTGGGGGGCAATCGCACTATTTACAGCATTCAAACCAAATCAGAAACGTTTCCGTTTTGACAAGACCTTAACAGCTGTCAGATTGTCAAAGTATATGTGAACAGCAACGCTTTCGTTTTGGTCCAAACGTTCGAAATTGTGTGACTGCCTACAGGGGCCTTATCGCACTATTTACGAACGTTTCCACCAAAACCAAATCGTTACCGTTCCCATATGTTTTGACATCAGCTGTCAAGGTGTATATACTACTTTGTTTTCATACAAACTAAAATTATTTTTTTCCTTAGGTTCGACAGTCCCACATCAGCGTACATTGTTTCATTCGGTGCTTACTTTTTTGTGTTAATTCATAAACAGCTGGACCATGGTTGTCACTTGAAAGTTTTTGTTTGCAGTTCAAAGTCGATTAACTAGGAAAGTATTAGGTTTGCAGGTCTACAAGCACCTAGGGCCCATCAAACAATCTCCATACCAAATTTAATCTAAATCGGTTCAGCGGTTATTAATGCCTTATACAAACTTCTACCCCCCCTTTCTCCCGCTTAAAGGGTGATTTCTGCGATAAAAACTATCCTATGTCCTTTCCTGGGATTCAAACTATATCTAAATTGTTAATTGGTATGTATGGTATTGTTGTATTTAGGTTTCTATTTAATATATTTTATTGTATTAATTTATAGTTATGTATACTAAACACTTATAAACATAGCAGTTTTTTTGGGTTATTCTAGTCCAAATTTAACAATTTTTAGTTACAACAGCTAGGGTTGGCTGGAAGGTCCGAGTGGAGGGGGTCCGTATACCGGTTGAGGCGCACCTCAAGTACCTCGGCCTGGTTCTGGACCCCCGATGGAGTTTCGAGGAGCATTTCAAGCTCCTCACTCCACGGCTGTGTGGCGCCGCAGCCGCACTCGGACGGGTCCTCCCTAATGTGGGAGGGCCAGGATCGGCGTGCCGTCGACTGTATCACGGGGTGATATGGTCGATAGCACTCTACGGAGCCCCGGTATGGCCGGAGTGCTTCTCCCCCCGTGCGGTGGCCCTCTTGCGACGTCCGCAGAGGGTCATAGCAACCCGGGCCGTGCGAGCTTATCGCACGGTCAGCTACGGCGCGGCCTGCGTTCTTGCGGGCCAAACGCCGTGGGATGTCGATGCACGCGTCCATGCGGAGGTGTATCGACATCGGGTTTCCGTCAGAGAACGGGGGGGACGATCCGCTCCTGAAGAAGTGGAGCGGGTTCGTACCCAGGCGCAGAGGGAGGCTCTGCGTCGATGGGGTGAGGCGCTCGCCTTCCAGCTGCCGGCCACCGGACGATAGAAGCGATACGTCCGGTGTTGGAGGAGTGGGTAGGGCGCCGGCAGGGCAGTCTCTCGTTCCGCATGGTGCAGGTACTGACCGGACATGGTTGTTTTGGCCACTACCTGCACCGGGTCGCGCGTTGGGAGGAAAGGCCGCAGTGTCATCACTGCGACGCTCCCGACGACACTGCTGAGCACACCCTGTTGGTGTGCCCGGCCTGGCGATGCCAGCGCAGCGAACTCATCGCTGCGCTGGGAGGGGGAGACCTCTCGCTGCCGAGCATGGTCGTGGCCATGCTCCGCGGCGAGGCGGAATGGGGGGCTGTCGCCTCCTTCTGCGAGGACGTCATCTTGCCGCGGCGAGGGAGCGGGAGAATGATCCTCAAGCCGCTCCCATCCGTCGCAGACGGACAGGCAGGCGAAGGCGGGTATTCGCACAAGCGATGCCCGTCTAATGACCCTGCCGTGGAGGCCTGCGTGCACGGCTGGCCCCGTGCACGTCGCCGTAAGGCCCTCCGTCTGGGGATTGCCCTGGTGTTCTCGGGCAATCCCCCCTTGGCGATAGCCCGACCAGTTAGGTCGGGCTAGCCCGGGCGCGTCGATAGTGGTAGTCGCAGTGTGGACCCTATCACGCGCACCCATAAGGGCAGGGAGAACACCGGGGGGTTTAGTGGGTAGGCCCGGCACTCTGCTGGGAGAGCCCCACACACGCTCGTCGTCTAGCCAACGGCGAGTACGGTGCGGTCACGCATTCCCCTCGAAAAAAAAAAAAAGGGTTGGCTGGAAGAAATCTCTTTCTGAGATATAAGTCCGCCTTTGGATATACTATTGATTCTCTTATACTTTGCTTGTATATTTTTTATTATGTTCAATGAAGAGTTTATATAAATCCCTTCAGTAGTTTAGGCGTGATTGTGTAACACACAAACAGACACAGTTACTTTAGCATTTATAATATTAGTAAGGATATAAAAATCCCGTGTCACGGTGTTTGTTATCGAACTCCTCCGAAACGGCTTGACCGATTTTTACGAAATTTGTTAAGTCTGAGAATAGGTCGTGGGTAAGGTATAAGTAGATAAGGTATCCCTAGATGATAAGGGTATGTCCCACTCCAGAAATTTTTGAGTGTTGACCTTTATTAAAGCGAAACGTAATTCGCGGGCATAGCTAGTAATATTATGGTGATTAATTATAGATTTGACATAATGCATTTATAGTTTCATATTCCAATACGAATATAAAACTACGCAATATATGAGTAACTAGTAAATTACCCGTTCTCCCTATCCCACGTTTTGATGGCCAGCCTCATAGTTGGATAAGTTTCATAGAGCAGTTTGACAGTGTAGTCGATAATCAGCCTGACCTTACACCAACTTTAAAATTACATTATTTAGTAGGAGCGTTGTCGGATGAACCTAGGAGACTAATCCAACATTTAAAAATCGAAGAAGGTAATTATCCTGTAGCCCGTGACCTCCTGAAACGTAGGTACCATAATTTACGTGTCCTAGCTGATACCCATATTTCTCAAATATTAAATTTACCTATAATTAATTCCAAGTTAAGGTTTAAGGATATCCTTTTTGAACCCTTTATTGTCATCATATCGATGTCTTGAGCGGTTAGACCTATCCGTAAACTATTGGTCATATCTGTTAGTTCATGTGTGCCTAGGTAAATTACCATCTGATTTAAAATCCCGGTTTGAACGCCGTTTTGGTGACAACCAAAAATCTCTTCCCACCTTCGACCACCTTATTACTTTTATAGAAGATTAGCTGTGATTACCCGCGAACTACGTTTCGCCATCGAAATGCTTAACACAGTGATTAATTTTTTCCTCCATTTTATTCCATAACCTCCCGCACGCGCACCCCCGCCTTGGTGACGCTCACTTCGCAACGGGCCGTGCAGCAGAAATCTTAATATTTTAATTTCGCCATAACTTCAAAATCAAACGTCCAATTTTCATCATTCAAAGACCAAATATTATCTACATAAACTGTACTTAGTGATAAAATAATTTATTTTGATAAGGATTAATAGCATGAGAAAAATAAATGCGTTTAAATGTAGTCCAAAAAAAATTCAAGATTTTTAAATAAAAAAATGGTTGTTGATCCACACTCGACATAGATAGGTATGGTGTGTCGCGGACTTTTTTGTAGATATTTATAAGATCTACAATAAATTAGAACATTTTATGGTTCTATCTTTTATAGTTTAGGCAGCGTACGCAAAATACGTTACTTTTCTGGTTGATTTTTTACACCTTGTATCCGAAAAACCCAAATATCTTACGGAGCCCTATTTTTTTTCAAAAATAAAATTTAGCCTATGTTACTCGTGGATAATGTAGCTTTCGAATGGTGAAAGAATTTTTAAAAACGGTCCAGTAGTTTTTGAGCCTATTCATTACAACCAAACACACAAACAAACAAAGTTTTCCTCTTTATAATATTAGTGTAGATAGTGTAGATAGTTACTGGTTGAAAATGTTTGTTCCGAATCTCCATACCTAATCATTAAATTATTCCTTACATGGATATGTGTTATGAATAGATACAACTAAGGTACTAGGTACTGATATTTTGTCAAAAATTTCAACAAAAGCTCGCAACGCGCAGCAACTTCGCAAAGCGTGGCATAGCTAACTCGCGCAAAGTGACTTCTTAAGAATCACGTGTATGACGTGTATACTCGTATACCCCGCTCTGCTAAATATTTCGTGGTAGCTACTTTTTGAAATATTTTTTATTTCACATAGTTCTGTTTATTCGGTTCTTAAGGCTTATGATAATATTTCACATTTTTGGTGACATGATGGCGAGATGCGAGTACTTTTGTTGCATAGTTTAGCTTTATAATACGTTGCATGTATGGGCTTGGGGTGAGATTTACAGGTGCATCTGTCTCAACGATAAAATCATTTTTATTTATTTATTTATTTCTAGAAATACATTTATTATTACAGGTATCAAGCCCTAATACGATGAGATAGCAATTATAAAATCTATTATCTACATATAACATACAATGTGATTCCTGTGAACTCACTCCGATAACATGAAAATATAAGTAAATGTAAATTCTGCAATCGAGTTGAGCGTGTGCAGTGTTCGTATAGAGGGCACTTTATTTAGGAGATTAGTCCGGTCGCGTGGTACTGATGCCAACAGCCGCGGTCTCTGCCATCAAACTCAACTCAAACTCAAAAATCTTTATTCAATATAGACTTTTACAGGCACTTATCGACGTCAAAAAAAAACAAAAATCTTCAACCAAGAATTTATTTAACTAAATTATTTAATCCTTGTATATGTACACACACCCCAACCATTATTAAGATGTGTGCAAATACAAGTCAAATGAAATAAAAAGTTGACTCTACACCTGTTCGTAAATTGGGAGAGCATTCTCGAGACCCTTTGAACGTCAATTATCACATTCATTGTCAATCCCAAGCAGTTTTATCTGTCATATAATCAGACACTTTATAATATGCCTTTTTCATAAGTGCGCCCTTGATAGTGACTTTAAATTTATTCAAGCTAAGTGCTTTAATATTATTTGGGATTTTATTGTAGAAGCGATCTGCATAATTATCTGGTACAAATAATACACTCATATATACTGGCCAACTTATCAAAATGTATATTTTAATAATCAAGACGGGAAAAACATATCAAGCTAACGTGAACTTTCTTCTTACTCTTAGTTGTATCTTTCCATACTTAGGATAAATAGGGAGTAAACATTTGATTATTATACCTAATGAGCACATTGTTTATAATTTTTTTTCACTTCTTTATATCAACTTTGAATTATAATCTTTCAAGCATACCTTCCCTCATTTTAACATGTGTAGGTACGGTACGTACAGTCACTTGCGAATAAGGTTACCACGAAATGTCAGTTATTTTCAATCAACTTTGAAGTTAACGATAAAGTTTAAGGTTCAAATTGTGACGCGCTTTTGACTAGAGATCATGAACACTTACACTGTATATTATAAAGATAGATGTTTCGTAGCTCAGTTTTATTGCACTATTGTCATATATGCAATATCGAAAGAACACCACTGACTAATCACGATATCTCAAAAACTACTTGACCATACCTATTATATACCAATTTTGGCATGTCTATATATATTATCTATATGCCTCCTAAAGGGATATGCATATATAGGATAATATAGGTATTATCCCTTTTGGGGGTGAAAATAGATTTGACGGGTCTAAATGAAAACGGTCATTTTTAAAAGGTAAATATAAAAGTTGGTAACTCGGTTTCTAATTGCCCACTTAGATATTTTTTATACAGCTGTGTTGGCAAACAATCTACTGATGGCTACCTAGAGGATGTTAAGAGGCTACATTTGCCTATAGTACCTTGGTATAGGTTTCTGTAATATCTTCAAATCTATCAAGAACCCACTGTAGGTTGCGAACTTGTGACATAAGATGTCAAATTACAGTACCCAGTAATTTCCTCAGAAGCTGTAGTGATTGTTCTGAGGTAATTTCACTGCCTGTCTAATGGCCGGTATACACTTTGAAAAGTGTTTAGTGCGAGTCGCTTGCTTAGTGTTTAGTGCTTAGTAAAAAACACATTCGGACAGTTTCTGTTTAGTGTACAGGGCTTAGAAGAGCTTTCTATTTTTTCTACGAGTCGCCCCTCCCGCGCTCCGGCCTTCGCCCCTCACTTGCAGCTAAACACTCAAGTCTCTAAACACGTCTGGACAGATCTGTTTAGTGTTTAGTCCATATATAAACTAAACAATGTTTACTAAACAGTTTAGGACAGCACGTGATAATCACTTAACACTAAACAGTGTAATAAACACTTGACTAAACAAAGTGTATACCGGCCATTACCCTTCAAACCGGAATACAGCAATGTAAGCACCGCTGCTTAGCAGCAGAGATGAAAGATGAGATAGGCGACAAGATAGATAAAATATGGCTAAGTAAGTATCCCTCTGGTAAATATTTGAAAATGGTATTATTTTTGGAATTCCCCCTCACACACAACTCATCTAAATCTATCTAGTGTAAAAAAAACAGTACTTCATTCATTCATTATTTAGCTTTCGTAGGTGAAAACATGCCCTAGATCTAAATTTACATAGTCAACGTTGCACGTGAATCGATTGTGGTTATATGGTATTGTGTTAGCTGCGAAGCTACAAAAGCAATAATTACTTAGTGCTCTAATAATTCGTTTACCTGTACGACCCCAGCAAACAGAACTGTGATTCAAAATAAATCTAGTTACCTACTATAATTATTATGTTCGTATGGAATTTGTATACATTTGGTGGAATATGTCTGATATACAATAAATGACCTAGCTTTGTTCTTTCTTGTTCCGTTTGTATGTTAATGTTTTTAGTAGTTTTAAAAGCGATAGCGTGTGGCTATTAGATTAAACCCATTATTATAATACTCTTTATTGCGCATAGTAACTACACTAGAAAATTTTAACAAATAATGTACACAAAGGTGGACTTATCTCTCATAGAGATTTCTTCCAGCCAACCTGTGAGTATGAGGGATATATTGTTTTGTGGGAAACACACAAGCGAGTAAACTACATATTTACTCTCACTATAAAATGACTAAAATAAAATAATATATAAACCACAAACAGCACACTTATACACATAAAAATACATAAATTATACCAATATATAATATTAATACACTTATTACTTAAGATGATGAGGTTGCACACATTCGTTATAAAACTGAGGTGGAGAGTTGAGAAAGAAAGTGCTGCTTGAGTCTGCGTTTAATTGATGGCACAGATGGGCTTTGTTGAACAACTGTCGGGAGATGATTTCACATTTGGGCAGCTCGGAAGCTAAAAGAATGGAGAAAGAAGCTGGTATTGGCGTAGGGGGGTGTTCGAGCATATCAGCATCATAGCAAGAGCGCACAGAACGAGATGGTGGAGGCAACATTCGAAAACGTGATTTGAGGTAGCTCGGGGCGTTAGGGTCTTTTATAACTTTAAAAAGTGTCGTCAAAATTTGTACGTTACGGCGCTCCCGTATCGGTAACCACTTTAAGTCAGAGCGATATTGTGAAATTCGATAAAATTTTCGAAGACCGAAAATAAACCGAATTGCCACGTTCTGTAGCCGCTCAAGCTTATTTACTAGATCTACATTCAGGTCCAGCAAACAGACATCAGCATAGTCTAGGTAAACTCAAACTCAAAAATCTTTATTCAATATAGACCTTTACAGGCACTTATTGACGTCAAAAAAAAACATAAAAATCTTCAACCAAGAATCTAATTAACTAAATTATTTAATCCTTGTATGTAAACACACCCCAACCATTATTAAGATGTGTGCAAATACAAGTCAAATGAAAAAAAAAATTGACTCTACACCTGTTCGGAAATTGGGAGAGCCTTCTCGAGAAGAACAGGCAAGAAACTCGGAAGGTCTTGTATTTTAAGGGAGTAGGAGAGCTTGCGCAAGCATAATTTTTGTATGGAAGGGGAGAAAGTATTGTAGTCGTTTGAGAGAGTGAATTTAGAAGTGCAAACGTCTGCTAATCTCATTAATTTGGGATTTCTACGACATGTCGCCATCCATTAACAATCCCAGATTTTTAACCTTATCAGTGAAAGGTAACATCATTCCATTAAATTGATAGGTGAAACCAAATCTAAATTATTATACTTAGCTTCGTCCTCGGGATTAGCAAATAATACTTGTAGTACTGCCTAGTGGTACGCCAGTCACACACTTTATTTGAGTGTATAAATAAAAATAAAAATGAATCTCACGTCAACAAGGTGGGCGACCTACCCGCTCGCTTCATTCGCTTTTTAGTGCTCGCCACGATCACACTCTCAAAAGTTCATTTACGAATTCACAGTCGGGGCTGGTAAGAGCTCGGTAACCGAGAGTTCTAGAAAGGTCTAGGAGAGGTCTGTATGAATTCACAGTCAGGGCTGGTAATAGCTCGGTGACCGAGAGTTCTAGAAAGGCCTAGGAGAGGTCTGTGTATGACTCGAGTGAAAGTTGTTAAGAGACCCTTGACATAATTTTCAAATTGACAGATCACATCGTTTCAACCCCATTAATATGGGTATTAAATAAAATGGCCTGAAGAGTAGTCGTACAGAAATGGCGGATAAAATTTCGATTCCAATATCAGTAATATGGGTATCGAATAAAAGGGTTTTTTTTGTTACTACTTACCTAATGGTAAGCAGTAAAAGTCACCTGTACTATACACACAGCAATACGCTAGGCTTTACATGTTGACCTTGAGACCGCCCTTATGTCGCTCGTAATAGCGGCGGCTTTCGTAATGCAAATGTAAAGCTTGACGTGTTTCTGACTACGTGTACCTGTGGTTCTTGTGAGATTCGCAGCAAATCTGTAACCCCCACAAGAACCACAATGTACGTTGCCAACTTGTGACATAAGATGTAAAGTTACGGTACCCAGTAATTTCACTGCCATATCCACCCTTCAAAACGGAACTCAGCAATGCAAGCACTGATGCTTTGCGGCAGAAATAGGTAAGACGGAGGTAGCCAAGTAACCCGACCCGACGCTAGCAACATTGACCTTAATCCAACATGGCCGCCGTTAGAAATATAGTCATATTCAATAATACTATCATCCGGTCGCAGGGCAATACCTATATTATGGGCTTCGAAAAATATTTTTTTTTATTGAAATCAAGTTCATTAAATATAACGTCACAGATTCTGTTACTTTGTGTATGGATTCAAAACACATCTAAATAACTATTTAGCACTGAAGATCATATTATGGACACTTACATCTCTCTTACGACTGTGATATTCACGCAATTTTGTTTTGCGACTTACGAGTTGCGACGGACGGAAAACTTTGGGTGTCTTATACAAGCTGTCTAAATATATTTGACGCTGAATGTGTTAAAACAATCATTTCATCTCTATTATTTGTTTGAAATCGACGAAGGCGGAACCATAAGTGTTGTGTACGATACATATAATAAATAATATTCTAAGCGCTCTAAATAAATGATAAATTCCAAGATACATGTGTGTGTTAATTTGTAATTTCAAGTCCATACCGCCGAACAAATTAAAAGTTAAAGGGTGAAAATAGGGGTTACAATAATTACAGTGTTATTAAGGCGAAACTTCGCGGGCACAACTAGTCATATACATAAATAAATAAACAAATTACGTGTTATCTTATACAATGTTATGTAGCTATAAGATATTGAAGAATTTGAAAGGGAGTTCAACTGGATACAAATATTTTTATAAACAGGTGCTTAAAGGATTTTCCTTGCCGTTGATAATTATTTCGACGAATAGACCTATCTACCTTGACTCCTAATTACACGGAAACGTTTTTAATGAGCATTTTGGCTGTAGCTTAATTAGAAAGGATTACGGACGTCAAAAGTTAATTTGATGAGGGTTGGTTATACTATATTACAGATCGATCGGTACTTGGAAATCTGATAGAAAATGTATTTTATTTATATGTATATCCATATACCTATAAATAAAGCATAAAAATAAGACTTTTGCTAAGCGATGGAAGTACGCATGTGAATAACTACGTGGAATACAACTATATATCGAAATAATGTATATAAAATTGTGTCCCTGAAACCTCAGAATTTATCATTTATTTGTAAGCATGTATGATTGGCTTTTTCGCAATAATGTATATTTTTGGGTATATCTCGAGTCATAACCACGCTTACTACTACGACGTGTAAATAAAACAATCATCATCATCATCATCACAGCTCATATTTTATTCGTCCCCACCGAGGGGCTCGAGCCTACCCTATGTTAGGGTGATTAGGCCTTAGTCAACCACGCTGGCCCAGTGCGGATTGGTCGACTTCACATACACCATTGAATTTCTTCGCAGATGTATGCAGGTTTCCTCACGATGTTTTCCTTCACCGTAGGAGCGTCAGACATATGTACATATGAAATTCGAAAACGAAAAACACATTGGTACATGGCGGTCTCGATCCCGGACCTCCCGTTTGGAAGGCAAGTGTCGAGTCCACAGCGCCACCGACGCTCCATAAACTACTTATATTTTTTGTTAGAGCTTACCCTTTTACAATAAAATGGCTTTTTATGTTCTAGAGCATAAAGTAAAATTTTCTTTTAGATAAAGATTCTTAGGTCCAGCACAACAGCCAACAATGCTCAATAAAACTTCACAGAATTCAGAACTTGCGATAATTTATTTATTTACTTTAATTTATATGTCTTGTGTTTTTACCTCAAAAGTCATAAAACCAGATAAAAATAGTAACCGGTTATTATTAAAACGCATCGAATTATTTTTATTACTTGGCAGAATGAAATACGAGTATGTACCTAAGCCATCGCCATGTAAAAATAATAAAAAAAAGTTTACTGGCGGGAATTGGCTATTATTTAAGTTCTTAAATTTTTCAACACTGTGTTACATATTTCAGTTTTTATACAATTTTAATTAAATTTTCGTTTATATTTTGAAGTAATTGTTTAATTTTCTCGCAATCGAAGTGAAAAGCAGAGTGTAAAAGACTGCAATAAACAAGTCATTGTAACCTTCAACTTACTATCACCTCGCCTACGGCTCGTGTGGATAAAATCGTCTCGAACTATAATGACTCATTTTATGCCCTTGTTGTACAATTTACTATTTTAAGTGACTAGTTAAAAAGAGTATTTAATAATTTCTTTCTTTTAAAAGCTTTTGGTAATATTTTTGAAGTACGAACTAAGTTTTCTTTTACAGTACATTTTCGTTATTCCATCTACCGAGCGGTATAAAACGTTGCACTAACTATACCATAATGGAAATAGGCGAGGAACGGAATGGGCTGCCCGTCAAAATGTTCCGCGAGCACTATAATCTGGGCATATTTAATGATGAGTGAAAAGCGGTTATGAAGGCTCCCAACCGCTTTCGCATTTTAGATTTAGAGTTGACAACTTCACTTGTAGAGTAAAATCAGAGAAAGGAAAAAGGATGAAAACAATCATAAGTAAGAACATGATTGGCAAAATAAAAAAACACTGTCTAGAAAAGAATAAATAAAAGAAGCGCATTCTGACATTTATTTGCGCATTGATGTTGAACGTCTCAAGATTAGTTGTATTATTATAAGTGTGTGTATTTCAGTATTGACAACGTTATATTTCTTTTTCATTTTGTGAAAGTCAGAATAAAGTGAATAAATATAATAATGTACTATTTTTGATTATTAACTTAATGTATTTTTGACATAATGTAGTGTAATAAAAATATCTAATAACATATGACAGTAGCTGAATAATAGAATATAGCACAACATTATCTATGATATGACATAGAAGTACAAATAAGATATACTTACTAACCATTTGAAAGTCAGATGTTTTGAAAATCTGACCAACTGAAAACAAACGTAAATAACTAATCCTTAAAATAAACTAAACTTAACAAAACTAATTAAACAACTAAAAACTTAATCAAAAATAAATCATTCTAACTATTCTCCACCGTCAGTTGGCACCGTTTCCAAAATGCTGGCAGCATTGCCACGTTGTATGGCAATGCTAATTCTTTGGCTTAGATAACGGCCACCATTTTGGTCACGTGTTGCGTTTCTAAGTCGGGCAGACAGATCTCTAAATACTCAGTGGGCACCTGGTCCCCACGGTCCCAGCATTTCAATCCCAAAAGGCTCAAACAAGTAACTATTCTCGAGTGTGCTAAGTATATTTTCGCCTTTTGAGGTTTTCGGTAGACTCAGTCGTCGCGCCAGCCTCAATTTCTGTTCCTTGAAGATGAAACGGCGCCAGCGTATCTACACAAGTTACGTATCCACAACAGAGGCCGTCCCATTTTCCAGGGTACAGGAGTCATGGCATTGGGTTTTTACCGTAATGTACTTAATAGACAACCACTAAGATAAACATAATTTTCATCCCCCCATCTCGGAAAGACTATTTTTGCTAATCGATATCAGACCGCCAAAGCCGTTTTTATCCGCTTGAGGTTAAAGTAAATTTGAATTTAGAACATCTACTAGGAATGTGATTTCAAAACATCATTAAACCTATTTACTTCCATCTCCATGGTGCCGAATTTATCATACAACTTTTTTAAAATTAGTTAAAAATTCAGACTCTGAACCTCCTTGGTGTACTTTTGTATTTAATTTGCTTTGCGCGCGCCATTTTGTTTTGACGTCGTATTGTTATAAATAAGAAAAAAACATGAAAAAAATGTAAAAAGAAACGAAAACGAAAAATAACATTTTTACATTTGATATTATAAGAAAACTGTTTAAGTTTTGCATAAGTGCACGTTATGTTCGTCGAATTTATTAAGTAAATTGGAAACCTATCATCCCAATCTGGGAGCACGGTTGTGCCTCCGCCAAAACGAGCCAACGATTCCAGCGACGAAGAAGTTTATTTTAATGTTGTAGTAAATATGTACCTAAACTGAAATAAAAGTATCTTGTGATTGTAAATGTTTTATTTGCATTTAGTCATTTCCTCGCTGAGGGGGGATGAAAAGTTACGTGTTGCACTCGAGTGCAAAGATTTTTCACCTTGTGCTCTTTTGATTCCCTCGCTAACTCTCAGGATTCTAATTTTTGAATCACTCGCTGCGCTCGTGATTCAATTTTAGAGTCCTTCGCTTGCTCGGTCATCAAAGTTGAGCACGCGGTTAAAAAGCAACTTTGCACTCACGTATAACAAATAACTATTAATCCCTTCCAATTATTATATCAATATGGAACGTGTTTTGACAGATTTAAAAATTTTAACTACCTTTATCATTACAATAACATTTTTACATTTGATATTATAAGAAAACTGTTTAAGTTTTGCATAAGTGCACGTTATGTTCGTCGAATTTATTAAGTAAATTGGAAACCTATCATCCCAATCTGGGAGCACGGTTGTGCCTCCGCCAAAACGAGCCAAACGAAGCGTAAGAGCACTGGGCACTGGGCAACCAACCTTTTCTCGAAGCGTTTCGTCGTTTTATTGTAACCCTCATAACTTTGGTTCGGATTATGTCAGATAAACAAAATTCTCGAGATATGATATTAAGGATATTAACAGTGGACTTATTAAATGCATAAAGTTTCAATTGAATAGCTCTTATATTTTAGATTTTATTAATATCAGAATAACCCCGATTTTGTTACTGACTATTGATGATCATCAACATTCTTAGGGTACTTCCTGAAGTCATAGAAAGCTGAAATTTCGTATGTAAGCTAGTATCAGTGCCCAACGTCAAAATTTCTAAAATTCGGAACGCCTAATGAGTACCCACTGTGATTGATGATGAAGCAAATACAGCGCTACGCAAAAGGCACCTCTAATGTGCAAGAGACACACTCCAAAAAAGAAAGAAAACATTAACAAAATAAAAAATATTGTCATAAGCAACTCACAAAAAGAAGTAACATCCCACCAAAAACATTTTCATGTAAAATGTTGTCAAGACTAGACCATATGACTCGCACTGTCAGCAGTTATCAGATCTCAGGTAGAGCCAAGCTTCTAACTCTACGCGCCCTAACTCTACAAGCTTTTTTACCAAGCCACATATTTTGACTAAGGTGTAGAGTTTGTGAAGTTAGGGCTTGTAGGGATAGGGCGTGTAGAGTTGGAAGCTTGGCTCTACATGAGATCTGATAACTTTTTGACAGTGCGAGTCATATGGTTTCGTCATGGCAAAATTTTACATGTAAATGTTTTAGTGGGATATCCTTTTTCTGCAAATTTTATAACGCATTCCATGTACAACAGCTAGTGTAAGGTAAATATATAATTACTTTGAACTTATACTGTGTAATGTGGTTGGTTGAAGCTAAAATATCCCACTTGGGCCGCTTCATGTTTCAAATGTTATATATTACATTGTCTATTATTAAATTGTTTCTAGCTTTAAATAAGTAATTGAACTGTGAATGTTTTGTTTATCAATGATTTGTAAGTATATACTTAGGAACCGGTGATTTACGTGATTTATAAATGTGTTCTAAATATATGAACGCTGTTGTTTGAACTTAATCCGTACAAATATAAATGCGAACTTGAGTATTTGGTTGTTACGCTTTGACGCCTAAGCCACTAAACTAATTTTAATGATATTTGGTGTAGAGATAGCTTAAGCTCTTGGGAATAACATAGTAGGCTACTTTTTATGCCGAATTTCAAAGAGTTCCCTAGGGATGCAGATGAAGTCGCGGGACGCAGCTAGTAATAAATAAATAAAGGTGATTGTAAATTGATAAATATTCGCTCAAAAAAGAAAAACATTGCATTATATTTTCATCAATCGAATTACTTAATTACCAATTATTGAATTGTCTCGCGAATCTTTTATTTGCGAATGCAAACACTATATATGTACAATATTCGTAGTAAAATATCGTCTTGTTGCTTCGCTTTACTTTTCGCTTTCATTAATTATTGAGGAAAAAAAGTTCGTTGTACTCTCCGTGGGTACTCTCAAAACCAATAAATAGATAATATAAACTTCTTGACTTTTGACATCATCCTAAAGCTTCAGTTTGGCGCCTCCTTTCTCTCGCAATTTTGTTCGCCAAACAGTTTATTTTTATGGCCAAGCCATCGTCTCTTAGAACACAAAATCCTAAAAGGTTTTTCGTTAATAGCCACCATCTGTCATGAATTACTGTATTGACATTTGCTCCCCATTGACATATAAATCATTTCTTTAAAATATGAAGCAATTCCATTATTTTCTTTCCTCGCAGCAAAGGGAATATTAGTTAGAGCAAGGAATTTATATTAGTATACATTCCTTGGAATAGAGAGAAGATACGGTTTCGTCCGGGTCTTCTGGGTTTGAGCCATCATCGTCGCTTATCATGCTGGCTGGCCCAGAGCGGGTTGGTGCCCTAGAGTCTCGTCCGTTGATTGGCCGGGTATGCCGTGAGTACGTCCTCCAGGAGAGTGTTGTAGTTTATTCAGATGTCCAATAATTAAATATGTATATGAGAGTTATGCCTATCTTTTAGCGATTAACTGGTGGGTGTTTTCAAACAAACAACAGGGAAGCTCATGACCTTCATCTTACCTGATGGTAAGGCTGAATATGGAAGCGAGATTCATCTGGACTCCTCAATAACTGAGGCTATCGTACCTCTTATGATCGGAACACAGGAAAACACATTGTTATTATCGCGGCCAACCAAAGTAAAACGGTGGCAGTTGGCCTGGCGGGCTCAGAAGTCTCGTCACCAATCATACCGAGCGAAAAACTTCTGCCTCCACGGAGAGTTGAACCCCGGACTTTCAGATTCATAATAGGTGGTCTGAACCACTAGACCACGGAGCAAGAGAATCAAATTAATGCACGATTTTTTCATTTTCAAATAAAGATATCAATTAGTTTGGATAATATTTATCTTTTTGATAAGTTTAAGCAGTCACATATTTTTCACAAATTAGAATTTTATGTCACGGTGATTTTGCTTTCAAAGCAGAATAAACAAATTTACAAATAAATTTTAGGTAGCGTAGCGCCAATGTGCAATTATATTATAGAATTACTTTATATTCCTTTAGGTAGAAAGAGAGTCTTTCTACCTAAAGGTATATAAAGTACGAGTCTAAAGAGCGTTTGAATGACAAATTCGATCCTTTCATTTCGTTTGATCTAAATTTAAATAAATCTTCTAATTGGCTGGCTATAATTCCGCAATATCAAAGTATAAAGATGAAAACCATATTCATAATATATTTTTGGCGTCAGCTGCTCTACTTCTCCGTGTTTATTTTTGAAACTGGTGTTTTAGTTTGACGACATATTGGCTAATGCTTTAGGGTGAATATGGCGTAGAAACAATTTGGAATGATAGAGCAGAGAGAGAAGGATTAATTCATTATTTACAATCTTCTCCATTCAAAAGTTTGATGTGTTACAAGATTGTGGAATTATCTACCTGAGACTATTCGCGACAGTCAAAAGGGTTGACTGGATGTACGACATTTCTGTGAAAGAGGAATCAGCTTTTAAAAAACTAATTTTTCCCTGAACTTCGTATTATATGAACCATAATAATATTCACAAATTAGGAAAATTCGTTTTCAATATAAAAAACGAACCATGTATGTTTTGAACCAAATTTATTACAGATCTATAAATGCTTGAAATATTAGGTCCTCACATAATAACATGGAATTTGCGTTTTATATGGAAAATTAAAACGGAAAAAAAAATAATTTGAAATTATATACATATTTTAATCAATCTTTTTTTCTCGCTCTCTCACTTTCGCCATTTTATAAGTAGTTTATTGATTCCATTACTGAAAACGACACGTTTAGCGCAGAGGTCGAGTGATCACCTACTGCGCAACGGGTCGCGGGTTCGATCCCGTACGGGACAAATGTTTTGTATGGCCTACAGAAATTTGTTCCGGTCTGGGCGTATGTGCATGTGATATTCTATGTTTGTAACTGCACCCACGACACAGGAGAAAATCCTAGTGTAAGGCGACGTTTTTTTTTTTAAAAAGTTCTGGGTGCGATATTCGATAAAATCTTTAAAGACCTTTTGGACTACCTTATCCGGATTGAATTTTTTCAAGAAACTAACCATATTTCTAAAAAGTGGTAATCTGTTGGAGCAAGGTCCGGAGAGTATGGTAGATGTCATTGATACTCCAATTACAGCTCCTCTAATTTAGCGACCGCCTGTAGCGAAGTACCGTCTCTACTGGAGCGATTGACCAGTGTCGGTTATTTAACGACTAGCTTTTACATCACGGTTTGTAATCGTAGACAATACAGATTTAACGTAATCGTCTGGCTAGATCCTAGTAAGCTGTAGTGTATGACAGCATTACTGGACCACCAAACAATCACCCATTCCCTTTTTTGAGTCAACTTTCGCTTGGGACAGGATTTGGCCAATTCTTCTGGGGTCAAATTCCGATTGTCGTATTCTTATACGACAATCATATTATGCATAACAATACGATTCAAAGTTTCCTCGCAATTGTGACGATTGAGTAAAGTAACGCAGCACTCAATGCGTCTTAGTGGGTGTGATTTTGCGGTACCCATTTCTCGAGCTTTTTCTCTTTTCCAATTTATTTCAACTGAGTCAAAATTATTTTGTCACTCATACCGAAGCCTGCCGCTAGCTTTGACGTGGTTTGCGATGGATCTGCTTTCACGATAAATATTATTTTTTAAAGTCGACTAGTCTACGGAGTTTGTTCTGTGGGTCATTTTCCAGAACGAAAACGTTGTAAAACGTATCGTATTTTTTCACTATTCACTATCCTGTTTATGCAGCGCTGGTGATGCCGCGCTGGAACCCAGATTCGTAAATAACGCGATATTTTAAGTATTCAATATACTGTGAACAGAACGATGTCAAAAAAAATTGAATAGTGCGCAAACAGGCAAATTACGAAATTCGAAACAGAAAAACACCAGCCTGAATATAAAATAAATTTGAATTCATGTGTTTACCCTTTTTTTTTTTTTTTTCGAGGGGAATGCGTTACCGCACCGTACTCGCCGTTGGCTAGACGACGAGCGTGTGTGAGGCTCTCCCGGCAGAGTGCCAGGCCTACCCACTAAACCCCTCGGTGTTCTTCCTGCCCTTTTGGACGCGCGTGGTAGGGTCCACACGGCGACTACCACTACCAACGCGCCCGGGCTAGCTTGACCTAGCTGGTCAGGCTATCGCCAAGGGGGGATTGCCCGAGAACACCAGGGCAATCCCCAGACGGAGAGCCTTACGGCGGCGTACACGGGGCCAACCGTGCACGCAGGCCCCCACGGCAGGGTCATTAGACGGGCATTGCTTGCGCGAATGCCCGCCTTCGCCTGCCTGTCCGTCTGCGGCGGATGGGAGCGGCTTGAGGATCATTCTCCCGCTCCCTCTCCGCGGCCTCCTTCTGCGAGATGACGTCCTCGCAGAAGGAGGCGACAGCCCCCCATTCCGCCTCGCCGCGGAGCATGGCCACGACCATGCTCGGCAGCGAGAGGTCTCCGCCTCCCAGCGCAGCGTTGAGTTCGCTGCGCTTGGCGTCGCCAGGCCGGGCACACCAACAGAGTGTGCTCGGCAGTATCGTCGGGAGCGTCGCAGTGACGACACTGCGGCATTTCCTCCCGACGCGCGACCCGGTGCAAGTCGTGACCGAAACAGCCATGTCCGGTCAAAACCTGCACCATGCGGAACGAGAGACTGCCCTGCCGGCGCCCTACCCACTCCTCCAACACCGGACGTATCGCTTCGATCATCCGGTGGCCAGCAGCTGGGAAGGCGAGTGCCTCACCCCATTGACGCAGAGCCTCCCTCTGCGCTTGGGTACGAACCCGCTCCACTTCCTCGGGAGCGGATCGTCCCCCCCGTTCTCTAACGGCAACCCGATGTCGATACACCTCTGCATGTACGCGTGCATCGACATCCCACGGCGTTTGGCCCTCAAGAACGCAGGCTGCGCCGTGGCTGACCCCCGGGTTGCTATGACCCTTTGCGGCCGTCGCAAGAGGGCCATCGTTCGGGGGGAGAGGCACTCCGCCCATACCGGGGCTCCGTAGAGTGCCATCGACCGTATCACCTATCACGGGGTGATACGGTATCAGTCGACGGAACGCCGATCCTGGCCCTCCTACATTAGGGAGGACCCGTCCGAGTGCGGCTGCGGCGGCACATAGCCGTGGAGTGAGGAGCTTGAAGTGCTCCTCAAAGCTCCATCGGGGATCCAAAACCAGGCCGAGGTACTTAAGGTGTGCCTCGACCGGTATGCGGACCCCCTCCACTCGGACTCGGAGCCCCGGTGGGATCCTGCGACGAGAGGCGTGGAACATCATGGCCCTCGTTTTATCGAGGGCGACGTTCAGGCCTAGGAGGCGGATGCGTCGAACGACGAGTGATGCGCCGACCGACACAAGGCCTCCTCCCCAGTTTTTGCTCTCGCCGCGACAAGCGTGTCGTCGGCGAAGCAGACGACCTCCATGCGTGGAAGGAGGTCGCCTCGCAGGACCCAGTTGTACCCCAGGTTCCATAGTAGAGGATCTAGTACGGAACCCTGGGGCACACCTGCCGCCATTGCCCACGTATGGACGCACCCGTCCGGCCCCTCGTAGAGGATGGACCTGCCTTGCAGATAGTCCTCCACGAGGGTGCGGAGGTACGGAGGCACCCGGTGGAAGCGGAGTGCCTCCTTTATGCACTCGTGGGGCAGGCTGTTGAAAGCATTGCGGATGTCAAGAGACACCGCAACAACAGTCTCCCCACGAGCTGTGGCCTCCTTCGTCCACCCCTTAAGGAGGGCCACCGCATCCATCGTGGACCGGCCGGTGCGGAAGCCGAACTGGTTGTTAGCCAAATCCGGCCCCCGATCCTCTAGGTGCTCGACGATGCGGGAAGCGAAAATCTTCTCGAAAAACTTCCCAGCCTCGTCGAGCAGCACCACCGGCCGATACCCAGTCGGGGAATCCGCGGGGCTGCTCTCCTTCCTTAACAGGCAGAGCCTACCCACTTTCCATCGACTGGGGAAGCGGCCCGAGGCGATGCATAGGTCAAGCACCTCTCGGAACCGCTCCTCGAGGTGTCCCAGGGCGAGGGCCAGAACCCTGCTTGGGACACCGTCCGGTCCCGGCGCCTCCTTTTTGCGCCGGAGCCGTTCCCTCGCCGTGTCAAATTCCACGTTCGACACGGGAGGGATAGCGACAGCCACTTCCTCCGGAGGAGCATCCGGGGGGACCATTCTGGGGGGCTGGAACGGACCGGGATCGGGGAACAGAGTCCTCAGCACCCGGTCCAGCAGCCCGCTGTCCATAGCGGAGGTAGAGGGAGCGGAAGCTTTAAATTTCCCCCTCACCAACCGGTACGGACGCCCCCACGGATCGTCGTCCAGGAGCCATATAAACTGCTCCCTGGACTCCTCCTTGGCCCTGCAGATTTCGTTCCGCAGGGCCTTCTTGGCTGCCGCATACACCCGACGAAGTTCAGCTTCCTCGTCGGGTGTAGTTCTGGCACGCCTACGACAGCGCACGTAGGCGCGCCTGGCCCTCATACTGGTGGTCCGCAGGTCCGCAATCTCCTGCGTCCACCAGTATACCTGCCCCCTTTCGGGGCAGGCCTGCGCCCTTGGCATGGCGGCTTGGCAGACGACCTTCATATCGTCTGCGAAGAGCTCCACCATGCCGTCGATATCCCCGGCAAGGTGGGGCGGTTCTTCTGCCCACGCCCGCACCATCGCTGCCTCCTCCGCTACATCCGGGCGGAGCTTGGTGAGCGCCCACCTTGGAAAGGCGCTCACCGCAGAGCCCCTGCGGCTCAGGGCTCCTTGGGATGCCGCGGAGACCTCATATCGGACATATAGATGGTCCGACAGGGTCTCCACTTCTTCCTCTACACGCCAGTCGTTAATTCGACGGGCTAGTGAGGGGGTAGCGAAGGTCACGTCCACTATGGACGTGCCTTGTACCCGGACGCAGGTAGGGGTGGAGCTTCTATTCAAGATCTGGAGCCCCAGGGACAGAACCCAGGACTCCAAATCTCCACCCCTCGGACTGGTTCTGCAGGATCCCCACGCTGTAGACCACGCGTTTACCCTAGCAGTAAATGGTAACTGAAGACTTATAAAACAATATTTATGAGCAGGATTTCTGGAACCTGCACCTTCAATATCACTAAGCTACCGGGATCATATTATTGAGGGATTTGAACGGTGCGCAAACTCATTCCCCTCGTATAAAGTGTTTTGTGCTCATAGCGTTAAAACAGTGTGTTCAACACGCAGACGCATATAGCTCAAATTCCGCCCTGTCCTGTCTTTGCAGTATTAATTTCCATGAAATTTATTTAGCTTTTTGAATTAAAGAAAATATAAATATATAAAAATTGCTTGAAATCTGATATACAGTTGGGTCATTAAAATAATTTTACATCTCTCATGTTCGGTAAGTAGGTCCTTATTACCCCTAAATGGGGCTTGTAGGTGACCAATTAACGTTCTAGGGTAATAATGTAGCTAGAAAAGCCCTAGGACTGTAAGTAATTTATTGCCAGTATGATGGTTAGATGTACGCGAACTTTTTGAAATAGTGAAGTGTTTTTTTTATTACTTACCGCCCTAGGGCTTTCCAATCTACATTATTACCCTAGAGCGCTAATTGGTCACCTACAAGCCCCATTTGGGGGTAATAAGGACCTACTTACCTCACAATCGAGATGTAAAGCAGAGTAGTTAGCTCGGGTGTAAGCACCAATTGCACCCTCGAAATATAATTATCTCGGGCTGCAATTGATGCCTTACAGCCCTTAGCTATTAATCTACTATTACTATCATTCATTAAAAAAAAAAGATAAAAAACCTGAGTTTCTTCTTATTCTCTGCTTAAAAAAGTTAAACTTTTATTTACTTACTATGTTTTATTTTAAGCCGTTCGTCATATGCACTGATATAACTTGATAAGAAAATTCGATTTTTGAGACATTATTATATGATCTCTCCGATAAAGAAATTGCCTGTATGTACTTCAAATCAAAGGACATGAATAAAAAAAAGCTTATGACTGATATATATTGAAACATCGATGAAAGATATATTCACTTCAACTGCTACAAGCTACGAACAGCTACGACTACAGGGAACGTCTACGAGATTTGCTACGTTCTAAGACCTAAGTAAAGAGAATGAAATAAGTATTACGATGACACCACACTGAATCCCAAGACATTATAGACATTTTAATGTTACTATTCGAAAGGCCATTTTCCGTGTCTTATTGCAAGAGATAGAATTTTTGTATAATTCGAATATTAAATGCTCACCTTTACGGCTGAACGCCATGCTTTATCAGTGTTTATCTCTCCAAATGTTTGCAATCTATGCGTACAATCTAAATTTCTTGGCTATTACCCTGATTTCTAACTTGAATTCCTGCTAAGAAGAGTTTACAAGAATTTGAAATGAGATGGAGGCTTAAAAAGATTATCTTAATGGTCGTCTAATTATGAATAAGACATTGTTAAGTAGTAGCTGTACCTGTGACCGCGGATTCCTTCATATAAAATTATTACGGAAAACTTTTAATACACGATAATATTATTTTTTAATACATGAATTATGTATACTTTCTGTATGTAATAAATACAATGCGACCGCAAGTCTAGTTTAATAATATAATTAGCCGAAGAAAAGCTTGTTAACCATTAAATCGACTATTTAGAGATATGATTTTAGTTTGTCAGATCTTGAGCCTCCTAATATAAAAAAAGATAAAATGAAAAAAGATATAATGTCTTCATTTCTCCGAAACCAACAATCTATTAAATGTAAAAAAAACATGTCTCTCGTTATGAGTTTCTCTATAGAAATACAAAACTATTTGTGCGTTAAACTTGGCATATTAACAATAACGTTACACGAACTAGGTTACAGAATCTCTCGAGTATCTCGTGCGGCAGACAATGGTGCAGGCAGTGCTCACACTCGATGGCGCTTAGAATATTGTTGTGGGGATAAAGAAAGGGTTTTCCACTCGACGGAGCGTTAATTCATCAGCAGGAAACGCTCTTCGCAGAGGCACCTGCCTGGCTCTCCGACAGACAACTTTTTATGTATAACACGTGTTAGACTACGCCAATCAGTTTATTTACAATTGACAGCATTACATGTTAAAAAAGATTGTTCTTTTATACAGGATGGGAAATGTGATGAATTGCTTTTCGGTCGTAAATGAGATCAAAAGCAACTAATTTTGTCATTTAATGTTGTGCTTTAAAATTGTTCTTGAGTTATTCGAGATTTTGTTTCTTTTAACCATATA
Source organism: Schoenobius gigantellus (assembly GCA_963935595.1). Classification (NCBI taxonomy): domain Eukaryota; kingdom Metazoa; phylum Arthropoda; class Insecta; order Lepidoptera; family Crambidae; genus Schoenobius; species Schoenobius gigantellus. The sequence continues at coordinate 15,978,342 of OZ012555.1, forward strand.
AAATAGGAAATAAACTAAACTACTATATGAACTTCAGATTTTTAGGTGTTATCTTATAGAAGACAATCTGTGTTATCAAAATAAATAATGATTTGGTCAGAAACTACAGCCTTTTATAAATAATGATCTTTAAGTGTGTACTTTTTACATAATTAAAAGTAAATAAACGCAAAGTTTCACGAAAATTTTCTAATTTTTCTTAATTTAGTGAGATATGAATTCTGAAAACAAAACTAAATTCAGTATGACTAACCTCTCAGAGGTTTTGCAATTATGAAACTATATTTTTATATTAAAAAATTTTGTTTATTGTAAAAAATAATTCAGATACGTGTTGAATTTTGGTGAAAATAAGCATTTATTTATTTATTCCTTTTTATCAAGTATTTTTGGCGATAAGTCGCATCAATTATATTATCATTCTTATATAAAATCTGTTCTTAATTCAATGGATACTGGAATTGAATGTATGCACTAGTATTTATAAAAATTGTCTATGGGCACATTAATTCGGCCAGGCTTAAAAATGTATTCATTCACCCTTATATTTTTGTGTGACAGCTGATTAAATAAAATATTCCACCATATATTTTTATTTATGAAACATATAAGTATAATGATGTGAATAACCTACCGCACCCTTATTATCATTAATACAAATAAACTAAGTACAAAAGAAAATTATGTGAAACACGTTCATCTTTTTATTGTCAGCATAATTCTTTTATTTTATCAAAGATAAAAATCCTATTTATTGCGAATAGTGGTGAAGGCATCGCATTATATTTTTTTTGTGAATATTTCTTGTAATAATAACAAAGTTAATTTTATCGTTGTTACTTTCTATATTATCGTATTACTTCCTTTGACAGAACAATACAAAATTTTGTATAGGTATGGGTAGACGCTTAGAATAGATAAGTACTAGATTTTAGATAAATAATATTATGTATTTTAGTATGACGAGCGTTGCCGAAGCTATTTCAATACTAATACACTTTACGTATCTATAGGGAATACTTTAATCAATATTCATTCAATAAAATAAAGTGACGTTACCTAAGTGTATCAGATACACACCGAGGCGGACGTGATCGTAAGGTAAACTATTAAAACTATGAAATTGTTAGTAATACGAGTAAAATAGTCGACAAAAGCTCTCTGTGCCTCTTAAGCTCTCCCAACTTTGAAGAATCCTTTTCGAATAAAATTTCTGATTCTACTTCCAAATTTTAAAATTATGAAAGTCGTCATCACGATATCAGTCCCCATTTCACTTTATTATTATGTATTATAAAATTCTGCCATTTTGTTCCAAAATTGACGTACGAACTATGCTGTTGCTTTTTTTCAAAATTTCAAAACTTATTAACATCTATGGACGACTTGATCAAAACCAATTTGGAATCTGTTTTGAACTTGTATCGAAGCGAAGACTCTTGCATTCCTTCTTATCCGCTACGGTGGAATTGGTATTTCGAATGCTTACGCGCCCGCTTTTTTCTCTTCAGTTCATAGGTCGGTTAATCTTATACAAAAAACCAAAGAGCCTATCCTTCAGGCTTGCTGGTTTTACGGAGGTCAAAAATGCCTGATCTATTGCCTGCCCTTGTAAGGATTTTCCGGATTCACAAAGCTCCTGGGATGACGTTCAAACCAAAACGTTATATGTCTCTCTTTTCAGCCGCAGCACAGGCCTCGAAAGCGCCAGGCCCTTGGCTGTGGGGACTAAAGATAAGCCGGCGCCTGGCTTCACGGCTTTCCGTCAGTGCATACTGGCACTTTCTTGGAACCCGCTGTCTGCGGCTCGGCGTCCAGAGGCCCAATTCTGCTAATAAGTTACAGCCGAATCGAAACTGAACCGTTGTAATCTACCAATCAGTACGCCAAATTATCATGTCATCGAATAGTTGAATGGCAATATACGTGCTCCGATTGGTCTATCGCAATGGTTTAGTTTCGATTCGGCTGTAACTTATTAATCGAATTGAGCCTCAGGTTTGTGCACCAAATGAATGCTCCTGCGGCACTAACCTCGACGTCCATGGACACCACGGGCTCTCTTGCCAGAGGAGAGCAGCCCCCCTAGACGAATGCCACACGCTAATTTTTCCGCAGTCGTTCCTCAGAATCAGAAAAAATGTATGGAGATGACATTAGCTGCGGCAAAAATAGCGTGAGGTTGTCGTAAGCTAATGTCATTTCCATATATTTTTTCAGCGGAACGACTGCGAAAAATTTAGTGTGTGGCATTTGTCTAGGGCCTCTGGTCGCTTTTCTCGGCACGCCGTCTCTTGTCAGCGTCAACGTTCCAGCTCTTCTTGAATCACCCAGCGTACTTGGGGAAGATGGGAAGAGACCGGACGGAATGTTACTAATTCCGTGAATGATGTTGCTGAAGGTCAGGTGCTGGTGTGAGATGCCACCGCGTAGACACGCTAGCCCCTTCTCATCTCCACGGAACTTCCGCTAGGACCGGCGCGGCTGCGGAGGCAGCCGAATATTTTAATAAGGCCAAATATAGATGTCTCAGCGCACAATTTAATTTCAATGCGTTCGGCGTCGATACCCTCGATCCGTGGAGTCTAAGCACCCACTTTTTAAAAAAATCGAAGAGGCTAGTGGACGCTACTGCTGATCATAGATCTGGCAGCTTCCTCGCTCAACGTATTAGTATTGCTATACAGCGTAGAAATGCTGTCAGCATCTACGGAACCAGGCCGCGGACTTTTGTTTTAATATATATTTTTATTTAAGATTAGTTTTTATTTATTATTAAGTAGTTTATATTAGTTTACTATAAATAGTTTTTTAATATATGAAATATTTTATTATCCTACTAATATTATAAATCGTGGAATGAAATGAAAGCGTGGATGTTTGGATGTTTGTTACTCAATCACACAAAAACGGCTGAACGGATTTGGATGAAATTTGGCATGCATGTAGCCTTTGACATGGGAAAGAATATAGGCTACCTTTTATCTCGATTCCTTAAGTAGTTTCCGAGGGAAAATTAAAAATTGTTCAAAATTGAAGTCCACGCAGACGAAGTCGCGGGCAGAAGCTAGTTTAAGATAAATCCTTAATATCTGACTTCAAAGTGCAGCACAGTACCTATAGTAGGTTCTCAAGTTAAAATGAATACAACTTTAATTTTAATCCTTATGTTTTGATTTATTAAATGCATACTTAATCTTGAAAACAAAATATTTCCTGCGCCGTGACTTATGTACCTGTTACCAAAAGGTGCATGAAACTTTCGCGGTGTACTATTTAATTTACAGTAATGTCTGAAATTTGCTTTTGTTTTATGGCAAATTAGTTTAGAGGAATATACACCAAAGTTAACGGAAATATTGCTGAACTCCACTGGTTTCCAAAAATACATCTTCCTTTCCTTGATTTGAAGGACGGAAAAAATAACTGTAAAAGTTTGCTCGAAAAACTTAAATAAGACAGTTGCTTGTCGTATTTTTGAGTCAAAATTCCAAAGAAAGCAAAGAAAATCTGGCTCTATGTTGCTCTGTAATTTCACTTTGGGCGTCTGCCGCAAGGAATTTTAATTAAGGAATAAGGTACAAAATCACAGGCGCTCGTTTCTGTGAAGTGCGACTTTTGAATAATTTTAATGAACGTTTTATTAGAGGAATGTAAGTATGGCCGCCGGCGCTATCCTCGATATTAAATAACAGATGCTGTAATTAATTATTTATAGCCTAATCATCCGTTTCCATCAGCGTTAAAAGGATATAATTATTGTTCAAACTTAATTTCACTTAAGAGTATTAAAGCTCGGAGAAATGAATCCAAATCTTGAATGATCCCATTTCTTTTATCCATAAGAAGAAAGCTCTTCGCTTTCACTTTAATTGATGTAAAGCTATGATATGAGTTATTTGTCTGTGCTGTGAGAGATTTAGAATTCAAATATATTTTTCAATTTTGAATAATATGTATCGTATCGCGTTTCTCATTATTTCCCTTGTTAAGCCCTAATGGTCATTATAAGTACATATTTTTAAAATGAATACCGCAGCCATTTTTTAAATTTGATTTTTTGACAATCACTATCTACTGTGTTGTTATGAACTAAGCAAAACTACAAGAAGTGACTGAACATAGAAACACACGCAACCAAATTGTAACTCTCTCCAGGTAGGCAGTGACTGAACTGTGCCCCTGGCATTGCAGATGTCCATGAGCGGTGGTTACCACTTAACATCAGATGGGCCACTGGCTCGTCTGCCACAGTTAGCAATAAAAAAAATATCTTCTGAGATACCATTGAGGAGGATCAGACAAGATGTCTCCACTCCTCATATCTCCTTTTTATTTGTATCTACATCCACTACGCTACCCTCTCTACTATAAAATTCCTGAATACCGAGACCCAATTAAGGGAGTTAACCGCAATCAGCAGTAAAGTGTAAAGTTTTCATAAGGCCGATAAATGGAACGAGGTTCACATGGATTAGTGTACTCTAAAGAAAGAACCTAGTTTTCAACACAAGACTTTTTTACTATGTTGTTACTGCGAAAGGCCTGTGGCCAAGGTAAGATGGCGGTAGCAGTTAGGGGAAGAAAAGTTCTACAAATAACAAAACAGAACACCAACTCTGCACAATCGAACCCCGAATCTAAGCCAGATAGTGTCAACTAGAACAATTAAGAAATCAAAATTATTAGAAAGAGGTAAAGATATTTAATCGTCCGAATTTTAAATTTACATTAAATTTACGTGAAGCTATTTAATAATGTATATAAAACTAATATTCCTTTCTAAGTAGGTTCTTAGCGAATTTAATGAAATTATACTAACGAATTTAATGCGCTTTTGTAGTTCAGCTTTTTTGCTGAGAAATAGTATTTTATTTAAGCGTAAGTTTCTAGAAATCCCAATTGAGTATTACAAATTACAATGTTTTTCATGCGCTCTCTGTGTGTCTCGGCAGTCTCGAAAGACTTAAAAAGCTTTTCGTGTTACCTCCGTTTCGACGTTAGTGTATTTTTGCTTCAGGGACAAGGTGCCTACCTGAGAAGCTTTTTATACTCTCGTACCCTTTGTCAAGTGTTTCAGAATAAATTTTACTCTACTGTGTTATAAATATATAAAAGGCAATAACAATAATACTCTATTCGTGATAGTAATTCAATCATTGGAATATTTGTATGATAAGCAAATATGTAAATTCAAGTGATCATTTTGAGTCTAATAATAAGTAAGTATCTAATTAATACTACAACAACAGATTTCTCTATAATTATTTGGGGTATTTTTAGATTACTCCTATGTTACAGGGTCTGAAATATCCACTAACATTAGAGTAAAAAACGAGCAGCTGTATCGTTAAATAAGTCATAGAATATAAAAAATAACATAGATGATGCATCAATGACTTACCTTCTTCATAAAGGACATAACATTTGTGGGCAGCATGTTGACTTCTGTTCCGCACTCAACACTGATTAGATATCACTCACTTCACCACTAACACCCACATCGCGGTCAGTCCGGGATCAGCACGCTGCCACCGAAGCACGACATTTCGACACTGAACTTCAATCCTCACTAACTGATACCTGGAACAAATTTTATTCAACTGTATCGACTTGTATGTTGTGTCTAAAAATAGTAGCGCCGAGTGTAGCAGCGTTAAGTAAGGATGCGTTCGCCCGGGCGAGCGAGCGGACTCGGAATGAGCTCGGGTCCCGTTCAACAGGTCCCCGCGGCTATGGGGTTCAAAGGGGTAATAGCTGTAGTGATTGGAAATACAACCCTATTTGCGCGTTTTACAAGGAAAAGTAGAATCCAACGGATGGGTGCCTTGTTCCAGTCATTTCTTTCATATTTGTATGCTTCATATACCTACTTAACAATGTATAAGTAGACTTTCAAGTGATCTGCCCAGGGAATAAAATAACGTGTTTTGAAGGAATAACATTCAAAATACGTCACATTAATCAATAGATAGTTTATGTGGGCCCATTTGCACATTGTAAAATAATGCCCCGGTCAGGATAATGGAGTTCAAGTCTAAATATGTATATACCAGTAATAATGATGCCGCGAGTGTACCACTATACGTAGGAAGTGAGGCGTCCTAGACGTGACCTCGTTTTTATTAAAGAACGTGATATCATTCAAGATATTTTATTAAAGCCCTACTATGAAAGGAAATTACAGTGATCTGGAAACCCAGACATCTTTAGATATTTTAAGTATACCTAAGAATATAATTAATTAACTTTTCAAACGATGAGGGCTTTGTAACGTTAACATCAACTAAGGTTGGATTTTTGGAAATTTAGTCTGTAAAATATGGGATGTAGGTTTAATGAAGAGGAAAGTATTTCATTTGTTTTCGCCTCACACTTTTACAACTATTTTATTCACAAAAAATACCCAAAAACTCTGTAGTCTGGACGGCGACTACTATATTTTTAAACTCTACATTTCCAAATTAACAGAAGGTTTCGACATAAAATTAGAGCATTCATTTAACATTTTGGGTAGCCATTGGAAGGAAATTGTAATAGAAACACAGCCAAACTTTAATTTTCAATGAAAAACGTAAATTAAATCTGTCTAGTTTCAGAGGAGGAAAGGGCACTACGAAACGTTTATTTTGTGTACTTTTCATAGGTATCTTCGTTCTGAGCTGCGGTTATCTCACGCTCTGCTTGGTTGGCACAGCGTAAGACATTTTAGAAATAACTAGTTTATGAATTTTCTCGCCCTTAGGTTTCCTTTTAAGCCTTTTAAGCCCTTTTTAAAAGCAGGATAATCTATTAGAATACCTACTATGTGGCTAAGTTGACTAGTTCTGCTTGGGTATGGCCACGGTAAATTACCGTGGTATGGTTTAATAGGTAATTTGTACTTTTCAAAATTATAAAAAGTCGTTTTCAAGAAAAGCAGTTAAAATTATTAACGAATAGCAGCGCAGGCTTTCATACAAAGTAATTTAATATTAAAACCGTTTTCATTTGTTTTGTTCGACGCAGGCGTACTTCAAACTCTTGACTATATTTTGGATCAAAGGGTACCATTAAGTATTTTAAATTTGTGGGACCTCTCATTTTTGTGGGGCCAAAGTTTTCTAATTATTCAAAGGTATTGGTTTCGCAAAATTTAAAGATTCAATCAAACTCCCATCCGATCAAACACTCAACTGCCCTTTGAAACTCGGCATTGGGCCACAATGAAATTTTCCATTGGAATAAAAAATTATTATCCAACTTGGTAGATACGTTTTTGACGATGACAAAGAGGTTATCCAAAAAAAAGGAAGAAAGTGAAATTGAATAGAGTGATCTACTCTATTGAAGACAGTTAAAAAAAACAGTGTAACATGGAAATTGAAATCCGAATGATTCGACAGAACGACTTAATATTTGTTAAAAATACTAGCTGTGCCCGCGAACTACGTTTAGCAAGTAAAAATATTAATATCGCTATTGAAAATGGGGGTTGGTGGTATAAGGGTTGATGCTAAATTATAAAATAATAAAAAAAAGTCGCAAGGAAATTCTGGAAAAGGCCATTCTTATCAGGGTATAAAAATAGCCTACTACCTATTAACAGACCTACTAAATATACACAAAAAATTTCACGAAAATCGGTCAACCCGTTTCGGAGGAGTTCGTTAACAAACACTGCGACACGAGATTTTTATATATTAGAAGAAGATGCGAGTATAATATCAAATTTTGAATTTTTTATCTGATGTAGATGTAGATCTCTAATCTTCAGATACAAAAACACAATTTCAATTTATTTCACGTAATAATCCAATTAATTTGAACATTATGTACGAGTGTAGGTAACCATAAAAATAGCCGGATCACGGGCTCACAGCATGCGTAAGACTGAGAAGTGACCCGTATGTAGAGGATCGCAGGAGGAACTAAACAAATTAAAATATTTGGGATATTCTTGAAAACTGCACACAGTGTAGTTACGTCACTGCGGATATAAACAGCCGAGGTGAGCTAACTGCTCTGCAGTTGAAAAAGTTCAGGGAAGCACGATATCATCAACATTATCGTCACTAACTAGGTAAGAAAGGCTTATAAATTAAAAACAAACAATTAACTTTGAAAGTTATACTAATTATAAAATTTGGATTAAAAAAACATTAAATTAACACTTGTTTTATAATTGAACTTGGAACAGAATTACCTAATTTATAGTACCTAAGTAGCTAATAAGGTAATAGTTTTACACTTTTACATACGTAATTTCCTTTTTGGCTGCTAATAGGGTTGCCATTCGTCCCGGTAAACCGGAACATTCACCGGTTTGTAACTTCTGTCCCGGTCGCCCTAGTTAATCTAGAAAATGATCGTATTTCAATTACATCGCGTAATATGGTGCGCGCAGGCAGGCGGGGCGGCGCCGCAGAAAGGAAACAGATTTTAATTTTGACTTGCCAATACTTATACGCTATCCCTGATCATAACGCCAATGTGGAAAGTATATTTTCTTTAGTAACACTGTAAAAATAATTTTAAGCTGATATTTTATGAAAATTAAATTAATAAAGGTAAAATGGTAACAAAATATGTTTTTTTTTGTCGCTTTCTGCTAATGTTCCGGTCAGTAGCTAGGCTGCTTTGGCAATCCTATGCTAAGCTAAATACTAAGCTATTCCAGTACACATGGAGAATATTATAAACTAGCTAAGCCAGCGAACTTCGAACCGCCACATTTTTTTAATCTGTCAATGTTTTGTCATTTAATTGAAGATCTCTTACAGTCTTAACCTTAACCCTCCCTCTCCATTCCTTAACAGAAACACGCGTAAGGGCCTTCGGAGTCATCCGTACACTGTGTCCTCCTTTTAATACCTTACCAAGAAATTCCAAGATTCCTTCTTCTGTCGTTCATCCCACACTTGGAATTCTCTACCTGCACACGTGTTTCCTCCATCCTACAACATGGGTTCCTTCAAAAGAGGCGTGAAAAAGCATCTTTTGGGCCGGCAAGGGGCAGGCAGGTAGGAGAGTGGATGTCGTCCCTACTCTATCTGTCAACTCATTTGGGCCTCTTTCACCGCTTAACATCAGGCGGGAGGAGGTCATTTGCCGGCCCATCCATAAAAAAAAAGTCTTCTGCATCATTCACTCACTCACTTTTCATTTTAGGAACTTTTCAAAATCTGTTCGATTTTTTAAAATTTTCCTTTATACAAACCTTGTCTTGACAATTAACGAACACAAAAAAGAAATATCCAATCGGAAGATATACGCGTACGTGTATTTCAGCGATTTATTTTTATATATATAGATGTTCAGAACTACCTCAAGGCGACGCGTTTCTCGGAAAGTATGCCACGAGCCAGCTATTACCTGGCAGATTGCATCGGCAAATCGATAGCCGATATCGGAACTTAACGATCTGCCGTCTCAGCGAGCTTTTACATCTATGTCTATGTTTAATTCTGTAAAAACGTTGTAGGCACATATTTCTTTCATGCATTTCTAAAAGATGTTGATAGCTATATCGGTAAGAGGTAGAGTGGGTGTAGAGTCAATTTGTTGTTACTTGTATTTGCATATATCTTAGTTATGTTTGGGGTGTATGTACGTAGATACAAGAATTTAGTAATTAATTACTAAATATCCAAGTAAATTACATTTTTAATTAGTTTCCCTGTTAATTAATTTTTTGTTTTTGTTTCACGTCAATAAGTACCTGTAAAAGTCTATATTGAATAAAAATGTTTGAATTGAGTGAAAAATGGTGCGTTTTTAATAGTTTGAGCAACGTTTTTAAACATCGTCACAGCAATTTAAAACAACAGATTTTTTTTGTTCTTCATTTTAATGATTAATTCCTTCATCCTACAACATGGGTTCCTTCAAAAGAGGTGTGAAAAAGCGGCCGGCAAGGGGCGGGCAGGTAGGATAGTGGATGTCGTCCCTACTCTATCTGTCAACTCATTTGGGCCTCTTTCACCGCTTAACATCAGGCGGGAGGAGATCATTTGCCGGGCCTTACATAAAAAAAAAACTAATTTGAAAGCAACGATAAGTTTGATTGACTATTTATTGCAAACAAACCATTTTAATACAATAAATACCTAGAAATAATTATTAATTAATTAAAAACTAAACCTAATCAAAAAAGACTAAAAACTAAGTGCATTAAAAAGTAAATGCTTGCCAGAAAAAAAATATGAAAATCACGCGGGTTCCTTTGACCCATGACACAGACAGCGTTCCCGCGCTGTACCGCCAAGGGAAGCCTCTGTGCAAGAAAGATGTCTGCGCGGGAGTCACCAGTGGCTTCCTTCATCGCTTGCTGAGTTGCCTGTAGAGCCCGTGTGAGCCTCTACCCTACGGATCAAGGGTTTCGACACCAATGGAACAAAGTCATACTGAGTGCCGAGGCAAAGGTATTTATTCTAAGTATTTTAATTGCTCGCGCGCATCGGCCGCCGCACCGGCCCGCTTGCAAACCGGCAGGTTTATTACGGAAAAAAAGCAAGCAAACGGTTGCTTAATGTGTATAAAGATTGCGCTGGTTGCTCTTTGTGTGCAAGTTATCCGTGGTGATCAACTTAAACGATAGGAATAAAGGTGGAACACTGAATGAATATTATATTCACACAATGAAATAGAATAATAACAATAAACCATTAAAATGAATATTCAATTTTGTTTTCTTTCGAATTCTTTTTTCAAAAGTTAAATTAAAAACCCTGAGAGATTTGTAACAGCACTCGCTGTCAAAGACAATTAATCAAAGGACAATTTAAAAAGAAGATTGGCCGTCTTAGCATTATGCAATGGTAACGCGATCACCAAAGTATCTCTATGTAGTCTGTGATCAACAGTCAAATTGAACAATCGGTCGCTGTGTCCAAGCGTTGACGTGCATTTTTAGTTCGTCAGTCGCTCGCATGTGGCGCAGTCGTAGCACAATCCAACGTTCCATAAAATAAATATATGATAATTATAGACAATCGCAGCAATTGCGACTGTCTTTCAGGATCGGTAATAAGCCTGCGGAGGGTAGGACGCCGCCGGCGTGTCTGCGCACTTAGGCCGTAGCGTCCCAGACTGATGCACGGCCCATCCTCCACGGTATTAGCATAGATGAAGAATAATATCCTTGGTATTAGTGACATTCATCAGGGGCGTTATTCTGCTAGCGTTAACGCATTTGTGACGTGTCAATAACGCTTCAATGGCGTCGCTTTTTGAGACAGTTATTGTTGGTTAACCGAATACTAACTAAAACATTTGTCACTATTGACTTATCAAGAAATTGTAGTACAAATGAATTGCACCAGAAAATGCGCATAAAAGCGAAAAAAGCAGTTTTATTGAAACGCTATCACGACGCGACAACGACGTTAAGATTAGCGGAATTAGGCCCCAGGGCGCTTGCCATCGTCCCTGACGATATATGGCTCTAGAGCCACAGGGACGTTGACGCTCACAAGCCCTCTTCTGTGGATGTCATTCAATGTAGCGTGCCGCGAGTGGCGGCCTGTGCCTAAAGAGCACACAGGACCATGGTATCCAGGCGGCTGACACTGGCTCCACGGAAAGTATAACAATGATCAATACAAATCTCAGCCCCTAGACGGAGACCTATACAGCTATGTAGAGTGTGGTCGAGTCAATAAATGTTTCAATATTTGGGCTTGAAGCCAGTGTCCAGATTTTGATCCAGCCATCTTATCTTCTTAATCTTAAATTTAGGTCTTCTGTATTCAGATATAATAAAGAAATTAGATATAAAAATACCTAAGTAAAAAATGTGTTATTTGTCGTATTACAAAGGCAAATGAGAAGACGGATATTATTGTTTTAACTTACCTATAAATATTCTATAAGGAACAAAATAACTGTCAAAATTTGGTTGTTGGTATATCGGGATTATACGACTAAATACAAATAATCGGTAACCTGCTAAATATTGAAATTCTTTGACTGTACAAGGGCGGTCTTATCTCTTTATTAAGTACGCCGGACAAGTCGAGCCATCGAGTGCAAGCGGGGGGGCTACCGCCTAACTCATAGCGATCACTCGCTATCGCTTTCGTGTCATTAGAACAATAGCTTAATGTCACAGGTGACATTTGAGCTATTGTTCTAATGTCACGAAAGCGATAGCGAGTGATCTCTATGAGTTAGGCGGTACGGCCGCGGGTCCATATTGGCTCACATAATATTCTAAATCCTATTCTTTGTCTTACTACCGATTTGTGTTCATAATAATCACTCTTCATAATTATATTTTTCATACTTTTTTTATTAATACTGTTACTACCAAGAAATTTAAATACATATATTTTTTTTCAGATCTTTTTTCTTCATAACATTCAATGATCATATTGCTTTAATTAATAATGTTGTTACTAAGAACGTTTCCACGAGCAATAAGTATGCATAAAGTCGAGAATACACAAAGTCGTGTCTGGCGCTTCGCCGGCCGCTGCCGCGGCACGCTCGCTCTCTTGGTTCATGTTCAAACCTACGCTCGTCGCTTCGCTCCTCGCTACCTATTTTTGACCCGCCTACAGTTTCTACATCGCCAAAATATTCTGTATTGTTATATGAATATTATAGTTATTTATTCGAATGATTATGAGTTTCGATCATTAGTATAGAAAAATATATGAAAACAAATATTAGCCAAAACTAAGTGTATGATTAATGATATTATGAATTTCAATGATTATGTTTTTAAATATGTAGTTTTAAATTTTATATGTAGAATGATCATTATGGTTTTAAATGGTATGAGAAATATTTTCGGACCTCCAATGATAGGAATTGAAAACTTATGTAAGAAAATGCGCACCCAGTGCAAGCAATACAAAATAATTTAAGCAAATGGTTATTTCTCACATAAATTTTTGACCACCTCCGTGGTCTAGTGGTTGAGACCACCGGGTATTGATCGGGATGCCCGGGATTCGATTCCCCATGGGGGCAGAAATTTTTTGCTCGGTTAGGTTATACAACCAACCTGAGCTCGCTTGGCTAGCTATCACCGTCTTACCTAAGTTTTTCGCCATAGTAAAATTTATGTTACACAATGTGAATAGCATTGTTGTGTTCCGACAATTAGAAGTAATATAGCCAGTTCCTCAGTTGTTGAGGAGTCCAGGTGAAGCTCGCTTCCACCTTGGCCTTATCCCCACTTTCTATCAGATGAGATTAAGGCCAAGAGCTTTCCTGTCGTTAAAAATTTATGTTACACAATGTGAATAGCATTGTTGTGTTCCGACAATTAGAAGTAACATAGCCAGTTCCTCAGTTTTTGAGGAGTCTAGGTGAAGCTCGCTTCCACCTTCGGCCTTATCCTCACTTTCTATCAGATGAGATTAAGGCCAAGACCTTCCCTGTCGTATGTAAAAAATAACGCAAACGGTGCTTTCCCACAGACCAAAGCCGACAAGGTGCTTATACTGCCAATGACCTTGGATCGATCGCTCGCACTCGCACTAATCATTTGCACTTGAGTGAGAGCGAATGAGCGAAATCTGTAAGAAAATACTCAAACGTGAGTCTTTACCCGTGGTGCGGTTCAAAGGATATACAAAATACAATAAAAACATATAAACTGAAGAAAATCCTATTTCGTCTGTCAGATAATGAAAAACAATCTACAAAAATTCTAGACACGTATTCTTTGCATTCCCTAAATAGTCAAACACTACTGAGATAAAGCGATTAACAAAGTTATGAAGTGGGAGCTCGCCGCGTCACAAAATGTATGTAGGCGTGATGTTATATATATTATGGGACATTTCAAATCAATGTATCTTTCATCATCATCACAGCTCATATACGTCCCCACCGAGGCACGAGCCTACCCTAACTAGTTATGTTAGGGCGATTAGGCCTTAGTCAAACCAGTGCGGATTAATTGACTTTATATACACCTTTGAACTGTTTTGCAGGTGTATGCAGATTTCCTCACGATGTTTTCCTTCATCGTAGGAGCGTCATGTCTGCACTGCGGCGATGATCGTTGCTCGTGTGCTCGTCTATAATCGGCACGATCATATAATCCACACGATCGTCCACGTTCGTCTGTTATAAGCAACCACAGGCGATTCCCTTTGATGCGTGCCCGAAAACCGACAATTCACGGGTCGCAGCGCAGGCGATCATAGACGATCATCGGCGCGCACAGCCGAGTACAGCCGAATATGCCCTCTACACTATCGTGCTCGCGCGTGATCGTCTGTATTCGCCGATAATGAAGAGGAGCCATCAGATAAATGTACTCATACATATGAAATTCGTGAAACGAAAAACCCATTGGTACATGGCATTATCGATCGCGGGCTTCTACTCGGGGCACAGTCGAGTGCCGAGGCCCCAGCGCCACTGACGCTCCAATTTATATTTGCAAGTTGTTAAATAAGTAAAAATTCCTTGTCCAATATTTTTTAAATAATTCAAAATATTGGTCCAATATTTTAAAAATATATACGTCGTAGCCTTCTAGTTAAATTAGCCAGCTTATTGGACACCTAGGCCGTTTATTAACCAGCGCAGCGAACTTAACGCTGCGCTGGGAGGTGGAGACCTCTCTCTGTCGAGCATGGTCGTGGCCATGCTCCACGACGAGGTGGAATGGAAGACTGTCGCCTCCTACTGTGAAGACATTATCTCGCAGAAGGAGGCTGCGGAAAGGGAGCGGGACGAAGATCTTCAGACTGCTCCCCTCCGCCGCAGACGGATAGTTAGGAGAAGGCGGGCATTCGCATAAGCAATGACCATCAATCTGATGGCCTTGCCATGCAAGCCTGCACGCTGGCGAAAGACTCCTCCGTCTGGCGGATTGTGCTGGTGTTCTCGAACAATTTGGCGATAGCTCGATCACTATGGTCGAGCTTGCCCGGGCGCGTCACGCTTGCCGTCTAGCCAACGACGGGTACGGTACGCATTTTCTACAGAAAAAAAGCCGTCATCCAATTTAATGCCTAGGCCGATAGTTGATTAAATTACAATCACTAAATGTTTATTAACTTGGCGTATTGAAAGTCAGTTGATGTTCAGCCATCTGGGTATACATTGCGCTCAAGGACTTGGCCTGTTCTCCTTCAACCATTTAATTAGATGCCGGCGTTTAATGAACGGCCTAGGCGTTCAATTAGCTGGCTCAATTAACCAGATGGCTGCAACATATACAATACGGACACAAAAAATATTTTAGTCATTATCTTTCTGCAAGGTGTATGAAAATTTGAAACAAAACCTACACTAGTCCATCTGTCCAGCGTGATGTAGTAGGTCAATTCCTCTTTGCCTAGGTAAGTATGATCCTTGACCAGCAGTGGGACGTAAATGAGATGAAGTGATTGCAAATCTTTTCTTCTGATTAAAGCTACCTAATGGTAGCCATGTAAGCTTTGATCGATATTCAGACACATGGTTATATTTACATAACTTAAGTATACATAGACATAGACTTAACTATCCTGAGTATTCCTGAGATCCCTCAATTTTTGCGGTTCCGATTTCACCTTCTCCCTCTCGATCCCCGTCCTAAGCGTTCCTGTGTTATACCAAAACCACTTGATATTGCTAAATATCAATCAAAGTTCTTCCAATGCTCTGCCGGTTGATATTCATAAAAGCACTCGCATAATTTCGTTCAAGAAGCAGCTAAAAGTTCATCTCTTCTCGAATTTGTCATAGTGACATATATATTCTTATGTGTATATTTGTTTGTGTGTTACATTTTGTTTATAATAGTAGTATGATAATTTTTGAAATTTTTAAATGTACACCTCGTCCCGCATCTACTTAACTTCTCACTTCCGCTAGGGTTGGCTGGAAGAGATTTCTTTAAGAGATAATCTCGCCCTTTTACATGTTGTTCTATACTATATCTGTATTTAATGAAATATAATTTTATAAAAAAAATATGTACAATAAAGAATTGAAAGTAAATCGTATACATAGGCGTATATAGAGGGGGGCCGGGTGGGCCGTGCCCACCCCAGAATGGTCTAGTGCCTACCAAACTACCTACTACCGTTTCAAAATTTCACACAAAATAACTCCAAATACGCCAATGATCGTATATCAAACTTTTCACTTAAAATTTGAATAAAACCGCAGCCTGGAGCATTAACTGTATGTACTCGTATGTATAGCTAGTTGAGTTTGTACAATCGCCGTAAATTGGTCTAGGCCGAGGGGACATGCTCGGGAATTAAGACAAAAGTATCTAAGTCCCTTTGTTCAGGCTGGAGAGTCGCTCCAATTACTCGGCGTAATCCAACGCGGCCGCCGCGAGATAGCTGCCTTTAATCGACTTACCGCGATTTAATATAGCACTCAATGTACTGCCACAATATTTACGTAGAACGCCTCGCCCCGGCTTATTTACCCGGCCTCCAGAATTAGTGGCAATATCAGGGCAAGAAACAAATTAAATTTTGCTAAAAAAGTACAAGTTTTTCGGGGAGTCTAATACACTTTTTTATTTAGGTATTTTAACCAATGTTTTTGGGGTATAAATTTTACTTATTTATTTTTTAACTTGCAAGGAAATCGATACGCAAGAATAGACACTTCTTTGGTATCGATTTTGTTGCAAGAAAATATAACATTGTTGTTAACGTGGCGTTTCTACCAAAGATGTGCGAGTATAGTGGGTAACAGTAATATAATTTGTGATAGTGGGTTAGACCATGGTGGTTGGTTCAACCAAACAATCAATCAGCCTATCGCAGTCCACTGCTGGACATAGGCCTCTCCCAACCTGCGCCACAACACTCTGTCCTCCGCCTTCTGCATCCAGTCCATCCTTGCTACCTTCCTCAGGTCATCGGTCCACCTAGCGGCAGGACGTCCTACACTATGTACGTTTGCCGATTCGCGGTCTCCACTCTAGGGCACGTCTGCTCCAACGGTCATCGGTCCTTGGACAGATGTGGCCAGCCCACTGCCACTTCAGTTTGCTTATCCTGCGAGCTATGTCGGTGACTCCAGATCTTTTCCGGATAACCTCGTTTCGGATTTTATCCTTCAAAGAAACTCTTAACATAGCTCGCTGGTGGTTGGTCGAATTGGACAATTACATACCTGATTTCGGTACATAACTTTAATTACCTGCTTGAGTATAATATTGCAAAAAAATATTATTTTGAGATTCTGTGCTTACGGTCACCTTAACCCAGGGCCCTATCCGATGAGGGCCGCGCCATTATGACGCTATTTATTAATTTTTTTATTTATTTATTTGTACTCGAACAACTTAGGCTCATAGATACATACGTTATAAGCTAACATACATATATAAAATACAATTTTGTTAGTATATAGTACTTAATAGGGTATGTTAGTAAAATTATTGCTTAGGTGTATTCTGCCCACGCTACTGCGGGCGAGGAAGCTATCTAAAGCACGCCACAGGTCGACATGGCAATCGAGATATGAGAGTGAGAGTAGATCGGAGAGACTCCGCACAACCCCACAGCATTCGTGCCACCTTAGTGTGAGTGCTGAACAAATCAGCATAGATGTAATTTATTAATTTCGATATCGCTCACGTTGTTGCTTTTGTATTCAAAATCTAAATTGGATTGCCATGTCGACCTGTCGCGTACTGTATGTAGATTGAGATGCACAGGAAAACTGAACCCGTGTGCAAAGTGATCGATGCGGAAATGTGACAACGTGCTCCTTTGCTTCACGAGGGAGCGGTGTTATTATTACAACTAACTTGGCAAAGAGGCAGTCTGTCCACCTAATGGTAAGTGGCTACAGTCACCTATTAATACATGTGGTTGCTGTAAGTTTTGCAAATCTGCAAGAACACCAGTATATGTTGCCAACTGGTGACATAAGACATCAAGTCACAGTACCGAATGGAACTAATGAGCAATGTAGAGCACCACTGTTTTATTGCAGAAATAGGTGGTACGCAGTACCGCGAGCATCTATCTGGTATGTCTGATGAGGTGCAAGTTCAAGCAGTGTGAGTATCTCGTGCGGTCCATTTGACTTTTAAGTACGCACGTATTCCTCGAAAAATGATCAACAAATCAATACAAGAAAATATTTTAGTCTCGGGCGGGAATCGTACCCCCGTCTTCAACATACCGCGTTGACGCCTTAGCTACTGGGCTACCGAGCACTCACCAACCACGACGAAATTTTACTGCTATCGATCTTTTTTGTACTTTGTTAAGCCAAAGTGGATTTTATTTACTGCTAATTACTACGTTTCAACATGACTGTATTGATTTATTCATAATTTTTCATAATTTTTTAAGTAAAACCAAGGTCACAAATATATCACTTATTCCTCGCTTGTTTTATATGTTATGCTTAGGCCACACTAATGGAAATTGTCACTGCCCTTCATCACGACAATTCTTGCATTAATTATTTCCGCGATAACTTGAGTGGTGCTTGATCGGTTTATGTCAATCAACGACCGTTCTTGGTAATAACATTGCCTTGAAATTAAGATAATATAGACGTTGACGCTACGTCACTGTATTTTAAGAGTGTTATATTTTGTTAAATAAATTAATTTTATCATTACCACCACTCGAGCTATAACCTATTGTCACGTCAATGTGAATGCCGTAGCAAATTATTGCGATAAGTCGTACCTACACCTACGTTAAACGTCCATAATCGCGATTTCCGTCAGTATAGCCCCAGCATCAAATGATCTCACTCGTATCATATAAATAAAATAAAAAAATAAAATTATCACGCCTGTTCTTCCCAAACGGTAAGATAGAGGTGTATAAACAGCCACACTCCGCCGGTTATTTCAAGTCCCATGTAATAGGAGGCGAGGCTATTGTCGCTCATCATCATAACAGCTCCTACCTATACGTCCCCACCGAGAGGCTCCAGCCTAAGTTAGGGTGTTTAGACCTAAGTTAATCACGCTGGCCCAGTGCAGATTGGTCGACTTCACATACACCTTTGAATTTTCCTCGCAGATGTATGCAGGTTGCCTCACGATGTTTTCCTTCGCCGTAGGAGCGTCAGACAAATGTAGGTACAAATGAAATTCGAAAACGAAAAACACATTGGTACATGGCGGTCTCGAACCCCGGACCTCCCGATTGGAAGACAAATGCAGAGTCCACAGTGTCACCGACGTTTTGCCGCTGCCGGGCACTTATTCCTGACTGCGAAGTGAACTAACAATTTTGTACTCAATATTTTTTTTTACAACTCTGGCATCGAACCCGAGGCTTCGTGATTAGCAGTGACCAACTACATCAACGAGGCACGCGTTTAAGCGATCAATAAACTTTGAAATTAAAAAAGAATATGTGTTTAGGTAGACAATCATCATGACTTCGAGAGACGCCCACTGTGAGATAAAGGCTTCCCTCGGAACTCTTCTTCGAACGGTCCTGCGCTACTAGCATCCAGCGACTTCCCGCGAATTTTACCACTTGGCGTATTTTTGAATAATAAAAATCTTGATTTTTTAACACTAATCCTGTGCAAAATTAGATTTTCTACTTATCCCAATTTTAAAGATTTTCGAATCACTCAAATTCAGTGTCGTCATTAAAAACAAATTCAATATTAGATTTCGTTTAACTTAGAAAAAAAACAAAACCGGTAGGTACGCGATAAGTCATTAATTTGAAAAACGGGCGATGAATCGTACCTACCTATATACGTAAAACGAAACACGTATACGTTGCATATATTCTCTAGTAGAATTCAAAAACGAGTGGGTAGGAGGACCACTCGTTGCAGAAATCACAGAATGAATCGGTATTCAAAAATAGAATACTCGTATTTGGAAAATCGTATTCGAAGTTTACTATTTGGAATGCGAATTTGAATTCTATTGAAAAATGAATAAAATCAATAAAGAAAAAAATCGTCTCGGGCGGGATTTAAAATGTCTCCAACATACCGTGATGATGCCGAGACCACTCGGCCACTGAGCTTTTACCAGCCAATTTATTTAGCATTTTTAAAGAATATGCAAAGTTCTCAATAACAATTGAATTCGTGTTGTTTCAAAAATACGTCTCCTGATCGTTGGGTCCGCCGGGGCTTACCAACGCTGCGTAGGTAATCTATACAGGGTTAATTTTGAGGTAGCGGCAACCTCGCAGGATTAGATAGCTAGCATCATTAACTACAACATTTGTTCTACAACTTTTGATAATTCGTTTGATTTTACTTTCATACAAAAATAAATATTCATTTAATACACCTCTAGAATGTTTATAACTCTACGCGCACAGTGCGCGACCGTAGCGTTGACTTCCGTCGTCGCGTCGTTTATAAACGAAACATAGACTTATCAATGTCACGACAGTGCAATAAAAACTTGAAAATTGATTTTTGTTCAATATATTAAGTTATCTTAAAACTCGTAAAACAAACGTTGTAGTTAATGATGTTAGCTATCTAATCCTGCGAGGTTGCCAGTACCTCATTTACCCTGTATTTTTTTCTTTTTTTTTTCTTAAAAAAAACTGTCTTACAAGACAGTCGATCGGAAAAGCGGAAAAAGCGGAATATAACAAAATACAAACAATCATAAGATTTTTTACATCTCTCATGTTCAGTAAGTAGGTCCTTATTACCCCCAAATGGGGTTTGTAGGTGACCAATTAGCGCTCTAGGGTAATAATGTAGTTAGAAAAGCCCTAGGGCGGTAAGTAATTTATTGCCAGTATGATGGTTAGATGTACGCGAACTTTTTGAAATAGTGAAGTGTTTTTTTTTATTACTTACCGCCCTACGGCTTTCCAAGCTACATTATTACCGTAGAGCGCTTTTTGGTCACCTACAAGCCCCATTTGGGGGCAATAAGGACCTACTTACCGAACATGAGAGATGTAAAGCAGAGTAGTTAGCTCGGGTGTAAGCATGTTTGCCGAGGCACATACTGATGACTTCTCATCTATTGTTAGGAAAAGGTGCGCCTCCCTGTTAAGACGCTTGTGTGGCAATCCGAACAGTGTCCTAAATGTATTGTCTGAGCGGTGGGACTCGCCTATGCTAAAGAGATGGATGCGGTTGCACGCTAGTGGACCGCCATACATCTAATAATTTTTACCGATTTTATAAATTATAATATAATAATTTTTGATGACATCTAAAATTTTTCATGACATCTTAATTTTTTTTATTATTATTATTTCCGAATTCCGATTAATGACATTATTTCTAACTTTAATTCTGAATTTATGGTATTATCAATTTCTTGTCATGTAAGTAATGTTTTAAATTAATTAACGACAGACATTTACAATTTTTGATGACATTAAACATTTTTCATAACATTTCACCTATTTTTATTTTTGAATGACATTATTTCTAATATTATTTTTTAATTGGTGACATTTTTAATTTTCTTTTAATGTAATGGTTTAAACTTAGATTATATATGAATACTTATCTGTGTAATTATGGATTGTTGTTATCTGAAATAAATAAATGAATTATGAATTAATTATAAGCACCAATTGCACCCTCGAAATATAAGCGCCCTCGCTGCGCTCGTGCGCCTAATTATCTCGGGCTGCAATTGATGCCTTACAGCCCTTAGCTACTAATCTACTATTACATCTCTCATGTTCGGTAAGTAGGTCCTTATTACCCCCAAATGGGGCTTGTAGGTGACCAATTAGCGCTCTAGGGTAATAATGTAGCTAGAAAGTAATTTATTGCCAGTTAGATGTACGCGAACTTTTTGAAATAGTGGTGTTTTTTTTTAAATTACTAGTGATAATGATAATGTGAGAGCGTTTATGATGAAAATTACCATACTCTGTCCATTCGTTTATTTTCTTTTTGACAGCTCACGCCGATGAATTACCGTATTTATTTTCGGAATAATGTACTACAGTAAATGTCGTACTTTATTGACGGGTAACGCCCACTTAATGAAGTGCCCTGTCCTGTGCATAACAAACAATCACGGACTATAAAACAGGTCTTGAAATAAGATAAATCAATGATATTGAAAGAAATAATTTGACTTTTTGAAACTATTGTTTCTGAAAATTTAATAAAAACAAGATAATATATACAAGTTTATTTTTTAGTTATGACAAAAATTTTGTCTTCTTGTTCAGACAAGCAAACTGAACAACTTTCACTATGGGACCAACTTCGAAATCGCAAAAAAAAATCAGCTGTTCCATAAAAATGTTCAACATTCACTGAACCTAAATGTATGGAATAGCTGATTTTTTTGCGATTTCAAAGTTGGTGCCATAGTGAAAGTTGTTCAGTTTGCTTGTCTGAACAAGCACGCAAAATTTTTGTCATAATTAAAAAATAACCTTGTAGTGTCTATGACTCGACAATTAATTATTTAGGTATGCAAGGAATTAAGTCAAAATCTTGGAATTTAAGTTCAAACCAAGAGTGATGAACAATAAAAACTTATTAATATCAATAAAAACTTATTAAATAAGTATTTATTTATTTTATACATAATTAAAAAACTAATATACCTGTAATGATATTGTAAGTTAAGAAAATAAATAAAAATAAAATAATAAACGATTAATTGGTATTTAAACAAAAATTATTTCGATGCAATAAATCGATTGAAAGTTCTTTAATGATATCGATTATTATTTCAAGTCGAATCGGTACACGTGTGAGGGCGTCACTAATTTCGAATTGTTTCAAACTGTCAAAAAGAAAATAAACGAGTGGACAGAGTATAAGTAATTGGTTATAAAGCCCCGAGTTTTTATTGTCTCGCAGATGGTATGAAAAGTAGAGTACCTATTCGCCTCTGGAATAAAGCAGTGTCTTCGTCTTAGGCGACTTGAGCCCCTCGCTTCGCTAAGGACTCTTACAACTCCCTCGCTTCGCTCAGGAGTTAAATTTTACCTTAACTCTAGAGTTCCTCGTTGTCGTTGCGCTCGGGGTTCAATATGGCGCCCGTGACGTTAGACACTGCTTTAATCCCTTGGTGCATAATCTATTATTAATTACTCAAGATTGAAATGGACTATTTTTATACAAATACCAGCTTTTGTCCGCGTGGAAATCCTTTTTTATTGATTCCCTTTACAACCCCCCCCCCCCCCTCCCCTTTTTTACACCCTTAAGGAATGTTTAGGGGATAAAAACTATTCTTTATCCTTCCCAACAACTCAAACTATCTCCATACCAAATTTCATCTAAATCGTTTCAGCGGTTATTGATTCCCCATACAAACTTCCACCCCCTTTTCTCCCCCTTCAGGTATGATTTCTGCGATAAAAGTTATCCTATGTCCGTCTCCTGGTTCTAAGCTACCTCCCCACCAATTTTCAACCAAATCAGTTCAGCCGTTCTTGAGTTATAAATAGTGTAACTGACACGACTTTCTTTTATACATATATCTGTTGACAACCCCACTCTTGAGTGTATACAAATTGAGGAGCTTGGTGGCGCATTGGTGCGTGCGCTCAGCGAACGATTGCTAAGGTTAAGCAACGTTCGCTGTGGTCAGTCCTAGGATGGGTGACCAAAATAAGAAACAGCTCAAGCTCCTCCGTGCTTCGGAAGGCACGTTAAACAGTGGGTCCTGCGCCTGATCTCGCCCCGGTCGTGTCGGTTAACCGTCCCATCGGACTAGGCGAGTGAAGGAACAGAGAGTGCACTTGCTTTTGCGCAGTCGCTTGTGCACTATAATATCTCCTGCGCAGATGGCTAGTCTCTGTGGAGATTGGCCGCCGTGACCGAATATCGGTTAGGAGGACATTAATAAAACCCACACTTAGTGCTTATGTTGAAATAATATTTTACTTTGACTGTACACCATGTTTATTCCAATGTTTTCAATTCTAATTCAATATGCATCTACTAACTCAACAAAAAATTTTCAATGGTTAAACAACATTCAGGTTTCTGATTAATGTAATTTATATGATATTTCTGATTATTGTCATCAAATAATAAAGATTTACCAAAACATAAAAATTTAGAGCAGTTGAATGGGTTTAAGAGTAATGGACAGGAGGTAGAACTTAAAAAATAACACAAAATAATTTTAATGCAACATACTTTATTACCATTTTTGTCAAACTTTCTTTATAAGAGATTAAAACCATAAGTAACTTATTATATGGAGAAGTAAATCTAGGTGACACCTAATGGCTTTTTACCTGAACATTAAATGAATCTACAATAAACTTACAAAGTGTTCAGTAGGTAATTTTTAACCAAGTAAAACTAAATATCACATTATATAATAACTTAAAGACAGAAGGTCTCAAAACAACAGTGACATTTTGTGCACACAAATTATAACAAAAATGCATTAATTGATATTAATGTCAAAAAATATATATTTACAGCTAGTTTCCATATTCACCCATATAGAGACAACAAGATTACTCTGCCAACAATAACTTTATTCCTCCAGAAAACAAGTGCTGGGCAATAATAAGTACAGCAAGCACAATAATCATAAATGAACATTGAAGCTGACAATTAATTAATAATTATAATATTGAATACACAATTAATGGAAAAATACTACAGAGAATTTGAAATACAGGTAATTTCACAATAAATACATATTCATAATAAAGAATCTAATGTGTTGTAAAATCAAATAATTTGTTAACTAATATTGACAATTAACTGGTAATGAATTACTTAAGAAATAAGTACACCATCATTACTGTATTGTCTTGCGGGTTTTGGCATAACAAGGTAAAAAAAAAATTGTGAGAACCATTTTCATACCATTTAGCTTCACTAAGAAAATTAAAAGTCAGGAAATATTTTTGTGAAAGAATAATAAATCAATATAAATTAAAATGGTTTTAGTACTTATATCATAAAATCCATTCAATATACCAAATATTTGTAAGTTTATGGCACGATAATATTAAAACTCCAAGATGATTTGGGAAAGTATCAAAGATATTTTAAATTGTAATTGTTTTAAATCACATTCAACCTCATGACTTGATAAATGTAGTTAAGTATTTTCAATCTTTACATAGTATGAAACAATGTTGCTTACTGGCATCTGTTCTGTACGCTTATATATTTTAAAGTATGCAATTTAATACAGTTTTCAAAATCATTTAAGTAATACATATATTCGGGATGGTTTATATGATTGTATATAGCGACCGGCCTCTGCACAGCACAAGTAAGTGAAGCCACAGGCAGGTTGCTAGTATAATACAATGTGAAATTAATAACTAATTTGATTCTCAGTTTTGGAAGTAAGAGGTATAAAATAATTACTATAATGAACTAAATATTAATAAGCACCATATGAATGGAATTTTTAAGAGGTGTTACTATTAAGAATTTCATTCTGTATTTTGATTATAAAATTACGAAACAATATTTTAAAAACTTAGTGAAGCAAAATAGCATATATCTCTTATTTAACAGTGATCGTGTACACACCCTTAAGAATTAAATCCAAAAAGAACAAATCTTTGAACATACCATCACCTTTATTTGGTATTGCTTATTTCTCCGACACAACCTAAAAATTGACTTTAACTAAAGTATATTAAATTAAAGTGCAAGAAACATCAGTAGGTTTTCAATTAATAATTAATGGGCTTCTAAATATAAAATTATTATTTAATCAAAAAACTGTGCTATTTGAGTAATCTCAAGTTTTGAATTATAAATCAAAATAATAATCTAATTATGATATTGTAAAAAGTTAAAGTCAATCTGGTCTAGTCTATATTAAAAAATAGATTTCAGACATATTTCAACTAATACCTCATCAGGATTTCTTAATGTATATTTTCTAAGCATATGCAAAACCTATCTAACAGTCAAGATGGTTATAACCAGTTACATCATTGATATAAAATACACACAGCTCATATAATTTATCAGTTTCACCATTCTGCATCGCCATTGGCCTTTTGGAACACAAAATCCTTTCCAGATAAATTCATTATTCCATCTTTTAAGTAGAATTTCCATTTATTACGACTGCGTGTGATTTTATCATATTGACAAACAACTACATTGTCAGTATCAAACATGTCACCGGGTTCTTCGTCTGACACATCGTCACCAGAGTTAAGAGGTTCTTCTTCAGCCCCACCGCTTTCATCGCGTTCTTCTTCTTCTTCCTCTGCTCGTTCCTCTGGTGATTCCTCATCTTCATCATCATCTCCTGCACCATCATCTGAGCCGTCTCCCACATTCGAACCTTCATCATCCGAGGAATCTAATGCACCATCTAAAGAGAATACGGCTGCACTATTGTGACCACCACCACCATCAAAGCCATTTTGCTCGCTAGCTAGTGTACAGCTGAGGTGTCGTGTTTCAGTCATTTCATTTGGCAGTTGTAAAGAGGAAGAGGAGCTTAGAGTATCGTCATTAAGGGCAGAAGCCTGTATGGGAATAGTAAGTGTTACAGGTTGTGAACCTGGTATTTCAGGTCCAGCTGGCGCAGTAAACTTACATGACACATTTTTATTTGGATCATGTACATGTTGTTGGTGAATACCCACTCTGTTTGATACACTTTCAGTGTCTGACATGTTATCATCCGAGTCTTCATTTTCCAAGATATCTAAAGCACCATCTAAAGAAAATGGTGCCGCACCACTGCGACCACCCCCACCTCCATCGTAATCATTTTGCTGGCTGGCTAAGGCAGAGTTAATATGTTGTTGAAGAAGTGTTGCAGCCAATGGTTGTGGCAGACTTATGGTGGCGTTAATTATAGGACCAGTTAGAACTTGGTGTAGTTTGTTGCCATTAAGGGCAGAAGCTGGGATTTGAATAGTAAATGATCGAGGTTGTGAGCCAGGTATTCCAGGTTGTGCTGGCAGAGTTAACTGGACAGGTACCTTGTTGCTTGGATCAAGTACATGATGTGGATGAGTACCTGCTATGTTTGATACTGGGCGCTCTACACTTTGTTGGCTAGTGCCTTGAGCCATGTGTGAATCAATCGTTCTCTTAGTAAGCACATTGTTGCCATTTGCTTTCTGAAAGTTTTGAAGTACTGGCGGTGGTGGTGGTGGCATTGCAGGCTCGTGTTGTGGGGGATCCATTGCGCCACTTGCTTGTAGTTTGGTTTTCCATAACTGTTTTAGCTCTTGCAGCACTTGTTCATCAACACCATCGTCTAAAAAAGAATCTCGCACTCCGGCTATTACATCGTCGACTACAGTGTTGTATAATTTGAGCACTGACAACTGACTCATAGTCATCTTTATTTGTTTCAGGTTATTATTGATTCATAAAAGAAGTTTAAAAACCGGCTTCTGGAGTCAATATGAATGCTAAGAATTGGCAGTCAACAGCTTGAGAAACGAAGATTTCGTATTGTCTTTCGTATTCACATTGCAATCCAATGTCAAGTGACACAATATTTTTAC
Organism: Schoenobius gigantellus; assembly: GCA_963935595.1. Lineage (NCBI taxonomy): Eukaryota > Metazoa > Arthropoda > Insecta > Lepidoptera > Crambidae > Schoenobius > Schoenobius gigantellus. The sequence continues at coordinate 16,005,671 of OZ012555.1, forward strand.
ACATCGCAGCAGGAAATATCACTCATTCTATCTACAACCGATCTACACATTCACTAAATGATATTTTATGTCCACTCCATTACTGTACAAAGAGCAAAATACCAATATTTTTAACACAAATTTTGACAAATTATCACTAAAACATAACCTACAACTCCAGAATTTGCCAGATTACAAAAATTGTCCATGGAAGCGGCCATTGATAAAATGACGCATGCGCGATCATAGCGCCACCTCCTTCCCCGGCCCCAAAGACATTCGGTGATTGGTGATGTGATGGCTTGCGTACTGGATAGGAACTAGCAGAGTTTGCGCTGTTCACTGTAAATTATTAAATTGATTTTAAAGAGCGGCTTTACTAGTTGTACCTGCTTAATTTTATTTAAAGTTATAAAAATATGGAAATAGGAATATTTAGTTCAGTTCAGGGCTTGATAACGTTACCTACGCTACCCAAAAATACTGATAATTACCGGTATTTACATACAGATACCTGCGGTATCGATACTTTTGGTAGCGTATAATATTAGGCGCATAACACATTGCACCGGACACCGCTGCGGTGTACGGAGGGACGAAAACCGCATGCGGCTGCGGCGGCACGGAACCGTGCCACCGTACGGTTTGCTCCGTATCACCGTCCGGAGCTGCGGTGCACGACACCCCGCATCGCTGCATTATCTATGTCGAGATCTATTACGCGTATGCACGTCCTTTCTACGCAAAAATCCGTACGATACTGCGGCTCAGTGTGGCATACCCCGCGGACCGCACCGCATCACCGTCCGGGAGTGCGGTGCCGTCGCGCGCGCCGCACAACCGCACGGTGATGCGGTGCGAGTGTGTTATACCCTGCGGTTTTTGTATACAAATTAAGATTCTCCAGTCAAAATTAAAAACCGCAGCACCGCACACCGGAGCGGTGTCCGGTGCAATGTGTTATGCGCCTTACACTTAATGACATTTAACGTTAAGCCTACCTTGTTAACGCTATGTTTAAACGCAATTTTACCGGTATTTTCAGCGTTTATTAACAATATTTTTTATGTAATTTCAATCGGCGTTGCCGGTAGTGTATTTGCGCGTGCGGTACGTGCACCGGGAGATACGATACGGTTTTGAAAATATAAAAAAGAAATACTCCAAAAATGAGATTTCGTTTAAATACTTGGTCATAATTTTGATAAAATACGACAAAAATTAATATAAGGTAACAGAACCTATTCATACCGATAAAATCAATGAATTACATTGTAACGTTACCTATAAATGAAACGGTAAAATCTTAGAGCATTAAGCCTACGGAGACGGCAAAGCTGGGGGAACCCCTCTGCCAAAGTACGTTGACTATATGACCATGTGCGTTCTATAAAAAACCGACTTCAAAAACACTGAAAAGATAAAAATAATTTAAGAATAGGTACAGACAACATCACACTTCTATATTGAAGTCGGTGCCAAACAATAATCTCTTAGAAAGTTTTAAAATTTGTCACCGACTACAATATAGAAGTGTGATGTTGTCTGTACCTATTCTTATATAATTTTTAACTTTTCAGTGTTTTTGAAGTCGGTTTTTATTTTTTGTAAAATATTTTTTAATTTTATCTTTTTAGTAAATGAAATCTTTTTAGTGAAAGTTAATGTTTCCCTCGATTTTCATGGGATCCCATCATCAGATCCTAACTTTGGTGACCTTGGGAGCACCCTAGGAGTATACTCTATCGAATACAAAAATAATTTTGAAAATCGGTCCACAACTGACGGAGTAATCGCGTAACATACACACAAAATACGTTGGACACACCTTAAAATTTAAGGGATTTCCTCAATTTTCATGGGATCCCATCATCAAATCTTGACTTTGGTGACCATGGGACCATCATTGGAGTATGTTCTATCGAATACAAAAATAATTTTGAAAATCGGTCCACAATTGGCGACGTAATCGCGTAACGTACACGCGACTACGTACAAAAAAAAACATACGCATCGAATTGAGAACCTCCTCCTTTTTTGAAGTCGGTTAAAAAACTAGTTGACGCTGCCATTTGGGGTCGTTTCGTGACGCGGAAAAGTTAGACCTGTCAGGGGAACCTTCTCATCTTGAATAGACTATAGTAAAACTAAGACTGTTAATTTAATAAAAATGGTAATTAGATTTTTATGATCATATTATTAAAGTTAAATGAAAAGAATGAAAAAAAGCGATAATGATGATATAATAAAATAAGTGATATTGATTAATAAATATTTTTATTTAAGAAAAATGTTGTTTTTCTATTTAGCCATAAAAGTTACATTCTAGCTACAGTCTGATTTTTAATCCGACGGAATTCTGACAGATGTCATCCATAGACAAATCAGATATCAATAACTTTTTCTGCTTAGAATTTTTTAAATATTAATTAATAAAATATATGAAACAGAATGAGATCAAGTAATGAGATTGCTGCGCAACAATAAGGTCGCCTATTGCTTTTGTTTTTTATTATGTTTTTCTCTATGTTTTGTAATTATGTGCTATGCAATAAAGTGTTTTAATAAATATTGTAAATAGTGTTTGTTTTGTGCACTTAATCCATTCCGTCGAATTAAAAATCAGACTGTAGTGTGAAATTGTGCATTGAATCTCATTTTGTTTTAGATTTTTTGTTAATACATATTTTAAAAAATCAAAGCAGAAAAAGTTATTAATATCTGAATTTTCAAAGAATGACATCTGTCAGAATTCCGCCGAACTAAACATCTGACGTTAGATACCTAGTAGACTTTCTTTGGTTTTAAAAGCAAAGGAGATTAGTCCATTCAGCCATGTCTTAAATCTTTACACCTATTAACCCATTCAGTGGGGCGGCCGCCGATCGGCGTCAATTGTGTTCCTTGCCAGATGCGGATGACGCCGATCGGCGTAAACTTAAATTGCTCAAGAAAAAATTCAATTTACGTTTATGAAATATCGATAAATATAAGTCAATTATATCAGATAATCGCCTATGTTAATAGTTTCTGGATATTCCACTTTCAAAAAAATTGCGTTTTCCGTCAATGGTGCGGGTGGCGCCGATCGGCGTTTTCCAGAGGTTGACAACCATAAAATCTCTGTGTATAGTAAATTAGTCTTGTTTGAAAATTTTGTTGTAATTGTAATAAATAATGTTACGAAAAAATTATTTTGCTATTTGCTTTAAGTTATCGTCCATAAAAAAAAACAGAACCATGAATAAATTTTTGTGTTTGGGTTTTCTCGAATACGAATTGGTTATTTTTTTATTACTTTAGTAATGAATACTGAAGTAGTTGATAGGTATTTTCACCTACTATATGGCAATCAAAATATTTAATAAGCTTTCGCCTGACATTATGAGTCAACCAATGGAAAAAAATATTCAAAAATAAGTTGCTTCATTGTCTCCTACAGCACAGTTTCTAGTCAATCAAGGAATATATTGAAATAAAGACATTTTGATTAAAGACACATTATTAATTTTGTATTGTTGACATTTAAAATAATATGTAAACATAATATTGACATTATTGTTATATTGAATTAAAATAGAATTAACTACATTTGCATGCCTATAGACACAAGGCAGAATATTGTGGAAACTAGTAATAAGAAACATTGTCGCCCATCCGAATGCAAATTGTGCAAATAAACATTCTGATTTCTTATTACGTCCGACAACTTTCACTTGTTTTTAACCGACTTCGAAAAAGGAGGTTCTATGCTCGGCTGTATCTATTTTTTTATGTATGTTCACCGATTACACCGCCATTTGTGAACCGAATTTCAAAATTCTTTTTGTAATCGAAATAGTATAATGCCATAATCCCGAGGTGGTCCCATTGTCACTTTGATCTGATTGTCATCGTTGATCTGATGATGGGATCCCATGGAAGTAGAGGTAAACCCTTGAATTTCATAGGTACGTTCAGCTTGTTTCATGTTTTTGCTGAATATATTTTGGGTATTTGTGTTTAGTAGTCATCATATCATGTTAGTGAGCTAATGGTTGGTTTCTGCCCCTATAGCATGACCACCAAAACACGATATGATATAACATTTGGTGAACTGTCAAAATGCGACTAAAACGTATTTTGACAGTTCACCGCGATAAACAGCTTTATCATATCGTTTTTTGATGTTCATGCTAGGGGGGTTGGTAGATTAGGAGTTCGGGAATAATACACGCCGACTCTCGTGGCGGGCGACCTTAATGCGAAGCACCCCCAATGGGGATCGCGTTGCATCACGCCCGCCGGGAGGATGCTCCTGGATGCCGCCACCGGACTTGACGCCGAAGTGGTGGGGCCTGACGCCCCCACCCACATTCCTACCACCGCCAGGTATCAGCCAGACGTCCTGGACATCGTCCTGACGAAGAACATCCCCTGCCCGGTCTCCGTGGAGGTGCTGTACGACATGGACACGCAGCACCTCCCCATCCTCATCACCACCAGCATGGCGGCCGACTTCGTCCAGGCGAGAGCTCCGCGCCCCCGCACCAACTGGGGCGCCTTCAGCTCGGCGCTCAGCGATCTCGCGCTCGGCGGCCCCCTCTCCTCCCTGGAGGATGTGGACGTGGCCGCCGACGACATCTGCACCCGCATCCGCGCTGCCGAGGAGGCAGCCTCCACCCGCCCCCCTGCGAAGTCACGCAGGGAGGAACTGCCTGCCCACCTGCGCGCGCGGATGCGCAGCAAGCGCGAGCTGCGCCAGCTGTGGGCCCGCACCCGGTGCCCGCGGGTCAAGACGGAGCTCAATCGCCTCACCACCCAGCTGTCTGAGGCCGTGAAGGTATGGCGCGGTGCCACCTGGGAGAGTCACCTGGACCAGGTGGCCGATAGCACCGCTGACCTCTTCCGGCTCAACAGACAGCTGACGAAGTCCACCGCCCCCGTCTGCCCGCTGCTGGACAGCGCGGGCAGGCGATGCTACGCCGCCGCTGACCGGGCCAATATTCTGGCTGATCACCTGGAGGAGGTATTTACCCCACACCCAGCGTCCACCGACTGCGCTGTCGTCGAGCACCACAGGCACGTGCTGAGCCGCGTCGAGGAATTTCTGTCGGCCCCAGCGCCGCAGCTGCGGGGTGACGATTTCATCTCCCCCGCAGAGCTGCGCAAAGCGGTGCTCCGCCTCAACAGGCGGAAAGCGCCCGGGCCCGACAACGTTTCCTCCGCGGCCCTCAGGCAGCTGCCCCGCAGGGGCCTGGCGACCCTCGCCAGGCTCTTCAATGGCATCCTGCGCACCGGCCACTTCCCCGTGGCCTGGAAGACGGGGCGTATCATCGTCCTCCCCAAGCCGGGTAAGGACAGGCGCCTCCCGTCCAGCTACCGACCAATTACGCTGCTGTCTCACGTGGCCAAGCTGTTCGAGCGATTGCTGCTGCGGAGGATCCGCCCGTTCGTCCCACTCCGGGATGAGCAATTCGGATTCCGCAGCGGCCACTCCACCACGCTCCAGCTGGCGCGCGTGCTCCACCACCTCGCGGCCGCCATGAACCGGGATAACCACACCGTGGGGGTCTTCTTGGACATCGAGAAGGCCTTCGACCGTGTGTGGCATCCCGGTCTCCTCTACAAGCTGGCCGCCACCAGCATGCCGCCCGCCCACGTGAGACTGCTGGCGTCGTTTCTCCAGGGTCGGAGCTTCGTGGTCTCGGTCGAGGACGCCACCTCCCAGCCACGCCCCATCCTCGCAGGAGTGCCCCAGGGCAGCTGCCTCTCGCCGTGCCTGTACGCCGCCTACACCGACGACATCCCCACCCTCCAAGACCAGCTCCAGGAGGGGCAGCGGGACGTGGTGTTGGCCCTATTTGCCGACGACAGCGCCTTCTTCGCCTCGTCGCGGAAGGTGAAATTCGCCTCCGCCCGGATGCAGCAACTTCTGGACCGCCTGCCAACATGGCTGGACAACTGGAGGATGGCCGTCAACGTGGGTAAGACGGCCGCCATCCTGGTCGGGTCGCAGCGCCGCATGCCACCGCCGCTGACACTCCGCGGACAGGACGTAGCTTGGCAGACCACAGTTGCGTACCTCGGATGCCGCATCGACCGCCAACTGCGCATGGTGCCCCAGGTTGACCACGTCGTCAACCAGGCCAAGATGGCCCGTGGCATCCTGCGCCCGGTGCTGGCATCCCGACTACCACTGCGTACGAAACTGATGGTCTACAAGAGCTACGTTCGTACGCGGCTCACCTACGCCGCCCCAGCATGGTATGCGTTGTGCTCCCCGACCCAGCGTTCCAGACTGCAGGTGGTCCAGAACGTCTCTCTCCGTGTCGTGACGAACGCGGGCCGCTACGTCAGGAATGACGTCATTGCCCGGGACGTTCGGATGCCGACGGTGGAGGAGTTCGTCGCCCGTCTGGCGCGTCGAATGTTCGACAGCGCCGACAACGGGCCCCACCTCCACCTCCACAATATTGCTCCCTATGTCCCCAGGCCTCCAGACTCTTCCGGACGAGCGCTGCCCCGCGACTTGTTGTCGCCCAGGGCGGAGAGAGACCAAGACCTACCAGCGTCACCACCACCATCACCAGCTGCATCCCCACGACGAGGCGACCCACCCCGGCCAAGACTCCGCTTCGTCAGCGACTTCGCTGACGACGCCACCACCTGACCAGACCCCGTGTCGCTTATGGCTTGTAGTCTGCCGCGGGACCCCACCGCTCGCGCGCGTGACTCGCCTAAGCGACACCACCACCGGATTTGACACCACCACCCTAATTAGACCAACGGCCCCCTCCTCCCCCCACCGCTCCTCCGGGCGCAGAGTAAGCCGCGGCCTGCTCGCCGGCGCTCGCTGGGCTTGGGACAAGCCCCTCTAACCTGGTGTGCTTGACCGCGGAGGGCCGCGCCTCGATCCCGGAGTGGTAGCACAGGGGGGTGGCGAAGAGGGGCCCGTCACTACGTGACGTGCCCAACACCGGCGAGCTACCGCTCGCCGAGAAGATGCCCGGGCAATGGGCGACAAATGCCCGAAGCCCGCACCCGCCCATGGCGGAAGAAACTCTGACTGACTCGGGAATAATTCTCTCAAAGCTTTTTAGAGGGAACAGCGTTTTATTTTAAGTTATTCTAGTCTTTGCCTTAGCTCGAATTCTAATATTCATGTATTATTTTTAATTGAAAAGATTGAAAGAATTTTTTTTAACAAGAAATAAAACTGACTTCAGAACACCAAAAAATCATAAATTGTCATCTTGTCGACGGCCACTAACAGGCCTAAGAGGCGGATGCGTCGGACGACCATTGTCGTGACGACCGAAGCAAAGTGAGCCGCCTCTTCATACGTTGGTGCTTTCGCCGCGACCAGCGTGTCGGCGAAGTACACGAACTATATATTCGGCAGGAGGTTGCCTCGCAGCACCCAATTGTACCCCAGGTGCCATAGCAGAGGACGTAGAACTGACCCCTGGGCTACTTCCACCGACACCGCCCATCTGTGAACGTGTATGGGGAACCAGAAGGCACTTCGTGAAAACGAAGCGCCTCCTCAATTCACTCGTGGAGGAGGCTTTTAATTGCGTTGCGGATGTCTACCGACAAAGCAACCAAAGCCTCCTCTGCCGATGTGGCTCTCTCAGTCCACCCTTTAAGATAAACCACTGCATCCACACTGAACCAGTTACTACGAAAGCCAAACTGGCACTCTGCCAAGTCCGGTCCCAGGTCAATCCCCTCGAGGTGCTCAATGACCCGAGAAGCGAGAATTTTCTTAAAAAACTTCCCGGCTTCATCGAGCAGCACCATTGGCCTGTACCTCGCGGTGAATCGGCGGGGCGATTTGGCTTTCTGAGGAGGCAGAGTCGCCCACTTTCTATGTTTTTATGTTGAGCAACGCCCCACCAACCGCCCAACGCCGAGGCGTTAGGGGCAACCATTTCGGTGGCTCAAAGGCTCCAGCATCTTGCACAAAATCCCTAGAGCTCTTTGTACGAGCCCCGAGGCCATCTTGGCCTATAGGGGTAGTACCATTTTGGTACTTCCCCCCTACCCAGACGGTACGATCGTCTTCACAGGTCAGAATTGAGAGTTACAATAAATCGCTCCTTCGACTCCGCCTTAGCCTCTGGAAATCTCTATCTTTAGGGCCTGATGCGCCTCCTTGTGTGCTTGACGAAGCGTTTCCTCTTCGTTGAGCGTCCTACGTATGGCGTGCCGCCTGCATCGTAAGTAGGCATGGCTGGCTCTTAGGGTAGTGGTGCGTATATCTACAGTTGTCTGCGATCACCAGTATACTTGGGTCCCTCGTTCGTGAGGCTTTGCATTAAGATAGCCTTGAAGTCTTCCACGAAGTGCGTCACCATTGCGTTGGCATGGCCAGCGATATACGGGGGCAGATTAGACCACTACCGCACCATGCTGCCTCCAACGCCACCCCCGGCTGGAGTTGGATGATCGCCCATCTAGGAAAGGCAGATGCACCAGCAGCTCCCGCCGCCCTCGGAAACATCGATGAAGAAAAGATTGCATATTTATCTGATATATACCGGTGATCCAAGATGCTCTCCTCCTCGGTCTCCACTTTCCAGTCTCTCGTCTTGGAGGCGAAGGATGCGGTGGCTATGGCCACATGGATTATCGACGTCCCTCCCCACCGCACACGTGCTGGGGTGGCTCCCCTGTTGAGATCCTAGGCTCAAGGCCCAAGACTACTAGCCTGCCCCTAGCGTCGGTAGCGGAATAACCCCAGACACGCGACTTTGCGTTGAGGTCACCCTCTACTAGCACTTTGTAGGACGGTGTCCTCCTAACCAGTCCCACTACCACTGTTTAGGGAAAAGTATGTGGAAACTACCACCACTTTACCCTACTTGATGGCCATAAATAACCCGGCCCTCCCTCCATTAAAGAAAAAGAGAGTGCCAAATTTCCAGCCCCTACCACTGCAGCCGCCAAGCCACCCGTAGACCCGGCCCCCCTAGTGGATCAAGGTACCATGTACAGCTCGACTACGACTGCGAAGTTTGTCCGCTTGGAGAAGATTACCCGCGGATCTTCTGGCCATTGGCTGTTTCCATGGATGTCTCCTCCCTGAGGGGGTGTTGTGGCATCTATGAAGTCACCACTCTTACTGGCAATAACATACCTCTCACAGGGTGCCTGTGGTTTGATGGGTGGCCGGTCTCAGAAGTTACGGCACACCTCAATGCTTCACCACAGATGAAAGCCGCATGTCCTTGCGAACCGTAGCGGAAACATAGTTTGCTGCGGTCTTTGGCCGAAAGACAGCGTGACACCGGGTTCGCAATCTCCATGCAACAAAAGTACCGCGCACGCATAGACCGTTACTCTAGTAGTTGAATCGAGGCACAGCTTAAACCCACTGTCACTCGGTTAACCTCTTTCACCTTTTTGGCCACTTCCATTGAACCCGCTGCAAAGGTTGTCACTACCCCCTGGCTACAGTATGAATTTTCTCTACTCTTACGTGGGCGGGAGGGCTGCCTGTGATGGATGCCAAGGCTTTTCTTACCTCCTCTGCGGACCCGAAGTCATCCAGACCAGTGACAGCCGAACGGACGCTTAAGCCTTATCTATAATGCCCTTATATGACGTAATCTGTCTTCAGGGCTTTTTGACTGCCTCCCACCCTTAGGTTGTGGCAGAATATCAGTGCTTTGTACACATTTTTAATGTGGTCGATAGCGATTACTGAGCCATGACGTTTTGCACTTCTGCAGCACACACATACTGCCACGGTATATGTCGGTATCTCTATTTATTGTTATATTTTTGTTTCAAGTTGTGACTGTGACGCATGTGTGTGATGGAGAATTACTACGGAGGGCCACAATTTATGATGACAGTGGGTCAAGCTGCCCTCTTAGCGTCTTGTTGTTGGCTTTCAGCCTACGCACTTCATGGTTTGGCTTCCGCAAAGCCAAAATTCTTACGATTTCAAGAAGAGATTCTGAATCTGTCTTCAGCTCCAGCGTGCTCTTAAGACCATGTGACTTCTTCGCCACCTCAGTTATAGTTGAGGCACTTTACTCCGCCCTGGCGCAGTTATTAGGTAGGTCGTTCCACGACCTTTCGACTCCTTCCCTGAGGTCCTAAGGAGGGTCCTTGAAGGTATAAGCACAGTCACCTCATCTTGCACATCTACCTCGGTATCCGTGGACCCTGAGTCCGTCGTCCCTTCAAAGTAGCGGCCCATCGGTAGACGCATTTTAGGTGCGACTTCCATGCTCTGGTAGAGCTACACTCGCTGTGAGGTTATCTGCCTCAGATACCACACCAGCAAGCGGAGCACGAGCCGCGGAGACTGGACTTGAGTCACGCATTATCTCACAATTTCAGTGACAATAATCTCTATGTCTTAAAGAATAATAAACCGGCGCGTATTTAGTGTGACTTACAAATTTCTTGGCGTCCCTTGCTCCGACTGTTGTGGTTGTAACAAGAGCTTTAATACTTTGGAAGATGTAGTAAGAGTCAAAGAGCAAGAAAGAACAATGCCCACTCTCCATACATTTGAAAACCTGATAATCAAAGTGAATGTATAAGTATGAAATATAGTGGAAAAAATACCTATATGCTTACAAAATAATATCCTATAGTCATTTTTACGATTTAAACGCAAGAAAATTAAAAAAATATGAATATTACTTTACAGGTTATATGATAGGTACTTTTTTTTTGGTCTGGCAACACTGAAGTGATCAAATGTCTTTTCCAACAGTAAAATAATTAAATAAATTAGAATGTTTTGTTTTTGTAATAAATACCAGTAAATACCCTTGCCAATAAAGACATTAACATATTTTGAGCAATGTCAAGTGGAATTGCATGAAAATTAACTTATATTGATCATAGATTATTTGTAAATTCGTTGACGACGATCACTAGGCTACGATGAATGACGGTTGACCTACATTAACTTAAACAAAATACTTACCGTGTTTTAATTACCTAATCACCTCACTACTACATTAGGCTTTTGATATTAGAGCGTCGACCGCTGGTAACTGCGTTCTCGACTCAGCAAACTTGTATATGCTTTTATATGGTGAAATAAGTTTGAAAGGCGAAGGTGGTGTAAAAACACAGTAGATATAGTATGTATGTTAATATACAAAGGCTTGGCTTAATACCAGTCTAGGTAGGTACTGTAATTCTAGCGAAAAGGCACTGTACTTGTGTAATACCTACCTACCAATAAGTGGGTAAGATCTAAGAAATGTTATTTCAGGGAAGAGAGTAAGTGATTTCTGCCACTCATCTTCTGACATGGGCAGTGGTGCCACTTGCCATCGGGTGAGCGACCCAGCTTGTTCCATCACTACCTGACATACAAATATAATAATAAGTACAGTAAAAAGAAAGAAGAAAACATGCAAATGTAGAAAGCCAATTTTTTATTTTTACCAAACATTTTGGTATTCATAAGATACAGAAGTATAAAGATTGTTAACACTTTTACCAATAACCATAATGGAGTATATTAGTACCTATTTAATTGATTGATTGCAGAGCGGGCTGTCAAACATCTGTCATTGTCAATTATATAAATTCGTTTTACAAATCGTTCATTTACTTACTGCGCGACGAATTTATCAAAGGATTATACCAATATTACTTTACATTATTCTGTAGTAAGAGTTTAATATAGAAAAACATACACATCAAATACACTGTGAAAGTATTTTAAATACGTAAAAAAACAGAGCTGATTAGATATTCTTGTCAAGTGGCAGTGTGTAAAATGGAACGTAGCAAACAATGGATAGTTAAAGTGCGTTCAGAAACTGTAACTTTATACTTAGAGCAAGCATATTGAAATATTAAAAAATCTTTTTTTTCTGCGTTTCCTTTACCACATTGATTATTGTAATATACTAATAATTAAATTAGCTTCATTTTGAAGTATAATTCATATCTATACATGATCAGGTAAAAAATGGGCATTGTTCTTTGTGTTAAATCTCACACGTATCCCTTGACGAGCGTCAAGTAATTTTTATCATGTTAATTACGCCAAATACGCGCTGCCGTACTATTCTAAAGATATTGAGATTATGTTACTGAAGTTGTGAGATAATGCGTGACTCATAATCCTGTTTTGGCAGCCCGTGCTCCGCCTGCAGCGGCCCTACCGCCTATCTCATAGCGATCACTCGCTATCGCTATGAGATAGGCGGGAGGGCCGCAGTTTCAGACATGACAGATTCCATGGACCAGTCACAGGCTCTGCCCACGACTGATTCTGAAGTAATATGCTATGTTATTTATATATAGTAAACTTAATATGAACATAAAACTCCAACTTAAAGATCTCAACTTAGCACTAATAAAGTCAATAACTTATTCCTTCGCACAGCTCAAGAACCTCGACACCGGAGCACGCTGTAGCAAGATTTCGGCTACGTACGCTACAGGCTTTTTTTGCAAGTCACAACGAAATCACTTGCCTAGCGTCACTTTCGCGATTTTAACACCCTAGTTCGAATAACTGATAATTTGTGTAGTAGACAAACAACTTAAATATGAGATCGCACATTGCCTGAACGTCAATAACAACACGATCACGCGAAGTCCCTTGACGGCTGTTCGCACCATATCTCGTGAACAGTCCTAACTAAAAATAGTAATTTTTATTAAAAAGTCTATTATTTAGAGAAATTAAAGCAAAAATTAAGCGCAGTATAATTATGTTAAAATGCTATAATTTAACGAATATTTCTAAAAATATCTAAAATGTTTACAACCCCTGAAAAATTATGAAATTTCTTATATTTTAATTTTTTGAGTACTTTTAGTAGTAATTAGAAGATAATTATGCAATTTTATATATAGAAAGCAAATTGATTTACTGTTTTTGGCCATAATTGTTTAAAAACTTCACTTATTACGTAAATTATTATTTAACACCCAAAAAGGTCACAAAACTTTAAAACAATATACTACAATACTTTTTAATTATTACAGACGTATGCTAGTGTAACACAAATTGCAGTTTTTGTGTGTTTTGTAATTAATTATGCGATAATATGTACAAATTCCTTACTCAGTGCTGGAAACGCCGATGTGCGTCTTTTTTTAGTCTTACGGGGTGCGGCGGACGCCGATCGGCGTCGTCGCTTAAAGCGCCCCGCATCAGCCCCCCTAGACAAGATGCATTTCGATAATCGCGAACGCAATCGCTAGAAGGAAAATGTATGCGATTTGACATAAGCCCTCGCTTAGCTTTCGAGCGCAATTGTCAAATCTCATACATTTGTTGTCTTAGCGATTGCGTTAGCGATTATCGAAAGACATCTTGTCTAGGGGGGCTGACTAGTACCAGCAATTTCGGTCGCCGCATTGAATGGGTTAACTTCAGAATATTTTTTTTACATACGACAGGAAAGCTCTTGGCCTTCATCCCACCTGATGGTAAGTGACGATAAGGCCGAAGGTGGAAGCGAGCTTCACTTGCATTCCTCAATAACTGAGGAATTGGCTATATTACCTCTAATTGTCGGAGCACAACAATGCTATAAACATTATTATTATACCGACAAACCTAAGTAAGACGGGGCAGTTAACCAGGCGGGTTGAGCAACTCTACCACCAACCAAACTGAGTAGAAAAAAACAGTTTCTGTCTATAAGAATGTTTGGATAAAATGTTCAACAATATCATATAAGAATTTTAGAAATGTGTGTTTTATATTTGTGGCTGTAAAATAAATCGAAATTGTTCGAAAACGGTATTGTTGCTTCTTAACACGAAATCATTTTGTCCTTAAGATAAAGCTTTTTTATTGTTGTTGAAATATTGACCTAGAAACCGTCAGACCACGTCACAGTTAGAAATTCAGATGTGAAGGTACTTTACGATTATTTCGACACTACATAATTTTAGATACAAACGTAGTCCCCTGTTTCCTTCCTGGATAATGGCAATAGTTGCTACTTTTTCCAAAAATGTATATGACCTCTATGAGCATATTCCTGTTTTTTATTAAGTTAATAATTAAAGCATATTAAACCATCAAAAACCAAAAAAATTGGCCAGATTTTCTGCTGTATTCAAATATCCAGCAAACAAAGACGTGGGGACTACGAAACATTTAAGGTCAGTCGGGGCAAGTGCGCCGACGGGGTAGGCGCGCCATCCATAAAAATATCGAAAAATACAGATATTACACAACCAACGACATCTTATATCCATGCAACATACTAAAACACAGTTCCACTTCACACTCACAGATGGCTTTGTTCACCTTAACTTTAAATATCCGCCATTTTAGTTTTAGTGTCATTTAGATCTGTTACCAGAGATGACTTAATATTAGTAATCCACATTATTCTTTAATTATTTAATGAATTGCGACAAACAAAAGAGGTGAGTACAAAGGTTAGATGTTTTTCTTCAAATCCGTATTAGTATTTTACTCCTAATTAGTAAAATTAATGTTTTTTTTATACAGTTTAAAACTTTAACCTCAAAATAGTCGAGTGGGGTAAGTGCACCCAAATTGTTGGTAGTATGGTGCACTCGCCCCGAGTCAGAAGTCGCCAACTTTTATGATGCAGATGATGTTTTTTGAAAACTTACTAACTAAAGTGCTTAGGGTCTCATGATGGAGACGGTGAATAAGTGCCATTGGGTAATGATAGATACCGCGTATTTAGGCCCGTCCATCCGTCCGTGCCCAGCTTAAATAGGAGATTCAAGTTTTTGATAACTGTTATTTGGCATGGATTCACATATTAATTACGCCGACAAAGTGGTCAAGTAAAATCTTGAAAAATATTTTTTTAGGGTACGTAATGTGATGATTTTTTTACTTGCTGAGGTCATTATGTAAGGCGTCGTTAGATAGGTCTTAACTCTGGAACTAGGATGGCCACTGACTACTCGATAAGAACCTGGACAACTGCCGTAAGGTCCACACTCAGATGAGTACTTACCATAATTAGCCCTAAAATGATTACCTATGTCCTTTTTTCAGATGGCTCGTAATTACGAAAGAAAAACTCATAATCCTTCTTGGTCTAGCTAGAGACTTCATGTCAGGCAGTTAACGCTGTCCGATCAGGCCTATATGGACATGAAGCATCAAAATTTTTACCTATTTTTGTATTTTTTTTATAAATAAAAGTAACAAAAAATGCTAATTTGGTTTAATAATAAAAATACTATTTTTCCAGCCAAACTGTTCGCAAACATTTATATTTATATAGAGCAGTTTGAATTAATACAATAAGAAAAATAACTTTAAAATGTTTAGCGCCCCTAATGATGAATCTATGACGCACTTGCCCCAAAATTAAGCAAGCTGTTGTTGCCTATACGAATATATTATTAAAAAGGAAACAAGATTAATGCTTTTAGTTGGCAATGATCTATAGAATAGAGTACACCAATTGCTTTTCTTGTAACGCAATTCTTTAGCGCTTTTTTCAAACAGGCGCACTTGCTCCATTTCCAGGGGCAAGTGCGCCTATATCCATGTTTTCCAATTTTTGATAAAATATTGTAAAATTATTGATAGATTTGATTGAATCGACATTTGTTGCAGTTTCAAAATACCAAATTTTGTCAACATGCTAAATGTTCACTCATAGTCATCATTTAAATATTTTACTGTGGATCGAAATCATCTATGAAAAAATTATGGTGCACTCAGCAAGTAAAAAAAATCATCATCACATTACGTAAGTACCCTAAAAAAATATTTTTCAAGATTTTACTTGACCACTTTGTCGGCGTAATTAATATGTGTAAAAACTTGAATCTCTTATTTAAGCTGGGGACGGACGGATGGACGGGCCTAAATACGAGGTATCTATCATTACCCAATGGCACTCATTCACCGTCTCCATCATGAGACCCTAAGCACTTTAGTTAGTAAGTTTTCAAAAAACATCATCTGCATCATAAAAGTTGGCGACTTCTGACTTGGGGCAAGTGCGCCATACTACCAACAATTTGGGCGCACTTACCCCACTCGACTATTTTGAGCTTAAGATTTTACACTGTATAAAAAAATATTAATTTCTCTAATTAGGAGTAAAATACTAATACATATTTAAATAAAAATATCTAACCTTTGTACTCACCTCTTTGTTTTGCCGGAATTCAATAAATAAATGTTTACCGAACCACTGACTTTTGTAATACAGGTCTGACCTAGCATGAAAGTCAGGGGACTTTCATTTGTCTGAAATAAGCCATAATATTGTAATATATTAAATAAGTACCTCGTAATGTATATGTTAGGCTTAAAAGTGAATAAATTATTATTATAATTAAAGAATAATGTGGATAAGTAATATTAAGTCATCTCTGGTAACAGGTCTAAATGACACTAAAACTAAAAAATGGCGGATATTTCACGTTAAAGTGAACAGAGTCATCTGTGAGTGTGAAGTGGAACTGTGTTTTAGTTTGTTGCATGGATTAAGATGTCGTTTAGTTATGTAATATCTGTATTTTTCGATATTGTTTATTTTTATTATTTATTTATTAATGCTTTATGTACCTTGTGTACAAAGGCGGACTTAATGCTTAAGGCATTTTCTACCAGTCAACCTACGGGAGGTGCAGAGAGCAAATGTGGTAGATGTACCCAAAAACAAAATTAAAATCAAATCGAAATCATTTACAAATTATTAAAACCTAATACATAAATATGACAAAAATAAACTAATACATATTATTATTCACCAACAATAACGAGTAGCAAGAATATACAGCCAACAAAAAGCGACGTTATGACATACAGTTCTGTTGTACATGTTTCCGCAGTTTATTTTTGAAACTTAACCTGTTGACAGATTTCTTAATATCTAAGGGCAGAGCGTTCCAGAGAAGAATGGATTGTACGAAAAAGGAAGAGTGAATTATTTCAGAACTGTGAGAAGGACATGTAATTGGATGAGGACCGAAGAACTCGATTATGGGACGTACATAAATACTGAAAATGCGGATTTAAATAACTGGGTGAATTAGGACCATTCAGAAAAGTGAAAAGGGTAATTAAAGTTCTAACGTATCTACGCTGCCGAATAGGTAGCCAGTTCAATCGCTGCCGATGCTCAGATATGTGGTCGTATTTGTGGCGATGGCAGATTGTTATGAGTGGCGCGCTTACCCTGCTGGCGCCCTTGCCCCGCCTGACTTATGTTTCGCAATCCCCTTTTCTCTGCCAAAACTTGACCGATTTAATTACTTTTTGCGTTAATAATTAAAGCAAGGCTTTTTCTGTTTTTCTTCTATGTTTTGCTTTTTTCATATAATCTCGTTAAATTTGTTCTGGATATTTGAATATAGCAAAAAATTAAGTCGATTTTTAAGGTTTTTGAAGGTTTTAAATCTCTTTTAATAATTATCATTATCATCATCATCATCTCAGCCGCACGACGCCCACTGCTGGGTATAGGCCTCCCCCATGGATGTCCACAACGATCGGTCCTGTGCTGTCCGCATCCAGTGGCTTCCCGCGATCCTTGCCAGATCGTCGGTCCACCCGGTAAGGGCCTACCCACTGAGCGCCGTCCGGTACGTGGTCGCCATTCAAGAACCGTTCGGCCCCAACGCGAACGGCCATCGGTTCTCCTCGCTATGTGGTCTGCCCACTGCCACTTCAGCTGAGCAATCCTTCGAGAAATGTCGGTTACTTTTGTTCTTCTGCGGATCTCCTCATTTCGGATCCAATCACGCAGGGAGACCCCAAACATTGCCCTCTCTATTGCTCGCTGAACGAACTTGAGTCTTCGGACGAGACCCATAGTAAATGGCAATATGGAAATTTGACATGATTTTTCTCTTATCCATATCCATATTCATTCATTTTAGTGCTTCCCAAAGAGTGGATCTTTGGGAAGCACTACTGAGATCTCCGAGTATAGTATTCATGTCTTCCAAACAGTTCAAACCAAGCCACGTGGAAATTATATGACACCCTTATAGAAAATTCTATAATGGCAGTGCCATGTCATGTCATATCATGATCACCCAGGTAATTTGGTGATTTTAGTACACAAAAATTTGGAATTTGATCACCTGGGTGATATCACCCAGGAGGTCAAAGTGGAATAATCCGCTTGAAACACTGAAGTTCATAAAAAGGTGTAGAAGTTTTTAGGGGTAAAGTGGTGTTCAAAATTTGATATTTTCGTTATCTTTAGTAATATTTTGTAGTGGCAATACTTTTTAAATAAGATCGCGAATTTTTTGAATAAAATGAGCTACAGTTGACAATTTAAACTTACTTGCTTACTGAACTTCCTTTCGAATTATCGTTGTCGTTGTTTATCGAATATAATTTTGTCGTATACCATCGTAAATCCAGTAATTTATAAACTCAAACTCAAACTCAAAAATCTTTATTCAATATAGACCTTTACAGGCACTTATTGACGTCAAAATAAAAACATAAAAATCTTCAACCAAGAATCTAATTAACTAAATTATTTAATCCTTGTATGTACACACACCCCAACCATTATTAAGATGTGTGCAAATACAAGTAAAATTAAAAAAAAAAAAAAAAATTGACTCTACACCTGTTCGGAAATTGGGAGAGCCTTCTCAAGAAGAACAGGCAAGAAACTCGGAAGGTCTTGTATTTTTTTTTGTCTCCTCTTTTAAAATGCCAACATTACAATATTATATTTCACATACATTTTTTTAAATAATATAGAAATGCCTGTCGGTGTGAGTGGAACAGTTACTCGAATGAAATTTATCCCACTATCACAAAGTGTTAACACCCTTTAAACGTCAATTATCACATTTTTTGTCAATCCCAAGCAGTTTTATCTGTCATATAATCAGACACTTTATAATATGCTTTTTTCATAAGTGCGCCCTTGATAGCGACTTTAAATTTATTCAAGTTAAGTGCTTTAATATTATTTGGGATTTTATTGTAGAAACGTACACAAAGGCCTTTGAAAGAATTATTAATTTTTTTAAGCCTAGTATTTGGTAACGCTAACATATTCTTTTGCCTAGTATTTACTGAATGAATATCACTGTTTTTACAAAACGAATGTATATTTTTATGAACATATACTATATTCTCGTAAATATATTGCGACGCGACGGTCATAATACCAATTTCTTTAAATTTTTCTCTCAAAGAGTCTCTTATTTTAAGGTTATAAATAGCACGAATAGCCCTTTTTTGCAGCACAAAAACAGTCTGAATGTCGGCAGCATTTCCCCACAGCAAAATGCCATACGACATCACACTATGAAAATAGGCAAAGTATACAAGTCTTGCTGTATCAACATCAGTCAGCTGACGTATTTTCCATACAGCGTAGGCTGCAGAACTAAGTCTCTTCGACAATTTATCAATATGTGGGCCCCACTGAAGCTTTGAATCTAAAGTAATACCAAGAAATACTACGGTATCCACAAGGTCCACATTTTTATGCTTTATGTTAACAGTGGTGTGAACCTCTTTAACATTGGGTAAAACAAATTTTATACATTTAGTTTTCCCTTCATTGAGGCACAAGTTATTCGCATTAAACCAGTAAACTATTCTTGAGATAGAACTATTTACATAGTCATAAATTTGCAATCGTCTTTTAATTTTAAACATAAGTGAAGTATCATCTGCAAATAATACAATCTCATGCCTGTCTTGTACAAAAGCAGGCAAGTCATTTATATATATTAAAAATAGAAAAGGACCAAGAATTGAACCTTGCGGAACTCCCATTTTAACCGAGGCGCCCTGGGACCTCTCCCCGTTGACGTCTACTTTCTGAATCCTCTCAGTCAAATAGGAGATGAGTAAATCCAGAACAGTGTCGCGAAATCCATAGTAGTGTAATTTCCTGATCAGGGTGTCATGATGAACGCAATCAAACGCCTTGGACAAGTCACAAAAAACGCCCAGCGCATCATGTGAGTCCTCCCAGGCCTCATATATATTTTGTATTAACTCAACACCAGCATCAGTTGTTGAGCGACCCTTTCTAAAACCAAATTGTTTACAGTGTAGAACATTATTTCTGTTAAAAAAGCTTTGCATTTGTTCCAACATTATTTTTTCAAAGATTTTGCTAAAAGTAGGTAGCACAGAGATAGGTCTAAAATTATTGGGGTCTGATGTGCTACCAGATTTATGTAATGGAATAATTTTACTCAGTTTCATTAGATCAGGAAACACACCACAGTCAATGCAATCATTAAAAATACTAGCAAGTATTGGAGCTATTGTTTCTATTACAGATTGGGAAACATCTACAGAGTTGCCCCACAGATCCACGGTTTTCTTTTTATTCAGCGTTTTAAATGACTTTATTAAATCATTTGCACAAATATGGGCAAATTTAAATTTATCATCACAAGTTTTAACATAATCTTTTAGAATAGATTCGGCTACAGTGGGGGAGGAATCCAAAGATTTTGTGATTGAAACTGGAATGTCAGTAAAGAATTTTTCAAATTCTGTAGCTACCTCAATATCTACTGTAACTTTCTTATTTTCAATATTTAAACAAAAATTGTTGTTATTAGTTTTTACTCTTCCGGTTTCATTATTAATAATGTTCCATGTCTACTTTGGAATATGTTTTTACATACAATTTAAATTGATCACTAGTATTTAATGAACGCTCATTGTAAAGTTCATAAAGTTTTATTCTGCTTTTGTGAATACCTGGTGTGGCCCATTCACTAAAAGCTAATCTACCATTGACTGAGATGGTTTTTGGAACAAAGATATTTTTAAATTCACAACAAAATGTGTTAAAAAAGTTTTCATACAATTTATTTGGGTCTTCGTCATAATCAATATACTTTAAATTAATACCAAGATTATTATTGAAACGCTCCAAGCGGCCAGCAGTCTTTGGTACAACAGTGATATTCTTTTTCGCCATAAGCTTACATTTGTAAGGTATAGTAACAAATTGACCAGAGTGGTCAGATTCTAAGTTATTAAAAACATTTTGTGCTAATGGTTCTATGTCAGTATAAATATTATCAATGCATGTGGCAGAAAACTCAGTAATTCGTGTTGGCTCCAGAAATAAGTTTTTAAGATTATATGACTGAAACAAATTTTTAATTCTCATACATAAACTAGAGTTTTCTAATAAGTTAATATTAAAATCTCCACAGACTAATATTTGTTTGCCTTGCTTACAGACTTTATTTAAAACTTCATCCATTATATTTTCAAAGTGGTCATACAATCCCGAAGGAGGCCTGTATACGCTCACTACAATAATCTGGTCCAACTCTACACAGGCAATTTCTATTGTTCGTTCAACTGAGAGGTTCACAATATCTTTACGATCTTTATATTTAAGCTTTTTATTTAATATGATTAATGAGCCACCGCGAATTGCATTTTCTCGACTGAACGAACTACCAACCTGGTGGTTGCTAAAATTAAACATGAACTGGTAGCTTTTAAGCCAATGTTCGGTTATACAAAAAATGTCTACTTTACTACTGTTCATGAATAACTCAACTTCCAGATCTTTGCCCATCATTCCTTGCATGTTCTGGTGCACCAGGTTGATAAAATTTACATGTTTATTATATTCAAATGGGTCTTCCAGTACATTATCTAATAAACAATTTTCATTTTGTTCTTTATTTAACATTATGCAAGAGGATTTCTCTATTGTCTCAATACCTAATTTAAAGACTTACTAACTAATACATCAGTAATATTACTGACAGTCATCCTACTTCTACGATGCTCAATAGGAGCAATTTTTGTAGCCAAGTTCTTGGCTGAGATATAAAAATAATATGATAGCGATTTTGCTATTCGTCTCTTATAATAATTTGATAGACAATATCTATTATCTTTAGTCAAATACAATCTATTTACATAATTATTGATGTCAATTAAATGAAATTTATTATTATGACATAAGGTACTTAACTTTAAATTCAATTTATATCTTACACTATTTTCCTCTTGTGACAAGTTGTTGTAATAAGGTAATGTGAACAAAATAATTTTTTGTACATTTAAATTATTTAATTTATTTAAATAATGAGTCAGGACTTTTTTGTTCATATTACCTCTATTTGCAATAAATAACAACAATGTAGTAGACTGGTTAAATTCACATTCAATCACTTTTTTTAGTATGTCACAGTACGAAGCACCAGGCATGCAATAGTTCATTATTGAATGTCCCATGTTTGTTAGAAGTTGGCCCATACCTATGCCAATGTCATCACTAAACATAACAATATTGTCACTTGTGACCACTGAAGTCTGTAGTAATTGTGCATAGTCAGCTGCTGGTGGCTGAGATACCATGTTGAGAGCAGGACACGCATGATCAGGTACAACATTATAAATTATTTGTGAACGTCAGGATGGCACATGTAGTGCCTTAAATCTCGATGAAATATATTTTGAACAATGGTACCTAAACTGTACTAAATAGTACCTATACACAGATAAACTGTACCTTAATCCTTTGAATGTAAATTAAAAATTCTCCTACACCTGCCATTCTGACGTCAGGCTGGCCGATGCATTGTCATAACACGTTTATAGCTACAACTATCATTCTGGAACCTATGCCAATTAACTGTACCTAAATAGTACCTAGTGAAATATATACCACACATAATGCAATATCATTAGAATTCACAAAAAAATGAATACAGAATTTTGTTTCCTGGCCCTAAAAGGCAGTAATATTGTGTTATTGTGGCAACAAAAAGATTTCAGCAATAAGGATAGAAAAGATTAAATCTTCAAGAAGGACAACACTTTGTCAGGAAGAAGCAAGACCGAAGAAGATCTTTGAGGAGCCCAGGATTCGAAAATCGTTATAGCTAAGAAAGAAGAAGATAACATCAAAGCTGGCAGTAATTGTTAGGGTAAAACTACATTATAAAAATAAAACTACGAAGTGGGTAATGGTACCTACAATGTTTCACAAACCACAAACTATATAGAGATACTACGTATCAGACGGCAATCTCACATAGACATGTCACAAACTATTAATCTTAATCGGCCATAAGAAAAAAACAAATACACAAAACGTGAAAGCCCGCGCTTTGTTTTTTTTATCATCAATCACAGACAATACTGAAAAAAAACTTCGATCGCGTTCAAGTTAATATACCTATCTAAACTAAAATAACATTCAGTAAATAAAATCTGTATTTCAAGTAGATTATTTATGAAATAGTAAATAAAACTCGATATAAATAATTATGGTAATTGCAATAATAATTACTTGATTTGATTTTTACTTTTTTTATGGATGCGTTTGAGGAGACACACATTTCAACTGTGAATACTTTGACGCTGGCCACTTTTATTTAAAAAAAAACAGTCACCTACCTTATATTATACAGTGCAACTAAGAACTTGTGGTAGGGTACGTGGCCGAAAACAGAACTAATGCTGTCATCTTGTATAATCTCTCTCTGTGAGGTTGACAATTTTGCTGTGATTTTTGTAATTTAAATTAAGAGCATGCCTAAAGTTATTCTTAGTAGTGCCAGAGAGGTTGTAGCTTTTTTTAAGGAAAAACATGCAGCGCCCTCCTGTCATGTCAATGGCATCTTCGTACCACAAAGATCTTGGTCATACTGTAACATAACACCTATGAGTTAGCTAATAACATAATTATTATGTTATAAACTACTTAACTCATACGCGTATATTTTTTAAAATTACGAAAAGTGTATATTTTTAATATTGTGGCATTTTACAATGCTGGAGTAGAAAAAATAAATAATCTTACTACCCTTACATACTTTTCACACTGATCATGAATATAAAAATCTACAAGTTGATGAGCAAAACTATGATTTCTTTGCTTAGGCATATTTGCTAAGTTTCTGTAATTATTTACATACTTATATGTTTATCAGAAATTAAAATGACATGAAACTGATTTTTTTATTCAGTAAAACCCCATTAAGACGATAATAATATCATACGGACGTAGCTTGAGCTTAATTTGTTTAAAGCGGGAATCTGTGGAATAGGGAAAATAAGACGCATTATACTGAAATTAACAAGTTATCTATTTATATATTATAAGCTGCACTCAGCATACATTGCAATGCTACATAAAAAAAATTGTGCCAGGATCACGAGTTTCATCACAATTCATCAAAGTTTCATCACAATCTCATTAATGGTTTCAGAACGCATAAAGGACAAACATTGATTTTTATTTATAATCAATGATTTTTATTTCAGATTATGTATATTTTTTATTTATTTAGGAAAGTTATTGTATTTGGTACTTTTAAATTGCGTTAAGTCATAGTGTAATATGGCGTATTATGCGGGAAATCGTATTAAGCTGGTTTCACTGTATTTGGGTTTTCAATTAAACAAAAATAATAAATGTTTAATATAAGGAACAGATTCCGTACGCTAACATTATTAACAATGAATTATTTGTCAGTGAAGTTGTTATCCCGGTGTTCTTAGAAGCAAACAGACGTATTACTTACCATTACTCATAGAAGCAAAATTTTAAAATTTATTTGCCTACGAATCCCAATGATATTTTTATTATGTGTTGTATATTTCACTAGGTACTATTTAGGTACAGTTAATTGGCATAGGTTCCAGAATGATAGTTGTAGCTATAAACGTGTTATGATAATGCATCGGCCAGCCTGACGTCAGAATGGCAGGTGTAGGAGAATTTTTAATTTACATTCAAAAGATTAAGGTACAGTTTATCTGTGTATAGGTACTATTTAGTACAGTTTAGGTACCATTGTTCCAAATATATTTCATCGAGATTTAAGGCACTACATGTGCCATCCTGACGTTCACAATTATTTGGCTATCCAATGTTAAGCTATCGTTAGTGGAACTTAAGGAGTGTTTGTCCAGTAAGGCCTGATATCTGTCTTCATTAAATTGACAAAGTGTGGCTAGCTCTGTGACTGATTGGATATGCTATTATAATATTAGCATCATCTTATTTAATATCGTTTCCAATTAATTCACCATTAATTTATTTGTAAAACAACATAGCACTTTAGTTTTGATTAGGAGTGGAATAGGAAGAACTCATCTGGATCCAGCGATAGGTAAACCCTAGGAATCTCTTACCATTACTTTTGTGCTAAGTTGGCGTCCTGAAACATTCAGGTGAGTTGCTTTTATACATTTATTTATTCATAAAGGAATTTGTCGCATTTATATAAATAATCTAATTAGCAACCTTTCACTGGTATATCAGGGAAAATTAAATGTTTTTGACTGCGTTCATGCAAACTAGTAGACTACGGCTAAAAATATTCTTATTGATCTACTCAAGATCCGCGCAATATGAAATACGAATATAATTTGGTGCTGTGTATCTTAAAGAGTACGGAAAATCACAGCGCAAATTTATTTATTATTTTTATACGTGATTATTGTTAAAAGGCGAACTTAATGCCTGAGACAATGTCGAAAAATCGGGATTGGTTCTGGAGTAATTGTAACTGCTGTTAGCGAAAATCATGAAATCATCCCAGTGCGGGGCTAACTCGCCGTCTGAATAGATTTACCACATCGTTCTCACTAGGAAGGAATATATAAAAGGTAAGTATATCATGAACTTATTTATTTAGGGCTATTTTTATTTACTTTGACCGTACTGTAACGGGCTTAGTACAATTCATATGTCTACCTTTCTTGAATATTTTTAGATACCTGAGATGAAAAGCTCAAACAAAACCCAATAGCAACCCGTTTGACCAGCGTGATAGTATAGTAGGCCAATTCCTCGTCTAAGAAGACACACGTGCCCATCAGTGCAATAAAGCATTTACCTGCCTACTAGGCATTTTAAAATGTGCTTTTCACACTTTTCTCTTATTATTTTATGCGATGCAACTTTTGTGCGACCGCGAAGCCAGACGGAGCCGGTGAGCCATTTGTGCGCGATCGATACGTACAGAATGTCACGTTACTTACGTGCTAGACCCCTCACATAGGCGTAATCACAGGTACTTATATAGCATAGCCGCCCCAATATGCCATTTGTTAAAACTATTGATTGGATAATTTCTTGATATTTTAAGCTAGGTCTCCTGCGCTTGTTTTTCTGTACGAAAAATCGAAACATTACACAAAGACACAGATAATATATTATATACTACCTTATAATCTTTTGTGTAACTTTTTGTATGGAAATTTTCGAATTTTTTTCACTAGTAAGTTAGTTACCAAATATACCAAACGAGATAGACAAAGATAATTAAATTATTTAATTTACCAACAAAAAAAGCTATTATAAAGAATCAGGTGGAAAACTACACATACGAGTACTCTGTCACTGTACGCCACTAAAAAGATTCGACTGTGAATACCATTCTTTGTTCCCATTTAAGTTTTAGTAAACCACCTTAGGTCTTTGCAATCGGTGTGGAAGTTATAGAACTGTAAAGTTTCAAATTGATTAGAAAATTTTTATTGTCCTACAAAGTAACGTGGACGGGCACATCGGCTCACTTTTATCGCCAGAATGTCATTTAAGCAAGGCACTCAAATCCTTATAAATGCTGGGATTCAAGTTTCAACGGTCAAAATACAACTGTAATTATACCGTAGGTAGTACCTACTGGCCGTGGCTTGCCTCGGTCTCTTTTCCGGTGCTCCCTTTGTTTCCGAGTCTGCCTTGTTCTTTTGTTTTAGAAAATAACAACTATGCTTTAATTCAGTCGGAGAGGTGCTATGTAGTTTTTAAGATACTTTTCCTCTACAAACTTTTTGTCAAAGAAACGGTAGTTGGTAAATGACACTAAAATCAAGAGGTACCGGTCTTCTAACAGTAACA
The DNA here is from genome assembly GCA_963935595.1 of Schoenobius gigantellus. Taxonomy (NCBI): domain Eukaryota; kingdom Metazoa; phylum Arthropoda; class Insecta; order Lepidoptera; family Crambidae; genus Schoenobius; species Schoenobius gigantellus. The sequence goes on from OZ012555.1 coordinate 16,032,430, forward strand.
CCATATTTTTTGCTATTGTTTGCTATAGCTAATTATCATAAGGTTGAAACAAAGTTGCAAAATATAAGTATATTAAGGTTATTAATTTCTTAAAAGATAATTATTACAAGTTTAAAAAAGCTAAGAAAACTACATTTTAACTTAATATATTAAAAATTCAACTCCAGCATAAGATTAGCTCCATCATCACCATAATATTGCATTGTTACGTGATATACATATGCATGCAAAATTTCATTAGGTACAGACACCGGGACAGATGAAAGTAAAAATAAAAGCTTGTAAAAAACGCGCCCACTTTCGAAAACACAGGAAATGTGAAAACTTTATAAAATTTTAATATTATTTAAGAGATTTTACTTTCCTATTACATGGAAGTAAATCTACTTGACATTGATTTATTTCAAAATCGTATGTAGGCTGGTCAAAAGCTCAAGACGAATTGTCAGGCTTCTGAAGATGAACGACAAAGACTACGATCGGTTCAAAAATGATGGTGCGAATTCGCAAGAAATATAAATCAGACGTAGTGTACAAACGACGAAAGGGCTTACTAATATTTAACAATTTAAGTGAGATGCAGGTAGACTCATGTGGGACGATGGAATTAGACTAATTTTTTTCAGGTTTTGAAATGATTTATTTGCAAACCGCAACAATGCGAACATATGCACTGTTTCTGATAAATAAGCTAAACGCTGATGAAACGGTTATGTTGAAAGTCTAAAGAACTCGATCAATGCGCACTTATTTAGAAATCTATAAAACTAAGTTGGGATAATGTAGCTAAGCTATTAAGGTATCAATAAATCAATTATTTATTACTAAACCATAATGTAAATAGGATGTTACATAAAATGTGAGATCAATGTTATGAACCATGTCGGGTACGCAAAATAAGGGCTTAGAGAGAGGAAACATTTATGAATCTAAATTTTCGTATCAAATTTTGTATAAACAATATTAGTATTTTCGTTAAAATATTCATTAGTATCATAGTAGCATCTATTAATTAGGAACTGTTTCAATTTTCGTATAAATATTGTGACATTTGTTTCATTTTTTAATATGTCAGGTAATTAATTATATATTTTTATGGAGGAGCTATTTGTGGAGTTTATTTTTAATCGGGAAATTGGTAATGCTAAATTATTATTATGTCGTAACGAGTATTTACATGGTACATCCTCGTGCCTTGTGTAAGTATAATTGCTTATAATTATTTCAGAACAAACTTACATATTTCCAAAATATATAAGCTGGGTAAGGTTAATATTTTGTATTTAAGAAAATGCGGTCTGCAACTATCAGTCTGATCTATATTTCCTATTATTCAGATCAACTTTTTTTAAAGGATGAAAAGCGAGTTTGCCCACAGTATAAAGCCGTAATGGTATCTCCGTGTCAAGCAATTAAAATGGAAATTGTATCAAAAACAGATGAGAAAATTTCACCAAGCTATTTATTTATCATACTTATAAAATTTTGGCAACATTTGGCTGGTGAACCATATTTTTCATTGTCTTATTAAGCAGGCATCACCTCAGGAAGCCAATTCCTTCCATCTTCATGACTATTGACACTGTCCATCGCATAACGTTACAATTAATTATACCCGTAAACTCGAGGTGTTCGCTGTTTACTTTAAGTCCGTTACCGGTTCGAAAGTGGTAGTGTATGTATCAGTCCTGAATAAACTCGTTAATGGAGCTATTTAAGTCCCTTCACGTACGCAGCAGCCTGGGCATGCCCCGGAGGTGCTTAAAGATACCACTTGGCGTTCTACAGGTGGGGGAAACCCCTCATGAAACATATAACGAGTGGCCAACTTTACGACTTGCACATAAATTTCAAGTTTATTTTCCACTAGTTTCAGGAAAAAAACAAAATTTTCCTTGTTTTTGTTACAATAATTAGTACTTAATTGCGTCAAGTTCAAAGCTGTGTTACGGAAAAGGTAGTCAACTTTTTACCAAATGTTTTGGATATATCTAAAGAATACCGTTTTGTAATTTTCGTCACGTGTTTATCATTTTGAATAATGCTGATATCCGTCAGAGATTTTTGATAAATCTCTTATTTTAATTATACCGAAACGAAATTGTTGGAAGCTCATAATATAGTTTAAATGTTAAAACTAACAAGATTAGCAAAAAATTATAAGTTTGTTTCGTTCAAAAGTTGTAATTGCAATATCAGTACCAGTTTTACTAAAGAAAAATCTAGAAAACAGATGATATTTTTTGCCATTGTTTGATAAAAGTTTGAAACCGAATCAAATCAAACTTCTGAAGTTTGCTTGTCGCGTGTATAATTGAAATCGTTTCTCCTGCGATTTTTGATTGAGTCATCAATTTCTATTAACTTCAAACTGTTCCTGACCTTAGTCTGATAACGGTTGGAAAGCAACAAAGGTCTACAACATTGTTCCGATGGAAGTGAAAAGGTCAGCGAATCCCGGAGACAGGCTGGCAAATTAATGCGATAAAGACGTTCTCTGATCCCCCGGACACCTGACAAACAAACCCTTCAAAGGAAAATTAGTTAATATAACAATATTATGAGAAACCTAGACGGCTCTGGGTGTCAACTGTTGTATTACTACTAGCTTTTCGCTCGTGGTTTCGCCCGCGTAGATAATTTAATTTAACTGTTTTGTTTATTCTTGTTTTCCCTGGAATATATCAAATTTACGTAAAAAATGACAAGTAATGGAGTGGATAAATTTTCATACTTCTAAATCAAGGAATGACAGAGTTTCCAATGAAATTTTCATCCCCATGTTACTTTGCTTACAGAAATCGATTCCATTATTACCAAACAAACATTTCATTTACAGTAAAAGATCTTGAGGTCAAAAATATAGATGGAAACTATCTAGTCTATTAAGTTGGACCTAATTACATACAGTAAACTAAATTTCATCTAGATCGGTTTAGTAATTTCGAAGTTTATCTAGAAAAAGTAGAAAAAGTGACACGGGATTTTTATACAGAATAATGTAACGAAACACCGAAAGAATATTCAGGTATGCCTCCATCAGAAGATTCTGTAGGAAAAAACCAAAATATTTTCCTAATCAATCTACTTTTCCCCCATACAGAATAAATAAATTATTTTTTGATACAGCAAGACTTGTATACTTTTCTTACTTTCATATTGAGATGTCGTATGGTATTTAGTTGTGGGGAAATGCTGCCGACATACAGATCGTTTGTGTTATATAATGTGAACTGACACATCTAATCTTGTAATGGAAGTTGAGCTCAAACTTTTGCTTTGAGGTCAGCTTCCAATTGACGACTCTGTAACAACACAGGGGAAAAAAATAACCCTTGCTGGTTTTCTTGCTGGTTCTTTCCAGTACAAGATCTCCCGCCGTAGACTTGTGAACCAATGGCGTAGCTTGCTTTGACGTGCAAAAGTCATTGTTACAATCCTATTTTAATAAAAGATATTGAATTTGAATTTGAAAAAAAAAAAATGATCCTATGTGTCGAGCCCTACTTCAGCGTACCTTGTTTATTCTTCTCATTTCTTTTGTGTAAATTCCAAAGTCCGAGTGCGCCGCGTACGGCCGTTCGGAGCGGTCGCGCGCATACCTAGCGAAGCAACCGGTGTTAATTTTAATTTCTACCCACATTTGTTTCGCGGTAGTGAAAAGTGACTATGGAAGAGAGTAAAAGTGAAGAAGACATGAGTGATTCAGCTATTTTGGAAAACTGTGAACGAGAACTCAATGAAATAATACAATATGAAGAGCCTCGAGAGAGTTCAAGTTTTGAGAATAGCAAGTCTGCTGAAAAACGAAGAGAAAGAGAAGAAGACAGTGTTGAGGAAGATGGTTTTATAACTGTCTATAGAAGGAAACCGAAACGGTTGGTGAGAAGCATCTCAATAGAGTTGGAGAAAAATGATACTCAACTCTCTGATAAAGGTGCACCAATTGAAGTCCCTTTAATGCACGAAATCTGTGTAACCTCACTCGAGGAATTACCAAAACCAATAGCAATGGCTAAACTTCTCCAATCAGAAGGTCTTATAGATATAAATAGAATTAAATATAAAAGCTCAAACAAGTTATTTGTACAATTTAAGAACCGGGGTGATGCTATAAAACTTGTTGAATCTGCGAAGGTCAGAGAACTTGGTCTCCGTTGTCAGCTGAGACATGAAGTGTCTGTTTGCTATGGAGTAGTTAAAGGCGTCGACCTTGATTTAAGCGAAAAAGAGTTGACAGAAATATTTCAACCCAGTTCAGAAATAATTGACATCAAGAGGCTGAAACGATTGAATGAAGAGGGAAATTGGGTTGACAGTGAGTCCGTAAGAGTATGCTTCAAAGGTAATAAACTACCTACCAACATCTACGCATACCAATGCCGCTTTAAAGTTGTGCCGTTCTGTTTCCCAGTGACACAGTGTTCAGGGTGCTGGCGTTTTGGTCATACTCTTAAATTTTGTCCGACAAAAAAAATGTTATGTCCAAGATGTGGAGGCAATCACGACATTTGTAACTCAGAAACAGTTAAGTGCGTAAACTGTAAAGGACCGCACATCTCTTTAGACAAACAATGCCCTTTCTTCTTAAAAGAGAAACGTATCAGATATGTCATGAGTCAAGAACAAGTCACTTATCGGAAAGCCTTACAAATGCTGTTAGCGTCACAGTACGATTCTGAGAACATCACTCAAACACCATCTTATTTGTCATCGAAACCGTGGGTCAGTACTAACTCTTACAGCAACATATTAAAAAAAGGCTCAATAACACAAGGCGAAGATAAAGAAGAAGTGAACGAAGAAGATTCAATTGATGCTGAAACTCAGGCAACGACAAAGAAAAATAAGAATAAAATAAAGAAGAGACAAGAGCAAATACCCCACCATATTTATGATCAACCTATGGAAATCGAGATGAATCGTGGTTCTCAGAGTTATGAAACAAATAATAAAGAAAAATCACAAAAACGAGATGAACAGCTTTTACATAAGTTTGAATTTAAAAAGTTTCTGTGTAAAATTAAAGAAATTATTATGACTGAAGACAGTTTCGAAGAAAAATGTGTTAATATATTTATAATAATCTTTGAAGAAATCAAATCAATTATTTTTAATAATTTTCTTGGAAGAGCTACCTTAGAAAAACTTTTAAATATTCTAAATGGATAGATCCCATAATGCAAAATCGAAAATCAACATGTTACAGTGGAATGCACAGAGCTTACGACCAAAGTTAAGTAGTTTTTCAGACTTGTTAGCACGTGAAAATATCCATATCGCTATAATAAGTGAAACTTGGCTAGACAGCGAAACAAGTGTAAACATAAGTGGTTATAATTGTTATAGGACAGACAGATGGGACTCTTATGGTGGTGTTGCGATTGCGGTACATAAATCTATTCAATCATATGTTCAGACAGTCAGTTTAAGTAACTCCGGTATTGAAATTGTTTGTATTAAGCTGATGAACTGCAAAGACCTAGAAAACATTGTATCCATATATTGTCCTTCCTCGGTTCGTACTAATCACTCTGATTGGGAAAACATCTTTTCAATGTTCAAGAAAAGAACTATAGTTGCCGGAGACTTTAATGGCCATCACACAAACTGGTCAGTCAAAACAGATGCCAGAGGAATTCAAATTATGGACTCATCTGTTGATAATGGCTTCATTTCCCTTAATAGTGGTAACCACACACGAGTGAAATTGGTAAACGGCGTCTTGCAACAAACTTCACCTGATATATGCTTCGCGTCGTCAGACATAGCAATAAAGTTTAATTGGCAAGTGTTAAATGAGAGTTTGGGAAGTGATCATTTGGCTATTAAGATTTCAGGTTATATAGAAAACTTATTTAAAAAAACATCAAAACGAAACTTTAAAAATGTAGATTGGGCGGAATACCAAAACACTTTAACTGAAACTTTTAATTGCGATGACTGTAATAGTGACAATACCCAAGTGATGTATGATCATTTTATTAAACACATTTCATATGCAATAGATAAACATATACCATTTGTGAAATATCCCGAAAATCTCAATAACAAATTTAAACCTAAAACCTACTGGAATTCCACCTTATCCAAGGCCGTTGCAGAACGTAGACTAGCTCTATCGACCTTTCGGAGAAATCCAATTCCTGAAAATTTAACTAGACTACAGGAGAAAACCATTACAGCCCATAAACTAATAAGAAACGCTAAATCAGATAGCTGGCATAAGTTCTGTGATTCTATAAACGAGTCAACTTCAGTCTCTGAAATGTGGAAGCGCGTTAAATGGATGAAAGGTTATGGGCAAAATAAACCATCTGCTCCCTTAGAAAATCGATATGAACTCCTACAATCTCTCACCCCTGATTATGCGCCAAACTTACCACCTACATTCACATCAAGAAATATCCCTCTAGAATCTGACTTTACTTTTCAAGAACTAAACAGTTGCTTGAAAAAGACAACCTCTGCACCTGGAGATGACAACATTTCCTATCTAATGATATATTATTTCCCAGATAAAGCAAAACATTGTTTGATAAACCTATATAATAATATTTACAAAAACGGAAAGGTGCCTTCACAATGGCGAAATATTAACGTTATACCTATACCAAAAACATCCGATCCCCATAATAGTCAAGTAGTAAAGTTAAGGCCGATTTCTTTACTTTCTTGTTTGTGTAAAATTTTTCATTTAATGATCTTAAAACGTTTGGAATGGTTCATAGAAAAAAATAAAATCTTGTCACCAGCGACAGTTGGGTTCAGAAAAACTCAGTCCTGTTTAGACGCTTTAACTCGTTTGGTAACACACATTCAAATAGGTTTCACCAAAAATATCCCAACTCTAGCCTGTTTCTTGGACATTGAAAACGCCTATAATAATGTTTCTATCGATGTTGCTATCAAAATACTTGATAATCTCAATGTTGGTTCAAAATTATGTAATTACCTTTGGTCTTTTCTTAGTGAGAGACGTTTGACAATGAATTCAAATGGGCATGATAAAATAATCACAAGATGGTCGAACAAAGGCCTGGCCCAAGGAGACCCTCTTTCCCCATTAATTTTCAATATAGTTACCCATAACATCTGCCATAGAATTCAAAATGTTAGGATCTCGCAATATGCAGACGACTTTGTCTTATTTGTTAGTGATAAAGAAATTAAAATCTGTGAACAATATATTCAAGAATCATTAAACACGATGATTGAAATATTAGATGAACTTGGGCTATCACTTTCTGTAACCAAGACAAAATTTTGTACTTTTAGCAGAGGGCGTCGAAAAATCAAACCAATATTAAAAATCCATGAACAACAATTATCTTCAACAGAATGTATCAAATATTTGGGATTGTGGTTGGACAGAAGCCTTTTATGGAGTAAGCATATAAATGAAACTATTGATCGATGTTCAAAATTCTTGAATATATTGAAAATGTTAGCTGGTAGCTCCTGGGGAATCCACACGAAACATATTCGTCGTCTATACATTACTCTTTTAAGAAGTCGAATGGATTATGGATCTTTCTTTTACAGTAGTAGTGCCAATTGTCATACTTCTAAGTTGGACAAACTCCAAAACAAAGCGTTAAGGGTGATAGGAGGGTTTATTAAAAGCTCACCTATCCATGTGATGGAAAGCGAAATGTGTATTCAACCTTTATTTTTACGTAGATTATATCTAGCATACAAATATATTCTTAAATGTGTCTCAAGGTCAAATAATATAACTCTATCTGAAATGTCTGAACTAACTAATCTATGTGAACAAAATGATTACTGGCGCAATAAAAAAAAACCATTTCTTACTAAAGTATATCGCGAGATAGGTCAATCTCAGTATTATTCCACTGAAGTTTTACCAATGTTTAGTTTAGATTTTTGGGTAACAGGATTCGATATTACTAAAATTGTAAAATTAAACTTAAGTAGTTTACAAGAACCTAAAAACACATACGAACCGAATTTTCTGAAAAACAGCGTTATTAGAGAGATTTTAGAGACTTACGAAGGTTGGCATAAAATTTTTACTGATGCTTCAAAAAGTCCTCATGGATTGGGTTTGGGGTTTTTTGATCAACGATTGGGCTATTCAGCTGGCTTTAAAATCACATTTCGAGTTTCTATTATGACGCTGGAACTTATCGCAATATTCAAAGCAGTATCGTATGCAATCGACAAAAGCCTAAATAAGATTGTTATAATGTCCGATAGTAAAAGCGCATTACAACATCTGGCTCGCTGCGCCTCTGGCTGCAGAGGTGTAGCGATAGCCTACGACATTTTAAATGCACTCCATATACTGAACTCTGGTAACGTAGAAGTGAAATTGCAATGGGTTCCAGCTCATATTGGTCTTTCGGGGAATGAGAGGGCAGACCTTCTATCTAAAGAAGCGGCTGTAACGGGGCCTGTATTTGAGTATTTACCGGACTCATCGGAGTCCCTTCCAATGTATAAAAACGCTTGTCATAAAGAATGGAATCAATACTTTGATGAGGTCTCTAAGGATAGAGGTATATGGTATAGATCAATTCAAGGACGACCTACTCTTGTGCCCTGGTTCGAGGACAGCACGTTGAGCCGAGGCTATATAAAAAAAATTGTCAGACTGCGTTCTGGACACTATCCATTAGCAAAATTTGCTTATCTTATGAAAAAAGCTGACTCACCCAATTGCATAGAATGTAATAAAATCGAAGATGTGCAACACATGCTGATGGATTGTGTAAAGAACAGAGATGAGAGACAGGCACTTTTTAAAGATTTAGAACTAAATCTAAACGATGTTGGTATAATACAGGCCATTCTGTCAAACCCTAAATCTGTTACGGCTAAAAAGTTATGTTCCTTAGCTTTTTAGATATGTTATTCTCTTTTGTTTTTAGTTCTATGTATGTATGTGAAATGTGTTAAGTTAAGAAGATACAATGGGGCTGACATTACCATGTGGTAAAAGCCCCAAAATAAATAAAGAGAAAAAAAAAAAAAAAAAAAATTCCAAAGTCAACTTAACTAAGGTTGTCACTATTGAAAGTTTTTGCTTTCAATTTGAAGTCAATCAACTTGGTAACTGTTAGACTTCCAGATCTGAGACAAGTACCATCTAATCTCTAAACTATATGTCCCTTAAATATTTTGATGTTCAGTTCCACCGATAGTCCAGTTCAGTTCGGTATATAAAAATAGAGCTGCTTTAGACATTTTTTAATTTAAAACAGTGTTATATGAATTGCAGTTCTTGATTGCTTTCTAGTAGTTTACAGTCTGCAAATGTTTGTTGAATGTAAAGAACTTTGTCAAATTTTCCCATTAAATAGAGGATACTAAATGAAGACCAGCTTAGTAAAATTAGATAGATCTCACAAACATATTGAAACTTCATTGTGAAATCAATAAATAACATTAAGTACCTACCGTAAAACACAACAAGGTATTATCTTATGATCAAAGGCCTAATTTTCACACAAACGAAAAATAAAAAAAAGACTTCATTAATACCGCCCCTCTACATTTACCACCTTTCGGCAGTTTTGCTGAGCAAATTGGGTGTTTATCGCGCAATGGGTGCGAAGGCAATGCAAAACAGTCTTATGTTCATGAATCTATTTAAGCCAGCCTAAACACGCAACAAACACTAGGGTACTTAGGCAACGTAACTGCTGTTTAAGGAAAGGCATGCACAAAGGAATTATTATCCACTGTACCTACTAAATTCTCACTTCATTTTTTTCATAAAAGAGATGGCCTGTCTGTGCGTATCTCATGATAGAACATATAAGTGAAGATATTATAGCCGAAAATAGAATTAACCAACTCGGCAATCCTTAATTTCAAAGAAACATTTTCGAAGCACAATAGATAATGCTGTGTTCATATAGCGATTTTAAGTAATGTTATTGTCTGCATGCAGTCCCAAAATAGAAAATACGAAATATAGCATTGATATAGCATGATATAGTATTGATATATATCAATGCTGTATGGTGTATATTCGCTGGGTGCGAAGTACTAGGTGGGGGTAATGACATCTATCGCAGCGCTCATGGTGACCATGAGTAGAAATAATGAAAGCTGCAACGGCAACACACGATCATCGTGACTATGAGGTAAAATCGTGCACTCAAATTACAGACATTGGTTCTGACCACATGCCATGGCTAATCAAAATCGCAATACATGGAGAATATGCGCTAAAAACATCAAGAAACTTGAAAAAGATTGCAAACTGCAGAGAATTACAAAGCAAATATGTGGCTGGCATCGCAAAACGAGTGGACTATGTGCAAGAAATCAATAACGAGGAACAATGTGATCTTTTTATCGACAAAATCGAAAGAGCTATAAGAGGCACGCTTGGTGAACTAGCACCGGAACGAACAATAGCTTCAAGAGAGTACCTGCCGCTTGAAATACAACAAATAATAACAGAAAGATATCACAAGAGACAGCGAGCATGGCGACTTCGAATGGATCCAGATAGAAACCGTGCTGCGAAGAGGGAATACAACGCCATTAAACACGAGGTAAAGAAGATGCTGTTGAAACATCGCGAAGAACAATGGCTCAGCATAATAAAATCAGTACGCAATTCTGAATCGCGTACGTGGGCAATCTAAAGATCAATGAAAAAACCACCGCAACGGTTGCCGACATTTGACGATGCCCAAACAGAGCAGGAAATTATCGACAAATTCGTTGACACGGCAATAGTAAGCGATTCATAAAGCAATAATGCAACAACAACAGTTTGAACCACTGCAGCCTGCAACGAGAGTTGAAATAAGACGAGAGCTGTACAAATTCAAAAACAAGAAAGCACCGGGGCCAGATGGAATTCGTGCAGATATGCTCAAATTGGGGGGCGACGTCATACTCGCAATGTTCGAAAGAATAATAAACTATATGCTCAAATCAGGATATTTTCCACGCAGATGGAAAGAAAGTACTTGTATTTTCTTGCATAAACAAGGCAAAGACCACAAGAAACCAGAATCGTATCGACCTATTAGCCTCCTTAACATCATGGGCGAATGGGCCGAAAGAATTATACAAAATCGACTGGCATACTTGTACAGCAAAATTGTGGCACACTATCAGCACGGTTTTGTTAAAAAACGAGGCACAGCAACGCAAATACTGAGAACGGGTGCGTATATCACCAAAGCACTCAGCGAAGGAAAATGCGTAGCATTAATCTCGACGGATCTTTCAAAAGCCTTCGATTCGATAAACTATGCAGCACTGGTCAAAAAACTCAACGACGCTGCCATAGATCCAAGCCTCGTCAAACTAATTTTATTTTATTATCTTTGGAAAGCTTACAGCATTATTTACAAAATAGTTGACATAAATAGTTATCGAAATGCCAATTACAAGCTTCCACAATCGAAAGCTTTCTTAGTGGACGCTCAACTCAAGGACAATTCCGAACAATGAAAGGCAATAGAAAAATCGTACCACACGGAGTGCCCCAAGGCTCCATACTGGGTCCGATGATATTTAATATGTACGTGGCGGATATTCCACCGAGCCACCATCCCGGGGAACTTAGAGCACAATACGCTGATGATCTGTGTGTACTTAACGTTAGAGATAAACCGGAGCATGCAGTTAGATGTGTTCAAAAAGAAGCCGAAAAAATTATAAATTATTATACCAAATGGGGCCTGAAATGTAACGTGAATAAAACAGAATGTGCGGTGTTCGCCGCACCAAACAAAAAATTACCTAAGGAAATCGTAATCCAAGGGGAAAAACTTCCAGTAAAGAAAGAAATAAAGTACCTCGGAGTCTACTTCGATAAGACTATGACCATGGAAAAGCACACAGACCATGTGGTCAACAAAGCTAAAAGCGTACGGGGAGCGCTAAGTAGCATCATTGGGTACTACTCAAAGGTCTCTGAAACAATTAAGTATGACATTATCCAAGCTTGCCTCCTTCCAGTCTTGGATTACGGAGTAATACCACTACTACCGAGGTATTCCAAAACAAATAGATTGGCCATCGAAAAACAGTACCGCATGGCGCTAAAATCGGCGGGTGGTTTTGACCGCCGCCTGGAGACTGACGTCCTGTGGGAAATCAAACAAATTGATCCATGGCACTTGCGATCGCTGGACTTACAACGCGACTTACGCCCGAACCCAATATGCGATCCTGATCCGTTTTTTCCGGATTGAGATTGCAAACTCAATCCAAAAGTACCATTTTGCGTCTCTATATCCAATCGAAGGATTGAATTTGTAATCTCTGAAAAGCAACCATCCATGAGAGGTCCGATCAGTGTTTTTGGATAGACCTCTGTTCGAAAATGACGTTTGACGTGTCCCAATAATCAATCTTTGATTAAAAAGGGATTGATTGACGTCTACACAATCTTTTTTTGGCAATCTTCCTATTTTCATGGTTTACTTGTCAAAATTTGGATTGATTTACATGTTTTGAAAATAATTGTTGTATTTTTATCAGAAATGGCAAAGACGATATTTTTGGAAGATGTGTTAGTAGTGATTTGGAGTTATGAGCCGAAACAATATCGGATTTCGATACGTGACTGCAGTGATGATGATGAAGTGTTACAACAACAACGTCGCAATTAACACCAAATATCAACAATAGCAATAAATAACTACGAATTTACTGTTTGGTTCCGGCTGAACAAAACTGTCGTAAATTACTTTTAACAAAAATAATGCCATGCATAAAAGAAACATCAAAACAGTGACTAAAATACCTATTGTCGCGCTATACGAGTACATGTGATGTGAATGTGTTTGAAATATATAACAAATATATATTATAACAACTAGCTGTGCCCGCGAACAACGTTTCTTTCTTTTCTTTTTTTTTTTTTATTATTATAAAAGACCCAAAACAGAATACAGTCATAACAAAAAAGAAAATCAATTTCTAAAGGCTTAAAACTAGACCGTATTCCAAAAACTTGTGTCCTAATCGAGTTAATTATGTTTATTTTAAAAGGTAGTTTTGTAACTTATAATAATTATACTATGGATAAGATGCATAAGATTTTAAGGTTTTATACAAAACAACACACATGAAACGAAACTCCATACGCAATACCTCAACAATATGCGTGGGGTCAGCTAGCACAAAATAAGATTTCCCTTATGCAATTCTTAAAAAAGTTAGGTTTCGCCATAATAATTGACCAAAAAACCTTTATAGCCCGGAGGTATAAAAATAGTTTACGACCTATTCTCAAACCTACTGAATATACACAAAAAAAATTATAAAAATCGGTCAAGTTGTTTCAGAGGGGTTTGGTTACAGACACTGTGACACGAGATTTTTATATATTAGAAGATTAGAAGATAATAGCTTTGGCATTGCCTCTCTGGCGGCTTAAGTTTTTTATATTATTTTGTTTTTGTATAGATATTGTAAAAATCTTAAATTTAAGATATTTTTTGAAATAAATGATGATAATAGTAATGTCATTTATTTTCCTCTACATTTCGTTACCTATATAAGTTTACACATAACATTAATTACCTACTACATTATTACATTACATTAATATAAAAATCGTCCAATTCTTTTTAGTTATCATGGAGGGCTCTCTATTTCTAGGCATAAAAATTATTGTCATAAAATCATATTCCATAATTTCGATTGAAATAATCGTCAAGACGCATAATAATCAGGAAGCAGAATGGTAATAAGCATAATATTGTGTGGCAAAAAATCATTTGTCATAAGTATTAAAACCCATAAACTCGAAACACAGAACAACTTGACGCATAATTTTTCAAAGCATAAATAATGTTTAGCATATTAATCACAACGAACAATACGATTACGCAGAATTTCTCTAGGCATAAACTTGCGCGCAAGCATGCAGTATGCATGCAAGCATGCATGCAACATGCAAGCAAGCATGCAGCAATGTATCATGCAGTATGCATGCAAGCATGCATACAACATGCAAGCAAGCAAGCAACATGCAAGCAAACATGCAACATGCAAGCAAGTATGCACAATGCAAGCAAGCATGTACCATGCAAGCAAGCATGCACATGCATGGTTTCTGTCACGGCTCCGACGCTGCGGGGCTCCGGCGGTCCCACGCGAGCTTATCGTCGCAGATTGGTTTTCGCTCACCACCTGCTCCTCAGCTCGCGGGCCGCCTCGCCCCTCCGCGCCTCGCGGGTTTGAATAACACTCTAGGGGTAGGACAAACAAGACTACGTGGAGTCGGTTTTGCAGCGATTCGTTTCTGTCACTAGTAGCATGAATGAATTACTTTTCAAATAAAAAAATCAATGTATATACTATGCAAAAATTATATCAAATGAAAATATAGAAGATTCAAGTATCATATTTGAATAAAATAATATATGAAATGTAAATAAAAAGTTAAGTAAAACAGAGTAAACATTATATTCTTTAAAATAACATCATTTCTAATTATAAATAAATGCCCCAAAATATTAGAGATATCATTAATTATGACACTTAAAATTATGGCAAAACATTTTAGGATTACCTATATTATGTCATAAGAAATTAGGAATTTCATTAATTATGTTTCATAAAATTATGCCTTTGGATAATTGTGCCTTATACAAATTATGCAATGAAATAATTATGTGACGTTAATGTTATGCTTTTCGATTATTATGCTTAGTGATTTATGCCAAGCGTCTTTATGACAAACAACATTATGGTCCCCATCATGGAGTGGCACTTCTTCTTTCGATAATTTCTCACCCAAAATTTTATTTCTGTATTTATTCTGCGATTATTCGTTACCTTTATTATATTAGTTCAAATCACAGATTATACGTTCAAATCAAACCAACCACACAACGGCTTACAAAGAAATGTCACTCGCGTGCTCGTGTCAGTTTTATACACGTTCCATTCCTATAAAAATAAGCAGTTTGTATAATATTGTATTTGATATATTATTATTTACAGAATAATTTTTACGTATTTTTAATCATTATATTAATTGTTAGAAGCATAAGAAACATTATTTAAAAAGATTTATAGCCTGTTTGTTTTCTTAAAACATACAGTAATAACATCGAACAATCTAATATTTTGCGTATAAAGAAACGGCCAAGAGGGAAAGGATCGCTGGCGATCCGGTGTCAAAAGAATCCCAGAATTGCAGTCTTTAGTTATTGGCACGCGGATTAGAGATCGATTGAGCGATACGCAATAATCCGAGATTGTTTTTAATCTTAAACTACGGATACAATATTGGGTTCGGCCGTTAATCGACAAGTTAAAAGAATTAAAGATTAAGGACTTAGACATTGAAAATCAGACACCATACACGAAACATGGACAGTACAACCCATTGATGTACGATACTCGTCTCGGTAAAGAGAAAGGTCAAAACGGCTTGACAGACGAAAGGATTCTGCTAGACGACGACTCCTCTAAAACAAACCTCACTACATACTAATATTTAGCTATTAAGTTACAATCTTTCATGTATGTTACTAACCCACGAGTTTAACGGGAAAGCCCGAGTGGTCTCTTCCAGGCAATACATCCTATACCCATTAGCATTAAGTATATAAAATTAATAAAAATGGATAGGGTGAAATCAACAAGTAAAACACATTTTCGTCAAAGTAACTTTATGTTCTGATGGAAAATAATACAGACAATATGGTTTCATAATAAAATATGTATATACACTGACCTTCAAAAGTAAGTACTACACTTTTAAAATTAAAATTTTCCCTAAACTACAAAAGATAAAGGATTCAAACAAAAAAACATTTTCAGCTCATTTCGTCAGGTTTCTCGGAAGTTATAGTTTTTTATACATTAGTCTTTTTAATACTTTTTATTTTGAAAATATATTTTGCCTACTTTAAAAGTTATTGCAGTTTTGAAAGTGTGATACTTACTTTTGCAGGCCAGTGTAGTTAGGCTAAAACAAGAAATAAAAAGTTATTCTATTCTATTCATATATATAAACGCAATCACATTTCACACTTGCAAATTAATGAATATTGGCGAATATGATGAATGCATATATTACGTCTATTAAATCAAACTCATTCAAACTGATGTAAATTATTTGCTTACTTTAATATGTTGTCACAATGTCGCGATTAAATATCAAAGCGTCATAGTAGCGGAGCCCACGATGCTAAATTTGCAGTCACTCGAGCGTTGTAGGGACAGTGAATAAAAAGCAAAAATGTTTTATGGTTTGCACGGTGTAGGTGGCCGTATGGAAGATTAAAAAATTAAAAAAAAAGTTTTTCGGGCGCGTTAGGTCTTTATAGGGGATATTAATTACACCCTAAGCAAACTACCATTCAAAAATCTGACGTTTTGGATTTGGATGTGACGCGAGCTCATGGCGGTTTATAAAAAATAATCGCAACTTTGCACTACTCAAGCGCGTCAGATTTTATATAGACGATTCAACCGTTTTCAGTTAGATTATTAAATTACATACTTTTTAGTATGTAATTAACGTACTATAGCTTAATCTGACTGACGCGCTCGAGTATTTGTAGCGATCGATTTTTTTTACTAATCTGATCGGCTGCCCTACGCAAACCCCTTTACATAAAGGGCTCAGATTGGGTAGAGATACTCAATAGGGTGTAAGGTATCCCCCATATATTA
Source organism: Schoenobius gigantellus (assembly GCA_963935595.1). NCBI lineage: Eukaryota > Metazoa > Arthropoda > Insecta > Lepidoptera > Crambidae > Schoenobius > Schoenobius gigantellus. Next base: position 16,049,071 of record OZ012555.1, read on the forward strand.
ATCTGACGCGCCGGAATGACTTCAAAAATCCCCTCTTCCGCTCCCCTACTATCAGAGCCAACAAATGTTGCGGTCGCTAGGTGGCGCTGAAGTCGTGCACACAGCCAATAGCTGTAGTGACATATCTTGTATAAAAAACAACTATGACAGCAAAAAATGTTCCACAAAGACTAGAATTATTACATGCAAGTGGATAAATCTAAAAAGCAAGTATCAACCACGGACCTGTAGATCCGTGGTATCATCAACACATTTTTTTAATAAGCGTTCGAATCATTTAGTCATCAATGTCATGCGATCATTTGAATTACAGAAGTTGTTCATATATTACAGATAGGTGCGAAATTAGCGATAGTGTCGCTTCCCAGATTAGCAATTACTCGCAGCCGACTGCGCGCAATTAACGTACTCCAGTTCCCATTTCCGCCACTCATCTTCTGTTCCTCCATCGGTGCTATCGGTAGCTATTTTTAAAGTTCCGCATATCATCGACACTTGCCTAATTTGTAAAACTTCGATTGTGATTGAAATTTCCTGGACTGGGTTTCCATTGCATGCCGAATGATTGTCACTAAATGCGTTGATAAAAATACACTTGGAACTAGGATTATCTTATTTGATATTGGTGTTAGATTGCTTTGCTTATACGCCAATAACTTGAAGTTTACTTATGAGGAATTGAAAAAAACGTCATTTATACAGGTGAAGTGCATGTGTTACTTTTTAAATCAGCTGTAAAATTATTTGAATAATATATTAACTGGATAATTTAATAAGCATTTTTTATATTTATGATTTGCAAATTTAAAAAATTCTTTTTAAAATTGTAGGATCGACTGAATTGGATTTAAAGACGAATAAAAGGCCCCACGCTGTTGTCGTGTGACTCAAAATAAAATACAATTATTGCTTTTAAATTTGACAATAATTTCTCTACTTCAGTCGGACTTCAGTCGGAGAGAGTTGACTGTCAATGCTGTAATGGCTGTCAAATAATTTTTACTAAGACAATAGTCCCCCTGCCCTGTTAACACGACCATCAAATCACTACATGATACAGCGATTTATCGCGGTAAACTGTCAAAATACAATACATTTTTTTACAACCTTTTATTTACTTTCACTTATCCCGATGCATATATTTCCGATGGAGCCCACTTTTGAATCCCTGTCTGTAATGAAATCTTGCTGGTTTCCGATTGAGCTGAAATGTTGCATGCACATGTATATCGCGTGACAATGCGATATTATGATGACATGGAGCTGATCTGATGCTGGAGCTGTAAGGTGGCTATAGGAACTCCGCAATAAAACGTTACACCCCATCGAATTTGGGCTTGTTTGATTCATTTTGATGACCTACTTTATGGTATGTTATCCTTTAGGGTATATAAAAATAGAAGCTTGTTTAAAAATAGTAGATTGTACAACAAGGGCATAAAATGAGTCAATGTAGCCCGAGACGATTTTATCCACCCGAGCCGTAGGCGAGGGTGAATAGTAAGTTGAGGGGTACAATGACTTGTTTATGCCAGTGTTTTACACTCTGCTTTTCACTTCGATAGCGAGAAAATTAAACAATTACCTACTTCAAAATTTAAACGAAAATTTAATTAAAATTATATAAAAACTCAAATATATAACACAATGTTGAAAAATTAAAGAACTTAAATAATAGCCAATTCCCGCCAGTAAACTTTTTAATTTTTTTTATATGGCGATGGCTTAGGTACATATTTCATTCTGCCAAGTAATGAAAATAATTCGATGCGTTTTAATAATAACCGGTTACTATATTTTTATCTGGTTTCATGGCTTTTGAGGTAGAAAACACAAGACAAATACATTAAAGCAAATAAATAAATTATCGCAAGTTATTCTGTGAAGTTTTATTGAGCGTTGTTAGCTGTTGGGCCTAAGAAACTTTGTCTGAAAGAAAATTTTACTTTATGCTCTAGAACAACTACAAACGACATAAATACGAACTTTGCGAGTACAAGAAGTGAAAATGTTTTTTTATTTACTATTAATTTATTATTGTATCGTGATAGTCCACCGCAATAAACCGCTTTATCATATCGTGTTTTAGTGGTCATGCTACGGGGGCTGGACCTGATTCTAAAATCAACCTGGTATTCATGAACATAAGAAAACATGGTTTCATAACTGAGCTAATTCTGTCACAAAGGTGAGTAGTAAAACATTTTTTACAAAAAATAAAAGCCGACTTCAAAAACACTGAAAAGTTAAAATTAAATTTTAGAATAGGTACAGACAACATCACATTTTATATTGCCAAACGATGAACTCCTAGAAAGTCTTAAAATTTGGCACCAACTTTAATATAAAAATGCGATGCTGTCTGTACCTATTCTTATACTATTTATAACTTTGCAGTGTTTTAGAAGTTGGTGTTTAATTTTTTTGTATTTTTTTAAAATCTTTTTAGTGAATTCAATACCACCTCACCGAAGGTGAAGCTGATATTTAACTCACTTGATAATACGTGCCTATTGTATTTAAAAACTAACCTCTAACTCCTAAAGGTTAAGGATCCTTCCATCATCAGCTGCGTTTATGACTATCAGACGGAAATACGTGAATAGCTTCGGAAAAACATGAAGCACGTTGGATGTGCCTATAAAATTTTTATGTTTCCCTTAATTTTCATTGGATCCCATCATCAGATCCTGACTTTGGTGACAATGGGACTAGCCCAGTAGATACTCTAACGAATACAAAAAGTATTTTGAAAATCGGTCCACAATTGGCGGAGTAATCGCGTAACAAGTAGTACATACAAAAAATAAACGCATGGAATTGAGAACCTCCTCCTTTTTTGAAGTTGGATAAAAATAAGTTTTACTTTGAAATAAACCGGAAAGTGAAGGATGTTGCTATATTTACCTACACTACATACAAAATATATGCTTGGTGCTTTACCTGGAAATATTCAAACCCGTAAAAAGGTAGTACCTGACATATTACGGAGACGTTCAAAAGGGACAGTGCAAACGTAGGACGAAATCACAATAAAGCATACAAAGTAGGTAGATATACACACACTGCGCTGTCTATTCAGCTTGAGGTCGTAAAATTGTGTCACAATGTCTTGCTGAGAGCCTTAGTTAAGGATGTCATTAAAGAAAAAGCCTGTCACTCCACTAGGAGCTTTTTCGTTGCAAATTCCTTTGTCGTTAAACAAAATTATTCATCGTTGCGTACTCGTGAAGCTGATTCAGAAAGAGTAATTTTTAGACGTTACAAAATCGTTTCATAGATGATTTTGTGTGTGGGCTATTTTTAAACACAGAAACACTTCTTTTGTAGGAAGAGTTATAAATATTAAAGGACTATACCTACTGTAGCACATTTCAATATTACAAACAATCTTAATAAAAGCCTAATGAGCTCGAAAGCGATTTCTAAGAGGCTACTTTATTTATATTTTTGCAATTAATGCAAATAAAAGTATAATGTTTATTATTCGTTTACTACCCGTTTATAATAAAATAATAATATTACATCGAACTGAGGTGTTTTGAATAAAGTATTTACATTTATGAATCATTAATTTTCTAACAAAAGACACGGGTTTCTTGGTCCCGTGTTACACACGGTATCGGGGAAGATCAGCATCATTCATTTAAGGGACATATTCCTACAGGAGCAGTACTGAGGCGTATTCAGAGCATTCGCGCGAAGAACATCTATTTGCTCTAACTCCGTTCAATACCTTAGAGCGTGACGTTTGGGTGAAACATCCGGCCCGTTCAGCCCGTTCATCAAACATCATATGGCAACCTTCGACTGCCATATGATGTTTGATGTTTGTAACACGCTCTGTGGTTTATTACTAAAATACTAGATAAATTGGATGATATTGGGGCCTTTATCTATTACGACATTTGTTCGCTAGAAAGACAAAAAATTTAAGCATTTCTGTGAAAGAGGAAGTAAAAAGATAATATTATTGTTGCAACACGTTGAACACCTCAGACTGAGTTAAAAAACAACCGAAAAACTACACTTCAAGGTACTGAACGCGCTCCAGTGCTTGTTAAAAACACAAACGAATAGATTTATTTGATGTGCCTTTGAAGTTGAGTAGCCGCCATTTTGTAACTGTTGTTTCACGCCTTTCGCACTGGTGACAGGAAATTGACAAGCCAAATCGTATTTTCGCGCTCGGTAAGTAATAGTAGATTAGTAGCTAAGGGCTGTAAGGCATCAATTGCAGCCCGAGATAATTTTTATATTTCGAGGGTGCAATTGGTGCTTACACCCGAGCTAACTACTCTGCTTTACATCTCGATTGTGAGGTAAGTAGGTCCTTATTACCCCCAAATGGGGCTTGTAGGTAACCAATTAGCGCTCTAGGGTAATAATGTAGCTTAGAAAGCCCTAGGGTGGTAAGTATAAAAAAAAAACACTTCACTATTTCAAAAAGTTCGCGTACATCTAACCATCATACTGGCAATAAATTACTTACAGCCCTAGGGCTTTTCTAGCTACATTATTACCCTAGAGCGCTAATTGGTCACCTACAAGCCCCATTTGGGGGTTTTAAGGACCTACTTACCGAACATGAGAGATGTAAAGTTCATTAATGAGATTTGTTTTAATCGATGAGTTAATTGTATTTTTTATTTCATGTTATTTTGTTTATGGGGTGTTTTTGGAGAAAACCAGGTTCACCAGGTGAGACTAGTCCGGTTCATCAACATAGTCCTGAGAGCCATTGAAAGACGTCGCCAAAAGACAAAGTCCTGCATACTTTATTGCGTGAATCAGGAGCCATATTTAATTAATTAAGTAACATAGTAAAATAAGTATTTATTGGATAAATAAAATAAAAAAAATTCAAGGCCACTTACACATTTACTCGTCAACAGTTCCACTAACTCTCACGCTATAAAGTAGGATGGCAACAGCCTAATCGGCAAATCTTCATCACAACTTGTACAGTAAGCTCCTTGTCAAGCTATACTGTTTGACCTTTGGACCGTTCTTATGTCGCTCGTAATAGTGGCGGTTTTCTTGGTGTAAATGTAAAGCTTGAATGGGAGCTTACTATACCTACACTTAAAGGTATTGATTTATTGAAGACATACATTTGCTTTGTAGATCTGATTCGAAGGTGGCATTGAGACTATATACTACTGGAACCGTTGGGTTCGGGAGATATTGCTGACATTTCAGTCATCTTCTTTAGATACTATATTGACAGGTGACCTACTCGTATGTATAGTTAAGAATATTAGATAGTTGGCGATTTTAAAATCGATTAATTTTCTAAACATTTTCAGTTAAATGCCTACGATCCGAAAAAAAGTTTCACTTGCATCTTGGTTTCATAAAATCACACAATGATTTTTACGTTAAGTGGAATTTATAAAAGCATAAGGTATAGTCTTTTTTTAAACTTAATTTTTTAATCACTTTAGCAAAAAGATAAAATGTAGAATTTTTATAAATAGATAATTTATTTTTGGTGAGTAGAAGTCATTTATTTTAAGTGATTCAAAAGATGTTATTTATTTTTAATCGTCTTCAAAAGGCGAACTTTTGAAGAACCACTGAACACGCAATGAATTAATTCGATTATCTCCCATGATTTTAGAAAAGATACTAACGATAACGACCTTATCGTCACTTACCATCAGGCGAGATAAACGCCAAGCTTCATAACTCATAATAAATAACAAAGATGAAAGCGAACTTAACCTGGACTACTCAATAGCTGAGGAACTGGCTATTTTACCTGTAGTAAAATAAGATTTTTCTGAATTATATGATGAAGTATTACATTTTTTTATGAATATTACATAAACATGCTATATGTTTATATCTTGCTAGACACGACCTACTTTAAATCAGAATATTTATACTTAGTCATTGAAATGGCATTATGGTAGTTTATTGCCAATTTTATTATTAATCAAATCATAAGAGGTAAATTTTTTTTTGCCGCAAAGCAAATTCAGTATTTCTTTTTATTTCTGGAAAGTCATTCGAAGATGCTAAATGTCAAGCAGAATAAGCTGCTACAACAGTATCAAGGGTTGGTAATTAAGCCTCTTAACGAGCTCTTCTCATTTCTTCGCAACCAGCTTCCCATTGGGGGCCAATTTACTAAAATGAACAACATTTTATTTCCTAAGTTCAGGCAAGTGGTCCTGACTTTTCACTTCTCAAGTTGAACATAGAACTCGATTTTTACTAACAGAGCATTTTCCTCTAAAATTAAGTACAAAAATATTTTACAAAAAATAAAAACTGGATAAAATTAAGATTAAGACTGGTATTAAATTAGCGTTTCCCTCGATTTTCATGGGATCCCATCATTAAATCCTGACTTTGGTGATCTTGGGACCACTCTAGGAGTATACTCTATCGAATACAAAAAAAAATTTGAAAATTGGTCCACAATTGGCGGAGTAATCGCGTAGGTAACATACACACAAAACACGTTGGAAACACCTTAAAATTTAAGGGTTTTCCTCGATTTTCATGGGATCCCATCATCAGATCCTGACTTTGGTGACCCTGGGATCACCCTTGAAATATACTCTATCAAACATAAAAGAATTTTGAAAATCGGTCCACAACTGGCGGCGTAATCGCGTAACATACACAAAAAAAAACATACGCATCGAATTGAGAACCTCCTCCTTTTTTGAAGTCGGTTAAAAATGAAAGCCTATGGTATACCTATAGTCCATTAATAATTTGTAAGTACCGTTAGAGGAATGCAATTGTCTTTTCGCAGGGAGCAGGGAGTAGGGCGCAGGGAGGCGCAGGACCGTTCGGTTTGGAGATCCCTGGGGGAGACCTATGTCCAATATGTCTCTTGACTGAAATGATGAACTTTCTTTTTTATTGTATTGTAGGCAAAAAATACAATAGTTATAGAATAAAATACTTTCAACTATTGACAATACTTCACACTAATATGTAGTTTCATTTTGATTATCGAACTCATTGATTTACTACCAAACGTTTGGTAGTAAATCAATGATCGAACTATTCAGAAGGAAAATGTATGGTTCTTTTTAGACAAAGAAGTACTCTGGAATACTTATGTCGTAAAAACAAATAAAATTAATATGAAGGAGAGGTTAACAAATAGTATCCTTGTGACGTCGAAATGTTATTAAGGTCTCGAAAATTCTAATCAATAAATATCGGTCAACAACAATAATGATAAAAATGTAAAAAATGGAACCTAACAATACTCGACTTCAATTTCTAACCACAACCTATTTGTATACCTATAGTATAGATGAATGAAAAAAATCTGTCATATGAACGGTTCTACTTATATTACACATTGAAATAATTTACAGAAGCAGACGGAGACAGTAAGAACTTATTTACTATAAAGATATCTCGCATATCCTGATATATTGACTAATCAAACATTTGCTGGTTAATTTGGCTTGGTCGGCAATAGATTCGGCAGCAGCGATTAATAACGTTTGCTCAAATCGACAACAAATAAAATCTTCGTTTGACGTGGAAGATCCAATTAAGATTCACTCAACTGAAGCTCGCTTAGAAAATAAACGAAAATCCGAGAGCTAATAAACTCAATCAGAAGTAACTAAAAATATTTTAGTTTAATGAAACGAAAAAGGCCCGCAGCAACACAAAGGTTTTTATTGGTAAGTACCACATGAATGGTAAAAAGTAGTTACTCGCTAATTGACTGACACTGAACTAACTGACAGCATCCTCACGCATAGCAAAGGAAAGCAGTAGCTCAGTGACTTTAATTACGGACGTAACTGGCGTCTGCGATGCTCCTGATGATGATACACGGTTGAGCACACGTTATTAGAGTGCACGCACGACCTAGCAATCTGTGACCTCCCGCTGCCAGTAGGTACGATGCTGCCTGGTGCGAGGGAATGGGAGACTGTCGTTTCCTTTTACGACGATGTATTCCTGCAGAAGGAGACAGTGGGGAGGGAGCCGGAAAATTATTATTACTTCGCTTCCCTTTGACTTAGACGGCCGCTATAGAAGGTGAGCTACATTGACCCGAACAGCCCTACGTATGGCCTGTACGCTAGCGTAGTTTCTGATGCACAAGATTATAGCCCCCACCCCGTCTGGGGTTTAACCATATTTCCAGGGTACAGAGTGATCTCCCTCAGACATTAAAACTCGACTCTTAGCTGGTCGGGCTAATTCGGAAAATTGGGAGAATTGAACTTTCCTAAACCCTGGATTGTTGCGACTATGGACAATATGGATTAGTGGCTATGCCCCGCACTTCGCGGGGAAAATCCCACACATACCTGCCAATTAACTATCGGCAGATACAGTACGCAACAGTATTCCAAAAAAAGGTATGTAACTGGCGCCAGTACATTTAGACGTTACTAAAGGTTTGCAACTGACATCATGTAAATTGGTTTTAAATTGGTACGGCAATCTCGACGGCGGTATCTGGAGCACTGTCATTTTTCGGAGTCGGCACTGGAGCCTGTTATTGCCTATGTCCGTTGTAAAACAACATTTAGAATATACATATTTTTAATCAAACAAAGAGACTGGTACTGTAACTCCTTTTACACGATGAGTATAAGGCAAGACACACATTGCTCCATAGTTTACCTACGTTATCTATAATGTATGTAGCTTCCTATATAACTACTTACATATTTGCGGTTATCTGATTTTTAAATGTAACATGTGCTGTAACACATTCCTTCTTGCCAAATGTCATGATTCTAGGTTAATAGGAAATACTCTATCGGGCTTATTAAGGGGGCACTGTCAATCCAATAGCGCCGCCATTCGTTTTTTATTAATTATGGTGAATTAAAGCCATTTCTACAAAAAAATAGCACAGTCAGGAACTCAATATAGATACTTCAGATTGTATTTACGTATGTGCACATTAACCGTATAGAATAGTCGAAATCATAATTCTCTCTAAAAAAAGAGCTCCCAAAGATCTAAAATATCTGTATTGAGTTCGTGACTGTGGTATTTTTTGTAGAAACGTCTTTAATTCATCATAATTAAAAAAAAAACGAATGGCGGCGCTAGAGGACTGACTGTGCCCCCTTAATAAAAATTTTACTCCTTGGATCATCCTCGGATTAGTTACTCCGTGTTTTGTCTCGTTTCCGCACATGTCGACTGTCATATAACAAAATAAGACAAAACACGGAGTAACTAATCCGAGGATGATCCAAGGAGTAAAATTTTTATTAATATAATAATATAGGTTTTGGTTCTCTTGTCAAACCGCAAAATATGCGACATAAACGACCATATCTTTTGATACCTAGCGTTATTGATTTATACTCACATATTGTTCACATTTAAAAGAGAGCGTATTGATGTTAACTTCAGTTTGATATTTCTACGTGTTCCTGAGAAAAAATGTATTGACAGACAGACGGATAGAGGGACAGACGGAGAGGGGGAAAAAACTATATTCGTAACTCCTTTTTATTTCGTTCCACCAACGTATACATATAACAAAGAATGTTATAATATAGATTTATTCAAGATGTCTCTCAACAGCACAAAGTTGCAATTGAAACGGTTGTTTAGCAGTTAATTTTTATACCTTTTATAAAACACTAGATAGTATTATTATTATTAAATTCATTTGCATGTTATTAATGTCTTTTGGACTGTTTTCGCGATATTCCATATCAGGACTCATCGTTTTTGATATTATATAAAACTACATACTTTTCGGCATATAGGTATTTTATATAATTATTCGTAACTTTTATTCTTTGTGAAATATTGAATGCCATAATAGAAAAAATAGTATTGACAGACGGACGGACAGACGGAGAGGAGGACAACGAAGTGATCCTATAATGGATCCGTTTTTCCTTTTGAGGTACGGAACCCTAAAAAGATCGCTATTAAGTTATTGGATAATAACTTTATATAATTAAACTTAACTTAAATAAAATAAAAGACCATAATTATGTAATTGTCCTTAAAAGTTAGAACAAAGAACGTAATGAAAACTGAAATCTTAAAGATTATATAATATTACATTCTTAAATTGGATTACAGATTTTATCAGCACAGGAACAAGCGTCCACATTTTGCTTAATGGCACTTGTAATTTATGATCTGAACCCATCTAAATGATGAGCTCATTTATTACACGAAAAGTTGGAAAGGTTGGAACATAATCGTGGTTGAAGAGATAAGGTCTTATAGTAAGTCGGAACTTGCTCGTGTGTTCTAGCTAATATGAAATTCATATTACTAAGTAAGCGAAAAGGATAATCAAATCAGTATCATAGCTTTATCATGCTTTATTTATTGTAATACGAATAAGTATTTGTTCATATAGGCAAATCAAATAATTTGTATACGATTTTAGTTTTTAGAAGATTTCTTCGGTGCTCCTCCATTCTCAGCATCTTTCAACAAAAATGTAAATTGCAATAAGTCCACCATTGACAAATCATTGTTTTTTACGTAGTGACCACACCCTACATACGAACATGCTTACAGAACATTCTCTTGTTTTGAAGTTTATTAAAATGTTTGAAACAACAGCTACTCAGCATTCTCCATTATAAATACAATACAATTATATCGGGCTTTTAACAAACATTCGGAATATAGTCAGTTCAATATTATATTTTGAGTGACAAGCTTATATACCGATATTTATAGTCGGGCTGGATATTTAATTTCACTTACAATCCTTAACGCCTCAAGCACATTTTGGAAATAGTTTTCTTTTAATCCACCAGATTTAAATGGAATAATTTCCATTTATCGGTAATTTCTCCAGTGAAATTGTTTTATGTGGATAATGGGTACTGCTATCGATATATAAGCATTTCGTTATTAGGTTTATATGCACTTCAGGTGGACTACATCTGATTCGAAGTGTTCAAGAGGTTTAGATATGGGACAAAAAGTTACCGCGACTTGTCATTTTCAAATTTGCGGCGTGTAAGATAAGACAGGTAGTTCCATTATTGTATGACGTAATTTAAGAAAGACTCCCAAAGCCATTTAGAATGTGCCAAAGTTTGCCCAGTGAACGGGTGAAATTGCGATCATATGCGCATGCGCATGCCATAGTAAGAATTACACTCCGAAGCAATCACCCACTAATGAGGGTGTAAAAACTCTGTACAGCACAATAGTTCCATGTTTAAATTGTATTAAATCCATATTTATAATAAATGAGTGAAGTTACCTTATTTCCGATACAATATGCTTTAATAAGTCAGCGATCTAAGCGTAGTGCAAAAATAAATTTCCGGACTTTTGCCACTCACAGTTAACCGCAAGCTATATGTATGTAACAGTTACTTATAGTGGGCCTAGCGCGATGTCATCAGGCTCATGACAGGGCGATTTCAGGGGTACAACAATACATAACATGTATTTGTAGAAACATACAAATGATGTCGTTAATGCTCACTTACGTAATACGTGAAGCACAACGAAAGCAAATGCTTAAGTGTCAGTTTTCAAATAAAACTCTTTGATATAATCTACTCCCTTTTAACTTAGAATAACGATATTGCAACATTTACGTTTTTCGTGGTACCACCAGTGGGGCAAAGTAGTGGGACCACGAGTAACGACCCTGAAATTCAGTACTTAAATAAAGTAATTTTCGGTTTAAATATTGCGCTCTTTAGATTTTTAAGCTAGTTGCTCACACAATTTATAAAAGTTTTGTAATATTCGATATTCAATAGTTGTCCAACAGTCAAAGAATAGTATGATTTTAAACAAAAACCACATTGAAAGAGTTCACCTATTACCGAGTTGGCTAGCGCGTAGCGGAAGGCTACGTTGTGGAAAATGAGACAAAAACTTTAAAAATACAAAAAATAAAAAATAAAGTAAATTATACTTACTTATTAGGGTATCAAAATAATAGAAGCCTGGATGGTCAGGGGACGAACTAGATCTGTAGGCAATTGAGTAGCTTGAAGGAGTTGGAGTTGGTGAAATAGCGTAGCTACCTCAAATACTTCTCGAAGTAAAGCTGGTGGTAGACCGACCTCGTGGTGACCGTAACCAATATTCATTATACCCTTAACAATAGAGAATCTATTTATGTCAAAACTTTCTAGTCAGGAATTAAATAAAATGCATTTTTTTATTTTGGTGATTTTGTTTCGAAACAAAAGAAGTCTCTTACCAAAATTCTAAAAAATTCGCGAACTGACAAGGAATTTTCGGAAATAATTACAATAATATAAGTAATATTCAAATTGTAGTAAAAAAGGGCTGAACTGTTAAAAATCAGCATAGTGTTTACTATAATACTATATACTCATACAAATGCGAAAGCCGAAAAGTTAATTTTATTCATTAAAAAATTGTGTGAGTTTGTTCTAATCTGATATAACTACATATTCGTATTTTTTATACCTATATTAGGTGCATATTACGTTTGCGTTGTATTATTATTAACGTTGAATTTATTAAATGTCAAAAGTCGTGGCTGGTAACAGAATTACACAAATATTTTAAAACTAGCTATGCCCGCGAACTCCGTTTCGCCATCAAAATGCTTAAAACAGTGTTTAGATTTTTCCTCCATTTTATTCCATAATGATTCAACTTTATTCTGCCTTTCTTGAGCAGCGGCCATTTGGAAATTAACAAATTAAGACAATTATCGTAGGTTCGTAATGCTCTAGGTACTCTTCAGGGCCTTTCATTTAATACCCATATTGCTGGGTTTGAAAACGATCTTTAATCCATTTTTTGAACGGCGGCCATGTTTAATTTAGGGCAATTTTCCTAAGTTCATAATGCGCTACTCTTTGAGACCTTTTAATTGATACCCATATTGCTAGGTTTGGAAACAAACTTTTATCCACCTTTTTTGAGCAGCGGCTATGTTGAATTTATGTCAATGTTTCTAGGTTCATAGTGCTTTACTTATCAAGGACTACTTTCATTTGATACCCATATTGCTGGGTTCGAAAACGAACTTGTATCCTTTTTTTAGCGGCGGCCATGTTGAATTAAGGTCGATTTTTCTAGGTACCTAATGCTCTACTCTTCAAGGCCTTTCATTTGATACCCATATTGCTAGGTTTGGAAACGAACTTTTATCCATTTTTTTTTGAGCGGCGGCCATGTTTTATTTAGGACAATTTTCCTAAGTTCATAATGCTCTACTCTTTGAGGCCTTTCATTTGATACCCATATTGCTATGTTTGGAAACGAATTTTTATCCACCTTTTTTGAGCAGCGGCTATTTTGAATTTATGTCAATTTTGCTAAGTTCATAGTGCTTTACTCGTCAAGGCCTTTCATTTGATACCCATATTGCTGCGTTTGAAAACGAACTTTTATCCTTTTTTTAGCGGCGGTCATGTTGAATTTAGATCGATTTTTCTAGTTACCTAATGCTTTACCCTTCAAGGCCTTTCATTTGATACCCATATTGCTAGGTTTGGAAACGAACTTTCATCCACCATTTTTGAGCGGCAGCCATGTTGAATTTATGTCAATGTTGCTAGGTTCATAGTGCTTTATGCATCAAAGCTTTTGATTTGATACCCATATTGCAGGGTTTGAAAACGAACTTTTATCCTTTTTTTTTGAGCGGTGGCCATGTTTAATTTAGACCAATTTTCCTAAGTTCATATTGCTCTACTCTTTGATGCCTTTCATTTGATACCCATATTGCTAGGTTTGGAAAGGAACTTTTATCCACCTTTTTCGAGCAGCGGCTATGTTGAATTTATGTCAATATTGCTAGGTTCATAGTGCTTTACTCGTCAACGCCTTTCATTTGATACCCATATTGCTGGGTATGAAAACGAACTTTTATCCTTTAGGACAATTTTTCTAGGTACCTAATGCTCTACTTTTCAAGGCTTTTCATTTGATACCCATATTGCTAGGTTTGGAAAAGAATTTGTATCCACCTTTTTTTGAGCGGCGGTCATGTTGAATTTATGTCAATGTTGCTAGGTTCATAGTGCTTTATTCATCAGAGCCTTTGATTTGATACCCATATTGCTGGGTTTGGAAACGAACTTTTATCCGTTTTTTGGAGCCGCGGCCATGTTGAATTTAGGTCAATTTTTCTAGATACCTAATGCTTTACTCTTCAAGGCCTTTCATTTGATAACCATATTGCTGGGTTTGAAAACGAACTTTTATCCATTTTTTTGAGCGGCGGCCATGTTTAATTTAGGGCATTTTTCCTAAGTTCATAATGCTTTACTCTTCTAGGCCTTTCATTTGATACCCATATTGCTAGGTTTGGAAACGATCTTGTATCCACCTTTTTTGAGCGGCGGCCATGTTGAATTTATGTCAATGTTGCTAGGTTCATAGTGCTCTACACATCAAGGCCTTTCATTTGATACCCATATTGCTGGGTTTGGAAACGAACTTGTATCCACCTTTTTTGAGCGGCGGCCATGTTGAATTTTAGGCGATTTTCCTAGGTTCATAATGTTCTACGCTTCAAGGCCTTTCACTTGATACCTATATTGCTAGGTTTGGAAACGAACTTTTATCCACCTTTTTTGAGCATCAGCTATGTCGGCGAATTTACGTCAATGTTACATTAGGATCAAGAGTCCCGTACTCCCTCTACGCGTAATACTTTTAATAGTTTTAAATGGATGAAAGAGTTTGATTCCTTAGTCATAATGTAAAAACATAATATAACACCTTTCAAAATGCCTTGAAAAGGGTATCTTCATTTTTCAACATTTCAAATATTGTACCGATTTTGTGAAAATTGGCCAAAAATTAAACCAACCTACAAATTTTATATTTGTGACGTGATATTGTCATAAAAAATGCTATATACATTGGTTGTATGGCTTGATCCTTTTTCCTTACCACCACGGTACTACATAAGAAAAATACAATTTAAACTTCTTGGTTGGCAAAATTCAGATGGGCACAGCCAATAACAGAAAAGATTTTTTTTTGCAATATGTAACAGACTTGTCAAAATAATTTCACGTGCGCCATGTTTTCTACATACTTGTCATCAAAAATTTTATATGGTATTTTTTGAATAAAAATAAAAAGTGAATTTAAGCAAATGAAATTATGCCTAAATGTTCTTCCGGAAAATTTTAAGCATTGTGGTGTAAGCCATATCAAATTCTGTCCAGTAGTTTCGGAGATCTTTCCGGACAAACATTTGTACCCCTACGATTTTATTATATATGGAGATTAAAATATCTAACAATGTGAAACGTCACAAATACGGTGTCACCGTAATCTAGCCTCGGTAATAATAGGTTATAGGTACCGAAATGCATTATGAAGAATAGTTTAAACAATATTGTCAAACAAGAACTGCCTATCTAGAAGACAAGTTTATGATTTTTTTAAACAACGTTGAGAGACTGCCCACTTAAACCACAAGTTAGTTACACTTCTATAGTCAAAATCAAAATAGTCTTTATTCAAATATTACTTGGAAAGCTCGTTGGAATCGACCTTTTTTTTTCATTCCAACTTGTATTTGCAGACATCATGAGTAGGTATATTCAGGATGTATGCACATACAAGGTTAAATATGCTTCCTTTAAATTAGCATGTATTGCTTTGTTTTGACGTCAATAAGTGCCTGTAAAGGCCTATGTTGAATGAAGATTTTTGAATTTGAATTTATTTTTAACGACCACCCAGTCAGGACTTTGAGCTGACAAAAAGAATGAACACAGAATTTGAAATCAGATATAACAGAAGTATCGACGTTTATAATAAATTTATTTATTATGTGGCGTTACCACACTGAACCCGCGGTCCTTATACGTGTCACCGTAAAATTGCAACTTTCGATAGTTTACAATCTCGCGAGATAGATTATAATCTAACGGCATTTACAATTTTACGGTGACATACGTACAATATAATGTACATACCTTGCTAACATGTTACATAAGGTAGCTTGTCACAGTACCAAGTTATTTCACTCTCTGTCTGCTTTGCGACAGACATAGATATGATAAGTGACGATTTAGTATTGAATTTCGGGAGAGATTTCCGACGTTTTCTGAATTGTGAATTTCTTAAGTTTTTAAGCTACAGATCGAAATTTCATAGATAGTTATGAATCTTATTTTGATACTAAAATTTGATGCTTACAACTCGAATTTTAGAACTCGGTGTCGTCTCGTGTGATGTACTATCTAACAGTTTAACTCATAGTAGGTACATATATTACAAAGTCAAATCAGAATGAGAGTTTGTATGGAATTTATTCATTTATGGAACTTCAATATCTACCGACGAAGTTACTGCAGCAAAGATGAAAACGTTTAGGGTATAATATAGATAATAAGCTTGGTTTTATATATTCGGCATCGAAACTTTGTAGCGCTGCTTGTTGATAAACCAATTCTGAAGCGCTGGCGTCAATAATATTTTTCATTTTTACTTTGACCCTAGACTCTGTAAATATTGCAATGGAATATTGGAAAATGTTTGAGTTCCATTTTACAGTGCAGTGCTATATTGCACTCCACAGTTTAAATATTTATCTGAGCAGTGCTTCAGAAAAATTTGTATTGAAATAATATTTGGATCCGAATTATTTTTGATAGAACCAACAGGACTAGCGTCGCTTGGACTATAGAAGAGAAAGTAACTAACCCTGTCTCGCTTTATTGTAATACGAGAGAGCGAGAAGAAATATGTTATTTGTCTGTTCTCCCGTTTTGCCCACGGTCCGTGGTACGTCTATAGTTGTATAAAAAAAAATATAATGGATGTTTAGGTACGATAAGTGTTTTTTTTTATAAAAACGTATTCTTCTCATCATATCAGTCATAATACACTTACTGCTAGGCAAGACCTCCCTCAATAAGGAGGGATGTGGGCCGTCTCCTTCCACGCTACTTCAGTGTGGGTTGGTGCCTCATCCCTTGTTACAAGTTGCGCAACGTACAGTCGATGTTGGCCTATTGGTCATGGTCACCAGTGGTGTTATTTGGAATCCCTTATACACCGTATTTTTTATTTCATTAGGCTTTTTAACAATAACTACACTATTACAAATCAGAATTACAATCATAATTAGATGTCTGAAGTGCCTCATCAGAGTCATCAGTCATCACTTACAGAGAAGCACTGCATGTACCGAAAATATGTGAGTAATGCGTATTATTATATAAGTGGTTGTTAAGAAGACGTCAATTGTCTAAGAAAATAATAATAATGGTAATTGCAAAACTTAAATAACATAGGTATTGTAAAGTCAGAACAACAGCTTCATAGACCCTTGTACAATGCATACATTCTTGGTGACGAGCAATATTTTGGTACGGCAAACAATTTTTCATTCTATTTGCGCCGCAAATTACGTGGTAAATTAAATCAAACTCTATTAAGTAAATCGGGACAGTTGAAGAAAGATGCTACAAGTTTTTTAAGTCCTTTAAAAATCCATGCTGACTTACAATTAAGGATTGTGATAATTATATGTCATGAAAGTATATCGGACATATGGGAGTTTCAAACACTTCCAATCCAGGATTATGTTTAAAGATTTACATAGTTAAACGCAAAAAAGTTTGGAGAAAGTTAATTGACATAATTTGTCTTATTACTTATATACAGAATCGTAGCACGCGTGACTCAGCTATTTGCAGAAACAAGAGACAGCTAAGGTTTGTGTGTGCACAGCCACACCCTGTCTTGTTAAGCCAAAATGGAACCTCTTAATGTATGCTATATTTATGTACATCGATTAGAGACGACAAACAGAAGTGACGCAGGGTAACAAGTTAATTAAATGGGCCTGTCGTGTAGTAATCCGCGCCAGTCGCCGCACGCATCGCCGCCTGACAGATTTCACACCCTTCCTTTAAATCTCCATCTTCAAGTTTCAACAGTAATTTGTTCGACTCTTATGATTCTAAATTAACACGCCCAAAATATCAAAGCTCGCCCTTTTCATATGATATTCAGAGAATGTTGAATCTAAAATCATTTTCTTTGCTTATATAATTTTTTATTGTTTTTTTATTAGTGTAAAAGTCTAAGCAATACGAATGCGCTGGAGTACCGTCACTTGCTTGCGATGAACATTATAAAATGACTTAGCTCTGCCAGCGTGGTAGGGGGTAGCCCAAACTCTCTATACAGGAGTGGCTAAAGGCCAGCATTGGGCGTATTGTTCCTGGCGTATAATATTGTATATGATTATTATATAATTTTCAAAGAAGTATCAAGACAGTGGTTTTCTGCGGAAGCCTTGCAACGAGCGCGCAGGCCCCCTAGACAAGATGCATTTCGATAATCGCTAACGCAATCGCTAGAAGGAAAATGTATGGGATTTGACATAAGCCCTCGCTTAGTTTTCGAGCGCAATAGTCAAATCTCATACATTGTCCATTTAGCGATTGCGTTAGCGATTATCGAAAGACATCTTGTCTAGGGAGGCAGCTCTATACAAACAGAGTACAGAAAATTAGAAAAAGGATTAAAAATACCAATACCATAATTCTTAAGAAACGTTTGCGTCTCTGGAGTCGCATGCTTGTTGCCAAACCAATATCGCGAGCAGCAAGCGAAAGTTTCTGACAACATCCAACATTGAGCTCGGGGGACTTCATTCGCGCACAAGAACATAACGTAAGATTGTTTGATTGCGGTGAAGTATGCATCCCGGCTAGACATTACAAAGTAAACTTATCATCCCTTTCCTTGTAGATTAAGGAAGACTTTGTTTATTTGTTGTCTCAGTACATTTTGTGTTTGCATCATCAACTTTAACAGTAACAGTAAAGATGAACTGGTATCCTTCGATAAATAGTAGTAGTAGACGTTTATTGCTTACAATCAACATAAAAACATTGAAATAAAAACACACAAACACATATACAGATTTACAATACACATATCGTCATAATGTTTGCGTGCTGCAGCAAGCAAAGGGTTAAGGCTCAGCGACGTTAATGTCACAGGACATATACGCTGAGTAGTAATATTACTGATAAGAATATAAATATTATAAAATATAATAATTTATACTTACCTACTATAATATTCAAAACTATATCAAATAAACGATTATTCAAAGATTATTTGCAGCCCTTACGGGTATTAAAGAAATTATCATGGTACAGCTTCTGTAGGTAATTTGTTTTTGAAACTCAATTTGCTTGATGACTTTCAAGATTTTGTTAATAAAACGTTGAAAATATTTTACAATATCGTTGACAACGAGGCGCTTAGAATATTGCGAATGAAATATTACGAAGTAATTAAATGTTCATCCATAATTGGGCCTCAAGACTTCCATCTAGTAGATTGAGGCTTACCTGTACAGACCAGAAAATATAGTTTGCAGATACTTTCCTTATTCTATAAAAAACTTTGAAAATAACAAGAGTAAATGTTGGCCACTAAACAGGATAAATTTCAGGTCAGGTCTTAAAAAGGTCAAAACCATTAAACTCGAAGGAAAAAGCGAATAGCCCGCCAAGAAATCAAAATTAATTTCGGAACAACAATTAAGCATTACGCAGTTCAACAGAGCCTCGGCGAGTAATTGCTGAAGAATATCACTAATGAGGCTGTACAAATAATTTTCTACAATAATGGACCGCAGTGTATCTAATTGCTGCCGGCGGCAATTTACTAAGTTAGGTACTTCGGCCTCGATTTCACATTTTATCAGAGCAAATAGATATTTTCTCACGGCTCTTTGAAATGGAAGTAGTTGGCAACAAGGAACATATGCTGATCTTGTACTAACGTGGGCTTAGATCATTTAGCCTATGAATGTGGTACGCAACAAATCGCAGTCTGCCACATTTTGCGGGAGGAGAGGTAAACACGCATGGCACACTACGAAAATCTAGCATTATCACAGATACGCACACTATGAAAATATTACCTCATTATAAAGAAACACACACACATCGACTAATTAACGTGTATCTACGCAATCGCCCGTGTTATGTATCCCAGCCCCGTGACGTCACATAAAATGTGCTGACATGCCTCAACTGCAGCGAGCGGCGGATCGTCGACAGCAGAGAGGATTTAACATCAGTACTGTACGGACCTTTATTGTATTTTCAGTTTATTAAATTCACAATTTTTATTTTTTTAAAAGTATTTTCATTCACTGAAAAACTTAATTCCCGCAAATCGTGCCCGTGTACTGCTCTAAGAACGTGGGTGGATTTGTTGATGGTTTGCTGTTCCTGCAGGGTTAGCCAAAGTATCTAATTTTTACAAATAATTACGAATCAAAATTACTATATTATCTGCTCTAAAGTAATACATCAATACAAAGCGAAAATTAACTAAAAAAATATTTTGTAAACACTACAGGTTTTGCAGAAGTCGAAACTAAACGCAATTTAACATTGTTACCTATCATATTATGATAAAAAATACGTATCGAGTAATTTTCAATTTATTTAAGTATTTATTGCCTAGTTTTATCTAAATAAATAAAGGAAAAGATATGATTTTCGAAATCCTCGAATGTTTTTCTACATTTTGGTACACATGTACCTAAAGGTAAATACATGGGCAAAAATGTATGAACTACATATTTAATTGGCGACCTCCTTTACTTAAACTGCAATACGATTTCTTGTTTGAATAAAACTACACTTATCGGATTTACTCGAGTATACCTATCTAGTTTTAAATCCGTAAAGTTAATATAATCCGAAAAGAGTAGTTTTATTTAAATGCGTACTACTTGTGCAAATAAAAGTATATGATTTCTTGTGCAAAACCAACGTGAAATGTGATTACAATTAAAACGCAAAAATGTGTTGCGAGAATCATTTGTTAGCAAGTAAAGACGCACGAGAGCACTAGGGATTACATATTCGAGTCCAATATACAGCATTGTTACTATTTGGATTTTAAAAGAAAGTTGTAAAAAATTAACGACACTCTTAGGCGCATAACACATTGCACCGGACACCGCTCCAGTGTGCGGTGCTGCGGTTTTTAATTTTGACTGAAGAATCTTAATCTGTATACAAAAACCGCAGGGTATGATACACTCACACCGCATGTCCGTGCGGTTGTGCGGCGCGCGCGACGGCACCGCGGTGCGGTCCGCGGGGTATGCCACACTGTGCCTTTATCCACATTTTGCGATCGCTTACCGTTTTGCTTTTTTACCATTCCGCGCCTAAAGGTGCCGCAGTATCGTACGGATTTTTGCGTAGAAAGGAAATGCATACGCGTAATAGATCTCGACATAGATAATGCGGTGATGCGGTGCGTCGTGCATCGCAGCTCCGGACGGAGATACAGAGCAAACCGTACGGTGGCACGTTTCCGTGTCCCCGCAGCCTCATACGGATTTCGTCCCTCCGTACACCGCAGCGGGATGCGGCGGCAATGTGTTAAGCGCCTTACACTGACAACCAAAAAGCTTTTCTTATACATTTCTTATATTCGAAGTAGGTCACTTCGAATATAATAAATGTATAAGGAATGCTTTTTTGTGTATTTTTGTGAGTGTTGCAAAACAATTTGAATAACATATCCACTTAAATAAAATTAATAGTTAACACAGCAATCATTTGTTTGATTTTGACAATGTTGAATATTGAAGTATTTCAATCATTGGAGCTGAAAGATGCTTATAATTCTTTTGTCTAATATTTATAACATACTTTTTTATTCAATAATTGCATACTTATCATGACCTATAAATTAAAATAATCGACGAAAATACTTATAAACAAAGTTTTAAAACTTTTAATCAATTTGGATGGGTATGGAGATTGCTTGGAATTCTGGAAGGCCTCCGTTTCATATCGCAACAATAAAACTTGATGTGGTAAAATTGGTGGTAGCAGTGCGTTAGGGTTACTATTAAACGATATTTCCAAAAAGTCAAAACTGTCCGTTTCATTTCATGTCGTATAGTGTAGTTAGCAGAACATATTAGTGACGGTCGCCCTCCTTTGAAGTTAATACTTTAAAAGGCGTTGTAGATTCGATTTTCAATTTTCTCACAATACAAAAAAGGAGTGTAGAATATCCCAACAAAACCCGAAGAATGGTGCCAAGAAGGGGAGGGGGTTACGGGAAACGTCTGCCTCTTAGGGACTCTTGTTGGGCTAAATTGGTGACACTCAACTCTGGTCTCGCGCGCGTTGCTTAGTTACGTGCTCGTTACATGCGGAGAGTAATTAACCGAGCTTGAACAAATGTCTGCCTTTGCAAATAATAAAATAAGATACCTTCTCAATTTTTACACTTCATAACCGACTTCAAAATGGGAGGTGGTTCCGTGTTTTATCTTATGTATATTTTTTATGTATCCGCCAATTTTGAACCGATTTAAGAAAGTCTTTGGAATACCATTTAAATCGAGGTTAATCCTCGATTTTTATAGGCACGTGTTTGATGTTTTTTCTAATGATATAAGTACCTTCGTTTAATACTAACCATCTCATGTTGAAAGAAAGTTTCTTGTGGGTTTAAGAGTAAGGGATAGTTCTTTTAGTACTGTTAAGAGAGAAAGTTATATTATTAACGTCATTAATGTGTAATTGCCCTAAGTTTTTGCTTTTAATCAGATTTTGATTGTACTTAAAAAAAACTTATCACTAACTTATTCTTACAATTTTAAACTATTGTTTTTGTGCAACAACACTGTAATTCTTTTTTTTTGTGCAAATCTCATGCTCTAGTCCCTGAGATACAGGACTACCTAGTGTGGGGACTAATTGTAAAACCGTATGTTGTGTAACCCCCTTTTGGAAATCAATCAATCATCAATCATCACAGTCATATACGTTCCCACCAAGGGGCACGAGCCTACCCTGTCCAGTTGTGATAGGGCGATTAGGCCTTAGTCAAACCACGCAGGCCCAGTGGGGATTGGTTGACTTCACATACACCTTTGAATTACTTCGCAGGTGTATGCAGGTTTCCTCACAATGTTCTCCTTTACCGAAGAAGCGTCAGATAAATGTACATATGAAATTCGTGAAACGAAAAACACATTGGTACATGGCAGGATCGCGGGTCTGCCGATTCTACTTGGAGCACAGTCCAGTACCGAGGCCACAGCGCAACCGACGCTCTTGGAAATAAACTATTATTATTATTTCGAGTAATTCAGATTTTTAGGTCAAGTTAAAGTCTATAAAGCATGACGTATTATATATACTACAAAAAACAACAAAACAAAAATAAAAAACGGTACCGTACGATGATTCTGCTCTAAAAATGTACGATAATGAAGTTTAATTGACTGAATCCGACAACGACTTCAATATAAAATGTGATGATTGTTTGTATTCTTATATTATTTTTGACTTAAGAGTGTTTTTGTGAATTCGGCTTTTATTTCTAGTATAATATTTTTCATACTTAGATTTTGTGAAGACTAGTCGTTGGTATTATTTTAAAAAATAAGAAATTAATTTTAGTTAAAATTAAGATAGTTTAAGTTTAAAACTGTTATGTCACTTTTTTCGATTTATTTTTTGGGCTTAAAATAGGCAAAACTGAACATCCTGTGTATAAAAGAAGTTTATTAAGGCTTTAAATATTGTTAATGAATTAATAGAGGTTAGCGTCATTTACTACTATGATATTAGCGTCGATATCGTTTGACAGTTACCAATTTCCTATTCAACTCTTAGAGAGGTCAAAATAACGTTGGAAATATCATAGGTTTAAAATATTATGCCAGTATATTTTAAGTCATATTTTTTATATTCATATTATTAGGAACAAAGCAACGAATATTATATTATTGTTTGGCAAGAGTGGCAGGCAATTGATATGATAATAAAAATATCATTGCTTACACGTGTTATTTGTTTGTGTGTCTATTAATGAAGTCCTCCACATACCTAGAATACATTCTCTTAAAATAATTGATGTAGATACAGTATATACCTCAGAAGGTACCTGTTTACCGAATAATATGAATTTCTAAAATACATTTTCTTTATCATCATGTCAGCTGCCTACAACTGTCGGTCTATATTATTTGGTAAATAATACTAAGTATATTATTATTTACCACCTATGCAACAATGTGGTATACAAATAAGTGAGCAAAGGTCACGTCTGGTGTAGATTGGACCAACCAACAAAATTTCGTCCGTTAAGCCTCGGTCACACACAGCAAATACTCGCTGCGATTAGGTACTCGCAGTGAGAACTCGCTGCAGCAGGCGGAGCACATGTCAGTGACATAATCTCTGTCTTAAAGAGTAGCACGGCGGCGCGTATTTAGCGTGACTGACGTGACAAAAATTTCTTGACGCTCCTCAAAAGACACGTGTGACTGAGTTTTATCACAAATTTCTTGGCGTGCCTTTGCTCCGACTGCTGTGTTGTTGTTGTAGTAAGGGCTTTAATATTTTAGTAGATGTAGCAGCAGTCGGAGAACAGGCACGCCAAGAAATTTGTGATAAAACTCAGTCACACGTGTCTTTTGAGGAGCGTCAAGAAATTTTTGTCACGTCAGTCACACTAAATATGCGTCGGCCACCGTGCTACTCTTTAAGACAGATATTATGTCATTAAAATTGTGTGAAAATGCTTTGACTCAAGTTCACTTTTGGCAGCCAGTTCTCCACCTGCTGTAGTGACGGGCTATTCACTGCGAATAGATTCATTCGATGCGAGTTGAATTGATTGATTAGTCCACATGCTGCGAATTTGCACTCGCCGTGATAATTCGGATTATTGAAGTCGGCGCCTAACGATGATCTCCTAGAAAGTGTTAAAATGTGTCACCGACTTCAATATAGAAGTGTGATGTTGTCTGTACCTATTCTTATATTATTTTTAAGTTTTTAGTGTTTTTGAAGTCGGTTTTTATTTTTTGTAAAAAAAAAATATTTTTACCTTTTTAGTGAATGAAATCTTTTTAGTAAAAGAAAGCTGGTATTAAATTAGTGTTTTCCTCAATTTTCTATGGGATCCCATCATCAGATCCTGACTTTTGACCATGGGACCACCCTTGCAGTATACTCTATCGAATACAAAAAGAATTTTGGAAATCGGTTTAAAAATGACGGAGTTATGAGGTAACAAACATTTAAAAAAAATACAACCGAATTGTTAACCTCCTCCTTTTTTGAAGTCGGTTAAAAATGCAGTTTGTTAATACCGCTTAGAGTTGAAAGTCCGAGGCAAGTGCCTACATTTCTCATTGAAATATTGTTTCGGGCGATAACTGTTTTACCCCCCTAAACCACTCTTTTGGTCTCATTAGATTCAGTATACTTTAATCTATGTTTGTACGTTTTGCTTTTTTTGTAATTCGGTATAATTTAGTAAAAAAGAAAACCATGTTCGAGGTAGTTTTTAAGTCTAAAATATGGATATTGAGATGCTAATAATTTATATTCTGAGCAATATTCTTTTATGGAATTCCCTCCCTCAAGAAGTGAGAAACTCCCCAAGCAGGCTTAGCTTTAAAAATAAGTTGCGCAAGCTGTTCATTGAGCAGTCATAGGCAAAAAAGCTTAGGTTCTTCTAGGATAAGCTTAAACTATTGTAAAAATTTTGTAAAGTGAATGTAGGCAAATATATATTAGTGTATTTTATATATTTTATTTATGTATTGGGATTTTATCTTATTTTATATATATCAATATATAACTATTTTAAAATATGTTTTTTTTATTATTTCGGTACATCTACCACATTGTTTCTCTGCATCACCCAAAGGTTGACTGGCAGAAAATGCCTCAGGCATTAAGTCCGCCTCTGTACTACAATAATTGTACATAAAGTCTTAATAAATAAATAAATATTACTTCAAAATCAAAACGTACAAACCTAGATCTTCATTATATCTACAACATTCCCAAAAATTCTGAAAATTGGACTATGTAAAGAGGGAGAAACACAACACTGAGCAATATTACTTCAAAATCAAAACGTACAAACCTACATCTTCATTATATCTACAACATTCCCAAAAATTCTGAAAATTGGACTATGTAAAGAGGGAGAAAAGCGTTATCGCTTTTTGTGTGTTTCTATAGGTACGTTGTTAACTACAGGCTGTTCATAAAGTATAACTTTAGTTAATTAACTTTGGTTATTAATATTATTTTTAGTGATATCTTTTTTCACTGAGGGATCAATGTCATTAAATAAATGAGGAATTAAGTAGCGTGTTGTTCGTTTTCCATATGTATTTTAAGCTCTTATAGTTACCAGCAATTTCATCGTTTGTTACTTGTCGAGTGGCAATTCTGTTACAATTTTTTTGTTGAATCTCTGAGTTAAAGAATTGTTCATTTAAAAGACAACACAGAAATTTAATTTGAACAGGTAATATTTTGCAGTGCTTAAAAAAGCATATTCATTGTTTTTGTATTGTTCTTTGACTACGATGATACGATTTTCTTTAAAATTCTAATTTGGCGACTCTGAATTTTATCAAGAATTACGAGTATTAATAAGAATTAATTTCTTGGGTGTGTATTGAAAATATAAGTTGTGGATTCTGTTTTTTGTGAATTGTGAGCTTAATGAAGTTTAAGGCCTCGTTTACGGAGACGCGGGGCGTCGCGCGTCGCGTGTGGCGTGGCGTCTCGCAGCGCGTCCGACGTTTTTTGTGTTTACGGTGGGGCGGCGCGTGAAACACCACTCATAATCGCACGCGTAAACACAAACATATGGCAATATACGATAATGTTCATAGAGATGCGAGACGGGAAGCGTGGCGGCGACCGCCGCGGTGCCCACTGCGATGCCCGCCGCGGCACCCGCGGCGCATCCTCGGTAGCGTGTAGCGAAGCACGCGGCGGGCATCGCTTCATCGAGAATTTTGTCGCTGAGTGCGCCGCCGCGATAAACGCCGCGTGAGACGCGGCGGTGCCATCCGCGGGCTCGGTCGTAAAAAACGCGCCATTTCAAGCAAAGGCGTGTAAAATCGCTTCTCCGTAAACGCACTCATACAACGCCATATGTTTGAATTCTGTGCGAGCCGCGCCGCTGGCCGCGCCGCGCAACGCCCCGCGTCTCCGTAAACGAGGCCTTAAGGTTGCTAACTCCGCACATGCAGACTGTCAACATTCTCGTGTAGAACTCGCTGTGTGTGACAGGCAGGCAGCGAATTGTTGCTCGCAATACACTTACAGCAAGTATTCGCTGAATGTGACCAAGGTTTTAATCAGCAGTATCTACAGCGAATAGATGAGCTTGGCTTTCATCTTTTAAGGAGCCTTTAACCTTTACATCAAACACCTTACTTTTTAATACACTCTCTTTGTGTAAATACTTCCAACAGTTTATTCATTGCTATTAACAATAATTAGGTCTGTCGGTGGAAATTGCGTTTTCCTCAATGCATTTAATGAGTTTCGAAGCTATAATCAATACTCAAAGCGGGCGAGCAGGCAAAGTGAATATTTAAGCTGGCTGGCGGAGTGAGGCTTAAATTCAGCGGTGGAAATAGTATGCGTATTACTGAATAAGTATGCCAGTTAGGTACCTAATAGGCTAAAATGTTATAATTTGCTTTTCGTATAAATGATAATTTGCTTTTCGTATAATTAATACTGCTTATATGCAGCTCCGAGCGCAGCGAAGGCGACAACATCCTGATGATGCCACGTGGAGTGGCGAAACGCGTCGAATTTAAGTATTTGCATGTTGGTGTGGTACTAATTATTGATATTCCTTTGTCGCATGCGATTGAGGGAGGGCGGGCGGTGCACCATTGGCCTACGTAGTTAGTACCAACTACCGACATTTTTATCGGAAGTTTTGCTATATACCTACTCCTTAACAATTACTGCTTATATGCACTTTAGTATTAAGATATTGTTTTTAGATTTTATGTAAATTAATAAAATTGTTAAAACGCGTAGTCATAAATAACAAGCGGAATAATAGCTATTAGTTTAGCAAGGGAATAAAGTAACTATTTGCTACGAGTTTCGAATTTGAATCACAACCTAGCGAAGTAGGTAGTCTTTAAGACATGATCGCATTAAGTGAGTGATTTACATACCTCATTTCACCTCTTCCAGTAAGAAAAGCAACATTTATAGCTAAGAAAAAAAAATTCTTTAAAAAACTCTTTGAAATTGTTAAAATTCTTTGAAAATTCTTAAATTTTAATTTGTGTGCTACTCGCAGCAAAATAGCTGGCTTGTTTTTTCATGATGTCGCGGAAAAAATGCTCCTTTTGTCCTGAAGAGCTGTAAATTATTGAGACTCTTTACATTTTTTATCTATTTTAGTTATCTTAGATCTTGAGGTCCAGTGTTTGATTTCTACAGTATTTAGTTTCGAGATTGCCTGGCTGTATTCGCAATAGCAACAATTTTTTCATTACAGGAAAAGAGCCCTTATGGTGACTAAAACTAAGTAAAATGATCCGAGTTTTGAACAGCACTTACAAATATTAATTAAATACTACATATATTTAAAACAACCAGCCAAGTGCGAGTCGGACTCGCACACGAAGGGTTCCGTACCACTGACTAGGTAAACAACAGTAGGTACACAAATTTCATATTTATTATTAAAGGAAATATACAATTAAGTATTTTGTGAATATTTCAAGTACCTACCTGTTATCATTTATTGATATCGAGCAAAAAAGGGCAAAAAATCTCGTTTCTTGTATGGGAATCCCCCCTTAAATATTTATTTTATTTTGTTTTTAGTATTTGTTGCTATAGCGGAAACAGAAATGCATAATTTGTGAAAATTTCAACTGTCTTCCTATCGCGGTTCTTGAGATAAGCCTGGTGACAGACAGTCGGACGGACAGACGGACATACAGCGAAGTCTTAGTAATAGGGTCCCGTTTTTACCCTTTGGGTACGGAACCCTAAAAAAGCAGTTAAATCATCACGCAAACTATAATTAGCCATGGTGGTGTTAATGTGTGATGTAATCGTTTTCACTTCGAGTTCAAACTCAACCTTAACACACATTTGCCATCCCCAAACGAAGCTGACATAATATATTACACTAAAATATCGAATAAAGAGGAAGAGTCAACTTTCGTTGGCTGCGTAACCGCTTCCAAACGGCGCCCCTTGGCGAATATGAAAAATTGATGGCAATAACTTTCCTCCCGGCATCCGCGGGCTTATGGCACAAAATATCGGGATTACGGTGTTCTTATTCGATCTGTTCCGCTTCAATTCTCACCTGAGAGAAAATACGAGTTGGCCACTCCTAAGTTTTCGCATAACTCAAGTAGGCATTGCCTAATTTGACAATTCATGTTTTCGGACATTCATCTCTTAAATACTTTTATATGTTCTACCTTTCGTGACAATAAATCGGTGTTAATATGTTATAAATAAGTTTATTATATGAGATTTTTAAATATAATTAAAAAATTAATAGAAGATAGAAAATTCCAAAGGAGTAGACAAAGATACATCAGCACTTAATAGTATACTGGTTGTGCTCGCGAACTACGTTTCGATTTTATTTTTTGGGTCGGAATTTCTTTGCTTCCTGTTGTAATTTTGAAAAATCCTTTCTTAGTCGTCTACATAAACCAAAGAACCCCTGTACCGAATTTTATGCCGAATTTATTTATAAATTTTATGCTGCAGTAGCTTAGTCTTAAAGTAGAGCCTTTGATACCTCAGCCATAGTCACTCGCCAAGGCTTTTTATAAATACACACTATTGTAACTGGCCGGACACAAATTTTCAAAAACTATTAAATAGAATACACCATAAATCGGATATTTTATTTCATTTGTCGTATTTATATAATAAGAATAAAATCATTGTTTCTTGTTTAGTGTCCCAAAACTGGAGAATAATAAAAACGTTAAGAAAAGCAAAGTAGTTACAATATAGACAGAGTTATATAATATCATTTACTAAATGAAATAAAAGAATTATATGAAGTTATATTAATGAATTATATTTTTAAGAGAATATTGGTACATACACCAATAAACACTCTTTGTTTTGTGCCGATGTATAATTAAGAACTGTGAATCTTATCGGGACCGTGCCATCAGTAGGAATGGCCACAGAGTGTCCTCGCACAGAGTGGTCGTAATCCCATTAAAACTTAATTGATACGACGAACGGAACGCTTAATCCCCGGAGTTCCTGCTTCAGGCGATACAATTTATAAGCTTTGTCTGTGTGTAAAGGGGCAACATGTCAACGGGTTAAACTGAATTTTAGTGAACAATATTCAGAATAAAGACAATTTATGATAACCCAGATAATAGCGTAAAAGGAAAGCGTTAGCGACATTTAGTTTCTGCTGTTGATTTGCGGTACAAAACCATTTAATTTGTGGTACTTTAACGATCGCAGGGAAGGTCCGGCGAACTGGATCCTCCTAAACCGATTTATCCTCAACTGTCCATCAAGGACAAACACTGGGCTTGGATTAGCGTGTAGGCCTCCCACAGTAAGCGGAGGAGATATTGTTTTATTCCACTTCTTCAAAAAATGTCATTAACAAGCCACTATCATATGTTATATAAAAAACAGCAATATTCATAAAATGAACACAAAAAATAAACTCGCGTTTCCAATGTCAGCAACAAAAGAATTTTATCCATCATCGCATGGATGAAATTAGTGCTGCACTTCGTTGCACATTGATGTTAACATGTACTCATTTAATGTCAACAAGGTTTAATTACCTACATTACATGCTCAAATATAAGAAAAGCTTATAATAGCGTGCTCAATTAAATCTCTTACCCAGCATACAGTAATCTTTGTAAAATTGTGATTCTAATATATACTAGTGAGCGCAGTGAGTGATTTAAAGGCATGAGACATAAAAAAATTTGCTCTCGTGTAAAACATACAATTTTTCAGCTCTACCAGCAAGAAAAGTATTAATTGATCATCTTTGGGTAAGAAAATTTAATTAAGACAATTTTAAACAATATGTTTATTATAGCCAACAAACATAATAATATGAAAACTTGAAAGTAAAATTACTGCAATTTGTCAGATTGAAGGTTTTTGTTAAATCCATGAACTTATGACAAAAGCACCATCTCAGAATAAGTTTTAGCACCTTTTGAAAGTCGCCAATTATTGAATAATTCGCATGCATAATAATTCGTAAAAAGTATATTCAGCATTGGAAACTTATACTCTCAACTCTTTTGGAGTATGAAAACTATCTTCATTGCTGAACGCACTCATTTTTCTTGTAGCAATAAAGTTCAATGGACCTAATCCTGAAAAAAGTTTGATTCCGGCTAAATAATATTTTATTATAAGTTTATATTTTTTTAGATGTTGCGTTCGGAAATTGCACTGGTTGATATTTTTATTAAAACCAAACATGATATTTTTAAGTAAGTGATATTAATGTAAACATTAATATTACTTACTTAAAAATATCATTCATATCATCATCATCATCTATTATTTATTTTGAACATTACGATTTAAAAATATCACAATTTCAAAGCTTAAATTTCAATAAATAACAACAAAATTTTATTTCTGTGTGTCAAATCGCTAGGCCAAAATGAGTTTACGAACGGACCATTTCCTTTTTTTGCGCCGAATAATTCCAAAAGGTGCATGGTGTTCGAAATTCAAATCACTTTTGCTCACGCTCGCAGCAAAAATCGATTTCATCGAGTTTTTAGGCACTAAAAGCACCCTTTCCGTGCTGGAGGGAAAAAGCATTTATTCACTGTTAGAAAAAAAATCTAAACAACGCACCTATGCGATGTTCCTACATTTGCTACTAACGATTGTCCACGAGGCATTGCATTTCGTAATTTGTGTTGGCCATGAAAACAAGACTTCGTTTATAAATACCTTCATTTGCGTCGGCCTTTTCGACCCTTGAATACGGGATGAGCATCAATTAAGCAGCTCCTCGGCGGCAGTGGTTATGTACCAGCGCTATTTACGTCCACCATCCAACGTTTATTTATTTACATTTCCCTTTTCTGGCTCCATTCAATTTTTATGTCTCTCCTATCTTTAACACCTTCCTGAGTAAATTTTGACGCTTAGTATAAATGTCAAACATAATCCTGTTTTGTCAGTTTTAAGCAAAATATAAAATAATTGCTTATACATTGAGCGCTATTAGAATTTAGTGTATGCGCAATCCTTCTTTACCCTAAGGCCTCGTTTACGGAGACGCGGGGCGTTGCGCGGCGCGGCCCGCGGCGCGACCCGCACAGAATTTAAACATATGGCGTTGTATGAGTGCGTTTACGGAGAAGCGATTTTAAACGCCTTTGCTTGAAATGGCGCGTTTTTTACGGCCGAGCCCGCGGATGGCACCGCCGCGTCTCACGCGGCGTTTATCGCGGCGGCGCACGCAGCGACAATTCTCGATGAAGCGATGGCCGCTGCGTGCTTCGCTACACGCTTGAGGATGAACAACATCGTATATTACCATATGTTTGTGTTTATGAGTGCGATTATGAGTGCCGCTTCACGCGCCGCCCCACAAAAACAGAAATCATAAACAGATAAAACGTCGGACGCGCCGCGAGACGCCACGCCACACGCGACGCGCGACGCCCCGCGTCTCCGTAAACGAGGCCTTAGACTAAAATGGTATACATACAAATAAATAAAATTGAAGTGTCTCTTTGTAATGTCAAAATAACAAGTTTTTACTAAATGGGTATGAATGTATATCAGGTACCAAAAACAAAAACACAATTTAAAAAAATGTTGTCTGTCTGTTTGTTCCCGCTAATCTCCGGAACGACTGGACCGATTTCGACGGGACTTTCACTAATGGCCCGTATACACTTTGTTTAGTTAAGTGCTTAGTGTTTAGTGTTTAGTAGACTGTTTAGTGTTAAGTGATTAGTAGGTGCTGTCCATACACTGTTTAGTAAACGGTGTTTAGTTTATTTGTTCATTATATGGACTAAACAGATCTGTCCAGACGTGTTTAGTGAGTGTTTAGCTGCAAGTGAGGGGTGAAGGCGGGAGAGCGGGAGGGGCGACTCGCAGAAAAAATAGAACGCGTTCCTATTCGCTAAAGACTAAACACTTAACACTAAACACTAAACAGAAGCTGTCCGAACGTGTTTTTTACTAAACACTTAACACTAAACAAGCCACTCGCACTAAACACTAAACAAAGTGTGTACCGGCCATAAGAGCCGAGCGCACTAGCGACTTTTAGTTGGACGATAGTTTGATCTTTCAGGGAATAAGTATATAGAGCTATAACACTATAAATTCACAATCACAGCATTTTTAGTCTTGTGAGAGATCTAATTGCAATTTTCATTCGAAAAACATTAATTTGTCTACATAAAATGCGTCACTGATAATAAAATGTCATTGTCAACATTCCTTTGGACGTTTCTTTTGAGAATAGGCAAAGGAACTCGAAGCCTTCTGCCACTTCTAAGTAATAAATATATTATGTGATGTTTTAGTCTTGTTTCAAGTTGTGATTTTTAAGTAAGTAGTTTTTAATTAGATATTTAAACCGTTTAATAATATTACCATATTTAGAAAGACACTTAGGCGCTTCGCAGGTTTACTTCCATAGTTTAGGTAGAACATAGATTTATGAAAGTTTATGATGTATGATATCTGTGTATCGGTAGTATTAACGGTGCATGAATTGCGGCCCAATTCCTTGATTGACGCCCGTTGTTTCGCTTTGACGTTGTCACTTGTCAATGTCAGGATGAGGTCGATTAAATCCGGCCCTTTCCCATTCTGCAGCGTGGAAGAGCAGTCGCTCGATATGAGCTGACCTTAATATTTTTATCCAAACCCATCATGGGATGGACTACTTTAATTCTTAATTTCTGTTTATAAAACCCATGGAGAACATGGTAAGTTGTGGTTTTCAGTGTAATTTTGCTATGGCGTAGATCCGCCATTACATGACCATGTTCTAACCATTGTGTTATTTTGTTTTAGGGTTTTTTTGCCTTAGTTGGTTCTCTTTCGTACCATTTTCTACTTTAAATTAATATGCAAATGAGGGACTGATGCATGCTGGAAGAGCCTGTGTAAACTTATCCAGGACCTTTTTTTTGGAGTGAAGCGTCTGTCGTGGGAAGCTCACTCTGACGTACATAGGTAACGTGCCTTGATTTTCAATATATTATCCCCTTGAGTAATGTTCAGCAATGCTGGCGATATATAACATCTCTATTGTTTATGATCAATTTCAAATATTTCGTAAGGTATCGAATTGCGAAATAAAGACGTTGTCTTTCACTGAGACAAACAAGAATAAGTGTGTTTTATTTATAATTTCCGAACATCTGGCGACCGTGAAAAATATTTCGGTAAAATGAACAGACTTATTAACGAAAGAAGTGTATTACGGCGCTCATTTACTGTTTATGCAAAAGAATTAGAGGAACTTCTTACGCCTCCTATTGCTCCGTCGGACTTTAATGGCATGTTTTAAAAAAGTCAGCGGAGTTGTGGAGAAAATAACTAAACTAAACGGCTTAGTAACGGAAGAAATGCTTGATAAAGATTGTGAAGAATCTGCTTTGGAAGTGGAAATGTCAAATGCCGATGCTTATAATGAGAAATGGTATGTTCTCGAAGCTAGGTATGAGAATGTTTTAAAAATGTACTTTACATCTTCTAATTCAAGTAGAGGTTCCAATAACTCAAATTACAGTAACGCCAATTCACACGCTAACATTAATTCTATGGCACTAAATATACAACCATCGAAACGCCAATATAATTTACCCAAAATTGAATTAAAAAAATTCGATGGCTCATTAAAAAATTGACTTCCATTCTGGGGTCAGTTTCGTAAAATTGATACAGACCAAAATATAGACGATGACGACAAGTATCAATATTTATTACAATGTATGGAACCAGGAACTAGCGTCAGATCAATTGTAGAGAGCTTTCCACCATCAGGTGCGAATTATCATTGTGCTCTTGAACAATTAAAATCACGATTTGCTAGAGACGATCTCCTCATTGAAACTTATGTACGTGAATTACATGGCATTGCATTGTCACAAGCTAGGGGAGAATCCATGACTCTTACTATGTTGTATGACAAGTTAAACTGTCAAATACGTTCTCTGGAGACTTTGAATGTCACAAGAGATAAATATTCAGCTTTTATTTGTCCAATGATTGAATCGGCATTGCCTGATGACATATTAAAAATCCAGGTCTACATATAGCAGAATTAGTACGGATTCAGAATTGACGGCTTTGTTGAATTTCTTAAAACAAGAAGTTGAATCAGAACAACGGATTAAATTAGTAAAGTCAGGATTTGTTGGAACAAAAAATGGATATAATATAATACATCCATCTACTGCTGAATGTCTCACGACTAGCGTTAAAAAGCTCAATCCAAAAGTATGCGTATTTTGCGAAAAGGATACACATTGTAGTCTCGAATGCTATAAAGCAAGTAAAATGTCTCTTCTCTTAAAGAAGAAGAAAGCTTGCACACTATGTCTAAAGCAAGGACATTACATAAAATCATGCAAAACTTTTATAAAGTGTATAATTTGTTCGAAACGACACTCCGTTCTACTTTGCCCTGGGAAAATTGATGATAAGAAGAATATAGAAACTACGTCCACTATAGACAATAATACTAATATTTCGCAAACACGTAGTATAACATTGTTACAAACAGTTATGGTCGATATATCAACGGAAATAAACGAATGACAGTCAGGGCTCTCTTGGATAGTGGTTCGCAATGAACTTATATTAAAAAGTCTATTGCAGAAGCGTTAAGCCTACAGCCCATTGGCAAAGAGGTTCTGAATCAGTGCCTGTTTGGGGGCGTTGAACTCAAAAAAGATGAGTATCGTGTATATAAGCGTAATGTACATAGTGTAGATAATACCTTTAACATAGAACTGTTAGCTTTAGCACAAAATTGTATCTGCGGCGAAATTCCTAGAATTAGTTTTAATGATACTAATATTGTGGATATATTGACCAGGTATAATATAAAACTAACTGACGTAGGTAATGACTATCCAGAAATCGGCTTATTGATAGGGGCTGATTTCACAAGTTTCCTGCTTACCGAAAATTTGTTAAATTTGAATAATGGGTTGGTAGCGTTAAAAATAAAATTAGGATGGGCTTTACAAGGTCAAATTTTGAATAATGTAAATTATACTTGCAATATGGTTAACTCATTAATTTGTTCCACAGGAATAGATTTGTCTAATCTATGGTCATTGGAGCTATTAAGAATTACGGATCCGTCAGAGAACAATAGTAAGGTGCAGAATGAAGCTGAAGTAATGATGGCTTTTGAAAAAAAACAGTGAGGGTAAATTCAGAGGGACGCTATGAGGTACATCTTCCTTGGAGGTACGGTAGAGATGAATTAAGTAATAATTTTGATTCTGCTGTCCGTCGTTTAAAATCTATGACAAAGAATATTCTTCTGTCAGGAAAATTTCAAGCCTATGGAGAAGTATTTAATGAATGGTTATCGCTAGGAATAATCGAGCGTGTACCGGAAGAAGAGTTAAATAAAAGAAACTCGGTACACTATTTGCCACATAGAGCTATCATTAAAGAGTCTAGCCTCACTACTAAGATTCGACCTGTCTTCGATGCGTCCGCTAAAGACAGGAACGGTAGATCAGTAAATAACTGCTTAAACAAGGGTCTTAATTTTCTCGATAAATTGACAAATTTATTGGTTGGGTTCCGAAAAGGTGCTATAGGCATAACAGCGGATATTTTTTTTTTTTTTTTTTTTTTTTTTTTTATGTAAGGCCCGGCAAATGACCTCCTCCCGCCTGATGTAAAGCGGTGAAAGAGGCCCAAATGAGTTGACAGATAGAGTAGGGACGACATCCACTATCCTACCTGCCCGCCCCTTGCCGGCCTAAAAGATGCTTTTTCACACCTCTTTTGAAGGAACCCATGTTGTAGGATGGAGGAAACACGTGCGCAGGTAGAGAATTCCAAGTGTGGGATGAACGACAGAAGAAGGAATCTTGGAATTTCTTGGTACGGTGTGAAAAGGAGGACACAGTGTACGGATGACTCCGAAGGCCCTTACGCGTGTTTCTGTTAAGGAATGGAGAGGGAGGGATAAGGTTAAAGAGCTCCTCAGAGCATTCCCCATGGAACATTCGGTAAAAGGCGCTAAGAGAGGCGATGTCACGACGAAGTTGCAGAGGCTCGAGGGTGTTAGTTGCCTCTACATCGCCAATTATTCGAATAGCGCGACGCTGCAATCTGTCCAGAGCATCGAGGAGGTACTGAGCGGAGCCGTCCCAAAGGTGCGAGCAATATTCCACGCAAGACCTAACCTGAGTTTTATACAACAGGCATAGTTGGTCCGGCGCAAAATACCTACGCACCTTGTTTAGGACACCGAGTTTCCGTGAGGCAGCAGTTATAACGGATTCGATGTAGTCTCTGGGGTTCAGATCGCAGCGAATGTTCATTCCGAGCAAGGTGATGTTACTCTGTGTGTGAAGGGTTGTGCCCTGAAGAGAAGGAGGGGGGAGGAAAGGTGACCTTTTCGCCGAGAACGCGCACACCTGTGTTTTCTTAGCATTGAACTCGACAAGATTGTTGGAACCCCATTCGGAGATGAGGTCCAGCGTCCTGTTGAGCTCAATGATAAGATTCTGCCTCTCCCTATCAATATTGCCACGAGCAGCCCCTGAGCTTCCGTGATATCCCCCATGCACTGTACTGTCGTCTGCATAGCAATGTATACTTCCCAAGGAAAGCATGTCATTGATATGCAGAAGAAACAATGTTGGGGATAGAACGGAGCCTTGTGGAACACCAGCATTCACTGCCACGAACCGCGAAGCGCAGCCGTCAACGACAACGCGAATTCTACGCTCGTGGAGGAAGCTGGCAATCCACGTACAGAACTGAGCGGGCAATCCGTATGCCGGAAGCTTGGAAAGGAGAGCCTTGTGCCAGACTCTATCAAAAGCTTTGGCGATGTCGAGACTAATAGCCACAGACTCGCCGCGCTTATCGATAGATTCACCCCATTTGTGCAAAAGGAACGCTAGAAGGTCACCTGTTGACCGTTTAGGACGAAACCCATACTGACGGTCATTAAGCAACGAGTGACCTTCCAGGTAACGGATCAGCTGGGTGTTAAGGATCCTCTCCATGATTTTACACAAAATGGAAGTGACGGCTATAGGGCGATAGTTAGCCGGATCAGAACGATCTCCCTTTTTGGGAACCGGCTGGACATTGGCCTCTTGGATATCGCTAAAGCGTTCTTACAAATAAGCATAACTGATGATGATCGCAATTTTTTGCGATTTTTATGGTGGAAAGATAAGACGCTTAAGGAAATGCTTGTTTTCCGGCACTGCAGAGTGGTGTTTGGTCTTACGTCTAGCCCTTTCTTGCTTTCTGCTACCATTACACATCACTTGTCCCATGTAAAGGGCTCTTTAGAGAAAACAGCAAAACATCTGTCTCGGAACTTTTACGTGGATAATTGTGTAACTAGCCTTAATACTGAATATGAAACGTTACAATTTATTGCGGAGGCGAAAGAAATATTGTTACAAGCAAAATTTGATTTAAGACAATGGGTGACTGCTCCACTGAAACTTAATGAGACCGGGAATGACACTGTTTCGGTTTTAGGGCTCTTGTGGGATACATGACGATTTATCATGTAACCTATCGTCATTACCACCGGTGTGTACAAAAATTACAAAAAGGCATCTTTTGTCTCTAACGCAAAAATTTTTTGACCCAATCGGGTTTACTTGTCCGGTTACTTTAGTGCCTAAAATTTAATTACAAAAATGTTGGCAAGAAAAGATCGATTGGGACGCGGAACTACCTGAGAATATGTGCTTAGGGTTCCGTAAATGGTATAATAATATTATGTTACTTAAAGAGTGCAAAATATCACGTAGATTGACAGAGGGTATATTCGAAGAATGTAATTTGAGTTTGCATATGTTTTGTGACGCGAGCAAAGATGCGTATGCTGCATGTGTATTTTTAAGATCTTCATATAATAACAATGTCACTATACGTTTACTCTCTGCTAAATCTAGAGTTGCACCTGTTATGAAGCAATTGGCAGTACCACGCCTAGAGTTGTTAGCAGCTTTAATTGGTTCCCGAATGATTACTGAGGCGAAAAAATGTCTCCAGAGAGACGATGTTGAAGTCTATTGCTGGACGGATTCGTCAGTTGTTTTGTATTGGATTTGGAAACAACTACCATGGAATACTTTCGTGGGCAATCGTGTAAAAGAAATTCGTATACACTGTGAGGCTAATAGATGGTTTCATATTCCTGGTGTATACAATTGGGCAGATCTGGCGTCTAGGGGCTGTGACGCGTCAACATTGGTTAGTTGTCGTTGGTGGGAAGGTCCACCCTGGTTGGTGTATGATTCTCAGAAATGGCCTTCCTCCGCAGTTTCTAATAACGAAGAAGAGTTAAAAGCTCACTTTGAACTTTCAAATAACTTTTTAATTGTAAATATGTCCGAAAGTAGTACAAGAAACATGTTTGCACATTTCTGTAAATATTCTAATATAGTAAGAGGTTTTACTTGGATTATGCGATTTATTAACAATGTTCGAACAAAGAACCGGAAAATTTTAGACAGGGTCTTATCTGGTGATGAAGTTGACGAAGCAGAAAAGAAATTAATTATGCTCGTACAAGAGAAATGTGGGGCGGCAATTCGAAGCA
This sequence comes from Schoenobius gigantellus, assembly GCA_963935595.1. Lineage (NCBI taxonomy): Eukaryota > Metazoa > Arthropoda > Insecta > Lepidoptera > Crambidae > Schoenobius > Schoenobius gigantellus. The sequence continues at coordinate 16,088,659 of OZ012555.1, forward strand.
AGAACTTGAATGTATACTTAGATAATGACGGCCTCCTTAGACTTACAACTAAAATTATCCTGTCTGATGAACCTACTGGGGCTAAATTTCCTTATGTACTACCAGCCGAGGATATTATAGTCCGTAAATTAGTAGAAGAAACGCACAAGAATTTACAACACGCGGGTGTAAATTTAATGATCACCGAAATACGCCAAAGGTACTGGATAATCGGTATAAGGCGGTTGGTGAAATCCGTCATTTATCGATGCACCATTTGCAGAAGGCAAACAGTAAAAGGTATAAAAGTACCAGTAGCCCCACTTCCTATTGAACGTATCCAGGCATCAGCGCCGTTTGAAATAAGCGGTGTCGATCTTGCTGGTCCGCTATATCTTCATAATGGCGAGAAAGTTTGGAAAGGGCTTTACACCTGCGCTGTATATCGGGCGGTCCATCTTGAGTTAACTCAGTCATTATCAACAGAAGCAGTTATAATGACCCTTAGGAGGTTTATTTCACGAAGAGGGAGGATAAGTATTATGTACTCTGACAACGGGACGAATTTCGTTGGTACGGAAAATCTACTATCGCAGTTGGACTGGGCAGAGGTAATCAAACAATCACTCTTTGCGATCAATCGTATAAAATGGAAGTTTAATGTGCCTACTGCCTCTTAGTGGGGTGGTTTTTGGAAGCGGCTAATTGGTCTTCTCAAGCAAATGCTTAGACGTGTCTTAGGGAAATCATGTTTAAATTATGAAGAATTGTCGACAGTATTATGCGATTGTGAAGCAGTGCTAAATAACCGACCTCTTACTTATGTCCAAGACGATATGGCAAGCGAATTACGGCCTCTCACTCCTGCCTGTATTTATTGCCTTTATCGCAACAAACAGCTCAAGATGATTTAGATCATTTAGAGAATAATAACATGAATCAACAACACAAATATCTTCAAAAACTTAGGGATGATTTTCGGCAAAGATTCAAGAAAGAATATTTAACAACATTGATTCAAACTAAAAAATGTAAAGAAAGACAAATAGTTAAGAAAGGTGACGTAGTGCTGATTGAAACGGAAGGAAAGCGAGTAAGCTGGCCATTAGCGGTAGTCGAAGAACTTTATCCTGGAATTGACGGTGTGGTGCGCTCTGTCAAGTTAAAGACTGCTACCGGTTACAAAACCAGACCTGTACAACGTATCTATCCATTAAAGACAAATAACAGGGATGATCCTAGACCTAGTTCCTATAAAGCTCCTATGACTACAAGATTAGGCAGGCAAATAAAAATACCTGAAAGATACACTTTAGTCAATTAGCATTTACATTTATTTGGCCTTTTCTTTATATTGCAACTTTCATTTAGATATTTAAATTTATTACTACTACTACTCGTAAGTGTCTTGAATTAGTCAATTCAATGTGTGGTGTGGAGGATGTTCAGCAATGCTGGCGATATATAACATCTCTATTGTTTATGATCAATTTCAAATATTTCGTAAGGTATCGAATTGTGAAATAAAGACGTTGTCTTTCACTGAGACAAACAAGAATAAGTGTGTTTTATTTATAATTTCCGAACAAGTAATATAATTCACAAGGAAAGGAGCAGTCACCAGCACCTTAATTTCCACCGAGTGGGCAGAGAAGATGGTTCGCTAAAATAGTTCTGCCTGTTTTTTGTTATCTATATTTTGGTGGTAGTGTGCCGAGAGGAGTAAAACTCCCACTGCGTTGTATCACCCTCATAGTAGAATGGACTTTGTACCTTTACCTATAAGTAAATAAATGTTAAAATAATAAATAGCATGAACTAATTCAACTGTATGCTTTATTGAATCATTTCCAGTTCCTGAAGTCTGTTTGTATGAGTATGGAGGCGCCCTTTAAAAATATATCTACACACTTCTCCAGGTAGGCTCATATAGAATATTGTAAAATATTAACCCACGACCTGATGGTGCTTACATTCTCTCTCATGCTCACCGAAAGAGGTTACATATTGAAGTGAACGCATTTAGCGATTAAAAATCGGCGAAAATTACTATGTGATTTCCAATCAATCAAACTATCGGGCAACTATCGGGTGACAAAAAGTCGCTAGTGCGCTCTGGCTCTAATATATAGCTAATTATATAAGGTATAACATAGGCTACTTATTGCTAAAAGTTACTAATCCATGCGGACGAAGTCGCGGGCACAGCTAGTTCAGAATAAATTATTTGAGAATATTGGACTGTTATTATATATACTTAACGTGAGAACAGTCCAATATTGTCCAACTGAAATTTATTAATTTACATATGAAAAAGTATGCTGTCCGTCCGTCTGTCTGTCCGTCCGTCCGTCTGTCAGGCCGTATCTCATGAACCGTGATAGCTAGACAGTTGAAATTTTCACAGATGATGTATTTCTGTTTCCGCTATTACAACAAATACTAAAAACATAATAAAATAAATATTAAAGGGGTATAATAAAATAAGTATTAATAACAGCAACAGTTGAAATATTCACGGAATATTTAATTGTATATTCACTTTAAAAATAAATAATTAAATTAAAATAAAATAAATATTTAAATTAAAATAAAAAAACACGTTTGTTGTATGGGAGCCCCATACAACAAACGTGTTTTTTTTACTGTTTTGTCTAATGTAGTATAGATAATGGTACGGAACCCTTCGTGCGCAAGTCCGACTCGCACTTGGCCGGTTTTCTTTCCTTAATCATACTCGGAAAGTATATCTGAAGTTGCCTGAGGAGCAGGTTGAAAGTACTTAACGCTTTTTAGCCCCAGGGAGAATCTTTTTCAATTGACAGCTGTCAAATTATTTTAAAAAAATAGTTGTTTTTTACATTTCTTTTGAACTATGTTTCAACTTTCTATACAGCCACTCAATTACAGCGCGGTGTAAATTTGAAATAACATAAAGTTAAGTATAAATTAAAGAATATTTTTTTTAAATGATAGTCATTTAAAAAAATATATTCTTTACAGTACAATTTACTTTCAACTATTTCTTTAACATTCCATAGATTTGGGAAAAATATTTACCATTTTTTCAATTATGAAAATGAAAAATAATGGCTGAATAGCTGGCCGGCCCGAAAAAAAAAATAAGCGGGAAAACGGCTATCTGATCTTCATTTGCTTTTTCGAATTGTAGAGTTTTGTTTATACCAAAGATTACACAATGAGTTCATCTGCTTCAGATATGGATTTAACGCCTGATTTCATAAGAGAAGAGGCTTAAGTAGAAGTTGTTGATTTACCTTCTTCTAATATATAAAATTCTCGTGTCACAATGTTTGTTACCCAACTTCAACGAAACGGCTGGACCGATCTTTATGAATTTTTTTGTGTATATTCGGTAGGTCTGAGAATAGGTCGTAATCTATTTTTTATTATGGCGAAACGTAGTTCGCGGACACAGCTAGTGTAAAATAAAATTCACTAATTTTTTCTTTAGCTAATTGATGTTTTAGGGTTCCGTACCTCAAAAGGAAAAAAGGAACCCTTATAGGATCACTTTGTTGTCCGTCCGTCCATCCGTCCGTCCTCCCGTCAGTCTGTCTGTTAAGACCCTTTTTCTCAGAAACGCGTAGAGGTATCACGCTGAAATTTTTATCAAATACTCATGTCTACTGTCCCTTGGAGCTGTGAAAAAAACAAACTTCTAAGTCAACGTAATCAAAAGATACAGCCGTTTATGCCGCAAATTTCCGCAAATTTTCGACACTCGCAAGGGAATCAAAACCTACAGCGTTCTTCCCGTGAACTCAGAATCTTGAAATTTGGTACGAAGTAACGTCTTATAGCACAGATAAAGGAAAAATTGCGAAAACCGTAAAATTTTAGTTATATCATATCATAAAAATATTTTTAATAATTTTGTACGGAACCTTCGGCGCGCAAGTCCGAATCGCACTTGGCCGGTTTTTTTTACTTTCCTTGTATTTGTAATGCAGTGTTTATCTCGGGTTAAAGGCTTCTTTAGTCCCTCGAACTTTTGGCGCCCTCACTGCGCTCGGACGCCAAACCCCGTCTCGGGACTAAATAAGTTACTTTGACCCCTGGGGTAACAATGTGCTATTGTGAAACGTTTATTTTCAAATGTTGTAGTAAGGAATTATTTGCAAAATAAGAAACTTTTATTGTTAAAATGTTGTATTTATAAATTGATTAGTCATTTTTAGGGCATTCCAAGACTCTATCGCTTGGTACCGACTTAATATAAAAATGTAATGTTGTGTGTATTCTTACATCATTATTGACTTTAAGTATTCTTGCTTTTTATTTTTTGCAGTATATTTTGTAAATAATATTAAAAGTAGATCTGCTATAATTTTTGAATTGTTGATTAATACATCTGATATCAAAAAAGGATAGAGTAGGTATATAGTGCATTTTTTAAACTGGGACATATACCAAATACTATTCTAGGAATGATTGAGTCGTTTTTGTAAAATCTATTTCGGCATAGTCAAATTCTTGGCAAAAAAAAAATATAATGCGCATCCCATCTGTTTCTTTTAATTTTGTTTTCATTGCATCGGATTAAAATAATCGTTTTAGCAGAAGAAGGCCAAATTTAATAAAATAGTTTTAATACAATTTGAATATTAATATAATTACTTGAGTATTTATTGGATTAAAGATTAAACAGGCAGGATTTACGCAATGCATGGTTGTTACATTGATTTTAACATTATTATGCGTTACCATATTTCTTATTCAGGTGAATTGATTTATTCCATTTTTCAGAAATAAATGATGAACTTGTAATAAACACGTCAAAAGTTGTCATCGGGATGATTGATTTACATAATTTCCTTTGTAACGGAGCAAATTTAAGTAATTTAAGACGTCTTCGCGAAATTACTTCGCTTTAAATACATGTAAGTATGAATAAATAATCAAAAATGTGTTTAATCATTCAGACCCATCAGCCAGTAGACCCATAGCGTTTGAATGAACAAGTACGAAAATGTAACGAGGTACCGAAGCGAAATTCATTAATCACAAGACTTATTAATTCCAATCATTACCTAATAGCCATTCGGAACGAGCCGATCGGCTGTTTGGATATAAAATAATCCTCCCAGTTCATTAAGTGCTCAAAGACTCCGTCAGATATTAAAAAGCGTGAGCGTTTGCGGACTTTGAGATAGGACCTTTAATAAAATGTAAATTGTTGAGTGACGTGTAGTAAAGTAATTCGGGATGTTGTTAAATTTAAGTGCGGCGAAGATTTGCAAGAGCGTCTGGAGGGGGTAGAAGACGGGAGGGGGGGCGTATGCCGCCCCACTTTATTGGCGGTTATTCCCAGGGCAGCGCTACCGCAGCCCGATAGCAACATTCGCATATTATTATCCTGTTATTTCAGACAATAAGCTCGGAATCTGCAGCCTGTTGAATCTGAGTGTTTGTGTAAGTACTCAGCAAACATTCGATGGATAATGCGAAACAATACCGTATTCTACGCTGAAGTACTCCGATAGGTGTAATACGCGCTAATTATGTTTGAGGTTCAGCGTATCGATTTACACTGATTAAGTATTCGATTTTTAAAGAACGTTACATATGGAACTTAATGATAAACAATAAATTTTATGATAAATTGTCAGTGTCGAGGAAAGTTCTAGTCTAGTGGCTGAGACCACCGGGTGTTGATCGGGAGGTCCGGGCTTTGATTCCCCATGACAAAAGTTTTTCAGGAGGGTAGTAGGCTTCTGAACCCGCTTGGATAACTACCACTGTCTTAAGTTTGTCGCCATAATAACAATGTTAATAGCATTGTTCTGTTCTGACAGTTAGAGGTAGATAGTTCCTCAATTTTTGAGGAGTCCAGGAAAAGCTTATATCAACCTTCGGCCTTATCATCACCTACCACCAGGTGAGATGAACGCATGTAGGTCGTATGTCAAGGTCGTATGTAAAAAAAACTACTAATCGCTTACTGGGGCATAATATTTTTGTAATATTATAACTTGAATCTCAAAAAATAATGTCTCTTGTAAAATGTACCAAAAAATATACATTTGATCAAATGAATAAACATTTGAAGAAAATAATCCTGCATTGGTCACATTCAAAGTGGAAAATTATTACTCACCATATATTTCCCTAACCTGTCACCCTCAAGTATAATACGCATAAGTACAGGGGTTCAATTTATTCGGGACACCGAGATTTATTACGAGAATTACACAAAGAACGAAATTATAATCTGCGGACTTAGAAAGTTTTAATGAAATATAGAAAAAGGAAGATTGTAACTTGAACTGAACCGCAGCGAACGCCCGAGGCGCGTCAGGAGCAACGGATATCAAGGAAACAGTACCCCGGCACCTTTCCAGTCGCCCAAACTTCAACCCTTCAAGTTCAGCGTTAATTAGCCTAAGTCTTCTAACTCGCATCTATAATAGACTACGAATACTCTATACGGCTTAACCCTTCAATCGTCGCATGGGTCGGTTTTGTCTGACCCACTTGCTGAATTCAATCCGAACCAAACTATCGGTAAGTAAATTAATTCTCGGAACGAATTTGTCTTTAATTCGGTTTCATGTATGAATCGTCAATATTTTACTAGTACGTAAGCTTAAATATACTAGTAACAAAATTTTTATTTTTATAATATCCCGGTAACTTGCTAAATCGGAGAACTTCGGCTCGGAACACTGAGTTCGTAAGTTCGTCTCGAAGTCCAACTGGTTAACAAATATTTGAACGATTCCTGAACGATTGAAGAGCGAAAAATGGAGGTACACATCCAATTGTAAAAACATGAAATAATAATGTAATAAATTGTTGCACAAAACTTATTTACACTCTTACAAACTACGATTTAGCATAATATGCTTGGTACTTGACATAGTGGTTCCTTGTTGAGAAATAAATTTTAATTTGAAATACTAATTACTGTAATTAACAGTTCTAGTGTAAATAACTAACGAATATTGATTGACGACTGTACTCTATTGTGAACTTTTGGCATACAAAGCCACACGGCGAGGCCAGTAAGAAAGTATCAGAAGTAGTAACAGGTGACACCATATTTTTAATGTAAGCCCTGTTAAGAATATTAACACTAACAGGGCACATGGGGAAGCGAATTAATCCATCGAAACGAATTAAAACTGATGGTTAACTAAACTGATATGTTTCAGTTTAAAGAACAATAATAAGCTCGTCATTTTTGTAACTATTTTAGGAACTGACATAAGACATTGTTAATACGTAAAATGGTATAGACATTTAGGAAATCCCTTTATCACCATTATTTATGATGTTAAGCTTCCGTGAACACTGCATATTGCTTACTTACTGATTTATTGCTTATAATTTACTGGCTGGAAACGCTTTGATTACAAACAAGCTACATTTACCAATCCGGGGTGATAACCTAGTGGTAAAAAAGTTAAAACTCTTTAATTGTAATAGATTTTTATGGAATAATAAGACTTTATTGATATCCGCATTTTTTTAAACTTTTAATACTTTTTTAATTTTCATTACGACATTCGCCCTGAATCTGCTTTTTTAGTATGTAACAAACCTGAAGGTACTGTCAGAACATGACTACTTTTTTTGAAATGGTAAGACGAACAAAAATACATAATATTATCTTACATCGCTTTTCACTTTGCACTGCGCGCCTGGCTATAGTGCGCTAAGCAATAAGAATTAACCGCAATATGCAAACAAGAACAGTAGGTACATACTGGTAATAAACCCTTTATTGCCATAGCAGTTTCCGTCAGTATTCTGATCGTATATTGCAATAGCTCCAAAGATCAGATACAGTGCGAAGCGTATTAGTCTACCAGGTTTATGGCAGTGCAATACTGTATAATAATGCCAGACAACTTTTCGTAATCTAGAATATAAATTTATATTTCTTAAAAGAGTAATGGTAAAAAAGGTTCTCACTATACAACCTATTAGGAAACTTCGCAGAAATATGAGATCACAGTACTTTGTCAACGAATTCCAATAATTATCTTTATTGTTGCTTGCTTCCTTGCATTGCCATAAAATAGTAAGATTTTCTTATTCTCTGATGGCACATGATTAACGACGTTTCTTAGTTTAAAAAACTTTTGAGATCTATGTAGGATGCTATTTTGTGCTTTTCTTCTAATTAATAATATTAACGTACGTTTAAAATAACGGTATAATTTTAAGCCCAACTTTGATCGTGTCAAACTGTCTATATGATTTTTTTGTGTTATAAGTAAATATTAGTTAACAAGTTTTGTTGTCATATGACTGAACTGAATCAAACTCATGACGAATAAGGTTTGAAAACTTTTCGTCAGAAGTAAATACGAGTAATATCTTACTATCGTTAAAATTCATTGCTAAAAAGAGAAATGAAACAGACTAAAATTACAGTTTCCATTTTCACTTTCGTTAAGAAATATACCTTACCTAGCTGTTCAAAATACGATTAATAAAAATTCTCATCAGCGAATAAATTGTTCTCGCTTTGTTTTAGAACTCTGAAGAAAGTATTCATGACGCCATCACCGGGGGCAATTGGAGCACGTCGTGATTTATCAGTATCAGACGATAAAGAAGGTAAATGGAGATGAATTTGGGCGTATCTTTCACACCATTCCAAAGACACAAGAACAAAAAGCCGTCTACAAATTATGAAGAGAAATTCCTCATGAACGCGCTCTGGTGTCCGGGAGAATTTAATAAACTGGCGTCCTTAGTTCCACCGAAGCCTTCTCGGCTCCCACACAACATTACATGGCGGAGAGAAATGGCCAAGTTAGTTTAATCCGCTATTACATTACGTCCATTCATAAATTCATACAACGTGTCAATTTTAAGCTGTACCTACCTACCTACGTCTTATGCATGATTTCAAAGTAAGTATACGATACTTTTTAGTACATGTGACATGAATAAAGAATATAAGTTATTGTGTGTTCAACTCATTAAAATAATTAATGATAGCAATACCATCTGAGTATGAAAGTCGTCTAAGAAACTAAATGAAAACATTTCTTATATCACTTACACAGAATCTGAATGGTACTCTTAACAGTACACTACACTACATGTAAAAAATATGATGTCTTATAAAAAGAATGTCTACCATGTCGTTGACATACTGACGTTATTCAGGCATAACCGTAACAGTGTGATATGTGATCCGACGCCTGACCTGCTTCACAATCCTCGTAAATTATGCACACGCCATGTATAATGTATACAGGCAACAATAAAAGAAATATACTATCTGACAATTTTAGAATATGCCCTCGATCACAACATTTCATGTTTAGTCACAGTATGTTCACGAAATGCGATTTGAAGCAGAGATAGTATCAAAGAGGATTTAGCCACGAAAAAGTAATTATCATTATTTTATTAGGCCTTTTTAAATATTACTTATATAAATATATCTATGTGTAGGTAGGTATGAAATATTGCCGGGTTAATAGTACAGTTAATCTTGCTAAGTACTTGAAAACTAGGCCATTCATATTTAGTAAGTTATACTTTACCTTGTAACTTTAGTAACATCCAGGTTGCATTGCGTATACTTATGTTAACATTCCGAGATGGGACTTATTCACTCTCGCAGTCTCCACACTTTGATTGCGAAAAGTTCCTTTTGTATGTCGAGAATATGATGTGATGGAACGCCCCTTTTTTGGGGGTGAAATGCGTATCTGCACCGTACCCGCCGTTGGCTAGACGGCGAGCGTGTGTGGGGCTCTCCCGGCAGAGGGCCCACTAAAACCCCCGATGGTTTCTCTGCCCTTATGGTCGCGTATGGTAAGATCCACACTGCGACACCACGGGGGATTACTCTCTGTCACACCATTTTGTCACACCAGTGTGACACAGAAGAATTTTTTTCCTGACAGTCACACTACCTGGCGTAGCCTGGTGTGACAGGCAGTAACTAATAGAATTATTAAGACTAAGCGTCACATATTTACTACCTACGCGCCCGTGATGGAACCCTCCTAGTATTTTGTAGGTATACCTCTAAAAACAACCGCAGAATTACCACTGCAGAATAAAGTGTTTAAACAGAACAAAATCTATTTATTATATTGAAACCTTGTTTCAATATAATAAATAGATTTTGTTAGCATCTAAATTTCACACTAAATAAAAAAATGCATTAAATCTGTGGCTACATTCTGATCTCTAATAATATTTAACTTAAATAATATTGCACTAGGCTGTGTTAAAGAAGCGGCTTTACTTTCCTGAGCTTCATTTTCTCTGAGCTTCGAGTTTCGCAAAAGCTAGCTTAGCGTATCCTACGTCATAAAGAACAGATTTCGTCCAAATCTTCCTCACAAAGAAGCAGGCTTGCTACGATGCGGTTTAATAAACAAGTATTTTGAAAAATAACTGGGTCCATAACCCATTAGAATAATATTATATTGGACTTTTCTTAGTGTTAAATAAAACCCTTTCATTTAGTGATATGACACGGTGTCCTCTTTTATTAATCCTCGTTTCCATATTCAAATCATATATGAAAAAACCATAGACAGCTATTCAGCCTAACAAAATTCAATTACCAGTATTTACCAGTTTTTTTACGTTACCAACTTCGGGGCATTTTTATTTTTATGGTAAACTCGGAAATATCCGTTCCGAGCCGTTCTGTTTATTAAAATTAAAGTGTCGATGTTTCCGCTTAACAAAGATTCAAATACCAAGTTAGGCTTAACATACAAAATAAATAACTAGAGCAATTACATATACTGTGACTTGAGATTTTAAAAATTTAATTTCTCACATTGTCAACGTAAGACAAATCTTGGCTTTATTTGATACGACCTCTAAACAAATCATGTATATAAAACAAATATGACTATATTTGTTTTATATGTATCATCATCACAGCTCATATACGTCCCCACCGAGGGGCTCGAGCCTACCCTATGTTAGGGTGATTAGGCCTTAGTCAACCACGCTGGCCCAGTGCGGATCGGTCGACTTTACATACACCTTTGAAATTCTTCGCAGATGTATGCAGGTTGCCTCAAGATGTTTTCCTTCACCGTAGGAGCGTCAGACAAATGTACATATGAAATTCGAAACAAAAAACACAGTGGTACATGGCGGGTCTCGAACCCCGACCTCCCGATTGGAAGGCAAGTGCCGAGTCCACAGCGCCACCGACGCTCCCTAGTCATATTGAATTTTATAATGCTATAAATTGTTATATTGAGGAGATAAAAAATTTCACTTTTCGAGATTCTTGCTTGTTCTTTTCCAAAAGGCTCTCCCAATGTCCGAACTGATGTTTCCTAATAGGTTGTATAGTGTCCCACTTGTATTTGCATACATCTTAATTATAATTGGGGTGTATGTATGTACATATAAGAATTAAACAATAAAATGAAATATTTTAGGAAATTATATTTTTATTTAGTCGTGGTTAAATGCATTTTGTGTTTTGTTTGGAGTCCATAATGATAAATATTTTGGGTTTGTGTTATGCATTTCCTATTAATCTGGTTTTGTTTCGAGTTTTCTATCACTTTGCAGAGTTGTTATTGTGATTTGTTATAAACTTCCTAAGTCGGCTCTACGATATACACTGAAAAGAAAGGGGGCGGCGGCGGCGATACATATATTCTAAGTCTGTCACTGCATGGTCAACTGCAATTGCAATATAAAATACGATAATTATTTTTAATCTCTTACTTACGTATGTCTTATTAAAGTTACTTTTTTGTGATCCATTGATCTTTTTTGTGTTTCCAATCTGTTGATTGTATCTTTGGTGAAAATCCAGGTTTCGGCACCATGAGTGAGTACCGGTAGGATACACTGGTTAAATATCCTCGCTTTTTGTCCCGTTGAGATTTTCTTCTTAAAAGCAACGTCCAGTTTCGAGTAGACTGCCCACATAAGCCTTATTCCTTCTATGAAGCTTGTTTGTCTGGTTATCCTTACCCATTCTGATCTCCTGCCCTAAGTATACGTACTTCTCAACATGCTCTATGGTGGTTTGGTTGATGGTTATGCTGATGTTATTTCTGTTAATGTTGTTGTTTTAACAAACAAATGGCTTCGAGAGCAAAGCAAAGTCGCAGATCTAACAAAACGAGTGGCGCACCTCAAGTGGAGGTGGGCGGAACATGTCGCCCGTAACGAAAACTCCTGGTGCAAGCGTCTTCTTGAGTGGAAACCGTGGGGAAGCAAACGCCCAAAAGGCAAACCACAAATGTGCTGGAAAGACGACGTTTAGAGGATTGCAGGCTCGAATTGGGTGCAAAAAACGCAATGCCGAAAATGCTGAAGGAGGCCTACACTAAATCAGTCGAGACTAACAAAATTCAACAATTAAGGCAAAAGAAGAAGAAAGTCACTTTTTAGCTTTAATTTAAACTTTTTCAAACATAATAACAACAATCAATTAGGAAATGAACACTGTGGTAGATCGCTATTAAGACGGATAATTTCATCATAGAAATAAACTGACCGCAAATCTTAATGATGACAGGTCAAATATTAGGTCCTTACATATGAAATTGGCGTTTTGCCGTACTGGCCACTTTGATCTCAAATATCTCCTCTATGGTTAGGACTTACAAGCTTGAAAGGTGGTTAGGATGGTTATGGTTAGGACTTACAAATTCAAATTTATACAGCTATTTACTCATGTATTTTTGTTTCGAAAATTATAATTCACTTGTTTTTTCCTCAATTGTTATGGACTTTTCAATCAATTGTTTTTTTTCAACTTTTTTGGAGTCAATTTTCGCTTGGGGCATGGTTTGGCTGGTTCGGCAGGGTTCAGCCATTGCGATGAGCGCTTCCGATTATCGTACAGGACCCACTTTTCATCACAAGTAATGATTCGATTTAAAATCCCTTCATTGTTGTGCCGGTTGAGTAATGCAACGCAGCAGTCAACGCGCGTTTGTTGATTTGCTTCTTCACCTTGCCAATTTGCTTTAAGTGGATTAAAACAGTTTTACTAGGACGTGGTTTGCGATGGATCCGCTTCCACAATAGCCTTCAATTCTTCATTATCAACTTTGGTCTCCGGCCGTCCACGGGGCTTGTTCTGCAGGTCGAAATTTCCAGAACGAAAGCGTTGAAACCAAAAACGCACAGTGTTTTCTTTTGCGGCACCGTCGCAATACACATAATTAATCCTCCGAGCCGTTTCTACAGCACTGGTGCCACAGTGGAACTCGTACTAATAAATAACGCGATATTTCAAGTTTTCCATTTTGTAAACTGAGTAACGCAAAGAAAAAAAAAACAATTGAGGAAAAAACAAGTGAATTATAATTTTCGAAATACAAATACATGAGTAAATAGCTGTATAAATTTGAATTTGGAATTCCTAACCATATAGGAGATATTTGAGATCAAAGTGCCGTACGGCAAAACGCCAATTTCATATGTAAGGACTTAATATTAAGAAACGGAATAACACGGAATAACGGAACAAAAAGGAATAACATCAAATAACTGTCCCATCGGACTAGGCGAGTGAAGGAACAGAGAGTGCACTTGCGTTTGCGCAGTCACTTGTGCACTATAATATCTCCTGCTCAGATGGCTTGTCTCTGTTGAGATTAGCCGCCGTGACCAAATTTTTTTTATGGGATAGGGGGCAAACGAGCAAACGTATCACCTGATGGTAAGTGATTACCGTCGCCCATAGACACCCGCAACCCCAGAGGAGTTACAAGTGCGTTGCCGGCCTTTAAGGTAGGAATACGCTCTTTTCTTGAAAGTTTGAAGGTCGTATCGGTCCTGAAATACCGAAGGCGACAATTCATTCCAAAGTTTGACTGTGCGAGGCAGGAAACTGCGAGAAAAACGCACAGTTGTGGACTGCCAACCATCTAAGTCATGGGCATAGATATTTTGTCACGTGGAACGATGGCGGAAAGAGGCGGCAGGTATGAGACCGAACAATTCCTCGGAGCATTCCCCGTAATATATGCGATAGAAGATGCATAGTGAGGCGACATCTCTACGCAGCGCCAAAGTATCAAGCCGATTAGAAATTTCCTTGCAGTCGACGATTCGAGTCGCTCTCCGCTGAATGCGGTCCAGTGGGAGAAGCTGGTATTGGGGCGCCCCTGCCCAAAGATGAGAACGTATTCCATATGAGACCGAACCTGCGCCTTGTAAAGCTGTAGGCGGTGCGCTGGACTGAAATACCGTAAGTCTCGATCTATTGAGCACACCAAGCTTTTTAGAGGCTAATTTAGCCTTACCCTCCAAGTGGCCACGGAACTGGACTTCGCTCGATATGTCGACACTAAGGATCTCAATATTGGCTGAGGCAGAAAGGGGAATGCTCTAAAAGCGAGGAGATACGACAAATGGCATTTTCTTAGCGGTGAACGCGCAAACCTGTGTCTTTGTAGGGTTAAAACGGACTAAATTAAGTCGACCCCAGTTAGAGACTTATATTCAAACGAGGTCCTCCTAACCGATATACCAAATATCGGTTAGGAGGACATTATTATTATTATTATTTTACAAAAATATCGCCGTTGATGAACCTTGCACTAATAAATAAGTTCAAATAAATGGAAGCTAATAAAAAAATGGTCACAATATATCTAATAGTTTAGGAGAAATGCGTGATTCTCCACACCTTAACAATTACACATACATACCTAAATCGCGACAAAAAAATCAGCTATTCAATATATTTAAGTTCGGTGACCATATAGACATCTGTATGTATTAGCTATTTTTTTGCGATTTCAGGATTTGTCGCAGTTCTTCAGTTTGCTTGTATGAACACGAACACAAAATTAAGCTCCTACTTAAAAAAGAACCTTTTAAGTATGATATTAATTTCTTGTAAAGGAAATCTTTCTCGATTCTCGAATAAAGCGTGAAAAAGCACTTTGAGAGTGTGAAGTATTTATAAACATCAAGGACTAAGCTATTCTTAGAAAGTCAGAACGTCACGTCTTTCCTTTGAAGCTAAGTATTTCTTTGACAATTTAGTCAAACAAATTATATTCTCCGAGACATTAATATACAAAGCGGGTTATAAATATAAGTATCTTTCTTTTATGTTACCTTTTTCGAAAATAAGTGCAAATATGAACTGTTTTTTCGTCGCATGCTTATTCATAAAGTTAATATTTCGCTAATTCGATACGCTACTGTTGAAAGTATACCACAGCAAGAAACAGATATTTTACACATTACTCGTTTGAATATAAATAGCTTTAGTTTAAAGCAAAAATAGCATTTACTGTATGGCTTTTTAGGGATGGATTAACATACTTTTTATTTAAAATAATTATTTTAATAAGATTCTAGCTATCTCAAACGTAAGTAAAGAACGGTTATATATTATAAAAACACAAACATATTTTTACACTTTCTTGCCACATAAGTAGAAGCTAGGTTTTAGTCCCAACTTCTTTAGCTCCGACGTGAGATTTAAATTCAGACGTTCTCCCTAAAAGTGGATGAAAATAAAAAAGGTTAATAATAACCCTTTGGAGTTTCAAATTAGATGAGCTAGTTTAGTTGCCTGAAATATCTCCTATATCAAAATATTTATATCTTTAATATTAATATTTGCCCGCTATACATATAGGTATATCGTGTTTCATCAATTCACTCTTATTTTATTTTCTCTGCTAAACTAACAACTCATCAATGATTCAGAAATGAGCATTCCATTTGTATGTATTGTTGTCAATACTTAAAATGCAAAAATCCTCTTCAACTACCATTGCCAACACAAACAAATTGATCTGAGTCCTACACCCACATCTTTTTTCGTTCATCGTGTACCTACTACCGTCTCGTTAAGGTTGATTGAATAAAATATTATGGGTATTACGATGAATACAAATACTCATCATTAATATCGGCGAAATTATGTTAGAATGTGTTTGCAAGTAATATACTCTGTCGCGTTTCTTTGAAACGACTTAGTTGGGCACACACGCGAGCTCAAAGGACGCTCCTAATAAAGTTTAGTTGAGTTTCTCCAATACGGCGCAAAGCAAACAACGTTAGCCTTAAAAGCAGTTACATTGCGAAATGTGTATTGGAAATACAGCCACAAGTTAATTAAGGAACAAGTTATATCAACGTTTCTCATGTTATTAATAAAACAGGCGAAAATCTACACAAAAATTAATAGCACTTTGAAAATTAATTATTATGGTCCTATTTCAATATTTTAGGGCAGGATAAGAATTTTTTAGCACCATCATCATCGGCTAAGCGATATTCATCGTTGGACATAGGTCTCCCCAATATAATTTTTGTAGGGCATAGTTTGTAAAATACATGAGTGAATATGAAATTAATTGGTTAAAATATGATATTTTTAAATGGAAACAAAAAAATGGCTAATAAACAGACTTTTCACGTGATGGTAAAAAGCTAGCTACCTTATAGTACATGTGGATCCTGTAAGATCCGCAAAAATTCTCATCCTATAAACGCGAAGGTTTATGAGTATGTATGGATGTTTGTTACTCTTTCACGCAAATACTACTGAATGGATTTGGACGAAATTTTGTAGGTAGACGGATAATGACAGAGATTAGCCTATAGGCTACTTATTATCCCGAAAAAATATGTAGCTCCCGCGGGTAATAAAATTTACAGTTTTTTCTTTGAACTGTTAAGGCGAAACATAGTTCGCGGGTACAACTAGCACTTCTATAATAATAAGGACCACGTACGTCGCAAACCTGTTACATAAGAAATAAAGTCATTGTACCGTTCAAATACAGGGAAGAGAAAGGTACCTACACAAAACAGAACTTTTTATGTACTGTATAGCTCATCAAATAATGTGGTCTATTACGGCACTTTTAAAGCCGCCGAGAGTCACTATACACAACGACATACGCGAAAGAGCTTCGAGAAGCATTGTCTCGCCTCATCTCAGACTTAAGCGCGACATCAGTTTTTATGCACAACAAGCGGTAATCTGCGGTAAGTGAGGCGGCAGGTGCTACGCGCTACGAGAGCACTACATATGTACAACGCTACGGCGCTACGGGAATACAATGCAACATTAAGGATTTTTAAGCAGCTTTTGAGCCTTATACCTAAGGTTTTGGATCGTCTAGTAAGGCAGATGAGAAACATCAAACATTGTTAACAATATTATCGAATTTAAGTTATGCTAAAACCTATGACTCAAAAATATCTGTAATACTAAGAAATTGTTAGGTATATTTTCAATTTTTTTAATCTCATTTATTTTATAAGCCATGTGTCTTAAATTATGATTATAATATATTGTTTGTTGTTGCATAATATTTAACCGCAAAACTGATTTTGTAAGTGAGAAAATAGTTTTAAAAACAAAATAATGTTACTTAATGAGCTGCGTATGCAGTTTTTTTTATACCCAGATTATTTGTTTATTCATTATGAAAGTGCTTTCTTCAGTCATAATACTAATTGCAGTACTAATAATACACCGAAATTGAGTGTTTTTGGGAAACGAGCTTTAATAACAAACTTCTACAGACTACAGTAGGCTTACTCTCGAACCAATTCCGATGGATTGACATTGGGATTGTGATATTTCGTACGCTTAAGTAGCGACACTAGCGCCAAATTGGATTTGAATTGTGAGGATATTATATAACACTGAGTATGGTTCACTCAAATCAGCGCAAAAGGGTCCAATTTGGCGCCAATGCGCGGCGTAATAGACGTACGAAAAATTGCAATTCCAATGTCGATCGATCGGAATTGGTTCGAGAGTAAGCCTACAGGCGTGTACAGTATGTGTTGTTGTTAATAAGATTTCGTCATTATTTTACTTCAGTATACACAAGAATAGAGGTTTAGTGCGGTACCTATAAGATCAAAACTAAGATATTTCATAGTGATTTTTAAAATTATTTCAAATGAGCCAAACTCGATGGGCTTGTGTCGTTTTACTGCGGAGTTCCAATAGCCATCTTCCAGCTCCAGCATCAGACCCTGGTTACCATATAGGATCAAAGTACTCGGTAATACGAATCAAACGAGCCCAAACTCGATGGGGTTGTGTCATTTCATTGCGGAGTTCCTATGGCCATCATCCAGCTCCAGGATGAGCGGGCCTATTATGGATCTTTCATCGTATGATATGGTATGATTTTGAGATAAAGAAGTCATGAAATGCTTCATTTGGTATTACCGATCTCCAATGATATTATCACTATGGCATAATTTCAACGATATCATTATGATGTAATGAACGAATGATCAAAAATCTGTCCGAAAACCTTATTTTTCGTTTTGCACTAAGATGTCATAATGATATCATTTGAAAACCATGAGATCGGTAATAGGCCCGCAGACCCTGGTTACTAAATACGATCAAAGTACTCATCAATTGGAATCAAACGAGCCCAAACTCGATGAGCTTGTGTGGTTTTACTGTGGAGTTCCTATGGCAATCTTCCAGCTCCAGCATCAGACCCTGGTTACCATATAGGACCAAAGTACTCGTCAATACGAAGCAAACGAGCCCAAACTCGATGGGGTTGTGTCGTTTTATTGCGGAGTTCCTATGGCCACCTTCCAACTCCAGCATCAGACCTTGGTTACCATATAGGACCAAAGTACTCGTCAATACGAATCAAACGAGCCTGAACTCGATGGGGTTGCGTCGTTTTATTACGGAGTTCCTATGGCCACCGTCTAGTTCCTTCATCAGTTCAGCTCCATGTTATCATAATATTGCATTGTCACGCGATATACATATGCATGCAAAATTTCAGCCCAATCGAAAACCGGGAAGTGGTCAAATCTACATAATACACACAGTACAAGCTAAATAATCAGACACCGCACGGTCGCCGTACAGTAAACAGCTATAATTTTGCTCCTTGTATTTTTTACGTTTAGAACGAGAAATAACTTGAATTTTCTATCTGGTTATGTCTTAAACAACAGTCAAGTGATCAACATAACAAATAGTGAAAACAGTGATAAGTTTAGTACAAGTATTACGTAAAACGAAATTGTTCCAATCTGGCAAATTAATTTGTTAATGGTTAGTGAAAAGAACGCGTAAGTGACGCCCGATACACGGCGCTTAAGACATTCTTCGCGCGGGCTCGAAATATCACAAGTCTCTGTTTGAGCTACGCACACACAGTGACAACAACTGGTGTTTGCATATTGGTAACATATATTAGTATAAATAAAAATAAAAGATGCCACTACAAAGATCACCAACTGGAAATACGTTCTCATCACAACCAAATTTAACTATACAGGATGATTATGAGTTCCCCGACAGTGTTAATATTAGGAAGAGGAAGCATCCAGAACAAGAAAATTTTCATGATTTTTGCGAAGAAATGCGGAATATTTTAAATAAATTCCAACATAATCAAGAAAATAAACTAGACAATCTAAACAAAGCAATTGAAGATTTAAAATTAAAAAACATTAAGCTAATTGAGAGCAACATTGAGATAGAACGACTATTAAAAGAAAATAGAGAAGGACAAGAAAGACTGAAGGACAGAATTCAGGTACTTGAAGTTGAATGCGTTAATGCACATAGCAGAATTGACTCACTAGAAGATCAACTGAATAACATACAGAGAGATAATTTAAAGAAGTATGTCGAGATAAGAAACGTACCAAAACTAGAAAATGAAAACCTGAATGAGATCGTTACCACCATGTTTAAAGTAATTGACGTGAAAATCAACAGTGATGACATAAAGAAAGTGTATCGAGGAGGAAAGGATAGTGCTCCGATTGTTGTTAAAGTCAAAGATATCAATCAAAAAATCAATATTCTAAAAGCAGTCAAATCATATAACCTGAAAAATAAAGAAACGAAACTGAATAGTGGCAACCTTGTTCCTGGAATAAAGATTCAACCTATATATGTGTCTGAAAAATTGACCACAAAAATGAAAACGCTATTGGCTTTGGGAAAGGGACTAGTTGCTGACGGTTTGTTTAAGTTTTGCTGGGTTTCAAAGGGGAGTGTTATGCTGCGCAAGGAGGATGGTCATCCGTCAATCAACATTAATTGTATTAAGGATATTGAAAAACTGAAAAACAATAAACAAAGTGACTGACTATTTGATTCAAAACAATATTTGAATGGGAGATACTTCCTCTTTGTATTTTGGTGCATGGTTTTTCTTTACTTGTTTCTCTTATTTAAGGGCATGTTTTATTTTTACATCTTTTTATTCATAAACTCTTTTTATATTATCTTAAGTTATGCGTCAATGTATGGAGGTAATTACGTCGAAATTCATAACTCATATTTATATATTGACATTATATTTCTAGATTCAAACACATTCATAATAATTATTTTATTATATATATCTCTTTACGTGTCTGCATCAATACCGGCTGTGTCCAGTTGCCTATCTGATCTGCTCCTACGACAGCAACCCTTATGCTTTTGTGACCGCAGCAATGTCTCTTGTCGATGCCGTCTTTTGGGAAGACTATTGTCTATCACGTCTCGTACGTTTCATGTACAAAGATGACAATTGACATTCAAAGCATAAATACCGACATTGACGTCAATGTCAATGTTGGCGATGCTTTCCATGTGGACGACATCGATAAATGCAGAGACGTAATGATTCGAGTAACTGGAGGTTTGAACATAATAGCACAGAATATTCGGAGTGTATCACGTAATATAGATGACTTTGTTGTACACCTGGAGAGATTAAACATTAAGATAGACGTGATTATACTGACGGAGTGTTGGCTTCCCGGTCTTATTAGTCTCCCTACTATTCCTAACTATATTGCATATTCAACCACCAATCATAAAAATCAAAATAGTGGGGTGACTATATATGTTAACAAAAGCCTCAATGTTTGTGTTTATGAGCCAAAAATAGTAGATGCTGATAGTTTGATTGTCAGAATAAATAATCAAATCACAATCATTGCAATTTATAGATCACCTTCAATATATAACATAGATAATTTTCTAATTTCACTCAATGAGGTACTAATCGAACTCAAACAAACTAATAATAAAATTTTAACAGGAGATCTGAACATCGACATAAAAGAAGATAACTCGGATCAGAGATCCTCAAATTACCTTGATCTTTTATCCACTCACGGTATGTTACCCGGCCATGTATATCCAACTCGTGGAGCAGCTTGCCTCGATCATTGTTTTCTAGAAGTTGGTACTAAAGCATTGACACTGGTACACGATACCAGCATCACTGATCACTCATCTATTATTATATCACTAAAAAATCACATCATTAAACAAAATAAATCTAAAACAGTAAAAATAATTGATTATTCAAAAGCTATTACAGACCTAAGCAATAACTGTTGGTCAGAAATATATAAAAGTCAGGATCCTGAGGTAGCAACTTGCAGGCTTATTAATATTTTGTCGTCCGTTTTAAGTAAGCATACGGTCACCCGAGCAGTGTCAAATAGAAAAACAGCTATCAAACCCTGGATTACAACAGGGTTAATGCGATGTATTAAATGGAGGGATAAATTACATCAAAAGCTGAAACAGGATCCTGATAACTTAACTTTGCGTGTTACGTACAGAAGGTACCGAAACTATTGTAATAATCTACTTCATAATGTTAAAGCTAAATATGAAAACTCGGAATTACATAAAAATAAAAATAACATAAAGGGTACTTGGAAAGTCATACGCCAGATTTGTAACATGGAGGTTAACAAAAAACCTGCTGTGGAGTTACTCAATATCCGGGACACCCCTGAGACATCTGTTAATCACGTGAACAAATACTTTGTGGATGTGGGTAAATCGTTTGCTGATGAAATACTTTTGAGTTTGGGTTCTACGGAGACAGAACTAGCAAACAAGATTAAGACTAACTCTTCACCTTTAGGATCCCTATCACTACTTCCAACTGATGCAAATGAGATAAAAAAAGTGATTACGAACCTCAAAGAAACCGCATCTACTGGATGGGACGGTGTGTCATCTATAATTTTTAAACAAGGTGTCGCCTTTTTATCTAATCCCATCGCTCATATCTGCAATTTGTCTCTTTCCACTGGAATCTTTCCTAAGTCCTTGAAGAAATCAGTGATAACACCAGTTCACAAGGGAGGAAATGGAGATGAAGTCAATAATTACAGACCAATTTCGCTGTTGCCAGTCCTTGCAAAGATCTTGGAGAAAATCATAAATTGTAGATTGACTAACTATCTACAACGGAACGACTTTTTCTCGCCTAATCAGTATGGCTTTAGGACAAAACTTTCAACGACAGATGCTATTGAGAATCTAACTGAACATGTGGTAAACCAATTGGATAGAGGTAGGAAGTGTCTAGCAATCTTCCTGGACCTGTCAAAGGCTTTTGATACTGTCTCCATTCCTATACTCATTCGTAAATTGGAACTAGCAGGAATACGTGGTATACCACTCGAGCTTTTAAAATCCTATTTGAGTGACAGAACACAAGCTGTTTGTATCAATGGAATATTGAGTGACTATATTAATGTTAATTATGGCGTCCCACAAGGATCTGTTTTGGGGCCAACGCTATTCCTAGTATACCTGAACGACCTGACACAAAGAAAAATAGTAAATGGCAAAATAATTTCATTTGCTGATGATACAGTACTTATTTTTGACGCACCTACTTGGTCAAAAGTCAAAGAATCTAGTGAGGCTGGGCTTAAAATTGTTTCAGATTGGCTAAGAAATAATATCTTAACTCTTAATATGAGCAAAACAAAATTTATAACATTCAGCATTTATAACAACAAACAACCTACAGATCTTAATATCATATTCCACACATGTAATGATTATCAACTTTGTGACTGTTTTGCTCTGGAAGGTGTCCAATCAATCAAATATTTAGGTGTAATCTTGGATCAAAATATGAATTGGAAAAAACAAATTGAATGCCTAAGCAAAAGATTGAGAAAAATGATATCTCTACTTAAAAAAATTAAACACATTAAAGATAAAGAAACCATCAAGCTAATATATTTTTCTTTGTGTCAATCTATAATATCATACGGTATTACTACTTGGGGTGGTGCTAGAAAAACAAATCTTATTAAAATTGAACGGGCACAACGAGCCATAATAAAAGTAATAAATTGCAAACCAAACGACAAAGGGCTTAGACTCCACAAAATTATCCATACCAGGTTCACCAGTACCCGTATACATAAATGAGCATCTTACTTTGAGCAACAAAATTCTGTTTCGTGAATGCCGGGAGACTGCGAAGAAGCAAGAATACCAATATGTATGGGTTAAACATGGAACAATATTGGTTCGTAAGTCTGACACCTCACCAGTTATCGCCATCCGGTCTCATCATGACCTTGGAAAAATCAAGTGAAATTTCGTTGTTGAGTGGTTTGTACAAGTCTATTCATTATCAGTATTGCCCAGCATGTTATACTCAGACATTTATGCGAATAATAATGTTGAATGGGTATACAATTTATAATTTAAATAATATTAGTTTTCTTCTATTTTCCTTTTGCGTTGTGAGAATAAGGGGATATAATGTTATCTTGTTAGTAATAATTACCTATAGGCACAGTGAACAAACTAAATATGTTTTGAGGCGTAATAGTATGTTGGATGGGTGTATGATTCGTAGTTTAAATATTATTTCTTTACTATTTTCCTTTGTTGTTCTGGGAGTAAGAAGATATCATTTTGATATTGTTTTAATAGCAATTGACAAATGCAGCACAATTAGCATAATAAGGTATTGTAAGGGTAGATTCGTTTTACAAGTACAGTATGTTTTGATGCTGAATAATAACTGCATTGGAGTCATTTTGTTAAGGTATTTTCGTTTATTAGTTTTAGTTATGAAATTCATTCATTCACTTTGTATAATAATTGAATATATGGATACATTTTTTTTGCAAATTCAATATGTTCTAAGGCTCAGTAATATCTGTGTAGTATTAATTTTGCTAAAGCATTTGCGTTTATTAGTTATAGAATACACTAATATTTATACCTGCTACATGACTAGATTAAGAATAAAAATATTTCATACAAAGTATAGGAACAATTTACTGTTATTAGTTAAATTTGATTATTCCATATGGGCACATATAAATTTAGTCCTAGTTATAAAATACATAAATAGTTATACCTGCACTAGGACTAGACTTAGAACAAAAATATTTCATGCAAACTATTGTGACATTTTCCTATTATTAGTTAAACTTAGTTATTCCAAATGGGCACATTCTGATTTAGTTCTAGTTATAAAAAGTATTAGTATTTATTCCGGCAAAATGACAAAATTTGGAAAACAGTTAATTCACTCAATTAATTGTAACACTCGTTTATTATTGGTTGGATTGATAGGTTCCGAGTGGGCACGCATAGAGGTGTTGTATGGAGTGCTTGAGGTTGGGTCGGTGTATAATCTGATTGTGGACAGCTCTTTGTCAGGGTCACATTTGTCTTTACAAAGAAAATATTTTCTTTATATTTTTTATGAACACTCTTGTAATAGTCTAACGCTTTTAAATGAATGACTGCAACCTCACAGTATATTATCAAAATTGTAGAGGATTAAGGACCAAGCTTAATACAATTTTCATGAACATTATGTCACATGACTATGATATCATTATTCTAACCGAGACGTGGCTACATGCAGATATATCGGATAATATAGTAGTCGATTCGAGGTATCAGATTTTTCGGTGTGATCGAAATCGTACGAGGAGCGGTCGTCGCGACGGTGGCGGGGTGTTGGTGGCGACGCGGCGCGGGCTGGGGGCGCGGCAGCGAGTGGTGTTGACAGGCAGCGCCGCCGACGCTGCCGCTGCGACCAGCTCTGGCCAGGTGCAGCTGCTGACGGCGCCCGTGTCTGTGTCCCCCCTGATCGATCACGTACTTATTGAAATCCGTGCACGTAAATATTGTTTTGTTATTAGCGCAGCCTATATTCCACCTAATTTAAGCACAGATATTTATATTGCACACTTGGAAATGCTCACTACGGTATGTTTATCTACTGAGGTAGACAAATTTATAATAGTTGGAGATTACAATTTACCTACTATGGAATGGCACGATCGTGACTCCTATATGGAGCCCATAATGCAAAGTAACTATTGTCTGCCAAATAAATATCTTATTAATTTTATTAGTATTATTAACGGTAATCAAATTAATAAATGTAAAAATGTCAGGGGTAGGATATTGGATCTATTTATTACTAATATATCAGATAGCACACTGAGTTCCACGCCACTGCCCCTTGTCCCGCCTGATGAGAATCATCCGCCTTTTTTTATACTACTGCCGATTTATGATAGCTTTAAACCTCTCACCAACAAACGTAAAACTGAGTTTAACTTTAACAAAGCAGATTATTCTTTGATAAATGCAGATATTTGTAATACAAACTGGGACCAACTATTTCATGCTAATAATGCAGAGAATACGGTTACTCTTTTTTATGATCAAATTTACTCCATCATAAAAAAACATGTCCCAACCAAAGTTATTAAGGATAATAAATTTCCGGCATGGTTCTCTCCTGCTTTAATTCATATTTTTAAAAATAAAAACAGGGCATGGGTAAAATGGAAAAAGTATCGCAATATATCTGATTATAACGTATTTGCTATGTATAGAGATCGATTTAGTAAAGAATCACATAAGTGTTATAAGAGTTATATAAGTTTTGTTGAAGACAGTATTCAGAAGAACGTCAAATACTTTTGGACCCACGTTAATAATTTAAAAAAAAAATCTGATATACCTAATAGTATGACTTACAAAGGTGAAATAGCGGACGACCCCAACAATATTTGTAAATTGTTTTCCCTCTTTTTTCAATCAGTATTTGAATCATCTTGTGTGTCCGACGATTATGATGAAAGTAACATACTTGACACAAATTTAGACTCTGCTTTTATTGTTGGCAATATAGTAATCTCAAAAGAAGCTATTATTAAGGAGCTACGCTGTTTAGATACTACAAAAGGACCAGGGCTGGACGGCATCCCACCAATTTTTCTTAAATCTACTGCTCCTGCCATTTGCCATCCAGTACATTATATATATAATCTGTGTATACAGGAAGGAGTCTTCCCGACTATTTGGAAAAAGGCACGGGTCGTACCAGTTTATAAGGGAGGTGACAAAAATGATATTGAGAACTACCGTCCTATATCAATTTTATCAACTTTGTCGAAGCTTTTCGAGAGACTTGTTCATAATATACTATATCCCGAATTACATAATATCATTATACCTCAACAACATGGTTTTGTTAAGCGTAGATCCACCGTAACTAACTTATTGATATATACAACATATATTTTTGAATCTATGGATCAAAATAAACAAACGGATAGTGTGTATACGGACTATCGGAAAGCGTTCGACAGAGTTGATCATAAAATACTCCTCGATAAGCTAGCCTTCAACGGTATACGTGGTAATCTATGGCGGTGGTTCAAGTCTTATGTTACAAATCGCTCGCAAAAGGTTGTGCTAGGTGGCTACGAATCCCAGTTTGTTCCCATTAGTTCAGGCGTACCCCAAGGCTCAATTCTTGGACCTCTACTGTTTATATTATTCATTAATGATATAAGCGAGTGTTTTCAGTTCTGCAACTTTCTTCTGTACGCAGATGACTTGAAGGTATTTCATACTATTGAAAATAGTGATGACCATGTTGCTTTTCAAAATGACCTGGACAGGTTCTCAGCATATTGTATCAAAAATAAATTAAATTTAAGCATCAATAAATGTAAATTCATATCATTTTCCAAAAAAAAACATAAAAATGTCGTTTCTTATAAGCTGAATAACGTGGAACTTGATACAGTTAAATCAATTGGAGATCTTGGTGTAACTCTTGACAGCAAGATGCATCTCGATCTTCACATTGACAATATATTAAATAAAGCATTCAAAATGTACGGATTTGTAATGAGGTCCACTGTCGATTTTAAATTGCCTTCCACCCTTATGTACTTGTATAAATCACTGATCAGACCACATCTCGAATATGCTGTGCCCATTTGGAACCCTTTTTATCAGAAATATATTGTAGCTATTGAGAAAGTTCAAAAGAAGTTTCTGCGTAGTATGCATTATAGATGCTATCATAAAACTCTTTCCTATGTGGAACTAAATCAGAAATATAATTTCTTAACACTAGAGTTACGACGTAAGCAACTAGAGGCAATGTTATTGTATGATGTGTGCCATAACAGATATGACTGTACCCCATTAGTAAATAAACTATGTTATAGAGTGCCCACCAGAACGCACTGCCGTAATATGTGTCAAATATTTGCAACTCAATTCTGCCGTACTAATGCTGGAAAACGTTCTCCGTTACATCGCTTAGTCCACTCGTACAATACACATTTTAACACAATTGATATTGCTGCAACGCGTCCTGGTGTATTTAAAAAAAGTGTTTTGAGTATCTTAACTTGTTAGAAAGTACTACAAACTTTTTCCGCTTTCTTTTCGCATAAATATAATTAGTAAATTGTGGTAAAAGGTGCTGGTGATATAATTAAGACAATGTGTAATAGAATTTGTTGTGAAGCCGTATTATGTCACTGTTTTTTTACCCAAATAAATGGAAAAAAAAAAAAAAAAAAAAAACCCTTTCGATATCCTACAAAAAAATTGTATGAAGATTTTTCGGTATTGACTGTTCGTCAATTATTTGTCAAATATGTGCTTCTTAAACAACATAAAATCTTGCCACATTCTACTGCCCATAAAAGAAGAAATTATCGTATTTATATGATACCTATATGTAAAACTGCATTTGCCCGAACGTTTCTTTGGTACTTGGGCCCTAAATTATATAATAGGATTAGCGTCATCTTTCCACAACTAAAAGAAAAAAGTAATTATATTTGCAATAAATTAATAAGTGAATACTTACTTAAACTGGATTATGATTCAACTGAAAATTTTGTGCATAAATAGGATGCATTCACATATATTTATATACGTTATTACTATTAATTATAGTGTATACACATTTTATATTATATAAATACTTTTATCATTATTATAAATACTTTTATTATCCCGGTTTTCCATTTAAGCGTCACCATTTTTTTAACGCTTGCATCGAGTGTTTACCATGTTTTGAGTTTCCTTTAGAAAATGTTAACATTTTCAACCCCTCTTTTTTTCAACAAGGGAAACCAACCTACAATTTAAGATATTGTTCGAATGGAACGCTAAAAATGTTGAAAGTACTGCAAATCTGCGCTGAAATAAAACTCGCCATGTATGTGTGTATAAAATGTATGTTGTAATCGAGAATTATATATATTATATATATATTATATTTATGTTATAGATTAGTACATATATACACCTAAACCATATTAACCTACATTATTTACCTTCAGGAGCATGCTTTGTGTTGACGCATACATTGTTAGTACATTCATTAGGTATAAATAGTTTTGTAGTACATAATTTTGTAAGTTTGTATCAAATAAAATCTGAGTCATTTGTGTAGATTAGTATATAATAGGAAATTAAATTCATGTGTTATGTCAGCTTATACTATACTGTGGTTAATTGGTATAGTGACTTGAAACTCGTTCGACTGCGCACACGCCCATCACAGAGAGAATAGACGCGTAATATTTTACAAGTGTGAGTTGATGTGTACTTAGCGGTGTCACTACACTGCCGCAATACAGTTTTTTTAACTAGTGCGGAGGGTAGTTGTCATTGTTACCTGTTCCGGAACAATTTATCATAATTGTAAGATCTATGTGTACCACCATTATTATTAAGGTAAATAAATTATTATTAATTATTATTATTATTATTATAAAAGCTTGTGAAAATAAAAGTTGATCAAACACATGCCTGTATTTACTACGAGTATGTAGTATTATTACCGTGGTATAACACAGTAATAAACAACTTACTATTAACATTTTCCAAAATTAACATCTACGGTATTTTGCTAGGCGGCCGCACCGATTGCTCGACCGAGTGCGCTTGCGTGCGTGAGCGACGCACACAAACGGAGACTAGAGAAATTTACCTAAACTAGCTCGGGCTCGCGCGGATGGTGGGCTCTTAAAACATGGCAGTGAAATTACTGATTACCGTGACTTTACGTCTTATATCACAAATGGGCAACATATACTGCAGTTCTTGTGGTGGTTACGGATTTGCTGCGAAACTCAAAAAGCCAAAAAAATTTACATTCAGCAACACCTCAAGCTTTACATTTGCATTACGAAAGCCGCCGCTATCACGAGCGACATATGGGCGGTCTCAAGGTCAACATGTAAAGCCCAGCGTGTTGCTGTGTGTACTATAGGTGACTGTTACCACTTACCATCAGGTGGACAGTTCGCTTGTTCGCCAACTTAGTTGTATAAAAAAGGGTAGGACAAATTCTAAAGTTTCGATACTCTAACTAATGCATAAATGCGGTAAATAACTTTTAAACGATGTATTGCGGTTCGCGTTTGCATAGTTTCTTGTTCAAAAGTGTATTAACTAATCATAATAAATCAGAAGTTATAATTGTTTGTATATTATGTAGTTGTAAATCTTTTAATGACTTGTTTATAGTCAGTTATGTAATAATGTAGCTGCTTAAGGAGCTTGGTGGCGCATTGGCGCGTGCGCTCAACCAGCGATTGCTAAGGTTAAGCAACGTTCGCTGTGGTCAGCCCTAGGATGGGTGACCAAAATAAGAACATCTCAAGCTCCTCCGTGCTTCGGAAGGCACGTTAAACTGTGGGTCCTGCGCCTGATCTCGCCCCGGTCGTGTCGGTTAACCGTCCCATCGGACTAGGCGAGTGAAGGAACAGAGAGTGCACTTGCGTTTGCGCAGTCACTTGTGCACTATAATATCTCCTGCGCAGATGGCTAGTCTCTGTGGAGATTGGCCGCCATGACCGAATATCGGTTAGGAGGACATTATTATTATAATGTAGCTGCAGGTTCGCTGTCACAACAATAGATAACTGTGAAAGCTAGCACTAAAACTAGTTGAGGATACGTATTGTTAACTTTACAGTTAACAGTTGACGAATGCAGTAAAGTTATAACAAGCTGTCTGAGCACCATTCAGGACTACATTCAGGACTAGTACCAATTCAAAACTAAATATGAAATTTAAGTGCTCTCGAGAACTTTCAATCCCTATTTTATCCCTTAGGCTTGACTTTCGCAATAAAAAGTAGCCTTAGTTCCCAGGTCTCATTTATCTCTAGAAGAATATTCACCAAATTTGTTCAGCGGCTTATTCGTAAAACGTTAAAATTAAACATAGTTGTTTTCGGACTTATAATTTAAAAATGAGGAGCTCGGTGTCTTTTTTTTTGTATAAAATGTGTTTGTTGGTGTACGTGTTTTTCTCTATATTATGGCATAAATATTTATTTATTCACTAGCTTTTCGCTCGCCGCTTCGCCCGCGTTATTTTTGTTTTCCTGTGGGAATTTTATATTTTCCCGTAGGAAAAATAATTTTGTAGCCCATGTTACTCAGGGATAATGTAGCATTCTAACAGTGAAAGAATTTTTGAAATCGGTCTAGTAGTTGTGGAGCCTATTCAATACAACCACACAAGAATACAATATTTACTCTTTATAATAATATGTATTAGTATAGATAGGACACACGACGTACACTACAAGAATTGACTACTTGTAATATTAAACGTCCCTATACAGATCTAATTGTCACAATATCTTAGACGTTCTTCTTAGTTGTGTAACTATAATATATTATTTGGTTCTTATCCTGCAAAGTACAAGTTAGGCTTAAGTAAATTATAGTTCAAAGACTTCGGGATAAGTTGGAAACCGCGGAAGGAACTTAGTTTGAAGCTGCGTACAAGAAACGTATGAAATATTTATGGCGGGTGCTTGTAATAAAATTTATACTCGCTATTAACCTAGATTGTTATTATGTTTATAAGCTCAATTTAACTTCAGACTTTTGATAATATTATCGAAGGGACCAGAAAACATATTACACAAAATTTATAAAAATATAAACTACAAATATTATGAAGTATATAAAATCACACATATTAAATGTAATTTTTAAAATGTTTCGCGTCATATTTCAAATTTATTTACTTTATAATTCATAAAGAGCCCACGCCATTTTTCAAACACTAAAATACATGTAAGCTCATTTCATTTCAGTACAGTACTCCAAATCTAGAACACAAAAAGCCACGATTAGCTTAATATAGAGATAAACGATAAATTTATTTATTAACCCAATCAAAAAAAATTTGATCTTTCGCAGCGGGAGTAGGGCCCACCTGCGGTTTTGTGGGACCCACCTCGCTAATGGAGGAATACCCACTAAAATACTGGGGGGATCCGTCAAATCGCATTCTCGACATACAAAGGGCAAACTTCTCGCAATATATTGAGCACTAGGGTAAGAAATGACTGCAGAACGCCTTCAGACACCCCCTCAACATAGGGGTTATTAGTGCGAGTGACGGGAGCCCCATTCCGTCACCGCGACCCCTCCAGCAGCTGGTGCGGGGCGTAAATTATTCACCTCCTCCTACCCGGCCGCCGCCGCTTGCGAGACGGGCCAGCATTAAAATTATCCTCGGGGATCCGATCTGCGCTCTCTTTTTGTACAAGAACTTCCTCGCAGAAGGAGGCAACCGTTTTCCTATATTGCTCACTGCTGACTACGTTTTCGATGACGGCCAGCAGTGAGAGGAAACCTCCGATATTAGTGACAAGGGCAGCCCACACCGGGCAATGATCTAGCGTGTGCTACACGGCGTTCTCAGCAGCTCCCCATTCGTGGCACCTCGGGGTGCTCTCAGTTCGACCAATGTTTTGTAAATACTTGCCGAAGCTCCCATGTACCGATGGGATCTGTGTGAGCTGGAATGTCAGCACCACATGATGCCTCTCCGTCCAGCGTGTTAGAACAGTTCGAATTGCCTCCACGGTTCTGTGAACACAACACTGGACAGACTTGAAGACTTCTGACTAACAGATGGCAGTACACCCTGAAAGTAGTTTGTTACAATATGCAAATGCATAAATTTCAGCCTTTTTTTAAATCAGTATTAATAAAGATATTTAAATAGTACCTAGACTATTAACCAAAGGGGTAAACAGGTGTAGAATTGAATCATGTGCGTCAAGAAGGACTCTGGTTAACTCCGGAGCGCCTCGAGGATGTTAATTAATAAAATTCTGAGCGTAGCGGGGCTTAAGACTAGAGTCCTAAGTGTAGTGCGGGATTTATGCTCACCCAAGACTTAGACTGCTTTATCCTCGAGGAAATACTCTACTTTTGGAACCACTTGCAAGAAAATAAAAACAAAATAAGTAAGAAATAAAGCATTTATTTAAAATCATATTAACTTAATATTAAGTGATAAGTTATTATATTACTTAAAAGAGTCACGGAACTTTTTCATTGGAAAACTACACAGAAGACGTGGCTGTAAGAACTTGAATTACACATAGCGAGATTAAAATTAGTTTGATTTTGTTATATTTTAGTGTCTTCACAGATTTTTATGCATATTATGTCGATTCAGAATCTTTTTTTTTTCGCCTTAGAATATTTAAATTTTAATAGAAACCCATCGTAGAGTTTCTATCAAAATTATAAAATAGGTACTTCCGGTGTTCCAAATACAAATTAATTTAAACCTTAGGGAGAAAAGCAAATTCAGTACAATATTCAATACCTGTTTTAGAGACAATAAATGACTTTCTCTATGTTACTTGACACAGAATATGTAATTTTTGGGTTATTCGCCAACTCGACACGAGAGACTGGACACACGTGTGCCCAGTTGGTGAAACTCAAAATTCATCATCATCATCACAGCCCATATACGTCCCCACCGAGGGGCTCGAGCCTACCCTATATTAGGGTGATTAGGCCTTAGTCGACCACGCTGGCCCAGTGCGGATTGGTTGACTTCACATACATCATTGAATTTCTTCGCAGATGTATGCAGGTTGCCTCACGATGTTTTCCTTCACCGTAGGAGCGTCAGACAAATGTACATATGAAATTCGAAACGAAAAACACATTGGTACATGGCGGGTCTCGAACCCCGACCCCCCGATTGAAAAGCAAGTGCCGAGTCCACTGCGCCACCGATATTCTTACTCGAACTCAAAATTAATATCACCTATTATTTCGTCATCTGGACACGCCTAAATTATGACGCGTGTCCAGATGGTGAAACTTAAATTAAATCACTTTTATGTTTTCGCCAACTGGACACACGTTGAGTAGGTGGTGTGAAAACCAATTATCCTCATTACAAATGCATAGCATAGGCAGTCTACAGCCTGCGGCCGAGTAGACCGTGACGTGTGCATGACGAGTCGTCGAGAAAATGCGTTTTTGACATTTTCTGTCAGATTCTTATGTACATGGAATAAGGGTCATTTTTGGATTATCCAAAACGCAGTTCTCGATAGTGAACTCTAATTATATTAGGCACAAGGAACTGATAGGCCCCGTCAAAAACGCATTCTCTTGGCGGCTGAACTGTAAACAGCTGATAGCGACAACGCACGCCCCTAAACTCCACCTCTGAAAATAGCTCTTTCTTATTACTTTAATTACTACTTTACAAAAAAAAAATAGTTTACGCAAACATAAATTTATACCAAACTTAATAACATATTTTCATCACCCAAGTTTTTTTAAATACACCAACAAGAAGGTTTCAACATCTTATTCGGGGTTTCGAGTGAATCGATCGTTATTGTTGAGTTTAATTAGTGCAATTAGTTACATACGAATTGTTAAAGACTGTACTTATTTGAAAATGTCGTCAAGAACATCAAAATGATTTTTGCGCTATGTTTGTGGTTAAAAATTTTTGACAAAGACGAAGAGACCAATTTCAGCAAAACCGTATTTCAATACAACAAATTCCGGTAACGAATATTGAAAATAAAAGTAGTAATATGTGAAAATTGTAGAAGCATAGTAAATAACTGGGCTGCAGGGAATAAAAATTATTGATTAACTAGCTTTTGCCAGCGAATTCGTCCGCGTGGAAATCCTTTTTTATTGATTCCCTTCACAAATCCCCCCCCCCCCACCCATTTTATTTATTTTTTTATTATTTATTTTTACATCCTTTATCCTTCCCCTCAACTCACAACTTTCTCCATACCAAATTTCATCTAAATCGGTTCAGCGTTTATTGATTCCCCATACAAACTTCCTCCCCTCCCCTTTTCTCCCCCTTAAGGGGTGACTTCTGCAATAAAAGCTATCCTAATGTCCGTCTTCTGGTCCTAAGCTACCTCTCCACCAATTTTCAGCCAAATCGGTTCAGCCGTTCTTAAGTTATAAATAGTGTAACTAACACGACTTATTTTCTTTTATATTATAGACTAGCTGTGCCCGCGACTTCGTCTGCGTGGAATAGTAACGGCTAGACCGATCTTGATAAAAAGTAGGCTATGTTATACCTTATATAATTAGCTATCTATTAGTGAAAGTCCCGTCAAGATCGGTCCAACCGTTCCGGATATTAACGGGAACAAACAGACAGACAAAAAAAAATTAAATGGTGTTTTTGTTATTGGTAGTAATGAACATGGCGAACGTTTTCATCAGGACTTAAAGTCCTATGATGAAAGATATCATCTTTAGATGCAACTGAAGAATTATGGAATAAGCTGGAGCGTCTTCAAAATTCGGCTATTCGTTTTATTTTTGGTCTCAGAAAAATGATCACGTTTCTCTATATCGTCAACAGCTCAAATAGCTTCCTATCAGACTTCGCAGAGATATGCACATCCTTTCCCTTTTGTATAAAATCCTTAATTATCCCAATTTTCCTGAATAACTACGATCCCGTTTCCACCATCTACCTAGTTGTCGCCCCAAGCGAGCATGTGTCTTAAGTACACTTGCGCTTCCACCCTCAAACAGCAAATTTTTCCATAACTCCTTCACCATCCGTGCCGCCCAACTGTAGAACAGACTGCCAGTTGATATACGTGAAAGTCTAAACTATCACATCTTTCAAATCAAAAGTAAAAGACCATCTCCTTTCGGACTCCTCATAAGTGACTATAATTATTAGTATATATATTCTTCTTAGTTTATAGCAGTATATATTAGTTTATTATTATATCTATAGTGTATACGTTTATAATTATAAATAGTTTTGTAATGTGTACACTTCTTCCCGCAATTTTAAACCTCTCTTACACCTGCTAGGGTTGGCTGGTAGAGATCTCTTTAAGAGATAAGCTCGCCCTTGTACTTAACTCACGTATATAAAAAATGTATGAAAATTTGTGTACAATAAAGAATATATAAGATATCAAGGTTTCTGGGACAAATATATGTTAGCCGATTACTGCTGGAGTACCTTAAGAGAAACTGACACTATTAGTATAAAAGAAAAAGTAATTTGTGCAATTTCTGATTTTTCAATGACTTAAATATGTTAA
This sequence comes from Schoenobius gigantellus, assembly GCA_963935595.1. NCBI lineage: Eukaryota > Metazoa > Arthropoda > Insecta > Lepidoptera > Crambidae > Schoenobius > Schoenobius gigantellus. The sequence continues at coordinate 16,124,080 of OZ012555.1, forward strand.
ATTAAAAAAATATATATATTTGTAAAATTTGAGATGCTGATTTTTTTTACCTCAATATCCAACTTAGGGTTCAAATTCAAATTCAATATCCTTTATTCAATTGGGATTTTACAATCACTTTTGAACGTCAGAGAAGCTACGCCATTGGTTCATAAGTCTACGGCGGGAGACCTTGTACTGGAAAGAACCAGCAAGGGCTATTTTTTTACTCCCTGTATTGTTACAGAGTCGTCAATTGGAAGCAGAACTCAAAGTAAAAGATTGAGCTCAAGGGTTTAATTACTCTACCGATTTTCATTAGTTTCATCTATGGGTAAATAACGTTGTAGTGTTATATTCTTTAGTTGAGAATGTTGACCGATCGGGTGACTGTGATAATTTTTTTAATATATTTTTTTGGGTTTTATTATTTTTTTCATTGTAATCGATTCAGAAGTCAATTATAACTAAACTACTTTCAGGGTGAGCGTTATTTTCGTTACATGTTTATTCCCAATTTACTTTAAAGTGATTAAATAAAACTATTATTTTGCTACTAAACGTGTTCATAAATAGCCTAAAAACTTCAAAAAGTAAACATAATATGATGATAAGGTAACATTATTTCCTTAATGCTGAATTCTGGTGCCGAATCTTTATGTATATTTGTTGACAAATGTGAGCCTGACTGAGAATCTATTAGCAAGCCACCAAGTCCCAGTCCGTCGGAATTCCAACACAAATGAGGTTCGGTCCGGCATCTCAATGACTAAGTATTTGAAACATTCAAGGGAATCAATGAATACCATGCATTCATTATTTGTTGTATTTATTATTTGGGGATCAAATTGATTTATTTACTTTATATTTGCATAATACATTTGTACTCATTCGTCTTAAATATAAATACAACATGTTTCTTCCGCTTTATTTCTAGTGTTTAATTTTTTATTTTAGATTTGCGATAGTATGAATCACGAATCAAATTGAAATATTAATATTTGCATTTGTCTATACTTTAATATTATTAAGCTGAAGAGTTTGTTTGGTTGAACGCGCTAATCTAGCGCAGGAACTAACTACTAATTCAAGTTGAACAATTCTTTTGTGTTGGATAGTCCAATTATCGAGGAAGGTTTTAGGCTATATAACATCACGCTACGACTAAAAGGAGCTGAGTATCAATAAAAAATGTTGCAAAAACGGGAATAAAATATATAGCAAAACGTAGTTCGCGGGCACAGCTAGTGTAAAAATAAAAAATAAATCAAAATAATATGAAAAAACACAACATAAATTTTTCACTATCTGGGTGAATTTCAAAAAATGCCATTTTTTTATCATATCGGTGAACTTTTTCATTTATATTTTTTTTGTATATTTTTCAGGTTTGATGTAATCTTTAGGATATTAAATATTCCCAAATTTAACATCATCAACGTATCATTTAAGACTAAGGAGTAAATTTAGTTTGAATTCTGGTTTCCACCAATGTGACAAACCGGCACAGATTATTTTTTCTGTACACCGATATGATAAGTTTGTCCACCGAAATGATAAGTTTATCCACCGAAATTATATACATATCCAGCGATATGATAATCTATCCACCTTTGAATATCAAAAAGAAAATAGTTAGTAGGTGACTTAGAACTGAAGACCTGGACTGAGGGTCTTATGTAAGTAGATCACATCCAACGAGAACTGAGTTCTTAGAAAACCAAATAAAAAATATTTTTTGAAATTATATTATATTTACTTTCTTCTTTTATTATAAGTATTTACTATAGGTACTTAGAATTAAAAGTGTGGAAGTAACAGCAGTGGGAACATCTTAGAAGTAACAGCAGTGGGAACATATAAGGCTGATAATGATGATGATAAATGTTTTCTTTTTATCTATTTATTATTTTGTTATTTATTATTATGTACTTGCTATTTTTTAACTAATGCTCCACCTCACCATCATCATCCTAAAGACGTACATTACCGAATACAGACCTCCCCTAATGATACATTTATACATCTACTACCCAGTGGTATCGTGGTAATGATTATGGCAGTCTATGTAGGTAAGTATGTATACAATGTATGTATGTATTAATGTTTGTATGTATGTTTATATGTTCCATTGTTTCTTTGTATACTTAACGAAATGACACGGGATCCACCGATATGATAAAACGACTCACCGAGATGATAAAATGATCTACCGATGTGATAAAGCCATCCACCGATGTGACAAAACTATGCGTTGATCATGAATCAAAACACCGATATTAGATATAAGACACCGATTGATTTTTTCTTATCATTTCGGTGTAAATTATCACATCGGTGGTAATAAAGACCACCGATTACAGCGATATGAGAACAGCGACATGAGAAATAACACACTTTTTAGAAAATTAGAAAAAATGCATAATATCTAGGATAAATTCAATAACAATGAAAAGTCAATGAAGCTAATTTACTTACTACCTTTGTTAGAACCAAACAACAATAATAAAACTACTCATTACACTAAAAAACTGCAACCACCGATAATATAAAATAATTGTCCGGGAGCCATCCGGGAGCAACTAAAATGGCGTACCTTACGTTATTGGCGGGAATATGCAGCGATTTGACACACGTCCGTCTTGACTGCGCACAAGCACACATAACGAGCCAAATAAAATTGGGGTGGGGACGCTGTCGGACTCGTCAGGTTTAAATTACTTTTGTCCAGCGATATGAGAACATTTTACAGGACAAGTACATTTGTGCCTCTCAGTAATAATAATCTTTTATTATGTAATAAAATATGATATATATTAATAATAAACCTAATATTCTATGAAATAGAACAAGTTATATACTTAACTTACTTATTTTTATTAGTATATAAGCTTTTTTGTTTGTAAAAAAAGGAGAGGGACAGCACCGATTTGAGAAAAATAGAGGTTTATGTTATTTCTACCTTTATATATAGTCCTAGGCAAATTATATTTTTGCCACAACCCAATAACAACCTATTGAATACAAAAAAAATAATTCAGAACAATATTCCTTTTTTCAAATACTAATTTCACCGAAGACAAAAAAAAAGTAATTTGGGAAATTCACCAATCTACATTAGATTTTTTTTACATTTTAAGTCTTTCCAAAAATATTACCTTCTTCTTGGCACCGAACGTCAATATAAAAAATGTGTTGCTCTGTGTATTATTCTAGTATTGTTTTAGTGTTTTTGAAGTAATTTTTTATTTTTGGAAAATATTTTTATATTAGTATTTTTAGTGAATTTAATACCAGCTCACAGAAGCAATTTAAAAGAAATGAAATACAACTAAGGGCCAATACGTGTCTATTATATAAAAACAACTAACGTCTAACTTCAAAAACTTGAGGATCCATTATCAACTCAGCATGGTGGAAGAAAACTTGAGATGATGACTACCAGACGCAAATACCGGAACAGCTTCAGAGAAAACATGAATGACGTTGGACGTGCCTGTGAAAGTTAAAGGCTTCCCTCAAATTTCACTGGATTCCATCATTAGATCCTCACTTAGTGACAATCAGGAGGAGTGCCACCTCAGGAGTACCAGGACTCAGGACCACCTTTCAAATACAAAGAGAATTCTGAAAATCGGTTTATAATTACAGAGCTATGAGGTAACATACACAAAAAAACGTGCTCGTCGGATTGAGAACCTTCTACTTTTTGAATCGGTAAAAACATAATGTCTTTCTAGTTCCAACAATACCTCGTTGAGAATAGAAACTTTTTAGATTCAGCTTTAGCCACAAACGATTAAAAGTTCTCTGGTGTAGTCTCATTATGAGTATAGAAATAAAATCATTTATAAATAAAAGATGGCCCTCGCTTCGTGAGCTACGAATCCATTCAACCAAATGGCTGAGACTGAAATTGCTGTCCCTTGAGGCTCTCAGTTTAAGCTAACTTTCATTTGAATATTTAATATTGGTTGCTTTCTCTTAACGAAAAGGATGTTTTCTTTTTTGCAGAATGTACCAATTATTAATAAAAGTATTCACTCCATGTGAGATGCTTATTTGCAACGTATTAATGTCTAAATGAGTTAAAACATAATCAAATCGTATTCTTGAAATTCACAATCAACAGAATTGGAAATAGATGTGAAATTAATAAATAATTAAATATGTGTGAAAATATGTAATTAAGAAGCTAAAAGTTGAGAACAATATTCAAATGGCATCAAAAACAATAGTATATATTTACGAGTATATATTATTTATAACCTTTTTTCGGAAAAGGTGTACAATTGATATAAATAATTATTTCTATATTTTAAGATATTATCAATGTGCCCTATGGCAAAGGGCTACTCCGGGTCAAGATTTTATTTATCATATATCTTCCCATCTTTTGAGCGATTTCCCTTTCCTTTTTTCTCTTCTAACTCAGTTACTGCTCTATTCCTCATCGGCTCTTATTGCGAGGCAGGCCCATTTACATTAAGGACTTAGAAATTTCAGCACCACAACATGGACTTTCATTGCTTTCCTGGTGATGGTTTTTTTTCTATTTTTCTTTCAATACACACTACATGACAACATGCTTTGTTCTAATGGCCTGTTAACATGCCCGTAATTTTGTTTGCTGGGATTTAGTCAGAGCCCATATCTGACACCCAAATATTGGGTTAGGATAGGAAGTATACTAGTACTGAAAAGCCTTCCTTTAAGAGGGATATTTATTTTGTTGTCTTTCATTATTTCTTCGTAGGACAAATATCTTTTCCATGCGTGTCTTTAATCATGTCTCAATCTCTTTGCTGGATATGTTATCTCTGATGATGATTTGGCCAAAGTATGTATAGTCTTCTAAATATTCTATTTCGATGCTATTTACTACAATTGTTTCTTTCCCTCTGTTGGTTATTACTTTGGTTTTTGTCGTATTCATATTTAGGCTAACTTTTTTAACTGTTCCAGATCTATTAGCATTTGTTGCAGTTCCTGAGAAGGCCTCGCAAACTTTATAATATCATAGGCAAATCATCAGTTTGTAAGGAACTCACCATTGATTTAAGCCTTAGTCTATCCACTCAAATTGCGTGAAGACATCCTCGAGCACTGCTGTGAAGAGCTTTGGTGAGAGAGCGTCTCCCTGTCTTACATTTTTCTCTATTTTCATGATTTCTCTCTCTCTCTCTCAAACTTTACTGTATTGCACGTGTAAATGTTTTGAATGATTTTGATGTACTTTTCTTCGACTCCATGCTTCTTCAAGGCATTCCAGATTTTGTTGTGCTTTAAAGAGGCCCAAACAAGCAACAGTTAAGTGGCAGCCCATTTTCCTTATATTTTTCAAATATTTGTCTTATCATATGGTCGGCTACTGCATACCCGCGGCCCTACCAACTATCTCATAGCGATCACTAGCCATCGCTTTCATGACATTAGAACAATAGTTTTAATGTAATAGAATGTCACCTCATCACCTGTGACATTAAAACTATTGTTCTAATGTCACGAAAGCGATAGCGAGTGATCGCTATGAGATAGGCGGTAGGGTCGCCGCTTCCAAAGGCCGCCTGCTCCCTGGGTTGGTTTTAATCTCAAACTTTAGACAGGCGGCTTAATATAACTTTGGCCAAGATATAATAAATATTTAATTTAATAAATATCAGTTTATTAAAGCTTCTGTAGTGGGGGAAGTTTTTTTTGTTTGGGAAGTTTTAGTAATGATGCATTTGTTTGTTTGTGTCTTCCAGTAGGCCATGGAGGTTCTTAGTTTTTTGAAGATGATTCTATTGATAGTTGAATCTTAAGATAATCCTTTATACTACTTATATTTATTTATCCTTTTGGGCTCCTCTGTTATAGCACCATTTCTCTAGGCGTACTGATTTTGTGTTGAAACAGTATTTCTTTTCTCCCGAGCGTTCTCATTTAGATCTATTACAAGGATTTTAGCGTAGCGAGTAGGAAGAAGTTAAAAATTTAAGCAAACCTTTGTTTTCCCTTTTTAACTTGTTCCTTTTGCTTGATTTCAAGTTCTATTCTTTTATTTAGGACATCTTTTGAGAAACCTTACTGATATCGATGTTTTGAGATAAAGATTTTATGTTTTTAAACATATTTTTTTTCGCCATACGAGTGTAATAGAAAAAAAAACAAGATAAGCCCTTGCCTTTGGCCGGTTTCCCGAGTCCGCGAAACGTAAATTAGACCAAAAGAAATATAAAATGTATACGTTTATATATTGAGTTACACTTTCATTCTATCGAAATTTGCATCAATGCAACGCAAATAGCTGGGGCGTGTATTGAATATGCGGTAAGGCCTGACCCTGACCGAGTTCTGCGACCGATATCCCGCCCAGCTTCCAGGCCAGCTAGGGATGCAAAAGTGTTAAAATATCATATTGATTTCTAGACTTCTCCGTGGGCAGAAATGAATCTCAATTAAGCGCGCGGTTTTCATCACAGCTACTCTTAAAATATTCGAGATTAAGTGAAAAGGTTGTGCTTGGATCTCGATATAGTGTTACGCTTTGCCAATAGACTACCTAATTAATTTGTGATTGAGACATCTTGGTAAAAAATGTTTCAGCTTCGTCATTATTAATTATTAAGTGATGCTTAAAAGCACCAATAATATTAACACTGTAATCAATATTTCAACCATAAACGCGTACTGGTGAGTTTAGATCTCCTCAAGAAGGGCGGGAATAGTATCTTATGTGAATATACGAGTAGATTGCAGTTTTAATAACATTTAACCTACTTTATTCGAAGCATGTGCCGGCTTTATTGCGACCCATGATTAAGATATCACCTTTAGGTCGAATTTCATCGACATTTAAACGGACGGTTAGAGTTAACTAACAACCGCTTTTGACACTTATCGTATGAGTGAAATGTCAAAAACTTGTTTGTTAGTTAACTAATCGCCTGTTTAAATATTGGTGAAATTGGACCTTATTGTGATATGGTTGCACCTATTTTAAGAGGCCGCAGTACTGGCAGCAGATGACGCCTTGTCAGATTTGTATAGCAGCAATTCCGTTACTTTTCTCTTTACATTGTGAATATCATTCGGTCAAAAACACTTATCATGTAAACATTGAAAAAAAATTATCTAATGCGTCATCCTGGTGGTTTAGCTGCGCTACATATCTCTGATAAATAGTTAAAATTACCTATACCTTACATGATATTACGCAACTGAAAATATCAGACTCTACATACTTCCGACTATGACATATCAAAAAGGTAGAGAATTTTTATATGCAAATTCGAGTATAAGCAAAATTCGTCTAGACTTAGTTTTCACTTGCCTTAGTCTCCTAAAATTTAATTCGTTTCTGTTATTGAGCCTTGGCCTTTTTAAACCAAAACAAACTATTGCCCTTAAAAAGATAGATAAAAAATAGTTACTGTATTATTTATAAGACTGGTTTTAGCAAACTGCAAACTTAACGCGATAAAATGATCCCTTGAAATAATAGTAAAGCTATTGATTAAGCAATATAATTTGAAAATATTTTGACGTTTTAAGGGGAATCGATCTTTTGTCCGTGATACTTTAGTTTTATTTTAGAAACGTTTAAATTTTTTATTATTAAATACAGCGATAGAGCATCAAATGGCTTTGATATATCATCATAATAAATTCTCCAAAATCAGACTTTCGTTAAACAGGAATTTCATTACAAAACTACTAATACAATGTTTTTTCCGCTTCTGTTTTAGGTTAGATTTCGTTATAGGTATACTTATTCAATGTATGAAATATTACTTTCTCCTAAAGAATTCATTCCGGAGCCCAAATATACATTTTGAAATTGATACGAGTGCATGCCGCGTCCAGCTAACTAAGTTATTTCAGAGGGCCCCGAACTCAAGAGACTGTACAGGAGTAGTCAGTAAAACAATTAAGTGACGACCTTCCTCCTAGTGAAAGTTGTTAACGGCTGTGTGAACTCAAGCCCTCAAGCTATTATACTTTTTATATTTTTCTATGATAAAGACATTCTGTTACGTTAAAAATAGATTACCACCAGTCATACTCGTTATCGTCCGGTTATTGTATAAAAACTTACCTCTGAATTGAATCATACAAGGAGCCTATGACCCCCTCTCCCTCGCGGCATAACTACCGCAGACCCGACTTGTCCCGTCGGATCCTCCCAACAATATTACGCAGGATCTTCAACACTGCAAGAGGCGGCATCAGCGCCGCCCTAACTTACACGAGCTATCTTATGTACTCTCGAAGTTGAGGTCCCCATCAGATGCGATCCACCCACTTTGATTCCCGTGTCGATTTCAGGCGCATATGTCCTAGTCCTAATATAACCTAAGGTAGCGCCGCATCGTCTCCTCTCTTGACGACAGGACGATCGCCACCCGATGAAACCTTAGAGGCCGTACGGCCAAAGGCGAAGGGCGGGGTTTAGTCCGAGTAAAAATAAGAGTCCGACATAACCTGTACGGTTGGCCGTACAGGTATCCATGAGGATTCTCCGCCTCTCAACCAATATGAGTAGAAAAAAACTCTTGAGCTGTGTAATGTTAGTGATAAGTTTGTCCAAGAAAATAATCGTTATAAGTATCAATAAACAATATACCTAGTTCCATCTTTATTCAATGGAGCATTTCACAATATTCAACACCCATGCATAAATTATGAAGGTTTTCTTCGTGTATGTAAAAATAAAGTTTTTTTTAATCAACTTAATTTATATGTAAGATTTGACATTGTTTTACTGTAAAATACTGTAATCCACAACAAAAATCTCAAGTCGAATGCATAATTAAAAAATTTTAAAGTTATGAATAAAGAATGTAAAGTATTTTATTAGTTATCGCTTTAGTTATCTATGCCTTCAAGTCTTATTAAAACAATTATTAAATTACCACGAGTTATAATTTCTGTTTGTTTTACTGAGTATGTTATTACTGTGACTTCATTTTCACGTTTATTAAGAATTAAAAATGAAAAGTGTCGCCAAGCATGTGTCGGTGCAGCGAGGCGCTGTATTTTAATGACGACACCTAAGCTGGTGTGGACATTTTCATAGCTGCCACCATCCCTTGACACTTTAACTGTGCATACAATTTCAAAGTATTTGAATAACCATAAGAAAAACATGTTGTTTTCAACTAGTAGCTGTGCCTTAATGCTACCAGCAGTTTGTACCAATTTCCATTAAACACGATGTGAAACAAGTCATGTATGTGAATACAGCTAAGATACCATTTTTTATTAAACTTAAAAGTGAGCATTGAATTTGCAACGTGTGTGCGTGTTGCCAGTAATGATGATGACATACGGAACTGAGACGTGGCCGCTTACAATGGGCCTCATAAGAAGGCTCAAAGTCCCTCAAAGGGCAATGGACAGGGCTATGCTCGGGGTTTCTCTACGTGATCACGTCGGAAATGATGAGATCCGTAGAAGAACTAGAAGTTCCGACATATCCCAAAGAATTGCAAACCTTAAGTCGCAGTGGGCAGGACACATCGCTCGTAGGACTGACGGCCGTTGGGACGGAAAGGTCCTCGAGTGGCGGCCGCGTACCGGGAGACGCAGTGCTGGTAGGCCCCCACAAGGTGGACCGACGATCTGGTGAAGGTCGCGGAAAGCCGCGGGATGCGGGAGGCGCAGGACCGATCGGTATGGAGATCCTTTGGGGAGGCCTATATCCAACAATGGGCGACTATTGGCTGATATGATGATGATGATGATACAACGTGTAAATTAAATTGCGCTCAACCTGAATAAAATTTTGTTTAGAACCGAGAGTAGAATCGATTGCAATAATAAAGAATATGGATCAGATTTTATTTTCAACTACGCCGCTTTTCACATTTACTTAGTTCTGTCGTGTTTACCTATTATCAGCCGCGCGTCGGCTAAGCGGCAATATCGTATTCGCATACGCAAGACCATAGTTTAAGGCGCATAGTAGAGTCAATCATAAAAAGTCAGTGCAGAAAAAACCGGTTCTCTTCATAAATATTGAATAAAAAAATCTTAAAAAAAGATATGTTATTATTCAACGCATTCTATAGAGGATGTTCTTTTTAATTTTTTGCTAGATTAATTAAAACTTAGTTAAAATGTGACCCAAACATGCCTCGATTTTGAAACTTTAAACCTAATCGCGTCGTAAATATTAGGTTAAATCATATACTTTCGATTTTAATAAATAAAGTGAACAATATTCTAGCGGATGGTCTTTTTAGATTTTTCTTATTTGCCTTTATTAATTTTTAATTGAAATAATTCATATTACGCGTAAAGGTTTGCTTAAATATTCCCCTCACTCTCACTTACTCACTCCTATGTAATCAGTGCAGGACGATCGACACAAGGTCATTGGGACCGCTATGCGCCTTAAGGAGATTGCTCGGTGCCCATACATTGTTGGCCTTAGAACCAATAATCATGCAAAATTATTTTATAGGTTCCAAATTACAAATAAATCATAAACAAAGATTATATTATTGACGGATACTTCTGAGAACTTTATTATTAGCGAAATACTTAGTGATTTTAAGGTTATGTTTGATAATAAACACAAAATAAGTACCTATATCTCACAATAAATAAACGAAAACAATTTATGGAAATCAGTACCAGTATTGTACCATATACACGTTTATGTGTAAAAACCCACTCAAAGTCATATAAAACAAGTGAACCTTTTTTTCGGGTCGGTCATATTAGCTATGGCTGCTTTGCTGAGCGCGATTCACTTGTCTTTACCCCTACTCCGCGGTCAGCTGTAATGCGATATGTGATAGATCAGTGGTTCTTAACCGGTAGTCCGCGGACTGGTGGTCCCTGGAAGCAGCCGAAGTGGTCCGCGAAGCCATACGAAAAATAATATTATAGATATAACAAACAATCTTTACTCATATATACTCTATATTGGTTTTGAGTTGGTGGTCCATGGTTAGACAGATATTTGTAAAATGGTCCCCCTTAAAAAAGTATTAAGTACTTATTGGTTTTAGTGTTTTATAAAGTTAAGAATCACTGCGATAGATGGACGGAAAAATTTGAGGCGATGGATGTTGGCTAGACGGCGAGTGAGTGTGGTGCTCTCCCGATAGAAGGCCGGGCCTACCCAAGAAAACGCTGCCCTTTAGGGGGCGTGTGGAAGTGGTAGGGTCCACAATGCTACATTTCTACTCACGCGCCCGAGAAGCATACAATTTATCATGTCTTGTCACGAGTCTCTTCCTGGTTAATGCTTAACTGGTAGAAAATGACTTTTTGCGCAAGCCAGATTCGTTTTGATTGTTGTCGCTTGAGAACGATTTTTGGGTGGCTGTAATCACAACCTTACAAAATTTGAGGGCTGGATCCGCTCCTGCCGCTCGCAGCTTCTCGCCCTTCGCGTGGGAATTCTACATTTTCTATAGCCTATGTTATTAGTGTAAGAATTTTTGGAGATAACCCCGAACATCCAAACTCACATACTATACCTCTTTATAATCTATTTAATATATCAGTATATAGAAATATTGTGTCACAGTGTTGTCTGGAATAAACTCCGAAACTACTTAACCGATTTTGATGTTTGGCTTAATGTAAGGTACGAGTACTTGATACAAATAAAGCCTACGCACTTATATGGCCTACACATTAGAAAACAAAGATAAATAAATCTAGCCGCTAAAATACTGCGTGAACATGTACACATACGGGACACAACCCGATTGAGTAATTAAGTATCCTTCTCCGCGCCCCCTGCACTGAATGGCACGCATCCTTCGAACGAGGTGGACCACTCTGCGCTCCGTTATAAAAAAAAATAGATTTTGTGTTAAGTTTTCGCTTAAAATTGTGCTACTTATTTAAGCTTACCTTGGCAAATAGTTTCTTAATATTCTATATTGGCTAATTTTGACCCTAATCTATACTATTAACTATTGATGAATTAATTATGCATTTTCAAAGTCAGCGTGAGTGTGACATCGAATTAGGCCTAGGCCTTATTTCAGCACAGTAGGCCATATTAAAGACCACATGCCTTATTAAAAATCCCGGACTTATTGTAGTACCTATTATATTTCATTACAGATTTCTGTGTCTGTCTGTGTCTATCTCAGCTAATAGTCGACAGTAGCATCTAATGTGGCCAACAAAAGAAAAACGAGCAAATTGGATTTAAAGGAAAATCGGTAACGAAAGAAATAAAAACCTATAAGAAAACAAAACAAATCAGAATACGAAAAAGATTTCTAAAAAAACAAAAAGCCAGGTAATCATTTTCAAGGAAAGAAGGATGAAAGCTGGTATTGCCATACTTGTCACAAAGACAAAATAGCAAATATGCGGCCTTGCAAAGAGTGTTTTAAACGGTATCACGAGGATGTATTGGGGTAACCAAAGATAATTCTGAAGGATTTTTATGCCCCGATTGTGATGAGTTTTCAATTTGTGATGATATTTCAATACTAAACAGTATTGAAATATATAAAACAAGTTTAAGTTTAAGAGTTTGTTTATTAAAAAATATAATTCTTGAAAAATCAGAAGTTCTTAACACTTACCAACTATTTTAGGAACATAATTAGTAACTACTATGATAAAAACAACATTTTTGCCAAGTTTGAGATCAGCTCGCATGAAAAATAATATATTTTGTGTTTAGACCTTTGTTTATCTTTTTCCTCACATTCAAGGCACAAGACCGCCTGATGATCAGGGGAGATCCACCTAGCACAACGTTTAAACCATTTTTTAGTAAAGCCATTACATGCTCGAGAGCACATGTAACATTTACCTACTCGTCCCTCCTGATGAGTTCATTATGTGGCCATTTTATCTTACTTTTTAGTTCCCGAGGTTTTTCTATGTCAATCGTCTTGCCGTGAGGGGTTTCGCAAGTTCAAATGAGATATCGTCTGCTTGGGTATCCCCGTCTTACGTATTTCTGCTGCAAAGCAGCATTAGTGCTTGGATTGCTGTGTTCCGGTTTGAAGGGTAAGATATGGCAGTGAAATTACTGAGAACCGTGACTTTACATCTAATGGCACAAGTTGAATACGTACCAAGAGTCACATATATTATAGGTGACTGTTACCACTAACCATCAAGTGGGCAATTTGCTTGTTTACCAACTAAGTTGCAATAAAAAAGACGTCGTCGTTAGATGAAAAATTTTCCATCACTTCTTCGCGTAAGAGCTCAGATCAGCAAAGATCCGTCTTGTTCCATCGGTATTGGCGCAGGAGCCGTGTCGTTCTCTCCGTCATCGCATTCACTCTGTAGAACTTCATCGTCATCATTCTCTTCCTCTAGCCACCTAATGACTTGAGCTTCCGTGTGTGGGTCAAAATTTTTTCAATAAATCACTAAATTCGAAAATAAAAATGATTAAATATGTAACAAAAATAAAGATATAAACTAGTCTTATTTAACATTACCAAGATTTTAAATAATATTATCATTAAAAGTAAACATTTATAAATAAATAATTATTTACCTTTATTCGATTTTGTTACGCCGACACTCGCACGTACTACTATAGTAGAATACCGACTTTGGCGGAAAAATACGGAAGTATGCGCCCACACCGTCACATGACACGAAACTGACCTGGGCTGCTACTCTGTTTCTCCGAAACGAACTTTCGTCAACGAACGAAAATCAAAAGAAATTTCGAACGTGCCGCTACTTTATTTCATTTTCGGATACACACAATAATTTCGTTCCATAGACAACTTTCGTGAACGAATGAAGAATGAATGGAATGAGACCATTGCACAGAGGGACACGCTCCATACAAGGGCGGTCATAAATAGTTAAAGTCCTGTTACTATCAATACATTGTATTATTTTAGTAAAAAACAAATATAAACAATAACATACTTTTACCTAAATTTATCATGAACAAACACTTAAAAATTGGAATGTAAAACATATATTTTAAATAAAATAAGAGTCAAAACATTGATAACATTATTTAATTATAATAAAATAATAGAAATAAATAAATTAAAATTAATTAAATACAAAAAAAACAAAACAACTAACAAAATACAAATAAATTATTCTTATTCTAACAATATTAAACATGTAACAATTCTATTACACTTTGTGACAGAGTATTTTTCTTTTTAGGGGGAAGTTTCCGAAGACTTGTAATATAAGGATCTGAATGTAATAATAGTCGTTGTATTAAATCTTGATTGGTGACTTCACGTGACATTTTTCGAGTGTGACTTCGTCTATAAATTTTGATATACTTATTTGTCGCTTCAGCAGCTTCTTCGGAAAGTTCTCCTATAGATAACAATGCATAACTTATAATATCTGATCCATGTACGAGCACCTTGTGGACAGAAGCAGGAAGACTATACCACGGATATTCCTCGACCAGGCTGTATGCTGTTTGTAATGCATAGTCTTTAAACTTGCATTCATTAATTTTATGTCCAGAAGATAACGTTTGTAATATTACACAACAACGATCTATGAGATCCTTATTCAAACCTGTAATTTCAGCAGATACAGCTGATTCCAAAAAAAACTTCCTGGCCGTGTTTCCGTCGTTAGACGTCCCGCTTCCACCACTACGCGGCTTGTCAACTATTAAACCTAATCGTTCCCTAAACTGGGACTGTACATATTGTTTTTTATTTGATAACAATTGTTTATCACTATCTAGCCTAACTTGCCATTTTTTTATGTCTAATCTATATGAAAGATGAATAAAATATTCGAAGAAACGTATCCAAGAATGTAGTGGTGATAATCCAAATTGGTATCTACTCTCTATTACAGGTTTTTGTAAACATTCGTCTATTTTATTCATCTCTTTAGGGGTAGCATTACATATATAACATCTACTTGTAGATGTTTCACTTAAAGCACTACAAATTTTACCATCTACCATTGAAAGCTGCAACTTATGAGAAACGACCAATTCACGATTGTCGATCTGAATAAAAGTAGGTTGCAAACTTTCAATTTTATCCTTAAAATAAGCTTCCTCTTGCAAAGACACTGCTGTGCTTTCTTTCAAAAATTGAAATCGAATAGGACGGCAGTACCTAGTGGAAGAGGGTCGAGGATTTTTCCATAAAATTTTACAATTATCTTCAGCTAATTTTACAATAATTTGAAGGGGTACATAAGATGTTACAAACAAACTACTATCTTCTAAAGTTGAATCTGAAAAAAATTGTTTGTATTCACTATGTCCAGTGCTGCCATCGAATCCCCATTTCCCAAGTAAAGAGATATTAGACAAACAATCATCAGGAATCTGATCTAAGACCTCTTTTTGAGATTCAAGGATTCGAGAAGCTGTGTGATCAAAAAGACTTTGTAATTCAACTTCAGCTGAAGACTCGGAAACAGTTATATTAGAAGGGTAACATCTCTGTTTCGCTTTAGTAATTTGTTGGTAACATGGTAATACATTAGGAGAAATCTTACTATTAACAAAGTTTTTAATTAATAAATACTGATGTTTTGTCAACTGAGCATCAGTCACAAGTGACAAGACATCATCAGTGCTAACTCTAGATATACACGAATCGAATGAACAGTCTGAAACATCAAGCAATGCACTCACAGTAGAATCATCAGACTTTGACAAATCAGCTACTCTCCGACGTTTAGTCCTTTTACTACATTGCGTAAAAGGTTTTCGAGGACGACCACGTGAATGACACGGCGACGTTTCAGACGGAGTACATTGCTTATTGTTTTTCACAAGTTGAATTTTTTCAATAACATTAAACCAATCGGAATTCTTATATAAAAGCTTGGTTTTATCCCTATTACATTTTTTCCAGAATCGAGCAATAGCTTTACATAAATTATTAACAATTTTCTCTAAATAATGAATATCAATGTTCTCAGCATCGTCGTTCAGAGTAGTCAACAAACTTTGTAGGACTTGACGACACTTTTCCGAGTCATTATCGGTATTGACAGTTAGCCATATTTCAAGAATATGCATTCTTGAAAACGAGCATATATATAAATTACCTAAAACAAAAAAAAAACGGTTAAAATTCAGTCACAAAACCTACACAAAGCACTAAGACTAAATAAACTAATTTCGTAGCAAATGCTACGAGATAATCTGGCAACCGTAGCACCCTTGTCATCGCCAAAAGGGCAGATAAGGGCAGCCAAGTTTTAATTTTCCTAAGATAAGAAAGTCTAAAGATTATGGTGCAATATACCTCCATAGTCGGAGCGAGTGGGAACATATTTAAAAGTTTATTCAAACTTTGAATATTAAAATATAATACTCCAAGAAAAGTCGCCTCGTAGCAATGACATACTAAAGAAAATATATACTAAGATACAATTAAAATAAAAATATTAATTATTACATACCATGTTCTTGGATATCCATTTCAGAAAAAACTCACACAGCAGTCACAGGTCCCGCAATGACAACAAATGACGTCACGCTTTTTAATGACTCACTGATAACAGTATTTACGATTGGCGATGCGCTCTCTTTGAATGCACAATAGATAATGAAGGCGCACTCTAATTACTGACCTATTTATAGTTTCAGAAGGTACCGCAACTATCCAATGTAACGACAAGGAATAAAATGTAAAACAAGAAAGCAGGTTTTTAAGATTTATGACCTATGGATGTCCCACAGTGCATTGCCGTAAAGTTGGGTGATTAGAGTAAATCAAATAAGTTTCCGGAGTCAGTAGAGTGAAACAAAATATGAACAACCAATGGAGTGAGACCATTGTCTTAAAATGGGGTGGATAGGGTAAAATGAGTCCGGGGTCAATAGAGTGAAACGGAAACTTTTTCCTTTCTTCGATAATTATATTACCTATTATGCGATTTTTTAGTTAATTTGTTAGAAAATAGTAAATTAATTATGGATAATCTCAAACATTTTTGTCAAAATGAAAACAATCACGATTTCTTGGAATTTGAGTTTGTATATAGAAGGTGAATAGAACTTCTATTTTAAGTGCATTAACAATGTTTACGAGTGATTTTTTTTAGTGTCCGCTATTGCGACACATTTTTTAGAAAGGAATGTTTCAGTCGCAGTTACATAGTGTGTTGTGTTGTTTGTTTTCAAGTAAAGCATTCTAAATATAAGTGAGAATCTTTTTGGTACTTATCTATCATCTATAGGTATTTGAGCTTTTATGTAAATAATATTGATGATTACTGATTTTAGCTTAAAATAACATGTTCCGTTACCCCGTAGCAAATCGATGCTCTTCTTAATTATCAATTTTAATTCTCAAATAATATTCAACTGAGTGCAATTTTGTATCCCGAGGCGGGAATCGACGCTAAATTTAAATTACTTCCGAGGCAACGTCGGGTCTTTCTACGCTCTTTATACTCCTCACGCAAAACAACTTCAAGCAAAAGTATTCCAACAGCAATTTCACATTAACTTACTTAAAATCTCACAATTACGAATATCAAAAGGTAACACTTTTGTGTTCGTTAATTTAAGGTCAAAATTCCGAAAAATAAACTGTCAAATTCAATTCTTCGTTTCGAACTTTCGTAAATTAGAGTAGGTTTGGAGAATATATCTGTCAAACTATTTGCGGTCGAACGAATATTCGAATCAAAAAGAACCTTGGTAGGAAACATGCGAAATTTCGTTCGAAATTTCGTTTTTCGTAGAAATAGAGTAGACCCCCTGATGCGTAATTTTGTTTTCGAGGCTTATCTAGGGGTGCGGGGGAAAAGGTCGAGAAACGAGAGAATGTGAGGCAAAAATGCGTGTACAATCTACCATAGTAGAGCGCGCGTGCACCCTATTGTTAATAAGGCCTATCAAAAATTTTATTTCTTTTTGTTTTTGATTAATTTTTTGAAGATTTATGGTTCTTTTCTTCAGCTTATTAATGTGTATATTTAATTGAGTTGATTATTTGTGTGTGTGTTTTAATAAAACACATCTAAGTTTGACTTAATATTTAAAATACATTTTAATTGTATTTGTTTTAAACCCTATTGTAACGTAAACAAACCCATTTATTTAATGTTATGGAACCATACATACTTTCATATAACCTCGGTTTCAAGGTATTTTTTATTTTAAAACATACAGGCCTTAATGCGTGTTCTGGATTTAATAAGGCCAAAATGTATATTTCCCGAACCCAATTAATTTGAAAAGATTTAACTGAAGACTGTCGCTTTTTCATTTAGATTTCTTGAATTAAATAATGAAAGATACTAAATAAAAATGTTTTAAGTTTGTAGCCTTAATATTAATTGAAATATAAGTAACTAAAATTAGGTAGGCCTTATTTATATCAACAACCTTATGCAATTTGGTCCAACTTAAAAGAAAGGTTAGTTTTTATCGATTATTGACCTTAATATTTATGCAATGGAAACTGGATTATCTGGCCCTCAGTTATACGGAGTCGCGATTAACCGAACTACCAACGCCAATCAAATTTTTTTTTTCAAAAATATCTTTATACCTTCAAGTAGAATCCATGCATGCACGGAGATATCCGAACTCGCAGAAAGTTATTTCTTTCGGAGATCTCCTTTATGCTTAACTCTGGTTACCATAAAGGATCAAAGTACTTGTCAATAGGAATCAAACGAGCCCCAACTGGATGGGGCTGTGTCGTTTTATTGCGGAGTTCCTATGGCCACCTTTCAGCTCCAGTATCAGACCCTGGTTACCATATAGGATCAAAATACTCGTCAATACGAATCAAACAAGCCCAAAGTCAATGGGGCTGCGTCATTTTATTGCGGAGTTTCTATGGTCACCTTCCAGTTCCAGCATCAGATCAGCTCCATGCCATTGTTTTGTCACGCGATATACATATGCATGCAAAATTTCATCTAAATCGGAATCCGGGAAGTGGGTCAAATTCACTCTTAAGATTTGACCCGAACATACATACATACAATGCAAGTTAACTAAAAGCTTGTAAAATATAAAATTCGCGCCATCTCGCGGTCTTGTAAAGTAACTCACAGAAGTCGCTGCTCTTGCTTTCTTCAAAATGCTATAGATTTCGATTTAGTTTGTCTACGCGTTAATAGATGACGCTATATGCTCTTAAAAATCGCCGGTTTTTATGGAAAGAATTCTTTAATTTAAAGATTTTTTTATCAATATGACTAAAAAGAAGTAAATAAAATCATTGTGTGGTTTTATGAAAATATTTTTGGAAATTTTAGGGTATTAAAATCACGTTTTTAATCTTAACTTTAATATTTTTCTGCTAGGAAGAAAATTATAAATAAAAATACTTAATTAATAAAAAAACAAAAAGTAATAAAAACTAAATTAATACAATAAACAAAAAAGTAATTATTAAAATAAAATCAATGTTCTACACCAGGATCAAACCACTGCCTCCAGATTTAAAGTCGAAGCTCCGACGCACATGACCAATCCTGTCCTATATGGAATCGTAAATTAAAGGCCTCATGTTTTTTTGTAATGCGACATGCGATAGATAGATTGACGTAAAAATTTGAAGCGATGTAAAAAAAGTTTCAGTTTAAGAGCTTAGACTTATACCACAGCTTATACGCAAAAAAGCAACATGATTTCCATAGACATTTTTATACCTCGTTGTGGCTAAATGCATAGACGAGTGTATCGCTAAATGCATAAACTGTACGGAGTCAATAAAAGGTAACATATTCAGAAGTTTCCGTCAAAATATAATGAGTGATAATTATATCTTAAATAATCTCAAAATTATCACATATGCTAAAGATATGCAACAAAACATAAAGAAGGACACAGACATGTCTTCGTAAATAATCCGCGAGAATTATTAAAGCGCGAAACACACAAGCACTAGCCTAAATGCTAGATCGACTTAAAGATAGGACTATACTTTTATTGTTTCAGACATGCTAGTAATTTGCCTTGAAATTTTCTCGTCTTGCTCAGATAGACTGTTACTGACTACCTTGCAACATAATCTCAGCTTTGAAGTTTCATCAAAGTTTCGTGAAACAAAGCTCTTTTAAGTCTTAACATTGACTGAACTCAACGCTCGTTTCGTGTGAGAGAGCATCTTTTTATGTGATGTGGGATAGCATTCCTCTGTGAAAATAAAAGCTTAATGGGAAAAGTTAAATGGGACACCCTGGAATATTTCCGTTCCGATCAGAAACAAAATGTTTCGCGGCGTGAGCTGCGTTCGGGTATCATATCTTTTTATTCCGCCCACCGCTGTTGTGTAATTGCGTATTATTGTTTAATTAACAATTCGCCTAGCGAACTGAAGCGGAGCTGATGCTGTTATTGTTTCGTTTTATAATAACTTTTAAAATTAATACTCCAGCCTATATTTATTTAAACATTACTCTGCTTTAAGTGATTGTTAGTAGCATGTCCTTTGTGTACATGTCATTTGTGTTCTTTTTCATACTACATATCCTCATAAATAGCTTGTGTATAAATTGTATGGGTAACTACACAAGTCTCGTAAGAAACATTTTCATAGCCATGTATATAGTACCGTGTTGATGTTATTATTATGGCATAATGTACGATGCTAGCAGCAATAGACAATACATGACACGAAATCTATTAAGCTTCGTCGAGACGATATAAAGCCTTTGTATTAATATGGTCTTCATATTTTCGCTTCGTCAGGCCTTATTATCGTGATGTTTTCCTATATTAAGTTAGTACTATCGTAGAAATAGATCATTTGCTAACTTTTGATTATGCACTAGTATTGCAAATTAAAATGTCATACTAAGGAAGCGGACAAGATTCAATTTTAATATCCATCTGGCAGATTGTTAATAGTTATTTGTTATACATGAGTGCAAAGTTGCTTTTTAACCGCGTGCTCAATTTTTATGACCGAGCACGCGAAGGATTCTAAAATTAGAATCCTGATCGTTAGCGAGGGAATCAAAAGAGCACAAGGTGAAAAATCTTTGCACTCGAGTACGTAACTTTTCATCCCCCCTCAACGAGGAAATAAACAAAAGTACACCAAGGAGGTTCAGAGTCTGAGTTTTTAACAAATTAAAAAAAAAGTTGTATGATAAATTCGGCACCATGGAGATGGAAGTAAATAGGTTTAATGGTGTTTTGAAATCACATACCTTTTTTTTTTCTCGGGGGGAAATGCGTAACCGCACCGTACCCGCCGTGGGCTAGACGGCGGGCGTGTGTGGGGGCTCTCCTGGCAGAATACTAGACCTACCCACTAAAACCCCCCGGTGTTCTCCCTGCCCTTATGGGCGCGCAAGGTAAGGTCCACACTGCGACTCCACTACCCACGCGCCCGGGCAAGCCCGACCAACTGGTCAGGCTATCGCCAAGTGCATGCGATGTTCTAAATTCAAATTTACTTTAACCTCAAGCGGATAAAAACGGCTTTGGCGGTCAGATATCGAATAGCAAAAATACTCTTTCCGAGAGGGGGGGATGAAAAAAATATTGCACATGTACAATATTTTGCAGTAGGTAATTTGCCACATGGACATTAAAATTAAAAATTCGGTCCGGACATTTCCTTTTTCACGTTATTAACAACGGCAACGTGAATCGAAATGTCACATGACGTCATTCATAAACAAATTTTCTACTAACTTTGTTACGTAGCGAGCTCCCACTCGATAACCTCAATTCACTTTATCTCAATAGTTTTTTGTTATTTTGACAAAGCAAACAATAAGTATCTGATATATTTTAATCATCAAACGGACGGATTATTCAGATTTCGATTTTGTATACTCGGTCTGCATCCCTATTTACTATAGTGCCGTAACTGATAGATTTACCTACTGATTCGTCGACATCTTGCGTAAGCTAGTAAGTCTTAAAGAAATCTAAATCAAACTTTAGCCTTGTGAGAGGAACCTGCTAACGTCCACCAAAAAGGATTTTAATACAATTTATCACTTAGATAAAATAGAGATTAAAAGTTTATTCATTTGTTTCTATTTGTTATTTGTAAGGAAATCCGTTATTTTTGAAGCTATATGCATTAAACGTTGTGTTTAGTCGAAAAATTTTAAATGATGATATGTTTACTTACGTGTTTGAACTATTTTAATAATTCCAGCCTTTTGAGGCTGGAATTTTTAAATCACTCACACGTAAACAAACATACTTATGTAAACACTTTAGTGTTAAAATAAGAGTTAAAAGTCTGTTTTTTTGTTTAAGTATCACACATAAAAGTACTTAACGTATTTTATCTGAACTCATATTCAAGGCTGTAGCAGAATTGAAAGATATTATAATAATCACTAGCTGTGCCCAGTAAAAATACTAATATCGCTTTTAAAAAATGAAGGTTGGTGGTAGAAGGATGAAAGGAGATGTCCACGAGCGGGTTTTTATTAATTATGTTAACTAAACAGCAATTCAGTCATATTAAAAATATGCTTTTAAGTACCTCCGATTTGTATTAAACTGTGGTGAAAGTTTTGAAATTACATGCTTTAAGTCTATCTAATTTATCCGTATTAACTTCATATAGTCTCCGAAATACAAGTCTTCCTAAAATGTTAATGTATTTTCATATCTACAAATCAAATCTACAAATCTTTTAATCAACTGGCAGTGATTGGCTGAAGTCTCTAGTCCAATGCTTGAAATGAAAAAAAAAAAGATTTGACATTTTAGTTTGACAGTTTTGAGACTGACTTGACTCTGTGGCGCTTTATTTTGTTAATTATTACGTTGTTCATTAATTAGATTTAAATAAGTGTCATTGTATTTACAAATACAGATTACAAATAGATGTATTTTGCAGATAATATAACACAGTTTTCGATCATTAAACAGAACTGTTGCCATAACTAAAATGTACAAAAATAAACATATTTCCAAAACGGAGGGGTATAAAGTTATGATTTTCACGGTTTTAGGACACTAAAAATTAAACCTTTATAACAGGCATAGTTTCGTTTCTTTTAGTTAGCAAAACCCAGCCTCCATACAAAAAGAGGACATCTCCTTTAGGTTTATAAGTATTTTTGATGCCAAATTATAAAAAAAAATTGTCCAAAAAAGTTCTGGTTAGGGCAACCCTTATCACATAGGGGTATAAAAATAGCCTACGACCTATTCTCAGACCTACTAATTACTCGAATTATTACGTATTTAATTAGCGTTTCCCTCGATTTTCATGGGATCCCATCATCAGATCCTGACTTTAGTGACCTTGGGACCACACTAGCAGTATACTCTTTTGAATACAAAAAGAACACAAAACACGTTGGACACACCTTAAAATTTAAGGGTTTTCCTCGATTTTCATGGGATCCCATCATCAGATCCTGACTTTGGTGACCATAGGACCACCCTTGGAGTATACTCTATCGAACACAAAAAGAATTTTGAAAATCGCTCCACAATTGGCGGCGTAATCGCGTAACATACACAAAAAAAACATACGCATCGAATTGAGAACCTCCTCCTTTTTTGAAGTCGGTTAAAAATTTCATCAAAATCGGTCTAGCCGTTTCGGAGGAGTTCGATAGCAAACACTGTGATATGAGACTCTTATACATTAGATAATAATAATTTATAACTTATTGCAAGTACTATATATTGTTATATGAGTTTGCATAAGTTACACTACAGGAACATAGGACGAGACAAACGTTATTCGCTTGTCGTTAATAAGGCGAAGTAGTAAGCGCAAAGTTAGCTATTTATATCCGTAGGCAGAATATTCAGTTACGTTACTTTGTGTATGTATTTGAATTTGATTAACTACATAATAATAAGCTGATATAATCAGTGGGTGTAGCTTAAACCAACTGAAATAGTTTATCCAAACCAATGAACTGATTTTAATAATTGGTTTTCATTAAACATGATCCGTTCCTGTTACCTTAGACTCGTAAAATCGTAACATACTCGTACCTGTCATAATATTATGACGTTACGTTAAAATAACTATCAACAAAATAATATATGAACTTC
The DNA here is from genome assembly GCA_963935595.1 of Schoenobius gigantellus. Lineage (NCBI taxonomy): Eukaryota > Metazoa > Arthropoda > Insecta > Lepidoptera > Crambidae > Schoenobius > Schoenobius gigantellus. Next base: position 16,147,976 of record OZ012555.1, read on the forward strand.
TGAAAATCATAAGCTAATTTGTAACAACACCTTTCTTTCAAATGAATGCTGAGATATTTCATTACGTTTTTCCATTTGTACTTCTTTTTTTTAAACTCGCTAGCCATAACAGTATTTTTGCTATAAAATATCTTAACAAGCGACTAGTTCAATGACATTTTGAAACTTTGCAATTCCTGTCCAACTCAGAATCAAACGTCTTGAACCCAATGAGAAGTATCAAATAATTCCAAGATGAAACTGAAATGGTATACCATTATTAACTTTAATGTAAGATGAAAGCATTTTTACCAAAAGTAAAATGTTTAATGGAAAAAGTTTTAATGGGATTTGATGAACGAAACGCTCTAAATAGAATTTTCTTAAAAGCAATTTTCTCTGTTATAGAACTCGTTTCAATGAATGATTCATTTCGCGGCTGAAGTGTGAATGTAACCGCTTCAGAATCGGATATTGTACGCCCACAATTAACAAAGGAACTGTAACGAAATAATTCTGCAAACTTACTGTCCTGTTTGTATATACGTAGTATCAAAATATTCTAGAACAATAGAAATGTTCCGTTTAAATATTCAAGCATCAGAGTCGGGTACTACAATAATGCAATAATTTGTAAGTTTCCGCAAATAATGCAGTGAATTTGAAGTTTTTTTATATCTCTGTATCTATTAATATATAACGATTAACCTTAATGTATAGTAAAAGAAATTCCATGACATCTTCCGACACAAGTTGGCAATGCAGTTTGGGGTTAGTAGATGTGCAAATCTCGCAGGAACCACATGTACTATGAGAAACTATAGTCACTAATCATCAGGTGGATAGTCTGCTTGCCAAAATAGTTGTAAAAAAAGTTCTGGTAAGTTTATATATATACAGTGTGCATATGAACATGTCCACGAAAAAGTTGCTAACGCATGAAAGAAACGCCAAAAGTTGACAGAATTGGCAAGACATATCTAAGACTAAGATCTATATATATATCTTCGAGTTAAGTCTTGCCAATGGGCCAGCGCGGTTGACTAAGGCCTAATCACCCTAACATAGGGTAGGCTCGAGCCCCTCAGTGGCAACGTATCTGAACTATTATGATGATGTATTATAATTACAACACATCAATCTAAGGCGTTCACGCGAATCCAAAATACACACACACCTGAACTGTGAAAAGGTTCTGCTAAAAACAGATACGGCCGATGTATACAAATTAATCAACCCGCTGCGTTAATGAGAGAATTCAGCCTTTAATTGAGCGGGGCTCGTGCCTTTCAGCTGGCAAAGAATAGGATATTTTTCGAAAAATAACCTAAATACATAATGAAAAATGTTTTTTGGTTTCACATTGATCAAGTTGTTATCTACACTGGGAAGCGCTTCGTCCTTATTTTATTTGACGGTAAATGACGATAAAGCCGAAGCCTCGTAGACTCATTTATAGTATCACCGACCAAACCAAACGGAAAACCGAAAGAGACAGTGCATTCAGCTACTTTGCAACCGATTTTGAATGACGGATGTGGAATTGACAAACCAAAATTGGTCACATTTTAATGAGCTGTCAGTACGTTTATACCTCAGTATATTCTATGTCGTCTATGAATGCCATTAATCCACCTCCATACGGTGGCTCTCCTGCGACGTCCGGAGAAGGTCATAGCAACCCGGGCCATGCGAGCTTATCGCACGGTCAGCCACGGCGCGGCCTGCGTACTTGCGGGCCAAACACCGTGGGATGTCGATGCACGCGTCCAGTCGGAGGTGTATCGGCATCGGGTTGCCATCCGAGATCGGGGGGGACGATATGCCACACAAATTCAAATTTCTAAATTCAAAAATCTTTATTCAACATAGGCCTTTACAGGCACTTATTGACGTCAAAACAAAGCAAAACAATCTAATTTAAAGAAATCATATTAACCTTGTATGTGCATACATCCTGAATATACTCAAGATGCCTGCAAATACAAGTAGGAATGAAAAAAAAAATATCTCCTCTTTTAAATCGCCATTTACAATTTGGTTTGTTACAGAGTCGTCAATTGGAAGCTGACCTCAAAGCAAAAGTTTGAGCTCAACTTCCATTACAAGAATAGATGTGTTAATTCACATTATATAAGCAATCTCTGAGAGAAGTGCGTGAACTTAGCTTATAAATTGCTCTCACTGAACGTTTCTTTGAAACAAAACGCAGTACATTGTTAAATATTAGAATTGAGAGTTCAAACCCAAGCTTTTTTGTCCGTCATGTAATCAGACACTTTATAATATGCTTTTTTAATAAGTACATCTTTGATTGCATTTTCAAATTTGTTTAAGCTAAGTTCTTGTATACAACCTGGGATTTTATTGTAGAAACGTATGCACAGGCCTCTAAAAGAATTATTAATTTTTTGGAGCCTGGTATTTGGTAAAGCTAACATATTCTTTTGTCTAGTATTAACTGAATGAATATCACTATTTTTACAAAACAAATGAATATTCTTACGAACATATATTAGATTCTCATAAATATATTGCGAAGCTACTGTCATAATACCAATTTCTTTGAATTTTTCTAGCAAAGAATCTCTCATTTTAAGATTATAGATTGCTCGAATAGCCCTTTTCTGCAGTACAAAAACGATCTGAATGTCGGCAGCATTTTCCCACAACAAAATACCATACATGTATACATACATCTTGCTGTATCAACATCAGTCAGTTGACGTATTTTCCATACAGCGTGAGCTGCAGAACTAAGTCTCTTTGACAATTTATCGAAATGTGGGCCCCATTGCAGCTTAGAATCAAGTGTGATCCCAAGAAATACTGTGGTGTCCACAGAAGGTGGAGGTGGTGGCCGGTGGGGTGAGGCACTCGCCTTCCCAGCTGCCGGCCACCGGACGATCAAGGCGATCCGTCCAGTGTAGGAGGAGTGAATTGGGCGCCAGCAGGGCAGCCTCTCATTCCGCATGGTGCAGGTACTGACCGGACATGGTTGTTTCGGTCACTACCTGCACCGAGTTGCACGTCGGGAGGAAACTGCGGGGGCAGTGATCACACTGCCCCTGCGATGCTCCCGACGACACGGTCGTCCACACCCTGTTGGTGTGCTCGGCTTGGCGACGCCAGCGTAGCGAACTAAACGCTGCGCTGGGAGGCGGAGGTCTTTCGCTGCCGAGTATGGTCGTGGCCATGCTCCGCGGCGAAGCGTAATGGGGGGCTGTCGCCTACTTCTGCGAAGATGTCTTCTCGCAAAAGGAGGCAGCGGAGAGAGAGCGGGAGGTATATCCTCAGGCTGCTCCCCTCCGCCGCAGACGGATAGGCAGGAGAAGACAGACTTTCGCTCAAGCAATGCCTGCCGTGAGGCCTGCGTGCACGGACTGCTCCCATGCACGCCGCCGTAAGGCTTCTCTGTCTGGGGATTGTCCTGGTGTTCTTGGCGATAGATAGCCCGACCTACCGGTCGGGCTAGCCCGGACGCGTGAGTGGCGATGTCGCATTGTGGACCATACCACACGCGCCCAAAAGGACAGGGAGAACACCGAGGGGGTTTAGTGGGTAGGCCTGGCACTCTGCTGGATGAGCCCCACACACGCTCGCCGTCTAGCCAACGGTGAGTATGGTGCGGTTGCGCATTTCCCCCGAAAAAATAAGGTGAATTGATCCAGGTGGATCAAGTTAACGACATCAAAAAAATTCAGGGTTCTCATAAAATCATAAGTCTCTCATAGATAACCTTACACTTAATGATCATGAAAAAAAATACAAAAATTTGTCGCCATAACAATCAAACAAAGCGAAACATCTACTTGCTTTAACAATTTTTGTTTTTTTTTCATTATCATTACTTTTCTTCTTTCTATGAGGAGTAGGTAGAGTTCGCCACCGTCTTCGGCCTTATCGCCACCTGTTATCAAGTGAGAAAAAAGAAGAAAGAAGCCAAGAGTATAACTTTTGTAAACAAGTAGTCGCATATGATGTATATAATAACATCTGACATCTCACTACCATTTGGCCGCCAACTCTACCACCCTCGCGCTCATTAGTCTAATCAAACAGAGCGCGTTTCCCCGGCTTCCTGTTACACACTTCCGCTCCATTTCACGAAATCACTTCCACAGATTGCAAGAAAGCGAGAGGACAGATTTTACATATCAAAAAAATGACGCAAAACAAACTCTCTCAACTTACAGTAGGAAGCCAATAATCAACCGAGTAACCATGGAATAGTTCAATTACTATTAAGCGGAGGCTGCTTAATCGATCTGAGTACCTACACAAGATATACTGAGACTCCTAAAAGGTGCGCAAAAATAAAACCGTCTTCGATCACGGACTTAACCCCTAACCAACATAAATTGCCAATGAATGGCCCAAGTTGCGACTCTAATGCCAGATTGAGCAGATTAAACGACTATAAGAGGAAAATGTGACAATCCAGCGTTCGCTTTTTCCTCTCGCGTCTTATAACGAGTACTTAGTAAAGTGGGTGTTTTTACAAAAAAAAAAACGGAGGTAAAATTTCCTCGCCCTTCCAACAATATCCGCTATACCCGTGTAGTCTATAAAAAGAGCAACAGCTTAGTGGAAACAAGGTCTTAATTGTTTGAACATTTTCTATAGACTGTAATAAGAAAAATCGCAAATTTCAGCTTCCAGCTAATAATGTTTATTTAAATGTTTTCCTTAATTGATTACCGAACGAAGTATTGTTAAAATCACTCAAATGGTTTCCTTCTTTATTTATCACGCAATTCTTCGAATGTAACAAATTTCTTGCGTAGGCCTCTTTCTTACACCGCTAACTTTGATATTACTTGAGGTAAATGACGATGATGTCGAAAGTATAACAAATAGCTAATCAGCCGTGAAATAAAATAAATTTCTCAACCACAAAAATATCTCGTTTATTACCCTTGTTACTACCAAGTCTTACTAATTACACGCGTGCAATTTTTACATATTTCTTATAAGTTCTATAAATGAGTACTAAGTATAATAAATTACTTAATTTTATATTAAATGCTATATTTTATTTTTGGTTTTCAGAGTAGTACTATAGTAAAAAAATATTTGCCGGTAGTTCTACCGGCCGAGGCGGTAGTAAAACGGTTAAATGAATTTCCCGTCTTACTACCGGTAGTAAGACTTGGTAGTAACAAGGGTAATAAACGAAATATCTGCCTATCTTATTGCCTACTATTCAGCAGCATTTGATAACAACCTCAGTTTATGACCTTTCAAGCGTTATAGTGCATAAATAGTATTGGAATACCTACCTATACAGGGTAATTTTTTTAACACCCAGGAAAATTTAAGGGACGCTTCACGACATGGTAGTAGAATGATTCCAAAATTAATAAAATAAAAAAAATAACTCACCTTCTCGTACTTAATTTTATATTAATTTTCTAAAATATCCATAAAATACTACACAAGTTCAGAGCAGTATTTTTAGATTTTTTAAAATATTTTTAAATTATTTATTTCATTTTTTTAATTTTTATATAATAATGGATGCGTCCTGAAGCGTCCCTTCAATTTTCCGGGGTGATTAACTATAACTACTTATATAGCTTGTCATCTATACATGACAGTCCGAGTACAGCAATATTTTTGCCATGTGGCACAGTTTGCAGATGACGCAGGATCAAAGTAACTTAGAAGCGGACTGGAAAAGTTCTTACATTACAACATTATTCTTAACTAGCTTTCCGCTCGCGGCTTCAACCGCGTTTTTATTGTTTTCCCGTGGGAATTTTATATTTTCCTGTAAAATAATTGTGTGGCCTATTATATAGCAGACTGTTATTTATATTTAGGAGCTTGAATGATAAATTTCATAGAAATTGGAGCAGATTTTAAATATTTTCCATAGAAACTTTCAACTCCTATTTTGCACCCTAAGGGGGTGAATTCCAATAAACCATGAAATACGTGTTCAATTAAATAGTTTTAAGAGCATGAATCTCAAGTTTTATTTTAAAAAATTCATACAAAATTGCAACCCCTATTTCATCCCTTTATGGTTTTTTTAAATCCCTTCTTAGTGTGCGTCCGCATTTTGAATTAAAATAACTTTACTGTCCAAATTTCACGTTTCTACCATTAGCGGTTACGGCTGTGCTTGCGTCTATAGATGGGAACATCTCCTTTTTTTATATACTTACATACAGGGTGACTTTAAATAGGTGTAATTGTTTTAAGGGGGTAAGAGTACAGCCCATGGGATGTTCAAAAATGTGTGGAACACCTGGTCGAAATCGACTGGTTTCGGAAATACACGATACTTTAACTTTTTTAGGAAAATTACCAAAATTCAAGAGAAACCCTTAAAAATAAAAATAAATACTGGATGCATGGATTTTATTTTTATTTTATCTGATTGCTGGATAAATTATCCATAAAATAAAAACATCAAATGTTATGAATCAGTTAAAATTTTAGAGTTATGAGAGCTAAAACTTGTAACAATAAAAAAAAATTTGCTTTATCGAAATTTCAATTGATTTTAGTGAAAAATATCCACTCCGAACTGGTCGTACAAACGATGTCATTAAATTCCTTGTTTCCTTAGCTTTTTAAAAAGGTATAATAAGTGTACAAAATTCTCAGATAGCGCCCAACATACTCAGTTAGTCCCGAGCAGGTAGTTATGATCCCTATTGTTAATGTATTGCAAGCCGAGCCGATACCTGGAATTCTTAAAACCTTTCTCACGGTTTCACTATGCGAGAGTGAGAGAATCGATAAATAGTACAACGTGTGTGAGTGAGATAGCAATTGTTGACGGTTGGCCGTTGCCTTGCGCTTGGGCCCCAAGTAGCGCGACCTCTGTCTAGTACTACTTAGATACTTACGCGTGCCGGACGTACCTATTATTCGTACTAGTTATTTCATCCATCTGTTTCTTTGCTTTATTTCAATGGCAAGCTACAGTAGCGAAGAGTACGCAGACATTGTGTTTGTGTACGGATTCTGTGACGGTAATGCTGCAGCGGCCAGAAGGGAGTACATACACCGATTCCCAAATCGTCGCGCACCTAGTGTACGTGTCTTTTCTGCGGCGTTTCAACGGCTTAGAGAAAGTGGAAGTGTTCATGAGCGGCGTCACGATGCTGGTAGACCTCGTCAAGTGGATGCAGAGCACGAAGAAGAAATACTGGATCGTTTTACGAGAGATCCCACTACATCTACACGCATAGTAGCCAGGCAAATGGGATTATCTCAATGCAAAGTATGGTTTACTTTACATGCAGCGCGACAGTACCCATACCACTACACACCTGTCCAAGCGCTAGAGGAGGGAGACCCTGCAAGACGAGTAGATTTCTGTCGCTTCATGCAGCATATGGACGCTGAAGACGCAATGTTTTTAAGTAAAATCTTATGGACGGATGAGTCCAAGTTTGACCGAGACGGCATAACGAATTATCATAATCTCCACTACTGGACTACACGGGGAGAAAATCCAAGAAAGTCCAAGGAAGGAGCTCATCAAAGAAGATTCTCTGTAAACGTATGGATGGGCGTTATTGACAGATACTTGGTGGGGCCATATTTCTTACCAAACAACTTAAATGGCGAAGCTTACGAGGATTTTCTTCGAAACCATTTATTCAACCTTCTCGAAGATGTTCCTGTTCGGGAAGATTTTCCACTAACTAACCGGGAAGAAATGATCTTCCAGCACGATGGCCGCCCAGCCCATTACCGGGCTAGTGTTAGACAATGGCTGGATGAAACGTTTCCACTTCGTTGGATTGGCAGAGGAGGCCCGACGCCGTGGCCAGCGAGGTGTCCAGATTTGACCCCCTGTGATTATTACCTATGGGGTCACATGAAGACATTAGTGTATACAACTCCCGTCAATAATGTTGAAGAATTGAAAGCTAGAATCATAGCAGCTGCTAATCAAATACAGCAAGATCTTACGGGAGTTGTTACTAGGTCCAATTTTAGAAAACGACTATGGGCGTGTATTAGGAAACAAGGAGGTCAATTTGAGCAAGATTTAAAATAATAAGGTGTTTTAATTAAATCAAGTGTTATAAAACGTGTTTTTCCTACTGTGTTTTTGTTATTTCTTTATGTAAATAACTTGAGTATTTTAGTTGTAAAGATAACATGCGTTTTTTCTTATTAAATCTTATTATTTTGTATCAGTATGAGTATTATTTCATCTACATTAGATATTTTTTTCATACTACTCTTAGTAAAATTAACCATAGTCATCCTTACTTGCTTGGAGAACCAAATGGGCAACAATACACAATGCATTCATAAAGTCCACTAAAGCAAATCAATGAGACGTCTTACGAGGTAAATTAATGACACTTAAAGAAAAAACCTTAGCAGGGTAGTATGGTAAAGTGCTAATAATGTTATTAATGTGCAGTTTACGTATTACCTACTCGGCAATAACTGAGTTTGTTGGGCGGTATCTTAGAATTTTGTACACTTATTATACTTTTTTAGAAAGCTAAGGAAACAAGAAATTTAATGACATCGTTTGTACGACCAGTTCGGAGTGGATATTTTTCACTAAAATCAATTGAAATTTCGATAAAGCAATTTTTTTTTTATTGTTACAAGTTTTAGCTCTCATAACTCTAAAATTTTAACTGATTCATAACATTTGATGTTTTTATTTTATGGATAATTTATCCAGCAATCAGATAAAATAAAAATAAAATCCATGCATCCAGTATTTATTTTTATTTTTAAGGATTTCTCTTGAATTTTGGTAATTTTCCTAAAAAAGTTAAAGTATCGTGTATTTCCGAAACCAGTAGATTTCGACCAGGTGTTCCACACATTTTTGAACATCCCATGGGCTGTACTCTTACCCCCTTAAAACAATTACACCTATTTAAAGTCACCCTGTATATAGATACTAATCCCTAACTCTACCGTATCATATACCAAGGTATTGGAGAATTACATTTTAAGGAAACATCTGAATAAAACATGGAATATAATAATAATATAATTAAAAGTTGAATAGAAGTAATGTTTACATAATATTATTATGTTCACATATAAAAATGTTCCGTCACATGAAACAAACCGCATGTCGGAGGTCGGGTCAGAAATCATTTAAGGCAGGCAACCGTAACCGCACGGGCCTATAAGCTTCCAAACAAAAAAAGATATAAGTAATCTTACAACATTTTGTATCCATAAATGTACAATAACCATATCTTTATAGCATATTATGTCCTCTTAACTTACTTTATTTTTGACAAAGATTAAATCTACTGACTTACCTCATAAACCGTTAGGACTTTGATTCACAGATAGTTCTAGGCACCTGAAAAAAGAAACAAAAACCTGTTATAACAAAGTAATATGAATATCATAGTATTTTTTTTCAATATAAATAATCTTAAAGCATGATGAAGGTAGTTGTCTAGTGAATACCTATTTCTTGATGACCCAAAAAATGAGTTTTCATTTACTTTTATATGACAAAACAAACTATTGTTTTTTATGCTTCACATTATGCCTATTATTATGCACATTATGCCTCAGCGTCAACGTCCTTGATTGATAGTGATATATGATTTAATTCGGCATTGGTTTTATATTTTTTAATTAGAACACCCTGACCACTTTGGACAAGTTAATTTTTTTATGTATATTTGAGATTGCGACAATTATCATATTATTGTGTGTTGTGATGTTACAAAATTAAACAGTCATCTTGCCTCTATAAAATATTCCTCTTAATTGTATTTACATCCACTGCTATCCTTCTCTGCTATTAAAATACCTTCTCAGATTTTTAAAATCGCAGTATTTTTCCTTGTTCTCTACAAGCATATTGTGGTTTTAATTTGCAGAATCAAATTCATATCCGTCGGCACGTAATATTACCAATGCGTTTAAATTGCGCTCAGAGTGAAGTATTAGAAAGGATTTCATAAAATACGGAAGTACGAGGAAATTAAATTTCATTTCATTCGAGTTCAGTTGCCACGGAAGCAGCCTGAAGACAGCTCCGGCGCATTTCGCTTATTTCTAAAACATATTATGAATTATATAGCTGGAACAATAATAATTTGATAACAACGACTAGACACTAACTTCAGACATTCTTATTAGATTTCCGTTACGTTTTAGCTGGAATAGCTACGTGTCACCACTCGCCGCATATTCAATCAGACAACTAAACCGCAGGAATGGGAACGGTATAGCAAAGCTCTAACTGAATATAACAAACAAATCAGAAAAGCAAAAAGAGCGTCTTGGCGACGCTTTTGTGAAGAAATCGCCCACATACATAAAGGTGCGAGAATTCACAAAATCCTTGCCAAGACACCAACAAATTACCTGGGCCTCCTTAGGAACCCAGATAACTCCTTTACGAAAACGGAAATGGAAACTCTTGAGCTCTTAAGAGAAACCGATTTTCCGGGAGCGTACCCCTGCAATTCACAAGACACCCAAGGGTACCGATCGAACCATAGGGCACACAACTATGACTGGAACACGGCCGCAAATATTTTCAGGCCCAACCAGGTTAAATGGGCTATAAAGAAGTTTAAACCATTTAAATCAGCAGGGGAAGACGGCATTTTTCCCGCCCTGCTGCAACAGGGCGATGAACTTCTCCTACAGCATCTGGTAAAAATCTTCCGAGCCAGCTTTGCCTGGAATAATATACCAGAGCTATGGCAACGGGTCAAGGTACTGTTCATACCAAAGCCAGGGAAAAAGGACTACTCACAGCCTAAATCCTTCAGACCCATTAGTTTATCATCATTTCTCCTTAAAACAATGGAAAGGATCATAGACCAGCACATAAGGGACAAATACTTAATGGTGAAACCACTAAGTAACAACCAACACGCTTACCAAAAGGGCAAATCCACAGAAACTGCCCTACTCGTTCTGGTCGACAAGGTGCAGAAAACCCTAGAGGATAAGCAAACCGCCCTATGTGCCTTTCTAGATGTGGAAGTTGCCTTTGATAATACACCCACAGACACCATTCTTAAGGGACTGGTGGCAAAGGATATAGACGGCCCTACCATAGGATGGGTCAAGAATATGCTTTCAACTCGAATGGCCATTCTGACCCTCAATGCAACTACGCATGAATTCCATACCACAAGGGGTTGTCCTCAGGGAGGCGTATTGTCGCCACTCTTATGGACTCTAGCTGTGGACCAACTCCTAACAGAATTGGAGTACCTAGACTACGACACGCAAGGTTATGCAGACGACCTAGTGGTCATAATCAAAGGCCCCTGCCTAGATACAATCTCGAACCGAATGCAAGGGGCTCTCAACACCATTACTAAATGGTGCAGAGACAATCAACTATCGATTAACGCAGATAAAACCGTGCTAGTACCTTTCACTAGGAAGAGGAAACTAGAAAAGCTTGTCAATCCAAAGCTGAATGGCATACCTCTATCATTTTCAAGTGAGACCAAATACCTAGGGGTCATACTAGACCAAAAGTTAACATTTAAATCTCACTTGGAATCAATAATTCAAAAAGCTAAGATTGCTTTATTTACTTGTTGTCGCTTGGCAGGAGCGCGATGGGGACTAAAACCCCATATAGCCCTGTGGCTGTACAAGGTGGTTGTGAGACCAATCATAACATACGCCTCAGCCGTATGGGTCAATAAGACCAACCAAGTGACAACAATCGACAAGTTAAGCAGCCTCCAACGTCTGGCCTGCTTAACCGCAACAGGAGCTTTGTCTTCGACTCCAGGCTTAGCATTAAACGCACTCCTGGACCTAACACCACTCCATTTACAGGTTCAAAAAGAAGCAAAACAATGCATTTACAGAATCTGCTCAAAATCGAAGACAAAATGGGAATCTAAGATTTTAACAACACTGATGGATTCAGTATCAAAGTACGAAATCATCAATATGCCAACAGATGATATGCACCCTGTGTATAATTTCAAAAGGTTTTTCTCGGTGAGTTTACCCAGTCGGGACGAATGGCTGAACGGTCAAATAGATTCCATCGAAGGTGGCAACGTCTGGTATATAGATGGATCCAAGAAAGGCAACGATGTAGGTTGCGATGTCTATGGACAAGGAACGAAGCTAAGAACAAGCGTAAACCTAGGCACAAATGCTTCAATCTTTCAAGCGGAGGTCTTTGCCATCAATAGATGTACAGAAATCATCCTTGAAAGAAACCAAAGCAATCAACGCATCTACATCAACTCCTATAGCCAGGCGGCACTTCTGGCGCTGGACTCTTTCGAGTCCAGTTCAAAGTTAGTGCAAGATTGCAAAAACAACCTCAATGTCTTAGGACAATCCAACAAAGTAACACTTAGATGGGTTCCAGGACATTCCAACATTGATGGAAACGAGGTAGCCGATGAACTCGCTAGAAAAGGCGCCGAACAGCTACAAATCGGCCCAGAACCTTTCTGCGGGATCACCAAGAGTTATGTTTACACACTGCTAAACGATAAGTGTAGGGCAGAAGCTGTAGAGCTGTGGAAGAGAGCAACAGGTTTAAAACACTCGAAAGCACTAATAAAAGGCTTTAATGACAAAATATCAAAAGAGTTATTACAGCTCAAGAGATATAAGGCCAGTGCGGTGACTAGAATACTAACTGGCCACTGCAAACTTAATAAGCACACGTCTCGTATGGGCTTGACGCAAGACGCAAAGTGCAGATTCTGCCTAGAGGCGGAAGAAACAGCGTTGCACATTCTCTGTGATTGCGGGACCCTCATGTGACATAGGAGCATCCATTTAGGGCTGCATATCATGTTCCCTGAAGACTTACAATATCTCACTCCCCAAAGAATCTGGAAATTTCTAGAGGCAACGGGAATTAGCAGTGAGTTATAAGATAAAGGGCTACTACAATAGATCAGCAATGGTCGAGGTAGTGCATACATGGCCCAAAGTCTCTACAATAATAATAATAATACGTTTTAGAACAAGGATATAATCAATTTGCAAATTTCAAGATTAATTTCTACTTCAATAATAATATGAAAAACATATAACAATAAGTGTCTCTACGATATAGCTGACTGAATATAATTTATTTATATCAGTCAGTAGTGGTGGTTCTTGAGATACTTGTTTTATTTCTTAATTTGTATTTGTTTACGGCCCAGGCAAATTTAGTAAAAAAAAATATAAGAGGTTTCGAACAACATCTGACGGTACCCAAGTCAACTTTACCTGAAGGCTTATTTTTGATTGATGAGATGCACACCAGCACCAAATTGGTTTCTTATTGCGCAAATCTTGGTTGAACCAATATCAGATCTTATAATTCTTTAAATAATTTACTCAAGATATGCTCAAAATGCATACAATCCATATTCAATTGAGAATAGTGTTGCAACCCAAGAGGGAGGAATATCATTATCAGTGTCTATCACTCGCGGTGCACTTTGGCCATTGATTTACTACCAAACGTAGATAGAGCACATCATACAAAAACGCGCTTGAAATCTGTCACCTAATCGACTATACATTTGTTCGCTGTTAAATAGGTAGTTGAATATGCACACCCGAATTAAAATTACCATAAAGAAAGTACCGTATTTATCGAATTCAACCTTATTCTTTATTATTACGACAACTATTTGAAGTACAACCGTATGCAGTTACATCATTTCATACCTAGCCACATTAAACTTGACGTTTTAGTAATTGCTACAAGAAAATATCAACTTTATAATCTCAAGCATAATGCTCAAAATTGCTTATCGCGTTGTCGCTCCAACGCATGAAAAAGAACTGCACGAGCCCCGATTGGGCAGTTCTTCACCGGCCCACTTTTCGAACGTTCATGCGTTATCTATGTTTGGTAGTAAATCAATGACTTTGGCGATCACCGGATGAGGCTAGTAGTGGATAGATCCTGGTGTAGAGCGTTATTTTTTTCATAAATTTGTTTTATTTTATTTTGCTTTTTCGTTTATTTTGTTATAGGTATTTTGTTTTTTTATTGTTTTATTACTGTGTTTACGAGTATTAGTTTTGTACAAGCTTTTATTTAACTTGCAATGTATGTTCGGGTGAAATCTTGCAACGCAATTTTGAAGCAGATATCTTTATCCGATTGAGCTGAAATTTTGTATACACGTTCAGTTTGGATGACAATGCATGGTTGACTATGTGACGTCATTCTAAATCCAAGATGGCGGCATAGCCAAGATGGCGTACCAATTATTTTTAATGCACTCCTACAATATGGGTATCAAATAGAAGGTCTTGCTAAGAAAAACTTGAAAAATAAAGTAAGGTCACTATTAATCCAATATGGCGTACTTCTAAAGCTAAAAAATCAATTTTGAAGTAGATATCTTTAACCGATTAAGCTGAAATTCTGTATAGACGTTCCAGCAAACGACCTTGCAACAATGAGAATTCCAGCAAACGACCTTGCGTTGACTGAGAAACGTGTCCAGTGATAACTAAAAAGTAAAAAATAAATCAAATGTAAACAAATCTTTAACAATAAGATTTTATTTAAATGCGCTTATAAGAAAAAATAAACTTTTCTACTAAAACTTTTACTAATAACATCATTTCACATTTGACACAATTTAGACATAAAAGAGATATAACAAGTAAATTAAATAATTTGATGTAATAATAATAATAATTTTAATATTTATAATAATTTATACATTACAATTTTCAAACTAAGGAAAGACGAGTAGGTAGGTACTTAAAAGTACTCTTTTAAGTACTTTTAAGTTACTACACACAAATCTCGCGACAAGCTAAAAGCGTGAAATGTGTGAAATGTGAAAGTTTTAGTGTAAAAGTTTATTTTTTCTTTTTAGCGCATTTAAATAAAAACTTGTTTTTAAAAAAGGGTTTTTTTACATTTCATTTTCATTTTCTGTTTAGAAGTAAAAGATTTTAATGCCCTAAGTATTAAAATCGCGTAAAAGTATTAAAAATAATTTTCCACAAATTTTCAGTTGAATGCTTACGAAAAAAGAAATATTCAAGTCGTTTTTGACTTTCAGTAAGACACATTGATTCATTTTTATATATAAGAAGAAGGAGAAGGAAGAAGATGAAGAATATACATGTTTAAGTTGGTATCCAAAATGAGATTAGCATCTTGATTAAAAACGTTCCAGATGCCATTTTAATCTCCGATTATTTTTCATGTAGCTGTATCAAATTTTTCCGCTTTAAATGTCTGCATTAATATTAGCGCTTATTCCCTTCCTTCCCCTTCTCGTGGTACAAAGTAGTCATAATAATGTGTCGAACCATATCACGGCCGCAACAGACGCGGTGGAATAACACAATTTGCTTTGATAGCGTTGTCATCGCTATACCTACTTATATTCTTCCCTTCACTCGTAACCACACCGAATCCGTGCCAGGTACAATACTTCAGTCAGAGACGAATGATCATTTTTTGTTATAATATATGTACTGAATTAACGAATATGCCTAGCACTGCCTTACCTTAGTAATTAAGCAATGGGCAGCTGGCAAATAAACATAATTTTAATAATCATTTTTTTCGGTTTAAATAATATTGGCTGACCATATGCAGCTTTGTTTGCATTATTATAACCAACTTTTCACGTAGGAAAACATTTCCCGTCAGATTTTTCCCGTAGGAAAATTACCCTATGTCCTTCCCCTGGTCGCGAACTATCCCTATAACAACTTTCATGAAAATCGGTTCAGTAGTTTCGAAGCTTATTCAATACAAACAAACAATCAAATCTTACCTCTTTATAATATTAGTATAGATTAGCTGTGCCCGCGAACTATGTTTCGCCTTAAAAGTTCAAAGAAAAAACTGTAAATCTACTTTCCCGCGGGAACTACTTACTTTTCCGGGATAATAAGCCTATATGTTTATCCCTGTCCTAATCCGTCTACCTAAAAAATTGCATCCAAATCCATTCTAGTAGTATTTGCCTAAAAGAGTAACAAGCATCCATACATACTCACAAACTTTCGCGTTTATAATATTAGTAAGGATGGATCATATTCGAGTAACTTATACAGCTATTAGTATTCCGTAAATGGACACTGAATTCCACATAAAACATTCCAAACTTCACCATATATTTCTAGACGTGTGTCACCCTTCCATTATGGCGTAGCCTAATTCGTGTAGTTATACAGCACAGTTACCTTGGCAACTTGTACATCACAGCCATCTAAGAATCGGCTAAGTGCGAGGCGGAGTATGACCACGTTTTTGATCGTATAGTGCATCGCTATAAAATGGTTTTCAAAACATATGACACTGACCAAGATTCATTGTTTTTTTAAGGCATTGGGTATAATCAGCCATTTATAGGGTATAATCAGTCATTATATCATCAGCCTATCGATCTCAATGTCAATAGACCATGAAAGTGTGACGCCACATTTCTATTAGGGTTGTGGGCATGCCCATCATGCCCACAACGGTGGATCCGCGCTTGAACTTGTAGCTAATGGACCATTTAGCCATACACACACACTGCGATTTGCCAGGTTCGCTTGTTCTCGAACAGTTGGACTTGTGACTATTAGACCAAGAGCCCGACAAATGAAGACCTATTTATCGAAGTACAGAATAGGACAATGGGGGTTGACTACTACTGACATAAACAAATAAGTCAACAAATACATAGTACGCACTAGCTGTGACTCCCGACTTCGTCTGTGCGGAATTAAATCGCGATTTGAAATTCAGGATAAATAGTAGGTCCTTCTTCAGTCCGGCTTCAGCTATCTCGATACCTTTCAATAAAATTGATTCAGCGGTCTGAATTGAATTGAAGGGTGTTCAAGCATCACAAGCAGACAGACAGAATTACTTTCGCATTTATATTATCAATAGAGATAATATAAATAACCCATTTCAAATTTGACCGCATCGTTCATTCTTGACCCAAATAGAGTCTAGGTTAAAAATTGTGGGTATTATACACAATAATAATGAAAGGTTATTATTATTCATGAGATTAGCTGTTGTATTCTATTTTGTATAATATTTCGTACACTGCAAAAGTACTGTAAATATTGATTTATTTAAATATGCTTTTAAGTAACAATTAAGTTGTACATATTTATCGACAGACAAAACATCGCTCTATACCAGTCAACCATTGGGTCAAGGAGGGAAAGTAAATGGCTGCATAAAAAATGTAATCATAGAAAAAATTTTTGTAATATTTAAATAAAGTGAGATCAAAAAATACTTACCTACACCATACAAAGACACGTAAATATAATCACATCTCTATACTGAAATCAATCATAACTTGGAATAAACTAAAATATTTCTTCAGATGATGAATGGGGGTGACGTCGAACGACTATAATTTCACAGAAAAGAAAGTTACTCATTAGCCATTTCAAGAAATGTTCTCGAAGCTTTTTCTTAAAGAGGGGAAGAGGGGCTCGCATGTTGAATAGGTATCGTATATCAAGCGGTAGGGAATTCCACAGCTTTATTGCTTGTAGAGTGAAGGAGTCTGACATAAAGCCAGTGAGAAATAGAGGTATATCAAAAATATTGATGATTATAATTATTAATATTTTATTAAAAGAAACATTATATTATTTTCAAAATTAAATAGATCAAACTACATTTATTTTTCTAAACGGAGAATCAAACCAGCTCAACTCGAAAAAATCTTGTAACTACCTTAATCAACTGGGATTTTCAATTAAGTAAGTAAATTATAAACAGAACCTGTAGGAGAAAAGGTGAGTAGTTCAAAAAACTTTCAATGTCACAGTCCCTTTTATTAGCAGCTGGTGTAGTGATACTACGTTCATAAATCCAATTACAATTACAGCTCAAAAATAATATTTACTATACAATTAAATATACTGATTATGAAATTACACTATGGGGTCTTTGCGAAGAAACTAATCAAATGAAGCGATGTCGAATACATTTGTTATTGGATAGTTGAGTGGATCGGGCAATTAGTCAACAGCACTCGTAATCTCCTACAAAAGACATCGACAGTCTTGAACAACCCTACAATAGATTGATGGCTGATGCGGGCCGCTCTATCGGAACGATCGAATCCAGGCAAAACTTAATCATCTCTTGGCAGTTCCACCGCAGTCCCTTAGTCGAAAACCAATTCTATATAGGGGAAAATTGCCTATAATTCAGCCAATGAACAAACACCCCATCTCTAAACGGGAACTCAATGACAAGGGGACACTTTCAGTCCGTTACCGAAGATTTGAAGCTGTAGTTTTTATACAGTGACACCGGAACCGGAACTCTTCAGTGATATGTGAATGAATGGAATAGATATAGGAGAAACACCGATCATAAAATTTTGTTTACGAAAAAAAATGTTTTTGGACTTTGGAAATTCTGTCAAATTCATATTGTTGTAGTAGAATGTTAAAAACTTCAAAGAAGCCGATTCGGATCATATAGGTGCTTGCATTAATGAGCTAATCGAACATTTCTTGAAAACATTTGTCATGAAATAGTTGCGTTCAACTGTTTATATGTAATTGTCGTGAAATATAAAAACTATATTATGCCCATCATTTCGATTTTTCCAATTTAATAATGACCAATTCATTCAATGAATAAGTGGTTCCTAAATACAATGGATAAAGAACATAAAAAGAACTGGAAATGCCAATTGTGCTTATGTAAGATGCCTAAGGGAGACAATAGCAACACTCCCATACGGGCTAATTACGAAAATAAATCACATCAACTAAAAGAGCTAGAACCATACGACCAAAATGTTACTTTAAGAAAAAAATCAATAAATATAAACCACGGAAATAGTTCTATGTATTCAGATGAAGATATTAGTGTTCTGGGAGATACACTATCTAAACCGGATCAGATGCAATTCTCAATAGACCAACTAGAAGAAATATTGGATAAAAAATTTGATAAAAATAAGCGAGCTTTATTAGAGGAGCTAAAAAATACCATTTTGAACGAAATCACACATATCTTAACCAAAAATCAAGAAGAAATATTAGAGAAAGTCAGACAGCTTTCCTCAAAACAAAATTGCATGAAACGAATTTAATCAAATAAATATTTATATAGAAAAACTTAAGAAAGAGACGACCAACTTAAAATATGAATTGAATCAGCTGCGGCTTCAGATAGATAAATACGACATAAATTTAAAAAATACAAATAGTAACTTTACACAAATTGATGAAAAACGGATTGTTTTGTACGGTCTAGTAGAGCACGGTAGAGAAAGCGAACATGAAATATACAACCGCGTTGTTTTCGCTTTTCAAGATATTTTGAATATGGATCTGTCACGATATATCGAAAGTATAACTCTCATTGGGAAAAGAGGCCATCAAAGGCCAGTTATCATTGAACTATTATCTAAAAGAGTCAAAAAACAGATTCTTGACAATAAATGGATATGCAAAAATACTCAATTGGCCATAGAAGACTACTTGGATAAAAACGCACTGCAAGTTAAAAAAGAGTTAAGACGGGCTATGTTTTTGGAAAGGCAAAAAGGAAACCATGCTATAATCAGGCGTAACACATTAATAGTAAACGGGCGACCGTGCGATGTAATAAATAACAGCAAAGACAACAAGTCTGCTCCACAAGCCGATGATGGAAACGGAGACCATATTATACTACCTCCCAGAAACTCCGAATCACCATATACATACACACAACAAACTGATCAAATCCAGACACAGTTATCCCTGTCCGTGTCTAACGAAGACTTTCAAGGAAGTAATAACTTTCGCCAGCAACAGTTTTAAAGTCCTTTTCCAAAATGTAAGAAGCCTAAATAGTAAAAGACACTTGCTCGAGAGCTTAGCAGAAGACGAGGGAGACTATGGAGCCTTCTGTCTGACGGAGACTTGGATTACACAGAATAAAGCGGACCTTCTTATGTTGGACGGTTACAGTTGCGTGGCATCGTTTTGCAGAGGAAGTCATGACGGCGGGGGCGTATGTGTATTTCTTAGAGAGGACATTGAGTATAAGACACGTAGTGATATTTCGGATTTGAGCATTGAATTTATTTTAGAATGTTGTGGCATCGAAATTCCTAAACTTAATTTAATCTTGGTTGTTATGTATTGGCCAGAAAAAAATAGAGAAACAGAACGTTTTTTCGAATCATTAGAAAAAATCTTGCGAATATTGATCATTAAAAACAAAAAATATGACATAATAATAGGGGGGGACTTAAATATCAATGTTCTTGACAAACGATGTAAGCTATCTGAGACGTTGCTAAATTTAATGAGAGCTCACAACTTACAACAGCTAATAAAAGTGCCTACTAGAGTTACAAATACAAGTTCTACTTGCCTAGATTTAGTGTTTACGAATATGCATGGATCGAAGGTTGAAGCGATGGTAGAAGATTTAGGTCTGTCGGATCATAAGGGTGTGATAGTAAGACTTCTAAATTTAAACTCTTTGTGTCAAAAAGATTGGTACATTGAAAAAAGAATTTATAGTAGTAGAAACATTTCTATGTTTAAGTTAGAGATTTCAAGACTGGACTGGAGTAAAATTTTATTACATGTGAACAATATTAATGACAACTACAACTCTTTTCACAATGTCCTAGCTGGACTTCTAAATTTATGTATGCCAAAAATAAAATTAAAAATTAAAAAGAAACCAAGGAAAACTTGGTTAACTCCTGGAATAAAAATTTCGTGTAAAAATAAACGCCTATTAAAAGTTTTGAACTGCAAAGACGCAGATCCTGTTCTTAATAAATATTACAAATGCTACGAAAAACTTCTTAAGAAAACCATACAAAAATCAAGACGGATTACCTATAGTAATATTATTAAAAAATCTAAGAATGTGACTAAAAGTATGTGGCATATAGTTAACGAACAGACAAATAGATTGAAAAAGAAAGATAAACAGAGCATAAAGTTAAAAATTAATGAAAAATTAGAACAAACCCCGAATATTGTAGCAAATCATTTCAACGATTTTTTTTTGTCGGTTGGTAGCGAATCAATATCAGGAACCTCTGATAAAACTGATATCCCTGTAAATACCTATACCCAAAACTCCATATTTATAAAGCCAGTAGAGCCCCATGAAGTGCATAATATTATAAAAAAACTAAAAAATAAAAATAGCTTCGGGTTTGATGAGCTCCCGCCAATATTAATAAAACAATGTGTAGAGGAACTCGTTCCGCCTCTTGTACAATTGATTAATCAGTCTTTTACACAAGGTACAATTCCTGATTTATTAAAGGTCGCGGTAATAAAACCCGTTTTTAAAAAAGGTGATGCAACAGATAGAAATAATTATCGCCCCATTGCCCTGTTATCGACTATTGCAAAAATATTTGAAACAGCAATGTCCTCGCGTCTTGCTCAATTTTGCGAAAAATACAATATCCTGGTGGAAAACCAAAACGGGTTCCGTAAAAATCGGTCCACGACACTGGCAGTATATAAGTACATACAAGAGATATTGGAAATACTAGAATCTGGGAAACATGCGGTAGGTTTTCTGCTTGACATGAGTAAGGCCTATGACAGAGTAAAACATGATATTCTACTAAAAAAATTGTACGGTATTGGAGTGCGCGGAAAGGCACATGACTGGTTCAAATCATATCTAGAGAACCGTAAGCAATATGTCGAATTAGAACACCTAGACTTTGCTGAGCGTACTTCAAAGCGTGTAAAATCAGACATTAAACAAGTCACCAAATCAATACCCCAGGGCAGTGTTCTTGGGTGTATCTTGTTTCTAATTTATATAAACGATCTACCAAAAGTGATAAGTTCCAATAGTATACTCTTTGCGGATGATATGTCTGTGATTTTTCCATGTAAAAATGAAATTGAGGTTAAAAAAATATTAGATAACACAATAACACGGATAGAAAATTGGCTCGAGATCCATAACTTAGTTATAAATTTTCATAAAACAAAATTAATGCAATTTAGACCTCATCAAAAACAACAGTTGAAAATAGATTACAATTATAAGTAAAAAAAAATAGAATGCGTTAACGAATTCAAACTTCTAGGGATAAATATAGATACAAATATTAACTGGAAATGTCACATTTCATCATTGGTTGGCAAATTAAGTAGCTTTAGCTTTGCGTTAAATCACCTAAAACGGGGGACAGATTTGAAATCAGCTCTAATAGCGTACTATGCATATGCCCATGCCTGGCTTTCATACGGTATAGTATTGTGGGGTAACAGCACTAATTCAACAGACGCATTTATAGCACAAAAAAGATGCATACGTATACTGGCCAACATAGATTTCAGAACTAGCTGTAAGCCATATTTTGTAAAATTAAATATATTAACACTACCATCGCTTTATATTTTGGAACTATGTAAACTGGTAAGAAATAATTTGTTGCTGTTTCCTTTGGCTGAAAAAAAATTCACAAATTACACAATGCATCTGAGACACACAAAGAGGCTAGCAAATAAGCTAGCAGTACCTTTATCGAAACTAAAAATGTACCAAAGGGGTCCGTATGTAAGTACAATGGGCTGCCGGAACGTATTTCTCAGATCACAAATTATAACGCATTTATAAAAACACTAAAGCAATATTTGATAGCCAAGAGTTTCTATTCCTTGCAAGAATTTTTTGAGGATAAAGATTGATTTGCAAAATGAACTGTAAGTACAAAATATATTTTATAAAATAAGGATATAATAATTTTGAGAATATAATTTAAATAAAGAATATAATTTACATAGAATATAATTAATAAAGAATATAATTTACATATAATATAATTAATATAGAATATAATTTACATAGAACATAATTTTGAAATATAATTTTGAAATATGAATTTGATTTTGAAATATGTAGGAAAAATTAATCCAAGTGTGGGATTACGGGTACTAATTTTAAAAAGTTTATAGGAAAACTTAGAAAAGCTTTTTCTAGGTATTTTAAATATTATTTAAATGAAATTATTTTTTTTTTGTAGATAGAAATAGTCTCGGTAATTTTGTGAGACATGATGTGGACTAAATTTAATAAATATAAGGATAGTATTTGAGTAATAACAATAAATAGACAGATATAATAAACAATAACAATATTATTACATTTAAATACAATTCAAAGTTCATACAAATATTAATGAAATATAATCATTAATTATAATGAAATTGAAACGAATCCGAAATAACAGAATTTTTGTGTATAGGTAGATGGTAATGTTGATATATTGCAATAAAATTATATAAAAAATTACAATAAAATTATACGTAGGAAGAAGTTGTAAAATTGTAAAATTAAAAACAATGTATATTGCAGTGCCCTCACTGGGTCGTGTGCTAAGCGACAATACTATTTGTAACACCATTTTACCGCATGAAAGCAATAAATGATTTGATTTGATTTGATTTGGTTATGATTACTCAGATTATTGGTGACCAATGAACACTGAATCAATGACAACGCATTAAATAAACATCAGCTTACAAAATAGACACATTATTTGATTACGTACAACATGTTTTTCTAATATTGTTTGAATTAATTTACGTCATTATGTTATCGATAGCGAACAAGAAATCAATAAATCAGCAATCAGTGTGGCTATTAATAAATTTTCCGATACGTTCGCCTCTGTGAAAGCTGCAACCAATTTTCGAATATCCATTTTGTCTGTGAAACAAAAAAATCCCAATGCATGACCCCATATCGCAACACGTGCCATGTTTATTTCCCATTCGATTTGTTTTCGCCGAATGCACACGTATCGCTGTATCGTATCGCGCTCCATACTACTCATTTGTTTTATTTGTTGCGTGAATACGATGACCCGATTTGCTTTGTTTATGAAATGTTTGATACCGAGCTTCATTGAATAGACGCGATAAAAAACCCCTTTAACAATGTTCGCATTTTTATCACTCGTCTAATCGTTTACTCTTACTTAGGAGCAAACACACCCGAAAATTTCGCCAGCGATTCGCGCGCCTTACATGATGTGCGCTCTGTTGTCAAATGTAGCTTTACAGAAAATCGATTGGTTGATTCTGATCAAAAAGACGCTGATGGTTGGACGCTAAATAATTTTTCTTCCAACTACTCATCAATTTTACTCACATTACTACCCTGGAAAACTTGATGGCAGTAATGTTGTATGAAATTTTATTAATGACCTGTTCAACATTAATTCCCTGTTGTGTTTTTTTTTTCTAATTTACCAAGAAGTCACAATAAGATTCATACAAAATGTAGGCAATAGTGTATAGGAATGAAGCTGTATGTCACAAAAAATGCGCTCACATATCACACATGCGCAAAACAAGTATGATGGGATCGTACAAAGTCAGTGTTATTAAAAAAAGGCAATTGTCTTTAATGGCGACGGTTAGCTTTTATTTTAATAATTCAAAAATATTCGAGTGAATATTGTGCAGGGAAGTGTTGCCGTCCGTCTGGATAAAGCCGGATAGCGTTAGGCTTTTTGACCTCTTGTCCGACCAAATTTGACTGCGTCCGGCTTTTGTTTGGCTTTTTGTACTATCGTACAATCAAATCAATCAACCACTTCAGTTAGTAGCGAATGAGCGAGCGAGACGAGATTGGCTGACTCGCTCGAAACTCAACGCAAATTCACAACAGGTACACACACACGCACGTCTTTTTGAATTTAATTTAAGATATTTAACATGTAAGCAATTTTATGAAACAATTATTAAGGAAACTGATCTCCTAAACCGTGTTTCTTAAAAAGAAAAGTATGATAACGAACGATTAACGTTAATTAAAATTTTATTTTAAAGTAACTAAGTATGTGTTTCATTATTTTTTATCAATAATCTCTTTTTTTAGCGTCCGGTTTTGGTATTCAAAAGTCCGGCTTTTAAATATGTGATTTATTCGATATTTTTGTAAATTTTAATAAAAATTTCCTAATGTACGACTTTTGAAAAGTCCGGTTTTTTTGACGGGTAAGTCCGGGTTTTTTGATTTTTAGAGATGGCAACGCTAAGTGAAAGTGGTGTTATTTTGGTGCACAAACACTCATGTTGTTCTAAAAGAAACTGAAACAATATCTAGTTAGCAAATGTTATTACTCCACAACTGAGTTAATGGAGGATACTGTTGACATGTAATTTATGAGGACATTTGTAATTGTGTTTAATATAATTTATTGTATAATTTATATTCAATTATTGATTTATATTCAATAATGTAATAATAATTTTGTATATTTTTTTAATTTTAATTATAATTTTGCATAGATCACTTCTTGACATTAATAATATTTGTATGACTTCAGATCGGGGTAGAGTCATAGTATGTAAGTTATTGTAATATAATTAATAATAATATTTTAAATATAATATCATAATTTAATTATTATAATATTTGTATGCCTTTAGGTAAAATGTAGCAGACTAACCTATTTTTACCATCTTGTAATGCTACCTACATTTCCATATAAAATTGATTTGATTTGATTTGACGGTAAGAAATTGTGGTGTACATGACGGTGAGTGTTTTGTGTATTTTCCACCTCATCAGTCACCAACTTCAAGATAATGTTTTGTTTTTTAGTAAGAACTATTTGTTTTTTTTTTGTCATAAATAAATAAGTTTTTCCTTCAGTTTTTTATTTATTTTTAATATGTAGATTTAGTTGAAAAAAAGCAGATTACGCACCTCGTAAGTTAGCTATTAATGCCCTTAGATTATTAGTGACCTCACGCAAGCGCTCGTGCGTAAGTATCGCTCGGTGCAAAAATCTACTATAGCTTCCCCATAAAACAAACAGTTGAACCACGGTTCAGTGTCTTATTCTACAAAACACTTGCATTGCTTAGAAAATTAAATGCGTAGACTACATAATAATATTATCAATCATTTCCTATACTAAGAATATGAAGGATTCCCCAGGAACAAGGATCTGTATATCAATATCGAATGACGGCACCGTGAGAGAGAAAAAAGATCCAGTAAAAAGCGTATTTAACGTAACAGCGAAGTTGTAAATATTCGAGTACCCTTAAGTAAATTATTCACATTTTATTCGATCCCACGCAAGAGTCTGTTTGGAAGCATGCATGTACATAATATCCTTTTCTTTGCAGCAAATTTTTTGGGCGTTCAAATGTATCGACTTCGCATAAATAGGCCTTAAAAGGTAATATGTATCTTTTTATTTACTCAAGGAGAAAATACTATCCCAGCTCAGCTCTCATATGATTTATGGTCAACAAAAATTCTTCCAATTTTTATTTCTATTATTTTTAGATATTTGCTCGCGAATTCGGCGAACGGCAAGCTGCTATCACGCAATAGTAAAAACGGTCGTACGTGACTAACCATCACAAATGGGCTTCCTTTGGTTTAATAGCTTTTGTTCTGGAACTATCTGTGCCAAAGATAGGCCCGTGGGAATACCAACGCCTTAACTAAACACGGAAAATTTTTTACTAATCCAAATGAATGTAGCTTATACATAGTAATTTTTTATTCGTCTTAATCCCGAAGCAGGTAAGAATGATTAGCCTCTGGGGTAGGGCGATCACAAATTTTTTTTTTGCTGTTTCGAATACACTCGAATCATTTGGAGTCTAAGCCAAGAAGCAATGATAACCAGCATAATTAGCAGTATCAACTACCCTCAAACACATTCGTTTTGCCACTGGAAAGGTGAGGACACCACGCACAAAATCCAATCCACTCATTTATTCACTTACTTTAATAATAACAATTATCATTTGCCAAGTTTTAAATTGTAAGAGCTTTGCAGAGTAAGCTGTTAAGGTACGTTGAATGTTAAAAAAATGACGATATTATTATTATATTTTGGTAAATTACACGTTTTGTAACACTGTTGTTCTTGAAATTCAGAAAAGAATTCAGTTTGCCAAGAATCACTTTTACACCCACAAAATGTTTTTTAAATCTTTCTTTCTTTACAAGCTTTTATTTACTTTTACATGTCCGGTGTCTTATGTTTAACGTCATTAACGACTGGGTTCAATATCCTATCTAATGTGGATTTGCTTACTGGAGATAGAATTTTGACGTATTTTGTATGGAGCTAATTTCTATCGCTAGTAACCAAATCCACAGATAGATAGAATATTGAAACCGGCCATATGTTTGGGTGCTGCAGCAAGCAAATGGTCAAGCTCATGGCTCAGCGACGTTAATATCACAGGACATAGCGCTGATTTTCAGCCATCACCCTGTGGGAATCGGTCGGCAATCCGTTACATAGAACCACGGGGAAATAATGAAAATAAACTGACAATAATAAAAAAAAAAAATAACTTACGTGAAAGCTCATCCATCATGTACATTTACGATTCAGAAGATTTTTATAATATGTATATTTAGGCTTAAATCAAATTCACTCCAAGCTAAGCAACATCGCAGAGGAATGTAATATTTGACATGTTGAACAAAGCGTGAGCTCCAGATTCCACGAACTTAGTCCATTGATTACTCGTATATTTAACAATTAAACAAACTAGTTAAAACAAAGGAGCAGATAAGTCAAACTAAGGCATAAAACTTCTAGGAATCCTCTCTGAACTTCGAGTAAGTGCTGGGTAAGAAAGCGTTTGAAGGTATTTCGGGGAGATAAACACCTTATATAGGGGCGGTGGTAAATCATTCCGGCACTTAGTAGCTTGAAAACGGAAACTGCCCCTTAAAGCTACAGTCTTAGAGGTGACCCCTGAATCGGTTTTCGAATGCCCCTAGAAGAGTGCCAGACATGAAATAAAGTCTATCGAAGAGGTAGCCGGGCTGCTTCAGTTTAATAATGTCAAAATCGAGATAAGCGAGATGGAGATGTCTGCGGGACTCCATGTTAAGCACAGACGCAGCATTCAGAAATATAGAAATATGACTAAAGCGAGGAACGTCATGGCAAAATCTAAAGCAGGCATTCTGGACTTCTTCACAGTGTCAGGATTTATTTAAGTCAATGTCAACGATAATAATGGCACTTTGACTGTTGCTAATTTAGATCCTTGAACGTAGACTGGAATAAATTAAAATAAGATAATTGGTATTTCAACATTTCGAATGAGATACTAAGTAGATGATATACGTAGTATGTTTGTTTTGTATGAGTTAAACTTAGAGCAGGAGCTAAACCTAAACGTGTATTTTTACGTAACGTAATAAATACGTTACGTAAAAATACATTTGAAATAAAAAGCATTCGAAAGTTGTTGATTTCATTTATCCTTGAGTTTTCATATCATCAAACAAAACACATCACTAAGAATATTTTCAGATGAAAATTAACGACCTACGTTCTTTGCACGCTATTTAACACATAATTTTTAGAATTGATTTGATGGTATGAACTTGGGAAGATTTTACATGACATAAACTTGTTATTGTAACATTGCCACCGGCTTTAGAAAATATATAGTCTCGTTCATTATTAAAAATCATATAATATTCAATATTTATAGTAAATAAGCCTACCTATGAGAAGGGCAGTCACTGCACATGTAGGTGAAAACCTTTGGATTTATACTACTTACTTACTTATAATAGCCACCATAACCGCCAAAGCAGGAATTGGAATAAATAAAAAAACTTATTATAACAGGAAGCACCACAGGATTCCAAGCCTTTGATGTAATACTATATCAGTTATTTAACAATAAAAATACGATCTACTAACCATTCACCCATAATACAAGGGATATATTTAAATTAAGTTTTTTGTAGCATTCTTTTCCACGAACTTAGAACCATCTTGTCCTTGTATCATTCGTTACTGTAGTAATTATGACTAAAATCTCATGATGTATTTTTTATGAAAATTAACGGTAGAGTATATAGAAAACGTCAATAAAACCTAATGTTTATAAGGTTAGCTAGCATATTCCAAGCGCAGTTTGCTCTTTTAGTTTACTATCTTAATTTCTAACATTTATCTGGAGAGGAAGCGAGAGCAAAACCGCCCAAATGCGAGTTGGATTCGACCCTCGCGCATCGAGGGTCCCGTACAAACTCGTCCAAGTACCTATATATACAGTACAAACTGTTCTAAGTATATTCCTAATTTTCTTCTTCTCATTTATTATCTTATAAAACATAATTAAAGCTAAAACAATTTTATTACAGCATTAAGAAACCACCAAGGATTATATAAATGCTGCATGCCACCCCAACTCTACGATTTGTGTCATGAATAACAATAATCACAATTACAAGTTATTAGAGGGAAGTGTCTCAACACTCTTCGTACATAATATACTTTTCAACACACTTGCTCGTAAAGTGGGTCTTATTACCTTGCATTTAGACCCGTTATTCAGTATATTAAACACGAGTGCTTTTCACTTTACATAATCGCACAAGTGCGGTAATCTTAACACGACAAACTCTAATTTGTTCAAGATTGCAAAGTAAATGTATGTCCAGTACGCATTCTTAAATTAGTCGCTTAATTCTTTTTTTTTTAACACGACTATGCGGCTACCAATTGGAAACAAATGAACAGCCTACTACTGGTTACTTAAATATTAAATTAACAACGACATTTAAACACAAACTTTTAAAAACAATAATTAATAGCTACAACTAAAATAAATTATTAAAAATTCACACAAACTTGTTTTTTAAAAACTAAAATATTCGGTTTATTTAGTTTTGAATTTTGGCTGTTTGGCCCTTTTTTGTTGGCTGTATGAAGAGGTTAGCCATGCCCGGGCAGAGCGCGAAAAAAAAAGGCGCGCGTCATTTTCCCGCTATTGAAATTTTTTGCCTTTTTGTTGTGTTGATCTACAAATATGTCGAGTCCAAGTGAAGAAGAATCCATATTATGAACTCCGCCGGAAATAATTATGGAGGCGCAAAGCGCGAGTAATAGTTTGTTGCCGCCAAAGTCAACGGATAAATACTTGGGCGGCATGCGATACTTTCATGCTGTGGAAGATTGATAAAAAAGCGCAGTTATTTTCAGAAAAATATTAATACCACAAGATCTTATATTTTCCTTACAAGTGTGTTGAAAAACGTCGTATGATACACGCGCGCATTGGTCATTACGTACTCTGCTTTCTTGTCGCGCTCGTCTGCGGCTCGCGCACAATATCGCCTCGTACGCAATAACCGACGTAGCGCGCTCGTATCATAATGTACTATTACATCACCAATTTTCTGTTAGAAGCTTGAAGAGTACCTAATATTTACGGTTTTCAGATTTTTCCTTAACATGTACTGTAAGACATTGCTCCTTGCCAAATTTCATGATATATATAGGTACCTATGTACAGTACCTGGCCATATTATTAGGGACACCACATTTTATGTGTTTTTTCTATTTACCCGTTTACATTATAATAATATTAATGATCAGAAAAAATTACCTACATTTAGATAATTTTATATTGCATTGGTGTTGGTATCATTTGTTCGTATTTTAATAAATGGCAACACCGGTTATCTATGTCAATTTGAAGAAAAAAAATATTTTCTTTAATGGCGGCAAATTCGCAGTGAAAAGCTATTGAAGTAAAAGGCTGATAAGGTGTTGGAAATTTATAAATTAGCTTTAAATATTTTTTCTTGCCTATAAAAAACAAAACATAAGTAATATTCTATATTTTAACTAACTTTTATTGCTTATTTTCGTGACTTATGTTGAGTTTAACAAAAAAAATGTCATGAAAACTTCAAAATGACGTTTTTTAGCATGGGCAAGGGGATAGACAAATCGCCTTCAAATTAACAACTTAAAATGCTTATATCTCATGTATTTCTGAGCCGATTTTAATTCTAATTTCACAGGACTGCATCTTTTTCCACGGTATTTTAATATTTAATGACGAGACGTAAAAATTAGAATTCAGTCATCATCCCAATTAACAGTTAATACTGATCTCTACTATACGAAAGTATTAACAAAACTCTACAAATGGAAAAAACAGATCGCATTGCCGCTTTCCCGCTTATTTTGTTTTTTTTTCTGTGGCCTGCCAGCTATTAAGCGATTATTTTTCATTTTCATAATTTAAAAAAATGGTTAATAATTTTGCCCAAATCTATGTTATTTTAAAGAAATAATTGAAAATAAATTATAATAAAGTCATTTAAAAAATACTATATTCTTTAAATACCTAACATTATGTTATTTCAATTTTACACTACGCTGTAATTAAGTGGCTGTATATAGAAAGTCGGAACATGATTCAATAAAAATGTGAAAAAAGAATTAGTTTCTTTTTTAAACTTTGACAGCAGCTGTCAGTTGAAAGTGATTCTCCCTAGGGCTGAAAAGTATTACTTTCAACCCTCTCCTCCGGCAAATTCAGACCTACTTTCAGAGTATGAGTAATGAAAAAGTTATTTACTCTGTGATTTGTATGGGAACAGAAAAGTGTTTTTTTACAATTTTCCACGCAATTTTTATGTCTTTTCTCTCCATAAAAACCGTCCTTGTTTAAATTCTTTAAGGAAAGAAAATATGAAAAAGAATTGCCGAATCGTTCCACCCGTTTAGTAATAACAACACGCTTAGCAACACATTTGGCGATCCATTTTTATTTATTCAATAAAGAAGAAATTAACATATATCAATATATGCTACAATTATGAAAACACAAAATTATAGTAAGCGTAGAAATTGATTAGTCATATAGATGACGTCACTGTGAACACTTGTATGCTTATTATGTGCCTCCCATGTGCCTCCACTGAGAATCATAATAGACTTCGAAATGACATTTCCCAGATACATATTGTTATTTATTACAGAGAACTGTCAATGCTTCTGCTTGCTTATTATCTCACAAGTTATCGTTTGCCGAAACGCAGAAACATAGTACTCACTACTATAGTACTGGTACTAAACATAGTACCCATAGTTAGCCGTATTAATAAACCCGCTTACCTATCATGAGGATGAAGCGAAAGGAGCGTCATATTTTAAAGAAATAGTTGAAAGTTAATTATAATAAAGTCATTTAAAAAATATATTCTTTAATTAATACTTAACTTTAGGTGACTTTAGGTATGTTATTTTAATTTTACATCGGTATAGAAAGTTGGAACATGGTTCAATAGAAATGTGCAAATAGAACTACACTCAGGGACAAATTTAGAGGAACGATAAAAATGCACTTCTAGTTTTGATAACGCTGTGTATTTCAGCATACGAAACCATATTTAGTTTTACCAGCTTTCTAGCCATCGCTACAAAAAAAAACATTCCCCGCGGAAACCAGTTGTACGATTGTGATAAAAAAGACCACAATTTAAAGTTACCGTTCTTCTCCAGGTCACTAATAGGGAAATTTTGTCATTATCCGTTATGGCCTTGGTCATGAATCCTGGATAACAATCAAACAAACGCATTAAAGGTCAATCACACATCGATATGATGTTGTAAAAGTAGCTTGAATCTATGTAAAAAGTGTAGTGTTCCTCTAAATGTGTCCCTGAGTGTAGTTTTTTCATAATTTGACAGCTGTCAGTTGAAAACAAGCGAATAACTTGTTGAAAAGCTAGACTATACTTGATATAAAATGATGTGATTTTATGCGTATTTCAATTGTGACGGTTGAAAGAAGAATGAGGAAGAAGTTATAACATTAAAAAATCTAAAGCTGTTCTCTAAACCGTCGCCGTTCTCTTTGCTAATGCGTCTTGTAGCCTGTGTCTGGTTGGAAACCTGATAATATGCAATGACGTCCACCTGAAAGGCGGATTAACGAACGATATAGGTATATATTTTTTGCTTTATTCCATTACATATTCGGCAGTAAACATTAACATGCCTCCGGCATCAAAAGACGTGACTTTTACAAATAAGGGGTGACCCTCTTACCACAATGGTCAAATGTGGTCAAAAGTGGACAAATTTGGACTGATTTTGCTATCTGCTACCGACGATACGCTCTCCTTTCCTGAAACAGTATTGATAATACGGCCCAGGCACCGCTTTAAAGGGGACAAATGATTATTCTTACCGAGTACGAAGATATTTGACTTTAAATCTGTTGGAGTTAAAAACCCGTTCATTGCCGTATGCTGAAGACCTATTCATTTTATTTCATTTAACAAAAACGATAAGGTCGGAATGCTTACTTAAATAGATATCTATTAAGAGGCACTACACAATTTGCATTGTAAATTCCTGTTTAACCCCTAACGCGCTCCAGGTCAACTGCCCTCGATGCGATGTGAGCTGGTTGGCTACGTGCCCAAATAACAATGTATATCACTAACTACTGCCTGCCGGTGTCACAAACAATTTAAAACCGTTTTGCTGTTGTATAAATCGAATTTGTCAGGAGTCGACAGCAATGGGCAGGGATGTGTAGGGAGTTTTCCAAACAAGCAAAAAGGTTCTGTTTTATTTAAGTTTTGCGTTTGCAAGTGAAAGTAAAAAAGCCATTCAAAAAGCATAGATATTACCTATGAAATTAACCTTATGTTCAACTAACCAGTAACCGTTTATGAACTAAGTGAGGATGTAGTAATACTAATTAATTTCTGTCAAAAATAATAATAACCGCCAGTACCTTGGGCCTTGCTCCGCTACCAGTGAAACCCCTAGGTTTAGGCTTTTTATAATATTTGTGTATTTATCATGTTATTATATGAATGTATTGCACAAAAAAACTTAAATTAATGAGAAAAAAAAATACACTCCCGCCGAGAGGTAGAGGGTACATCCCTCGATTTTTTGAGGTACTTACCGAGAAGAAATAAAAAATATTTTTTTTTCATAATAATCTTTATACTTGAATGGATTGTGTTCAAACCAAAAGAAGAGATCTAGTATACCACTAAGGTATAAGTCAACAGTGTAAGTAAACGCTTAGTAAATACAATTTTAAATTACTCAAAAGTTTTGATTTATGTTAACATTTTTTTACTTTTTTTTCTCAGTGTCTCGGTTTTCCATTCTAAGCATGTGGTGTTTACCTTTAATTGGCTGTGCACTTAGTTTTAGTTTTTAATAGTTTTAGTAACCAAAGTTGTACTAGTGTATAAGTTGTTGGTAAACCAATAAAGGAAAATAAAATAAAAAATTATCCACGGTGATGAAGTTTGGCCGAAACGTCGAGCCAAATATGGTAGAACAGGCGTTTTAATCCCGTAAAATTTCATTACTTTAAGATGCAACGCAAATTGAACGAAAAATTTTAAAGTAGAAATACAATGTTAATATGTTTTATGCACATTATATGTAGGTAGGTAATTACTATTCAGGCTTGAACGTTTTTTCAACAACAATAATTATAGAACTCGCAATCAACTTTTCGCATGATCGGCTTCTCTGCTTTGAATTATCCTGAATTCACGTCAAAATAACAGGATATTCAGACAACTGACATGTCTTTGGTGTTTCAAACAGTCCAACTGCGCTTGGCTTTCGTTCAACTCCGCTGGGAATTAATTGTCAGGACTCAGCTGTCTATCCCCGACTCCCGGATTAACAGGTTATATGTTGTAATCGACGTTTGGTATATGATGAGTGCAAATCATATTAATTAAATAGAAACCCTATTTAATTAATTGCATCCACTAATTCTATTTATGAATTTGCAACTTGGTTCGTTCTCTTACAAATCACTTATCATAAACTCTTCTAAATCACGTCTACACTCTGTTTTGTAATATATACACGGTTATTTTTTTATCACCCTGGAAAATTTTAGGGACGCTTCACGACATGGTATTAGAATATTTTAAATATGAATAAAAAAAATAACTCACTTATTTAATTTTATATCAATTTTTTTAAAAATCCAAAAAATGTTGCACTAGTTGAGAGCAGCATTTTTTGAGATTTTTTATTTTTTTTTTTGTATTTTTTTTTTTTTTTTTTTAATTTTTTTTATTTTTTATATAATTATGGATGTGTCCTGAAGCGTCCCTAAAATTTTCCAGGGTGATAAAAAATAACCGTATATATCAAGTTAAATTACCGTGAAAAAAGGATTGCATGTAGTTATAATGTAATTTAGTTGCATAAACTCCAGTTAAAGAGGTAAGTAGGAAGGGAATAATAATGTTGTGAGCCGGAAGTAATTCATATTATAATATGTAAAAATAAAAGTCATAAATTAAATGACAACATAAAAATGGCCAATCTTGTACCTTTCAAAAATATTTTATTAGAAGACTTCTATGTATCCTACTACGTACTTGAAAGTTATTTTAACATGGATAACTAAGATTATCAAAGTAATATCCAATGGCAAATAATAGAATTCGTGCTCCTAAAAAGATACAAATCAGCAGCGCTTAACTATCATTAATATTAGCATATTTTATGTAATAAAATATTAAACATATTTACCCAATTTAATGGAATGCTAGCAATAGCATAGATAGTGTTCCTCGTTATGTTTCTGGCGTGAGCGGCCAATGCTTACAAATATGCCATAGCCCAACTGGTCGATACACAAACCGCAATTCGGAATTTGTGCTCGTACATTCCCGTTGAGGAAGTTTGTTGGTATAAGCCAAATCCAAATAACATTTCCTAATCCAGTTTCGCTCAAATCTATATACAATTTTATATATGCTGTAAAGGAAATTTAAAAACCAAATAGATATGTTTTGCACAACGCTTCACAAACTCCAACGTCATTTGCATCAGCTTTAATTAGATTAGGTGGAACAGTAATAGTACATTGTTACCCTAGGGGTGAAAGTAACTTATTTAGTCCCGAGACGGTGTTTGGCGCCCGAGCGTAGCGAGGGCACCAATAGTTCGAGGGACTAAATAAGTCTTTAACCCGAGGTAAACACTGTGCTTTTCATTACGAATACAAGGAAAGTTAAAACAATGAATTAGCTAAAACTCAGCAACTTCTGGTTTAGCCCGCTTTCTCTTATAAAATCAGGCGTTAACTCCATACCTGAATCAGATGAACTCATTGTGTTAATTATTAACACAATGTTATACAAATATAATTTACAGTTAATACAAATCTCTGCTATACAGAAGTAATAACAAAACTCTATAAATGGAAAAATGAAATGAAGATCGCATTGCCGCTTTCCCGCTTATTTTGTTTTTTTTTTCTGTGGCCGGCCAATTATTCAGCCATTATTTTTCATGTTCATAATTTATAAAATGGTAAATATTTTGCCGAAATCTATGTTATTTTAAAGAAATAGTTGAAAATAAATTATAATAAAGTCATTTAAAAATATATATTCTTTATATACTTAACATTATGTTATTTCAATTTAACACCGTAATTGAGTGTAATTGTAATTTAACGCTGTAATTAAGCGGCTGTATAGAAAGTCGGAACATGGTCGGAACTGTCAGTTGAAAGTGATTCTCCCTAGAGCTGAAAAGTATTACTTTCAACCCGCCCCTCAGGCAACTTCAGACCTACTTTCAGAGTATAAGTAATGAAAAATATATGATATTGCTAGTCCCTTCTTTATCAACAATTGTTATTCTTATAATATACTAGCTGTACCCGGCATGCGTTGCAATGCCACGTAAATCAATTTTTTTTTGCTAGGAACCCTCACGGGTGTCCCCATAGTACCCTACCAAAGTTTCATTACAATCTGATGAATGGTTTCGGAACGCATAGAGGACAAACAAACATAGTAATACATTGATTTTTATTTATATATATTAGATATTGTATTACTTATTTTCAGCATGCTGTGTTTACCTACCTACTTGTACACTTAACTTTAACACTACTCATAATGTATATGGTTTCAGTGTAACAATTATTGGTGAACCGAATAAATAATTAAAAAATAAATTAAAACGTAGCACCAATGACAGAGAAGAAGTAACAGGTTAGTCGCGTGCTTAGACATACAATAAGGAGGGATGGAAGTCATGTTATCAGAAGAGTTACCGACATAAATGTGGACATACATAAAAGTGGAGGGAGACCTAAGAAATATGAACTTGCGAGAGATAGCGTAATGAAAGATATGAATACGAAGGATGTCAGTGCTGAGATGAAGAATAGAAATGAATAGAAGAAGAAAACGTATTGCACCGACCACACATAAGAGTGGAATAGGCGCAGGGTGATGATAAGATAAGAAGTAGGTATCAATTCTTTTTAATTTACAAAAATACTTAATTATTGAAATTTTGGATATCCACGGTTTCTTTTCCTCGGTTATTGGATATGCAAGACTGAGGTGATCATTCATGTCGCCGAAAGATACGAGTATCGTTGAGCCTATGGACTCAATGGAGGAGTCTAATGATGTTGTAAATATTATATTTAACTCGAAATAACGCGATATACTTAAAATATAGATCAAAACTAATAAGCTAGTGGATTTTTTGAAAGCCGTCAATATATGTCAGAGAAATTTTTTTTTACGTATTAACTACGTATAACACTATACGTAGTTAATACGTAAAAAAAAGACTGACCGTTCACCGTGACACCGTTCATCGTGACGGTCCCATGACGTCACACGACCACTCGTGTCGTGTTGTTGCAACGCACCACACATTACACTTACATTGTAGTCTCAATGGTCTCAGATATCACGAGAAATTACTATTATCTCTAGAAATAACCAAAATACTACGACTCTTTAACGTGCAAATGACAATACCACGCTGTACCAATATAATATGCTAAGTCGAAAAGTAAAAAAGCCATTTAAAAATCATAGATATTACCTATGAAATTAACCTTATGTTCATCTGACCAGTAACCGTTTATGAACTAAGTTAGGAGCGATATAATTTTTGCAAGCGAAATTTTAATGTCCTATAAATAGTTCTTTAGTTGTTAAGATATTTTTAAGATTCATTCACATTTTTGTTTAATTTTGCTTAAATTTTGATATGAGCGAATCAAAAAAAAGTAAACTTCTCCATTTACTGATTCGCACATGGCAATGGCTAAGTTGGAAGTCACGGAGACTACAAAAGATTTACTGCAGATCAAAAGGCGAAGGCCGTTTGATCTGCATTTTAAAAGCCATTGTAAATATTATTTGACTTGGTCCTTTGAAATATCGACCCGAAAAGTGACACGAACAAAATATCGACACGAACGAAAATTATACACGGTAATTTTTTTATCACCCTGGAAATTTTTAGGGACACTTCAGAACATATCCATTGTTATATAAAAAAAAAAAATTAATATATTTTTTAAATCTCTATAAATGCTGCTCTCAACTATATATTTTAGAAAATTAATATAAAATATAGTGAGTTATTTTTTTTTATATATTTAAATCATTCTAACACCATGTCGTGAAGCGTCTCTTAAATTTTCCAGGGTGATAAAAATAACCGTGTATAATTTTCGTTTACATCGCTTCATATTTATTACACATCAACTTATATATACGTCGGTGTGTGTACGGGGGTGTGTTCATTCAGTGAATTGGCCCTCCCGGTCCCAAATGTACCTTCATCGGAGGGGGAATCTAGATCCGGACTTAACGCTTAAGAAATCTATGTAATTAATGCGTAGTTCGAGTAAGTCTAGTCGAACTTCTTAGAGTAAATCTTCTGTCGATCAATCAAAGGCTTGTTACTTTCACGACTATTTAACACCACTACGTTATAAAGCAAGCATCTCTGTAAAAAAATTTTTTTACAAAAATAGAACCGACTTCAAAAACACTGAAAACTTAAAAATAATCTTCTTCTATATTGAAGTCGGCGCCAAACGATGATCTCCTAGAAAGTGTTAAAATTTGTCACCGACTTCAATATAGAAGAAGATTATTTTTAAGTTTTCAGTGTTTTTGAAGTCGGTTCTATTTTTGTAAAAAAAAAATATTTTTAACTTTTTAGTGAAAGAAACCCTAATTTAAATTAGTGTTTTCCTGTGATTTTCTATGGGATCCCGTCATCCGATCCTGATTTTGGTGACCATGGGACCACCCTTGCAGTATACTCTATCAAATACAAAAAGAATTTTGGAAATCGGTTTAAAAATGACGGAGTTATGAGGTAACAAACATGAAAAAAAATACAACCGAATTGATAACCTCCTCCTTTTTTGAAGTCGGTTAAAAATGTCTCTTTTATCAGGCTCGATAACGATCAAAGTGTCTATGAATGTTCAATGGAAAATTTTTTTGAATATTTAAATATTGTATGCTCGGAAAAAATGTTTTATCGCCGAAAGGTCGAGAGTCATTTGCACGTCATTGAATCACGAGTGCTAATTTTGCTTGAAGATTCAAGATTCGTCTGTTACCATTGCCTTATCGCTTTTTTTATCTTGAAACGTCGCTCGCTGCTGTGACGCCAATATAAGCTTTGCTTTACTTTTGATAATTATCTTTCTACGCGTGTCCTTGACAACCATGTGGTGGTTGTTGCTACGAGCGATAGATTGTATATAAAAGATATCACATTTTTACTCGGGGAGGGACACTCTGTAACAGGGTCGTGTGCTTGAGTACCTCCGTCTTACCTATTTCTGCCGCAAAGCAGCAGTGCTTGCATTGCTGTGTTCCGGTTCGAAGGGTAAGATAATGGCACTGAAATTACTGGATGCCGTGATTTTACATCTTAAGTCACAAGTTGGCAACGTACACTGTGGCCCTTGTGGGGGTTGCAGTTTTACTGCGAATCTCACAGGAGCCACATGTATGACTGT
This sequence comes from Schoenobius gigantellus, assembly GCA_963935595.1. NCBI lineage: Eukaryota > Metazoa > Arthropoda > Insecta > Lepidoptera > Crambidae > Schoenobius > Schoenobius gigantellus. The sequence goes on from OZ012555.1 coordinate 16,187,504, forward strand.
TACCACTCACCATCAGGTGGGCAGTTTGCTTGATTGCCAACTTAGTAGCAATAAAAAAAAAACAAAAAATATTTTTCACCTCACCAACTCGGAAAGGATTTCTTTATTCTTCAATATCTGCGTGAAAACGTCTATTTTAACCACTAGCGCAGAAGGTGATTTGAAATTAGAACGTTTGAACATAGACTGGGAATATGTATTAATACTTTGTGGTCAAAAACTTTTTCGTTTAAAAAGAAGAATCTACATGTTAAAAATGATTACATGATAAATTCGTCACATCGAATTTCAATTTAGTATTGTTCGTCGCGTCGCGTCGTAAGTATTTTCTTTGCTGAGGTGAGGTGAAAAGTTGTGTGTTGGGCTCGGTTACAGTTATTTGCCTCTCGTGCCTTTGAATCCTTCATAACGCTCGAATTCTACTTTTGAACCACTCGCTTCGCTCCTGACTCAAACTTATAATTCTTCGCTTTCTCAGGATTTAAATTCAGCACTCGTTATTGAACCTCCTCCATGATGTAATGACGAGATCAGCCGGTATGGGTCTAAAGGTACCTCGGTTCGATATCTCATGAGGGCAGAAATGTGCCTCTGGGTTTGGTTGGTGGTAGAGCCTAGTTGTGTATAGTACACGTACGATGTACGAATAGGTAACGTTACCCGGCACTGTACTAAAAGGAACGTTACCAAGCGCGAACTCTTAATCGTACCTAATCGTACGATTCGTTCATCGTATACTAAACGGCCAAAGCGTTAACGGTTGATGAGGTACGAGTAAGCGAGGTAACGTATGCTACAGTGTGTTCAACATTGGTAGATGGCGTATGACATGCCACCTAGAAAAAACTTTAGCAACACCTACAAAAATTTTAACGTATTTATTATGGAGCCGAGACTAAGAATATTTTCTACTGTTTTTGTAAGGAATTTCAACCCTGCATAACTTCAAGAAAAATATTTACAAAAATGCTTATATCTCAAAAACGATGCATAAGAGCTAGAAAAAAATGAAAATTTTAACCCCCGAAAACCGTTCACAGCTAATTATTAGGACACACATAATGGACTTATCAAAAAATGGTAAAGTGTGAGTTTGACTTTTTTTCATACAAAATTTTGATTTTTATATGAAGTTTAGTCCAGATTCCACCTTATGTAGCAAAGGGGGTGCGAATTGTGATTGAACTCATCCATACTAAATACGTTGAATTTTTTTTAAGTGCTGGCTCCATTAGAGGGACTACGGGCACTTTTAGTTTCCGTGGTCCCTCCAAGGGACTACCAGAGGGACCACGGGTACTGAACCAAAAATCAGTGGCAAATTTTCTGTTTTTTACTTTTTCGAAAAATTCGAAATCTTTTTATGTGTCTTCAGTCTGTAATCTACATTGCTTTAAAATTTCAATCCCCTAATTATATTTCCTTTCCCATATATAACAAGCTGAATGATTCAATCAATATTCGTACCTATTAATACGGTATTATTCACTATATTAAAAGTGGTTTCAATCTACTGTACTAATAGCACGAAAAAACTGTACTAGTACCTTACTCGTACTGTACGATTACGGTTCGAACCCAATAATGTACGAATAAGGACAAGACTAGTAGAGCCTCTGAGCCCGCCTGACTAGACAGTCAACTTACTTATGTCTGTCAGAGACACTGTTCCGACAATTAAAGGTAATATACCCAGTTCCTCGGCTGTTGAAGAATTCAGATGAAGCTCGCTTTCTTTTTCAGTCTTATCGTCACTTATCATCAGGTGAGTTCGAGGCGAAGAGCGTCCCTGTTGTGGGTCTATTTTTTTTTACATAGCTTGGTTGGCGAACAAGCAGGCTACTAACCTAATGATATGTGACTACATCCGCCTTTAGTACAAGTGATTCCTATAAGACATGCAAATCTGCAACCCCTTCAAGGACGCTAACGTTGCCAACTTGTGACATAAGATGCCAACTTACAGTGCCCAGCGATTTCACTGTTTCAATTTCACTATTACCCCTCGAACCCGAACACAGCAATGCAACCAAAATTACTATTGGCCGATTTCACTAACCTTGTCTTCGCTAAGACAATCCTAAGAAGAATGCTGTCACTTCTCGTCTTTAATGAAAAGAATGTGACAGCATGCCACTTAAGATCTTCCTAAGCTAAGCAATGCAATTGACCATCAGACTTTAAACATTTTATCTTAATTACGCAACTATGTAGTTGAATGTAAAACAAAATTTCGAAGCCTGGACGTTAGTGGGCAATCCATTTTATAAAACTTACATGAAATATATGGCCCTAGTTGGCTATTCCCTATTTCCATCGAAACCGGGCGAGCTCTCATTTACATACACTTTGCTGACCCAACACCGATAAAACCCTTTTTATCGCACTAAAAAAGGATTTTTGAGGTTCAACAAAGGTTTGTTTACTGTATTATTTAATAGAAATAGATGCTGAACGGGCCTCGCTCCAAGTGTGATAGTTATCACATCTGTTTCAATGTTGTTATTCATTTTGTAAAGTAATTGTTGGTGTTTCAGTTTTAAATTATTCTAAAGAAAAAAATTGTGTCAACAACATATTTTTATAAAAATTGAATGAAAATGGACTTCTTTTTATCGACAAATACAGGATAACTCCGTGACAATCTTGCCGCGGAGTTTTATTTGCACACTACTGTCGCATTAAAATAAATATAATCAATTTCAATTTCAAACGACTGTCCACACTATTCAGAATAATAAAGATAACAAAATGCAGAGAAAAAATATTTAAAACCATAAATAAAAACGAAGCTTAATCAAATTAGCAAACATTCATTATTTCATATTTTTCAGTATAACAATGACTTGAACCAGCATTTTCGAAAAGTCATAAAGTAATAGAACCAAGTTATAATTTGAACAGACCACCCACCATGCGATTTGTCAATTAATTATATTTTGTTTCGGTTAGTTTATGAAATATTTTGGTAATGAAATTATTGACCTGAGAGGCTTTGACTGAAACAAAAAATCTGTATAAACTACTAAAAGCACATTCTCAGCAAATGAACAGTTGCCGTATAGATTACAGCTATAAAAAATCGCTGATCATCTAGTTGGGATCGGCGCTCGCTTCGTCACAAGAAACGAGGGGGCGTGCCACCCCAACCATTTATTTTCATTTTGGCTCGAAATAGGGTTAAAACGTAACTTGCCTTGTTGTTTTATTGCCTTCAAATGATGTTGACGTTTGAAAAAATAAATGCGAACTATTTTGTTTTGACTTCTGTAAAAGTTTATCATATTTTTTTGGAAAAAAGGTACTCGTAACGTTTCGTTGTTTGGTTTTCAAGCTTGAGGCAATAACTCGTGATAGTAAAATAAAAGAGATTAAAGAGGTTCTCTTGAGATTGCGTTAACACTTTAAATATATTTTAGAAAAACTAAAAAGGCTTAAACTTCAGTTATTTACACAGATACCTTATGTTTACATTAACCTACGGTATGAAAGGAAAACAGACTTACTTATCTATAATATGGATACACATACAATGAACACACTAATACCTCAATGCATAATCAAGTTATCTTAACTAAAATTGACAGGCAATATTGCATTTACAAAATTGTCAAAAAAATGTAAAGTTTGATTAAAAGTATAGCCCTCTTTCATAACGATATTTGCGGAAAAGTATCTTACCCTAGTTGGCAAAGTTTCTTGCAACCGCGTAAACAAGTACTTGAAAGTAATAAGTCAACAACTGACAAGCTATGTACAAAGTTAATTTATAATTTCATCCAGAACTTGCTGTGCAAACTATGCTCGCGTTTTACACCAAGATTTTACGTTGCACTTTACGAGTTCCGATGGTTATACCAGTTCGCTGGAAGTTCTGTAGGAGAGAGAACTGTAACCTATATCATCCTTTTTATGACTGTCTTCTACATTTGCTTCCTTTGCGGATATAGTCAATTGGAGAACAAATTATCTTACAGGTTGATGTTATGTATTATTATCATATTATATGATGCCTATTGAAGATGATGTCTTATAATCTCGATAACTTTTTGGTGAATTTTAATTTGTGTTTACATAGCGACTTATAAACTTTTTAAGTATAACGATACAACCTTTTTGGTTTTTACATACGAAAGAGAAGCTCTTGGCTTTCATTTCACCTGAGGGTAAGTAAAGATAAGGCTGAAGGTGCCAGATTCACCAGAACTTCTCGACAGTTGAGGAACCTCTAATTGATGGAAAACAACAATGCTGTCAACATTGTTACTATGGCGACAAACTTTAGGTAGCTAGCCAGTTGAACTCAGAAACTCTACCATCGACCAAACCGTGCAGAAAACTGCTAACCCCATGGGGAATTGAACCCCAAACTTCCCGATCAACAGCCGGTGGTCTCAACCACTAGACCACGGAAGCGGTTGAAAAATACCTGTTTTTCAACATTTCGGCTAAATTGCAACAAATCCCTTCATACGAGTATATCAACTAGCTTTCCGCTCGCAGCTTCGCCCGCGTTATTTTTGTTTTCCCGTGGGAAATTTATATATTCCCGTAGGAAAAATAATTTTATAGCCCATATTCATCAGGGATAACGTAGGATTCTCAATGTGAAAGAATTTTTCAAATCGGTCCAGTAGTTTCGGAGCCTATTCAATACAAACAAACAAACAATCAAATCATTCCTCTTTATAATATTAGAATAGATGATTTAATAACCTCAATATTCTTGAAAATTGCAAATCCTTTCATCGAGTACCTGCGCAAATTTGAGTAGATCAGCTCAGCGAATATAAATCAATCATGATAAGCTCTATTATACTCGTATACCCTCGGATTGCAGATATGATTAATCTTTACGCAATCGCGTCAACACCTCACCACTGAATTAGTTCCACTACCGTGGATCGACTGTAAATAATTAGATACGGGTCGGCCAATTCCACGCCACTACCCTTGTCCCATCGACGGATAATAGATAGATACCAATTTATAATTAAGCAACTGTCTCTGTCATGTTACTCAATAATGAGGCACGGGCATTACAATGTTAATTTTATGCAACTACATAGATAGGTTTATCCGAATCCCACAAAAGAAGGAGGTTCTTAATTTGTCTGTACGTTTTTATGTTTGCTGCCTCAGAACCCCGACACCTTTTAACCAGTTTGAAGAATTCTCTTTTTGTTTGAGAGGGTATTCTTTCTGATTGGTCTGCAAAATCGAAGGAAACTCTTAAATTTAATAGGTACGTCCAACGTGTTTCATGTTGTTTCTGATGCTATTCGAGTATTTGCGTTTGATAGTCAACATCTCAAGGACTCCTCAGCTATACTAAAATGATAATGGAAGGATGGACTTTAAGCAATTAGAACTGAGCTTTCAAATATAATAATAGGAACGTATTCACCCTAAGTTGTTTTAAGTTACTTTGGTGAACAAGTAATAATTTCATTAAAAAGATTTAAAAAATATTTTACAAAAAATAAAAGCTGACTTCAAAAACAGTGAAAAATTTTTGACATCAATAAGTGCCCTGCATAATGTTGAACAAATATTTTTTGAATTTTGTGCAGATGCAACAAAATATTGAATTAAAAAGGAGGAATTCGACCGTATATATGTTTTTTTTTATGTTTGTTCGCGGATAACTTGGTCGTTTATGAATCGATTTTGATGATTATTTTTGTATTCGATAGAGGATACTCCAAGGGTGGTCCCATGGTCACCAAAGTTAGGATCTGATGATTGGATTCCATAAAAATCGAGGGGAAACCCTTAAAGTTTTAGGTGTGTCCAACGTGTTTTGTGTGGTAGTCCCTTCTCCGAATATCGATCGTCCGAAAATTATAATCCCGATAACGCTTGCTATAATCATCACTTTCCATAATGTTCGGGTATACGAAATTGTGTATTACCTAATCGTCTTTAGTTCTAATGCTTTTGTGTCATAATATCGGGTGCTATAATAATAAGATATCCTAATTTTACTTGCTATAAAGTCACATGTTCTAAGTGTTATACTATATTGTATAATATTGTTAGTCCGAATGATGGTTTATAATAATATTGTTAGTCTTAAAACATGTTTAAAAGTTGATTTATCTTGGTTATGTTATATGTTACCGGAAATATATGAATCTAGGAATTGTATACAACTCCTAGGAAATGTTGGAAATTCCGAAGCTATTTAGGAAATATATAAAATATTGTTTTAAAAATTATTTAATACATACATATCCAGGGAAATGTATACATTTCCTAGCAGCTTCGAGCAAGGGGTGCCGGGGGGCCCAGCCCTTCGGGAGGGTTAAGGAAAAATAAAGAGAAGTTATAGGATTAAACATCAATATCATAAAGTTTAGACTTACTATCAATTTTTTTTTATTGTCGGCGCAGCGACCCAAAATTTGTCTTGGCCTCCGATACTAACAGGCGCCATTTTTCTCTATCCTGTGCAAGTTCCTGCCAGGTATGGACGTCTTAGGCTCTAAGGTCTTTAACCACCTCACCACTCCATCTGTACTTGGGACGTCCAACAGGTCTTCTTCCTTGCGGCATTCTTAAATAAGCCCTTTTGGTAGCAAAATCCTCCCCCATTCTTTCCAAATGCCCGAGCCAGCGGAGTCTATGGGATTTAATTTTACCAATGATATTGGGCTCCGCCACCAGCTCCTCCACTTATTTATTTTTTCGAAGCTTCCAACTGCCGTCAAACTGCCTGGCTGGCCCAGGAATCTTCCGAAGTACATTGCGTTCTGCTACTAAAAGCTTGTTCTCTTCTCTTTGTGTTAGTGTCCAAGCCTCGCATCCATACATCAGTATCGGTCTAATGACAGTCTTATAAATGCGAATCTTTGTTCTTCTGCTGGCCAACTTGGACACTAACACCTTATGTAAGGCTGCACTACAACAGAGGGTATTTTGAATACGAATTTCTATTTCATCCTCCCTGGTGTTCGTATCTATTATATTATACTGCAACCGAGGTATTTGAATTTTGCTGTACCTTTGTATGTAGTGTCGTTAACTTTTAAGTCAGCTCTGGCTTGTCTGGTGTTTTTAAAGCGACGCATATGAAGGTACTCAGTTTTCTCATGGTTGATTCTCAGTCCGACCTTTTTTGCTTCCTCTCCCAAGGTTTTTACCGCTTCTGCTACTTCTTCCTTTCTTTCTCCTAGAAGGGCCAGATCATCTGCATACCTACCTTATGTGCTCCATTCAGCTGTACTCCACCGTCTAGTGCTAGCACTTTTCTCATGACGAATTAGAGAGTCAAATTAAATAGGATAGGTGAAAGGGCATCACCTTGTTTCAGACCTGATACCACGTCAAATTCTTCTGTCAGTTCTGCACCAACTCTAACAACCAATTTACTGTTTCGTGTAGCAGTCTCTACCATTCTGACCAACTTATTAGGGATTTTGAATATTTTAAGAATGGAGTAAAGCGAACCCCCTGTCGATACTGTCATAAGCCTTTGCAAAGTCGACAAACAATGAATGGAGATCTCCTGCGTACTCCTACTTTTTTTCCATCAATTGTTTTAGAAGGAAGATCTGATCGACTGTACTACGATTACGCCGAAACCCACACTGGTAGTCGCCTATTATGGCCTCTGCATAGGGTTTGAGTCTCTTTAGTAATACGTAGGACAAAATCTTGTACGCTGTTGGTAAAAGAGCTATTCGTCGATAGTTTGCACACTTCTTACGTGATCCCTTTTTGTGAATTGGACACACAATACCGGTGTTCCATTGTTGGGGTAGCTGTTCACTATCAATAATAACAAATTGAATTAAATGAAATGTCTTGTGAACCTTAACAACCGTTACGTTTTAAAATTCAGTGACAGAAATATATCGTTGTAAAACCGATACCACGTAGTCTTAATTATGTCTGCATGTTGCATGCTTGCTTGCATTACATTTCGATTTTAGGGCACGTTATATTATGAGATATTCGTTAGAACTTATGACTATTATAGAAAAGTTTTTTAGGAATTTTAAATATTATAGATTGTGATATTTATAGCAAAAAAAATTAAATCATATTATATTTAGAGATTTCGATTTTCGGGCAAGTGATATTATGAGAAATTAAGTGAGGGGTGCTCATCATTCGGACATATGATGATTATGTCAAAAAACATTATGACACGTTAGATTATGGATAAAAAAATTATGAGACAGAATAGAGAACCGTTTTGTGTGTATGTTACGCGATTACTCCGCCAATAGGGTAGTTGACTCATATCAAAATTTATTAAAATATTGTTTATTTCTAACAGTATTTGGCATAAGGTTCCACAATATACCTTTTTTAATAAATAACAATGAATGATTACTGTAAAATTTTAATTTGAAAATGCTAGAAATAATCTTTTTATAGCTCACGCCGTAAACGCTTTGATATCCTGTGGTCAGGGCCGTGACGTCACTCATATAGTAAACAAAGAAATGTCAAATTTGATTCAACAACTCGTCGATTTGCACTATTCTTTCCTAAAACTGGCAAAAAATCGTCCAAGTCTCCGTTATTATATTTGTAAATATCGTAAATTATTTGTATTAATAGCAAAATCAACCATTGATGTTGGATTTGTGAGAGCAGATAGTACAAATCTTCCGAAAATAGACAGATTGATGGTCAGGAGATTCTTTGTGTATCGCTATAAACAATATAAGTACAGTTTCAATACTGTTATAATGAAGAACAGGTTACAAGTGTACTTGTCAAGATTGTCACGCGGCAGAAGAGAGTTGCAAACATGAATTTTTGGTGTGGTTGCACCATCACATTGAGGAGCTATTTTGTACAGCAGTTGAATGCTATTGGATAGAATTCTATCTCTCAAAAGTCAAATAAACACAAAGTATTTACTTCAAGAGAAATGTTGAAAAGAAAACATCAGGATCATGAGTCAAATACCAGTGTAGTACTGCAAGAATTTGTAAATTAACATAAAATGAGAAAGATTGGCAGTTGTTCATTTGTCAAGCATGAAGAAAATTACTGGGAGGAAAAATATATATACATTCACAGACACAGATTGTGACATATTTCTTAAAATATAAAAGACCTCTTCAATGAAGAAAGAATAAAGTGCATAGAAAACTAAACCATGAATCATCAATACAGAAGTGCTCTTTAGTTCCAGCTTCGTTATAAACAGTAACAGCTTCCATGTGCTATAAAGTCAGCCAGTGCATAACACATGATGGTTCTTTTGTGGGGAAGATTTTTGGTGGGAAATCTTGCAGACACCTACGAGTATAATGAAATGTGGATAAAAGTTGAAAGATGAAGATTTGGGTTGAAATTTGCAAAATGTGACCTCATTTCTGATTAATATCCTGTAATAGTCTATTCAACAAACGGTATCCATAAAATTAGATTAATACAAAATTGTCATGCTCTTTTACTGAAGAAAATGTTATTAATTATCAAAGACGGAAAACTGTGAACAGTATGCTTAACTCAAGTATAGATGCAGATGTTTTGTGCTAAAGCAAAACTTATATACTTTTGTGTTGCTAGCAGTATGTAATTTTGAAAACACTCAACAGGTGACAATATTAGCTATAATAGGTATTTGTTCTAACAATCTGAATATCAAAAAACTTATTGATCAAATAGTGCCATTTTGGAAACTATACTACATTTTTCCTAAATTATATGAAAGTATTACTTCTAAATCACTTTACTATTATTTTGACTTTTATTACCTGCAACCTTAAGGCAATATATACAAATTAATAAATTTGATCTAAGTCTATTCAACCTATTTGTACTTTTGGAACATATACTATATTTGAGTAACAATGATAAATATGAGCAACAAACCTTTAAAATATTATAAATCTTTTAAGGTGTAACGGAAAAATAAAACACATGTATTTCAAATATATTTTGTGATATTTAATAGAAAGCATTGTTTTTGTGAGGTTATTTCGCCCCCGTGCTCTGTTTACTATAAGACTGACGTCATTGCCACAGATAATGAACAGACTATCATGGCTGACCGTGTTTTCGGTCCAAAATTGAAAATCTTAATTTAAAATAGATTTTTTGCACTTTTTAGCCATCGAAAAAATAATATTCATGTGCTATGGTCTAATACAACAATTATGAACATTTTAGGCCCTACTTTAAAAAAGGGTCAACTAGCCTATTGTGGACCGATTTCCAAAATTCCTTTTGTATTCAATATACTCCTGGGGTGGTCCCAAGATCATTAAAGTCAGGATCTAATGATGGGATCTCATGAAAATCGAGGGAAACCCTAATTTACCCTAAAATTAGGGTTCCTTTCAATAAAAAGATTTTATTCACTAAAAAGTTAAAAATAAAAAATATTTTACAAAAAAATAAAAACCGACTTCAAAAACACTGATAAGCTTAAAATAATATAAGAATAGGTACAGACAACATCACACTTCTATATTGAAGTCGGTGACAAATTTTAAGACTTTCTAGGGGATCATCGTTTGGCACCGACTTCAATATAGAAGTGTGATGTTGTCTGGACCTATTCTTATATTATTTTAAACTTTTCAGTGTTTTTACTCAATTCTTTTGATGTGATCACTGCTAATCCAAAGGAATGGCCAAAGGGATCAAATATGTATACTGTGTGATGCCTTTCAGACAAAAAACATAATCAAACATGTTCAGCAGAGATCGAAATTCCAAAAGAAAATTCTATTTCAACCCGTCTAGCCAACGTGTAAGGAGACCCGTGCCAAAAGGGTTGAAGCGGTGGTGGCCCTAATCAAAGTAATACCAAACAGAAAAAGGTAATTTTAAATTTAGTTAACATTAAAATAAGCTTGACTTCAATATTAAATTTAGTCCTGCCAAGTGAGGCCGGCCCTAATGGCACTATCTACATTTGTGATATCTGAAATATACCGGTGTGTATGATACATACTTGACTGTGCCATTCGAGCCGTTAAACGTAGATACAGGGGCGACGATAAAACAATAAAGAATAAATTTACGGGGTCAGTATAACTATTTTTCGTCCTCCCGCGAAATAGGGATATTTTGGAGTTAACAGGACAGACTCAGAGTCTGAAAAAATATCCGTCCGACAATTGCAAACTATTGTTTTAAAGTGATTGTTTTTTTTAATTATTCAATCATTGTTAACAAAGAAATGATAAAACATTTGTATGTCATCCATCACATAGTTTGGGTTGGTTAAGGAACATACCTACTTACTGGCGTTTTTATTTCTTTTCTCTCATTGCACTTGATGGTGAGTGATTTGGACTTACGGACTCACTTTACCTATGACCTTCATCATCATCATCACTTATACATATACGTCCCAAATTCAAATTTAAAACAACTACAAGGGAAAAGGCAACAGCGACACATGTATTCTAAGTACTCATTGGCAACTATCACCCTTTGTCAAATCTTTAAAAAATCATATTCTCGGTAGTACATTGTCGTCACGCACAGGCCACAGAATCATTAACCTTACGGTACCTTAAACGGTCAGGGTTAAAATATAAATGAAAACAATTGATTGAATGGGAAGATTTCGAAAATTCTCAGGAAATCTGTGATTGATACATTATTCAGAAATTAACATAGATAAATATTCAAAAAGAATTAGCTAATTTACATAGATAAGTATTAAATTCGCTATTAATTCACGAACTATATACAGGGTGTCCCAGAAGCCGACGTCAAGCCGAAAGCAGGTGATAGATTAACTCATATATGTTATCAGAAAAATATAAAAAAAATCTAAGTCACCTATTTAAAAAAAAATCTAGCATTAAAAAAAATGGATAAAATTTACACCCTGTGACGGTTTTTTCACTGTTGTTGTTACAATTCTTGACTTTTCTAAACATTTTCTTTTGTTTTGTAATCCTGAATAATGTTTCTATATACTCTAATCTAAAATTTAAAGCCAGCTGCTCCAAATTAGAAGAATATGCCATTTTTATCTAATAAAAAATTTAATTAAATAATAAATATAATATAATATATAAATAAAAACTTTTTGTATAATTAAATATTCAAAATTAATTTTTCGCATAGCTTTAACAAGCTGTACTAAAAAAAATGTACTATGCGAGTTTGGCAAGTAACTGCAAAAGTTGGCGCATTCAATAAGGATTCTAAAATGGTATGATACTTGGTAGATAATTTCTACGATTGCAGACAATATTTTTTGTTCCAAAAACAGGCAGTTTTGAACAAATTTTTCTTACGTACTTAAAATTTATTCTAATGTACCCATGGTTTGCTTTAAGGCCGCAACTTTAACATTCTAGTTTGAGTGAGACCGGGAGAGTCATTTTACGAAGTGTGAGAGAGACAGATAGTGAAATAAATTAAATACACAAAAATTGTTTAACATAATTTATTTAAATGTCAAGATTTACAACAGGTGTTCAAACTGTCTTCCTTCAGCTCTAAAGCAGGCTCGACGTCTTCTTAAAAAAGATCGGGCTATCAAGCGGGCGAATCTTCCATTATTAACAAAATCATTTGCTTCTATTATTCTTTGCCGTAGGTCAGTCACAGTTTCGATTGGCTTTGCGTAAACTTTTTCTTTCACCGCTCCCCAGTAAAAGAAATCTAATGGATTTAAATATAGGGAACGGGCTGGCCACGAGATAGTACCAGATCGCCCTATCCATCTGCCTGAGTATTCCTCATCGACATATTCTCTTACTGAGCTGGCATAGTGAGCTGGGCAACCATCTTGTTGAAACCACATATCTCTTAGAATGTTAAGTGGCACATCTTCCAGTAGATTTGGTAAATCATTTTGTAAAAAATGTAAATAAACTTCACCAGTCAAGGCGTCTGGCAGCTCAAAAGGACCTATTATTTGTCCATTTAAAATTCCGGTCCACATATTCACTTTAAATCGATATTGTGATCTATCTTGCCTCATCAAATGAGGATTTTCGATATGCCACTCGTGTAAGTTGTGTAGGTTCATGTAACCATCTTTTTTAAATGTCGACTCATCTGACCACAAAATTTTCACAGAAGAATCGCGGATCTTCTCTGTGTTTTTGTAGCATTGTTTGACAAAAAGCAACACGGGGTCGATGGTCCCGGGGTTTCGACTCGCTGTACGTAGTACGGGTGTAGCTAATCTCTTTGCAAAATCCGATGGGCTGTACTTTTGGGTACTCCTGTGCTTCTCTCTATTCCACGTACAGAAATACTCCGATCTTCTTCGACAATGTCTAGTACAACGTCCTCGTAAGGGGGACGAAATCTTCTTTCACTATGTACTTGGTTCGGCAGTCGGCCCTCTGAGAAGAGTAATCGGTGCACATTTGTAAAGACTCGATGATCCGGAAAACGAGCTGCATTTGGGTACCTCTCACGATAAAGTCTAGCTGCAGCGTTGGCATTGCATCTACATTCCCCATAAATTAAATGCATGTTGGCGTATTCTTGTGTCGTGTACGCAGACATGGTGGCACTACACAATTACACAATCAACAATAAGTAGTCCGGAGCAAAGCAATGGTCGTCGGTAGAGAAACTAAACAGTCCGAATCCAAATCACAAGCAATCAAGTCCAATAAACGAAGCAGAAAGTGGTAAGCACGAAATCAACACGAACGAATACAAAAGGATGCGCAGTAAGCGAAGGAGCGAAACGTACTGATGTGTATTGTTTGTGCGTTAGCGAATAATTGGCGTCACTATCTGTCTCACTTCCACTTCGTAAAATAGTCATTTTACGAAGTGGATGTGAGACTCGCCGTCTCTGTCACGTTAGCGTCACTATCTGTCTCGCTCATACTTCGAATCTCTCCGTCTCTGTCACTTTAGCGTCACTATCTGTCTCTCTCACACTTCGTAAAATGACTCTCCCGGTCTCACTCAAACTATAATGTTAAAGGTACAGCCTTAAAGCAAACCATGGGTACATTAGAATAAATTTTAAGTACGTAAGAAAAATTTGTTCAAAACTGCCTGTTTTTGGAACAAAAAATATTGTCTGCAATCGTAGAAATTATCTACCAAGTATCATACCATTTTGGAATCCTTATTGAATGCGCCAACTTTTGCAGTTACTTGCCAAACTCGCATAGTACATTTTTTTTCAGTACAGCTTGTTAAAGCTATGCGAAAAATTAATTTTGAATATTTCATTTAGATAAAAATGGCATATTCTTCTAATTTGGAGCAGCTGGCTTTAAATTTTAGATTAGAGTATACAGAAACATTATTCAGGATTATTCAGGGTGTAAATTATATCGATTTTTTTTAAATAGGTGACATATTTTTTATATATTTTTCTGATAACATATATGAGTTAGTCTACCGCCTGCTTTCGGCTTGACGTCGGCTTCTGGGACATCCTGTATGTATAAAATCGAGTGTGTGGACGAATACGTTTGCAAAACATTACTCCGGCAGCGAAGGTCCCTTTACGCTGACTTTTTAGAAACTTTGATTACGGAGCTTAGAATGGCCCAGTAGACTTTGGCAGGGAGTAACGCATAAGCGACAACAACATTCTTATTCATGAATCATGAATAAGAATGTTGTTGTAAAATATACCTATGTAAAATATACCTATGTAGATATAAACTTTTGAACCCTAACATCATTGGAATTCTCTCCCTGAGAGTATTCAAAGAGCGCGTACTCTAGATTCTTTCAAATGCCTAGTTCGTAGTCACTTCCTATCTATAAATCCTTAGCCGCTTATTGTTATCTAATTTCCTTCCCTATGACACAATCGGTTTTTTTATTCCTATTTCTGCACCCTTCCCCTTGATTATCCCTTTCCCATTTTCCAGTCTTAATGTTACCTGGAAGAGATTGCTTTATAGCAATAAGGCCGCCTACTTGTACATTTCTTCTTTTTTTAAATTTGTTTCTTTTGTTACGTGTATTATTTGTGCAATAAAGAGTTAATTATTATTATTATTATCATAATTATGTTTTCTTTTGGCACAAAACATTTCCGAGAAGTGAGTTAACGTCTGAGAAGTATGGTCGTCAATTTTCTTGTCAACTCTTTTTACAACATATTATACCGTCTCTGAACGTAACGTAACGAAAAAAGCCTTGAAGCAAAAGAATCGTTAAATTCCTCTTTTCATTTCAGCGCTACGACTCTTTCAAAATTTTTAAAATGAGCAAGCAGCCAGTGAAAATAATAGTGCAGTCTGGTTTAACTAAACTCTGGGTGGGTTTTCTATTCAATAATACTTTCATGTGGTACAAAGCTGGCCGGATGTATATTTTGTTCTCAGTTAAGACTAAGATATATTTTATTAGTGGCCGTATTATGAAATCATGACTAATTAGTACATATCTCATTAAAAACACATGTTATCATTTTTTGTTACTACACTTAAGAGGATTGTGAAGCTGTAAATTTTCATACAAAAAGCGATAACGCTTTTCTCCCTCTTTACATAGTCCAATTTTCATAATTTTTAGAAAAGTTGTAGATATAATGAAGATCTAGGTTTGTACGTTTTGATTTTGAAGTAATATTGGTCAGAATATAAATTATTTGCATCTAAATATCCATATTTTAAACATAAAAACTACCTCGAGAATTTTTATCTTTTTTGACTAAATTATACTGAATTACAAAAAAGGAAAACGTAGAAACATAGATTAAGGTATACTGAATCCAATGAGACCAAAAGTGTCTAATTTCGTAAAGGTTTAGGGGGGTAAAACAGTTATCGCCCGAAACAATATTTCAATAAGAAGTGTAGGCAGTTGTCTCGGACTTTCAACTCTAAGCGGTGTGCAACAAATTGCATTTTTGAAAGTGCATACTCGAGCCATGTATTGGCACTTCACAGTCCTCTGCGAGCCCGTGGCATTTTCCGCGCGTCGCCGTTTAGTAGTTATGCCACTGGGTAACCATGATTACTGCACGATTCGAGTTTTTTTTTAAATTTTAATAACAATGTGAAACATCTTATATATATAATTTATTGTACACAGTTACAACTCATGATTGGTAATTAACATAAACATTTGTACAAAGGCGAGCTCTGTAATAGTCAGTACTCTTCCTCTACCAGCCAACCCTAGCATAAATTAAAATGAAGTTCCAAGCTTAATAAATGGTGGTCCCAAAAAATCAATTTTGCGTATCTACCAAATACATACCATTTTATATATTATTATAAACTTATATAATATCCTAAAAATGTAACATACAAGCTTTCCGCTCGTGGCTTCGCCCGCGTTATTATTGTTATCCCGTAGGAATTTTATATATTCCTGTAAAATAATTTTGTAGTCTACTATACAGTGTGTAAAAAAACCCTGTCAGATCTGACAGGGGCATATAGGTATCTAATTAAAATCGCCAAAATAAATATCCAATTTTCTTAATTCAAGAAAATAACTTTGCTATCGATTTTTAAAGTTTGCATTTTTGTCACCTATTGAATACTATTTACCCATAAAATGGGAGACATTTTTCACTGCATTACACAGTGGTAAGCAAGCGGTTCTTTTTATGCACGGTATGTAATCTTTTATAATCTAGTTTTCAATCTATTTCAATTTTTTACTTTTTTCAACAGGGTATTTTTTTTCTTTCATTTAATGAAAATGATTATATAAATAGAACCAAATCTTGATACCTAAAACTACCCTAATGGATCGGACAGGGTTTTTTTACACACTGTATAGAAGACTGTTTTTTATATTTAGAAGCTCGAATAATAAATTTCGTAAAAATTGGAGCAGATTTAAAATATTTTCCATAGAAACTTTCAACCCCTGTTTTGCACCTTAAGGGGATACATTCTAACAAGCAATGAAACACATGTTCAATGAAATGTTTTTTAGAACATGAATATCAAGTTTTATTAAAATCGTTGCTGATTAAAAAAAACCATACAAACTTGCAACCCCTATTTCATCCCTTCAGGGTTAAATTTTTTTAAATTCCCTTCTTAGTGTGCGTCCGCATTTTGAATTAAAACAACTGTCCAAATTTCACGTTTCTATATACCATTAGCGGTTACGGCTGTGCTTGCTGGGTCTAGAATGGAACTTCTCCTTTTATTAAAATAGATAAATAGATATTACCTACAATAAAATACAGCAAACAATGTACGAGGTGTTTGGTCAATACACTATCAAGCCGAAATCTACCCCTGTTAACATAGTCATAAAGTTATGGCATCATTGACAATTCAAAATTGTAAAATTAATTTCGAAATTAGAAAAAGTTGGATCTGTGAAAAAAATGTATGGGGAATGAGAAATAGTACATTGTTCCCATTTTTTAGGGTTACGTAGCCAAATGGCAAAAAACGGAACCCTTATAGATTCGTCATGTCTGTCTGTCTGTCTGTCCGTCCGTATGTCACAGCCACTTTTCTCCGAAACTATAAAAACTACACTGTTGAAACTTGGTAAGTAGATGTATTCTGTGAACCGCATTAAGATTTTTACACAAAAATAGAAAAAAGCAATAAATTTTGGGGGTTCCCCATACATAGAACTGAAACTCAACATTTTTTTTCCATCAAACTCATACGTGTGTGGTACCTATGGATAGGTCTTCAAAAATCATATTGAGGTTTTTAATATCATTTTTTTCTAAACTGAAAAGTTTGCGCGAGAGACACGTCCAAAGTGGTAAAATGTGTGTCTCCCCTGTAACTTCTAAAATAAGAGAATGATAAAACTAAAAAAAATATATGATGTACATTACCATGCAAACTTCCACCGAAAATTGGTTTGAACGAGATCTAGAGTAAGTAGTTTTTTTAATACGTCATAAATCCTACGGAACCCTTCATGGCCGAGTCCGACTCGCGCTTGGCCGGTTTTGTCGTTGATAATGCATTACGCATACCTCGCGTTGGGTGAACGCAAGGTTATGTCAGACTCTCCGCGGCTACTGGAGCAGCATCCGCGGCTTACCGACTAAAACCCAACCAACGATGCCCTCAGAAGCACCTTGGCGCGAGGACGCCCATCACCGCCGCATCCTCCTCGTCATCAGACAAGAAGAAACGTCGACACGTCGAGAAGGGACGCGTCATAGCCGAACACGTCCCTCCTACCAGTTACCCTAGGAGTGAAAGTAACTTATTTAGTCCCTTGACGGGACTAAATAAGTCTTTAACCCGAGATAAACACTGTGCTTTTCATTACGAATACAAGGAAAGTAAATTAAAACATATGCTAAAGAAAAAATGAGTGAAACTTCTGCTTTAGACTCTTCTCTTATGGAATCAGGCGTTAAATCCATATGAATCAAATGCACTTATGCGTCAATACAAATCTCTGCTATACGGAAAAATAACAAAACTCTACCAACTCGAAAAAACAAATAAAGATCAAAATGCCGCTTTCCCACTTATTTTGTTTTTTTCTGTGGCCGGCCAGCTGTTCAACCATTATTTTTCATTTTCATCATTAAAAAAATGGTAAATAATAATAAGTCATTTAAACAATTATTCTTTAATTAGAACTTTATATTATTTCAATTTTACATCGCGCTGTAATTTAGTGACTGTATTGAAAGTTGGAACACGGTACAATAGAAATGTGAAAATAGAATTAGTTTTTTTTATAATTTGACAGCTGTCTGTTAATAATGGTTCTCCCTAGTACTGAAAAGTATTACTTTTAACCCGCTCCTCAGGCAATTCACACCTACTTTCCGATTACGAGAAATGAAAATTAATTTTATAATTTCTAATTTTTATAAATGACGCCATATCGTTTACAGGGTATAAGTGACGGTGTCCCATTTCTTTTAACAGTGAGTTCAGAACATGATCCTAATTTGAGTATCACTGAAATTTTCTCCCGCGAAATTCATGAATTTTCTTTGTTTTTTTTTCTAAACTTTCTGGTGTAATAAAACTTAATTAACGTTTACAAATCATATTCTGTCAAAAAATCACAATAAATACACAAAAAATTAACTTCGCAAAGTAAATCGTTATAACATTTCCATCATACTGCGCGCGGAATCAGCTGTTTGGGTCATCGAACGTCAACGCACCGGTGTGAGCGGAACAAAAATGATGCCGACGTGCCATACATTGCGTAACGAATAAAAATTAAAAATGAAAACTCCTTTTTTTTCGCTTTAAAAGCTTTTCCGGGAAAAATAAACATCAGTTAACAAATATTAACATTGGTCTGAACTCACTGTTAAAAGAAATGGGACACAGTCACTTATCCCCGGTATATATGTATACTATACGACTATACTAACATGGGTAGGTTACAGCTTGATAGGATATTGACCAAACATCTTGTATACATAAATACATTAATACACAAAATATAATTGAAACATTAATTAAGATGAACTTTGTATGTGAGTATGTGAGCTTTCAGCTCGCGCTTGACCGATATGATGGAGGTGCTTTTTTTGATGTATTTTGCATAATAAAACAATAACTTTATACTTGACTTTTATTACTTACTATACTCGAATTACATTTCTATTATTACTTCTTCACAGTTTCACAAGTCAATACAATTGCACTGTCTCTCTATTTTTTTTCCGCCATCCTCTTTTCTATACATAGCCAATCACATTAATCTTTTTTTAAACAAGCAAAGACTACCACATTTTGAATATAGGCAGCAGACCATTCCAGAGCTGAGCAGCTCGGACGGAGAAGCAGTAAAACTTTGAATTGGATTAGGGGACATCAAAAGGATTTACGGAAACACGGGAAAGTTTGTATCGAGGACCTGGTGGGAGTAAGTGGAAACGGGGCCACAAATATTCAGCAGGCCTATTACCGATCTCATGGTTTTCAAATGATATCATGATGAAATCATAGTGTAAAACGAAAAATAAAATTTTTGGTCATTTGTTCATTATATCGTGAGGACATCTTTGAAATTATGCCATAGTGATGATAGCATTGGAGATCGGTAGTACCAAATGAAGCATTTCATGACTTCCTTATCTCAAAATTCAGCTCTGTTCCCGTAGTTACATTCTAAGTTACATTGATGTAACTAGATGGACAGCTTTAGTCCTAGTAGTTACATAACGTGTCATACAATGAAAGATCCATAAGAGGCCTGCAGGATTGTGTAATATTTTGAACGTGAGATCCAAAATCTCTATGCCAAAATTTACCAAATACCGTAATTAATGCTCACCAGTTGGCGCCTCCGACGAATAAAGTCCAACTGTTAAAATTAGTTTGAAATTAAACAGTTAAATATTTATCCACTCTCTTCATTTAAATGCAAAACAAAATGTATCCAATGGCTGCTATCATTGTCATATGATGAGACTGAAGACCTGCTAAAAATTATATTATCATAAACGCATACTCACACACTCACGCACACACACACACACACATACACACACATACACACACATACCTACATATTCATATATTCTGATTGCTTTTGTTATTTAAGTATTATTGTAATTATTTTAATTTTTTTTTGTTTGCCACTGTTTCAAAGAAGGGCGTTGATGCACGCGACACAGTGTTGTATACTATTGCGGGTGTCATCGTTTTTCTTATTGCAATGTAATGTCGTTAGTGTTAATAATATTTAATAAATAAATAATAAATAAAAACTGTGTACGGAACGAAAAAATCTTCTTTGCGAATGAAATTATTATTAAATAAACTCATGATAATAATAATCCACACTCAAAGACCACAAAATAAACTGCTTTGATATTAAGACCTCACGTAATACTAACAATCCTTGCAAGAATCACTCGCGATTTCCATTTCATTACCGAAATTAGGTTTCTCTGGAAGTAATCAGTATGCAAACATTTAAAAAATATTCAAACACAAACCAAACAACTTTACATTCAAATGAATATTAAAAACATATTTCAGCGAAATGTTTGGTACGTAACTACGTGGCTCTGAATTTCTGATAATACATTGAACATGTAAAGCACTTCGTCAATTTCCACATCTATAATATATAAAGCTGTCTTCACGACTTCAAGTTCAAAAGGATCTATCTGTCTTATCTTTGGTAAATAATGGCGTACCCTCGCCTGCAGCTTGACAACTGTCGAAACAATCTCCTAAGACTTCAGAGAATTCAGCAATTAGATCTGACGTGCACAAGAAACATTCCAGGTGGAGTGCCGCCTTACAACGATAAGCCTTTATTGTCACCGCTGTGCGCCTTTATCTTTTTATTACCAGTCCGAATGGGCATTAGCAATATGCTACAGCAAGTTATGGGCTCAACGAAAGCTGGAAGGGAACAATTACTTTTTTACTGAAGTCGCTGCCTTACGAACGAAGCCTGAACTGTACCTTTACGTCTGCTCGTAAAACAATATTCGCGTGACCCCGTTGTTCTTAGATGTCCTTTCTTGCTGCTATAAAAGGTTACAAACGATAAAATCGATTCGCCATTCTCTTACATTTCCCACTTCATTGCCAATATTTCAAAAAATCTATCTAGGGTAAATTTAGTTAAATCAAGAAGTTGTCATCGTTAGGGCTGTCATTACTTCTCCACTACTAGACATAAACTTTCACAAGAAGTAGGGAAATTGGGCCACGTCCCACCACACTGACCCAGTGCATGTAAGGTTATCCATAAATCCCAATTTAATAATAATATAACAATATCTTTATTCGTTTAAATATTTTATTTTATTTTTTAAACAATGTTTCAACAGCTTGATATTCGTACATTAAAACAAAAAAGGACATTACATAACATAAGGTAAGTACTCAATACAATAAAAAAAATAATTGGAGGTATTAAAAATTGCAAAATCAAATTAAATTAAAATAAATTAAATTAAGTCTAATTACATTGTATCAAATAGAGATTATATTCAATCAAAATAAATGAAATTAAATGAAATGAAATGAAATTAAAAAAAAAAAATTATATGTTCATATACTCAACATGATTATAAACATTAAAATTATCATTAAAAGTCCCATGATTCGAAAAATGTGTGTACGTGTATGTTAGGGCGTGTGTGTATGTGTGTGTGTGTGTGTGTGTGTGTGCGAGTGTATATCAATTGAGCTGCAACTTTGAACATAGCTTTAGATGAGGTGAATAAGTCGATGTCTGAGAAGAACTTATTATAACTTTTAGGTAACCTAATAATCATGTCATTGGCTTCATAGTTTGTACCCACTAATGGTATGTGAAAGAGTTGCATGTGTCGAGTTCTTTTCGAAGGAACATTTAACCTAAGTAATCTGCTGGATAATTCCAGACAATCTACATTTCCAGAACAAATATCATGGAACACAGCCATATCCAGTATCCGTCGTCTATTTGAAAGTATTGTGAGGCCATGCTTATGACATGATTCAGTGTAATCATCGATTCTAATTTTACATTTAAAATTTAAATACTTGACAAATTTAATTTGAAGGCGCTTGAGAGAAAGTACATGAGATATATTGTGGGTTCCAAACAGTACTGCAATACTCCAGAATACTTCTAATATAAGCATGATATAGTATTTTTATGCAGGATATATCAGTAAAATCACGCGTGATCCTAATAATGAAACCTAAAATCACGCGTGATCCTAATAATGAAACCTAAAATCACGCGTGATCCTAATAATGAAACCTAAAATCACGCGTGATCCTAATAATGAAACCTAAATGTTTGTATGCTTTATTGTTCGTAATGACAATTAAATGTTAGTTTTCGAATCTAAGAAAACACCTAAATCTTTTACGGATTCGACTTTGTTCAGTATTACATTATTTAATTTAAAGTCATAATTAATGGGTAATTAAGTCTAGTAAATCGAATATGAATACACTTGGCAGCATTAACTGTAATACGATTCGTTACATAATATGCAGAGAGTCTATCAAGATATTCTTGTAGCTTAAGGCAATCTTCGGTTGAATTAACCTTCATATAGATTTTAGTATCGTCTGCATAGAGTAACATCTTTGCATATTTGAAACACAAACCAATATTACTAATATAAGCTATATACAATAATGGTCCATGGAGGGAACCTTGTGGTACACCAGAAGGAATGGTAATGAAATTTGAACGATTGCCACCAATAACCACAGCCTGCCTACGGTTGAATATATATGATTTAACCCATCTATATAAGTCGCCGTGTATACCAAGTCTATACAGTTTCCGCAATAATATGGCGTGATCCACGCGATCAAAGGCTTTTTCGAAATCTGTGTATATTGCGTTAACTTGAGACTGAAAGCCCATGCCTTGGTGTACATCATTAACAAACAGGCTCAAATTTGAAACTGTTGATCTACCCTGTAAAAAACCATGCTGTTTGTCAGGTATTCCCTGTTTTATTATTGGGTAGATTCTGTTATAAACGACTCTCTTTATACACTTATAATATGGTTAAAAATACTTTTAATGAAGGTATGCTTAATCAAATACTCGAAAGAAATACATAGAGCATATCATCAAATAAGTACATAGAGCATATCATCAAATGTTAAAGTATTCTGAATTCTGTAATCTGTATTCCAATCACCATTCTGAAAATGTGTAAACAACTTGAAAACATTAATATTACTCAGTGTGATTTTAAAGTTTATGACAAATTGTTTGTTTTTTAGATCCCACGTGTCTTAATTAATCTCTGTCAGGCGAGTGGGAGTCGAGACGAAGCTCCGACATACAAGCTGGTATAAAATATTAATGACCGAATTGGGAAAGGTCCTACGGCGTTCTAATTTCAGTAGGTAATTATTGTTAAGTATGTAGGTATCTGCGACATTTCCAGGTGTTTAATATGCGATAATTTAAAGTATGTAAGGATTTATTTTAACAAGAACATACACTTATAGTGTCTTTTTATTGTTATATATTTTGTCTTATATATTGTCAAATTGTCATTTTGTTACCCAATTGTTTTATTTTTTGTTACGATTGTATTCTGATTTGTGTCTTTTATAATAAATAAATTAAAAAAATTGTGTACAATCACAATACGAATTATAGTCTCCCACCACATCTCTCTGTTTGTATGCTCACGATGATCTCAAAAATATTCACGCGGTTTTCGCCATCAATTACATAGAATTCCAGAAAAATTTCATTTATTCCAGAAAAAAATTATATAATATACTTATATTTTAAAAATATCATATTTCATGGCAACATTTACTGCTTATGATTGACACAATCGATACCCCAATAGAATAAATGTAAGTTTTATTTTTCAATACGACCGGGCTTGAATCCCAAACTGAGTACAAGTTTCTTTTAAATTTATGTATGCATTTTTTATGTCGCTAAAATCGATGACATGATTCCTAAGAACAGATCTTTGTATGTCTTTTAAATAGCCACTCTGTATAATGTCACTCGACAAAGTTTTTCTTTCAGTAATAAAAAAGACAAAATTTGGAACAAAGTCGTCAAAAAATAAATTTATTTAGAAACCAAAACCTTAAGAAATATCTACTTATAAATCTTGAACCATGTTTGTAGTTATTCTTGAATGCTCTATTACCAGTGCGAAGCCGGGGAGGGTCGATAGCGAATAGGTTTATTTAATGTGGTAGTCGAATTACGAATACTTTTTTGCCCAGATGACTTTACCTACCAAGTTATAATGAAACAAATCGTCTTTGTGTTATTGATATTTATGGTTTTTGATTTTTGGCGTAAAACGACTCGCTATCGCTTTTGTAGAAGCAATAATAATATATTATGCAACTAGTGAATAAAGGAGGGATTTAAAGCGAGGGCCATAGATGAATCACGAGCAAGTGAAGGATTCTATCGACTGAATCACAACCGTAGGGAGTGATTCATGATAATTGAATCACGAGCGTAGCAAGTGATTCAAGTGTTAGAATCCTGAGCGACGCGAGACATTCATGGCCCTCGGTGTAAATCCGTTTTATTCAAGTGTTGCATACTATACTTTATACCATGACTACGGGATAAAGAAAGATTAAAGCGAAAATAGACATTTAATATCGCGTACTATTTGTGCAAATAGGTTTCACAGCATTGAGATGGAGGTCAAATATATCGGTATGTTCTAAATTCAAACACCAAAATAGTGATTAAAAGTGCTTTTTATTCACTGATTTCAGTGAATAAAATAAGCTTTTTAGAAGGGGAATGGTATAAAAGTAATTGTTTCATAGTTATCAAAGAAAAGTTATCCACCCTCCAGTATGTAGAATGCTGTTGCGCATCGTACACTCGAGTACTTAAAGATCAATACGGTCAAGGTTTCAAAAATATGTATTATACTTTACAAACTCTGTCTCAATGTGAAGTCACTAAAGTCTGTCAATCAATGTATATGTTACTGTAAAAGTCCGCATATTGGTAAATCTTAGTAAATCTTTGGATTTACCAACATAAGTTGGTAACTGTAAGGATTTTATAGAGAATAGACGATATTTCGGTCTTTTATTATTAGAGTTTGGGATATGCTAGGATTTACCAATGACGGTTAGTAAATGTTGATTTGGGAATAAATATACCCCGACCAGCTACGATACGGGTCTACGCCTATGGAGGATTACCCTGAACATTAAGATAATCCCTAAAGAGAAGGCCTATAATCACGAGCGCACCCTAGCGCGCAGTCTACCTTAGGGCAGTCATGGAAGACTGCATAGGCCATTCTTCTACAGCCCAACTTTTCGTGATGGAGTAAGTATACGTCGCGGAATATTATTTCAAAACCATTATGATCTATATCATCATCAAGTATAAGGATGATAGAAAAGCCTTTCTTCCTCCTAATCAAAATATTTTGACAACAACATTTCTTACTTTCTGTTAGAATATAATTATTATTATGCTTAATTATGCCTGCAAGGAAAGTCGTTAACCTCTGAAAATGTTATGTATTTTTTTCATAATCTTGTATAGGATCTGTACTGTCCTTATAAAATAATAAATAAATGTCAATTAGTATTGCCCGTCGACAAACAACTATCACTTTGAAAAAATCATGAAATCGTATTGAAATACTTAATACAAAAAACCCTTGCTTCCAAAAATCTTTGGTTGCCATTTAAATAATTGAGCAATAAAGAATTGAATTGAATTGAATTGAATTAAAACGAATAGAATTCATTTATTTCCATATATTACCAGGCATCCACAGAATTCGTAATTTAAATTCCGCACGTCCCAACAAGCTCATGAGAAATTTGTATTAAACATGATGGTTTGGCACACAACGGAGTTTTTTAAATATTACAACAGGAAAGTAGGTCACTTATTACCCGTCATAATAAATTCACGCAGACACCGGCTTTAAGCGTTTTAGCTGATTGATGTGAAGGTGATGATGTGTTAGGTGAATAGGATAATGAAGTTATCATTATAAACAATGTAATTATTGTATGAAAGAAACAGCCCGCAGGAATCAACCATTAATTAGCAATGCGTGATGGTTTAAACCTCTTTTTTATGTATTATAGCTGTGACTTTTTGAATTAATTTGTACGTTTTACTTATAGATTATTAAGCGTCTAGACCAGAGGTCTCCGAACTACGGCCCGCGGGCCAAATCCGGCCTGCCAGCGTCATCAATCCGGCCCGCGACAGCTTAAGTAATTGAATTGCAAAAAAGCGTATGTTTGCTTAGAGTGTAGTGGTAGTCGCAGTGTAGACCCTATCACGCGCGCCCATAAGGGCAGGGAGAACACCGGGGGCTTTAGTGGGTAGGCCCGTCTCTCTGCCGGGAGAGCCCCACACACGCTCGTCGTCTATCCAACGGCGAATACGGAGCGGTCACGCATTCCCCTCGAAAAAAAAAGGTTGCACACTCTGCGACTAGCCTAAAAATATAGTTAGGGGCAGAAAAATTAAAACTGTTTTGACCCTTGGAACATACTGAAGTAAACATTATGGCCCTAAGACTTTAAAGTTTGGAGACCCCTGGTCTAGACCACTGAAACCATTAAATTGGAACCTTGCGTACAATATTATTAAATATTAACCCTGACTAAAAGCGCACCATTATCAAATCTAACCCCTGATTTCCTACCTGCTACTTATTCGATTCTTCTCTTTTGAATCATCAACTTAGTTTATTAACTCGTATTTGAATATGAGTATACAAAATCGGAAACCAGGTTATCCGGAGAAGAACTGAAGTCACCGACATAGCTCGCAGGATAAGCAAACTGAAGTGGCAGTGGGCTGGCCACGTCTAAAGGACCAATGCCCGTTGGAGTAGACGTGTCCTAGAGTGGAGAACATGAATTGGCAAAGGTAGTGTAGGACGTCCTGCAGCGAGGGGGACCGATGACCTGAGGAAGGCAACGGGGAAGGGCTGAATGCGGAAGGCGGAGGAAAGAATGTTGTGGCGCAAATTGGGAGAGGCCTATGTCCAGCAGCGGACTGCGATAGGCTGATTGATTTGAAAACAGGTAATTACCTACCTATACCTAATTTATAGCTAACTAGCTTTTGCCTGCGACTTCATGCGCGTGAAATTAGTAATTTGGGTAGCTTATTTTTTTAATCAATCTGCGGGATTTTTATCTGGAAGGATATACTTCCCAACAACTCGAACTACCTTCATACCAAATTTCATTTAAATCGGCTCAGCGGTTCTTGATTCCTCATACAAACTTCTACCTTTTTTTTATGGTATAGGGGGCAAACGAGCAGACGTATCACCTGATGGTAAGTGATTACCGTCGCCCATGAACACCCGCAACCCCAGAGGAGTTACAAGTGCGTTGCCGGCCTTTGAGGAAGGAATACGCTCTTTTTTTGAAAGTTTGAAGGTCGTATCGGTCCGGAAATACCGCAGGCAACAATTCGTTCCAAAGTTTGACTGTGCGAGGCAGGAAGCTACGGGAGAATCGCACAGTTGTGGACTGCCAACCATCTAAGTGATGGGCATGGATTTTTTGTCGCGTGGAACGATGGCGGAAAGAGGCGGCAGGTATAAGTCCGAACAATTCCTCGGAGCATTCCCCGTGATAAATGCGGTAGAAGATGCATAGCGAGGCGACATCTCTACGCAGCGCCAAAGTATCAAGCCGATTTGATATTTCCAGGCAGTCGACGATTCGAGTCGCTCTTCGTTGAATGCGGTCCAGTGGGAGAAGCTGGTATTGGGGTGCCCCGGCCCAAAGATGAGAACAGTATTCCATATGAGGCCGAACCTGCGCCTTATAAAGCTGAAGGCGGTGCGCCGGAGTGAAATACTGTTTCGATCTATTGAGCACACCAAGCTTCTTAGAAGCTAATTTAGCCTTACCCTCTAAGTGGCCACGGAACTGGACTTCGCTCGTTATGTCGACACCAAGGATCTGGCTGAGGCAGTTAGGCGAATGCTCTGAAAGCGAGGAGATACGACAAATGGCATTTTCTTTGCGGTGAACGCGCAAACCTGTGTCTTTGTACCTCCCCCCCTTTTCACCCCCTTTCAGATGGATTTCTGCGATAAAAGCTATTCTGTGTCCTTTCCCGGAACTCAAACTATATTTATACCAAATTTCATCTAAATCATTTCAGCGGTTTAAGCGTGAAGAGGTAACAGATAGACAGACAGACACACTTTCGCATTAATAATAATAACAAAAGTTTGTATTAATTGGTTACTGTTGAATAGAATGCCCGGCAGATCATTTGTGATCACATCATTAATAATGTCAAGTGATTAAAAGTAAGTATTTTGCAAAGTACTAAGCCTAACTTTTGGAGTCGATAAGAGAGATATCGACTCATTAACAACTAATGCCTTAATTGGGTTCTCTGTTGGAGCACTCCGTGATGTAATACTCGATTGACCAAATGACCACTATCCTAGCAGTAATTATATCATACCATTTTCCACACGTATGTCTTATGGCATAAATGTGGAAAATGATAGCAATGATAGCTTATATAAGACTCGTGCAGGGTTGACTTTAAGCAAGTTGTTGGAACAATTTCTTACAATATAAACTTTATTGTATTTTTGCATAAGCATTTAGTTGTTGTTTGTGTAATATATATGGTCATGAATGAATAAATTTCTTTAATGTATTCTATACATTCTTATTAAAATAAATTAAAGAGTAGTTGTTGTTTTGCGTATTTTTTTATTATACGGTGTTTTTCGGCAAAAAATAAAGACTACACATGAACCTACAAAGTGGTCTTACGTGCATTTCCTGTTACAAAATGGCATCTGCATTTTTCCTTTTTTTGTTGTAGCCACAATAACACATTTTTCAATGTTACACGTTATTTCCTTTATTACATTTTTAAATATTTATTTCTAATAAATTATAAAATATATTACATTTTATAATTTTAAATATAAATCAATTTTTGTAATGACAAAAGGTTGATTTGATAGATCGCATATTAAGGCCTTACTAATAACCATTGTGTAAGCCTAATTTAATTAAACAGTGTTTTGTCACGTTCACTCGAATGACATTTCAAATTCGAACAAAAGAGACAAAACACTGCTTAACTATACAAGGCTTATACAATGGTTATTAGTATGGCCCATAGAGTATAAAACCCCGTTTTCCATCCAAGCAGCGCAGCATTTTTGTTTTTTTTTGCTAACATCAATATTAATTTATATTTTGCGTTTCTTTTATGCAATATTAATGTTATCATTTTTAACCTCGCTATTTTTCACAAAGGGAATCTTACTCAAAATACAAGATATTTCTAAATGTACTATATTATGTTTACATACGATCCTCAATGACGACAGTCAAAAATCATAGAGTACTTACCTAATCAAAATTACACACATTTTATTCTTTATTATTGATAATACTGGATATCAATAGGCATATTGATAGTATTATTATAGTTGTTTTTAATGATCGATAGTTCAGCATAACTAGTTTGACATCTTGCAACGATATGTATAAGTCGCATAGGTTAGGTTAGGAGCAATTTTTATGGATATCTACGAAACTGCAGCTTTAATTAAAATCAATATTTGTTTTCTATTCAAGAACAAAAAGCATTTAAAATAGGCCTAGAGTTGTTTCTGTTAATGGAAATTTGTAAGTGGGGCAAGTCTCCATACAAAAGTGGGCATCGTCCTTTCAACCTTAAGGTGGCAAACCAGTTTTTTGGCCGAAAGTACAATTATAGAAAACAAGACCAAATTTTCTCGTCACGACCATATAAATTATTTTGTGATAATTTTTGAACATATTTTAAATTTTTTTTGGAAGCTCCCAAACATCCGATCTCTTACTCATAATCTAACTGTGTGCCACATTTCATTTACCTATTTACTGTAGATTTTGCGATTTCATGGTTAGTCTGTGAATGAACGATCTCTTTTCGCTTTTATCATATACAAAAATGCTAAAAAACTGTTATCAGCTCTATTATTATTTGGCTAGGGTTATTTTTTTTAAATCAAAAATTTCAAATTATGTGTAAGTTTATACAAAAATTATATATGAATCTCTAAATTTAAACTTAAATCTTAACCAGAATTATGATATGGAATATTGAACTTCTGTTTAATCTATAGGTAATGCATATAACTATAAATTTTAAAATGTTATATCAGTCAAAAATAAAGTTAGCTAATAAACTAGTCATTAAAATATAAACTCAATCTAAAACCTCTCATTCGATAGGCAATAGGTGTTTATGATCAAACAACCATTTCTGATAAGCCATTAACCACAGTAAAAACTCTTACATCATACCTTTTTTAGCTTTTTACCTATACAGGTAATACGGAACTACATTCAAAAACCCATGGGATATTATCTGTACTACTGTACATGCTTCGTTACAGTATCCGCAAACCACACCTACACAACTTTGCCAATAGTTTATCCACCTGACACGTAATTCACCTTATACACCCTTTCGAAACTTCGTGCTAGTCCTGCACGAAACATTGTTAGGAACGTACAATAAATACAGTAAAGACAACACAAAACACACAATCCAAGTACTTTTGGCCATCAGTTATGTAAACTGATGGCTTACAGATAACTAACAAGTAAATTCAACAAAAAAAAACTAACTATATATCAGATGATACACGCAACACGAAAGTTTTAAAGATATTATAGTTTTTCGTGTTCGAAAATTTGTAGTAATGTCAAGTTCAGGAGCAAATGTTCCTATATTTAATTTCAAGATCATCCTTCGATTGTAATGTAAAAAAGATAAATTAAAATACTCTATATTATGTGTAGCTGGCGACGCATGTAACTAAATACACAATAAGAATGTGCTTTATAATGTGCACCAAAAACGTCTCAATACATATAAAAAATATGATATTTACTACCATTGCAAGGAAAATAACGTACTTACGACTATCATAGTTTTTTTTATAAGCTTGTTTAATTTGAAACATATTGCGTTTTCGATTTTATTACGAATCAAGTCCGGAGTAAAAAATACGATTACGAAATTTCGTTTATTTTGTTTCTTATTGTGCGCAAAACCCAAAATTACAGTTGAGATCAGAAGTACTTTATTTTTAGGTTTAATAATAGGATTTCTTAATAGTAAAACAAATTCTAAAGATTATGCGATATGACGAAACTCATCAAGTGACAGCTACTTGCAATCAAACAAAGCTTATTTTATAATTCTTTGTGTAAAAATTTCAGTAGCGCGCGACCTTGGTCCGAGTACATATCGACGGATCTCCAAAAATATACAAACAAGATTTAATGAATATTTAAAGAGTCATTTTCTTCCACATAAAACATGTCATTACAAAAAAATATCTCATACGCGTAGTAAAAAAATGAAACGACCAACCAAAACAAAGCGCCCGGGCGCCCATAAAGAAATGGGAAATCCGCTCCATTTTCCTCGGACGTAAAGACTTAAAAGTAAACCGGCTGTTTCATAAACATTGCTTTCAGCTTTTGATGGCATTCGAGCTGATGTCTCGTCATGCATTCAACAGGTTCATCAAGCCCAGAATTCATCAGGGTCAAGGCTAAAATATTGGCAGCGAGAGAGCAAGCCCGGGTGCGTCCGCTCGGAAGGAGCGGGTTCGAAGCTGGAGCCGAGGATATTCCGGACGGCCCGCAGAGGTACATGACGAGGCTTCAGGTTCTAGGTTACTTACGCGAGCAGCACGGTCCGGACCGAGGCGCGATATTATGGTGTGAGGCCGCGTGGCCGGGCTGCGGCAGACTGTTGCTCCGGGGGCCGCTTCACTTGTTACGCCACCCGCCGCCCTGCGCGCCAGGCTCTGCTCTGCTCCCCGCACCGCCCGCCCTGACAACCCCGCCCCGCGCACACCGATATCACGACTCCTACATTTAGCAGCATCTTTCTTGCTCACCTACCTATACACAAATTTCCTCTCGGGATAGTTTGTCTAAAGGTGTCAGTGTCACGCTACGACATGCTACAAAGGCATTTGAAGTAAAAGTAGATATAAATTTGGTTATATTGTTCCGATTTCACGCGTTTTTAACCTTAATGACTATTTGACTCATTATGAGGGAAGAGGTAAAAGGCGAAGGCGTGAAGTTGATCCAACACGCGATTTGTTTTATTTACTACGAAAGTAATTTTGTAAACTTAACGATAAAGTTGACAATGTATAACGGGTTAAATTGTTATAAAGAGCCAAATGTTCAGTAATTAGACGCAATAAACAATTAAGCGTAAAATAGATATATGAATAAAGAAAGATTTTTCTTTTGTCAAAATTAATCTAATGCCAGACATAAAAAATACCCTGAAATACTGAAAACCCAGTTTAGTATGCAGAGTGAAAAATATGCTAGAGCTGTTTTTTAAAGCTGGTGTTCAAGTTCCATATACTAACATTATAAAATTAGCGTTTTATTTGGAAAAAGAAAAACGAAAAAATGCCAAATATCAAATTTCTAGGTCATCTGGAAGTGGATTATTTTTGATCTATAAGTCAGTGAGTCAAATCACTTTGAGTGTGGGTTATTCACATTCCTCGAACATTTATATGAAATGCCAACATGTGATAGGTTTTTTGATTTCGTCAAAACCATTCCATCAGCCTCATTCCTCACATTGCCAATAGTAAATACTAGTACATGGAAAGCTAACAGAAGTCGGATAGTATAAAAGTTTTAAATAAAATAAATACAAAAATCGAACAGAAATCATTTCACCATTCTTACTTTAGTGATTTCTGCAGTAGATACTTCATACAATAGCTGGCTTAGACCCTTACAAATAATCGATGTTATTGTGAAGTATAATTATTTGTTACCGGAGGGAGACTGTACCAGGGTCGTCTGCTTGGGTACCTACCATCTTACCGGTTTCTGCCGCAAAGCAGCAGTGCTTGCATTCCTGTGTTCCGCCCCCCTAGAAAAAAGCCACACGCTAATAAGTTTCCCGCAGTCGACACGCAGAAAAAATGTACTGAGATGACATTCGCTGCGGAAAAAATTGCGTGATGTTTTCACAAGCTAAACACCAAACCACTAAAATAGAAAAAGAGAGAAGAGAGTCTGACCTAACCTAATCGTTCGTAACGAAGATGAATAAACGACGTAAATGCTGGTAGCCTCAAGCAATTTGACAGTGTAATGAGTTGTTTTCATGAACAGAATACAGCAGTCCGCCTATGTGCCTCCTATACTTACATAACATGGGAGCGGCGATATAATTACCAAAAATTATGATTGCGTGGCACGTTATATTCACATCACACGATCCACTGTTATTTGAAATAGCAAATTAAAGATTGAAAATATTAAATAGATACAAACGTATTAAATAGGTAAAGTAAGTAATAGTCACCTGTTACTTTCAATTATTTAGCTATCAATAATTTACGTGTAAACCTGATAGTAGGTATAATTTATAATAGTAGTAGAAGAAATAATAACAAATTCATCTCACATGAAATTATTTTACCAACATTGTCAAAAATGTTTATTCAGTTGCAACACCTGTATTTATTTATAATATAATACTTTGGTGACTAACTGACTGACTGTGGTATCAACGTAGAGCCCAAACTACTGGAGCTAGAAATATAAATTTCGGTGCAGAGGAGAGTTAAATATATCTTAATTAATTTTTAGATTTTTTATTAGTAACTAAAAATGTTTGTTTTTGAGGAGTAGGACTTTCTTGTTTTGTACCTTATAATGATGTGTCAGCAAGGTTAGGGTTACAGTCTAGCACATATCTTTTAATTTTAAGACGCATTTTTTTACGTATTCATGATTGTAATCGGTTTTGTTGTCCTTAGGCATAATAAATAAATAGACAAAGAGGTTCGTTGGCCTACGTAGGCGCCCGCTAAGGAAGGATTTTTCAAAATACCCACAGGAAGCTGAGAAATCTCCATCCAAAAAATAAGGAATAGCCGAAGAAGCCAATGAACAATATGGCGGGAGTAAAATTGTCCTGTCAAATCACTCACACGTCATTTCAAAAAAAAATTCCCGTGAAAATTCAAACTATTTTACAAGCTTTTATTTACTTTCACTTGTCCGGTGTCTGTAATGAAATCCTGCAAGTTAAATTTGACCCACTTCCCGGTCTCAGATTGAGCTGAAATTTTGCATGCATAATGTATATCGCGTTACAATGCATTAGTATGATCATATAAAAGTTTTTATTTAAAAAAAATTTTTTTTTTATCTTATTATTACTTGTTTACTTTATGATAAGGGTTTCCTTATCACCTAATGTTTTTTTTACACAAGCGAGTAATGTATAACTATATATACTTCAGATCACTAATACATTATAGATTAACAATAGAAGTTTAAAGATGTTTAAGCCTCTGTTGCTCTATAATAATTTTTATTCAAGAAATTTCAGCTCCACATTTGCCATCAGAGTCTGGTACACCTATAGGCACCTAGTGTTGGTTACCTACAAAAACTTAGTTCAGGTCCCAGCCAAAATATTTTTTAGTTTTTTCTATAGGAAATTCTCATAGTAGCTTGCTCCTAATAATGAGCCTTATAATGTGTCAAAATAAAGGTGTGTCTTTGCCAAAGCTTTCGGACAGAATAGGCTTGATGAATATACAATTATTTGTTTTCCTCTTACTCAGGCTGGCGTCAGACTGTGCCTTTCTTTTCATCAAGTTAGAGACCAACATAACGATCACAAAGGTTTAGTTTGTGCAAATCTGAAATGGTGCGTCATGAATAAATGATATAGTTCAATTTTCTTCTGCTAACCGGTATCCTAAGATAGGTATACTAGGGTCAGGGATTTATTAAAGTTAATTTGCATAATCTACATTTAGTTAACAACTTCAGATTCAGCGCTTTAGAAATGATTCGTGCCCTGCTTAAACATAATAGTATAAGGATTTGTTATATTATGTAATACCTAAATAAATTTCCACCCATCTACTCGCACGTGGCAAGCCATCTTAGACGATGATGTTGGCTTCCACCCTAATCTTGCAAAATAATCAATGATAGTAAAGGAGCTCGAATACATTTCAAAAGTCATTTTTTACAGACTGTTAGTTTTTACTTAGTTTTAAGAGATACTAAGCATCAGCCACCGCGGTAGAGGTGACGCTAAAATGGCGCCGTGTCCTCTCCCTCTATTCAAAGCAGGATTTTCATGTAAGTGTACAGTTTTCTTTTTATCAACAAAACATTTTAAGGCATTGTTATCATAGATACCTACTCGCATTTGTTTTCGCGGGTGTCAATAAATACATTGTAAGTTCACACGAATTACAATAACAAAAGTCATGTCGCTTGTGTTTTGATTAAGTAATCTCGAAACAAATTAACTTACTTTAAGATAGGAGCGCCATTTACATGTTATAGCGGGACTACAAGATGCAAATATTTTTTTTTACGTTTTTATATTTTAGCGCCCTCGCGCGACATCTTCAGTTCGAATTTCAGAGCTGGCCCTTGGTTGAGTTAATGACAATCTAATGTGTTGTTTTCCAACCTCTACTAAACGGTACTTCACGAATAACCGCATCGATGGTCTACTAGTGATTGAGAACTTGAGGCCACCGGGAGTTGATCGGAAGGTCCGGGGTTCGATTCCCCATGGAAGCAAAAAAGTATGCTCGATTTGGTTGGTGGTAGGGCGTTTGAGCCCGTCTTAACTAAGTTTGTCGCCATAATAACAATGTTAATAAATAGCATTATTGTGATCCGACAATTAGAGGTAAGATAGCCAGTTCCTCAGTTGTTAAGGAGTCCAGGTGAAGCTCGCTTCCACCTTTGGCCTTATCGTCACTTACCATTAGGAGAGATGAACTTCATGTTTCCTCTTGAGTGAATGCATAAAGCATTCACTAAATGAAATTTTCCAATATTAATTTTCGTTGTAAAATAATATATTGAGCGACAAAACTTACTGAATTGAGCGACTAGGTATTGATTTGTGACCCATTTCATAATTTTTGGTCGCCAACTTACTATTTTAAGAAGCGTCGGTGGCACTGTGAACTCGGCACTAGCCTTCCAATCGGGAGGTCCGTAGTTTGATTCTACCATGTACCAATGTGTTTTTCGTTTTTCAAATTTCATACGTACATTTGCCGACGCTCTTAAGCCGGGTCCGCAGCGCCAATTTTTTAACAAAACATGTTAACAAAACATGTTAGCAAAACATGTTAAGGAAAACAGCCAGTCCGCTGCGCCAATTTTCTAACAAAACATGTTAACAAAACATGTAAGCCCAACATGGCGCCTGTTTTTAAAATGTTTTTGTCATTATTTATCAAGAACTAAAAATTTATGATAGGTTCGGTATAATCTATTAATGTAACATCCCACAGCACCGGTCTCTCTCTTATTAGTTGTATTAAAAACAAAATATTGTCTTTATTTCACTCAAAAATAAACCAAAGAGAATTGTTATAAACTTCAAGCGATACGTGTTCCTCTAGTGAGCGCTAACAAAAAATGCTTAGCTTCCCCTCCCCGCAGGCAAACGCGGGGGATGTTATCCATTCGTCGCGGAAAACATGTTATCGTATTTTTCTAACAAAACTGTTAAACCACGCCCCTAATCGGTTAACTAAACAATGTTTTCGTGTTTACAAACACGAAAACATGGCGCTGCGGACCCGGCTTTACGGTGAAGAAAAACATCGTGAGGCAACCTGCATGCATCTGCGAAGAAATTCAAAGATGTAAGTATGTGCAGTTAATCTATCCGCACTGGGCCAACGTGGTTGTCTAAGACTTAATCACCCTTTTTTTTTTTTTTTTTTTCGCGGGGAAATGCGCAACCGCACCGTACCCACCGTTGGCTAGACGGCGAGCGTGTGTGGGGCTCACCCGGCAGAGTGCCAGGCCTACCCACTAAAACCCCTCGGTGTTCTACCTGCCCTAATGGGCGCGCTAGGTAAGGTCCACACTGCGACTCCACTACCCACGCGCCCGGGCAAGCCCGACACCCGGTCGGGCTCTCGCCAAGGGGGGATTGCCCGAGAACACTAGGGCAATCCCCAGACGGAGGGCCTTACGGCGACGTGCACGGGGCCAACCGTGCACGCAGGCCACACGTAGACTTAATCACCCTAACATAGGGTAGGCTCGAGCCCCTCGGTGGGGACATATGAGCTGTGATGATGATGATGAACTTATTATTTTAGTTGGGTTAGGTTAATATGCAGACCAGTTTAATACGAGCCATTATTATTTCATCATCATCATCATCATCACAGTCCATACACGTCCCCACCGAGGGGCTCGAGCCCACCCTATATTAGGGTGATTAGGCCTTAGTCAACCACGCTGGCCCAGTGCGGATTGGTCGACTTCACATACATCATTGAATTTCTTCGCAGATGTATGCAGGTTGCCTCACGATGTTTTCCTTCACCGTAGGAGCATCAGACAAATGTACATATGAAATTCGAAACGAAAAACACATTGGTACATGGCGGGTCTCGAACCCCGACCCCCCGATTGGAAGGCAAGTGCCGAGTCCACTGCGCCACCGACGCTCATTATTATTTACTACTTTAAAAATAATATTTTTGTGCTCCGAAATAATTTCTATCTTTGCATTGACATATGATAAATATGTTCATACAACTAATATCAATGCAGTCGATATTAATTGTTTACTCAATACTATCTTCTAACAAAGATAAGAATATAATTATATCCACAATCCCTGACCCGTGCATCGTATTGAGAGTAGATTATAGAGATATGGGTTATAAGCAATGACTTATATAATTCTTATAATTTAAACCAACCATTTAACTTATTATCCAAAAATAACATAATTTTCTTAAGTATTTTTATCGCACACCGTATTGAACTATACAGAATCTGTGATTTACTAATTGACCAATGAAATAAGCCGCAAGTGGAACTATTGACAACACTGTCCCAGGTTCCATTTCCGGATCGCCAAAAAAAATATGGGGATTTTTCGGAAAAAAAAATCACTGGCAGCATAGAGTTATGTACGATTATAATGATACATACATACTTTGATAGGTCTCTCTCTAGGCATTAACAATTTGATATACTGAGCGAAGTCAACTTTTTGTTATTTAGTTCTTCATACTTACTTACTTACCGAAGCGAATATTAAGCTTTGCTCATGCAAAAGGGAAGGGAACATGCAAGAGAGTACCGCGGC
Organism: Schoenobius gigantellus; assembly: GCA_963935595.1. Taxonomy (NCBI): domain Eukaryota; kingdom Metazoa; phylum Arthropoda; class Insecta; order Lepidoptera; family Crambidae; genus Schoenobius; species Schoenobius gigantellus. Next base: position 16,225,997 of record OZ012555.1, read on the forward strand.
AATCGATCTTTGTCATAAGTGACATCGACGGCGGCTCTCGGAGGACCGTGGAGATAATCCGCACAATTAGGCGGCCATCACGTCTGCTAGCACCTCCTATATTCCTCTAAGTGGTGGGACCGTCTAAATGCCTAGAGCAATTGGGATGATGTCTTTGAAGAGAAAGCCAGGAACTTTCGAATAGGTAGAGCATTTAATATCATTTTTATTTTAACTTGGAGATTAACGGTTTAATGTTACTAAACTTATGTGAAAAAATTATTCTAAAGTAAATACTAATCAACACTTCTATTCGAAAAGGACTACTCATTTCCTAGTAAATAAGGACTAAAATAGCTTTTTTTCCCTTAGGGTCTAAAAGTGATTTGAATTTATAATGTGGATATTGTCAGTAAAAATTTTAATCACCAAAGAGAGATTTTATATTTATTAGCTTTTCTTTCTCTTGTCCGACTGTCCCAAACTGAAGTATAGTTTCACTTATTTTCTCATAGAGGGTGATAAAAAGTAGAGTGTCCACCGCGGGAGCAACATTATTTTAACCCTTAGCAACCCACAAGTGTCTTGCGGACACATTTTTAAATTCAAAGATGTATAAAAACGAAAGTATTTATTTCTGCGTAAAATCGTTTTATCTAATCTATCGGTTTACTGAATCCAAACGTGCAATAAAAATATATTTAATATTATATGTCTATTATTAATTATAATTAACAAAGGAGTACGAGTATGTGGGGTATGCCGGTTATTTTTGTTTATATTCATTAAATTTTAGAATCTTGATGGGTATACCAGTATATCACAGTTTATTATTTGTGTTACAATGATATCGTTGTGCTTATATTTTTGATTGCTTGTTTGGTTTTAGTTTCTATTTTTTATACAACTATGTTCGCAAACAAACAAACTGCCCACCTGATGGTAAGTGGTAACAGTCACCTATAATACATGCGGCTCTTGTGATTCGCAGCAAAACTGCAACCCCCACAAGAACCACAGTGTACGTTGCCAACTTGTGACATAAAATGTAAAGTCACGGTGCCCAGTAATTTCACTGCCACATCTTACCCTTCAAATCGGAACGCAGCAATGCAAGCACTGCTGCTTTGCGGCAAAAATAGGTAAGACGGAGGTACCCAAGCTAACGACCCTGGTACAGAGTCTCTCACCGGTAACGACCTAGTGTTTCTACTCAAATACTCAGTAATTGTGATAAAGTGATCGTGCTCGGACTTGTTTTTGATCAAAGAAATGAAGAGTTACAGCGAAAGAAATTCAACAGGCTCTTGATGAAATTGGCGCTGAAAATATTTTGTTTTATGAGGATGATAGTGATGATGAATATGTTTGTGTTGTTCGGAAAATGAAAATAACGCGAAAGAACCAACCGATGAGGGTTTTAGAGGCTGGTTCTATCGCGTTACTTTCATTTTCCGAACAACTATCAACACAAATATTTTCATCATCACTATCATCCTCACGCTATCACAATAATCAAATTATATTTTACGAAAATATCCAGGGCCTACAAACTTAAAACAATGCAATCGCAACGTATGTGCAGAATACTCTGTAAAAAAATCATTAATGCAATAACTGTAAATAATTTTTATACTAGCTTTTGTTATTTTATTTTTGTTATAAATTGTAGTACTTGTAAGGTAATTGTTCGTGTATAATAAGTTAATAAGGAATTAAAGTAATTTTGTACAAATTATTTTCACAATATTATCATTATTTTCGTTTAAATACCTTCTATTTTTTTAATGTGTTCGTTAGACACTACTGGTCAGTTATGTTACTAAAGCATACTGGGTTGTTAAGGGTTAAACTTGAGTAATGTGTACTTTGAATCCCTCCTTTAAAATAGTTGTTTTCTCCCTTGGTAAACAAGTTACTATTATATCTCCTTAGATAATTATGTTGCTGAACCCACAGCTCTAAAAATGCCAATCTATGTCTTGTTTCTATTAAAGCATTTTTTAGAATATTACATGTTGACTTTACCCATAAATATTATGTATTTTTTTAAATTTTGTTACGTAGGTATGATTATTTTAAAGTGAAACTTTTTTTGTAATAATTTGGATTTTTTACATAAGTTAATGAATTGAATTAAATGACGGCTTTCATAGGAACTTCGCAACTTGTGACGTTCTTACAGTATCTTCGTCAACCACGCGGAACTTACTCCGATTAGCTTAAACTAATCGGAGTAAGCTAACATTAGTCTTTTTTTTTTAAGGATGGCCCGGCAAATGACCTCCTCCCGCCTGATGTTAAGCGGTGAAAGAGGCCCAAATGAGTTGACAGATAGAGTAGGGACGATACATCGGTCCTCCCTAATGTGGGAGGCCCAGGATCGGCGTGCCGTCGGCTCTATCACGGGATGATAAGGTCGATGGCACTATACGGAGCCCCGGTATGGGCGGCGTGCCTCTCCCTCCGTACGGTGGCCCTGCTGCGACGTCCGCAGAGGGTCATAGCAACCCGGGCCGTGCGAGCTTATCGCACGGTCAGCCACGGCGCGGCCTGCGTTCTTGCGGGTCAAGCGCCGTGGGATGTCGATGCACGCATCCATTCGGAGGTGTATCGGCATCGGGTTACTGTTCGAGAACGGGGGGGACGATCCGCTCCACAGGAGGTGGAGCGGGTTCGTACCCTGGCGCAGAGGGAGGCTCTGCGCCAGTGGGGTGAGGCACTCGCCTCCCCAGCTGCCGGCCACCGGACGATCGAGGCAATTCGTCCGGTGTTGGAGGAGTGGGTTGGGCGCCGGCAGGGCAGCCTCACATTCCGGATGGTGCAGGTACTGACCGGGCATGGCTGCTTCGGTCACTATCTGCACCGGGTCGCCCGTCGGGAGGAAACGCCGCAGTGTCATCACTGCGACGCTCCCGATGACACTGCCGAGCACACACTATTGGTGTGCCCGGCTTGGCGACGCCAGCGCAGCGAACTCAACGCTGCGCTGGGAGGTGCAAACCTCTCGCTGCCGAGCATGGTCGTGGCCATGCTCCACGGCGAGGCGGAATGGGGGGCTGTCGCCTCCTTCTGCGAGGATGTCATCTCGCAGAAGGAGGCCACGGAGAGGGAGCGGGAGGCAGATCCTCAAGCTGCTCCCATCCGCCGCAGACGGATAGGCAGGCGAAGGCGGGCATTCGCACAAGCGATGCCCGTCTAGTGACCCTGCCGTGGAGGCCTGCGTGCATGGTTGGCCCCGTGCACGCCGCCGTAAGGCCCTTCGTCTGGGGATTGCCCTGGTGTTCTCGGGCAATCCCCCCTTGGCGATAGTCCGACCAGTTGGTCGGGCTTGCCCGGGCGCGTGGGTAGTGGAGTCGCAGTGTGGACCTTACCTAGCGCGCCCAAGAGGGCAGGGAGAACACCGGGGGGTTTTAGTGGGTAGGCCTGGCACTCTGCCGGGAGAGCCCCACACACGCTCGCCGTCTAACCAACGGCGGGTACGGTACGGTTACGCATTTCCCCCCGAGAAAAAAAAAAAAAAAAGGGACGATACACCCACTATTCTACCTGCCCGCCCCTTGCCAGCCTAAAAGATGCTTTTTCACGCCTCTTTTGAAGGAACTCATGTTGTAGGATGGAGGAAACACTTGCGCAGGTAGAGAATTCCAAGTATGGGATGTACGACAGAAGAAGGAATCTTGGAATTTCTTGGTACGGTGTGAAAAGGAGGACACAGTGTACGGATGACTCCGAAGACCCTTACGCGTGTTTCTGTTAAGGAATGGAGAGGGAGGGATAAGGTTAAAGAGCTCCTCAGACCATTCCCCATGGAACATTCGGTAAAAGGCGCTAAGAGAGGCGATGTCACGACGAAGTTGTAGAGGCTCGAGGGTGTTAGTTACCTCTACATCGCCAATTATGCGAATAGCGCGACGCTGCAATCCGTCCAGAGCATCGAGGAGGTACTGAGCGGAGCCGTCTCAAAGGTGCGAGCAATATTCCACGCAAGACCTAACCTGAGTTTTATACAACAAGCATAGTTGGTCCGGCGCAAAATACCTACGCACCTTGTTCAGGACACCGAGTTTCCGTGAGGCAGTAGTTATGACGGATTCGATGTAGTCTTTAGGGTTTAGATCGCAGCGAATTTTCATTCCGAGCAAGGTGATGTTGCTCTGTGTGAGAAGGGTTGTGCCCTAAAGACATGGAAGGGGGAGGAAAGGTGACCTTTTCGCCGAGAACACGCATACCTGTGTTTTCTTAGCATTGAACTCAACAAGATTGTTGGAGCACCATTCGCAGACCTGTTGAGCTCAATGATAATATTCTGCCTTTCCCTACCAATATCACCACGAGCAGCCCCTGAGCTTCCGTAATATCCCCCATGCACTGTACTGTCGTCTGCATAGCAATGTATAGCTCCCAAGGAAAGCATGTCATTGATATGCACAAGAAACAATGCTGGGGATAGAACGGAGCCTTGCGGAACTCCAGCGTTCACTGCCACAAACCGCGAAGCGCAACCGTCAACGACAACGCGAATTCTACGCTCGTGGAGGAAGCTGGCAATTCACGTACAGAACTGTGCGGGTAATCCGTATGCCGGAAGCTTGGAAAGAAGAGCCCTGTGCCAAACTCTATCAAAAGCTTTGGCGATGTCGAGACTAATAGCCACGGATTCGCCGCGCTTATCGATAGATTCACCCCATTTGTGCAAAAGGAACGCTAGAAGGTCACCTGTTGACCGTTTAGGACGAAACCTATACTGTCGGTCATTAAGTAACGAGTGACCTTACAGGTAACGGATCAGCTGGGTATTAAGGATCCTCTCCATGATTTTACACAAAATGGAAGTGACGGCTATAGGACGATAGTTAGCTGGATCAGATCGATCTCCCTTTTTGGGAACCGGCTGGATATTGGCCTCTTTCCAAGATTTTGGCACACGACCAGCAGAGAACGACAGACGGTATAGACGCGTAAGGACCGGAGTCAACTCCGCTGCACACTTCTTAAGAACAATCGCAGGAATGCCGTCTGGTCCACTTGCTTTTCGAGTATCGATCGACTGGAGCTCCGCCCGCACATCACGCTGTCTGATACGGATATCGGGCATGGTGCTGCCACAATGGGACAGTGTCGGAGGTTGTGCACCACAGTCACCGACACGGGAATGAGCCGCGAAGAGTTTTGCCAGGAGGTCGGCTTTCTCCTGCGGCTGATGAGCAAGTGAGCCATCGGCATGTCTCAGCGGTGGCAGCGAGGGTTGACAGAAGTTTGATTGCACAGCTTTGGCCAGGCGCCAGATAGAACGGCTACCCGTAGGGTGCGCAAGCAGTTCCTGGCCCACTTGTGCAATGCGCTGAGCATCTGCTCTAATGTAAGCCCTCTTACACAACTTGGTGGCATTATTGTAGGCTGTTTTCAGTAGGCTAGTATTGGGATCCCTAGAAGCTCGGCCTCTGATCGAAGCGCGTTAGTCGTTCTAAACGCCGAACAGTGATTCTTTTTCAAACATTTACAGGATACGATTTGGTTGTAGATTTCATCACTTACTGGGTAAAATATATAAAAACTTTTATATATATAATATATATAAAAACTTTTTAACAAAAAATTGAACCGCAGAAAAAACTAAAAAGCAAAAACACTGAAAAGTAAAAAATAATATAAGAATAGGTACAGACAACATCACACTTTCTAGGAGATCATCGTTTGGCACCGACTTCAATATAGAAGTGTGATGTCTGTACTATATTTTTGTGACTTTACAATCAGTGAGTGAAGCATCAATCATCCCCCGTTTTTGTACCTTTAGGGTTGGAATTGTTTTTTCAAATTTATATGAGACCACCCTCGGGGTATACCCTTTCTAATAAAAAAAGAATCATCAAAATCGGATCACTCTGTAAAAAGTAATGCGTGGTCATTGATCACAATTAGTGAGTAAATCAACAATATTTTCCTGTTTTTCTACCCTTAGGGTAGGATCTTTTCAAATTTAAATGGGACCACTCTTGGGGTATACCCTGTCCAATAAAAAAAGAATCATCAAATTCGGAGTTCTCTGTAAAAAGTTATGCGTGATCATACGTTAAAAAAAAATATACGCGTCGAATTGAGTACCTCCTCCGTTTTTTCGTCGGTAAAAAACTAGCTGACCGTATGCAACTTTGTTTGTATTATAACTAACTTTTACCGTAGGAAAACTTTTCCCGTCAGATTTTTCCCGTAGGAAAATTCCCTGTGTTCTTCCCCTGGTCTCAAACTATCCCTATACCAACTTTCATCAAAATCGGTTTAGTAGTTTCGAAGCCTATTCAATACAAACAAACAAACAATCAAATCTTTCCTCTTTATAATATTAGTGTATAGATAATTAACTCGAAAGTAGCTGTTGATGCTAAAAATAAAATTAGTGCAATTATCGCCACTTATTAGCTCATCAAGCTTGATTGCAATGATCTACATCATTACACAATCACGGCTTCTTACAAAGGATAGGTAATACATGCAGTCATATTTTGTTGTTTTAGTAAATATTAAAACCTACATGCACACAAACAAACACAATACACACACGCGCACGTAAATCCTACAATTGATATAAAAATAAATCGATAATAAATAGATAGAATAGATATATAACTGGAGGGAGACTCCGTCTTACCTATTTCTGCCGCAAAGCAGTAGTGCTTGCATTGCTGTGTTCCGGTTTGAAGGGTAAGATATGGCAGTGAAATTACTGGGTACTGTGACTTTACATCTTGTGTCACAAGTTGGCAACGTACACTGTGGTTCTTGTGGGGGTTGCAGTTTTGCTGTGAATCTCACAGCAGCCACATGTATTATAGGTGACTGTTACCACTTACCATCAGGGGGGCAGTTTGCTTGTTTGCCAACTTTCAGCAATAAAAAAAAAAAAGGTATCCTAGCCTTAAATAGTGGGTGCTTATATCTCAGTATATTCCTGATAAAGTAACAGCTGCCTAAAATTAGGTTATTCCTACTTTACTTACTTGATTGTCAATCGTAAAAATATCGTATTTTTGCGCTTTATTAAGGTTTATTCTTATTATTATGTGTCTAATATATTTAAAGTGTACGATATTTTTCAACATCGCACAGCACTACATGACAAATGCACGTAATGCCAACGTATACAAAAGAATGGCATGTCCATAGAACCATGGAAATTAAGACGCCAACTGGTATAGTAAACAATCTGATCAAATACCTTGCCCCCTTACATATTCGTCACACTTCACTTTTTTAAAACATTTGTGTGTAGAAAAAGAGCTCAACACCAGACTATCTCTTCCATGAAAAATCGAGACGACTCAAGGGTGAATCTTGAAAGGCTAACACTGTCTGAGGCAAAAAACTACCCATTTCAGGGGAGTCAATAATATACAATAGTTTCAATTATGACTGTGATGATGTGGCCCCTTACCACATCATCACAGTCATAATTGAAACTATTGTATAATACAATGTTTTATTTAAAAGTAAAGACTAACCAGTCTTTTGGTTTCAATATTGGCACATTTCCATAATAAAATTAACAAAATGTATACTTTTCTTGATTCCATTGGTATTGATTCCCCTGGCGTTTGACCAGGGTAATCACTTTTTTTTCTAATTTCTGAGAAATAAATGTAAAAGAAATTAGAAAAATATGATTACCCTGGTCAAATGCCATGGGAATCAATACCAATGTTCACGAAACCTTGATAAGAAAATTACACCACTATGGGTTTCGTGATACTGCACTGGATCTTCTACTCTCTTATCTCTAGTCTTTACTTTATATAAAACATTGTATTATACAATAGTTTCAATTATGACTCCCTTGCCACCTATTATTGACTCCCCTGTCACAATTTTTTTTAAAATCATATAACTTCGGAACAAGACTAGTTACAGTGATGCCTATTTGATAAATGTGTTTATAATTATGTTACATTTAGAGTTTTGTATGTAAAAGTAATAAATGTTAAAATAAAATATCTGCCAAGAGAATCAACTAAATACGCCCGATTTCAAGATTCACCCTCAAATACGTTCACAAGTCCTAAAGCCAGATTGTATCTAATGCTTGTTTCAACACCCCAAAGAAATGCGAGGGAAACAAAAAACCTACATACATTAACAAGCTCGTGACATCAAAATTCCTGTCGCGTACTCCCGGCAGCGTACAGCAGTATATACGAGTAAACTCCTAAGTTAACATTATGCCCAGGCCTCGATTTAATATGTATACAAAAAAATATAAGACTTGAGCGGTGAAGACAATACGAGGACAAATAAAAATCAAAGTCAACATTAAATTAATTTCCAAATTATGATGAGACATGTTTTTATTCGACTTGAAAAACCACAAGTCGATTGAAATAAAAAGGTACACAAATTAGAAACTTACTTTTATTCTCAAATTGTTTTATAAGTACTATACAATCAGTCTTTCATTATAACGAACTAGCTTTCCGCTCGCGGCTTTGCCCACGTTATTATTGTTTTCCCGTGGGAATTAATATTTTCCCATATGAAAAATAATTATGTAGCCTATTTAAGCCCGGATAATAAATTTCATAGAAATTGGAGCAGATTTTAGATATTTCTCATAGAAACTTTCAACCCCTATTTTGCACCCTAAGGGGGTAAATTCCAATAAACCATGAAATATGTGTTCAATTAAATATTTTTTAGAGCATGAATCTCAAGTTTTATCAAAATCGTTGCTAATTTAAAGATTTTTCCATACAAACTTGCAACCCCTATTTAATCCCTTTAGGGTAAAATTTTTTTTAAATCCCTTCTTAGTGTGCGTCCGAATTTTGAATTAAAACAACTAACTCCTTCCCAATTCGGTGAGGGGAGTGAGAATGTATCAAATCGCACTCTCACTCCCCTTCTCCTATAATCTTCCAGTGCAAACACAATAAGTATAACTATATAACCAACTAAAACACAAAAAAAATCACGTTTCTACCATTATCGGTTAGGGCTGTGCGTGCGTCTATAGATGGGAACATTTCCTTTTTTTTATATATATATAGATAGATGAGTGAAAAAATCTTTATTATGTACAACTTTTGAACTGCATTCGATTCGTCTTCAATTTAAGGAAATTCGATCACGTGTCCGCATTCCGTCAGCGCTTAAAATGGTTACCTATACGACAGCGTAGGGATATTAGAGCTTTATTGACTCTGTACTCCCTACTTAATAACTCATCTCAGTTAATAATAACTCATCTGTCTCTCTCACACTTCGTAAAATGACTCTCCCGGTCTCACTCAAACTAGAATGTTAAAGTTACAGCCTTAAAGCAAACCATGGGTACATTAGAATAAATTTTAAGTACGTAACAAAAATTTGCTCAAAACTGCCTGTTTTTGAAAAAAAAAATATTGTCTGCAATCGTAGAAATTATCTACCAAGTATCATACCATTCTGGAATCCTTATTGAATGCGCCAACTTTTGCAGTTACTTGCTAAACTCGCATAGTACATTTTTTTTCAGTACAGCTTGTTAAAGCTATGCGAAAAATTAATTTTGAATATTTAATTTAGATAAAAATGGCATATTCTTCTAATTTGGAGCAGCTGGCTTTAAATTTTAGATTAGAGTATACAGAAACATTATTCAGGATTACAAAACAAAAGAAAATGTTTAGAAAAGTCAAGATTTGTAGCAACAAGAATGAAAAAACCGTCACAGGGTGTAAATTATATCGATTTTTTTAAATGTTAGATTTTTTTAAATAGGTGACTTAGATTTTTTTTTATATTTTTCTGATAACATATATGAGTTAGTCTACCGCCTGCTTTCGGCTTGACGTCGGCTTCTGGGACACCCTGTATATTAGTATATTTTATATATTTCTTTTATGTATTAGGATTTTTTTATATATGTTAATATGTGTATTTTATTAGTATCAATATAATTAACATAAAATATTTTTTTTCTCTTTCTCGGTTTTTCGGTACATCTACCACATTGTTTCTCTGCATCACCCGAAGGTTGACTGGCAGAAAATGCCTCAGGCATTAAGTCCGCCTCTGTACAACAATATTTGTACATAAAGAATTAAAATAAATAAATAAATACAATAACTATTCCTTAAAAAACTAACACAAAAATACAACAAAAGGCGATCTTATCGCCGCATGCGATATCTACCAGACAACCTTTAGGCAGGAATAAATAAATCATAATTAAAATATACAAACGAGTTAGATATTATTAAACATTTTAGTGAAGTCGAAATACATATTAACCGCAAGAAGATTATAAATTTTATGTCAATAATCTGCACGTATAACTTTATGTAACTAAACACCCGTTATATTTGCGTGCGGATATTTATGGATCTGGAACAAATCAAGGTCTCCCTCTTCACTCCACTCGAATCAACAATGGTGATTCGAGTGGAGTGAAGGGGAGACCCTTTGGACACAAGTATCGATGTAATGCCCATAGGTAAGCTGTGGGGACAAACATTTTAAGGTGTTCCAAAAATATGTAATAATATTTAAAGAGGTTGTTCAGTCCAACTTTCCAACTTTCGGTATGGAAGCCACTGTGAAATCAAGAAACAAAATCAGCTGTTACATAGGAAACTTTTGCGTGGCATTGCGGCATTTTTATAAGCTCTATAACTGTTATCGCATTTTGACGATGAGGAATAACTGCAGAAAAAACGAGATGTTTAGACGAATAGACTGTCATTTTGACGATCATAGGGTTGTTCAGTTGAAAATTATTCATAGTTTGAAAACACGATATTTTGCCAATTCTTATATCAGTAGCGACGCGATTGTCCTTATCGGTAAGATGCCACCACCCCTAAAAATAAGGTGCACCGTTGATCGTATTATTAAGGTCGCAAAACATTTTTCCAACTTTTACCCGTGGATTTCAAAGCAACACTTGTTTGAAGATATGCCACGTTCCGGAAGTCCTAACAGTTCTGTTTTTTCCTCTATGTGGACAGTCAAAGATATTGTCAAGCTCCGTAAATCGCTTAATATATAAAAGTTGATGAAACTAACTACATAGTAGCATACCTTTTGAGACTCACAGTTATTTCACACTGTCGTTTTCCACTCTCACGCATAGTGTCACGCAACACGACAGTGTGACAACGCTATAATAGCTGCACGCTTTACTGACATTGCAATTTTGATTATGAATGGAGTATTATATAATATGAAATTAACACCAATATGGGCGGTATCTATACTATACTTACTAATATAAGAAGCTGAAGAGTATGTTTGATTGTTTGTTTGGTTGGAACGCGCTAACCTCTGGAACTACTGGTCCGAATTGAAAAATTATTTTTGTGTTGGATAGTCCATTTATCGAGGAAGGCTTTAGGCTATGTAATATCACGCTACTACCGAAGAGGATAGGAGAGGAGAATCAATGAAAAATGTTGCTGAAACGGGAAAAAACAGAAGAAAAGAATAGAAGATATAACTAAAAACGCGTTGAAGTCTTTTATAAGGCGAAACGTAGTTCACGGGCACAGCTAGTTAATAATAAAAAGCAATAGAAATCACATAGCATTCTATTTTTGAAATTTTTACTTTTTAATTTTGTCAACGTTATTTTGGGCCACACTGTATTGGAGGATAATCAAGTCCAAATATGAACTAAGATATGGTCTAAGATGCACATGCTAATTCAGTTGCCTTGAAGAGACCTCAGTTCTATTGTTCGTGGAACACGTTGTCTGGAATAGGCTTATTCCACCCTCTGGCCGTGCGCATCAGAAAATATCGCGCAATGCGCTTTGTGCGGAGCGTTAGAACATTTACTGCGAAAGGGTGTAACGCCAATCTACGCATGGTTCCCGGCGATAGAAGAGCGCGCGAACGAGCTCCATGCACTCTCCAAAGTGTATCCTATATATCGCCGATAGTCGATAGTAAACTTGACATCTGTGTACGAGATCTTGTAATCGATCGCTGGCAGATCCAATCAATCTTCGTGCTCGTATTTCGACCGAGACCGGTGGTGCAACTAGTTGACTAATTATCAAGTAACCATGCCTGGTTCATTCATATCAGCGCCTCTCGACAAGACAGGACCTATTCTCTGCCGGCCCTTGCATCCAACAGATATCTGTCAGTCATTGTGGTATTATCTACATAATATACCCAACTTTATGAGCTTGGTGGCACATTGGCGTGTGCGCTCAGCGAACGATTGCTTAGGTTAAGCAACGTTCGCTGTGGTCAGCCCTAGGATGAATGACCAAAATAAAAAACATCTCAAGCTCCTCCGTGCTTCGGAAAGCACGTTAAATAGTGGGTCCTGCGCCTGATCTCGCCCCGGTCGTGTCGGCTAACCGTCCCATCGGACTAGGCGAGTGAAGGAACAGAGAGTGCACATGCGTTTGCGCAGTCACTTGTGCAATATATCTCCTGCGCAGATTGGCTTGATGGCTAGTCTCTGTGGAGATTGGCCGCCCGTACTGGCAATCACGTAAGAAGATCGTTATTCTCGAGGTATGCCAAAAGCCTGCCATTAGAACACGTTCCATAAATGAGCACAGGGGCGCGTTCAGAGCGTTGGAGTGTAGTTGTTCAGCTGTTTTTTACATCACTCTAAAGTGTTGAACGCGTTGCTGCAATGATATCTTTTATCCCACTCTTTCATAAAGCAATGTTTCATTTCTCTCACTTTCTAGCAAATAAAAAAATTATCAACCACGTCTACGGTATAGGTAGACGTGGTTGATAATTTTGGGAGTTACCACTTACCACGGTCGCCCTTATTCAGCAGTGGTTGCTATTGCAAGCTTCCATAATTTTGGAACCAGAGGGGCAATCGCACTTCTTACGAACATTCCAACCAAAAGCAAATCGTTACTGTTCCTATACAGTCCTTATGACAACTGTCAAATGTAAAATTACATCTGACAGCTGTCAGAATGTATAAGAACGGAAATGGTTCTGATTTGGTTTAAACGTCGTAAATAGTGCGATTGCCCCTCTTTTTAGTCTCAAGTGAAAAGCGTAACAAACGTGTCAAAATTAGGTACATTACACATCTATAAACAGTTTTAATACATTAAAAACATCTAACTAGGTACACTAGACAATTATGTAAAATACACTTTTATTGGTTATGAATCAGCGTCATTAAAGTTTCAAAGTGTTATGATTATGATTATACAATAATGCAAAAATAGGTTTTATGCTGTTGACCATTTGACTTTATAATTTAATCAATGCTAGGTAGGTGCATAAATATGGATTTTATCCTTATACGAGCTATATTTAATAAACAAGACACGCGTACCGATTTACTTTGGAGACAGTGCGTATTTTTCTTATGTTTTCCATGGAATCGGTATCATTAATAGAATTCTTAACGAAAAAAACATAAAAAATAATAACTTAAAGTTACGTTAATGTTAAAACTGTGTGTGTATTACTACACAAAACTTAGTAAGTACTTCATTATCTTTAAAAATTAATGTAAAATATCAAAGAATATCGAGTCAATGACATTACTAGAACCACATTTTACTGAAGCTTGACCCTCAAACATTACACTTCATACATAGAGGTATGTGTAGTACATACTACATATAGAGACACCTGATTACATACTTATGTAGGTACCTATAAATTATCATTTTATAATTTTGCAATAAAATTCAAAGACTAAACTAAATAGAAATGAAACATAATTCAAGAATCGTCGAAAAAGCAATACCACGCAATATCTTACTGCTTACTGACAATTTAATTTCGCCTATAGAGCACCGCTGCGTTTTTCTCATCTTTTATTGCCATGTTTAAGAATGAAGGACGAACGGAGACAACGTAATTACAGGCAAATTAGGTCCCTTCTACGCCGCACGCAATGCCCTGATGAAAAATTTATTTTTCCAAAGTCTTTAATAGTTTTGTTTGTAAACGCAAAACAACACTGTTGCTGCGATCGCATGTCAATAGTCATGTAAATGTTAATCATGAACCTGATTATAAAGACGTTTGCGAACGAAACAATTAAAAATGTTATGGACAGAAACTAGTGAAATTAATGTTTAGTAATGCTTTATTATCAATGCTTATTAAATAATTACGAAAATACTTTACTCCGCCTACATTTACACCCTTAAGCCGCTGATAGATGAATAATATAGAATTATAGAGAATGGAGATATAGAGGACAAATGAACGATTAAGCTGTTTCCGATAATAATATGTTAACTATTCTGTTTTTAAAGATATGTTGTATCCTCAATTTCTAACCGACTTCGAAAAAGGAGGCGGTTCTATGTTAGATTGTACCTACTGTATCAATTTCTTTTTGTAAATTTATATATAAAAAAATATTTTTGTATTCGAAAGAGTACACTCCCGAGGTAGTCCTATTGTTACCATGTCCTGATCTGATTTTTATAGCAGAGAAGGAAAGCTGTGGATGTAGATACAAATAAAATTAATATTTTAGAGAGGCAAGATAACTATATTAATTTGGTAACATCACAACTACAATAGATAATTGTCAAAATTTAAATAAACATCAAACTCGTAATAAGTGGCCAGGCTGTTCTAATTAAAAATGTAAAAAACCATGAAAGTTTACCACTGATGATAAAATCCTAGGCAAAACGTCCCTCGTTTTGCCTAGGATTCCATCATCAGTTTGCCTAGGAACCCTCAAATTTCATAGGCACGTCCAACGTGTTTCATGTTTTTTTTAAGATATTTAGGTATTTGCATCTGAAAGTCATCATGTCATGTTACTGAGCTGATGATGGAAGGTTTCTGGTAGATTCAGAGTTCTATAGTTCTGGAATAATTCCTTTAATACTGTTTAGAAAGTCGGTATCAAGGTGATCATCACCTGGAAAGTCTTAAAAAATATAAGAAGAAGTAATATATAGTTAGTTAAAATTTGGCACAAATTTCAATATAAATGAACTGTATGTATTCTTATATTATTTATGACTTTTTGGTGTTTTTGAAGTCGGTTTTTTGTAATTTTTTTGTGATTATAATTAATCTTCTTAATAGGATGTAACAAGTGTAAGATGTTCTTAATAACACCTTGCGGGATCCAAGCATCCCAAGCAACCTTATCTGTATAGCGTACCTACGTATTTTCTTTTACCCGCAACGAAATGCCTAACTTCATTTATTTGACCGCAAAAACTTTTGCATTTTACATCTTTGTCAATAATTTTTCAGTTTATTTGTCCTTGTTTCCTTTGAGTACTCCCTTTCCCTATTCTACTTTTCCCAGCGATGAGATTTTCGTTTGAGATAGCCTTCAAGGTCCGTCACGAATTTCCTATAATGATATCAACAGTCTCGAAACGACGACCTTTCACCCATTTTATCACCGCTTTTAATTTCGGAATTTAAAACATCACAAGGAATCAGATCTCGAGAGTACGGAGGCTAAGGGAGGACAGTAATTTAATTTTTGGCACAATACACACGAATTGACGAAGTCAAATGCGCCCTGCGAGCATGGAACTCTCGATAAACAAATTTGACAGCTAAGATCGACATACTCGCGACAAAAATTGATAAATTTGACAGATATTTCTAAGGAGTGAAAAGGACATATAGATGCTTTTGTCGATCGATATATGTCGATGTATAAGTCCATGATCGCAGGGGTGGTTTATTTGAGTTTCAGTCAAAACTAAATAAATAAATAAAAACGTCATGGCACTAGCTAGGTTATTGAGGTTCTAATGTATCAACAATCTATTTTCTAAATTGAATGTTGATATGTAGTTATTAACAGTGAATAAAGACAACTTTGGCCTAACAAAGATCAAAAGAAGTCAATACAATTAAAAATTTCGTGGGGGCTGGTAAGAGCTCGGTGGCCGAAGTGGTCAAGGCGTCAGCGCGATATGTTAACGAAACGAGTTCGATCCCCTCCTGAGACGATTTTTTTTATTTATTCATTTTTAAAGTAAATGCAAAGGTCTATCTATACTAATATTTTAAAGAGGAAAGATTTGATTGTTTGTTTGTTTGTTTGTATTGAATAGGCTCCGAAGCTACTGGACCGATTTGAAAAATTCTTCTACATTGAGAATCCTACATTATCCTTGATGAACATAGGCTATAAAATTATTTTTCCTACAGAAAAATATAAAATTCCCACGGGAAAACAAAAATAACGCGGGCGAAGCTGCGAGCGAAAAGCTAGTATAAAATAATAAAGGAGCTTATGTCTAATATGGGTGAAATGTCATTGTGACAGATAAACTGATGAGTTAGCGTATCACTGGTCATTTTCATAATTTGTCAGTTTCCCTAACTTGCCACTTTGCTTATTCGTCAGTTTCGATAGGTTGACATTTTCTCTAGTTTATAATTTTTCTGATTCGTCAGTTTCCTCATTCGCTAGTTTTTGTAGGCTGGCAATTTCGTAAATTCGTCAGTTTCTTTGTGTGCTAGTTTACTTATTTTTTAATTTGTTTAGGTTATCCTCATTACTAGTTTGTCGGTTTCCAAATTCGACTGTTTGGAGACTAACTAAAGTATACGGATAACGAAACTAACGTGTTGAGAACATGACAAAGTACCAAAATTGACAACCTAAAATAACTGACGAATAGGCAACTTACGAACAAGGAAATTGACTTACTAAAGAAACAGACGACTTGGTGCAACTGGCGAGAAGGTAATTGGCGAATCAAGAAATTGTCGAATAAGTATAATAAAACTGACAAATAAGGAAAATGACCAGTGATACGCTAACTCAAACTGATTACTGTAATAAAACTGACCTTTGAAATTAATTCCTTTGTGGTGACGATTTATTATGTAGGTAAATTTTTAGCATGATATGCACATGATATGTAGATTCTTCTTTTTAAGCGAAATGTTTTAGACCATAAAGTTCAAGCAGATTTCGAAGAATCATGAAAGCAATTCCGAGCTGGTAAGGTGAAAAATATCTTGGCATATATCTGGACCGAAAACTGACATGGCTAAATTACTAAAATATTAGTCTGCAACTATGGAAATATAATGGTTGTTAATCTGTAGGTAAGTCGAAACAGCCTGCTAGAGAAATATAACATATATCCAAGAGTCTACATAAACCAGTGAAACCTATGGTCTGGGGAACTGCAGCTAAGACAACCCTTAGTATCTTACAGCGTTTCCAATCAAAGGTGCTACGTTTGATAATAAATGCACCATGCGATCACTAACGAAACACTTCATAAAAGACCTGAGGATTAATACGATACAGGAAGAAGTAGAACAATATGCTCTCGAACTTGTTCAGAAATTAGTTTCGCACAGCTCCAACACTTGCTCTGGCTCAACACACACCTGGGGATGTTCTTGCAGCTAGGGGGCCGTTTAAGTATTATATAGCGCCAAAGGTGGGGGGGGGTGTTAGACTGCATTATATCTTACTGGAGGGAGACTCTGTACCAGGGTCGTCTGCTTAGGTACCTCCGTCTTACCTATTTCTGCCGCAAAGCAGCAGTGCTTGCATTGCTGTGTTCCGGTTTGAAGGGTAAGATATGGCAGTGAAATTACTGGGTACTGTGACTTTACATCTTGTGTCACAAGTTGGCAACGTACACTGTGGTTCTTGTGGGGGTTGCAGTTTCGCTGCGAATCTCACAGGAGCCACATGTATTATAGGTGACTGTTAGCACTTACCATCAGGTGGGCAGTTTGCTTGTTTGCCAACTTTCTGCAATAAAAAAAATGTTGTTTTTCGTTTTGCCCGTACAATGATATTGCTACAACCCGAAATCGCACTGACATGACAGATCTACGGCACTAATTCCTCTCAACGCAATACTAATTCGAACCGGCATTGCCAGGTAATCGGCAAATCGGACCGCGGTGATTATCGAATAGAAGGAACTCATAACGGATTGTTCCTAATTCTACAGATTTCCATTACACATTGCTTGTCATTTGTCGTACATAAAAATGTTACTTTTATTCCAGACTTTATCACGTTTTTGTGTTTTTTTTTGGGTAAATGAGAAGAAATCATTTTTAAGCACATTTATTTGTAACTAGCTGTGCCCGCGACTTCGTCCGCATGGAATAGTAACTTTTGTTGAAGTTGATAAAAAGTAGCCTATTTTATTTATACCTTATACAATTAGCTGTCTATTAGTGAAAGTCTCGTCAAAATCGGTCTAGCCGTTCCGGAGATTAGCGGGAACAAGCAGACAGACAGACAGACAAAATATTTTTAAATTGTGTTTTTGTTATTGGTACCCGATATACATTCATACCCATTTAGTAAAAACTTGTTATTTTGACATTACAAACAGACACTTCAATTTTATTTATTTGTATAGATATAGATGATGGAATTTATAGACACTAAATGCTTCTTTCAAATATTATTCTGCTATTGTTCTTTGCGAAATATACTATATAAACGAAATTTATTTTATAAAATACTATTTAAATTATTTTTTCACAGATGAAAAAGACCGGAAACCCGAGTTTTTGATATTAATTTCAGTTTTGTATCTATAAGTGATCCCGAGAAAAAGGGTCTTATCAGACAGACGGGCAACGAAGTAACCCTATATGGGTTCCGTTATATCTTTATGATCTACGGAACCCTAAAAACGCAATAACACAAAAATTACCAATCCAAGAACACGACGTGTCTACTAAGGAAGTGACGCGGAACAGTCAGCAAACTGCACGTCGCCAAATATTTCTTTTCGCATGTAACAATATTAAGTTATATTTTGAACAGATCTAGTTTATTAATTAGAATCTTTTTGAAAATAAGTCTGTAAATATAATAACATAACACGAGCTTATCTAAAAAAACTGCCAGTTGGCACGCAGATTACACGACAAAGCATTATTTTTCCTTGACTATTTCCTGCACATAAATGTATTAGTTAAGACCAGTCGACCTAACTTTAAGAAACTCGTTTGCAATGACTTTGTAATATTTGTTAAGCGCAAAGTTAGACTGTTCATTGCGGTGATAGATTCAGAATAACCTACAAAATATGTCAACACTCTCATTCTTCTGCATGTTGTAAAAGGACTAAAGGTTGTTAACCGCTTCTCGCTGCGAAGAGATGGAAAACTTGAAATTAAACCCGTCTTGTGAGCGTGATATAGTAGGCTGATTTCTCTACGCCTGACAAGAAACCCGATCCCAGCAGAGGGGACGTATACAGATGAGTCAAAACTATGCCCCCTGGATGAAAAACTTTTGTTTGATTCACCTGTAAGATATGTTGAAATGTATCTGTACAGGTCATCAGTGCTATTCCATTTCTTCATTCGGATTTAGTTTATATCCAAACGCAATTTTTAGTAGGCCGATGAAGGACACATCGCTACCTACAGTCAGATATACAAAGAGAACCGACGACTTCTTGATTAAGTTAGTTGATAATATTAATTTAAAATACTATTCATTTACAAGACGCCAATTTTTATTATAAGTAGCCTTAGGTAGCGATACACGGTAAAAAGAAATGTGTTAAAAAGCAATTGAGGTACGAATATGTGCAGCTCCGCAGCACGCAACATGACAAGTATAAAAACACACACATTTTTTCTTTTTTTCCTCACGAACGTTTTCAGGCAAATGAGTGTGTAACTTTTGCCCATTGTACAGGAGGCCTAGAAAAAAGCCACGCACTTATTTTACCACAGTCGTTCCGCAGAAAAAATGTATGGAGATGACATTCAATTCAATTTTTAGGTAAAGTGGCTTCTGTCAGATTTGACAATTTCGCCAATTTCGAGTGGGAAGCGAAAACACGGATATAAATTAGGAAGTTTAGCGGTGTGATAGCTACTTAGCCGGTTGGGCTACCTGTGGACAATGCAAAGCGAACATTAAAATATAACATTAAAATATTGTTAGTAGCGGCTAAAATTAAGGGTTGTAGGTGAGAAGTTAAAGGAGGGTGTAGGTATGAGTTGAGATGTACCTAATGCCTAGGATAATTTTGTAGGAGGAAAATTATAGCTTTATTTGGTATTTCTCTATATATTTAAAGAGGATATTCAGGAAAGGGGTATTGATTTGAGTTAGGAGGAAATTCATATTTGATGGGCGAGGAATAGATTCAGGAAGGAGGTCGTACAAAGAGGTTTGATGTCTCGAACAATTAAAGAAAATATGATCCGCGGTGCCTTCCTCAAAGCCGCATTCACATATGGAGTGGTCTCTGATGTGAATTTTAGCCAGAAAAACTGGAGAACAGACATGTCCAAGGCGTAGCCTAATAATGGTAGATGTGGTTAATTTATTGGCAGATCTGTAATTAAAGAACCATGGCTTAGTAGGAATATCCCTCTGAATGCTCCCATAAAATTTTCCTTTAAGGGTACAAGAGTGTGTCCATTCCTGTTGCCACTGCCTAGTAATATCTTCTTTTAAGGTTACCCGAATATCCTGAGAGAAGCATTGGTTATAGGTGGGGCTTCCTAAAGCTGTGGCCTGTTTAGCGCATGCATCAGCATTTTCATTCCCCGTGATACCACAGTGTCCAGGGACCCAAACGATAGAAACATCTTTGTCCTGTGAGTGACATCGATACAGCAATTCCCTGGTCTTTAGGGATAGATAAGAGGTGTTCTTAGAGCGAAGGGGGAATTTCAAAAGGTCTTGAAGTACACTCCGAGAGTCACTAAAAATCACAAACTTACTGAATCCATGTGATTCAATAAATGCAACAGCTTCGTAGAGAGCAATGAATTCTCCTGTAAACACTGTGGTTTCAGAGGGGCATTTGAAACTAAGGACGATTTTCAGGCTAGGGATCCACACAGCTGCTCCGACATTACCCTCCTGTGTTAATTTCGAGGCATCAGTGTATATAAGCAGCCTGTCTGCCCAATTGTTATTTTCGACCATTAGCTGCGGAAAAAATTGCGTAAGACTGTCATAGGCTAATGTCATTTCTATACATTTTTTTCTGTGGAAAGACTGCGAAAAAATAAGCGTGTAGCTTTTCTCTAGGCCCACAGTTACGTTAACTGCTGAACAAGTGATTTTTTTTCACGCACGCGTCCATTGGCGTAGCTTAAGCTTTAACAAGAAGGGGTTCTTAAGATACAAATAAACTAGATGTTGCCCGAGCTCCACGCTACCAGTTTAACAATGCATATGTACTGGAGGGAGATTCTGTACCAGGGTCGCCTACTTGGGTACCTCCGTCTTACCTATTTCTGCCACAAAGCGGCAGAGCAGCAGTGCTTGCATTGCTGTGTTTCGATTGAAAGGGTAAGATATGGCAGTGAAATCACTGAGTACCGTGACTTTACATGTTATGTCACAAGCTGGCAACGTATCCTGTGGTTCTTGTTGCAGATTTGCTGCAATCTCACACGAACCACATAACCACATGTACATGTATAGGTGAATGTAACCACTTACCATCAGTGGGCAGTATGCTTATTTGCCAACTTAGTTGTATAAAAAAATTGAAAAAAAAAATTTAATGACCGAGCATGGGTGCAAGGTAACTCGGTAGAAGGTAACTCGGTAGAAGGAAAGGCAGTTATATCATCACAGTGACTTGAAGGATGGCACTTACCCGATGCCTAGAAGGGTTACAATTTCTTTAATAAAATGAAAATCTCTTTTAACAATCCCCCCTAGTAAGCAATAGAAGGAGTTTGCGTCTGAATACAGAACGAATCGAGAGTAGTCGAAGTAGTTCATAATTCGGAGTCACACCATAATAAATAAATAAAAATAAAAAAGCCTTTTATTCCATGCATATTAACACTTAACGTTCTGGTTGTATTTGAGTTTAAATATTGATTATATTCTTAATAAATATTAAATCTATTAATTATATTTATACATTTAATTCAAAATTAATATTTTTATATGTACAATGCACTTGTGATTCTTAAATTATTAAGAAATAAGATTTTTTTTTAAAATTGAAATAGGTATTCAAATTCAAATTTAAAAAATCTTTATTCAACTTAGACCTTTACAGGCACTTATTGACGTCAAAACAAAGCAAAACATTCTAATTTAAAGGAAACATATTTTTATCCTTGTATGTGCATACATCCTGAATATACCTACTCAAGATGTCTGCAAATACAATTAGCAATGAAAAAAAAAGTTGAATCTACACCTACTACAGTAACTGAACACCCCAATAACATTTAAGGGGCATATAAGTTAGATACAAAATGGACCTTCGGCGCTTGTCTGAGACCTGGAACCCCAATACTTTCAGAGTTATAGTTATAGTTGATTTTAAACTGAAAACAAAAACTTTCAAGTGACAACCATAATCAGCTCTTAACACAAGAAATTTAAACACAAAATGATTCGTGACAGACGTGAGCTTAGTATTCCTCGTACGCTTACGTAGGGCTGTCGGCACTTAATACCAAAAAATAATTTATTTAGTTTGTATAACGTGGGCGTAGTATTCCTCGTACGCTTACGTAGGGCTGTCGGCACTTAATACCAAAAATTAATTTATTTAGTTTGTATGGGAAAAAAATGGTTTGTTAGCCCTAATATTTTTCCTACAGAATCTCTACTTCTGATGGATACATACCCTTAAATGTTATTGGGGTGTTCAGTTACACCTGTATATAAAATTATTCCTTATACCATAAAAAATTAATAAGTATTTGATTTTTTTAAACTATTTACAATTATATTCATTAGCATGGACCCCTCTCATGTGAAGGCCTCCTCCAAGGATTTGCATTTATCTTTGTATTTTGCTATTTGTAACCAGTCTGTTCCTGCTATTTTCTTTAGATTATCCTTCCATCTTGTGTAGGGTCTACCTTCACGGAGTTTACCTAAGGGTCCCTTCCATGTAGTGATATATTTATTTAGTTTGTATGGGAAAAAAGTAGGTTTGTTAGCCCTAATATGTTTCCTACAGAAGCTCTACTTCTGGTGGAGACATACCCTTAAATATTATTGGGGTGTTAGTTAGACGCTGTATAGTCCATCTGTTATCCGCATATTGGGCTACGTGACCAGCCCATCTGAGTTTTAGTAACTGAGCATAATTCAGCGCGTCTATTGCTTTGGTGTGATTTCATAATCGTGTGTGTCCAATTTTGTGCAGTTTTTTTTTATATTCAGCATACTACCTACGTTCTATTCCTTTTTGACACGCACTGATTTTGTTTTTAATTTTCTTCGTAAATTTCCACGTTTGGCAGCCGTATGTTAGACAGTGCAAGGTTTACAACCTTGCACTGTCTAACATACGGTCTTTCTTGATACTTTTCAATAATTAATTCTAAAGAGTGTATGTGGTCTATTGTGGAGAATCCTTTTTGGAAACCTGCTTGTTCTGCTGGTTAGCATATGTCAAGTGTTTCGCTTATCCTCTTGTTAATGATCGAAGAATATAATTTGTATAGAGCCGGTAAGAGGCTTATAGTCCGTAGTTACTAATGTCGTGCGGGTCACCTTTTTTATAA
Organism: Schoenobius gigantellus; assembly: GCA_963935595.1. Taxonomy (NCBI): domain Eukaryota; kingdom Metazoa; phylum Arthropoda; class Insecta; order Lepidoptera; family Crambidae; genus Schoenobius; species Schoenobius gigantellus. The sequence continues at coordinate 16,249,406 of OZ012555.1, forward strand.
AGTAAGATTATATTGGATTCGGAGCACTGCGTAGTCACTGTTTTCAAGATAAGATTAAAAAGGTGAGCTAGTGGTATGAGTACCCCCGTATTTTATAGCCTCAATGAATCACACCATAGAGATACCCAAATAATTTTGATTTATAGACCACCACGCCGAATATTGCTACACGGAAAGCACTATTAATAAATAACATCCACTATTTTTTTTGTTACATTTGAAAAAAATCTAACATCAGTATTTACAAGTTATCAATTACAACATAGTCGAGGGGGTGCCACCAGCGCACAACGGGATGAGCCATCGATGTTACTTTCAAAACATTAATGACTAAATACCTATTTATCTTGATTGTTTTAATTAGAGTTTTAAAAAAATAGATGAATGGATCGTATATCACCACCAATGATATAACACGAATGTTATATTATACGCAGCTGTATCCATCATGGCAATATTTTAATGTATACTACAGATGATATGAAGGTCTTCATGGAGATTCGATCGCCGTCGGATACTCAGAAATTGCAGAATAACCTTGACTCTTTATATCATTACTGTGAAAAAAAATCTATTTATAAATGTGAAAAAATGTAACATCATGTCTCTCACTAGAAGTAAAGGATCATATGTATATAAGCACAATAGCACAATATCACTCGTGTTGGCGAAGTGAAAGACCTGGGGATAATTGACAGTAACTTAAATTTCAGCTCCCATATCAAATTTATTGTTAATAAGGCGTATCGAATGTTGGGTTTTGTTCAAAGAATGTGCAAAGAGTCCCATCCCTCAACCTTCATCCTGCTGTGTAAGTGGGTGCGCGCACGGGTGACTTTTGTCGCCGTGACTTTTTTGTCGCCGTCATCAAGTTCATGGAAATGTATAGAGGTGCGCGCACGTTACGACGACGTGACAGTTGGGTGACTTTTTTGACCGGCGACAAGCCGGTGACGCCCAGATGACAAAGTGTTGCCAGCTCTATGTCTGTTTACCTAAATAGATCCACGTATTTTTAGGTCTTAATTGAAAACTTTTTACGTAGATCTACGTATTTTAAGAATTTATTGCTTACATTATTTTTTAAGAAAATGGATTCGTTACTTATTGATAATTTAGAGTAACATTGAGCTGTACACATACTTTTTGAAAAGAATAAGAATAATTTATGTTTTCAAGAATGTTAGACCTGTAACGCGAAGATCATACTTATTAACAAAAATCAAGGGTTTTCTGCACCAGCTTATTTAAAAGATATTAATTTATTTATATTAAAGGAAGAAATTAAATAAAAATACAAATTATTAATAAGGAGCCTAAGTGTGTATGTGTGAGAGAGTATGTGTGTTGTTTGTGTGTGTAAAAAATTTTTTTAGTCATCTAGCCTATTATGGGATAGCAAGATACCTCAGCAGTAAACATTAGGCTCTCTGACTAGTGTCACGGATAGACTCGTCTTTCCCACTTTATTATAAATGTAGGGTCCTAAAAATATTCTAAAGCGATGAGCAAACGAAGTTTTTATTCTTGCAGTAGTTATATAAAACGTACGCTTCTGAAGCATTTCTCTATATGAAGGCATATTTAAGACGGCTTTATGTGTAAAGAGGAGGAGACGCATGAGAAAAATCTACGGACACTCAAAACCTGAGCATCTTCATACAGCAGAATGGTGGGATACCGTCGATTCTTATTTAAGGAAACTTGATTACCGGCTCTTTGAGCTCTTTCAAGTATTATAAGGACAGATGAAGGAGCTCCTCCCCATGCAAGGATAAAAAATTAAAAGAGTAACTGCATAGTTTCTTTTTTTCTGTGGAAACTATATTCCAAACGCGGTGGTTTTATAAATGTTATTTTTAAGTATTTTTTGGATATTTTAGATTTATATAAAATTAAATAGGTGAGTAATTTTTTTATTAATATTTAAATCATTCTACTAGTTGCCGTGTTCTGAAGCGTCCCTTAAATTTTTCGGGGTGATAAAAAAGTAATCATGTATAAACGAGAAATAATTTTTGAGTTGTTTTAACTTAACCTACTCTTCATTATACTCCAAAAAGCGTAGGTCTATGAATTTCCCATATGCTTTACTATTTCTACGTAATTTTCTAATCAGGGGGGCTACCACCTAACTCATAGCAATCACTCGTTATCGCTCTCTTGACTTTAGAACAATAGCTCTAATGTCATCTGTGACATTAAAACTATTGTTCTAATGTCATGATAACGATAGCGAGTGCTCGCTTTGAGTTAGGCGGTACGGCCGCTGGCCTACGCATTTTTGAAATCCGACTTGGCAATGCTGTACTCCGCGTAGTTCGTCATTTCATAATTTACATTGCGACTATTGATAAAAGCACGCAAATGGCGTCAACGTCTTCACGAAAGGTAAATGTAGATGAGGACGATATTGATAATGATATTATTATAGAAGTAGAAAATAGACCAGGGGGGCTACTGCCTAACTCATTGCGATGTGACATAAGAACAATAGCTCAAATGTCACCTGTGACATTAAAACTATTGTTCTAATGTCACTATAACGATAGCGAGTGATCCCTTTGAGTTAGGCGGTACGGCCGCAGACCCCATGCTAACTTTTCCGCAGTCGCTCCACAGAAAAAATGTATGGAGATGATATTAGCTGTGAAAAAAATACCGTGAGGTTGTCGTAGGCTAATGTCATTTCCATCCATTTTTTCTGCGGAGCGACTGCGGGAAAGTTAGCGTGTGGCATTTGTCTAAGGGGCCAGCTAGCCCCCCCAGTGGTCGCTAGTAGACTGGCATGCCCACCACAAGGTACACCTTACACCTAATAATCAAAGGACATGTTGCATGTTTAACTTATTCTGGTTATTATTTTCATCTTGACGATGCAGTAATGATGACCTGCCCCACCTTCCCCTACATAGAATACTGGTTACGCCCTTGGTACTTTATAATAAAAAATCGACTTCATAATCACCAAATATATTGAGAAACCACTACAACGAACATTAAAAAATGATTTCTTAAAAATAACTTTTTTATTACTTAACACAACTTCAAATAACAAAAAAGAAAGTAAAAATACACAATTTATACAAAATAATAAAAACTCGAGAATTGTTTTGACATAAGAGATAGGGGGTTACCCTATCTCTTATGTCAAAACAATTCTCGAGTATGGGCTTTTTCTTTTGTATGGATCCCCCAGTATCGGCTATATATTAACAGCATCGTGTTTTTGAACAATAAATTTAAATGATATTTGGAATATAGATGTCGTCGATCGCAGCTATCCCTCCCTTTTTGGTGGATCATCGAGCTGTAAGAGATCAGGTATTCTTGTACAAACTGATCCATAATCTATTACATTCGCCTTATTTATTGAATAATAAACAGTTAAGCTATCCTCGCTTAAGCGCTCGCTGTAAAGATGTGTTCTTTGTACCCGCCACCAAAACCAAGTATGCCGAAAATGTGTTTTTGTTTCATGCATGTCAGTGACACAATAATAGGTTTCAGAAAATAAATATTTTAGTTTAGACTTTAAAATATAAATTTAGGAATCTAATTATAAGTCATAAAAATCCTTAGCTTACTGTTATTTTGTTTGTGGTATCGGAATTTTTGACACTACACAGATGTGGCCAACAGCGTAACGCGTTAATTTCTATGCGGTATTGATAGTGGCGTTAGACGTTAATAGCTTTTGTATCAAACTCCGCAGATACGGCAACCACATTAAGCCCTTAGTTTCAACGCATTCAATAAAGCTTATTACGAGGCAGGCGTTAACACTAACATTTAGAGCAGATAGAGCCCTAGCATAATGGTAACTATTTGTGCCCCTTATAATGATAAATAAATAGATATCGATTCTGAACATAACCCTAAAAGGGTTCACAGGATTTTTGTTACACACTGAATACACAAAACTACTTTTAAAATAACTTGAGGTTTGAGGAAATAATAGCTCCTGGTGCTCGAGAGTCGAAGGCGCTGACAGCTGTTACACAGTTACTGATATTACCTGGCAGTTAGGAAAGGTAATCTAAATTAGATTTTATGTACTTAATATTTTTGAAATATTAAATTTTTTCCTTGTAAAGCACTGAATAAATATTATAAAAAGACCCAGGTAACTGTTCTAATAACGTTTAAAATTCAGCATTTCCAAGGTATTACATAATAATATTATCTGTGGTATTACTATGGCGTAAAAGCAGAAAAACTCATTAGCTATAACAGCTTGCTGACTTTAATCCATTCCTTCATCCCATTTCTGAACAGCTAGTGTGGAAAGTTTATTATATAATAAACTTTTGAAAGCAAAAGAAACATCGGTAAACATGGGACTCTGGTAAGCATTCTTCCGTTTAATTAGTCAAATGCAACAACGTAATTTTTAATGTTGTAATAACAGGCGTTCGTTTACCACCACTTCCAAGCTACTCGTATCTTCTGACATAATTTTGAACGAATATGAAAGTAGAGTACTGTAGCGCTCTCGTAACAAAATTACTTATCCTTACATTGTTTCGAAATGTACCTATCTCTGTTCAATTACGCCGTAAGTAGGTCACAGTTTACTAAATATCTGTATTTAGATTGTTTTTCGCGTCTTTCCGTATTCGAGTTAGCATTTAGCTTTATTTTTATATGGTGCTAACAAATAATAATACTTGTTCTTTATCAACTCAAACTGCAAGACGCTGATTTAAATAAAAATGTATGTCTGCCATTTTGGAACACAACTTGAATGCACATAATTACGTTTAATGAACGCCAATGAGTTGTAAAATTTATGATTCGGCCATCTTGTAGAAAGAATATGAGCAAACTGCTCTTTCGTCTTTCTTATCATTACGCAACAACTACTTAATTGTTTACCAATGTAAAAGACAAATATACAAACTAAATTGCTTATCATATTTCAAAATATTTATTGTATTCAAGATAGCCGTGTCAAAACTTTATTTGTAGAGATTGAATTTATTTGTATTCCGTACGATTGCGCTTTGATACATTTTAACAAAATTCTATTCTTCTTAAGGATATCTAAGTCTAGTCAAATTACAAAGTGTATAGTCAGGTCCGTATCTGTTATTTTGGTAGAGTTCATTCTTTGTCGCAAAAAAATAATCTTGCAACTCACTCGCTCGTGCGTACGTGACTTCTGACTCATCAGCAATCGGTCGCTATAATACTTTCCATAGTTGTACTTTTGGTCGAAATCGATTTTTAGCGTGACCCCAACTTCGTTTGGTAACGCTTACGTAGTTACTCATCTTTTAGATGATCGGGTATATACTCTAGTTTTGCCCATCTTGGTTTATTTTTAATTCCGACCTTGGGCTCGTGCCACCTGGAGCCGAACACCCTATTTTTTATATTTAACTAGATTTTTGATGGTGTAAATGAAAATTGTGGATACTCGATCCTAAAACGTACCTACTCCAAGGGTCAGAAGTCAACACTAGTCCCTGGCCTTAAATTCCCCCAGTTTTTATTTTCTACGTTTTCTCTTATACGCACACTTATCTTACTTCCTCAAATTGTTTCCTTCATTACTGATCCGTAAATATAGGTTACCTACGCGACAACACCAATGTTATGGGTTTTGAAACATTTATAGAAGTACGTTCAGCATTTTGTGACGTAGCCTCGTCTTTCCAGCGTTCTTGGCGTAGGTATTTGCTGATTTGCTTACACTTAGGTATAACTGAACATTGTGACCACCACCTTCGTTATCAGGAGCAGTTAATATTTTTTTTCATCATTTACCTTACCAACGTTAAAAATATATTAAATTGGTTTTTTGGGTTGTATGATTGTTCAAACTTCCAGTTTTGGAAAAGTTTTGCAAAGGGTTTCTAAGCCATCAAGTTATATCTGAACTATTGTCTTCTCTTGTAATATTTATATTCATTTACTTACACACGAATTCAACGTGTGAGCATGTCTTAGGATAATACGATCTTTTTTTGATGTTTTTACAGACTTTTAAAGGTTTTACTCAGTCATTATATGTATTTACAGTTTTCTAATTTCTGGAAATAATTTTTCTATGTATTAATTTATTTTCTTATTTTCAAATGAAAACGAAATATTCAACTCAGGTAGACACTGATATATTATGATATTCCTTACTTTCTACCCTCGTTTAACACAATTGTACTATTTTTTTTACAACGGACCATCGTTAGATCGATCAATGACACGTGTATTCAAGTAGCCAAATAAAAGTGTGAATGCTTATTACTGAAAAGGTATCTACACATTTACATTTCAAATTTCGTGTTTATTTTTTGTTTAAAAGAATAAAACAATTTTCATTGTACACGAAGCAAGCATTACTTGAGTACTTCCTTCGGATCGCATTGATTTACCAAACAGAACCGATAATTGTCGGTGAGTGAGGTCACATTGGCTACATAAACTTCCAGGCCAAAACAAATAAAACAATATTTCCGCCGTCGCATTCCATTTATATTGTATGAAAATATACAACCAGATATTAGACGGTAATGTCAAAGAATTAAAACAATTTTGTAAAATAAAAATATCAAATTCAAATAAGTATAATAATAAACGTAACAATCCTTCGCATGTGAATTTCTTTATATTTTCATTTCATAACAAAAAATGCGACCTATTCTCTAAGATGACGAATGAATGAAATGACATGGATTAAGGCGCCACCTGATGTTCAATGGTGTTAGATCCCTCGCTTAACTAATGAGAGTGAAATATACTGCTCGAATGACATAAAAACTGCTCATCCATAGTACATACAAGAAAACATTAGCATATCATTTTGACTACATAATAACCATCAAAATATTATATTTAAACTCCTTAACATCTTTTAGTACGAATCAAATCAAAAGCTGCACTTCGCGTTCGTGCGTTCACGGACAGTATTCTTTCGCTGGAGGCGGCGTCAATTTTGCATTTACTTTATCAGGCCTTTAGCCTTGAAGAGATCGCGCATGAGCCCCTTGAGGTAGCGGATCTCGCGCTGCAGGTCGGAGCACTTGTCGTTGAGCTCGGTGTGTTGCTGGCGGAGCGCTTGTTCCTCGCCGAGGAGGACCTCGATCTCAGCCTTCTTCTTCTGGCGGTAGCGGGTGGCGGCGTTCTTGTTTTGCTCCTTCTTGCGAGACCTGCGGTCGTCCACGTTGCGGGAGTAGGGCTTGGGGCGGGACGGGGCCGACCACTCCTCGTCGGTGGAGGAGGAGCGGGGAGAGGAGGGCGGGGTGGAGCGCGGGGAGTTGCTGGCACTGTCTGCGAACGGACTAGGCGATGGGAGTTGGGCGGCGCGGTGACGCACGAGTTCCTCGACCGCTTGGAGTTCGGTGTCGTACTCTAGAGGGAGAGTGGACACGGGCGGTGCGGGCCACTGCTCGTGGGGCGCGGGCAGCGGCAGGACGGGGGCTACGGGGGCGCACTGCGCGTTCTGGGCGTAGCTGAGAAGCAGCTGGGTGGCGGGGCCGGGTGGGCTTTGGGGGGGCGTGAGGTGGGTCAGCTCCACGGCCCCGTACACCGTCTCGAATTCGCGGAGCAGCTCCTCGGTAGGCTGCGGCGCCGGGAACGCGCTCGCCGCGGGCATAGGCGGCAGTACCTCCACGCGCTCTGGCACTTGATTAATGTTCTCGAAGATGGGCAGTTCCACCTTCTCCTCCAGCCAGTTGGAAAATATGTTTTCTGTAAAGATGAAAAATCTAAAGTTAGAATTGTTTGATAACAGATTGGTTTGTTCACAATATTTTATTTGTTGGTTGCATTTTAGACTGATCCATTGAAGGTCAACAAAATTGTATTTGGGCACGTTCTGCATCACAGCGGTTATCGATCGACTAGTGAACCAAGAAAGGTCGTTCCTTAAAAAGTGTTGAAGTTTTTGCAATACTATAACTCTGGCAATAAATTTGTAAATTAAATAAGAAATCCTCACTGCTGTTACTTGAACAGTATTACTATATATATCACTAAGATTAATTAAAGCCACGAGCAGACGAGATATCTGATGCCAAGAATTATAATATCGATATAAATATTTAATACGAGTTATAAACATTGTAGCTTGCAAGTTAATATCGCTAGCGTAGTAAGCTAAGCAGACACCTCCATATTTTCGCAATGAGGTAATCAACTTGTAGGTGTGACGGAAAGTTTATTTTGCAATGTCGATCAATTGCAACAATATTTTATATTAAACAAGTTGTGCAAACACTCAATTTTATGCACATTAAATTCTGAAGTATTTTGAACTATAAACTGTATAAATACGTGTAGATACTTAAATTTGTTAGCTCTCAACTTGTAACTGTTTTGTCTAATCAATGTTAAACGCAACCCTCCCTGAACTAAATAAACACAATCTCATGTTGCACGCAGACGTTCGCTCGAGCGAGCTATTGTCTTCGCGCACCATTATCTGACGATCATCAGCAATTAATTGCTCTAACAACCATTCGATATCTTAATATCCTTCGTACTTTTAGTAAACATGGCTTAGTAATCAAACCACGTTCAAATGTGAATTCATTGTGAGCTTTCATCACGAACGACTAAACTATTAACATTCGACCAATCTCAATGTCGCCACGATGTTTATGAATAACGAATTTATGTGTCAATATAGTCAGTCTCAATTTAAACGTTTATTGATTCGTAGAGGACCCAAACACATGTATCAATACGGTATAGTTTACCGTGTTACACATACACAATCAATTGATATTAATTGGCGACACTTGTGTCTGGGATTATGAAGACGAATATTTAGTTGGTCTATAAAAAACTTCAAGCTATTATAATGTACAAGTTGGAGATCCGTATCTGTTCGGCTCCAGTTGTTGCGTCGACCCCGTGATAAACTTGCAATCTAAAGAGTTCGCTGCCTCCGATAACTCCATAATAGATGAAACTTTGTCAACATCGACACGTTTGAGATGATATTTACACAAATTCCCCCCATCTAGTGTCAATGACACTATACAAATCAATAGAATGTTTACAACGCATAAATCCTAATACAATGTTAATCACGGAATATATTTATTTTGTATATTGTACTTCCTGTAAAACTTGTTCATCGTAGCGGCGGATACTTAAAGAGGACTGTATCAAACAAAAAATATTTTATAAATATTTGCAAATAAAGACGTGTGTACATAAATTTGCATAGCGTTTATTATTAGAAAACGCACGATTTTAAAGCTCGTCGTCCACGCATAATATAAAAACGATGGCTGTCGATAGAAACCTAGCAAGGAAAGGCTACGCAAGCACGCGTGAGCCGCGTGACCGACAAATTTTTGTCCTCCGTGCAAAAGTTGTTCCTATCTGTATCAAAATGTAGGAATGGAAAAGTGACCAATGAGTCGGTTTAATTATTGCCCGAGTGGCCAGCGAGGTCGCCTTGAGAGCGAACTGGTTTATCAACGGCCACAGCATAAGTATGAGGAGATTGTCCATTCCGTGCATTGTAGCGGCTCGAGTTGAGCAAGCCTTGTTTGGAAACTGTATGGTGACGATAAGGGAACGCTGATCGCTAACCGCTTAACACCTAACTGTTGCGCTACATTACTGCGCCCCGCCACGTGAATTACACGCACACTAAGGAACGTGTCAATATTCAATCAATAATGCATTATGTATGCATTTGTGAGACCTATTTTGTTATCGTAAAGTTAATCAAATACTCGTTAGTTATATAGCCAATAATGACACGTTTAAAACAAACAAATGTTATCCTTTGTTTGACGTTTTGTGACTTAAAGTTGTAGGTTTTTTAATAATTTAACTTTCTTAGTGCCAAGCCAATATATATAATCTGGGTTTCTCTAAAAATTGTGAATGGGTATTTTCTAGATACGCACCTCATTCATCTAGTCTAACCTACCATCAGGGGAGCCTAGGTCAAATCCTGTAATTATGTACAAAATCCGAATTATGGAAGTGCCAATATGGCAATCGTAAACAGGTCTGTTTCAGTTGCGTAGTTGAAAATATTCGCCCCACTTACACAATAAAGTACCTGCCTGCTTGATATAAACACATTATAACAAGACCTCGAACACAAAGTTTTTAGCATCGTAAATTGTTTACGTTGTTGCATGAGTAGCGAGATTGCAGGAACCGTATTCAAACCTTGAATTCCTTAGTGCTGGACTGACTTTCTACAAAAACAAATAAATGATTTCACGCGTCGACGATACATACCCACGTAAAAATCTGACATTGCCATCACGAAACGTAGTTACTAATACAGTTACACAAGTCCACACAATGTCTCTTAACTCTTACAATAAAGATTAACTATAGTTTCAATGACAATTAAAACGGCAGTGGCAGAAGATCTCCGTGATGAGAGAGCTGTGGTCGTCGTAGATGATCCCAGTCCAGACAGAGGATCTAACGTCTCTTTACAAGTTTCTGTGAGTTAAAAACGATCTCCTTATTCCAAATGCAGTGATAGTGGCACTTCATTCTAACAGAATCCAAGGGGCGCATGAATTGCGGCAGGCATATGTCGGTAGGCGAGCGCGAGCGCTCGTAACTTACTACTCCAAGCGAATTTATTGTCACGGATATCGAAATAC